>JALHLI010000004.1:12595434-13882934 GCA_023349425.1 Anthopleura sola | reverse complement strand
CTTGATATTATAAGACTGGTAACGATCACATGATACTTTGGGAAGAGGTGTTAGTCATGCCCTGACATAGATCCATCTAGAAAACGTCTGTATGCAAGCCTTATTATCAATCTCCTCACTTCCTATTCCATGTCCTCTTTATTTAAACCAGTATTCATTATAGGGTGGTTTTCAGTAACCCGTGAAACAAAGTGTACTAATTAAAGTGTAACATTCAGATAAACACAATAGAAAACAAGAGAAGCAGAGTGAAGTAGAGTGTAATACGCTAAAGTGTATTTCACGGGTTTATGAGAATCACTCTAAGTGTCTCTAAGAAAGTATTTACTAAAACCTTTTTTGAACATTTATATCAAGCTATTTAGACATGCTTTCTTGTATAATAAAGAAACTCAGTGAAAATAAATCAGGTACAACCTTAACAATTTAAATTAAAAATTTAATACTTGAATATTTATAGAAAAAATGTAATTTTGATATTTAACAGCTTGTAAAGCATTGAATAAAGATTTAAATTAAGCTCTAACACGAAAATATAGCCTAAAAAGACGACAAATTAGCCCAATAACACGAACGAATAGCCCAATAAGACGAACGGATAGCCCAATAAGCCGAACGGATAGCCCAATAAGACGAACGAATAGCCCAATAAGACGAACGAATAGCCCAATAAGACGAACGGATAGCCCAATAAGCCGAACGGATAGCCCAATAAGACGAACGAATAGCCCAATACGACGAACGAATAGCCCAATAAGACGAACGAATAGCCCAATAAGACGAACGAATAGCCCAATAAGACGAACGAATAGCCCAATACGACGAACGAATAGCCCAATAAGACGAACGAATAGCCCAATAAGACGAACGAATAGCCCAATACGACGAACGAATAGCCCAATAAGACGAACGAATAGCCCAATAAGACGAACGAATAGCCCAATACGACGAACGAATAGCCCAATAAGACGAACGAATAGCCCAATAAGACGAACGAATAGCCCAATACGACGAACGAATAGCCCAATAAGACGAACGAATAGCCCAATAAGACGAACGAATAGCCCAATACGACGAACGAATAGCCCAATAAGACGAACGAATAGCCCAATAAGACGAACGAATAGCCCAATAAGACGAACGAATAGCCCAATAAGACGAACGAATAGCCCAATAAGACGAACGAATAGCCCAATAAGACGAACGATTAGCCCAATACGACGAACGAATAGCCCAATAAGACGAACGAATAGCCCAATAAGACGAACGAATAGCCCAATAAGACGAACGAATAGCCCAATACGACGAACGAATAGCCCAATAAGACGAACGAATAGCCCAATAAGACGAACGAATAGCCCAATAAGACGAACGAATAGCCCAATAAGACGAACGAATAGCCCAATAAGACGAACGAATAGCCCAATAAGACGAACGAATAGCCCAATAGGACGAACGAATAGCCCAATAAGACGAACGAATAGCCCAATAAGACGAACGAATAGCCCAATAGGACGAACGAATAGCCCAATAAGACGAACGAATAGCCCAATAAGACGAACGAATAGCCCAATAAGACGAACGAATAGCCCAATAAGCCGAACGAATAGCCCAATAAGCCGAACGGATAGCCCAATAAGACGAACGAATAGCCCAATAGGACGAACGAATAGCCCAATAAGACGAACGAATAGCCTAATAAGACGAACGAATAGCCCAATAGGACGAACGAATAGCCCAATAGGACGAACGAATAGCCAAATAAGCCGAACGAATACCCAATAAGCCGAACGAATAGCCCAATAAGACGAACGAATAGCCCAATAGGACGAACGAATAGCCCAATAAGCCGAACGAATAGCCCAATAAGCCGAACGGATAGCCCAATAAGACGAACGAATAGCCCAATAAGACGAACGAATAGCCCAATAAGACGAACGAATAGCCCAATAAGCCGAACGAATAGCCCAATAAGCCGAACGGATAGCCCAATAAGACGAACGAATAGCCCAATAGGACGAACGAATAGCCCAATAAGACGAACGAATAGCCCAATAAGACGAACGAATAGCCCAATAAGACGAACGGATAGCCCAATAAGACGAACGAATAGCCCAATAAGACGAACGAATAGCCCAATAAGACGAACGAATAGCCCAATAAGCCGAACGAATAGCCCAATAAGCCGAACGGATAGCCTAATAAGACGAACGAATAGCCCAAAAGGACAAACGAATAGCCCAATAAGACGAACGAATAGCCCAATAAGACGAACGAATAGCCCAATAAGACGAACGAATAGCCCAATAAGACGAACGAATAGCCCAATAAGACGAACGAATAGCCCAATAGGACGAACGAATAGCCCAATAAGACGAACGAATAGCCCAATACGACGAACGAATAGCCCAATAAGACGAACGAATAGCCCAATAAGACGAACGAATAGCCCAATAAGACGAACGAATAGCCCAATAAGACGAACGAATAGCCCAATAAGACGAACGATTAGCCCAATACGACGAACGAATAGCCCAATAAGACGAACGAATAGCCCAATAAGACGAACGAATAGCCCAATAAGACGAACGAATAGCCCAATACGACGAACGAATAGCCCAATAAGACGAACGAATAGCCCAATAAGACGAACGAATAGCCCAATAAGACGAACGAATAGCCCAATAAGACGAACGAATAGCCCAATAAGACGAACGAATAGCCCAATAAGACGAACGAATAGCCCAATAGGACGAACGAATAGCCCAATAAGACGAACGAATAGCCCAATAGGACGAACGAATAGCCCAATAGGACGAACGAATAGCCCAATAAGACGAACGAATAGCCCAATAAGACGAACGAATAGCCCAATAAGACGAACGAATAGCCCAATAAGCCGAACGAATAGCCCAATAAGCCGAACGGATAGCCCAATAAGACGAACGAATAGCCCAATAGGACGAACGAATAGCCCAATAAGACGAACGAATAGCCTAATAAGACGAACGAATAGCCCAATAGGACGAACGAATAGCCCAATAGGACGAACGAATAGCCAAATAAGCCGAACGAATACCCAATAAGCCGAACGAATAGCCCAATAAGACGAACGAATAGCCCAATAGGACGAACGAATAGCCCAATAAGCCGAACGAATAGCCCAATAAGCCGAACGGATAGCCCAATAAGACGAACGAATAGCCCAATAAGACGAACGAATAGCCCAATAAGACGAACGAATAGCCCAATAAGCCGAACGAATAGCCCAATAAGCCGAACGGATAGCCCAATAAGACGAACGAATAGCCCAATAGGACGAACGAATAGCCCAATAAGACGAACGAATAGCCCAATAAGACGAACGAATAGCCCAATAAGACGAACGGATAGCCCAATAAGACGAACGAATAGCCCAATAAGACGAACGAATAGCCCAATAAGACGAACGAATAGCCCAATAAGCCGAACGAATAGCCCAATAAGCCGAACGGATAGCCTAATAAGACGAACGAATAGCCCAAAAGGACAAACGAATAGCCCAATAAGACGAACGAATAGCCCAATAAGACGAACGAATAGCCCAATAAGACGAACGAATAGCCCAATAAGCCGAACGAATAGCCCAATAAGACGAACGAATAGCCCAATAGGACGAACGAATAGCCCAATAGGACGAACGAATAGCCCAATAAGCCGAACGAATAGCCCAATAAGCCGAACGGATAGCCCAATAAGACGAACGAATAGCCCAATACGACGAACGAATAGCCCAATAAGACGTACGAATAGCCCAATAAGACGAACGAATAGCCCAATAAGACGAACGAATAGCCCAATAAGCCGAACAAATAGCCCAATAAGCCGAACGAATAGCCCAATAAGCCGAACGGATAGCCCAATAAGACGAACGAATAGCCCAATAGGACGAACGAATAGCCCAATAAGACGAACGAATAGCCCAATAAGACGAACGAATAGCCCAATAAGACGAACGAATAGCCCAATAAGTCTAACGAATAGCCCAATAAGACGAACGAATAGCCCAATACGACGAACGAATAGCCCAATAGGACGAACGAATAGCCCAATAGGACGAACGAATAGCCCAATAGGACGAACGAATAGCCCAATACGACGAACGCATAGCCCAATAAGACGAACGAATAGCCCAATAAGACGAACGAATAGCCCAATAAGACGAACGAATAGCCCAATAAGACGAACGAATAGCCCAATAAGACGAACGAATAGCCCAATAAGACGAACGAATAGCCCAATAAGACGTACGAATAGCCCAATAAGACGAACGAATAGCCCAATAAGACGAACGAATAGCCCAATAAGCCGAACGAATAGCCCAATAAGCCGAACGGATAGCCCAATAAGACGAACGAATAGCCCAATAGGACGAACGAATAGCCCAATAAGACGAACGAATAGCCCAATAAGACGAATGAATAGCCCAATAAGACGAAGGTATAGCCCAATAAGACGAACGAATAGCCCAATAAGACTAACGAATAGCCCAATAAGACGAACGAATAGCCCAATACGACGAACGAATAGCCCAATAAGACGAACGAATAGCCCAATAAGACGAACGAATAGCCCAATAAGACGAACGAATAGCCCAATAAGACTAACGAATAGCCCAATAAGACGAACGAATAGCCCAATAGGACGAACGAATAGCCCAATAGGACGAACGAATAGCCCAATAAGACGAACGAATAGCCCAATAAGACGAACGAATAGCCCAATAAGACGAAGGTATAGCCCAATAAGACGTAGGAATAGCCCAATACGACGAACGAATAGCCCAATAAGACGAACGAATAGCCCAATACGACGAACGAATAGCCCAATAAGACGAACGAATAGCCCAATAAGACGAACGAATAGCCCAATAAGACGAACGAATAGCCCAATAAGACGAACGAATAGCCCAATAAGACGAACGAATAGCCCAATAAGACGAACGATTAGCCCAATACGACGAACGAATAGCCCAATAAGACGAACGAATAGCCCAATAAGACGAAGGTATAGCCCAATAAGACGTAGGAATAGCCCAATACGACGAACGAATAGCCCAATAAGACGTACGAATAGCCCAATAAGACGAACGAATAGCCCAATAAGACGAACGAATAGCCCAATAGGACGAACGAATAGCCCAATAAGACGAACGAATAGCCCAATAAGACGAAGGTATAGCCCAATAAGACGAAGGAATAGCCCAATAAGACGAAGGTATAGCCCAATAAGATGACAAAATTATACATTCATACATATATTTATTTAGTGTCATTTTTTGTTATTACATTACATTTACAAAGAATTATTACTTAACCTAAATTGAGACACAAGCTATCTATAATAACTATAAAAGTTAACCAAGGTAGATAGCTTTTAAATTTGATTTACAATAGCATACAATAAGGTCGAGGGGAGAAAAACTATGTGATATCGTAACTAACAAACAAATTAAAGATGAGAAGGGGGGAAAACAAACTAACTACACTAACTACTAGAATAGATCGTAGATCAGTAAGATAGAATGACTAAAATGAACTAATTGAATATTAATAGTTGTGAGAAATTATAACGACTAGTAGAAGATATGAAATTATAATGACTAATGCATCGAAAATATACTAAATTATTTAAGTACAAATTATGGGCGAATCAAGTGGATTGAGTTTCACGAAGGTGATCACTTAATTTAACTTTAAATTTACTTCTGGATATTGTTTTATAAGATTCATCAATTGAATTCCAGATTTGGGTGCCAGAAAATTCTATATTGAATTTTCCATAATTTGTTCTTGCTTTGGGAAGGGCAAATGTGGATTTTGAAGCGCTTCTAGTATTATAGGAGTGCCTTTTGTTAGTTTTCTGAAAAAAGATTGAAAGGCAACTGGTAATGTTTTTGAGTTGAAGTCATACTTAAATAATGCTGCATACAAAGATACAAGTGCCGGAAGTTTGAGTAACTTCAACTTCATAAAGATAGGATTAGTATGGTCATTAAACTCACTAAAAGTCATAAGGCGTAAGCACTTTTTTGTAATATAAACAAAGGATTTATCAGCAAAAGGTGGAAGACTGAATTTTGTCCACAATTAGTAGAATAGCTTGTAAGGTGCTTAGAGCCAAAACCAAATTTGTTTATTATATAACATGTCTTTTTGTTAATAAAATTGATAAATCGATTAAAGCTTAGTTTCTCAAAAATTCGACTGAATATTGATAAGAAATTGGTCTATAATTGTTAACACTTATCTGAGATCCTTTTTTTAAAGACAGGTATAACATTAGCTAGCTTTAGGTTGTCAGGAAATACACCTTGAGAGATAGATACATTATAAATTACCTTCAAAGGTTCAGCAACATGTTGCTTGATTATTTTCAATATATTGACTGGAATACTGAAATGACAAAATTATAGCTTAGTAAGATGACAAAATTATACCCCAATAAGATGACAAAATCATAGCCCAATAACATGACAAAATTATAGCCCAATAAGATGACAAAATCACAGCCCAATAATATGACAAAATCATAGCCCAATAACATGACAAAATTATAGCCCAATAAGATGACAAAATCATAGCCCAATAAGATGACAAAATCATACCCCAATAAGATGACAAAATCATAGCCCAATAAGATGACAAAATCATAGCCCAATAACATGACAAAATCATAGCCCAATAACATGACAAAATCATAGCCCAATAAGATGACAAAATCATAGCCCAATAACATGACAAAATCATAGCCCAATAACATGACAAAATCATAGCCCAATAAGATGACAAAATCATAGTCCAATAACATGACAAAATCATAGCCCAATAACATGACAAAATCATAGTCCAATAAGATGACAAAATCCTAGGCATTGTCATTGAATCCTTAAATATTTATTAATAGGTGCTCCGGTCTCCAGTGTTCATTGAATTGTAGCTACGGAGATGCTGAGCATTATAAGTTCTTGCTAGAGACAACTTTACATTTATTTGTTTAATAGCTTTTATCTTGCAAACAAGTAAATGAATATTGTCTATACCCTTCCTTTTCAGGGGCTCAAAAAATTATGGCCCTCCCCCTTTTCCACCCCCTCCCCCTGCTTATTGCTGACCAGTCCCTTATATAGCTTCAATATTTGATCCCAAATAACCAAGATAGAAAATGAAGGGTACTCTGGTTATAGGGCTTCAATCTTTGATCACCAATATCCAAGGTACAAAATGATGGGTACCCTGGTTATAGGGCTTCAATCTTTGATCACCAATATCCAAGGTACAAAATGAAGGGTACCCTGGTTATAGGGCTTCAATCTTTGATCACCAATATCCAAGGTACAAAATGAAGGGTACCCTGGTTATAGGGCTTCAATCTTTGATCACCAATATCCAAGATAGAAAATGAAGGGTACCCTGGTTATAGGGCTTCAATCTTTGATCACCAATTTCCAAGATAGAAAATGAAGGGTACCCTGGTTATAGGACTTCGATCTTTGATCACCAATATCCAAGGTACAAAATGAAGGATACCCTGGTTATAGGGCTTCAATCTTTGATCGCCAATATCCAAGATAGAAAATGAAGGGTACCCTGGTTATAGGGCTTCAATCTTTGATCACCAATATCCTAGGTACAAAATGAAGGGTACCCTGGTTATAGGGCTTCAATCTTTGATCACCAATATCCAAGATACAAAATGAAGGGTACCCTGGTTATAGGGCTTCAATCTTTGATCACCAATATCCAAGGTACAAAATGAAGGGTACCCTGGTTATAGGGCTTCAATCTTTGATCACCAATATCCAAGATAGAAAATGAAGGGTACCCTGGTTATAGGGCTTCGATCTTTGATCACCAATATCCAAGATAGAAAATGAAGGGTACCCTGGTTATAGGGCTTCAATCTTTGATCACCAATATCCAAGATAGAAAATGAAGGGTACCCTGGTTATAGGGCTTCAATCTTTGATCACCAATATCCAAGATAGAAAATGAAGGGTACCCTGGTTATAGGGCTTCAATCTTTGATCACCAATATCCAAGATAGAAAATGAAGGGTACCCTGGTTATAGGGCTTCAATCGTTGATCACCAATATCCAAGATAGAAAATGAAGGGTACCCTGGTTATAGGGCTTCGATCTTTGATCACCAATATCCAAGATAGAAAATGAAGGGTACCCTGGTTATAGGGCTTCAATCTTTGATCACCAATATCCAAGATAGAAAATGAAGGGTACCCTGGTTATAGGGCTTCAATCTTTGATCACCAATATCCAAGATAGAAAATGAAGGGTACCCTGGTTATAGGGCTTCGATCTTTGATCACCAATATCCAAGATAGAAAATGAAGGGTACCCTGGTTATAGGGCTTCAATCTTTGATCACCAATATCCAAGGTACAAAATGAAGGGTACCCTGGTTATAGGACTTCGATCTTTGATCACCAATATCCAAGGTACAAAATGAAGGGTACCCTGGTTATAGGGCTTCGATCTTTGATCACCAATATCCAAGGTACAAAATGAAGGATACCCTGGTTATAGGGCTTCAATCTTTGATCCCCCATGAGCTATATTCCATGCTTTTTAGTTGAGAGTGGCCAAAAAGCCGGTTTGCCCATCCTTCATAAATAATGAAAATATTTTTAAAACACGAGAAAAAAAAAACATTTGATGCTTTTAAGGGAAGGAAGAGTAAACACCTTTAACTGAAATTTACGTTTAATTTTAAGAAATTTTAGTTGTTATGGTAACACACTTTAGTTTGTTTGACCTACAAGCATATAAAGGTTTTTTCCACTATGATATTCTAGTTCTTTGACCTATGGTCGACCCAGTACCCCCTTATTTCTTGTAAGAGAAGAGACTGGACACGAGCAATAAAATATTAATTTTATATTTTTATTTTGCAATAAAAAAAGTTTTTACAATACTTTTTACAATGCAATTTTTGCATCATATTAAATACATTTTACCTGGAACTTAGTAATCTATAGCCGCAGAGTAAAAAATAGGACATTACACTGAATATAAAATACGATACAAGATTGGTCGACACTAGGAAGTAACGATTTTATGTTTTCAATAAAGATAGCGCGGTTAAGTATCCCTTCTTCGTAATGCTTCGGAACTATCGTCAATAATCTTATTAAAATCAAGCTGCTTTAGCATCCAAATACAATATGAACATGTACCAGTATCGCACTATTGGCTTTATTTCTTCGCGATCTTTTTTGTGGCTGCTTTCTTCGGCGCCTTTTTTGCTTTGACCACCTTGGGTTTCTTTGGCGATGCTGCTTTAGACTTCTTGCTTTTCTTTACCTTGGGGGCCTTTGGTTTTGAAGGAGCACTCTTGACTGCTTCTGGCTTGCTTGCTGGTTTGGTTTCTTTTGGCTTTTCTTGGGAGGCCTTCTTGGGAGATGTTTTTTTTGCGGGTTTTTTCTTGTCCTGTTTTGGTTTGACAGCGGCCTTCTTCGTCTTTGAATCAGGTACTGCAGATCTTACTTTGAATGATCCAGCAGCGCCCTTCCCTTTGCTGTGGACGAGCGTTCCTTTAGGTGCAGAACATCTTTTCAATGCTTGGTTCAGCATCGCATGATGATGTTTGTTTTCAGTCAGATTGAATTCCTTAACGATATACTTGTTTATGGCTTGTCTTGAAGCTCCCTTTCCACCAAGAGCTTTAGCGGCTGTAAGGATCATATCTGCGTACTTTGGGTGCTGCGACATTGTGATTAAATCCCTTCCGTGCAAAGCGAAGACAAATTTTCAAATCTTTTTTTATGAGAGATAAAATACGATTTTTCAGCGTTGATGTCTCAGGAGTAAACACACGCCAGCTGGGAAGCATTTACATATAGCCAAGATGCGGACCACAGAGGGAACATCCAATATAGCCTAACAAAGGCGCCCAGTGTCAAAACTTTGTGCTTGTTGCAAAATTTTGCGGAAGTTTTAAGAGCAGTTGGCGCAAATAAAACTCCCTAAAGCACTAAATTAAGAAAGCTCGAATAAATATTTTTCAGGATATTACTTCGTTTATTGGTGGAATTTTCTACTGTCGAAGTATTTGCGAGAAATTTACTTCAAGACTTGGTATAGAAAATGTGAAATGTACAAAAATTGAGAATTTTTTCATCCGACGGTGATGACAATAGCTTTGCAGGCTACTATTGAGAAGATTGTTATTTCATTAGTCTACTCTGGTGGTTAATTTTGAATATAATTCAAAATTCTATCAGAATACGAAGATTTTCCGAGCAGGTACAAACACAAGCTAGAAATGACGTGACGCCATTCGTGTTTACACGAGTGACACTGAGACAACGGGTTGTTTTTAGTGCGTCATAAGAAAAAAAAATGCTACAAAATCTTAAACTAATGACTTCGCCTTCAAAAACCTATTCTAAAACTTGTTTTATAGTTTTTCTTTCTTTGCAAAGCGAAATAGAACTATTGAACTGAAATAGTAGCGACGAAAACCTTATTTTTTAGTTCTACTGAGCCTTTTTCTCGGGTAGCAACTGAATTTGAATCACAAGCCATAATAAAAGTCTATCGATAATAACCTATAAAATCAAATAGTTGAGTTCATATGAAAAGTGCCTCATTATAACACACACAAACATTTTTCTGGCTACATTTTAGCGAGCAAAGTTGAGGCTCTATTTCTAAACGATATAAAAAGATCTAATTTACATCTTTCTTATTGACTTCCAGCCGAACTTAAGCGTCATGTCAAATAATTTTAGTTTCCCTTTCATACGAGCCAAGAAAAAGCTCACTAGACAGGAAAAACAAGTCAAAATGATCAGGTACCAAGAAAAGATTGTAACTTTGGTTGGAAGAGTAAATGAAAGCGAATTATTGATTAAGCACGGTGTAAAATAACTAGACAGATTTAGTTGTTGGAGTATGAGAATGTCACGCCAAGATGCAAGGGAAAGAACGCTTGTCACAAATATTTGCTCTCAAAACATTCGACAGAAATCATGCTGTCAAAAAACGAAGTTTTCGACCGACTGTAATTTTCTTTTCTTTATTTTTTGCTTCTATTCTATTTTTCGTGGACTGTTCTAATTTGTATACTGTTTTTAGAACCATTTTATACTAGATAACCGAGCACATAGATATTTACAGTAATTTGTTGTTAGCATGGATATACAAGGACAATGCTTCTGCTCCTCTCCGTAATATCCGCCTTTTTGCTCCTTTTTTTTTTGCTTTCTCCCCTACTTTTTTCATACATTTTCCTTTCCAATTTCGTTACGGAGTTTTCACACTTCTTAACGACAGGTCACTCGGAACTTTCACTGAATAAAGAAAAATGCTTTCACTTAACTTCTCGCATATTTACAGGCGAAGTTATTGGTACTGGAACCGTCCAATCATAACCTATTCTTTAAAATTACTATCTTCCTCAGGAATTTCTTTTCTTCCTAGGTTTATAGAACTAACCGACCATAATGAGCCTTCGTCATGCTAGAATGTCCTGTCAGGCAGTTAAAAATAAAAGATTGATTGAATGTCGTTATCGTTACCCATGGAGGCCCTATACCCAAGAGGACAAAAAAGGACAACATTAGAGAGATCAAAGCCCTTGGTTTTCGTAAGGATACGATAGTCTTTTGAATTGGAAAGATATTTGGGACAACAAAAGCCGAACTTTCTGTTGAACACTTAATTCAGGGATATTAGTTACTGAGCATCGTGTTAGAGTGAGCACAGATGATGGAAGTTCTGTGGAAATTCTGCATGTCTTTTCAGACAACAGGATAAAGTTCTAGGCGTAAAAAACTCGTGGGTAATCATTTTATTCGGAGATACTAGCATGCAAAATGCGAATTTGAATAAAGATTTTTGTATTGTATTATACTGTTGGTAATCTAAGTCACGTGGTTACTGCCTTAGCTTCGATGATTACAAACATGTGAAGTCACGTGGTTACTGCCTTAGCTTCGATGATTACAAACATGTGAAGTCACGTGGTTACTGCCTTAGCTTCGATGATGACAAACATGTGAAGTCACGTGGTTACTGCCTTAGCTTCGATGATTACAAACATGTGAAGTCACGTGGTTACTGCCTTAGCTTCGATGATGACAAACCTGTGAAGTCACGTGGTTACTGCCTTAGCTTCGATGATTACAAACATGTGAAGTCACGTGGTTACTGCCTTAGCTTCGATGATGACAAACATGTGAAGTCACGTGGTTACTGCCTTAGCTTCGATGATGACAAACATGTGAAGTCACGTGGTTACTGCCTTAGCTTCGATGATTACAAACATGTGAAGTCACGTGGTTACTGCCTTAGCTTCGATGATTACAAACATGTGAAGTCACGTGGTTACTGCCTTAGCTTCGATGATTACAAACATGTGAAGTCACGTGGTTACTGCCTTAGCTTCGATGATTACAAACATGTGAAGTCACGTGGTTACTGCCTTAGCTTCGATGATTACAAACATGTGAAGTCACGTGGTTACTGCCTTAGCTTCGATGATGACAAACATGTGAAGTCACGTGGTTACTGCCTTAGCTTCGATGATGACAAACATGTGAAGTCACGTGGTTACTGCCTTAGCTTCGATGATGACAAACATGTGTAATTATTTTGAATGCTGAACTTTTGCATCATATCTTACTTTTTCTTTCCTTTACAAAAAACTTTTTCACTTTTGTTTCAAATCCAAGAAGAATTGCTAAAGTTAACGAAAACGTCACTTACAATATAATTATACTAAATATTTCACCCGTTAAGACAATCTTGTCCCTAAGTATGATCTCTTACGAGACGAGATTAACACAAACCACTAACTGCAGTCTAGCATATGTATATCAATATTTATATGTAAATAGATAATTATCTTGTGGCTTAAGCCATTCACCTCGGAACAAAAGCATCTCCCATGGGTGCTTTGCCTAACAGAAGAAGCGATAATTGCTTATGAATACAGATTTGTGGTTCCTTAGCTACTCTGTTTAGAGTAAAATCTATCAAAGAACTACGTCTGGAGATAAGGTACTTCTTCTCGAGCATCGCGATGGCAGGAAAGACAGTAAAATTTGCCCCAGCAGATGAAAGTTTTAAGCGAGAGTTCCCTAAAATTTGGGAATACAGGTAAGACAATGTCAGACTTACAAAATTTTGCAAATATTCTTACGACATATGCTTGCTTGGGGATTATTTGTGAAATCATCAAAGTAACGTCTTCACTAGCACTCGTTGATGCTAATATTCAGTTCAAAAGCACAACTAAAAACCTATAGTTTCCTTGAAACCGAGAATAAAACTATGGAATTCATAGTTTTCCTTGCGTGCAGGTTCTCTGGGACTTTGTTTGAAAAACGGCTTGGTCTATTGTATTTTGTTTATCAAGTCATTTCGAATTGTGTTTTATGTTTGAGCAAGGGATTAAAGTCTATCCTTGAATCTGTTGATTTACGATACACAAACTCAGAGATCATGAACTGGAATACTAGTATAATCATTGGCTAAAGAGCTAATGGTATTTTACATTGACTTTCATCATTAGTTACGACATGATTAAATCTTATTATCGATAGAAAAGGTTGTTGGCTTGTTGGCTCGTTTGAATACTGAACCATGACTACATACGTATCATTGCTGTAAATTATAACGAGAGTCTCTTAAAAGCCAAAAATCAGGCTAAACCAAAATGTTTTACCTATTGCAGCCAATACATCTCTTTTTGTGTAAATACAAAATACTTTTCTTTACTTTTGCCTTTGATTTAGTAATGTGCTATCACTGATGCACTGTCCCATGATCGCGTACCACAACGCATGTTGATAACCAAGATGATTTAAGCGTAGTCAACGTTATTGTAATGTGCTCATTTGTCAAAAGAGAGGGAAAACTCGGACAAATCTATTTCTAATATCATATAATTATCATCATTATTAATTGCAGATATGGCGACCGCAAGGAGTTGTCACATTGGTCGAAACATGAGCTACCATTAATACAACTGTTAAGTAAACTAGACACAGATCACTGGACGAAGCTGAAGCGAAGGGTATGCATGTGTACTGAGTAGACATGATTAATCTAATGATCTACTAACCAACGTACTGTTTCGTCAACAAACAGAACCAATCGGCTTGTTTCTTAGCGGGCATGCATGAGGGCAGTTTGAAACCTAAGAGAAATTTTGCTGCAAGAAACTGTTACTTATCTTTGAAATTATAGAAAATTGAATAGAATCGGCCTTATACGATCGAAGGTATGAAGAAAAACGTACCAACTGAAAACCGCGGTGAAGCATGAGCAACCAATCAACCAACCAACCGACCGACCGACCAACAAACAAACGTTCAAGAATCCCCACTCATACCACTAACTCACCAACCTATACTGATCCTTTTTGTCTTGCATGTGCATACAGCATCAGTTGGTCCATAACTCAATGGATTCTCGTACAAAATTGAACCAGACATCGGTCAACGATCTTCCCAAACCTCAAGGTGGTATACAGAAACACTACTATGACCAGAGCAGGAACAGAGAATATTTACTACAAGGTAATGATATAATCATCCTTTTTTGTTCAGTATATGATTACCGGTTTCTATTCTATGCTTTTCAACTTTAACCCTAGTAGTTAAGAAGAGTTTTTTTTACCAGTTATACGATGTATTCATGGATAGTAATGAGCCCTAATTCTTAATATTTTTTTTTATTTCCACGTTAGAGGGTAGAACCATGTACAGTCTACCAGATGTCCATAGTACTGGCAACAGAAATAAAACTACGCGAAGACAGCCATCAATATATAACCAACACGCTAAGAATGGCTTTAAATTCTGGATGGAAGGAGACCCTAATGTTAACAAAATATCATGTGAGTATTCCTAGGCTGTAACGAACACAAGAGAATACGATGTTGAAAGACTTATGTACGTGGTCGCCATGTTGGATGATTTCCAATATGGCGTCTGTGGGGTCATGGCCTTTTTATCTGTCTTTCGAGATAAGCTCCTTTCCTCCCACCCCTCCCCCACAAACATTTTGCCACCCACATCAAAAATAAAAGCAATTTCTGTATTCTGAATATGAACGAATACAATTCGTGATTTATCGACTAACGTAACGTGATGTATCGTTGGAAGAACTTTTCATTCATTTTTTCCTTTTGTTTTAGTTTGTTCCAAGTATACATTTGGCTCCAAGTACACGGTACATGGGCTCGGCAATGCACCTCGTAACTAGAGCAGTCATCAATAACAACACCCCTTAACCTCGTAACTAGACCAGTGATCAATAACAACACCCCTTAACCTCGTAACTGGACCAGTGATCAATAACAACACCCCTTAACCTCGTAACTAGACCAGTGATCAATAACAACACCCCTTAACCTCGTTTGCGTGTGAACAAAATTAAAAAAACGCAGTGTTAAACCATCCCAAAGAAACATTAAGGGATATTCTCGATAGGGATAAACTCAAATATCTCCGAGCTATTCATGTATCTATTAATAGTTTGGTATTTCATGTGAATAAATTATTATTATTATTACTATTATTATTATCATTGTTATTGTAGTTGTTTGTTGTTGTTGTTTATTGTTGCTGTTGTTGTTGTTAAAGAACAGATGGATGATCATCGTACGGGTGTTTAGTTGGTGTTTCATGTTTAATTCAGTTTTATCTTTCTCTTTCTTAATCAATTCCTACTTTAGTTGTTTTATCTACATTTTAAGGTGAACTTTCCATAAGACATTTATTCACAAATGTGTGATACAGATTTATTTTATCAGTTGCTGATCAGCTGATTGACAAAACTGATATTAATATCATCACTGTGTTACATCATCTTGATAGTGTTGATGGAATTCTAAAAATAAATAAAAAAGACGAAAGAAAAATGACTCGAATGCTTTAGAAATACTTTAAGCAGTTAAAGATTTAAGATGTTTTAAGATTTCAAGATTTATTATTTTGTTTTCTTTTAGGATTTTTTTAGACATTGACTTTCAAAAACCACTGTCTTAAACCGCATTCAAATGAAATATCTATTCATAGTTAATTATATTTAGTACTAAGTCTTACTTGGCAAATCACATGCTCGCCTGCCCTCGTTCCAGTACAGACCACTTGTGCACATGCGCAGAAAGCCTCGTCCTTTTCCATCACAAACACAGTAAGCTGCATGGTTCTTCTCAACCTTGTAGTATCCTTCTGGCTTACCTTGGCAACAGGACTCTGCATGAGGGACAACATAGTATTCAGTAATGTGGTTTCCCATAAGAATGGCTATCTTACGAGTGGAAACTGCATACGGTACTGACTCACAGCACGTACACGGTACGACATGCCGTAACACTATAATGGCTTCCCATAAGAATGGCTATCTTACGTGTGGAAACCGCTTACGGTCCTGACTCACAGCACGTACACGGTACGACATGCCGTAACACTATAATGGCTTCCCATAAGAATGACTATCTTACGTGTGGAAACTGCATACGGTACTGACTCACAGCACGTACACGGTACGACATGCCGTAATACTGAAATGGCTTCCCATAAGAATGGCTATCTTACGTGTGGAAACCGCATACGGTCCTGACTTACCGCAGGTACACGGTACGACATGCCGTAACACTGAAATGGCTTCCCATTGTCTTCCATTAAATTCATCCAATCACAAGGTACAGCTACGAGTTAGCCATATCTTTTCCCACTGATACGAATATTATTCTATACCTTACGTCAATCAGTGACTTACGGTTGTTTTCATGGCAGTTCACATTCTGCGGCAAGTCGCACGTCTGATTCCTGTTGTTCCAGTAAAGTCCCGCTGGACAAAACAAATGGAACGTTCCTCCATTAGCATCGCAATTATAGAAGGCTGTGCAGTCTTCTACGTCCGCATGGTATCCTGCTGGTTTACCGTCACAAAACAACACTGGAAAGATATGAAAATATCTCAGTCAGTCTCACTATAAGACAGCAAAAGGTTATGGATTGATTTGAAGGAAACTGTTCTTTGCAGCGAAGCTAGTTGTTTTCCTTGCTCTAGTTTTAGAGCAAAATTTGTCGAAATGAAAATGCCAGTATGCGGCACAGCTACGGCATTGACCCCTGCCCTCGAACTGATTACAGTGCAATTAAAAGTAAACATGCATGCGCAAAGCACACATGACGTCATTACCTGGTCCAAACGGGACATTAACCGTATATGTCGCCTTGATTCCATTCAAGAAGGGCGAGTTTTGAAAGACGGGCTTGACCTACAAAACCCTAAACATTAGTAAACTGCTTTAAATAGCTATGACTATCTATACCTAGTTTATCACATGTTAAGAGCTGTAGCTACTGGTGCGGTTGGTGCAGGTTTTCAACGGGATAAATTTACTCCCCATAGGGCTGTTAAGTGTGACGTCATTTGTATTGAAAAACATCTTCCGGGTCCAAAACGAAAACCAGTTTTTGATTTTTTTTAAAAATAATATTTTTACATGTTTTATAAAGATTGTTCTTACTTTTTCTCCATGACAGGATTTGTTGTCCAAAGTTCTAATTGCTTCAGGTGGAGGTTAAATCATTGAAAACATTTTCGCTTTACTTAAGGAGATATTGTGAGCAGTTGGACACGGAAATACGTCACAACTTAACAGCTCTATTGTCACCGATATTTTACACTTTGAGTTTTCCCATTTGAAAGAGGTGACTACGATCCTGTTATTAGTTCTAACTTACCGATATAATGATATGCACGTGAGGATGCAGTCTTGGGATAGTATAACGACTTTCTTTCTGAAAAACAATGACACGAAACCTTGAATCGAAATCACTTCTAGCAAAAGATTATCAACTACGCATTTCCTATTCTCTTGCTTCTAGAATATACTCGTTTTCTGACCATCAAAAAACCTTGGGCATATTTTTGGAGAACGAGTTAAGTAAGGTTTTAGCATTTTCTGAAGTTTTTCCTTACTGTCGTGGTCGGCATACACAGCTTCGCTTTGATTGCGTTATTCGTTGGACACGTGATCTCCTGTTGACCATTTCCACCAATCATAGCGTACTCTACTTTGTAATAGTCGACTGTTTTGAGGCTGTAACTCGGAGGATCCCAACTAAAATAAGCAGTGAATGTATTGGTTTGTGCATCGAGCGTGAAGTTGTTGATGCTGAGGTGCTTGACGATCATGTCCTCGTCATAAGGAACTGAAAATGATACAGATTGAAGTGAGTGGAATATTGATCTATCTGGATGCCAATGATGATGATAGTGATGGTGATGATGATGATGATAATAATGGTGATGATGATGGTGATGATGATGGTGATGATGATGATGATAATAATGGTGATGATGATGGTGATGGTGATGGATGCCAATGATGATGGTGATGGTGATGATGATGATGATGGATGCCAATGATGATGATGATAGTGATGATAGTGATGGTGGTGATGATGATGATGATGATGATAATAATGGTGATGATGATGGATGCCAATGATGATGATGATAGTGATGGTAGTGATGGTGGTGATGATGATGCATGATGATACTGATGATGATGATCTTACCAGGAGCTTTGAGTTGCAGAACAACATATTTTGGTTTAATCCAGCTCACTCTATACAAAGGTTTCACCTTTAAACAAAGTACAAAAAAGTGGCAAAGGTGGTTAGTAAGGAATATAGAAGAATGTACCTGATTGAATAATGTTACGTTACCTCGACAACCAGTGGCTCGTTATGAAGCAAACCTTGAAACACATGAAACGTCTCAGTCTACAAGATAAAGATGCACGTGACGTCAAAGCAGTTCAATTTGCTGGTTCGACAAAAAAAAAGAGGATTTCAATACCGCTCCTTACCGTTTTGATAGTCTTACGTGAACTGTTTCCCTTCAGGAATTCTATTTGATATCCTTTCAGCTGGTTGTGAAACACGGGCTTTTCCCAGTGGATTCGAACAGAGTACAAACTGGCGGGGGAGAACACACAATCGTTTGCAATCAGACGTTGAACTACGATTTGGTCTTCTGGTATCCCTGTGGATTGAGTCAAACAGCCAATCAACGTGAATCAGTAAACTCGACAATTTTTGGTGTCTGTAGCGCATGCATGACTAGCTTGCTGTGTGTTACCGCTGGTACGTCTTTTGAGTGGTCGTGTGTTCACGCCCCACTCCAGCCAGACTAACATGATATTCAGGATGTTAAAAGCACTTGATTTGAACTGTTGCGCATCTGCTCTAAGTGTGTCAATTGATCAACTACATCGCATATTATCATATAGAACCTTTCCAGATTCACTGATTTGAACGGTTGCGCATCTGCTCTAAGTGTGTCAATGGATCAACTACATCGCATATTATCATATAGAACCTTTCCAGATGCACTGATTTGAACTGTTGCGCATCTGCTCTAAGTGTGTCAATGGATCAACTACATCACATATTATCATATAGAACCTTTCCAGATGCACTGATTTGAACTGTTGCGCATCTGCCCTAAGTGTGTCAATTGATCAACTACATCGCATATTATCATATAGAACCTTTCCAGATACACTGATTTGAACTGTTGCGCATCTACTCTAAGTGTATCAATTGATCAACTACATCGCATATTATCATATAGAACCTTTCCAGATGCACTGATTTGAACTGTTGCGCATCTACTCTAAGTGTATCAATTGATCAACTACATCGCATATTATCATATAGAACCTTTCCAGATACACTGATTTGAACTGTTGCGCATCTGCTCTAAGTGTGTCAATTGATCAACTACATCACATATTATCATATAGAACCTTTCCAGATGCACTGATTTGAACTGTTGCGCATCTGCTCTAAGTGTGTCAATTGATCAACTACATCGCATATTATCATATAGAACCTTTCCAGATACACTGATTTGAACTGTTGCGCATCTACTCTAAGTGTATCAATTGATCAACTACATCGCATATTATCATATAGAACCTTTCCAGATACACTTGATTTGAACTGTTGCGCATCTGCTCTAAGTGTGTCAATTGATCAACTACATCACATATTATCATATAGAACCTTTCCAGATACACTTGATTTGAACTGTTGCGCATCTGCTCTAAGTGTGTCAATTGATCAACTACATCACATATTATCATATAGAACCTTTCCAGATACACTTGATTTGAACTGTTGCGCATCTGCTCTAAGTGTGTCAATTGATCAACTACATCACATATTATCATATAGAACCTTTCCAGATACACTTGATTTGAACTGTTGCGCATCTGCTCTAAGTGTGTCAATTGATCAACTACATCACATATTATCATATAGAACCTTTCCAGATACACTTGATTTGAACTGTTGCGCATCTGCTCTAAGTGTGTCAATTGATCAACTACATCACATATTATCATATAGAACCTTTCCAGATACACTTGATTTGAACTGTTGCGCATCTGCTCTAAGTGTGTCAATTGATCAACTACATCACATATTATCATATAGAACCTTTCCAGATACACTTGATTTGAACTGTTGCGCATCTGCTCTAAGTGTGTCAATTGATCAACTACATCACATATTATCATATAGAACCTTTCCAGATACACTTGATTTGAACTGTTGCGCATCTGCTCTAAGTGTGTCAATTGATCAACTACATCACATATTATCATATAGAACCTTTCCAGATGCACTGATTTGAACTGTTGCGCATCTGCCCTAAGTGTGTCAATTGATCAACTACATCACATATTATCATATAGAACCTTTCCAGATACACTTGATTTGAACTGTTGCGCATCTGCTCTAAGTGTGTCAATTGATCAACTACATCACATATTATCATATAGAACCTTTCCAGATGCACTGATTTGAACTGTTGCGCATCTGCTCTAAGTGTGTCAATTGATCAACTACATCACATATTATCATATAGAACCTTTCCAGATGCACTGATTTGAACTGTTGCGCATCTGCCCTAAGTGTGTCAATTGATCAACTACATCACATATTATCATATAGAACCTTTCCAGATGCACTGATTTGAACTGTTGCGCATCTGCCCTAAGTGTGTCAATTGATCAACTACATCACATATTATCATATAGAACCTTTCCAGATACACTTGATTTGAACTGTTGCGCATCTGCTCTAAGTGTGTCAATTGATCAACTACATCACATATTATCATATAGAACCTTTCCAGATGCACTGATTTGAACTGTTGCGCATCTGCCCTAAGTGTGTCAATTGATCAATATATATATACATCACATATTATCATATAGAACCTTTCCAGAAGTACTGATTTGTGTACAAACCTGGTGTTCGGAAAACGACTTTTTTAACAACTCCTACAGCATTAGGCAAGTAAGGTTTGACCTACAAACAAATAAGATACGAAACATGTATAACACGTGCCTTTTATATCAAAGGAAAAGACTTACTGACACATCCCACACGGATTAGTGCATCAAATAAGGTTCAGTCATCAGAGAAACACGTCCAAAGGTATTGATCATAAACAAAGTTTTAATCTTACGCGATGTAGAGGCTGACTAACCTCTCCCTTTGACTTCGGCCGAGCTCCCTTATCAGTCAATCAAAGATAGCGGTGACGGGGCCGAAATCTCCAGCAAAGCCTAAAATGCTTCGCGCTGCCATATTGCGCTTCAGCATTGCGTTAGGAGGTATGGTACTAGTTTTACCAATAAAGTAAAATAATTTTGTTTTGGCTCGCAGTTTGAATTTGTTTGATGCTTTTTTTTGTTCTTAGGATTAATTGTAATCTAATCCAAGCGCATCAGCTACACTAGGCAGTAACGTCCACTGATAAGGGTTCAATGCTCAACCTGCGCAACTCAAAATCTGGTCGGATCGTCAATAGGAAAACAAAATTAGCGGCGTGTATTAAGGTAAACTGCGCATGATTCTCGGAATCTAAGTTCCTTAACCGACGTGTTTCTAATCTCTTTTGGAAGATTCATATTGAAGCAAGTCAACTTACCTCGACTCGTACTGTTATGTTTGGCTCCAGATTTGTTGCTTCTAAAGATGTCTTCATCTAAAAAAGAAATCAAACAAATTCAATCAATTACAAACCCATTCCTTCCCTTGTAACTCCCTTGAGCCTTGTCTTGGCTCCTTAAAAACCTCTTCAGGAATAAGAGTATCTAACTAGTCCATCTCTCGGTCACTGTTCTCCCTCTCTTCCACACCCTCTTCCTGCCCTCCCCGGTATCATAAGCATGCCTAGTGCATCATAACATGCCTAGTGCATCATAAGCATGCCTAGTGCATCATAACATGTCTAGTGCATCATAAGCATGCCTAGTGCATCATAACATGTCTAGTGCATCATAAGCATGCCTAGTGCATCATAAGCATGCCTAGTACATAGTGTCTTTACCGTAGTTCCTCTCTTAGCCATCCAAAATACTCCGAAGAGGATTTTTGTGACGTCACCATAGGCATAGCTATAGCTCTGGACCTTTCCGTATGGGAAGGTGGGAGGAAACCATGTTACGTTAGTGCTGAACCGGAAGTCGTTAGTGGCCTTTAGTGGCGAGTAGGCTAGACTGCTAACAGCTCTGACACTATCAGGAGTCGGTGGTGGGTCGACTGTGAAGAGATGAATTTTTTATATCCATGTTAATAATCTATCTAATGATCTGTTAGCTGGTGCGATCTGGGAGGGGTGAAGAACGATGGGCATCATTAGCTATTTCTTAGCACTACTGATGTAGTTCTTAAGGGGACAGGAACCCCTCAAATCCCCCTTGCTGCACTCCCATCCTATATATCCGTCGTCTCTGGTGCGTGGGCCTCAGGAGACTTCGCATGTTCGCATATCACTTTTTGTCGTCGAGAAAAGACTACGTATAAAAGTAACAAATCACGTCTCAAGGTACGGTTGTGACGACGGTACGGAAGGAGATCTGGAGAATTAGCCACAATAGTTACAGAATGAAGGATAGGGCGTGGTATCGACACAATCACGGTCACGGCAAGGTACGTACAGTATACATGGTTAACGGTCAAAAGAAGTCTGTTCTATTCGGCATCTTATACAACTTTCTTTATACTTACATGAATAGCAGAAGGATTGGTTGAAATTACTGACAAAATTGCATCCTGTAAAAATGAATGATAAAGTTTAACGCGTTTCTTTTGCTGATATTAACATCAACCAATTTGTATGTAATTTAGTGTATATGGAATGGTACCTTTGTATTCGTAAGTTAAGGTTCTTGGCAGGCTGGGAATACACTGGTTCAAGGAATACACCTACAACAACGGTAATATGATATCACGAAAGATTTATTGACAACATGATATGAAGCTTGATATAGCAGCAAATCTTGATTCAAGTAACAACGAAAATTTGTTGCGCGCGGGCTTATGTTACCAATAACAAGGTCTACAGCTTGCAACACAAAAATGCCGCACGACAAGTATGAAATTTTTTGCCCATGAAATCTAACCACATTCTTGTTTGTTCGCCGCAAACTACAGCATAACCCCAAGTACAATACGTTCTTGGGGTGCACGTTCTAGTCGCGTCGCCATGTTGGATGATTTGAACAAAAGACTTGGTCTCTTTTGTTGTATCATCCAGCAGGTGGTGAGCATGTCTTTTGGAGAAGGATAAATAACCGTCACATATATTCCCTATATTTACCTTCAGGGTGTGATTACATGCCTTGAGTTTTTCATACAGATACATTGAAATAGTTGTGGAAGCCTGCAAGAAAGACATTCATCAAAATGTTGGCCGATATGCTGCCGAATTAGAGGGTAGCCCAGTTTGTAGGGCAAAAATAAAAAATAAAAAATAAAAATAGAAATTTCCTCTTTGGGAAATGAAATCTCTTGTCATGTAAGAATATTGCATTGTTCCTGCCCTTAAACATGGCTGACCTGAAACTACCCTATAATATATAGTTAGTTCATGCAGGTCTCGTGTGGAAAATGTACCATTTGTATGGCACGTTTTCAGTAGAATTGTACATGGATGATTGGGAAGAAGCATGGAGGGCAGTGGTTGCCCTTGACTGATAGCATTCATTCCCTACTTCACGCTTACCTTTCTAGAAATGGATGACCTTGGTGGTACAAAAGGTGTTCCTGCACAAAAAGACATGGACCATTCCATAGCGTATTGAGAAATCAGGTCAACTTGAGCTAAAAACGTATAGAATAAAAATACGTTAGAGATGTAAATATTTGTTTGTCTTCAAGCAATTTTTCGGAGTTCCAGGCGGAATTTGAACCCATGACCTCCTGGTCGCCAGTTAGGCGCTCTAGCCTCTGAGTTACTGGGAACTTCTTATACCACTGCATGTGGATGACAACTATACACGGCACGGCCACGGTACACTGCGCGCGACTTTGCTACTAATCCAATCAAAATGCCTGGATGCCGCGGGCACCGTCACGTGTCACTCTAGAGGTGCTTCTTGTATTTCATTTTTACATACTGTAATTCGATTTCATATACTACGGGTAATAACATTTGATGGTTATCAAATGATGGACCTTGATGACACGGCGTCATTCATCACTCATATATAAGAATAAAAGCCATTGTTTAACCCCGCGTAACCTCGTCCTGAAGCACTTGAATGCGAGATAAAGGTCCAATAATCAGTCAAGTGTAACTTGTACAACATATTTTATTACCTTGGAAAGGAGTAACTGTTGTAGTTATCTTCAGTTTATCTCCAAAAGCATTCTTATCATAAACAAAACTTGGCATCCCGATGGTTAAGACAGGCTCTGGTCTGGTCATTTCTAAACCGGCAACAGTAACAATGATAAGATCGAGAATGTGATTAATACAGCGCATGCGTGACCCTGCTGCTGAACAGCAAAAATGCAGGCTCTAGAAACAAAACTACTGCTTCATTTTCTCAAATTATTCTCCGATTCATTATAGTAATGCGCTCCTTTATGTAAAAGGGTTTTCTTTTACCAGCACTAAACAAAGTTGCAGTTCCTGATCAATAAAAGAGTGTGGGCTTCCTGTGTTATTTACCTATCTTCGTGGACTCGGAGCTAGCCACAAGATGGCTGTATTCAGTGAGTGCTACGACTTGGAAAGTGAATTGGACTCCGTTCCAGTTATATCTATACGGTGAGGCATACTGACACACATTCGTTGCGTCTAACACTGCTCTGGGATGTGTGAAAACAAGCTGATAAACAGGGGAACAAATGTCATGGAATATGTTAGAATCTCCTTCAATCATGGACTCGTAAATCTCGTACAATAATACAAAGTGACTTACATTTTTCAAATCCTTAAGTTTCCCTTTGATATCACCTCTGAAACTTTTCTTCAAAAGATAAACAACACTTCCCACAGAACTGCTAACAGGTTGCCATGACAACGTAAGGTTTTGGACTGTTTTGGCGGTTGCCATGGGGACGCCTGGATGGCTGGTGAGGCTATGATTTCCATCCAAAACGTTGGGTAGGCTTTTCAAGTATTCAAGAAATTCACAGCTCTTATGACAAACCACTGAACCTCCCTGTAACAGTTTGATTGTGTGGTATATATATCAGGAAAGCATTATATATCAGGAATACTGCTTTTTGATTGGCCCACTAGTAACATTGTGTTTTGCCTATAATGTTGAGGGGAGCGGAGGATACAAACATGTTTACAGAGGTCTCTCTAATGATTGTAGCGATTTCTTGTATCACGAGTGCCGAGTCGTGCCCAGGCTCCTATCACTAAAGGGAACTGGGTACTAAATCATTACCCACGTGACATACCCTTCCTTCCCACATGATTAATGTACTTACGCAAGCTGTTTTACAAGATGCAATAGTTGTCCACTTTCTGCCACATGGTGTTACACACTGCAGGAAAAAAGGGACATGTTCAGGTAGGGTGTCTATGAGGTAGTATAAAAACGGTCCTCAGGAGCATCGACTCTGATCTCACCTGTCTGCAAGCGTTTCCATGACAACCATGATCTGGTTCAGCGGATTGGGATACCTGTGTGAAAATGTATAAAATGTGCTGACGTCAGCATAATGACTGGGTATGTGCACACTACTGCACATGCGCATATGTAGTACTAAGTCGATATGACTAGTGTGGACTGAACTAGAGAGTTTGTATTTTGTATATCAAGAATGTCGATGTACGTCAACACAATAAAATATAGAAAAAAGGAAGAAGGAGGAAGAAGAAGAAGAAGAAGAAGAAGAAGAAGAAGAAGAAGAAGAAAAGGAAACGGAAACGGAAAGAAAGTTGAAACGACGTGAAACGAGTAACGCCTCAATGAGTCAAGCACAGTCACAGTGTTAAGGCACATAGTTAAATCTTCTTGTTGATCGAACACCTGGTAGGTTTTCCCCAATGTCGTCGTCGTCATCATCCGTCATCATCATCTTTATTCATATCCACTAGGTATGGGCTTACAAGTCCTTTTTTCAATATTGTATAAAGAATTCTTTTTTTTAAAAACATAGATAGACATATAGGTTTTTTCTACAAAAGATTTTTTTACAAGATTCTTTTTTCGTATAGAAAATTGTTTTACAAAAAAAAGGATATACACTAGTTTTAAAGGAATGATAAGATGGCTTACTACACTTTGGAGATATAACAGTGAGAATTAATTTATCGTGAAAACAAACTCTTCTGAGCAAACCTGTTGAGATTTATTAGCTATAATATTATCACACTTAATTTCAATAGACAAAGAAACGTCTTTGACGTCTTTGACATTCAAATGCCAATGTCAGCCAAGACGCGCTTAGGATACGGCAAACACGTATGTTATTAATATGATATTGTTAAATCGTAGAATTTTGTGTTCACAATTTGAATAACATAGATTATGTGATATTTGTTAATTGTTAAGCAAACCGAAATCGACATGTTAATAATATTCATTATAATTTCACACGCAAAATGAATGAATGGATGGATGGATGGATGGATGGATGGATGGATCAATCAACTGTTCACCCATCCCTCCTTGAGACATGATCGTTGGGTCATGATGGATGAATGGATGAGATGGAATGGGATGGTTGGATGGGATGGGATGGGATGGGATGGGATGGGATGGGATGGGATGGGATGGGATGGGATGGGATGGTTGGATGGTTGGATGGTTGGATGGTTGGATGGTTGGATGGTTGGATGGTTGGATGGTTGGATGGTTGGATGGTTGGATGGTTGGATGGTTGGATGGTTGGATGGTTGGATGGTTGGATGGTTGGATGGTTGGATGGTTGGATGGTTGGATGGTTGGATGGTTGGATGGTTGGATGGTTGGATGGTTGGATGGTTGGATGGTTGGATGGTTGGATGGTTGGATGGTTGGATGGTTGGATGCACTGACGTAGATTAGCTTAACTATAGAACTGTTAAGAGTTGGTCAGTATTGGCCCGGCTTAATTACTAATCAATGAATAGAAAATGCGTTGAATAAAACCACGTTGAATATATTTTCAAGTTCTTTCGTGTTGTTTTCCTTCTTTATTAAAAAAATTATATTTGGCGAATATATGAGTTATGTATTCACATTTCTTTGAACATATCAATCAACGAGAAGTGGTTGTTATTGCTATATTTGTGATGACGAACAAGAAACGAGGTAAAAAACGAGATAATAAAAACCAACCTTATAAAACGTAGACAGAAAAAAACCGTAAAAACAAATTGTTGATTGACACGAAAAGGACTTTGATGATGTTATTGTTGAGCAAATAACACGACGGTGATTAGAATTGAATCTCATTTCTAAATTGATTGAAAATTTTGAAAAACAATGTTGTTAAGACGTTCATAGCGATATCAATTATATTTAATTTCCAATAAATCACTATAAGATGGCATTGAATAACATTGGATCAGAAAAATAAGACGATAAATCTATTGATGTTCTAATGCAACTAACTGTCGAGGAAATAATAATAGAATAATGTATTTTTGAGCAGGAATTTTCACTTGAATGGAAGAATGCAATTTTCGATAAGGAACTTGAGCCTATCAACGAAGATGTTACAGAAAGATTCGCTAGGTTACTATCACTAGGATAGCTATAGAAATAAAAACCATATAGCTTATTCGTCATGTAGTTTTATTTGTTTTTTTTATTACCATAGCATCGAGGTGAATAGAAGACATGAAAAATGAACAACAACTTTTGCAAAAATATTACTGAAAATTCGCGAGCATTCGAAATCTTGCACTCGATGTTTTGAAATGATTTTCATAAGAAAAGATTGAAGAAATGTTCTAGATACTAACCTTGGTGATACAGTTTGCATAACAACGGGCTTGGGTAACTGTCGCTACATCATTGAACACCGCACATCTAACAACACCATACATTACAAGAAGTAGTGGAAGAGCTTGAGATACTGCCATGTCTAAAATATACGAGTATCTTGTTAGATGAAGGTAGTACTGTCTTGTCTTGCTGTTAGCAGCATACAGACTAGCTTCGAAAAGTGGAACAATCAGTTATATACTAAATCAAGATTGTTGAGTGGATGACGTCGTTCGTTGTACATTGGTGGTGCGAGCTAATGAGTCAACTGTTAACACATGCGCATTGGAGTTTTCCGTCTCCCGGCAAAGTTAATGAAGCCTTACTGTGTATCTAGCTGAATCTAGGGTCATAAAAGATGGTCTTAAGAAAAGAAAATTTTAAAACATGATAAGCTGGGCCTTTGTTCTAGTACGTTTTGTTTAAACTTAGTGGTATCTTAGAGATGTTGTTTCTTGGTTTGATATCAATGGCATTGAGCTAGGGAGGAAATAGTGTTGAATTTCAATATGTATTTGCATTTTCCGATAATTTTCATCTTAGGACTTTCTAAACACAATGTAAAAGTAAATAACTGATTTTTCAAGCGTGTTTTTTCCATAGATATAATAAAGTTCGAAGAATAGTGAATATGTTTGGCTATATCATTTTGCAATATTCAAATGAGAATTCATCAGACATTCATTTCTGTATAATCATTTCTGGCAAGACGCCTAGACATGACACTTCAATGTCTTCGTACAGGAAATCTCGAGTTAATTTTTCCTGCCAACTTAACGTCGAGTACTTGAGACCAGACGACAAACCCTGTGAAAAACACACGGTTTAGGCATACTGTGTCATGACTGAGTGAACGAACAGTTACCTAGCAAGTGCAATAATAAGATTGGTTTCCAACTATGTCTTAAAGTCACGTACCTTGGACCATATCATTGATATCTTTTCTGGCTAAAACTCTTCTTCAACCAATTTCCTGTGAAAATGCATGATGTAGATGGCATGGATAGGAAGGATCCTTCTCACAATTAACACGAAAATACGAAAGACATATTCAAAGTTTTTCTTGATGGAATTTGTGGCATTTCTGCAGTTCCATGTTAGCCCCGCATTCAAGATAATTTTGAGAAGGATCCATTGAAACTATTTTTCGATCTTTTAGTAAGTTTAAACATAGCGTATACCTTACCTCTCTGTATTGCAGACAGTATACCAGTGAAAATACATATAAACACTGGAAAATCTTACCCTTTCGCGTGGTAATTAGTACATTTTCGTAGGTTTATTGTCTATACTCAAGACGTACGTGGGTGGACGAAAAAAAAATACTTAATGTTTTCCAAGATCATTCTAGAAAGTCCTGCTTGTTGACAACAACTGACAACACTAATACAATCAGTGATAGTTAACCAGAGGGAACAATATGAAAAATCGTAATAAAAACTTCAAACTCGCCAACAATAAACGATAATAAAACTACTACGTGGTGTCCCGTATACTGAGGTCCAATAATTCTAATTCTTTCAATTGATTCTTTGAACGCAAAACATCTGAGAATCGTGACAGTATTCCCACTCTTACAGGATCTACTCAGCAAGGTCGTGGAAGAAGTTAAATCTATTGGTTACTTAACACCAATTAAGTCCCAGTAATAAACGTTGGTTAACTCCCATGTTAGATGTACTATTTTCCATCCCCTTAGTCCAAGTACATTATATCCCATTTCTTCATTTTTCTTGTTAAAAAAAGCAAATCCCAGTTTCTAAATAACATAAATTTAACCCTTCAAAACCCAGTTCTTTTCTTATTTGTGGTAGACAAGAAAAGCAGTTCTAAACCGAATTTCATTGTTGCATATTGTGTTCATCAAATCCGTTCTCAAAACTGAAATGCTGCCCCAAGTTGTTATGTTTTTTTTCTCTTTATCGTGTACTTAACATGGTTAATCGTGTAAGGCGCAGTTGCCGTAACATCAACGATAGATACCGCTCGTCAAAGTGCTGCAGGCATCCTAGAACTAACGTAGAGACACCCTTGAGTAACATTTGAACGAATTTAGAGCGAGGAAAAAATTAGTAAAGCAAGCAGATTTAGAATTATGCATGTCCACTCACGGCTAACAAGGCAGACTAGATAGAACACGTCTGGTCCCCCCATGACAATTTCGATTTTGAGGAAGACTTTGATTTAATTAATATATTGGCTGGTATATACGTAAAGTTGTGGACGGAAACGAGTTTTTACTTGTTAAAGTTTCAATAACTCAGATTTAAGTTTTATGTTTATAATATATATATTGGCCATGCAAAACAATAGCGCAAATTTGAGTGGAACGGGGGAAAAGGAAAAAAAAGAATGGGCAACGATAAATAGTGGATAAAAAAAATATTCCAAGGAAAGTCAAATATTTGTAAGTATATTTCGTCTCGATTACAAACAATCTTCAATTCTTTGCGTTGCCCTTAGCAACCTATACTGGTCGGTGGGGGTGGGTGATGTAAGCTAGTGGGCATGGGATACACAGACTTAATCATATCTGTATATGTGTAATAGGACTGCATGCTCTATATCCAATGTGGAAATGATTGGATGGAAAAATTGTACTATTAAAATTGGACAAGGCCATAAACCGCGTAATTTCAGTCAAAAATGTTTGTATTATTTTTTTTCCAAATCGGACAGGCATGTAGTCCTATTGGAGATTAATTATATCATGACAAACTCACGATCATAAAAACACACAATGTCCAAATATAACAATATTGCCTTACTTCTTGTCTATAATAAAAAGATGCTAAAACTTAATGTTTGTATCCGAACTCTGCATTTTAAGAGATTTTTTTCAGGTTGGGAAACCTGGAATCGTATAGACTGTGGTATGGGACTGGACTTCGGTTGACTGGATCTTGGACCGCAAAAAAAAATTATCGAATTTTCAGTTTTTGAAAGGATATAGATGGTTTGAATACATAGCAAAAACATGCCCAATCTTTAAAATCTGATTTATGCTTTTAAATTCTGAATTCTGACCGATTTTTTATTTTGGAAAATCCGGAACCGTGTATGGCTGGAATGGATTGGACTTCGGTTACCTGGATTCTCCCGGATCGCAAATTTTTTACATCTAATTTTGCAGTTCTTATCCTATAATTTTTAATTAATTATTCATAACTAATAATTTGATTAGAAGTTTTGCAAAAAATCAAGGTGTTAAAAAAACTTATGATTATATTGCCACCCGTGCTTCCCTTGTGTATGTTTTCTACATGTAGTTGAGTGCAAGTCAAAGGCTCATTTAGCTATAAGAAACCACAGCTACCCCACAAAAAATATTATCTTAGTTGTGGATTATTAGGACTCTTTTATTAATAGAAATCAATAACAAACCAAAAGAATACTATGTATCTAAATGATTATAACAACTTGTAAAACTAAATATTCAGCTACAGCTTTGACCAGTATAGACTATACTGTGTAGTTCATTGATTTAGAAGCAAATCAGTATTTGGACAAATCATTGTCATGAAGCACAAATTAACACGTTAATAAACTAAACTCATATGAACTAGAACATTCTTAAATACTACCTATGAGATTTCTGGGAGTGTCAACATCATTATCATCATGACCAACTTTTGAATCACTATCATCAGGTTATTATCACAATCATCATCACCATAATCATCACCAACACCATCATCAGATCGTCATCATCAACATAACCATGATTATGATTGCCATCATCATGACCAACACCATCATCAGATCGACATTATCAACATAACCATGATTATGATTGCCATCATCATCACCAACACCATCATCAGATCGTCATCACCAACATAACCATGATTATGATTGCCATCATCATCACCAATTTATGATTATCATGATCATGAACCTCAACCTTACAAGCATCATTGCCATCAATATTAGCATTACCTTCACTAACATTATTATTATCAGCAACATACATCTTGATAATCATCATGATTATCATCATCAATCTTTGCATTACTATCTCCACTAGTATTATCATCATCAAGCATCACTATCATCATCAACCATCAGTAGCAACTTCATCATGACCACCCTCACGACCATCACTATGATCAACTTTCATCAGTATAATGTGTTCAGTTTCTTAAGGTCAATAGCAAACCTATTTCCTAAGTATTCAATTGAGTTTCTGTTACATCAATGCAGATAACTGATAATCATGTTAATTTTAGCTTCTACGGAACAATCTATCCAATATAAGATTATTTGAGTGTTCTTATGTCCATAAAGTAGTCAAAGCATAATCTACAGTATTAGCATGAGCAGTCCCCCCCCCCTACCTCACCCCCTATACATCTCTATCCCACCCCTCACAACCTCCAGTTAGCTGATTGGTTGCCTAGCCTTGATTGAAGGATACATTTTTATGGCCAAGTAATAACTGTTAAAGGTAATTGTACTAGATTCTACTTCAAACCATAATTCAGCATTCCAAATCTCAAAAAAATACTTGCTAACAAATTCAATGCACAAAATATTTTGGACATCAACCCAGAAATAGAGTGTGACATCAACCATATGAAAAAACGACTTCCAAGTTCTAAATGAAAAGCATTTCTATAAAGATTTTTCTTACTTTTTCATTAGGACAGGACTTGCTGTCCAGAGTTCTAATTGTTGTGGAGTTTAAATCGTCAAAACATTTTTTTTGCTTTATTTTAGTGGTTCTTGTGAGCAGTTGGACCCAGAAATACATCACAGCTCAAAAACTCTGTGGCAAAGATTCTGAATTCATCTCACAGTTGTGTGTCAGGGGTACCGGTAGTACCTTTGAGTTTTGGAAAGATGATTTTAGTGTTCAAGATTTTTCAGGTTATCAGACATAGGTGTTAGATTGCATGGAATTAATAATGAAACAAGACTAGAATAGTGCCTATTATGTCTGTACACTTTAAGGATCGCACTGGAAGACTTTTCTTAAGGAGTAATTCATTCTTCAAAATTAGATTCCAAAGCATGGACAATCTGACAAGAAGTGTCGATTTTTTATATCAATGCCTTATGATGGTGCAAAATATATCTCCCTAAAAAGTCTTATTTAGGCCGGGGGAAGGGGGCACTTTCATATATAGCCTATACAGGGATGTTCTGCTGGATAGTGTATAGTTTTTCAGGATTTTGGTCTTAGACAGGGTATACAATTTCCATGATATTATCTTGAAAAATGTTATTTGTCTTGGATAGGTTAGCGGCATTTAGCATTTCCGAGTCTTAGATAGGGTATTTGGATCCCAGCAGATCACCCCTAGTACCCCCTTTCCCACCGGGTATTTAGGGTAAAGAACTGAGTCATTACTTGAGCACTTAACACCCAGGCACTAAGTATTCCCTCGACATGGCTTTAGTAAGTTGTATAGTTTGCAGTTGATTGACTATTCACTATAGATATCAGTACCGGTATGTGATATGCTGTACATGGTCATCAGGCTGGTTAGTTGCTAAGACTTACAATAATACAATATACTGGTATTAAATTAGTTATACTAATGTTATTATATACTATGCTATTAATAGTTGGCTGGCACAAGATGATAATTTACTGACAATTAATTAAATGATAACATCATGTACCAAAAAGGACACTCTCTCCTACTCAATGCTACTTTTGAATACCAAAACAATTGTAAACATTTCTCACTCTGCCTCATCTTCATTACAAGAAACTGTGTTAGTTGGTCTCTTTTACAAAAGAATGCAATCTAGAGACATCACAACTTACAACTTTGATGGACTGTGATCAACAGTTACTGATGTACCTACCAACACAGATTAATTATGCCCCACATATCTTAGAAAACTGCAGCAGCCAAAAGGCAAGGCAAGGCAGTATATTTTTTTCAGTAGTGTTTACTGCCATATGGCTTATACTGTTTAGTGTTTATAATGAAATTAAGGAAATGATTGAAAGCTATCCTCACAAAGTGCAATGAACTCAGCCATTAACAGTTGTAGAGATGTATAATTATTATCCTGAACTACTGGTCATTCACTAACGTACCAATAAACTATGACAAGAATTTGTTCTATGTACATGACAAGTAACTTACTCTCCTAATGACACCAAGATAAGATAAGATTTCCACAATTAACACTACTAAGACTGATAAACAAAGATAGTTTTCAAATGACTAAGAAAAAAATGGAATACTTCATAATATGCCTGCAGATTTGATTTAAGATATCTAATAAACAAAGATAGTTTTCAAATGACTAAGAAAAAAATGGAATACTTCATAATGTGCCTGCAGATTTGATTTAAGATATCTAATAAACAAAGATAGTTTTCAAATGATTAAGAAAAAATGGAATACTTCATAATATGCCTGCAGATTTGATTTAAGATATCTGTTAAGGCCATCAAATAGTGAGGTATACCTCAGCACTCTAACATCACTAACATCACATTTGTAGTGTCATATACTTCACGTTTTTATATGTTCATTTAAAATCTGTTCTATATCAACATGCAAAATCATTGGTTAAAGCAGATTTACAGGCAGCCACTAGTTGAATCACACATTTATTGGAGCTGATTTCATAGTATAAATGCAAGCTAATCACTGTGTTATATCAAATTTACAGAAAACTAGAAAGGCTAGTTACTTTTAAGTTCTCATCAATCAAGGATGTACTCTTTTTTTTTCAAGACAGGTTGAGTATATCACTGTCGTTATCACTTATCTTAGTTACACCAATGAGATCATTTCTCATGTTCATGTTTCTTCCTCTCCTTTACTTGAGTTCTGGAATGAAGAAACAATTGAACAGATTAAGTATAGACAGGGGCAGAGCCAGGGGAGGAGTGTCTTGAGGGGTGTCATCTTGGATTGACTTTGTTCCCTTATTTTGAAGATAAGCAATACAAAATTTTGTCTTAGCTGACTTTGTGCCACTACTTTGCAGCATGCAAGATATTTGACACACAGCCCAATTTTTTTTTTGTTTAGCGTTTTCACAGACAGGTGCCCTTACGACCTTGCCCCCTGTTTAAACAAATCCTGGATCTACACCTGATCAAGTTTTTTCTTCACACAAACAGCAGATGTGATCACATTTTCGTTGGTAGAACAACGATTTATATTAAAACCAGATTTGATAAACAATAAAAAGAAACATGTTTTGGAAATAACTACAGTAGGTGTTTAAGGTTGACTGATACGTTGCCTCTTACCCTCTGGTTTAAGTCCTTTTCTTTGGTCTTGTCAGCAATAAGTTTATCAAGACAGCTTTGAATTACATTTGATCTGTGAAGGAGAAACATGGTTACTAGGAACAAGATTGCAATAGGCATATTGCAACACACGTTTTTTTTTTACGGAAGGAAAACCAGAGATTCCAGAGAAAACCCCTTAGCATAAGAGAGAACAATACTGACATCAAACAAACTCAACTTACGTACAGTATTAGCTCAAACAGCCTTAAAGGGTCTGAACATAGGCCACATGTCATGAGCATTGCATTGGTAAGAGGATGACGACTTAGCAGCATATATAGACCACTCATGCTACCCAATTATTGAGTGTGGATTGTAACTGACTCAATTCAGACAAGGTTAACCAATTATTATCATATAGGATAAGAATGAATCCAGATTGAGCAAATATGTGACAGACAATGTTTGTAATGGCAGATGTCAATTATAATGTTAATTTTTGGGTTCAAAATTTAATCATGTACAACGATCATTTCTTGGAACCAATGGTGGAATATGTTTGTGACTTACTTGGACTCCAGACCCCCTCCTGGTGGTAAACCTTCTATTTCTTCAGAAGAAAGGCATGTAATGGCATACCCTACAGTCATCTCAGATAAATCAAATCCACTTTCCTTTTCAATAACAGCTATAAAAAAACACCCAGATAATGGTACATACTTGTATCTTATCTTTCTAACTTGTCTATATTTTAAACAATGATGGCATTAGTGAGGATGGTGATGATAGTAATATGATGTATGAAGGTGGTGATAATGATACATGATGGTGGCAATGATGATGAAGGTGATGGTACATGATGGTAGCAATGATGATGATGGGGATGATGATGATACATGATGGTGGTAATGATGATGAAGGTGATGGTACATGATGGTAGCAATGATGATGGGGATGATGATGATACATGATGGTGGTAATGATGATGAAGGTGATGATACATGATGGTGGCAATGATGATGGGGATGATGATGATACATGATGGTGGTAATGATGATGAAGGTGATGATACATGATGGTGGCAATGATGATGATGGGGATGGTGATGATACATGATGGTAGCAATGATGATGGTAGCAATGATGATACATGATGGTGGTAATGATGATGAAGGTGATGATACATGATGGTGGCAATGATGATGATGGGGATGGTGATAATACATGATGGTAGCAATGATGATGGGGATGATGATGATACATGATGGTGGTAATGATGATGAAGGTGATGATACATGATGGTGGCAATGATGATGATGGGCATGGTGATGATACATGATGGTGGCAATGATGATGATGGGGATGGAGATGAAAGATGATGGTGGTAATGATGATGAAGGTGATGATACATGATGGTGGCAATGATGATGATGGGGATGGTGATGATACATGATGGTAGCAATGATGATGGGGATGATGATGATACATGATGGTGGTAATGATGATGAAGGTGATGATACATGATGGTGGCAATGATGATGATGGGGATGGTGATGATACATGATGGTGGCAATGATGATGATGGGGATGGTGATGATACATGATGGTGGTAATGATGATGATGGGGATGATGATGATACATGATGGTGGCAATGATGATGATGGGGATGATGATGATACATGATGGTGGTAATGATGATGATGGGGATGGTGATGATACATGATGGTGGCAATGATGATGATGGGGATGATGATGATACATGATGGTGGTAATGATGATGATGGGGATGGTGATGATACATGATGGTGGCAATGATGATGATGGGGATGGTGATGATACATGATGGTGGTAATGATGATGAAGGTGATGATACATGATGGTGGTAATGATGATGATGGGGATGGTGATGATACATGATGGTGGTAATGATGATGATGAAGGTGATGATACATGATGGTGGCAATGATGATGATGGGCATGGTGATGATACATGATGGTGGCAATGATGATGATGGGGATGGAGATGAAAGATGATGGTGGTAATGATGATGAAGGTGATGATACATGATGGTGGCAATGATGATGATGGGGATGGTGATGATACATGATGGTAGCAATGATGATGGGGATGATGATGATACATGATGGTGGTAATGATGATGAAGGTGATGATACATGATGGTGGCAATGATGATGATGGGGATGGTGATGATACATGATGGTGGCAATGATGATGATGGGGATGGTGATGATACATGATGGTGGTAATGATGATGATGGGGATGATGATGATACATGATGGTGGTAATGATGATGATGGGGATGGTGATGATACATGATGGTGGCAATGATGATGATGGGGATGGTGATGATACATGATGGTGGCAATGATGATGATGGGGATGGTGATGATACATGATGGTAGCAATGATGATGGGGATGGTGATGATACATGATGGTAGCAATGATGATGGGGATGATGATGATACATGATGGTGGTAATGATGATGAAGGTGATGGTACATGATGGTAGCAATGATGATGGGGATGATGATGATACATGATGGTGGTAATGATGATGAAGGTGATGATACATGATGGTAGCAATGATGATGGGGATGATGATGATACATGATGGTGGTAATGATGATGAAGGTGATGATACATGATGGTGGCAATGATGATGATGGGGATGGTGATGATACATGATGGTAGCAATGATGATGGGGATGATGATGATACATGATGGTGGTAATGATGATGAAGGTGATGATACATGATGGTGGCAATGATGATGTTGGGGATGGTGATGATACATGATGGTGGCAATGATGATGATGGGGATGGTGATGATACATGATGGTAGCAATGATGATGGGGATGATGATGATACATGATGGTGGTAATGATGATGAAGGTGATGATACATGATGGTGGCAATGATGATGATGGGGATGGTGATGATACATGATGGTGGTAATGATGATGATGATACATGATGGTGGTAATGATGATGATGATGGTGATGATACATGATGGTGGCAATGATGATTGTGATGATACATGATGGTGGTAATGATGATGATGGTGATGATACATGATGGTGGTAATGATGATGATGGTGATGATACATGATGGTGATGATACATGATGGTGGTAATGATGATGATGATGGTGATGATACATGATGGTGGCAATGATGATTGTGATGATACATGATGGTGGTAATGATGATGATGATGGTGGTGATACATGATGGTGGTAATGATGATGATGATGGTGATGATACATGATGGTGGTAATGATAATGATGATGATTGTGATGATACATGATGGTGATGATACATGATGGTGGTGATACATGATGGTGGTAATGATGATGATGATGGTGATGATACATGATGGTGGCAATGATACATGATTATTTATAATATCAACACTGAAACATACCTGTTAATTTCTTCTCGATTTCAGCTTCTAGTTTTTTGTCCTGGGAATCATAACAATTGTTTAGTAAATCTTTTAAATTATCCACCATGTCCAATAAATAATCTATGAACTGTTTCACCACCCCTCTCTCTCATACAGGAGGTAAAAAATACTCACTTGCTTGATGGCCTCTTCTGAAACCTTGGGTGATCCAGGTAATAAAAGGATAATAACACTCATGTTATCACGACTGCCCTGAAATAATCAACAATAACAAATAAATATCCTATATCTTGATTCTGGTTGGTTGAGAAATATGCTTACTACTCTTCTCAGTTGAGCTTGGAACAAATACAGTTTTGTCATAAAGTTTAAGCATCTAGCTCTCAATGTTTCCAAGGGCAACAGACCCTGAGAATGATTGCCAATTTGATTTTGCTGCTTAAATTCATACAATTAGTAGTGATCATTCTCACATCACAAGATAAAATATTAAATGAATCTGGCTCAAAATCTCAAAGGTTGATGCAAATGATAGATATTTATAGCCTAGCTATCGCTGCTACACTTTATAGTTTCTAGAAAACTCTTTATGCATTTCAAATGAATCTATGAAATGTGAAAAGGGAGTAAACATAGTTGATTTTCATAGATATGGGATAAAAAATCAACTTCTAAATTCTGAATGAAATGCAGTGGAAGAGCCACTCCATGGAATCCACTGTTAATTCTCATTTAGTTATTATTTATTTCATTTATAAATTAAAAACCATCAAACAAAAGAAAGGCAGTGTCTAACATACTGTATTGTAATCATGTAATGAAATAAGATACAAGGTTTATTGATATCCTTCTCAAGTCTACATAACAACCAATGTAAATAATATCCACATTTGGTAATATGTTACCAAGGGCAAACATTTTTTCTTACAGTAGATTTAAAGCAAAATAGTACTTAGTATAATTTCTGTGAGATATACATGTACCAATATCTTTAATCTTTTCCAAATTACTCAGAATATTAGCAGAAATTATTGGATGGATTAAGATAATACCCATCAACTTTAATGATTTGAAAGACTTTGCCATCCTCTAATGACAAGCCATTTACAGATGCGGAGGTAAATGTTCTACAAGACTTCAAGAGTGTTTGATTAAGTTCCATTATCTAGCACTTTCAATCAGCTTCACTGGTTAGCTATACCAACATTTCAATGTACATTTGACAAGTGCCTTCAAAAGGTATAAAAATAGAACACTAATCTTGTTTGTAACCCAAAACCTTTATGCAACACGATAGTTTAACAAATTTAAATACATATTAATTAAAATATTGATCAGATAGTACTTTTAAGCAATCTTCTTAATGAAGCATATTAATATATAAAATTTTGAAAAGCAAAATGACAATACTTCAGAAAAAAATTGAAATTAAAAATCAATTAAACACAAAAAAAATGTACAGAAAATGAATCTATCTTGAATTTGATGTATTAATATGATAAAATCATCACAAGGTAATACTGAAAATATAATGAAATTGCAAAATTACAAAAGCAAAAAATAAAGTCAATATCAATAATAGAAGACTATCTGGAAGCTTGAAATCTCCTTAGTACTGCAGCTGCTTTGTTTGTAGTCAAAATAGCAGAACTACCATTGTTTTATCCTAATAATGATTCATGAAACAACCTGGAAGGATGTCACTGATTGTTGAAGGTTCTAGCTGCATCATGAATAGATAAAGAATGGCAAGAATAAAGAATGCATTTGCATGAAATATTTGAAGAAATCTAATATCCTGTGATATATGTGTCAAGAATGCAAAAAAAGCATGAAAATCAACTAAGATCAAACACACTATAAAATGGTACAAAATCCTTTGCTTTCTATTGTATTACTAACACCTTTTCACTCCTAATCATTATTCTATATACCATTTAGTACTATTTAGTTGTTACTTTTTCATGTTTTTTTTTTGCATATTGTACTCTAGAGTAAAAACTACAAAAGAGAAATGTAGCGTAAATTTGAAGAGGCTACATGGATGACTACTCAACCTGTCTTACAACTGTCACAAAGTATGAACATGTTTCTGATAAACAATTCTACACAGAGGTATATATAATATAAATAAAAATACATATATTTTACACAAATCTAGAGAAAATATGCAAGAAAAAGGTAAAGTACTATTTAAAATACACACAAAGAACAAATAGCTGTGTTATCAAAAAAATTCATTTAACAAGGCATTTATTTGAAATAGAGCATAAAAAATATGAAATTATTCAAAAACATGGTAAATTCAAGTGCAAATAAAGACTTTCAGAGTGTAAATTTGATTGTACACTTCCAGGTGTGCATGTAACATGTCAAACTTTTCAACCAATATCTTTGCACTGTTGAAGTACCAACAAATATTTGGCAGAGTTAGTTGTGTGTATGATGTATTCTCATACTCTATTTTATAACTTTTCATGACCGAAACAGACTGAAATAACAAGATAAAAAAATATGACACAAAAATATACCACCATATTACAAAACCTTATAATCTCTATTCAGACCATCACATAATTACAGTGCTTTGGTGGAAATTATCTCCAGCAAGTAGCATTAATGTACACTAAACTAATAATCAAGAGTATTATAATTGAATATTTCTTGTTTACGTGTCTGTTATTAATTTGAAGATATATATCAGAGACAGGAAATGATTTTTACAAAATATACCCAGCACCATGTGATAGTGTTGTAACGCTTAAGGAAGTAGTGTGATAGGGATCATAAAAACTTCAATGGTTCAATAGAAGGTGGGGAAAATGGTATATCTTAAGGAATAAAAGCCCTGAAACATGCTAAGTTTTTGTGCTAAACAATACAGTATATAATACTGTTGTAATATTTTTCTTGAAATTCAGTTTTTCTTTGCTCTAAGGAATGTGAAGTTTTCTTGGAAAATAAAACTGTTCCTCCCAAGACTAGTTATTAATATTTCTTGGAAGGCCACTGCATGTACAGTGTGACACGAAACATGATACCCTGCCAATTGCAAGATAGACAAGGGCCAAAATATTTTGTGACACAGACATAACATCATAATAAGTCATTATCAAAAAAATGTGTTCCAAGAAAAGTGTATACTATGACGGAATGAGGAGAAATAGTGGTCAAAATTAGCAATTCTTAGAAAACCATTTCAAATTCAATGTCAGAAGAGTAGATTATTTGACAGCATATAAAATGTGTCCTCGAACAACAGCTGATGAATTATGCATGAGCTATAAGAAAAACTGAAATTAAACGTTAAAAGAAACTATTGGTGGTTTTGTTTGATCTTCAACACTACAATACTTCGCTATATTGCTACTAATATCAGTTTTTTATTAGATGAAGACAAGTGTGAGATGTGCTAATTCATGTTTATCATTTGAGATATAAGTAGATAGGTTGGGGTAGTTCTATTGTAAAACCTGGACATAGATCTGTGCAGTATGTCCGAGAATATTCATCATTATGGCTTACTTCAAATGGTGTCATCTTGATTAAAGTATACAAAAATCAATGAAGACAACCAAAAAGGTACAAATTTGTACTTCCGATATCATTTTACATGTGAAGGAATCAAATAATTGAGCAAAAGAAGCAGCGAAGCATAGAGATTTTCACCCAAGCGAGATTCTTTTCAACACATGCTTCAAGCTCACGGCTATTTTTGGGGGAGGAAAAAGTTGGAAAGAAAAGACGATCCAAGACGGTAATTATAAAGTCAGATGTAAATAAAAGTCAAATTAAGATGGCTTAGAGCTTCTGTGTATAGTAGAAGTGGTACCAAAGTGAAGATAGGCATGTTTTAAGGCAAAGAAAGGAAGCTGCCTATCTATGGGGATGGTCAAACCAACCCGCTACACAAAAATACTTACTAAGCACATTTAGAATCAAGAAATCATAAGTGACTTACCTTCGCTAGGCATGTGTCGAGTAGCTCACAGCATATTTTCTCTAAGTCGTCAGTAACTTGGAGGCGAGAGCGAATAAAAGCACCAACTTCAGAATTGGACATGACATCCCAAACCCCATCACACGCAAGGACTACAAACTCGTCGTCTTCGCTTCGACTTTGAAAATATACCTCGGGCTCTGGAGATACTAGCTGTGCTTTTGGATCACGACTTAAATCTAATTTGTACTCGAAATCCCCCAATGCTCTGGAGACTGCTAGAGCTCCGTTAATGCGTTGAATCATAACGCTTCCACCAGCTTTCTCGATTCGATCTTTTTCGTTGGTATGACTTGGTTTATGATCCACCGTGTTGTACAACACTTCGCCATTGTGGCACAAAATTCCTCTTGAATCCCCACAATTTGCAAATATGAAATACGTAGGAGTAACTATTACAGTGACGGCAGTAGATCCACTCTTATCTTCTCCACTCTTCCAGTTGGGCAACTCTCTCATAGCAGCATCCATCTCCAAAAAGCCATCACAGATCCCTTGTTCAAGAAGATTCAAGTCAGGCGAGGAAGAACTCTCTTTGATAGCTGCTCGAAAGTTCTTACTTTTCACAATGAACTCGTGAAGATTTTCAGCACAATATTTACTAACACTAGCCCCTGCATGGCCATCAAACACACCAAAAAATGACCATTCTTTTAGCTGTTCGGACAGAGTATTCATCGACGAATGTGCATCCTCCATTTCCACACGCCAACCCTGCATGGCGGCAACAGCATATCGTAACCCATTCCCCTCCCCTTTCCTCGTTTCCTTCTCAGTCTTTGGTTTGTCTAGAAAAGCTCCCATTTAAAAGATTAGTATGAAGATTCCCAAGTCTTGTCCAGTTTAAAACTACATTTGATTTTCAGCAATCCAGACTTTTGCTCCGACGCTTCTCAAACGGTTTGCAAGCCCGACACAGGGAGCCCATAAACACGCCATTATGAAATGACGTAATTTTATCCCCAGGCCTTCGAATATTCGCCACAGGTAGCTCATAAAGGAAGGAAGGAATCATTTTTAGGAGATACGCTTTCCTCATTGCTTTCAAAAAAATATTTCAAGCTTTTCTTGCGTCTTTACCATAGGCCGCATTTATTAGGAATTGTAGCTCCCCGTGACATAATTACGTCCGTTCTGAAGAGGATTCGTGATGGGACACAAGGGGTTAAAAAAGGTCGACAAAAAACCTAGCTAGGAAAAACGTTTTTTCAGATTTAAAAAGATTCTCTTTTCATTTTCTGACCAACCACTTTCTGTTGTGATAACTGAGTCAAGATTATTTTCGATCTATTTAGTAATAGACCTTGAAATAACTTTGAATTTTCGATTTCGAATGATAAACTAAGCTCATTGGTTGAAAATAGTGCAAATACAGCATTTATTGTACTCTTCATTTCCGTACGCGTTGGTCATTAATTAGAAAAGGGGGGAGGGGGGGGGGGGAGAAATGACATTAACACTCATCGAAAGAAATGCTGAATCATACTCGCCCCTCAGGTGTATACAACTATTTCGAGAAAGGTTAGTGAAGTCAGTTTTTATTGCATGTTGCTTACTACCTACTGCCAAGCTCGGAATGCATCATATTCATATATAAATGATAAAGAAAATACCGGAAAAACGTGAGACAAAGTTTGGGAAAATCTCATATTAGTGTGACTTTTGCAGATTGCAGTCACATCACCCATAGTACGTTTCGGGCTTGGTATGCAAATGCGACATGACTGAAACAAAACCTTCACTATAACCTTCTTTGAATATTTGTGTGATACGAATAAATATATTGTACCATCTTGTACCATCTTGTACCATTTTGTATCTTGTATAGGATTCCAAGTCACAGCAAAACGGTACAAGCATTATGCAGCTAGAAAGAGGAAGCAATATTTGACTTGCAATGTGAATGCCAAAAAGGTAACGGCAACTAAAGAAAACAGAGATATTCCCAATATTTCTTGGGAACATATTTATTGCATTCTCAAATTTGAACCATTGCCAGAAATATTGGACATTGTCAGCGGTGTTACGCATGAATGAAAATGAAGTGGTTTTCTAGAGGAAAAATATAACTACATGGTTTCCAAGCACATATTTATATTCAACTATGATGTTAGTAAAACAATTCTTGCCAAAAAAATAGTTACTTGACAATCAAAAGAATAACTATTATTTTTCTGTTGATAAGCCTCACCACAGGAAGCCCATGAAGGACAAAAAACAAGTTTCAAACTCAAATCGTTAATTTAAGCTTCCTTATTGTATCTCAGCAGTCAATACGAGCTTGTAAAAACAAAGTGGCGATATTTAGGGGTTTTTGAAGCTGTTTGGAGCAGTTCTCTGTGGTTTCTTGTCATTTTTAACTGAAAACTACGAGCTAACAACGCGTCGAATCGCTTAAAATTTAACCTAACTTCAAGCTTCTTGGGAACCTCCATTCTGAAGGCATGCTGTCTATTTTGAGCGGTTTTGGATTTATTAAACACTCGTTTGGTGATATCGAGGAGGAGCTCTTTTACTTTTAGATTTTTTCGAGCTCAAATAAGACGATTTTGGGGTCAAGTGTGGCCAGATTTATAGACGATGTATGGAATCTAGAGCTTTCAAAGCCTTTCAAAGACAAGTAGTCCGGGAACCAATATGTCGCATGATTCAATGATCATTTTACGCTTATTTAGTAGCTTGTAGGGTGGGTTGTTTGTCGCGATGTGGAGCTCAGAGAAAATAAAACCCTATTCGCCGTAAATAGAGGAAGCTCTATATTCCCCATACATTTCCTATAAGACTCGGCGGCTATTTTATAAGCTGAAACGCATCATTGCGCATGTATGAGCAGGCTCATGTCCCATATTTCTGGCAATGCGGAAATATGAAATATACGGTTATATAAAAGAAACTTTATTTCTATAAGGATGTTTTTTAAAAGCTGTGCATGAGTAGTTCGTGCCCACCGCGTGACCAGGACACTTTTATTACGTGATTTGTGTATGTAAAATGTGGACCTGGAGTTTATATATGCACTATATAATCTTTTGCATGCGCATAATTGTATAATTTATGGAGATTAAGCCACTTAATACAGCACCGTTAATACAGCAGATCGACGTTTAATAAGCCTGAAGTGGAGTAAATTGTACTTCTGTGGTAAAGGTAAAAACCCGCCGGATCACACAAACAGTGCAACTGTTGCGCATGCGCATTACGTCTAGTTGCAAAACCAGTTACATCGTATTTCTGAGAGGGCCTGATCAACTCTCAAATGGTATATCTGAAGCCAATAAGCGTTTTTATTGGATGAGATTTCCTTCATTTGATTGGCTAAAGCGGAAGCCATTCGTTTATCCTAGAAACTGCGCTCAAATTATACTCTTTTTGTTTCTACGCCACTCCTTGTTTAACGCGATTTTTTTACTAGAAAGGAATACACATTTCATTCATTGTCATGTGAACAAAATGGGCAAAACACTACTAGTGGTAACGTTTTAGCAAGTTTTCATTGACGCCACAAATTTTCCACTCGAAGTGATGATCCAGAACCGTTTGTTAGAAAAATAAGTTTTGTCCAGTTTCTTGTAGTAAGTCTTACGACCATCTTGTCCATAGCAAACATAGAAGTTCTCCATAAAATGTTCTGGTCCTGTGGGTGAGTTTAACTTCTCTGTGAATACATCGACTCCTCTGTATGTTGAGTGGGACATGTAGTGTTCGTGATACTGTTGGAACATGGGCGTGTCCCAGGTTAGGGTGACACTGCACAATACGAATACGGCTAATAGGCCATAGAGGTATAATGATGTGGAGGAATTCATGGCCGAAGGCGCCCTGTGGGAGTTAGACGCCACGATTGCAACTGAAAATAGTGGACAATAAAGTTTGATAAATCAGAAATCAATTATCATAAAAGGTTCAAATTGTATAATTCAGAGAGGGAGGGATTGACGGGTGGGTAACTACTGTATATGAAAATATCGTATATTGAAATATAGCATTTAACTGAAGTCCCTTAGAAATTAATCTTTGACATCAATTCATGTATCTTACTATATCTGCGTCTGACAGTGCTCACCTTTTTTAAACATTTTTTTACATAAAGAAAAAATATTTTGTCTCAATTATTTTGGCGGGAAAGTGTATGCCGTACTTCTGATTGGTCAGACTACCGACTGTAGGCGTTTTTTTAAACAGTACTTAAAGATAATCTGTCTGGATAACCTTATCTACGCATTCACAAGAACAGGGTGCATGGCTGGGGTATTAGCTTTTCGGTGCATTTATTAACAGAGTACTCATTAAATATTTATATCATACTACTAAACCGTTATTGCTTTATACGATACATTATAGATTTCAGGAGTTGTGAGCCCTGAAGAGCCGCCACGAGAGCAAAGAAAAAAAACTTACGATTTCTTTTAACTAGACGGAAACAGCGAAACACACTTACTAATTCATCCGAGCATATAATATTCCGCTATTTCGCTCCATTAACTATGCTCAATAAGACCGTCAGGGAGGAAGAAACAATTGTGTCGATATTCTATTTCTTTTATAGTTTTGAAAAACTTCCCCTAAGGTTACAATAAAGAAGATGCTTTGGCGGAACTTAGTATCCTATTCTATCTATTCAATTTTCAAACTAAACCCCAAGAAATCGGATGGGATAACTTCAGCTCAAATATAACTATAAATATATCATACAATTTCTCTAGTTTACTCTTTTGGATTAATGCTTTCTAAAGCTCTTTAATTATTTACGAGATCGCTGACTTCCTTGGGAATAAAATCGACCGATGTATTTTTCGTGAACGCTATACTTCTTTCTAATTCTTTTTCTTTTGGTTATGAGACAATGTGTGTATCGCAAAGACACACACTCGCACAAAGCAAACACCAGCGAATTGTTCCGCATAAAATATCTCACTCGTAAGTTTTTATGATAATACAACGCAGTATAACTTGTCAAAATGAAAAACGCACCTGTCAAAAATCGCTTTGTATTTCCGTATAACCTCAAAAGGAACCTAGTCACTAAGAATGGGAATTACCTACTTCCAACAGTACAGGCTTACCTTTGAAGAATCGAAACCGACCGTTTTTGTCTCTGTATTTGGCGAACAGAATACGAGGGTCAATGAAGAATCGTTTCGTCATGTGTGTGTCTCTAATGCCAAAAGTATTGTCCAAAAATACTGACCTTTCGACTACTTGAAGTTGAGGTTGCGATTACCAGCGGTTGGTTTCTGCTTCACAAGAGATGAAAAACTCACATTCTTTTGGGTTTTTGTTCATAGGATTTTAAGCCAGTCGTTGGTCGAGTTCCTTAGAATTTTCTAGTTACTTCATATAGAGGTTTATTTGCTGTTTTAGAGCTTCTCCAATCGCATTGCATCTAAATTTGAGTCTGAATGATGCCTTAAATTACTCGAAGTGATGTTCGCGTATGATTGGTTGGTAGATGACAAATACTGTGAGCTTCTCGGCACGGCGCCAAAACATCCTGAATCCATCAGTGCACCTGCCTTTATAATTAATCAACTGGATATTCGAAGCAGACGAATTCGCTAACTCTAAGCTAGATATTTAATTTAAGAAGATAATACACTAATGTTAAAAATTGTTAAAGAGAGAAGGAAATTTTGGACGAAAGAAAGATAAAAGGAAGGGAAAGAATGAAATGGAAAACGAAGAAAATAGAAAGAAATAATCAGCTTGTCGGTAATATCACGATACAAATATATTTCCTTAATTACATCCATTTTGACATCACAAGTAAATCCTGCAATCTGATTGGCTCTCAGCAGTGCGATTTATTCACGAATCGGACCATTTTGAGTTTTAAATCTCATCATTTTTTTTGAGTTTTAAATCGCACGCGGTCGTGCAGTTTTGTAATCACTCAATTGATTTCAGACCAAATTGCACTGCACCCAGTTCAATTACAATTATTTATCAAACATATAAATTATCTAATACAAATCAGTGAATAAACATATATTTACTACTAAATTACTCGAATATACGAATGCTAATTTTTGCAGACGTTCAAGATTTTTCTCTACGCTATATTAACACTACGCTGTATTAACCTATGTAAAAAAAGAAAAAAAGAAAAAAAGAAAAAAAGAAACGAAAAACATGAAAGAAAATGGAGAAAAGAAATGGGGAAAGAAAGATCAGAGAAAAAAACACCACTGACAAAAATGAAAGATATCTAGATAAATGGCTAAATATCTGGTGAGGTAAAATACACTGTTAGCTACTGTAGCCCGCAGATAATAAGTCGCAAAACTAAATATTATGTATTGTCATGTAAAATGCCAACCACAGATTGAATTGGGAAAAGAAAATTAGGTAAAAAATCTATTATAAACGTTGGTTAGGATATTATCAGAATAAATACAATATTTATCTAGTCAGTACATCCACCTATTTGGTCTTCAAGATATTCTTTGCTTGTTCTGCCATCTCTTGTATTTCTTGTATCTCTTGTATTTGCTCAATGAAATAATATCATTGGCATCATTTGCTCATCATTTTCGTTCCTTTTGGGGTTACGTTTTCAGCTTCTTTGGCACAGGTTCATATGAATTGTTCTTGGCTAATTCTGTACTTGAACTGTTATTATTTCCATCATCATCATCATCATCATCCTCATCGCTGTTCTCGTCATCATCTTCATTATTATCTACATCCATATCTGCAACACATCAATCAGAGAGAGGTGTTTGTTGGTACATATAAAATGTTTGCCTGTAACTAAGAAAAACTCTTAAATTCTTATATTTAATTTAAGTCTTTAGAAACATTTTGCTGCATTGCCATATTCTAAATTCCTAGTTATATTTTGAGCAGAATATTTTCAGGTAGTTCTATTGTTATTATTATTTTTTTGTATGAGATTTTGCTTGCAAGCTGGTGCTGTACAATAGAACACAGGCTCCCCTTCGAGGTACATTGCACCAGTTCCCAACCCCTTAAAACTCCCATTCCCATCCCACAATAAACCCATTAAGAAATCATTAGTAAAGGCCAGACACTGGGGGTGGTCACTGCCAGGGTTTCTTTACGTCCTCAGTGGTTCTTTTACGTCCCTCCGATGCAGGGTTAGGTAGTGTGGAGAGACAGGACCGCCATTTACGCGGTCATCCAAGCCACGGGAAGATGTTATTACGAAGGCAGCACTTTCTCCTCGGTTATTTTAAGACCCTGAGTGTTGGTCTGGCTGGGGCTTGAACCCATTACCTCCCTCATGAAAGTCTGGTGCTCAACCAACTGAGCCAAAGGGATGTCAGTTTTACTTAAGGGAATCATTTAGATAAGGTGATTTGTGCAGAAGTATATATTTCAAATGACAGGGACCATGTTGTGCATTGACTTTGGGGACTTCATCCTCCTTCCCCCAATATTTAGCAATGGAACATTAAATCATGTTATAAGACACACTTTAGAGGTTAAAGGTGGCAGTGATGGTAATGATGGGGGAGGGGTAAAGTTAAGGTACACCTTCAGGGACGGCGGAGCACATTTGAAAGTGTTAATGCCACACACATGTATTGCAATAACTCGATGTGTGACTTTTCAAAACGTAGCCTATAGCCTTCTCTTAGAAATATGAAAAACTAGTATGCAAAAGGAAAAAAAGTAGGGGGGAGGGGGGAGGTGGCTAAAGTCCCCAAGCTGTGCCATCCCTGACCTTTTCATTTAAAAAGTTTCAAAAATCTTGCCTCCACTTTCCAGCCTATGTAGTTTTTCCTTTTCCTATGTAGCTACTCTTATTGTTCATTATCAGCAAAGTGTTGTGTAATGACACTAACAGTGGCTGTGGTGGATCTACTAGGTAATAAGATTAAGACATGCAAGGCCCCAGGGCCGTAGCTATGATGAAGCAAGTGAGGCATTTGCCTCAGTAAAATTTCAGATATTATTTTGTTCTCTTCTTTTTTTGCCAGAATGTGCAAAATTGACATAACTTTAATACAATGAATATGTCACAAATGCCTCTGAAGACTCTGGAATCCCATTTCCGAGGGTCTGAATTTTTCGAAATTTTTCAGGGAGCAAACCCCGCTACCCCCTGGTTGCTCCTACCTACAGCAGTTGATTGCCTCAGTAAACATTTCAGTCTGGCTACGACCCTAGACCCAAGAAACATACTTTTCTCAAATCCATGTTATACTTCCTCAAAGAACTCTCTCAGAGTGTGCATGTAATCTAAATAGACCTAGAGCAGTACATGGTGAAGATTTTCATTGAGGGAAGTATACAAGGTGGGGGGGGGGGGGGGGGGAGGCTAAAATTCCAACAATTAACTGCCCCCCTTTAACCCTCCTACAACAACCATTTTTTGACTTAAAAGTATGATTGCACAACCTTTAATCAATCCTCCCCCTGTGCTCCTGATAAATAATAAAGTACATTATCTGTATTCATAAAATCCCCTACCTTTGGTTGTCTTGTTGTTTGTGGTGAGCTTACTTCTCTCAGCTTCAACGATCTCTGTCAAAGCTTCATTCACCTGTTTTTTAACTTTTACTAAAGAACCAATTAAAGCATCTAAATTCGCTTTATCTGTGCTTGATTCTTTTACAATGCTTTCTTTAAAGACCTTCTTTTCGCCATTTCTTTTAGACAAAGTTGCTTTCACTTCGTCCGCCATGTTGGTTTTCGAATGTAGAACCCAGATTGTTCGCGTGCTGTAGCGGAACGCCTGTCAAATATCGCAGATAGTGCATGCCTCTCAGGACAAAGTTAAAGGAATATGGCATAAGACAAAGAAATGAATCAGCTGTCCCTCAAGCGAACATTTAGATGTCATGGAGAAAGGTGTGAAGTCTTTTAGTTCTAATTTTTTTTACTTCCTGGTTTTTTCTTAAGAGGAAGCAATGGCGTCCCCGAAAGTTGAAGAACAAATAGTGATCGCCTTGTCGTGGTTTGAGAAGTGGGGTCAACACCAGCGACTCAAATTCATCGATTATTTAGTGACAAAGGTTGTTCCACAGCAAGTTTGCTCGTTATATAATGCCATGGAGACTCTTAATTTAGAAAACAATAGTCAAGATGTGTTTAAGTGTCAGCTAAGGATGCTGGACAAGTGGCTTAGAACATGGAATGATGTGGACAAAAACCGGTTTGTGGATGGACTAGAGGAAAGGGATTATGACATGACACAGTATTTTTATAAGAAAGTAGAACAGACTGCACAAGAACCTTGAGAATAACTAAAACTTGAAGGAAACAATGTAGGAAGCAGAATTTCCCACCTCCTTCATCTGGAGAGTTGGAGATTTGAATCATTAACCCTTATTTTTTTTCCTGATCAAAATGATTTTATACCTTCTCTTCCTTTCTGCCCCATCTCTTTTCTATATAATTTACTATTACATGTAAGACATTTAGTCATTATTTCTGTTCAAATTTCGATTTATTTACACTTTTCCTAATACTTTTCACAGACAAATAATATGCCTTTAGATCAGTGTAATTAAATATTTCTTCAGTTGTTGTAATATATTCATGAAAATAAAATAATGAACACATAATACAATGTAGAAAGACAACAAAAAAGAACTCTGACATCAATACACTACATAAATTGATTGCTACATCAGTCAGGTTCCCCTGAGTATCAAAAGTGGTAAGGAAAACAGATTGGTTGTTTTCTGTATCATCTTAGATCAACATATATATTATTCATTATCTGTATGAAAATAGTATTGTAATAAAAAGTGTTGGGAATGGACAAAAGTGTCACTGATAAATAGCATATAGTGATGCAATGCTTTCCTGTGGGGGAGGGGAGGGGAGTAATATTACACAAGGCATATTTTTGATGTAGGTATTTGTCTAAACTGGAAAAAGGTTGCCTACACAACTTTGAGGATGCTTAGATGGTAATTAGTGAATCTTCATTCTCCAACTGTTTCATCCCATTTCAATAAGAATAGAAAATGACAATGAAGTCTTTGCATCTGGATCCCATTTGTTTTTCACATATCATTCCACTTTTGGTGTCCTATTCATTTTTTGATGATGTATGATCAAGATCAGTTCTTCCTTTAACCTGCCATATTGGAACATCTAGTTTTGTGTTTTCTGCTAGTACTTTAAACATTTCTGCATTTCTTTTTTCCACTTCTGCCATTCTTTTTGGATCAATTTGGTCCTTTGGTAATCTCTAAAAGTAACAGTTTAAAAAGACTTTAAAATGATTAACTTGCTCCAGGGTTGGATAGTCTTTGTGGAGGGCACATGCACTCTTTCTTGCTTCTAGTAGTTATTCCTTCATGCATCGGGCAGAATGAAGCGTCATCATCCGGGACATTACTATTACAGACGCGCCAATTTCAAACGTGTAATGAGATGCAAATTAGTTTCTACAAAGAACTTTTCTACAAAATAGCCAAGTCTCAACTTAATATGATCTTATTTTCAAGAATCTATGAGATATATGGATTAGGTAGCATCGGGATTTTGTTGCTTAAATATCAAACAGCAATCCTAGCTAGTAAAAAAGACATTTCTTTGTATTTTTTCCTTGTGAAAATTCGCTTCTTTTTTACCTACTTTCATGATAAAAATGTATGTAACAAATATTCATGGCTTGATTTCTCTTCGGATTCTTAAGATATCGCTTAGGTAGCATCGGGAAATGTTCCTACGGTTATTAAACTGTTTTTCATACATATATTTTATTATGTTTTGATAACTGCTTCTTTTGTGAAAATGACGTTTTTTATAACCCATGTTGAAAACCTTCATTCTAGCATATTAAGTACTTCTTCGACTTCACGGTAGAGAGAACAAAGCTACTGCAACTGAGCTCTGCCCCTTAAACAATAGACAAGTTAAGCAACCACATCAAGTAACACTGGCAAGCGACTTGACTTGTTAAAAGAAGTTTCGTTTCATACTTTTTGTTAATTTGAGAACCCACTAACTCAAAAGGCATTGGAGAGCGCTATTCCCCGTAAGAAAATAATGAAGAAACAATTAAAAAAAAAAACAACAAACAAACAAATAAAACACTCGGAGCGTCCTTCAGTAAATGTTTAAGAACTCTGATTTTCTTCTCTTTGTATCAAAAGCATAACAAAATCTTTGTTCACTATCATAAGCTTTCTTACTTTAGTGTAAGATTTGGTTTTACGCCAACTACAGCGAAAGATTTTCAAGTTTGAAGTTTTATGAAGAAGTGTGAAAATTGAAAACAAAACAAATAAAACAAAAGCACTCGGAGTGTCCTTCAGTAAATGTTTAAGAACTCTGATTTTCTTCTCTTCGTACCAAAAGCATAACAAAAACTTTGTTTACTATCAAAAGCTTTTTCTTTTAAAGTCAAGATAGATAGTTCTACGCCAACTACACGGTATGATATTTAAGTTTGAAGTTTTGCGAAGACAAATTGTGAAACCTAAAAACAAAACCCTGGGAGCGTCCTTCAGTAATTGTTTAAGAAAGTTCAGTTTTTTTTCTTTTCCTATCAAAAGCGCACTAAAATTAAATTCGCTATCGAAAGCTCTTTCATTTGAAGCAAGAATGATAGTTTTACACCAACTACAGCGAAAGATGTTCAAGTCAAAATTTATCAAGCGAGTTTTTTATTCGCATCAAACAACGGTCTTTACCACCAGTCAAAGTCTTATCAGTGATTAATTCGCATCAATGGAATTGTGAGGAAATCACGGAATGAGCCTTCGCTTTCTCACCTATTTCACTATACTTATTTGATACTTTACTATTTTATTTAGTTGATATCTATCAAAGCTAGGATACACGTTTTTAAAACTTTCATGGTCGCTCTGATGGTCGCTTGTTGAGTCCTTTGTCGCTGGTCAAACACCAGAGGATTGTCATGACTACGCATTCACTTAAGCCAATCAGCGTTAACTAAAGTACAATTTATAATACGCCATCTATAATATATTCATAAATATTCCGATCTGTTAAAATCACTTAACTGTAAGTACATGTCGCAAAGAACAATAGAATTCTGCCCGATGATTCCTGGGATTAATGGGGTGTGTATAATGATAGCATTGAGAGATGCAATTACAAGGACTTATTATATTAATTTACAAGAGTGTGATTACCATTTCTTAATCTGGATTATTTTGATAGCCAGACTTGAGGGGGAAGGGGAGAGAAAGGAAGGAAGTTAGGTAAAATTATGTTTGCGATAAATGTCCCCGAAAACCATAGTAACAAATTATCATAGTAATTCATAATACCCTTAATACCAAGGAAAAAATGATTTCAAGCTTTCTTTAGGAAATAACAAAGTATGCGTGAACGACAAGTTTGGTATGTTTATATGTTATGTAAGAGTGAGGGTATAAACGTCCAGAATTGTAAATACTCCGCAGAAAAAAGACACCACATTCTTACCTTTAACATAGTCTCTTTATCTGGTGTTGTAACTCTCATCAAAATGTATCCTGTTGCCATGATTGCCACAGAAACCCCACCAGCAAAAAGATATCTCATTTTATTGGACGCCATTTTGAAAAGTATACCAGTTCCCACTCCACAGGAAGCCCAAACACGGTTCCTTTATATGAAAATAAGAAAAGCGATTTAGTTGAAAAATTTGTTGTAGAATTTGCTCCAGTATTTTGTAGCGTGTCCTATAATCTCGGCATTTGAGGCGATTTGAGGCCGTTTGCGGGTTCTATAAGGAACCTTGTTTGGGCTACCTGTAGACGAAAGGAACGCCTGTCGTATTTTGACCTGCTTGAGTGTTCTTGAGTGTAGTCCGAACACTGGGCGCTCCTTTCCGCTCTTTTATTAACTAGCTTGAGTGGAGCTTTGTGAAAAATTATGGCTTTGTCGCAGGAAGATGTGGTTGCTGCTTTGAGTGCTCCCGATCCTAGCACTAAAGACTTTATTTTCCAGCAGACGATGTTGCGTGTAAAGGATCCTAAAGCCTCGCTGGATTTTTATTCCCGTGTTCTTGGCATGAGGTACCTTTGATCAGCTGTTCTAGTATAATGCATTAAATGTATTAAAGTTTCACGCGGAATGTACTCACTCTTATTTCCTTTTTTCCTGGACAGGATGTTGACCAAATATGACTTTCCTGAAATGGAGTTCTCATTGTTCTTCATGGGCTACGAGAAGGAAGAAGACATGCCAAGTGACCCAGTTGAAAGAACAAAATGGGCATTCATGAGGAAAGCCACTCTGGAGCTTACACAGTAAGTCGAAAGCCTCATTTAAAATTAAAAAAGTTTTATCAATTAATTTGTATTACCCTATTTTTATTACTAGGCACTGATTGAGACCCCGGGGGGGATTGAGACATCCCTTGTGACTGGAAAATCAGGCAACACTGCCGTCAATCAAACAAATTGTTTGGTACAATTACATACTCCGATCGATGGCCATGTATTGTCTGATTTCCCTGTCGCAACAGTTGTCTTGATCAGCGCGTAGCAATCAATCAGTGGTAATGATGATGGTAAAATACTGAGATGCTGTGTCTGTCTGTCTGAAATTTTTAGTAATTGGGGAACAGAAAATGATCCAAATGCATCATATCACAATGGCAACTCTGAACCCAAAGGATTTGGTATGTATATGTTGCCTGGTAGTATACACCTACTGAAATCAGTAGGAAACATGGTACACTTAACAAACATTTCATTGTGATCAACAGGTCATATTGGTATAGTTGTTCCTGATGTTGATAAAGCCTGTGAGAGATTTGAGCAGCTTGGCGTGCAGTTCGTGAAGAAACCAAATGATGGTAATAAAATAAAATCTTAGTTTGAGATCACTTGGAAACTTACAGAGACAGTAAGGAAAGCTTTTTGTTATTGGGGATGATTTTGAACCTAGTCTGCAAGGGTGGCTTAGACTGTTACTGCACTTGACTCTCACCTCTGGGGTCTTGGGTTAAATTCCTAGACACCCCATCACATTTGCCAAGTCTCTCCCTTGGTTCTAGGATTTTTCTCCAGGTTCTCCTGTTTTCCTCCCTCTGCATAACCTAAAGGGTCGTTTCAGTGTGTTGATAATATTTAAATTTGAATTAATGATTCCCCTAAATCATAATCAGCCCTGTTATCTAAGTTGATAACTGTTCTTGTCAAATCTTGTTTCCAGGTAAGATGAAAGGACTTGCTTTTATCAAGGACCCAGATGGCTACTGGATTGAAATCCTTAATCCAAATAACATGACAAAAATTTGCCCCTAAAAACGTATTATTGATGGTCATGTGATGTCTGCAAAAACATTTTTCGTAGTTAAAGATGTGTATTTTGTTTCACCTGGAACTCTTGTGCAGATTTTTTTCTAAGAAAAATTTAGCCTGTGTAGCAATGCAGAATATTTTGTGGTAATTTAAGAAATAGTTTTCCATTTTGTTGGCTACTTAAGCAGTTAACAGGGAGAGGATTTCATTTATTCTTGAAATATTGGAGATTCTATCTTTTATACATTACTATATACATTGTACTTATTCTATGATTAATTCAAGAACAAAACCTTGTGACTAATAACACTACAATAAACATAATAAATAGTGATAATATTCTAGCTAAAACATAATTTTGCTTAACATTACATACTCTTATATAGGTCCCTTGCACGTGATGTCAAAGCAGCTCAATTTAGAGCCTGGATAAAACAAAAGAATTTCAATTTCCTGAGAATTGGAACCTATTGTCTTGTCCTGCAAATTGAGCTACATTCTGACGTGCTGCAAAGGATCTATAGTCAGCTTGTTGCATAATGCAGCTTTTACCTGAAATTTCTGAAAACTGACTTCACATATAATACAACATTCTTATATCTATTAAACAAGGAAAGGTACTGGCCATGCAATGAAAGCTCTCACTGAATTGTGCAACATTTTCCATTAAACTCAAAAGTTTTTTTCTGATCAAAAATTTATATTATCTAATTATCAGGCAAAATATAAAGGTCTTTGCTCTTAATAACTTAAATATCCCTTATTTTGTAGTCTACAAATCCTTGAGAATAAGAACTATTTTGAGTAACATTCAAGATAATGCCTCAATTCAAGCATTACAAGCAAACAAAAGAAATAATACTTAAGGGAATGATAAAAAAATATATTCCATTCAATTTAGAGTAAGCCATGCCCTGATTTGATTAGCTGAGAGGTTTATTGTTTCAGGGTATCAATAAAATTCTAAGGCTTTTGAATTTGATAAATGATCACAGGAGTGGGAAATCAAAGTCCAAAAAGAAAAGACCTGAAGGGATATAAGGGCTTTGACAAAAAAAAAAAAAAAAAAAAAAAAAAAAAAAGAAAGAAAGAAAAAAAGAAGAATGTTATCAGTGGAGTTTACTAGGTGGTACATGTGGGATTGTTGATGGGCTACCTGTGTATTTTTGTGGATGTATTCCAGCTCCTATTTTTCCAGGATAACCAGAACCTATACTATTCAAATTGACAGTGTAAGAGTTTTCCACATTATGTGAATGAGAATGAGAATGAGAATGGGAATGGGTATTTGGAATCTTTGGCAAACTGGGTGTACGTGGAAATGAGGCTGGGAGGCTTGCTAATTTGGTTCCACTAGTTGATCGTATCCAGTCGTCTTTGAAGACTTGTACTGTCAAGTATGTAACATATGATGATAACTTGTTAGTTACATGAGCAAGGACCATCTGTTCGCTGGCATCTCTTCGAATTCGTACATGAAGTGAACCAGCCTTGAATGAAAAAGAAAGAAAGGGGCTTAAGTGAAAAGTTTGATTGACCATGATCTGTATTCTGCTTGAAAGGGATTCTTTCTCATTCTAAAGTTTTTAAATGTCTAAAGAAGTCTGAATTGTTTGATCAGCTGATGTCAACAATGAACAATCTTGATTGGCCTGTGAATGGTTGTAGGTAGAGACATGAATTTAATCTGCTCTCAAAAATAACAACAAAAGAATGCATAATTTTGCTCATACAGCAGTGCCAACATAGAAATATCTCCACCAGAAAACAACTTATAGGAATAGTTTACCATCTTTCCGAAGGAGACTGTCCAAAAACGTTCATTTCTAAATTCCAAAACTCCATCCAAAGTAGAAGCCTACAACAGAATGAAAGCAGTTGTTAAGACATTTGTATTGCGGCATTCAGAATACATAAACATCAATACTGTATCATACCTCACGCAGACACTTGTCTATTTGGCTCATAACATCTGTTGGGCAAGTCTAAAGAAATTATTATGAAGTTAATAACTTAATAGCTTGTTTTAAAGATATATCTTAGTAGCATATGGCTTCCATTTTGCCATCTTGTGAAATTTGATAACAAAAGGAGTAGAGAAAAATACCTGCAAAAGAACTTGTCCACTGTAGATACTGAGAGGTAACATTGTAGCCCAAATAATTGTTGTCATCACTATGGCGCACAAGCTGTCCGAGGTGTACGTTTTACTGAAAGGAGAGAAAAAGATAATTTCCCCTATCAATCATGATATTCTAAAGAAAAGGAATTAATTCTAAAGAGGAAAGGAAGCATTGTTTTCAGAATCTCTGCTATATATCTAAAAGAATGAGGAAATATATTTTACAAGTTTTTCCTCCATCATCAATGAAAGGAATACTGAATGCAGTTTTAAAATAAATTTTGAAAAATTTCAAATAAATAATGGTCTATAACACAAGAATCCTTATATAGAGGATGTTAGATGTTACGGTATACATGTACTTACTTGTAATCAATACAGGCATCTGTTATAAGCACACCCGCAGTGCCTGCTATTCCTAATAATGCTACTGGATTGAACTTTTGAATAAGAACTTTACCAAGAAATGGGGAAATTCCACAAATGCTGGAAGGAAAGAAACAGAACTTGTAAGAAAAGAGAAAATACTGTGAAAATATTGTATTTCTAATGATAATCCATCTCTGATAATAGTATTAAATTGAATGAGAATAAAATCATTGTCAGTAGGTTACAGTCTGTCAATAGCCTATCTTCTCCTAACAAGAGGGAAAGGGAAAGGGAGAGGGAAAGGACAGGAAAATGGAAAAAAAAGGAGAGCCAAAGGGAAAAGAGTAATGGGAAAGGGAGAGGGAAAAGAAAACTTATGTTTGTCAAGTCACAGGGTGTGGAATATTAATGGTTAAAATGATTTTTTTTGGACCCTGTGAAAGCAATGGAGATACTACTGAATTGCACTGACTGTCATCATTGAATATGGTAATACTCACTTGTGACCTAGATCTATTACAGCATCTTGAAGCCAGTTGGATGTAGCAGCTAATACAATGAAAATTATACAAGAAAATAATGTTAAACTAGTTATATTTTCTCACAGTTACCAATACCATAAACGTTTATGGATACTATTCTTGTACATGTACATGTATAACAACTGTTGGGTATATCCCATATGTGTACAAAAACACAATGCAACTAAGAAGTTACCTTTTGAAACTTCATTCAGCGCTTTATTACCAGCCATAAATGTAACAAGAAGATGTAGAAAGAGACCAGTAATGGCAAGAACAAATAAACTATCACTGAAAAATGAAAGCAAAATCAATGTAAAACCCTCCTAAAAGTGTTCATTGCATGTTAACAATGTGTGCCAAAAGAAAATACCAATAACCCCAGAAATGAGTTGTTGTTACAGGGTTCAGACTCATCTGGAAAAATAAAATTCCCTAACTTTTCTCTGGCATTTCTCTGACCAAAAAACATTTTTAACTGACCACATTGCACATTTATTTTACATAAGCAATATTACTGACTGTAATTAAAGATTCTGGTTTTTTTTCCTTTTAACCTGCCTCAAATAGCCTTAAGCTACTTGCAGGTAAAAGTGTAAATGTAAGTCTGTTAATTGAAATAATAAATGTCAAATGTCAAAGGAGAAGATGTCAGCAAAAATTGAATGAAATCAAAATTTAATTTAGGCAAAGCAAAGAAATGAACACTTACGTTGTTACTTCAGCAGGCATCAATAATCTTTCAATACTAAATTGAAAAGAAAAAAAAGTATTGAATTATCATTAATTTTGTTTAGGCTATTATATTAGTGATTGCCTGTGGCTGGACATTTACCTGAAAAAAAGACTAAGTATTCATGTCTAATCACAGTCTGGAACCCAATGAGACAAACACCAGAGACAGGTTATAATTATTGAATAAATAATACCTTTCTTTGAAAATAAATAGTGCACCAAACATTGTTAACATTGTAGAGGAAAAAACTGAAAGCACTTCATATCTTTCAAATCTATTGAATTAAGAAGAAAAAATTATAAAGTTAGAACACTGGGAATTAAAATCATGGGAATATTCTGTTCAAATATATTTAAGCATACTGGCAAAGAAAGAAATAACATAGAAGGGAATGACATGAGTCTGAAATGAGAAAACATTATGCCCAGCTATCATAATCACATCATTATTGAACATCATCTAGTTTGTATTATTATCATCATCATCATCACCACTGATATTATTATCATCATCATCATCACCCCTGCTATCATCATCATCATTACTATCGCCACTACCATCACCACCACCACCATAACCATCATCACGACCCGACCACCACCACCATCATCATTACATCATCAACTAGTTCAGTCTATAAAGAACTTATTCTCCTTCTCCCTTATTTCTTTTATTTCTAATCTTGGAAAGAAAACATATTTTCTCTGTATCACAGTAAGAATATTTAGTTTGCTTGAATGGCTCAGTACTTTCTTATTGTGTCTTCCTTACCCATAGGAAAATGACTTTGTTGGTTTTTGCAGCGAAACCCAAAGAGATAAAAGACATGTAGCCAAACTAAAATAGAAAACAATGTATGAAAAATGAATTGTTTGAGAAACATGAGTGTCACTCTTATACCACTCTTATAAAACAGTGTATATTCTCACCTCAATAAATCAAATATTGTTAAATAACTAAATGCCATCAAAGCTGAAAAATAACAAATCAAAGATCTGATATGATAAATATAATTATTGCATGCATTTTTTATAACTTATTGCAATATTGAGCTGCCAATACAGGCTTACAGTGATGGTTAAACTTATAGGAGAATCTAATATTTGCTGACGGCAACACAGTCAGACAGTCTGTTGTCTGTACTCTAATAAATTCACCTTTTCGGCGACAGGCTTTCACGTGGTGACGTAGTGTTATGGTCACCAAAAAGTTCGGACATTGTTGTCGAATTGCCATACGATCGTACTAACTTTTGTACAATTTATTGACTTGATTTGTTTATTCTGTTTTCAAAATTTTAGCGAAACTATCTAAATAATTTATTCTTAAAGAGGTTTTGCTAAGATTTTGACAACAGAATAAATAAATCAAGTAGATAAATTGTACAAAAGTTAGTACGATCGTATGGCAATTCGACAACAATGTCCGAACTTTTTGGTGACCGTAACACTACGTCACCACGTGAAAGCCTGTCGCCGAAAAGGTGAATTGACTTTGGTGGAAAGCTACTGTAATCAAGAAAGGAAAGTTGTGCATCATATAAATATTATTTGATGGTAGACCAATGGCATAATGATTACCTAAGCTATTTGTTGATCCACTGTACACAAATAAAGTAAATGTTAAAACCAAATTCAATAGAAATAGCCAGAAGATCTTCCAACCCTAAAACAAAAAATAAGAATTCAATTCAATGAGCTAGAACAGGTTTTAAGAATAATATATACTGTATTTTTTTGGGGAAATAGTTAACATCTCACCTGCTTTTCAGCTAAGACTGTTTTGAGTTCCTTTCTGACGACATTCATCAATTTATAAGTTCGTTTCGGAAATGGTTTAATAATACTCTGAAAAATACAAAATATTTCACATTGGTATTGTGCATGCATCTCCAGGAGAGTGGTGATATCTTGCATGACTTTTGCTGGTGATGAAACCAGACGTCCACGTTTTACCACTACTCTTTCTGTATATTCATTATTTAACTCAGAAAATCACATAGTTATAGCCATCTATCCAAGCCAATATCCAATCAATCCATTCAAAGAATAATCTGTCATTTACTGCAGATTATTATATAGTTCCCATAAGCCAGGAATTCATTGGTTAAAATGCTCTGAAGGGTTAAAGCAGCTGCAGTAATAGGGACCTTAAGATCTACTACGGGAGCAAGGATGGCAATGCCAGATGATGACAAAAGCACATTTTCAAAATGGTTTTTCATGCACTTTCCATTGTCCTTGCAGGTGCTGTAATTGCTAGAACATCAGTTAGTGCTTTTCATGACTTACATGTAGCACTGACGGCAATGGCAAGGATGACAGAGTATGCATGAAAAACTGTTTTGAAAACATGCTTGTGTCATTCTCCAGTGTTGCCATCCTTGCTCGAAGATCTTAAGGTCCCAATGTTAGCTCTAAACTTACTGATAATGGTTTACTACTTGTTTCTTGAGATCCTCTCTGCCTTAGATTTTGTTCTGTAAGAAAGAAAGTGAAGAAATGAATGAATCAGTCCAACAGCACAATGGCTATATCAGCTGTTTCAGTATTAGAGTCGGTTTACGAAATTCTGATCTGAAATAAATAAAGAACCTAGCAGGTGTTGCTAGTTGGCCAAGATAAATTAATAAAATAAAAAATATCGTATTTGTTTATCACATGAAGAATTACAAAAATTAATAAGTTTATGCTAAATTGAAACAAAATAGAAAATGTCACAATAATTATAATAAAATTCCTAAAGATCTATAGCTTTGATGGTTATCTATACAGCATGATATTTGAGTAGACAGTATGTAATTTATTATCGTACTTGTACCTAACCTCTTATATTATGATGCTTTAAATTTCACTTAAGGATGCATAATGATATGAATCTTTAACCAAAACATAATATTTAATACTGTGCAATAACATCACCTAACGCTTTAATTCAATTACCTTGTTCATGAATATCTTTATCATTAATATCAACGTTTACTTGTCCGGATGATGTCTTCTTGTTGGGCACATAACGAAAAAAACTGCCTGTATTTTCTGTACTTGGTAGACCAGTCACACTACTACTATTGTATGAATAAATACCCGTTCCTGAGCCTTCTATCGAGGGATTCGGGTAATTTCCTGTACCATGTGGTTGTTGGTGAGAATGGCTATGTCCATGATCCATTTTTATGGTTAGAATATTGAAATAAGGAGTAGTATTTTGTGTTTTAAATGGGAAATATGAATTCGGCTTTTTTCACTCGGGTGCCATTTTGAAAATTGAGCCCGCGAAGTGGACACGTACGTACTAGCGCCAGTCCTAAACGGTAAGAGAGTGTGAAATGAACTAACTGTATACACTTTGTAAGTTACACTGTGCAGCTGTGCAGTATTTATAGACTCTGGTGATGAGGCTAAGTGCTAAGGGAAAATGGTTTGTCCTTAGAGCTGTGATTGTTGGTGAAGTGGCAGCATTTTTAGCCTCGTTCAGGGTATGGCACAAGATGAATACTGATCAAGGTATGTACAGTACAATGCTGTACATTATCCATGTTCTACTAGCTTTATGGTTAGATACTAATGAATTTTCTTTTCTGACACTTCTATTCAGACTATAGAAAATGGATGCACAACAAGTATCCATCAATATTAGAAGGTAAGAATGGATATGTGAAGTGTAAAAATGTAGATAATTTATGTTAAAAGTAAGGAAAGAAAGGAGGGGAGAGAAGAGGTAGGACATCTGTTATCAGTGTGGACTGTTGCAACAAATATTTTTCACTGCGAACACAGGTTTCTACACAACGGCTGAACTTGGAGGGTTTGCAGATGTGAGAAAAGATGACCTTAAAGCATGGAAGGATGAAAGCAAGGCCAACACCAGTATTAACTAAACACAAGGCTCTAATCATGTCAAAACCATGGATCAGTTATTTTGGTTTGGAATGCAGGCAACAAAAGCATTGGACCAGTCCCAGGGACCAAGAAATTCCTAAACAGTCAAAGGAAAATGTACAAGGGCTTCATTTTATTTGACATTGAAGAGAAATAATTGTAGTTCTGTTCTTAATAATAAAAATACTGGACATTTAAGAAAAGATCAATTAAGCTTGGGCATTTCTTTCACCCATTTTTCATTCCTTTAAGAATAGGATTCTTTGTTTCATCTTTGTGTCCAAACAAAGAAATAATAAATCAATAAATTAAATGATACCTAAGGAAATGACATGGCAAAGATAAAAAGGTCTATTATAGACCCCCCCCCCCCCCCCCCATATTAGACCTTTTTGACCAGAGTAAAAAGTTTTATCCTTACAGACAATGTGTCATTCAATTGGTATTCTGCGTCCCAGATTCAATGAGAAGATAATCATGTGGTCAAAATAATCTTATTCTCAAGGGAATGACCAAATATTTAGTCTGAAATATAAAATACATTATGCACAGGCAAAAAGGTCTATTGCTAGTTAATCAAAATAGAATGCTTGGATTTTTATTTTGTATGTTATTTTTTTCAACTTTTTATTAACTTCCCATTCATTTCTTTGTTCAACAAACAATAAAAATACAATACCTAAAATTTATCTTATTTATTTCAATATACCTTTTATTAATATTTTCTTTACATTATTTTACTTTTCTATTTTGCAAAAACTGGAATGCATATTTTCTTTTTATTAAATTCATCTTTTCCAAAGATGTGGTTATTTGTTATCAGGTGTTTTTGTAAGGTCCTGAGCCCCCTTTTCCATGAAGAATACAAAATGTTTCAGCCAAAACTAACAGCAGCTAATAGTACTTTGAGTGTGTTGATAATTCTAAAATTAACGTCAGCTGATATTATAATCTGTACTGTTTTGGCATCCAAACTACTTGATTCAAGTTTTTTGTCCATCTAAAAAGTTCAGTTCAATTTGAGATTGATTTGTAGTGTCATCAGTGTGGCACACATCACTGCAGTCCAGAGATGAATGATTGTTCATATTACCCAATGAGCTGCAATAACCTTCTGTAAAATGTCCATTTGATGTTTGTCCATTATGATTATGAGCTGTATTGGGTTTTTGTCCATTGTGACTACAGGTTTTTTCCTGTGCTTCTCCTGTATCTTTTTCTTCACTTGATGCATTATCTTCTGAAGAACTAAGACAATTATTTTCTGTGACTGCACTGTTTGTATGTTCATTGTTATGACTATCATTCTCATCTATTAAAATATCATTTGGCTTGTCAGATGTGTTACATTCCTCCTCATCAGATTCTTGTTGTATCTTTATTCGTTTTCTTTTTGATCTCCTTGCTTGATTACACCTATCATCATCATCTGACTCACTATCATTGGATGATGATGATGATGATGATGATGATGAAGAGGATGATGATGATGATACCTGTCTTCTTTTACTATTTTTTCTAACTATTTTAACATTATGATTCAAAGTAGAATTTGTAGCTGTTTCATTGTCTTCTCTTGAGCTGTTGTCGTTACTCGAGTTTCTAGTCCTTCTTATTCTATACTGCCGTCCCCTCTCCCGAATCCTTGTTGGACGGAATGCTACTGTTTCAGTCTCATTATTTGATTGATCTTCAAGTAATTCATCAGGAAGGGCTAGCCTTACATTAGGTTCATCAGAATCATCATCAGATGATAAGATTGCATCCCTTGTAATTTGCTGTAAAATATTACTTTGGGAATCATTTGAATTAGAAGTTCCATCTTCAATTTCCCTCCTAAGTTCTCTAGAAACATGCCGTAAGAAATAACCTGGGGAATTCTCCTGGCCACTTTCACCCTCTTGTGTTTCTGCAGCTCTTTGAAGTCCCCTTAGGAATGCTGCTCTACGGATACGCCGCATTCTCTGGAGGACAGCTAGTGAATTAGCAAGATCACTGTCATCATCAGAGTTCCGTGATTCACTTGCCAAAATATTCTGGGTCCTTCTGGTGCTTGCTGCATCTGTATCACTTTCTGTACTGCTCTCACTACTTCTGAGGCCCAAAAAACTGGCATAGAAATCATCACCAGATAAACTACTTTCACTTGAGTTCCATCCCCTTTGCTCTCGTTCAATGAGAGAATCAAAAAATGCCAACATCCTGGGATCCTCATCTATGGATCCCCCTTCATACTCATGGGTCAAGGGTTGGCCACTGTCGAGCACAAGATTCACATAGTCATCATGTGTATAGAGGACTCGCTTGGGCTCTGACGATACTTCCTTTTTGTGGATACTCCCTTGTGCTCCAGGAAGATTCCAAGGACTCCAAACCTACAGGAATAATAAAGAAAAAGTCACATTCAATACTGATTAATACAAATTTTCTGCTGGCTTAATTCTAGAACAAGAAGCATAGGTATTTTCTTCACATTCCAACCACTTATCAAATCCCAAATTCGTTTTCTTTTGTTTTGTTTTTCAATAATTTCAGGATTTCTTTGCATCCTATGTGGTGCTTTTATGTCCCTCCAATATTGGTAAGTGATGATCAAGTGTGGAGAAACTGGACTGCTATTTACTGTGGTCATCCAAGCCACTTGAAAATCTAACTATTTATAGATTACAGAAGCAGCACTTTCTCCTCAGTTATTATAAGACAATGAGTGTTGGTTTGGCTAGGAATTGAATTTCCTGCACAACAGTCTGATGTTCAACCAACTGAGCCAATTCAACCTGGTGTCAGCAAATGCTTGCATTGGAAGTATTATTGACCAAACATCCTTTCAAAGACATGGACATACACAAACATACAACAACTTTACCTTGATAATTTTTTCTACTCCAGCAGAAATAATCATACATGTCGCGGGGTTAAAACGAACTTGATTAACAATAGATCTGTGACCAGAGAGAACTAGAAATGCTCTGTCAACTGTTATGGGTTCCTGCATTGCTGTACTACTTGATATTTCAGGAATTTTCCATACATATATGTTAAAGTCATCTGAGCCAGATATTATGTACTGTAAATAAAGAAATTTATCATGCATGTCAATACTAAATATAATGTTAAAGTTCATGACAACTCAATATAATAATATGTGGAAAGAGGCAGGGTAAACAACAGTCCATTTCAGAGTTCTTATATTTAGGCCTCAAGTTCACTGCTTGGCAGGGCTCGACACTAACATACAGTACATTTACTAGTGAAGGTTTGCTGTGGACTAGTGGGAAAAAGACCTTGGACTAGTGATTATCCACAGTGACTAGCCCAAGGACTAGTACCTAAAAAAGTTAGTGTTGAGCCCTGCTTGGGTTGCCTGTATTCGTATGTAGCCTCATTCTCATGACGTTTAAGTGAGAACTCGGAAACGGGCTACTGATCGACTGTGGTTGACCAATAGACCTTTTTAGCTTGGGCAGTTTGTTTTCCCATTTCAGACCATGTTTCATTCCTAGAGTATCACTTCTTTGTTTAATGGTTGCACACGAGAAGACACATGAATATGGATACCATTCAAACAAAGAATCTTATTCTCAAGAGAATGACAGATGGTCTGAAATGAGACAACAAACCAACCAAGCTAAAAATGTCTATTGATCAACCAACCACAGTTAATCATTATTGATAATGGCATACTACACTTAATTGGGAAAGGTATGGAAAAAATATGCATTATACACAGCTGGTGTTTTCTTCAGACACTGCAAAAACTTATCAAGCAGACATGCCATACTGTTAAAATGATGGTATCCCATCAAGGTTAGATTTTTATTGGATAAACAATGGAATGGATTGGGTCATTAATCCTGTACTGTGACAGATGCTGTCTGCTAAATTTTTAGTCACATGAAACCCCAGTCATACCACAGAGGACAGGATAGACAAACATTGAGGTCAATTTTTAAATACCTGATCCTGGTCTCCAGCAAAACAGTGGCTCTTCATTGTGCAGACATTATTATAACCAGGATGTTCAAACTCTACTAGAGCTGGAGTTTGCTCAATACTGTATAATACTGGAGGTAATCGTCGACGCAAGGCTGTGAGTAAGGTGCCTGTCATGTTCCACTTGACTCCCATCGCACATAACTTGGGTATTGCACTGCTATATTCATGTAGTACTCTATTTTATATAAAGAATAACATCAATCAGTTGTTTTATATGATTCCATACAAATGACCAAACTTCTAGTGGAAGGGGAGGTTAGGTTGTGAGGAAGGAGGAAAACTGGAGTACCTGAAGAAAACCCCTCAAATCCGGGGAGAGACCTAACAAACTCTACTCACATGTGATGCAGAGTCCAGGAATCCCTCCCAAGACCCCAGAGGTGAGAGGAGAGTGCAGTAACACTAAGCCACCCTTGACTCCCCAAATACTGAAATTTATTCAACAAATAATCCTGAAGTCTCACTCACCTCTTTGGGAATCTAACATCCCATAATTGAACACCTTTTGATGAATTAGCTGTTGCAATCAGAACACTATCCACAGGATTAAAAACAGCAGCATGGAATGCCGAGGAATAATCAGCTATATATTGTGAAGAACCTATAGATGACAATGATCAATATGTCATTGATATACTATTAATATATCATTACCTGCAGGCATAACCTAGCACATCTAAGATAGACCCTTTAAGTCATAGCATGTAATCATAGTCAATGTACTACTTTTAATGTACCTGAATAGCTGTTAATTTATTAAACTAATTTTAAATGATTTCATGACCAAAATTTTTTTATTAGGTAATAACTGAGGTGCACCTTAAAACTATTCAATTTCCATCTTAAACTTGTTGACTGGGCGATAGAAATCAAATGAAGATTTAACAAACATTTAGTAAGTAAACGAGCTAGTTTGGGCTGCAGATCTGTCTGAAACCTTATTAAAACTTTAATATTGACATAAAAATTTATTAGTCTTAATAAAAGCTTAGTTCGAGAAAATGAGAGCTTTCATATGCTCAGAAATGAAATGGCTATATATTTCATTAATAATGAATAAGAAAATAACAATCCATACCAGCTGATGTATTCCTAGCATCCCACAGTTGTACCTTGCCATTGTCACATGCCGTCAGAAATACATTCTCTTGTTCTGGGTGGACACTCAAACCATAGACAGGGTCGTCATGGAAATATACGCCCAACGTCTCTCCACTAATTAAAAATGGATTACATGTTAAAGTGTTTTTAAACAAAATGTGCCAGATATGTCGGTAATGAAAGTCAGTTTTATGCTTTTTTATAAAAACACTCAAACAATATGCATGCTTTGCAATCTTCACTTTTTGTAATAATTATTTACTTACGTCAATATGTCATGTCTCACAACTTGATCATCATTCCCTTCAAATTAATGACATCAACAATGTTAAAAAATGGGTTTTATTCAACATCGCAGACTAATACATAATTAATTTCTTTGTATGATTTTACCTACATGTACATATAATTATTTAAAATACATATAGGTACATGTTGGGATCTAAGACAACTGATATTAGCTAAAGTTGTTTAGTTAGGAGAACAAGAAACTTAATCAGAGCAAGCTCTAACGTCTCCAAAACTACCAAAAAATGTCCACAACTTTATGGAGGCATATATTTACTTAATAATCTTTAAAACATCTAGAAACTGTTCCCAATTTTTTAGCATGGATTCCAGCCAATCAGAGCACTAGTTATACATGTTAGTTATTTTGAGTCAATTGTTTAATCCATAGCTCTAACCTGCTGAAAATATATGTCTATTATCCCCATCAAAGACCGTGCAAAATATATTGGACCTGTGTTGTCCTTTCATTGCTACTGGTTCATCTTGGCGATAGAGTGTTTTTTCAACATTCCACAGCAAAACTCTTCTGTCATCTCCACCTGAATTAAAGTGTTCGAGGGGTTAATATGGAATATAAAGAGCTGGTTTGTTACCCCCTCTTGACAGTATCAGGTATTAAATTAAATGCAATTTTCACTGCGACACAATCATGGTACAAGTTATTAAGCTTAACATATTATCGTTGCTTTCGAATTCTGCATCGATTTTAATAAACATCAGCATACTTTAGAATTCAGTTCATAAGCATTAAACAAACACTTCGAAACTCAAAGCCCATGACGTTCTGATAATGTATATGAAGTTTGAATGGACAGTCTTGGTTTTTGGTTTAGTATTTCAGGACAAGAAAGCGCTGTGTGTAAGTAAACACAGCAACAAAAGAAAAGAACATTGGTCTGTTTACCTGATACAATAAACTCCCCTCCATTATTTGAGAACTCGATAGCATTCACGCAACCAAAGTGACCTTGAAAGTTCGTTCTGTACAAATTCGAACTGGCTGCAAACCTTTCACACATGTAAGATTTGTGGAGTGAAGGATGACCGACACGTTCGCCTACGCTTTGAAACTGCGGGAAAGAAATCCCTCGACAACGGCTTGACTGCCTCGAAGCCATCACTTCCTTCAGTTATCTTTTATATTAAACATTCAGCACCATGATAGATGCTAAAGAAACAGGATTTAGGAGGGTTTTTTTGATGACATCGAGAGCGTCTGCTTCGAGGGTTTTTTCTTCCAAGACTCAAATTTTGACCGTGAGAAGAAATCTCGTGGGAGAAAACTAGGTTCTAGTTCCCAGCACCAACAAGATGTTTTGACCGTGTGAGGATAAGAGACTAAAACTAGTAGCTTGTTGCTATGGCGGTTGTCAAGGAACCGACAACAACGACTGAGCTCAAAAGGCAAAGAAAGAAAAGGAAAAGTTGTGTTGATTTAAAGCCCTTTTTCTCCTCTAGAATAATCTTGATCGCTTTTAAATAAGAAAATAATAATGGAGGCTTTAGAAAGAGAGCTGGCCAAAATCACAGTTTCGCTTCCAGACGTCGTTTTACCGTAAGTTTTTAGGGTTAAACTTGTTAATGGTTAAAAAGATGCTAAAGTTGTTGATATTGTAGTGCTAGAATATAGATCTTCTAGTTTAGATTTTGATAATAACCTTTAAGCTAAATGAGAGCCGTTTCTAGATAAACAGAAGCACATTTATTTGTCATGCATTGTTCATTTTGTATGTTATTTTCTAGTGAGAAGAGAGCTGATGTACACAATCTGCCAAATGAGTACAAGACTCTTAGTGCAAAGGAGAAGCTGGTCTTGTCTTTTGCTGAGAACTTCAGAAGACAGTTTGTTCACTTGTACAGAGATAGGAAACCACTGTTACTTAATCCAGTCAATGAATGTGGAACAGAGGTAGAATCTGGTTCATGTATATCATCATCATCATCATCATCATCATCATCATCATCATCATCATCATCATCATCATCATCATCGTCGTCGTCGTCGTCATCATCGTCATCATCATCATCATGCATCATTGCCATCATCCACACTATTATTAGATTTTGTATGACTATGAAACTTTCAGTGCCATGTGTGTGCCTTGCCGTGACTGTGATGTATTCTAGATTTTCGATTGGCTGACTTACTATTGCATTTATAGCAAATGATGAATATTCTCTTTCTTTTGCAGAAATTTATTTGCACATATGTCCGTCCAACATTGCTGGAATACAAAGCACTCTATGACTTTGATGGATGTGCTCAGTTTGTTTCTGATTATATTACATTTGAACCATTGGATCCACCTATTGATCTGGTAAGACTGCAGAACTTCCTTATTTGATGGCTGGAACCCATCACGTATTGTATGGATATTTTCCTAAATTCCACACAATAATGAACCAAGTATAGCATCTGTCTACAACTCAGTTCAATTGAATTTTTCAGCCAAGTACATTGCGTTCCTCTACGACTGTCCTGACAAAGCAGAAGGGAAACTGTTTTGAGTTCAGCATTTTGTTATGTTCACTTCTAATCGGTGCTGGCTATGATGCATATTGTGTCTGTGGTTATGCTACACGAGAGACAACGCTCATGGATGAAACCAGAGAAATCTGTCCCATGCTGAAAAAGAAAGATGAGGTAATCTATAGTTTAGTCTTGGACTGTTACAGCGCGACGCGTCTTACCGTAGCCACCCAATAAACTTTTTTACAAGTTAGCCAATCAGAAAGCAAGAATTTGTAAATTTGCATGTGAACTTGCTTTGTTGTTACCGCAAGGATTTGAACTTTGGAGCAAGAACTTGAAGAAAATGCTTAAAAATCTCTATCTCTAATACCAGTTTTACTCTTTTGACTTGCTAACACTTAATACTTTCGTAGGCAGTCTTTTTCATGTGGAAATTCTTTGCAAGAAGTGATTTATCATACTTGTACAAAAGTTTGTTGGTTTGTTTGACAAAAACCAAACAACAGAAATCTGAAGTTCATCAATTCCCTTTAGTTTTGTTAAATTGTTTTGAACATTTTTAGATATCCAAAGAAAAACAAAAGAAAGAAATGAAGAAATATTCTGTCAAACCACCGAAGGATCTTAGCAGCAAGTTTGAGGCAAAAGTAGAAGCAAAAATACAGGCTGAAGAAGAGGAGAAGGAATTGAAAAGAAAGCAGGAAGAGGACAACAGAATTGCTGTAAGCTCTTGAGAGAGATATATTATTATCCATTAGCATTCATTGTATAGCCTGTGTAGCCAGGTGTTCCTAATGGGTTCTTTCTGTGGCGGCCCCACAAAGAACACCTGGCTACACAAGCTAGATTGTGTCCAAAAAAAGTGAAAGAGTGGCCAAATCATTGCACTAATAAAATACACCAATATTTTAATACAGGAGATAGAGAAACCCAAACCTGACAAGCTTCATGGGCTGAGAGTCCACTGTTGGGTGCTTGTACTATCAGGAAAGAGAGAAGTCCCAGAAAGCTTCTTCATTGAGTCACTTACTGGGTCAGCTCATCCTCTAAACCATCCAGCTTATCTTGGCATTGAGAGTGTATGGAATGACAAGAACTACTGGGTCAACATGCAGGATTGCTCAAATGGTGTACAGGTGGGTTAGTATATTACTACTGTATTTACACCATCATCATCACCTTGTCTAAACAGGTCAGAAGGTGCAAAGTTGATTACAACATTTGAGGCACTTATCCAGCCCTTGTCCATATGGGCAGCATGCTGGGTTGGACACATGCTGCAATCTTTGCTGTTGTGAGCAGTGTTACATGCAAAATAACAGTTGTGCCACTTGTCCAACCCTGTAGTTCTGCACATGATATGATTATGAGTAGCATTACTTGGTTGGACATGTGGTGCATTCATTGCTGTTGTGAGCAATGTTACATGCAATATCAATTGAACCACTTGTCCAGCCCTGTGATTCTGTGCACGTGATATCACTGCAGCATAATGGACAGCATTGCCAAGTTGATGGACACATGGAGCAATCTTTGCTGTTGTGAACACTTACAATTGAACCACTTGTCCAGCCCTGTGATTCTGTGCATGTGATATCACTGCAGCATAATGGACAGCATTGCCGGGTTGGACACATGGAGCAATCTTTGCTGTTGTGAACACTTACAATTTATTGAACCACTTGTCCAGCCCTGTGATTCCGTGCATGTGACATCACTGCAGCATAATAATGGGCAGCATTGCGGGTTGGACACATGGAGCAATCTTTGCTGTTGTGAGCACTTACAATTGAACCACTTGTCCAGCCCTGTGATTTTTTGCAGCATATACCTTCTTCTTTACATTGTTATATTCTTTAAGGTTAAGGGCGTTTGTACCAGAAATCTCACATGGGTGTGCATCACATTTCTATTAATTTCGCCATTCCATTTATTATCTTTATAGGATTTAGTATATGATCTTGGCGACCCAGCAAGATGGGAATTCATGTTTCCTGGTTCTGACAAACCCTTGCTGGCATTACCTACAATAGATGATGAACTGGACTTTGATGATGAAGAAAACGAAGAGGAAACGTCAGACTTCGATCTTCCACCATCTTGGGTCCTCCCCATCGAGTTGTCTTTAAAAGGTTAGAACTTTATGATACAACTTCACCTTTGGTCACATATTCAAAACCTTGCATAATATAAACGTGGCCTAAAACTGAACTTACAGCGTTAATATAAAAAATGTACAGATGAACCCCATCTAGAGTTTGTGTCTGCGTTTCTGAAAGAAGCAGAAGTGCCCTTACAAAAACCGAGTAACTTTAGATCTGGCGCAAAATCGTTGCTGGGCGTGGCCAACCGAAAGATTGTCCGTCAGGCCGGACCCACAACCTCCAATATCTACTGTTTTATATGCACAGATACCATAATAGATACCATATTGTTTTTATAGATTTCCAAACAAAGTGTCCTTTTGGCAAGAAGACTAAACTGTACAAGAAGGCAAAACTAGAGAAGTTTGCTGATTATCTGCTGAAGGATGGGCTGTCATCCCGGCTGTCAATCACCAGTGACTATGAATGTAAGATTCGAAACTCTGCTGCAAGTGGAACGAGATTTCAAAACTTTATAACTGAAGGTTTTTCTTTTTTCTTGCTACAGTAAATGATCTGATGCAGAAGAGAGAAGCTTTCAAGCATCGAATCGATAAAATAGAGACAAAGACACACAATATGACGACTGGACTGATAGTAGAGTACTTCATTCCTGGAAGACCTGACTGCTTACAAGGTAAAATAGAGGATGAACCCTGAAACAACATGATCTGTTACAAACTCTAGGCAAATCTAAATCAGGACATGGCTAACTACGCACCAAATTAAAATTAGCGAAATAGGTTTTGCTGGGGGGAAACACCGGAAAATCCCTCACTAATAGAAATCGTTTCTTTTGCAGAACATGTGTATAAAGCTTCTTCTCCTGGACCTGAAACAGACAGAACAATGACTTTTTATTCCAGGTACGTGTAGATGTCATTCTCTCTACTGAATTCAATAGTTTTCTTCCTCAGAAAGACAACAAAATTTTGTTGCGCAATTTTGCTGCAGAAGTAGACTAGTACGGGCAACATTCGCTCTGCATCTTGCAACCAACAATGCTGCGCGACAAGTTCCATCGGCGATTTTCGATGCTCGTGTTTCCACGTCCTACCATGTTTTATTTTTATTTGTTAGCGCTCGTATCGATGGTCTAGTCAAGAGAGAGGAATCACCCGAGGAGATGACTGAATCGTTTGTTGATCGTGACGATTTCCTTTATCACCGACAAGTGACCTTTGGCAAGCGGGTAAAGAAATTTGGCCCACAGGATAACAATGCACGACCGATAGTGGTATGTAAGTCAGTCAGGCTTGATAGTTTGGAATCAAATATTTAAAGAACCTTTTATTCATCATTTTCCATATATCGGTCTCACTTGTCAAACACAAAGCACGTGTTCAGTCGAGGCTGCAAGGTTCAAATTTGAATAATCCTTTGAAACTACCTCACAGCCTCGATTCAATGCTTTGACTGTGATCAGTGAACCGATATATCGAAAATGTGAATCAAGTCAAGCGATTCCTTAGCTATTCGTGATTTTCAGTTACTGACATGAAGTCTTTTGTTTCTCCAGAAAATCGTTGAACGGTTTCACCGCAATTCTGCGAAACCAGCCCACGAAGACGTTGCTGAACGCGTGTTTCTGATCGCAGAGGAAAGAATCAACTTGACTTTTCACCTCGAGGACAACAGAGTGACCGCTTCGACAAGAGAGTTTGTTAGACCACCACATACTGCAGAGAAAGGGGGTACACTAACCATGACTCCTGATATGACGACATCCTTTCAGGTTAGTAGCAAGACAGCTCTTGAAATTTGACCAAGTGAGGTAGAGAAAAAGTGTTGTGGCTTCTACAAGTAAAGCCATGCGATGTTTCAGCAGTCAAAGTATGGTCCTGGCTTGACCAATGAATGCAATGAAGGGCATGGTTGATATGGACCATTTGGTAAATGTTAACAAACAAGATTCACCTATGTCATAATTGCCTGACCTGTCTTTTTCAGGTGGATCCTCTTTGCAAGCCTCCCAAGAACCTAAAAGTGTATGATATGCTGGTATTTCTTGTCGATGCTGAGGAGAAAAGTGTGCAACAAGTTAGAATATCTGAAGAAGAGGTTCGTAGTTTTTGTACGTGTTAATCTTAATTATCAGCGCACCTTCTTGTGCCAGCACCATTTTTATTGCCATGTGGTTTACATGGATGAGAATTAAGACGTGATTTGAGAAGATAAGATTATAAGGATTAGTTTTGGATACAGAGGTTAACAATATATGTTCAAAATCTTAGGTCAAAGAGATTTTACAACAAAGAATAACAGAAGAAGCTGCTCCACAGCTGGCGGTGTCTGTGTATGATACAGAAAGAAACGTTAAGGCGAAACTCCACAGGGAAGACCTGGAGAGAAAACAGAGAGAAGAAGCGATGAAGAAACACGAGAGAGAATTGGATTACTTGGCACCGTTCTTGGCACAAATTGGTGACCCTCCTCACATTAAAAGGCCAGAAGCATGTAAACTCAAAGAGGAATGTCTTCAAGACTTGAAGCAACGGCTGATTGACAAGGCTAATTTAATACAAGCAAGATTTGAAAAAGTAAGTTGGTCAATGCATATGGAAGTTAGTCATGAACCACTATCTTGTTTTTGAGAAAGAATAAAGCGATAGAACAACAGGACATCAATAAACACTTGAAAACACGGTGAAACTGTTGCGCGAAGGCACGAAATTGCATGTCCCAACACTTCTGCAACTAGCTGTTGCCCAGCGTTGGTAGAATAGAAATCTGCTTGCGTGCAGCTTACATGTTTCATCATGTGATGGAACACAACCTGCAATGTGTCTATAATATAATAACTTCATGTGGCCCTCAGTCAGATGGTTCTCACATTGAGACCCAGGATAAGAGGCGCACTTGAGCACTGACTTTTCTTCTCTAGGCTCTAAGATTATGACTAAACTTTTTTCTTTTTTTAGGAAACTCAAGAACTTCAGCGCAAGCAGAGCTGGTATCAACAAAACCAGGTTTCAATGACAAAAGAAGACGAGGAAGAATATCTGAACTACTGCAGTGAAGCCATGTTCAGAATACACATCCTTGAACAGAGACTTAACAGGTAAAGAATTTGTACTAATCTCAAGTTAAAATTGATAAAAAATAGAAGTAGAAACTCTGCCTATGACCACTGTTTTCATTGCTAAGCACTGATCATCGAAATTGGGTAATACACTGCAATCAATAAGATTATGTAAATTGTTTGGCTGACACCACAGTGTATTGCCCAATTTCCCTGTTGCAACTGGTTTCTCAATCAGAACATAGCAGTAAAAGCAGTGGTAAGTAGAAACTACTTGCAATAATGAACATTTGTAGTAATTTCTATGGCCATTTTTTTACAGGCACAAAGAACTTGCACCACAGAAATACATGCAGTTGGAGCATAAGCTGAGAAATGACCCAAGACTTTCCGATTTCTTTTATTGAGTCAAGAGAAAATCCTAGGCATTCTTTTCATGCCATTTTCAACAATATTTACATTGTTTTACTATTTTGTATAAAAGAGTTAATTTGAATTATTGTCCTATGCTATAACAATGAATAAAAAATTTATTACTGACTTGAGAGTGTTTATATTACAAAATAACAGTTATGTGGATAAGATTGTAGTAGGTATATGACATCCCCTCAGATGTCTGAAATTTTACACACAAGTACTACGGTTTTCTGGTATTGATTTTTGAAGGAGTGAGAGTAGAGAGCTAAAAAAAAAACACTTGGAACAGGAAAAGAACTCACTTTAAAAAAAGTCTTATTTAGTGGTGATCGATGAGGGATCCCTTAGGGGATAGCTATGGGAGAACAACTGTTTATATAACTACCATACATAGTTCTTAGTATCACACAGTCACACTATCTAGTTCTTAGTATCACACTGTTATTTTGATTAACACCAATGTCTCTAATTAATAAATATGAATAGTCTTCATGAGCTTAGTAGAGGGATTCCCTGCTGTACAACATTAGATCAATGGATTTATTCAGCTTTTTGACTGATCATCATATTTAGCTCCTTCAGTATTCAGTTTCTTTTTATATTCATCATATAATTTCTTTCTTGAAAAATACTTTACCTGGTTTAAAACAGAAAAATAACTGTTAGTTTTAGTACATCTGTAATAGGACTACAGTCATGTTGTCCAATGTGTCCAAGGTCTATTCAGTAGAAGAAATACATGTATATATATCTTTTTAATAAAGCATAGTGAGTTTTTGCCCATAGTAAAAAAGATGCTGAAACTCTAAAACATAATTCTGAGTTTTGAGAGGTTTTATATTTTGGAAAATTTGGGATGTTGCATAGTTGGACTGGACTTCTGTTAACTGGATCCTGGAATGAAATTTTTTAAATAGATTTTTTCAACTTTTTAAAGGGTATGGAGAATCTTTATCTTTAGTAAAAACATGCCCAACATTTAAAATTTGATTTATGCTTCTAAATTTCGAGTTTTGAGGGTTTATTTATTTTGGAAAATCCGGAACCGTGCATGCCTGGACTGGAATGGACTTCGGTTGGCTGGATCCTCCCGGATCGAAATTATTTTTTTTGGTCGAATTTTCAGCTTTTGAAAGGGTTTGGATAATCTTAATGTATAACAAGAACACATTCATCCTCTAAATTTCGATTTTCTGCTTCTAAACTACGATTTTTGATAGATTTTTTATTTTGGAAAATCTGGAACTGTGCATGGCTGGACTGGACTGGACCATTTGCAGGATTTTCCTGGATCGAAATCTTTTTAATGCTCAATTTCTAGCTTTTATACCATGATTTTTATTTTAGATATAACTAGTAATTTCATTCTGAATTTTTGCAAAAAAAATTAATTTTTTTTTTTCATAAATGAAAACGATACTGGACCACCAAAAATTTTGCTTCTTGACTGGCCATCCACCAACAGTCAAACACTACCAAGGCCTATTGAGTGTCATGAAGACAATATATTTGTAGGGTCTTATGGTTTCCACATTTACAGTAGTTCAACAAATGTCATCAAAATTCAAACACTTTCATCCATACATGTCAGTTATTACAATACTTTTTGGATATTTTTGTTCACATATCCTTCTTGCAAATTTCCCAGATTTATCCACATTAATCATTTGTTTGGACAGGATGAAAAAATTAAAAAAAAAAATTATATGAGAGGTTCTGACATGGAATTATAGATCAATGATATAGTATTCCTATAAACACAAATAATGATGCGCCTTATAAACTGATGTGCAAGCACTATCCTCCCAGCTCCCTCCAACTGGTTTATCTGTCATGTGCAAGACTGTACAATTACGGTTATATCCTATTGAATAGAAGAACAGGTGGTTCTCACCCAATTCACCTTTTCGGCGCTAGGCTTTCACGTGGTCTTCACGTGGTGAATCGTGTTACGGTCACCAAAAAGTTCGGACATTGTTGTTGAATTGCCACACGATCGTACTAACTTTTATACAATTTATTGACTTGATTTGTTTCTTCTGTTCTCAAATTTTTATCAAAACTTCTTTAGAAATAAATTATTTAGATAGTTTCACTAAGATTTTGAGAACAGAATTAACAAATTAAGTAGATAAATTGTATAAAAGTTAGTAAGATTGTGTGGCAATTCAACAACAATGTCCGAACTTTTTGGTGACCGTAACATGATCCACCACGTGAAAGCCTAGCGCCGAAAAGGTGAATTGTCTTGGCATTTAACCCCCTCGCCTTTGAGTAGGGTCATTATGAAGTTTAAAAGTTATCATGGGGGGAGGGGAGGGGCGAAAAGTGTATTTGTGATTGATATTGATTGAACTCTATAGATAAATGAAAGGGGTCTTGCACCATAGCTTAGGGTGACACCCACCCCCATACAGGGGGAGAGAGGGTGAGGGTGGGTAAGGGGGAGGGGGGGAGATAATGGATGAGGTAGTTTCTAATCAGCTGTTTGACAAGGAGCATACCATGATACTTTAAAACTATCAATCAAGAGATACAATAGCATATTATCTTACCCATGAAGCAGGACAGGTTTTATTGAACAATTCTTTTTCCTTCACACAAGCAGACTCATCACCGCCATTAGAATCCACACAGGCAAAGTACCTGTCTCTTGAGTCATGACAGACCTTTCTTTCATCCCCCGTCGGTGCAGGCATATTAAATCAACTTCTCCAAACGAAACCTAACAATATCCTCTTCCTTTCTTCTTAATATTTTCGTATTCTGTCGTTAGGTTGTTGATAAAACTTGATATTTTTTGCGAGCAGTCTTGATTGTCTTGATCAACTTCTTCTGTCCGCCATGTTGTGACGTAACATCATTGTGCTGAGTAACCGCGCGAGTACAATGCATTCTGGGATTGTAATGGTCGTTATTGCCCGCTAAAATACAAATATTAACTTCATGACACTCAACCATTAAAACTGGTATTCCACTTCTTAACGGTCAGATCATACGACTTTATTAAAGCCTGGAGATACAATGGACTATAGAGAATCCTTCTAACGCATTTGCTTTGAAATCGGATAAAAACGAGAGAGAATTTTGACCAATTTGTTGACTGGTTGAAGTTGGTCTGTCAGCCATGGAGAACAGACCTGAAGACGATAATCTGATTGTTGCTTCACGTCGACAAGTATTTCGTGGTATTGAATATGTTGTAAAACTAGTAGTTAATAAGGAGGAGAATCAGTTTTCTCTGGAAGTAGAAGATCGACTCACTGCAGATCAGTGGAGAGGGCAGTTTGATGCAAAGTGTGAGTATTACTGTACATTCCGATACATGAGAAATTTATCATTGGAAGACGTACCAAAATAAGAATGTTGGAAGATCTAGAGCAAAATGTTTCTTTAATCGAAAAGATATTTGTTGAAGGATACTTTATTTATGACTCCTAATAAGTGTTAATATTGAAAGTTTTTTGTTGTTGCAGATATTGAAGATCTCACACACAAGACTGGGAATTTCAAGCAGTTCTCTATATTTGTCAGCATGTTGGAATCAGCACTGACAAAGGTTTGTATTTTGGTCTGCATTATGGGTATATTGCCCATCACCTAATTAGTAGCAGTGTGATAATGCATTAGTGTATTACTCCCCCCTCTTGGCCACCTTTCCCCCCTCTCCCTTATACACACACACCACCACCACCTCCATACCACCACCTTCAGTACCACTACCAAAGTATTACTGAATGGAGCATGGAAAATAGGAGGGTAACTTCTCAGTACCTTGTAATAGTAATGTATTTGTTTATCTTGCACAGGGTAGTCATGCAGTAACACTAGACCTGTTAACATACAGTGATCTTGAAGTGCTCAGGAATAAAAGAACTCACAAGCCAGGTTCTGGGACACAACACATTCCTCCTGCTAAGACCAATTCCAGTTTGCATTCCAAGAGATATTTAATTTTGACATATTCAGTAGAATTTGATAGGTAAGTTTAGTTCTCTTGCATCTTGCCTCTCACCTCTGGGGACTCTGGTTCGATCCTTGGACTCACCATCACATGTGAGCAGAGTTTGTGGGGTCTCTCCCTTGATTCAAGTTTTTTCCAGGTTCTCTGGTTTTCCTTCCTCCACAAAACCTAACAAGCTAAATTACAATTTGTGAAAAAGGTTTGATGTATAATAATACCAAAAATATATTTATTTACGTAGGATTCATTATCCATTACCTTTACCTTACGTCGGCAAGCCTGACCCAGTCCAACTACAGGAGACAATCAGGAGGCTAAACGAAGAGAACAAGGCATTGAGAGATCAGGTAGTTAGAAAAATTAAACAGAAATTTTCCTGGAAATATTTTACAATATCTATCCGAATCTGGTTTTCTTTCAGTTGATGAAAAATTCAAGAAATGGAATGAACCTTCACTTGCAAAAAGAGTAAGTAATCAAATTATCTTGGCCTTCCTGTGGATTGATATAATGAGAGAGTCTGAGTACTTTTTCCATAGGGATCCCAAATATGAACTTTTGATGGTCAATGTATTTGAGTTTGTATCTGTTTTTAGGGTTGAAAACGCTATAGGTGAAAGAGATGAAATTCAAGCACAATTTGAAATATTCAAGAGAGAAATCAAACATGCAGAAAAAGCAAATACGGCCAAAGAAATCCGTGTACTGAAGAAAGTGGTCCAAAATTTGGAGGTATAAAATCCTTATTTTTTTTATCTTAGACTTTTCCTACATGATTCTCTTATAAGATTTCCTGTCCTTTTAACACAGAGTGACTTGATGAAGGAAAAAAGCAAGTATCAAAGAACTTTAAATAAGAAGACTCAAGAATATCGAAGTGTTGCTGATGAGGTTTGGTCATTGTTAACTTATTTTGCTTGTGTCTGTCTGTCAGTTGGTCTAGCTCTGGTTGGTTGTTCTCATGGAACACACGGTTTTATTTCCATCCCTCTGTATATCTATCTGTCTGTGTGTCTGTTGGTAGTCCAATGGACAACAGTCAGTTATTCTTATGGTCGGAACACACGGTTTTATTTCCATCCCTCTGTATATCTATCTGTCTGTGTGTCTGTTGGTCGTCCAATGGACAACAGTCAGTTATTCTTATGGTCGGAACACAGGGTTATATTTCCATCTCTCTGTACTCGTATGTCTTATGTTAACTATAAAGTCTGTAGCATAATATGTAATATGTATAATATGTTGCAGTTGGAGGAGCTGCGTGCAAGTGAACGAAACCTCCGCGCAAGATGTCGAAGTTTAACCAATGAATTAGCAGTTTATAAAAGAGGGTAATTCCTGGTCAATCATTTCTCACCATTTCTCTGCCATTTATTCAAGATAAACAAACAATCCTTGATATTTATATATTTTCTTGAAGGTCCCGAGTTTCTCCAGCTTCAAGTAGCATTTCAATGAAAAGAAATGCGTCCCGGAATTCCCTATCACGTGATCGTCGATCAACATCGCGGGATCGTCGCTCTACTTCGCGGGATCCTCATTCGCGGGATCGTTCTTCGGGTGTGCGGGATCGTCGGTCAACTTCACTTGACCGTCGATCAGCTTCACGAGAGCGAATAACATCGACGCGCAGACGGATACCTTCTCCAGCAGGTACTGGTTTCCTAGGTAACAGCCGCCCCCTTGAAATTCATCCTGGTCCTCCAATAGTTGCAGTTTCACTCTCAACATCCTTCAAAAAGTCCGGCTCCACTTTTTGCGTTAAAATATTCAAATTAAATGCTCTTTTTTATTCTTTTTTTATTACTTTTATTTACAGGTCCTCGTCCACCACGATTTGACCCAACAGCGTATCCTTTACTTAAAATCACTTTTTTTTCATTTCCATGACTTCTACATAGTAGATTCCGTGCCGTGGCTGTGGGATGGCACGCAACCCGATGATCCTTATAACGCGCAAGATCTCTTTAGTTTGTAAATATAATAATCTTTAACTTGTACCAGATACGTGAAAGAAAAGCAGCGTAAAATGGCAGAAGCTGAAGATATGCGAGGGTAAGGAAAACAGACTCAAAGACTAATTTTTATACGATAAAATCATAATTAACCATAGAATGTTCTGCACTTTGATAGACGAAAAAGGACACGATCGAATGGGTCTCTGACGCGAGGTCGTTCAAGGTCCCTGTCAACAGAGCGCACCTCTAGATTGGTACCATCAGCAGAAAAAGGGCTCAAAAAAGGTACTAAAGTACTGATCTATTTATACCTGTAGATGCTACTGTACAAGGTTATGAATAATACTTACCTGTTACGTTGTCCTTAGGGTTACAGAGAACCTCCTCTATCGGCAGCCTGGGCAGCAGACGGTCGTCTCAGTCTTCAATTGACGGCGCGCTTTCAGATCATTCCAACAGTTCTAGACGGAAAAGAACGACAAGGTCAGTCAAAGAACTTCCACTTTCATCGTGTGTATCTTTTTTATGGTATCGAATCATTGAAGCGACAAACCATGCGCAGAAGCGATAGGATGGTATACTGGCTATCTGGAAAATCCATACCAATGGCAGTTCTAAGATAATATGCTAAGGATGTAATACATTTTCTTTCTTTTGCTCTCACAGAACGAAGAAGAAACTGCAACCTACAGGAAAGGAAAACAGAAAAACTCACGCCTGGTCCAGCCCGGATGCCTCAGATGTGGTACAGTATTATTATAAAGTCGATATTCCATATGAATATTATAGTAACTAACTAACTAACTAACTGACTGACTGTTCCATTGATTGTAGGGTAGCTACAAGGACCTACGGATAACCAATGCACTGTATCCTTATCATCTTAGTGAGAAAACTTTCAGCTTGATTATTGACATTGACTAATAATGAAAGAATCATACGTAGAAGATAGAGCAGTTTTCTTATGAAGGTTTCCATACGTTGTAAAAACGCCTTGACAATGCGGCTCAGATATTCCAGTACACCAGAGAATGGTAGAACTCACTCTCGCACCAAGACAAAACATCGTCATACGAAAACTAGTCATTTACCAGCACACGGTAAGCCTACTACATCTACCAGAAAAATGGTTTGCTTTTGACAAAATTTGCGATCTATCTGAAAGACAAGAGTTTGTAAACTTTTGAATGACGAAACCGGTAGACATTCTGTAGTTGCGTGGATTGCGCGATTATGAAAATCGGTGTCATTCTTTTTGAGAGACTAGGATTTTTTTGCATCTTAGATGCTTGTAGTAATACATTAATAACAAACTAATAATATTAATAATAAATTACTTTACTTCTTTCACAGAAATCGAGGATTCTTTCAACCGTTCTGCAGAGATGATGGAGATTGACGCACGCCTTAACGCATTGCAACACTTCATGAAAGCCAATTTACAATAATAGAATCTAACCAATCATAAGACCCACACAGACCACGTGCTTAACTGATTCCAACTCTTGTATCATAAATCCGCCAACAGTGGGAGACTAGTGCTGATGGACATGAAAATGAGGCTTGTTGTCTTTCCCTTATTATGGTCATTTCATATATTAAAATAAAATAGACTCAAACACTTACTTTTCTCACTTGTTGCACTGTTTTTCATTCTTATTAGCCTCACTTTCAAGTTCAACATCACCAGCCTCCCACGTGACTTTTATATATATGAATACGAAGTATAACTATGATGTTTAGGTGAACACAATCCCAGAGTTATTATTCCTATTCCAAACAGTTTTAACATATTTTAATTTTTGTTACGAGATTATTTTGATAATGATTTTTAATGAACCTGGCTGTAGTATACAGACTTTGTACATAGCTGTTTTACTTGTATGTGTTATTAATAAAATTATATTATTATTATTATTATTATACGGTACCTACGTTTTTCTCTCTCAATGGATTAGGCCTCTCCCTTGATTACCGGGTTTTCCCTTCCGGTTCTCCAGTTTTCATCCATCCGCAAAACCTAATACGCTCATCCAATCTATCTCGTGTACATTCTTATTCTGATGCGCCCATCCAATCCATCTCTTGTACATTCTTATTCTGATACACCCATCCAATCCATCTCGTGTACATTCTTATTCTGATACGTCCATCCAATCCATCTCGTGTACATTCTTATTCTGATACGTCCATCCAATCCATCTCGTGTACATTCTTATTCTGATGCACCCATCCAATCCATCTCGTGTACATTCTTATTCTGATACACCCATCCAATCCATCTCGTGTACATTCTTATTCTGATGCACCCATCCAATCCATCTTGTGTACATTCTTATTCTGATGCACCCATCCAATCCATCTCGTGTACATTCTTATTCTGATACACCCATCCAATCCATCCCGTGTACATGCTTATACCTATACGTCCATCCAATCCATCTCGTGCACATTCTTATTCTGATACGCCCATCCAATCCATCTCGTGCACATTCTTATTCCGAACCGCCCACCCAATCCATCTCGAGCACATTCTTATTCCGATGCGCCCATCCAATCTATCTCGTGCACATTCTTATTCTGATGCACCCATCCAATCCATCTCGCGTACATTCTTATTCTGATACGCGCATCCAATCCATCTCGCGTACATTCTTATTCTGATACACCCATCCAATCCATCTCGTGTACATTCTTATTCTGATGCGCCCATCCAATCCATCTCGTGTACATTCTTATTCTGATGCACCCATCCAATCCATCTCTTGTACATTCTTATTCTGATTTGTCCATCCAATCCATCTCGTGTACATTCTTATTCTGATTTGTCCATCCAATCCATCTCGTGTACATTCTTATTCTGATTTGTCCATCCAATCTATTTCAGGTACTTCTCATGTCTATCCTGGTGAAAGAGACTGGGTCATAAGGTACTTTATATTGCATGACACTAGAGCCCCAACATTCCGGCTCCTCATGTTATGCTAATATGAATCAAGATGGCGGACAATCAACCAATCACAAGTGTCGTTGTATCTGCTTGCCACATCATCCACAGTCATTCTCTCTCAACTTCTTCAAAATGGACGTCTTTCTTTCTATATTTAACTAATATTTAGCCTCAAATAGGACCTTAAAATGTCTTGGTTAAGCCCTAACTTGAATATCTCGGACAGCTTGTCCTCTCTTACCAACATAACTGGTCAGATTTCGAATTTCACTCGTGAAATGCTGACTGAAGGAACCGAGGAAGTTGCAGGTAAACACTAGGAATTTATCACTTGGACGGTGCATGGACATCGTAATATTACTATTTAGTACCATTTATATATGAATTGAACCTCTTATTTCAACACCAAGCTCATAACAGATGACAGTACTTGAAGATCGACAAGATATCATTGCTTTTCTCTCTTGTGAATCAGTTGATTTTCATTCATTTTGATCTCAAACGTTAGATGCATTCAAGAAGCACTAAAGCTAGATTGTCTGCACGAATGTTAATTTATATATTTATTAGATCCTTCAGCTGAATTAACTCTTGCAAAACAACAAATTAAGAAGCTTGAAATCGTGGTGGAGAATCAGAAGTTTGAGGTGAGTACAAACACAGCTGACGGAATAACACATGTCGTATCGCTTGATCAAACACTTGTTAATCACAAGATTAATGTATGGAGCATAGAATTATTTATGTTCTTGTTCTCACTCGATAATAAAACCATTCTATCGCTGTTTTAGTATGAAAAAGTAATGAAATTAAATGAGGAGTTGCATGAGAGGGCAGAGGCTTCTGACTTACAGGCCAGACATGTCGCTAGAGATTACAGGGAAAAACTAGACCAAAAAGAGGTAAGAAGAATGCATAAGTTGAAATGGGATCAGATACAGTATATTGGAAATAAATGAATGAATCATCTAATCAACACCTGAATATAGTACTACCCATAGGTATCCATCCCAGACTACACCACATGTGACCCAGTGTAGTGGATCTGTGATATAACCTGTATGATAGGTACTAATGAACCATGAATCAGACATGAATCATCTAATCAACGCCTGAACATAGTACTACTTATTGAAACTGAGGTTTCATCCCACAGTACACTATTATAATATGATCTAGTGTGGTGGATCTGTGATATAACCTGTGTGACATTAATCACCCAATGATTCAAAACTACAAATTAAAGTATTTATATTTTCTAGCTCATTTTACTGATACACTGATTATGTTTGCCATATTTAGCAAGAAATGATGAAACTAAAAGAAGAGATTGATGGTCATAAACATTATGGTAGCCATACATCATCATGGAACAGAACAAGACATGACTCGACAGACAGTATTGATGAACATGAGGAAATCAAGAATCTGAGAAATGAAATTGTTAAACTACAAACAGAGTGTCATCACTGGAAAACTCTCTCAAGCTCACAGGTTAGGATCACAGCAACAATACAGTAGACCATATACTTGGTATTACGTACCCCATCAACCACTTTATTCCATGTATATCTTATTATCACAGTATACTTGTTGTCATGGTACCTGTTGTCATAGTAACCATTAATCTGAGGCAAATAGTGTAGGTAGTGTACTAGAGGGACAATCAACTTCTGCTTCTGAGTCCTCTGTTTATTTATAGCAACATGGCTTAGTACAGTTAAGAATAGAATCTTTAAATCATTGTTAACAACCTATGGACAGTGATTCTGGGGTCCTATTCATAAGTGATGTAGTTGCCATGGTCTTAAGTTGTTTCACTCTGATGACTGTAAATGAAGCTGTATTACTAGGTATGGTTTCCTAGATTATATTTGAGTTACATTATGATCAATCTCTATCAGGACAGTCAAGATAAGTTGCACAGAGAGATTAACCAGTATCAGCATGAATTATCTACTCTTCAAAGCACTTACTCCCAGAAGATTGCCAACCTGAACAAGAAACACAAGCTAGAGATGCAGAAATGGGATGATGAGAAGCAGGGCTACCTAAGAAGTATTGAGGATCTACAGCATGAACTCAAAATACTAGAAGGTAATATAAGATACAGGCATTACATCTCTCTTTTAGTTTTGAGATATTTGATTTTAATGGAGAGAAAAAGCCAGGAGAGAGTAAAAGAATTAAAATGATACGACAAAATGTATGAAGCATGGGTGGCGTAGCAGTGAGATCACTCCTTTCTCACCAAGGTAACCTGAGTTTGAGTCCTGCCGGGCTTGGTGTTGTAAGAGAGTAAAGTTGTTTGTTGCTTCTCTCCTGTGTTTTGAGGGTTTTTCTGGGTTCAGAAAACATTTTTAGATACCAATGTTTGTGATTTGATTACATATCAGGAAATGATGATGTTTTTTCTATGACTTTTTTCACTTGTTTAGAAGTGGACAACCTTGAAGGGGTGAAATCAGCTTCCAACAGTACAGGTGATGATGCTGCTGCTTTGAAAGAAGAGCTGGAGTTGGCACATGACACTATCACCAACCTTCGTCAGCAGCTTGATAAAGCAGGTGAATCATTCAAATTAAATGAGAATGAATTTGAAAACATGAGGAAAAAGTTAGAAGAAAGTACAAACAAGCTGAGTGAAACTGAAGAACAGTTGGCTGAGATGGAAGAACAGGTGACAGAATCCACTAAACACAAAGAGAGAAGTACAGATATCAATGCCCTCCATGAACAGCTTGCTGAAAGGGAAAATACTCTGGCATCATTATCAAATGAAATAAACTTACTGAAAGAACAACTAAATGAACGGGAAGCTGAACTTTCATCCATAAGGGAAGAGAAGAATGAACTGGAATCTCAGGAAAGCAAGCTTCGTAAATCACTTAGTGAAGTGAAAAATGATCTAGAGATGTTGAATTCTTCTACTTTGGAGCTGATGGAGGAGCTGGAATACTCACAGGGAAATCAAGAGGAACAGAAAGTTGAGATTGAAAGCTTGAGAAAGGTTTGCCTTGTCAAGGGTGATGCTAAAGATGAAATAATCAATCTCAAGACTATTATTGGTGGTAAGGATTTCTGTTCTTTTAAGAATGTCATTAATGTAAAAGTGACAATTTCTGCAGTGTCTGCTCAAACAAATGCTGCATTTTTCTTTGAAGAGAAAATGAAAAACAAGACAAAAGAGATAAGAAACACACAGAATAGAATAGGGAAATAGAAAATGAAGGAGAGAGAAAGTGAAAAAATGAGAAAATGAAAATAAGAAAGTTATTAGTTTTAACTGAAAAGTGGTAATATTTGTACCAATCCTACAATTTCACACTGTTTTGATTTCTTTCCAGCTCTGTGGGACCGCTACGTTGCAACACTGCAGTTATATCAGAAGGTCAGACATGATTTGCACTCAAGCAATCAGAGACTATTGGCACAGTTACAAGCCAGACATGTAATGAATACTTCTAATATCTCACAACTGGCTGAAAGGAAACAAGAAGAATTGGCTTTCGCTGCATGCCAACTTCTGCTCGACTTGTTTGCTGACAAAGAACGCATAGCTGAGATTAAAATCAATATTGTAAGACACTTGCTGCTTCAGTGTTGCTCAGTCTAAATCTAAGGCCTAAACTTTTCAAAATACTCTTCAATTTCTCATCTTTTAACTTTCTCCAAGCTTAACTTCTTTTTTCTAAACTTTTGGAACTTAAAAAGTAGTCTTTTTAAAGAAAAAAAAACCCTTTTCAAATTCTCTCACTGCTAGCTATTATAAACAGCATGATTTTTTTTCTTTAAAACATAATATTCATATAAAATTCTTTCTTTGAAATTTCTTTAGCTTGGCATCAACTCTTGCAACTATTGAACTCTTAACTCTTTATTTTTAAACTTGAAAATGCACTGGTTAACTTATATTAATGCTTAAAACTAAATAGAAAACTGCTGTAAACGTCTACTAATTTCTTGAACTTTGCCTTGAGTGTATTTTTAATGGTTTTCTTTTTATCAAAACTTGTGCATGATAATTCCCTTCATTTTGAATGATGAGACTGCGAGTAATACGTGGATTTTAAAATCTTTAGGGATAATTGCAATGATGGTGTAACAAATATATTTAAACTGTACATGAACTTTTCAAAATATAGCATAAATTATGATTTTGGGTGTAAAAGTTAAGATGTTAAATTATAAGGTTAAGTAACTGAGCGGCACGCACCTGACTCGTTGCAGTTCCTTCTTCTTGTTTTCTCTCGGTCTAGTTTTAATATCCATTCGCAATGTACGTGCACACACAGTAGCTTAGAATAATTAATGACATAACACACCTACTTATATTCCAGAAACCTAACTGCATGTTCGCTGTCTTGATATTTGAGAAATGTTTCGACTTCAAAATCGTATGCAGATGTCGTGTTGAACTCCCATAGTTTGTGTGTGTGTGGTTATGGCGACCCTTGTAGGGCTGGCATTGGCAGAAAAATGAAACTATTGAGCTAAATCATAAAGAGAAATAGCAACGCTTTAATTTTGACTAACATTTATCGTAATGCCAATTTCTTTTTTTCCTTTTCCTTCCTTGGTCAGCATTTTTCTTTCCATAGTGTTCATACTGCTTAGCTTTCTTACCTCAGCTCGCTTTTCATGCAGTGTTTCCTTTCTCTTCTGCGTCGGCTTATTTACTTGTATTTAAATATATATTGCACATTTGTTCATCATTTTCTCGTTTTTCTGTCTTGTAGGCCAACAGCCAGTCCATTCGACAACAAGTCGCCGATGTGAAAGCTAAGCTAAGCAACAAAAATGCCAAACGTCGAGAGAAAGTCCATCAAGAGAAGGAAGAGTTCATAACAAGATCTTCTGAACTGAGAACACAAATTGACGAGCAAGAGAGCATAGTGGATGATCTACGAGCAGATAACGAGCAAATTGTCCAAGAAACTAAAGAACTCATTTCAGAAATAGGCTGCCAAACAACAAATGATTCGTTAGATGAAGGCAATGATTTGTTCGTGTCATTACAAGCAGAAAAAGCTGTCTTAGAATCTACCATTGTTGGGCTACAAAACAAAGTTCAAGAGTTGAAGGAAAAGCTCCGTGTGAGAGAAGGCAAACCTGCTAAACTTGATTCCAGTGATTATTACTTTGCCGAAGAAAAGGGACTGGACTTTTCTGATAGTGTTACTGAAGCAGAGGTCGAGTCGATGGAGAGTATTCCCTTGAATGAGGACCAGAACTCACCGAGAGGATTTACATCAGAAAAAGAAGTCAATGCTGACCAGGAACTCATCATAGAACAACTGAAGCAAGAACTGGAGGAATATCGCTCGAATATTGAAGATTTAGAATATATTAGATCTGATCTAGAGAATGATAAGAGTACTCTGGAACAAGTTGTTATCAACTTGAGGACACAGATCAAGGAGCTGCGTGAAGGCATGAAGAAAGTCGAAGAAAACTCCTCCATGACGACTGCTGAAGATACAGAGAAACTGAAGTCACTAGAGGAAGAAAAGGAGAAGCTGATTAGAGAAAAGAACGACTTGATGAAATCATTGAGGGGATTCGAAGATGAGTTGGTGGAATCTGGAATCATTAGAAGAGAGGATACCAGTGCTTTTGATAATGAAATCGAAAAAAATGATGTTTTAAAGTTACATTTGAAGGAATGGGTCATTCGTACAAGAAAAGCGCTCAGGGAAGCTGAAGAACGACAAGCTAATGAATCCATAGTAAGCATAAGTCTAGATGAAAAATCCATGCTTGAAGAGGAATACCAGAACGCTAAGAAAATGGTAGAAGAATTAGAAGGAGATAATTCTTTTCTGCGAGAACAAACCAACGATCTTATCCATCAGATTGAAGCAAAAACTACTGAAGTCGAGCTGATAGGTGCCCAGTTGGAGGAAAAATGTTATGAAGTTAGAAACTTTGAGAAAGAAAAACACGATATGATGACGATGATCAACGAACGAGATTCCAAAATTCTGGACCTTCAGGATAGTTTTGATTCCCAGATCTTTGATGTATCTGTGTCTAAAGAAAGCGACTATGAAATGCTCCAGGATAAGATGGAGGAGAAGAAGAAAGAGTGTGAGAAGTACAGAAAGTCTAATGAGGAACTTATGGACTCGTTTCAAGAAAAACGGAAAGATTATGAAGATGTGATCCAAAAGCAAGAAGAGGTTGTACAAATGCTGGAAGAGAAGAAGAGAGAATGTGAAAAATATCAACAAACAAATGAAGAATTGATGAACTCTTTTCAGGAAAGGCAGAAAGAGATTGAAGACATCGGTTTAAAGCAAGAAGAGATGGAAAAACTTCTCGAAGAAAAGACAAAAGAATGTGAGAAATATGAAAAATCGAATGAAGAATTGATTAATTCTTTCCAAGAAAAGGTGAAAGAAATTGAAGACCTGAGTCTAAAGCAGGAAGAGTTTGATCAAATGCTGGAACAGAAACAGAAAGAATGTGAAAACTATCAAAAATCAAATGAGGAATTGAAGAACTCGTTTCAAGAGGAACATCAAGCCTTCGAAACCCTCGGCCAAGAACAAGAAGGAATTGTACAGATATTTGAAGAAAAGAGAAGAGAATGTGAGAAATACAAGCAAGCAAACGAAGAACTCATGGTCTCATTTCAGGAAAAACATCAAGCCTTTGAAGATCTTAGCCTACATAATACCAGCCTGTCTGAGCATGTACGAGAGAGCGAGATACTTCTGAGAGATTTAAGACAAGAGAAGGAGAATCTACTTGCTATATTGGAGAGTAAGGAACAACTTGTCAAGTCGTTGGCCGAGGAATCTAAAAGCTTTGTTACTGAAAAGGAAGATCTTAGCCTGGTATTGCAGGAGTATCAAGACAAGCTACATACTAAGGAGCAAGAGGTTGCAGAAGTCTCTCACTTGCATTTTGAGGTTGACCAGCTTAAAAGACAAACTCGTGACAGCGAATCGAGTAGGAAGTCGTTAGAAGAGAAAATCTCTTGCCTCTCAGCGGATAACGAAAGACTAAGCACTTCTTTAGGTGAGAAGAACATGGCGTTAGGTCATCTTGAAGCGGAGATAAAAGAGAAGAGAGCTGAAGTAGAGCACCTGGACTTGGAGATGGATAAACTCAACGAGTTAGTGGGTAGTAATGTTGCTGTCAGACGAGATTTGGAGCATCAAATATCTTCCTTAAAGAAGAAGAAAGACGACCTAGAGGAAATGTTAGAGGAAAAGGACAGAGCTATAGATACTTTGAAGCTTGATTTGAGAGAAAAGGGAGCAGAGAACGATCTAATTAGACTAGATGTCACAAAAATAACTAAGAATCTCAAAGAGAAAGAAATGTTGCTGCAAAGTGGAACCCAAGGTCCAGAACAGGACGCGCACAATCAAGTTTCTCGGATGCTTCGATTGATTCAAGAGAAAGAACAAGAAATAGAAGCGATGAAACAAAAAGAAGCTTCATTGATTGCTGCTGTTAACCAAACAGATCAAACCAGCCATGAAGCTTTGGATCATTATATACAACAGATCACACATTTGACCGAAGAAACCAACCGCTTAATGGCAGAGGTCGAACGAAAGGACGAGGAGTTGCTGAATGCTAATGACAGACTTGAAGTACTGCAAGACCAAATGAGCGGCAAAGCACAAGCTTCTGTGGTACTCCAGAGCGAACATAGTCGACTTCTTGCACTAAATGAATCACAAGGGAACGAAATAGCAAAGATGAGAGAAAGAAATGATCACATGGTGAAACTGCTGGAAGAAAAGGAGAAGGCGAAGCATAACGAGATAATCAGGTTGCAGAATGAGTTCACACAACATGTTAATGAACTCAAACGAGAACAAGAGAGATTGCTTACTCTTCTTAGTGAAAAGGACCGTCAGATTGTTGCACTTGCTGATGCAACAGTTCCTGTATCACCAACAGCACAAGTATATTCCAGTCCACCGCCTCTTCTGAAGGAAGTACTACAAAAAACCGAATCAAATATCACTCAAACAGGCGCCTCTAGAAGCGACGTTGAACTGAAAGATCAACAGATAGCTGCATTGGAAGGTCAGTTGTCAAACTCCAATCGAAATCTCCGCGAAAAACTCGAGCAAAACGAACACCTGCAAAAAGATATTACACACCTTCGACTAAATGTTGAAAATTTGACAAAGAACCTTAATGAACTTCAAGAAAAATCTACGTTTTTAGAAAGTAAAGACAGTCGAATAGAAGTTTTAGAAGCAGAAGTGAGGACATTGAATGAAATACTGAGTTCAAATAGGAAAGAGCTTAATATGATTGAAGAAAGTCACTCCAACGCTAAGGAATCATTATTGTTCGAACTCGAAAGTCTACGAATTGAGAAGCAAGAACTACAGGAAACTTCGAGTAAGGAAATCACAGAACTGAAAAATAAACTTGTAAAGGCTTTTAATTCATTAGGAGGTTGTGAGTTTAGTTTATCTGAAGGATTTGAGGACATCGACAAGAATTTCAATGGAATGGTTCAACGAATTATCAACCAGAGAAACAATGTATTACGCGAAAAGGATAATGAAATCCGCACTCTAAAAGCACAAATAGCTAATCTAAATGTTCTTACACAGACTTCGGGACCACGAAATTATGAATTAGAAGAAATTTTAAGAGAAAAGGAAGTACTTAACGAAACAATAATGAGCTTACAGAACGAGAAAGAAGATGTTCTACAAGAAAAAGAGAGTCTCGTTGCTGACTTACAAGGCCAGATTATTAATTTAACAAAACTCGTGAGCGACAAAGACAAATCTAAGAATCAGGATTCCGAGCGCTTAATTCGAGAAAAAGAACGAATGGAAAAAGAATTAGAAAGAATAAAAACTGAAAAGGAAAGAAATGTTATTGCTTTGTCTCAAAAACAAAGCGAATTTGAAAAACTTACTGCAGAAAACAACCGGCTGTCGAGTCTGATAGCTGAAGAAAAATCCAACGCAGCGAAACTCTATGCCAATAGTGATCAATACAAACAGGTTTTACAGGAAAAGGATAACAGGATAAACGAGTTGTCTAGGGAAAGGGACGAGTTGAATAAGAAGAGTGATACTCTCGATCAGAGGATTGCCCTTCTGCAAAATGATTTGAGCAAAGCGTGCGGAGGGCAGAAGGAGACCGAGGCCAAGTCCAGTAGAGAGTTGGATAGACTACGAGACCATCTCTTAAAGGTATGAATCACCGAGCAAGCCCACTGTAAACATAAGCATTATAGATGCATGCAATCTTAACTCCTGAGTCCTGTCATTCTTGCTGCGCATGCTCGACAACAAAAATGGCATTTCGTCGAGCATGCGCAGTAAGAATGATAGGGTTCTTGGGTCGAGAGTGCGATACTGAGATGAAAATAAAGTCAGCTACAAGTAATTCTGTCTAAGAGTGTTTGTAACTAACTTTAAGGTTGAGGAAAGTTACACCAGAGAGGCCATAGAAGCAGAAGAACGTGAGAAGAGCTTGAGAATACGATTAGCCCAAGCAGAAGAGCAGTTGCTATCAAGTTCTCACTCTATGCAAGATAGAAGGTAGGTATGCCCGCCGTCCCTTGTCCTAAAGATCAACTCAAGTAGATCGAGAACTTGTTTAAAGGATTTGCGAAGTCACAACATATAATGAAATCATAGGCCAAGAGATTTATGCTGAGAAATCTTTCTCCTGTAATCTTTGAAATGGAGGGATTTACTAAACTGTATGCCGATACCCCTGGTACATTGAGAGTACTATCTTCTGACATGTATTAATGATATTCTTCTTTGTTTTGTGTTATCCTTCTAGACGTCAGGCTTCACAACAGTTAGATAGCCTTCAGGAACAGCTCCACTCCTTAGCTAGTCAAAGAGATGAAGCAGTCATGCAGCAAGCTGCTACACAAGAACAGGTCCAACAGTACGCCACATCGCTTGATAACCTACAAATGGTGTTGGAACAGTTCCAAAGAGGTAGGGAGGGGTAGATATAGGGATGATGTATTTGTACAATATGTAGAAACCTGCGCGTTACAGCAACGAAAGGGGAAGAGAAAAAAAGAGAGGAAGTACAGACTGTACTGTTCAGTTGATCTCAGTTTTTTCTAGTTTAACTCAGAGCTTGAAAAAGTAGAATGACTCTGTGGATGATCATCTAAGGAACTCGTTTTTGCCTTATTTTGTTTCTAGAAAAAGAAAGCCAGTTATCTGCAGTACAAGAACAAGCTCAGCAGCAAATCAACGCAGCTCGTGCCGACGTCATGCAGATGCAACAACGAGAAAATGAACTGAAGGTAAGACCAAAGAACGTCATTCTTGTTGAATATTGAAACTTGTTTTAGATGTCGATTCAAGAATCTTATTTTCAAGAGAATGATACTTGAGCTAAAGATTCTTCCAGGACACCTAGCATGAACAGGTTCACCTCTCAGTAATGGTTTTGTGAATCTTTTCTTGTTGACACCTCGTTTTGGTTGACCCACTTTCGACTTGCTCAAAAAATGTCCCCCCCCCCCCCCCCCCCCCGCAACCTCTTGCATACACCCCTGCCTTGTCGACGTTCATTATTGTTTAAGAGGCCATAACTAACATGTTATATTTATCTTTGTGATTGTAAAGGCGCAGTTACAGAATGCTGCCAACATTGTTCAAGAACTGAACAGATTGAAGCAAGAGGTAGCCATCAGAGATGAAGAGATAGGCCAATATAGAGCATCTGGTATGTCCTTTACAGATTCATGTTATCATAGAGAGGGTCTATTAGGTGTCCGTCAGTGGACCTCGTCTTCCACTTACACCACTCCGACAACGTGAAATTAGATGTTGAAACTTTCGTAGGGAACAGCTACGTGACCCGTAGAATATCTTCTGCACGCTTGCCATTTGTTTCCATAGTGATCTCCCAACTCAAAATCCTATGCCATCCGTCCCTTAGTTATTGTCATACCTTGTCACCTTTACTTTACCCTTGCATCTGCTGATTATATTCATTGGTTTTCGTTTAGTTGCAAAGCTTGAGGAAGACCTCCGTGTAAGCCATAATGTCATCCGAAACATGAACAGCAACAATGATAACAAAGTGGATAAGTAAGTCCTTTCAGTTTCTACCTTTTGCAACTCAGAAACAGTCATGTCATCACTCTGGAACGTTTTGCAGTGCCAACGTTAAGGGGTTTGTGAAGGGTACTGGTTGTTATAGCGACCAGCGTTAGACAACGATATGCTTTACTGTGACACTGTACCTGTCTTGCGTCGAGGAATTTGATTTCTCTCAAAATTTATTAAGATTTTATCGTAGTTAACTTCTTTTTTTTAATGACAACAGATTTCTAAAATTTCAGTCAATTATTAGGACAGTTTACAATCTAGCAAAATTATTCTTATGTTGAAAATAGTGTAAAAGAAGTTTGTTATTTACCGCTAGGACGTTGCTGAAGAATCTCTTGCATGGGTACTTTAACACACCTGAAAGTAAACGAGCAGATGTCGTACACGTTGTTGGTGGACTGTTAGGATTCACACCTGAGGAAATGATTAAGGTATGGGAAAAAATCTACTGTGAATCTTGTCATATAAAGGTTTCTGATCTTGGAATCTTGGAAAAATCTAAAGCTTTGGGAATCCACCGTGTCGTGTAGATTAGGGTTTTAGGTTTTAGGGATTTTGAGCTGCGTTTGAGGATGACAAAGGTGCCCCAACTTGCGACCACAAATTGCTCCTATCACCCTATCCGGCAGCACTTGGGAAGAACGCAAAGTCTTTATCCTTTATCCTTTATGGGATGTTTTTGTTTCAGATTGGTACTGGCTCCGTTCCTCCAAGTCAGGGTGGATGGATGTCCAGTTTCCTTCCATTTGGAGGACCGCCCAAGACACCGACTGCAAAGAATGCTGCAGACAAGGTTTGTTAAATACTGGAATTCTTTTCAAAGAGTATCGGTGAATGTGTGCAAATACGTTACTAATTCTCTGCATTCCATCAGCCTTTAAAACTTACGCGCAGCTAGAAGTTCTTAGTTTTGTCGGCAAGGTAACAATGCGTTTACTGTTATTCTTTTCTCTTATTTGTGTAGTCATTCACGGAACTATTCGTAAACTTCCTGCAACACGAGTCAGACGCGGCCACGGGAACACCATTACCAGGAAGACCAGGCAACACCACTAATCCACTCTTGACAGGACTAACGGCCAAGCCAACCCCACTGAGTCAACCACCCACAGATAGAAGACAACCACTAGCAAGTTCCACGCCTCTTCCAAATAAACCTCCTCCCCCTTCAGGCGTTGCTATGACAACAGCTTCGGTAGCACCGTCACCGTTTGCGACGCCTGTGGGTATTTCACCTATAACACCAATGACTGCGCCGAGAATGCCTAATAATGCCGTTGCACCAAGACCACCTATGGTTAATGCGTTCAGTATAAGGTTAGTTGGTTGGGTCTGAGATATTTGTATATTGTTTATCCTTACTAACTGGTTCTTTTACGACGCCTTTCAGACCACCATCCACGCAGCCATTACCAACAAGTGGAAATCCTCTTCTTTCAATGTCGCCCGTTCAATCTTTACCTTCCATTACGTCTGGTCCATCGTCGTTACGAAATGTTCTCTTTCAATCTGGTCCAACGCAATCACAAGCTAGATCATAGTTCAATTAGGAAAATAGTTTTAGGAAATAGATGTTAAATATAAGTTAAAAAATGTTAAGGTCTTTGATGTAACTGCGCAAAAATATAACTACGGAATGTGCTGTTACCTACATTCTTTACTCATCCTCCCAGTAAAAGACTGGGATAGCTTCTATTGCTCAGGTTGGTGGTTTGCTAGCTTCCTGAGTATCCAAAGTCTTCTTCCTTCGTCTTATCTCCAATCTTGCTCTTTCTTGAGTGTCTCTTGTCTTTTTTGAATAATAAAGTAACTCCAGAGTTTATCATATAATATTTATGTGAAATTCAGATTCAATATTCTGGCATTCTTATAGATTTTATCCTCAAGTCAAAATCTTTATAACTTGAAATATTTGACCAACCTTTTTGGTCTTGAAGTTCCATTGAACTATATAGTCATTTATTTACGCTTTTATATCTGAAAGAAAGAAAAAACTTATGTGAAAGGGGAAATATTGAGTTATTTATAATGGGATGAAATAATTAGAATAAAAAGATCAATAAAATATAATTTAAAAACATGTCTTGTGTGGAAAATATTTACTTCTGGAAAAAGGGCGGAGGATACGGGATGTTTTAAAAAGGGTCAATGAATATTATGGTCAATGAAAAATTGGACAATTGCGTTGGAAATTAGAGACAGAAACCCCCACGCAGTTCCCATATCAACATCCGTTGCTTCCTAGGGCTATTTTTTGATTATTTAAGATTGTTAACTGCGTTTTTAGTAGATTTATATTGGTACAATTTTTGATATTTTGTTAACAAATTTCCAAAAGAAAAATTTGCGTGACAGGAGTTGTTGGTCAGCGGTAAGTAAACCTTATTGCCTAGCAACGCTATTAAACAATCGGTATTTTCCCTCGAGGGAATATATTCATTAGTTCTTCGATGTTTACGTCTTGAAAATGGTTTAAATTAACGGCTGTTTTTACTCGAAACTAATGGCTTTATACTCTAAAATCATTCTAAGTAGTAAACAAATGCTATCGTTAGGAAAATGTCAGCAAATTTACGTTGTTTCTTGACCAAAACCATGATTTAACTTCAAGATTTAACCTCAAATTTTCTAATTTTAAATCTTATGATTTTTCAAGATAACTTAGTTAAGATCATTTTACAGTTAACAGTACTTTTATCAGTAATATTTCTATGGATGAAAAAGGGACTTCAGCTCAAATAAGTTTAGGAAACGATGAAGATAAGGACATTTCATTTCAAGAAGAAGAAGAAAATGGCGGAGTCTCCTTCTACGTGAACAAAGATGGGCTCCCCATGACATCTAAAACATGGGAAAGAATGTGGAGTCATGTAGAGAAACTACAACCTGAGAAACTTGAAATATTTAACCAAATCAGAGGAAATCCGAATCTTGAGAAGGTATAAAAACATTTTGATTTATACTATCATTGGACATCTTTATCAACACATCAGAAAATAGAAGTTTTAGTTTTAGTTATGACTAAAATATTTGTTAATCACAAATCTTAATGGCACATGTGCTAGATTATTATGGTGATGATTATTATGGTGAATAATGATGATAGTGATGTGTTTATGATGGTGGTGATGAATGATGATGATGATAATGATGTGTTTATGATGATGATGATGATGAAAAATGATATGATGGTGTCGATGTTGTATGATAGCGATGATGATAATGATAATGATAAAGATGTGATGAAGATGAGGATGATAGTAATGATGATGATGATGACAATGTTTTTGATGATTGATGATAATGATAAGCAGCCACAGCTGTTTCATAATTATTATTTGTTTAGATATTAAGTACAGATTATTTCTTGCATGTTTTATTGTCTAGGTTGCTGTGACTGTGCCTCCTGTTTTGACGATGTCAATGACAATCAAAGAAAAACTCAAAGCAATACAGGATTATTTAATACAATTACAGTATCCAAAATATTGATTTATGTTCATTTATGATTATATGGTTCATTATTGCCTATTCCAGTAGTGGTACTGAACTACAAGTTGATATTGTCTAGAAATCAATTAGAGCAAATTTAATATGACATTGATATACTTACCCCATGGTCATGCTGTGCTGTGAGGCTACCAGGTGAAAGATTTTTTGATCTGGTGTGCTGTGAATGGTGCAAGTAATATCATCAATTCTACACCATACCTATATACTGAAGAAATAGAAAAAAAACAGTACTTGCTGTGTACAGTTAAAAATCATGTAGGGATTAGGAGAACACGAGAGAAGTGTTAAGAGATGCATGACAATCCCCAAGTGCTTTATAACTTCACGCGGCACAGCAAGCAAATTTTGTGTATTTCTTTAATGAAATACAAATGCATGTGCATGCTATGTGCTCTCACAATGCACATGCCATCAACCAATCAGAAAGCAAGATTTATAACAGCTATTTTATGATAGTATTTAGATTTTTTTATTTTGATGAGATAAGTAGTTTTTTGAACCCTTTCAATGTAGCATTCTGGGCTAACTATCATTCCTTCTTTGAGGTCGAGAGGAAGTTTAGAATTTTGGTAGACATTTTTATAAACATTTGTGTAAAAAATTGCAAATCTTGTGAATCAGTTATTGTTTTAACATCATTCAGATACAACCATACAGGAACACAGATATTTGAAATAAGAAAAAATAGACCATTGAGTGGGTAAGTGCTTTAGAGTTAGTACAAGGAGCAGATCCAGAATACTGCAAGGGGGTGTCTGAACGGGGAAAAATAGTGACATTATCAGTAATCCTGATGTGTCTTAACTGGTGGCTTGTGGTGTGTCTGGTACATCCATGGAAACCAACCAGGACCTGCCCCTGACCACAAATTGAGCTTCGCATGTTTTCACATTTCAGACCACCTGCTATTCCTTATGGGATTACCTTTTTTTTGAGCTACATCCATATTAATGTATCTTCCTGAAAACATTTCTTCCAACAACTAAAATATTCTCCCTGGAGTGACACATGATCTGAAATGAGAAAACATTGAGCCCAAAACTGAATAGATAGATCACTAGAAGATTGTATGTCAGAAAACTCCTTTAGATTTCACAAAACTCCTTTAGTCACCTACCCTGGATTCAAGAGGCTCTCTTTCCAGACTTCTCGGTCATAGCCTGCCTGTATTCAAACACAAACTGGTGTTTGGATGCGTGCAGGCTGCTTGGTTGTAGGTTTTTAAAATTCCAACCAGGAAGCATTGGAGCAAGAGAGCCTCTGGAACCCAGGGTATTAGTAGCCCTATCTCTAAAAATAATATTACTTCACTAACTTATAAGTTTTTTGATCTACAGACTGATGGATACTGCTAGAGAAATCATCAGAGAATCTCTACCAATCAAATGCCTTGAAGCTGTAATAGCATCTTTGTATCTTTACACTGTCACTGAACTTTCAGTTTAGTTATAAACAAATTAAAGGGATTCTATTTATCATTATTTTAGGGGGGTATTGTAGGATTCCTGTCCCCCCTGGAAATCCCAACCTCCTAAGAGATGTGCGGCATTCTTACTGCACCTCTCTTAGAAAAAGATTGAAATTTCCAGGGGGGATCTAGTATCAGTCTCTTTTGGGATGGGGGTATGGATATTTTCTCATAACCATCAGGGCATGCCCCCCGTGCCCCCCGTGCCCCCCGTGCCCCCCAGACCAAGGATGGATTATTTTAGTCTATGAATTATATATCTTAACATACCACAAGGGGAATCCTTAACATTCTATAGATATCTGACTAGTAGCATACCTGAACTACAAAGATTTACTATTAGTTTTAAGAGTCAATTTTCTTCTCAATATTATCGGTGAGTAAACTTGAAAAAAGCCCTGTACATCCATCGCTTCCCATGTCTTTCTTTTGACTAATTCTCCGTGTTATTTGATGAATCTTTTCCAGTCATATCGTTCTTGGTGTTGTAGCCAATAGTAAATATGGAGCCCTTGGTCTCAGTAGGAGAGAAGATCTGATGTACAAGCCTCTTGAATTCAAGGTAACGACCACTATTTTGCTTTCCTGCGAGCAGTCTTCCTTCTTTCTCTCCCTCTTTAGGCAGAGTACCACTAGTACAAAAGGGAAAAAATACAGTATATAAGAACTACTCCTGACCACAAGTCTTTGCACTTTTTCCTGTATATACAGTAAGAATTCCAGAGATTTGCGTCGAGCGTGGTTATCACCAATCTCGATTGCGCAGTCTATATATAGCATTCTCACCCATGCGCACTGAAAACGATCCTTAAACTTTGAACTGGCTTATAGGTATAAGCCAGTTCAAAGTTTAAGGATCGTTTTCTGTGCGCATGCGATTTTATCCCGAATTTCTCACCTTCTTTTGTTTAATTAAAAACAAAAGAAGGTGAGAAATTCGGGATAAAATCGTATGCGCACTGACAATGATTCTTAAACTTTGAACTGGCTTATAGACAAAGTGGATATGAATACTGATGATGATCGCGCATTGTTATACTGATTCATAAGCTAATTCTCATTTCTTTGCAGTCATTGTTTGACTTGATCAACGATTTCATATCATCCTACGGTAAATGTAAGTATACACGGCACAGATGACAAACGTCGATCTTAGGACTGTTGCAAGGGGGCGTTTTGGGAAGGGGGAAGAGGGAATGAGGGATTGGGTATGTGAGAGAAATCTTGGAAACAGACGCCCCTTACGAAATTGTACATCTCTTTCCGCAGATGATCACTCAGTCAAGAAAATCAAACTCAGTTTACCCATAGTTCATGATCTGCACAGCTACGAGAGAATCTACTGGAAGGTAGGTCGAACGAACCAGCCAACATTACTGCCCTACAGCACATGCTAAGCTTTCTTTGCTTCATGTGTACATGGTGATGGATGCGAAAAATCTCGACTTTCTTTCAAAATGCGCTTAAAGAAACAAAACCCATCCAATAAAACCTCTTCACCTTGGATGTAATGTTTTCCCATTCTAGACCACGTGTCATTCTCTTGAAAATAAGATTCTTTGTTTGAGTCGTATCCATATTCATGTGTCTTGTCATGCGCAAACGATTGTACTAATGAAACTTATCCTTTTTTAACTTTCGTTTTTAGTATATCGCCTTCAATCCAAATAAGCTGGGACAAGTAGACATGAAGAAGTTGTTGGATAAATATTCTCGTGAAATCAAACTTGCGGTATGCTATACAACATATCAATAAAGATGCTGTCTTATTTATACTACTCGATAATGGATGTATTCACGTATTTGTTTTTCCAGGCAAATGTCTATTATGGACCACCATCTCCTAGGAAACAGTTGGATAATCAATCGAAATCATCGTAAAAGAATGCGTGCAGTACACCTCCGCTCATGGGTGTGGTCAGTCAGTGTAAGTACGTCATTGTAGTATTGCTGTTTCTCGGTTTCTGATTGGCTGATTGGCTGATTGGCTGAAAGAGTAAAATGGAAGAAAGCCATGGTGCGGTCAAATTGCGAAATTTGATTCAAATACTGAATCAATTAATCAATCATTGAATCTGAACTCGAACATTTTAAAATATATATCTAACCTCTTGGTAGGGATACCTTTGTAATACGGACACTACTTTCTGTCCCTTTGGTTTCCGTATTAGAGAGGTTTGACTATATTGTAATATACAATAAAGTCAAAACCCCTGTAGTACGGCCACTTCCTTTGGTGCTCGGGTTAGAGAGGTAAACTTCTTTTCTTTTAGGACAAAAAACTCGAACCTAAGTAGAATGTTAAAATATCTCAGAAAGTGGTACAATGTTCTTTTGATATTAATGGAAGGAAATATCAACCATAACTATGAATTGTATTGTTATGACCTATGATTAACGTCATTGCAATGTAGAGGTACTATACTCATGGACAGATTTTATTGAGTCTTGACGGCTTTGAGATGTAGTGACGCATTGCGTGGTAAATCGGATGACACACTACGAAAAACTATCGTATATTTGTTACGTATGCTGTAGAACGGGTTTCACGTGTGTCTGTGTGCGTGTGGTATGGCAGGCACTTAACTGGCTTTCACTTCCCTCTAAGCCAATCAAAAAGCACGGAATCGCACGCTGGAATGTTTGTAAACGGAAGCCTTTCAAATGGCACTTTCCACTCATATGAAAGCTACTGTATGTGGCGCGATACTGGCATTTTTCCGCCCACTATTTTCGTCAAACGAACCAAGTATGAGTGAAGTGGTTTTCTAATTTGTGGTTTATCTGTGGTACATTGACATTTAACCAAGAAATAACGATGTGAAGAGATTGCGACGTAGAATGAATATAATGCGGTTTAGTTGAATGACACTATTTTGTACTAAAACTAATCCGATAAAAGCATCGCAGTAACTAAACACATTAACAATACGAAGCAGTCGTTATTCAAATATTCTGTTCTTGTTCTCCAGCAGTTAATAAATGGAGTAATGGGAGATAGGAAATGAAAGGTGAAAGACGCAGCGTGAACTACTCGAAAGAAACAAAGCTAAGGGTTTATTCGTCACCTCGACATGTTTTTGTTGTTGAAGAACCGTGAAGAAGAGATCCATATAAATAACGACAATTAGAAGGCCGAAAGTATAAGATCTCAAGATGTGGTGATAATGGAGCTGGAATAGAAAGTGGTTAGTGGTAATATACCACATGCTAGCTGCAAGATGGTCCGGCGGCAGTCATTTCATCTCACTTATTGATCAAGACAAATATTCCTAAAAAATATCTTTACGTTTAAGAAATAAAACAATAATTTGTACAACAATACGGAGTGTAAAAAAATGAAATACGAAAAAAAAAAATAATTAGGAAAGATTTTAAATTTTTTAATCGCCTCTGGCTATTAAAGTGATGAAAATTTGGGGGGGGGGGGGGGGGATTTCTAAACAAAAAAACACTAAATTTTATCCCAAGAGATTTATTTATTTATATCGTTTTTAACCTTTTTGACTTTTTCTTTACCAATCTATGATAAAAACTCGCCACAATAAACAATTTTCCCCTAATCATGAAACAACCTCTGGGCTAATGTGAGACATGGCACAGCTAACTCACAGATGGAATTGAAATGTGTGTGATCCTAAGAGTGTTGACTACTTTCCCAGGGGATAACGGCCACGCCCTTAACCCTCTTACCACCACAGCTATTTCAAAAAACTCCTGCTAATGATGCCATGCATACAGAATAAACTTTTTCATAATCCAATAAATATCATCCTTCATGGAGTTTAACTTAAACCACAATGTTTTCGTCAACCTCATCAAATTTGAATTTCAATGCCATAATAGAAGGCAAACTCTTCCTCAAGATTTTGTAAGCTAGATGCTAGATCTCTCATCCCTTTATTCATGTAGTTCAACTTTCCTCTGTTATGCCAAAAACATGCGTATAAAATGATAAATAATTTTTTGATAAAATTCAATAAATATAATTAAATAATAAACTTAGAACTGAAATGTGATGTCAAGTTATTTTACGTCGATTGCATGTGCGCAGGGTGGCTGCTCAGTCGCCCGAGCCAGAGACTCATGAATAAACCACTTCGACGCCCGATCGAATAGGGAGGATAACCAGAGAATCCGAAAGAGAGGACAGATTCAGGGATGGAAAAAATGAAATGGATAAATAGATGGGAGATTTGAGTAACTTTTAGCTAGTACCGAAATGCAATCAGAATTTCACTCTGAACTAAACTTTATCTTAACCGGAAGTTAATACTTCTTAATCCAAATAGATCACAATAAATCATATCATGTCCTCCACCAAGAACATGATCATTTATAACCTTTCTATTGTTGTCAGGGTTGCACAAAACATCCAAGACGTGATAACATCTAGACATGTCGAGATCTCGCGGGCTTAAAGGAGATCTAGGTGTCTGGGGGTCTGTTTCTTTTACCTCCAACGAAGCCATCAAACAATTATAATGCCTTAGTTTATATATGGTAGAAAAGATGAGACGTAGAGCTGGGGATAATATGCATTATATCAGATGATATCTTAACGTTGGATCATTAATTTGGCATAATTTGTCTATCTGTACACACACACAAAAAATTCAAAAACATAAGTCAGATGTCTTGAGAAGGCAACATAGCATTGAGTTCGATCCAAAACAAACATATTGTTACACATTTTGAAACCTTTTTTGTTGGGGTCTTTTCCTAAGGGAATCGATGTTACTGATAGCTTTACTAGTTGTTATATCTGTAAGTCAGTAGTATTCGTACAGAAAGAGAGAGAGAGAGAGCCAAAGTGTTGGAATATTTGCCACAATTGACCAACAATTCCGTAACGGGTCGACTGTGAACAAGAAGTCCTTGAATAAAGCAACTCCAGTATTTTTTTGGTCTAAATGAAGGGTTTGTAATAAGCCGAAGTTGAACAAACTATTCCATTGAGTAAATAGCGGAAACAGGCTGGCTTTAAATGAGCTTCTAACTATTAAGTTTGTATGCCTTATTAAGTGCTCTTTTGATGTACTGTTTTATAGCTTGATCCAAGAGGATTTGAATGTAAAGGTGAGATAAATGGACGACATTTTAAGAGGACTAGGGGACGACAATATGGTGCCTTGTGTTATTAGGTTTGAAGGACTATAATCTTGTATTGGACGATAAGATTACGAGTCTTATGGGCCTCGATAGGAAATGACTTTTGTAGTTGGCATTATTTATACGATGGATATGATGGAGGTGAACAAGAAAGAAAAAAACAGCTAGGCAAACAAACAAACAAATAAACAAGCAAATAAATAAATAAGTAAACAAACAAACAAAAAAGCAAATAAATAAATAAATGAATGAATGAATAAATAAACAAGCAAATAAATAAATAAATTAATTAATTAATAGATAAATAAATAAATAAGTAAAAAAGCAAACAAATGAATGAATAAGCAAAGAAACAAACAACGAAACAAACAATGAAAAAGGAAAAAATGAATGAGACTAACGAATAAAGTGAACGTTCTAGTGCAAAAACTTGATTCAACTTTTAAAAATTGTGGTTAGAAAAGTCGAGCTAAAAATATATGATTAATTGATTTACTCACAATGCTCTTACATTACTCTGAGAGTTATGTTTGGACATAAGTTTTAAGTAAAAACCATTTAGGACGAAAATATATTGAAGAAATTCAAGTTGTTTATCGAAAAGGTATACTACAAGTTGATCGTTAAATATATAGATCATGATTTCATTATATTAATTTCACTTAGCTGTAAAATACAAGTGTACATTATATAATAAGTCCAAATCCATTAGTCTGTCTTCAGTAGTACTAACTAAAATGTATAAGGGCTTATTCTAGGCCAAATCTCTTCAAACACTTATCCCTTCAGTATTTAGAATGTCGATTTGGGCTGTTTACTTTTCCCCTGCGAATTCGAGCAAGATTTTGGTTTGCTGTAGAAGTATGTTTGGGCTTTAGCTAAGAAAACAGACCATAAATGCACAGTCATCATATGGATAGGTTTAATTAAAATAGGGAAAAAATGAATGAATGAGAAAAGAAAAAGGAAAAATTTGCATTCGAAGTAAAGAAGAAGAAAAAGAAAAGAAATATAAACAGATAGAAAGAAATTGAAAATCGATTTGTTAACATCTTAGTGATGGAGTGAGTGAGTGACACATTTGTATATTCAGATCCCTCACATTCGCTTCGCTTATCCAAGCGTCAAAAAGAGTGAAAAGCAGGTAGAAAAATAAAATAAAAGTTGGAATGATTGCATGATATTCGGGTTGAGACTGTACTCATATATTCAAGTGGTTGTGACTAGCCAAGGCTACTGATCACCGACAAAATACCCACATGAAATGCCTCACTTGTACTCTAAATACTGTTAATTTGTAAACTGTCAGTTCAACATGAAGCAATTGAGCACATTTTTAAAACTGAAACGTGATACAACAGGATTCTTTGAAGTCAAAATAATCGTTTTCTGTACCGACTTGAATGAAAGTAGAAGCAATTATCATAATTATGGCTGAAAGCTTTCCGCAATTTAGAATTCAAGTTGGACATCAAAAACCCTAATTTTCGCTACTGCTTCTTACGATTGACAATTTCAAAATTATCTTTTCTGACAGCAGAGCTAGTCATTCTGTCTTGGACTGTTAATTTTTAATGGTGCAGATTCACGTCTGCCAAATTTGATTCGGCACAGCATGGGCATACGCATGGATAGTACTAAATATAGAGCTGATGACGTCACTTATTAATATCTAAGGAATAAGTGCAATAGAACTTTTTAGCTTCGTATGCAAATTGCACATTTCAGACCACATGACATTCCCTTGAGAAATGTTCTTTTATTGAAATATTTACACATGAAAGAATCAACTCCCAAGAGTGGCATCACGTGGTCTGAAATGGGCACAACAAACAATCAACGAAGCTCAAAATGTCTATTTTCACGAAAGACTCTCAGGGGGACTGTTGGTTTTAAGAAAACCGTTTTGAAAATAAATAAATAAAAAGTAATAAAAAAGGAACTTCTACTTGCCTAATTTTCGTAGAAAAAAGCTCTATGAGTAGTACTATAAGTGGAGGAAAGCATGTTTTCCGTGACACTCGGATATATCTTCCCATTGTTTCTGCGGGCCGGCGATTGATCCAATCACAAGAGAGTCACGGTAACCCCTTTTAATGACAAAAAATCCAGTCAGCCTCTTAAGAACCATTTCTAGCTTCTTCGTGATAATAAACATCGCCAAGGAGGCATAATTTATTCATTATAGTACTTTATTCTTCGAGAAGAAACCGAAAGTGAAGCACGTAATCCCCTGAGGATGTAATCTTTTATCTAGAGATATTGGTTTAGCTGTAAAGAGAGTTTTCTTAAGGTCTTTTAAAGAAATTTAAAGTTTTTTTTGAAGAGATCAGTCATTATTGACAGAACCAATCAAGAAGGGGGAATTAATCATCCAATCAGAATATCTTTTATATCTCTTAGATCTTAAAATAAAATAAAATAAAATAAATCAGAATGCTTGCAATTGGACGTTCAGAAATCTACTCTATATACTACTCGTCATTTAAAGAAAGAAATTCCCTAAACTTTGAATAGCAACAACAACTTTATACAAACTGGCACAGATTGTGGTTTCTTAGACAAAAAGAAAGACCCATAAGATTGAAGAACAATTTTTAGGGCATTTTTTTGTAAACGTTTGCAGCATTTTATAATATCTTACATCATACGAGGTATGATAAACAAATGTTTGTACCCAAGCTAGACCATAATGCACTATGTTCGCTATCTCAGAAAAGGCTCTGACATGGTTGACGCACGTATTTCTTGACTAGTTCAAAGTCAAAACATTAAAAGTCCATATGTCGGCAGCCATGTTGGATCGCACAACACTAAATGGAAACCTATTCTCAAGAGAACATTCAAGATAAAAATTCTCTTTCATTATCAGTTTTATCCATCATGTTTGCAGACTCGTGATCAGGGAATCTCTTTATAACCATTATACGATTATTGGATGAAATTGAGCGTGATGTTATCCGCCTTAGCTGTAGGCCGAATCATTCAAAAGCCTAATGCCATAACTACTTTATCATGAATTTTGATCGAAGTGAGATTGAAAGCCATATTCTGTCTCCAAAACAGAAGCGAACCGTCCTCCAAAATTCGCACATTTTTTCTCCCGAACGTTTTACCTTGACACGATTTGCTCTGACGTCCTCGTAACTATTGACGAATAATCAAAATTCCAACCCCTATTCAAGCAATAAAAGCGACAACTGAATTAAACTAACGGTACTGAAAGATGAAACCGGGAGGTAAATGGTTTCCTTGGGTTAAAAGCATTAATGGACTGAAGGATGAATTTGTAGCCGGAAGATTCGGGAAATAGACTGTGTATATGGGTACTAGCAGGTGTAAGAGTGCAATGCACTTCCGCCAACTCTTGCGAGTCAATAGTACCGCGGCTTTTATTTCTTAAAAATATTAATGATCCAGCAGCGCCAGTTCATTAAAAAACCTTAAGGTTAAATCCGCAGATATTTCCCCTTATTTTCATGTTTAACCGAGATCGATATACTAATCCTTTGTTTACTGGCGAGGATAAAGTATTTGGCTGTCTTAAGTTCCTTGTGTTGAAACTACCGCAGTCATATTAGCTTTTCGGGTATTAAAAAGCTCGATAACAATGTTCAACCTGAAATAAATAATGATACGGTCATATCTCTAGATTCGTTTATCTTTAACAGAACAGCAAAATATATCAGAACATAGGAAAGGTAGAAAAGATGTCGGGGTGAATTTTAAAAGAAATAGCTCAGTAAAACATTATGATAAAAAGTATTCGCAAAGTTATGTTTTGAGTGATTTAGTGACAAAAATCTAAAGTGTTGGTCGTTCGACTGAAAAGCTAAATAGCTTGTCGCGAGTAAAAGTACTCTGATAAAAGAAATACTTCAAAGGAATCCGCCGTGAGTAGCATATGGAGATCCTTTTCCATACTCACAACTACAGACAAATGATTCTAGTTGTTTGCGTGGAATTCCTTGCAAAATGCCTCCGTTAAAAGCAGCCTTTGCTAAATTGGCGCCAATTAGAAAAGTAAGAAGACATTCAGAGAGACAATGATCGATGTAGAAAATGGTCCCAAGGATTCAACCAATCGCGAGCCGTCTCTGTGTATCTGAAAAAGTCACTCTGTCTCTAAGGGTACAAAGTGTTGAAGCACTGATAATACTGTCATGCCTTAGTTCTACCACAAGCCAATTTGAACTGTGGCCAGACAGATATCATTAACGGGCTAGAAAGTTGTACAAATCAAATCAACGTTTTTGTAATACCTTCTTAATGAACTTTTGCGGAGACGAAAAGTCGTGCTCCTATCTCAAAGTTGAAAATTGATCGTATCGGTTAACATGAACACATGCCATGTCTCTGGAAACCTAGCTAAAAAAAACGTTCATATTTTTTTGGACTTAATGTGAAGATGTTCCAGGACAATCGAGTCTTGTTATGATTAAAAACTACATCAAGAACCCCTTGAATCTTTCTCGGTATTTTTCTCGGTGGAATAAATCAGCCGTTTGTTTTCCTTTCATTTAACGGATTAACGATATAATAATTCTTGTTTGAAAGATAAATCAACATTAGATGTTATCTGGGTATTTTGATCATCTTATAGGATCGTCAAATCCTCTTTAAGGCAGGCATCCATAAGACCTTCATAATTAACCCTCTATTTGGAGGTAATTAGAGCGATGATTGATTAAAATGAAGGGTAGATATGTCACTACCATGGACATGGTGGGTACTGGTCGACACACGACTTTCTTTCTTCTTCATAGGCGCTGCTACAGACTTCTTGTCCTGGTTCAATGTACATCCAAGAAATATACCCTTGATTAAGAAAGAAAACCCACTCGCGTCAAGTTACATAGGGTGGTTTCATGTTTCGAGAGTGGTTTTCTTGACTGGGTTTGTTATCACAGCACTTGGATCTGTGATTCGCCCTTAGCTGTAAAGCCAAATGAAAGCTGCCTAGTGATCTTAAATGTTAAGGATTCGACATGGTGACAGAATATCCAAAGAGATAAACGTGAAGGTCTCTTTAGGTCATATAGAATATCTGCAATCCATTCGCCCTATTAAACTTTTTGCCCATACGCTGAAAGCATTTCCCTCGAACACTCGTTCCCTCTTATCTCACACAGAAAAAAAACAAAACACTTCTCAGCCTTACTTTCGAGCTTCTCTGGCAGACAATTTCCCCCGCGGCACTAGTAAAATACTAGTAAATCACTAGCAGTCATTTTCACGTTCGCTTTTACGATACGTAGCTAAATTGAAAATGTAACAATCATGTAGGGATGTTAAGATTTACTGATTTAAAGTAAATATGGGAACAATGACAGGTCATACATATAACTATTCATTAGGAAGTAACAGTAAAGCCGAACAGAGGCTTACTGGATGGTTTCTATAGCGTATTGTCTTTCTCGATACCAGATTGGCTTTGATAGAATATAGAATAGTATTATTAATGAGCTATGTATAAGTAGTGAGATCAAAATCAGCTAGGATGAAAAGTATTTTAGCTTCTTAAGCTAGACTTGAGCAATGTATATTGTATTTATTCCAATGTACTTCTATTTGATATTGCTTTCATATTACTAGTGAATGTGTCTTGCAAGTGTTACCCAGTCTCGTATTTAAATAGAATCAAAACAAATTGGGGAAAAAAGAGAAGCTTAATTAAATAATTGATCAATGTTTACGTTTCATTAAGTTTACCGCAGCGCTCTGAGTAGCAACATATAACACTTATTTACAGAGTCTTTAGAGGTACAGACTTCACTGAGTTGCTTTTCAAAATACACCAAAAAATTTCAGTGTATATATGGTTTTTTTTTTGTGTTTTTTTGTTCTTCTCTTTGGGCTTTAATTAAGCTTACCAACTTGATATTGAAGGAAAAGAAAGAAACGCTCAGCTTTCCTCAAGCCCTTGAGATTGTTTTAGGGTTTTATGTGTTTGAGTAGGTATGTTGACAAGAAAGACGATCACCGTGAGTAAGTATGGACAGACAGATATTTAAGAACAACCCACGTCCTCCTCTTTCCGTCTTCTAGATCATAACACGGACGACATATTTCTTTTTGCGATGATTGTGAGAATGATTATCGTCAGGCACAGGTTTAAAAATCGACGAAAGTGTAGGATCACGTTTTGAACCCAAGCATGATCGCCTGATTCCCGTGATCGCGTCCATGTAACCAATACGGAACTGTCTGTTTAGAGCTCCGTACAGAAGAGGGTTTACCATGCTATTCGCCAGAGCTATTAACACTAAAAACTTCTTGACAGAAATCGGGCTCTCGATTCCAAAAACCGAAACTACAAGATAGGTACTATAGGGCATGACGCAAATGAAATACACTAAAACGACGACCAAGAGCATGCGGATCACTCTCTTGTTCCTTCGACGAATATGAGCCGATGCTCTGTGATTACATGTCCTCAGCTCGTTATTGTGCATCTTGGAAATAATCCTCATGTATACCATAAGCATCATGATCAAGGGTAACGCGAATTGAATCACAAACAACAACGAGAAGTACAGTTGCTCGAACATCCTTGATGGCCATGAGTCTGTGCAGACAATTTTGCCAACTTGACTCGCCGTGGTCATGAAAGTATTAAGAGGTAACGTCACTGAAAAGGACAATACCCATATAAAAATAACGGCTAACTTGAGTTGTAAACGGGTCACCTTACTTCTGAGTGGATGAACAACAGCGCGATATCTTTCAAGGCTTACTGCCATCAAGAACGCCGAAGATGCGGTTGTAAATGTAAAAGTTAAAGGTGGAATTATCTTGCACAACACATAGCCAAAAGGCCATTGATAATCATTCTCTTGGTATGCCAATCGAAATGGAAGATTGATCATCACGACGGCTAAATCCGCTACGGCCAAGTTGGCCAAGAAATAGTTATAGCGGGCTTTCAATCGACGTTTGACGACTAGCCACACGACCAAAGAATTCCCACATGTTCCTACAATGAACACAATCGAGTAACAAAAAAGTCTAAAAATTCTCAATCCCTCGGATTCTGCGTTAGCGACACTAGTTGTGGTATTATCAGCACACATAGTTTTCAATCCGAAATCACTTTCGTCTTGTCCAGACATGTTGAACCTTACATGGTTATTTTGCGGAAAACAAGCCATAACTCCGTGGAAAACTTGTATTGAAGTCTCGTTCCCTGCAGATCAATTCCGTGACTTCCTACTGTAGATTTAACAATAGATGTTCAGAAAACTTGGTTTTTCACTTTCAAGAAGCTCATCTTAATGACCAGTGACAGCGTGATAAAATTTCGTACCGTTTTTTCGTCTACTTTTCTTAATGACAACCCAACTTGTACGCCACAGGTATCTTGAGACCTTTTTACACCACTATCATTAATTCCAAGCCATTCTTAGGATGAAAAGCTATATTCAATACGTACACAGGTGGACGTAGAAGCAGTCATTTAAGACGCCGAGGAGAAAGAAAACAAGTCCATTATGACAGTCCGTGATACGTTATACCACAAGCGTCCCTCGACTAGAGTATCTTGTTTTCAGTATGCCGGGTTTGTTGTAGTGATTGGAGGCCCTAGTAAACAAAGTATCGATTAAGATCTAAGCTGATATATCATTCGTTATCCATGTACTACGAAGTTTTCAACACATCTCGCTCGCTTGTCCACAGTTGTCGGATTTGACTGATATTGATAGCAATCTTTTTCTTGATGATGTAATAAAGTTGTCCGTAGCAAAGTAAATCATACAAACACAATCCCAGCCAACGATCCTCGTAGTTCCAGTGGCAGTAGCTAGGTGTTTTGATTCATACCATGGAGCCAATCCAAAGTCCACGGTAGGCGATGTAAATTAAAGCTATTTGATTCTTACTGCTCAAGTGGGAATAGGCTGTAGAGATTGGAAGACACGGATGAAGGCCAATCAGATTCGACTTGAGGAGATCTCATCGGGGTCATCTATAACTGTAAGATTAGCAAATCAAATGTCAGAGTCTTGATGAGTTGAATCAGAGGGGAGGGGTGGGGGTGAGCATTATTTCAACACCAAATCTTCAGTTAAGCCTACATTTTCTGGATTTTTATCGTCCTAAAGAGACCGAAAGCTTAAGAAGATCTAAAACAATACACCAACACATCACGTCCCGCTGATAGAAATAATTACCCTTGGACAATCGGCGACAACTACAGCCCGACAGAAAAGATCTCTTTTGTAAAAACACAAAAAGAAAATGAAAAACATGGATATACAGCTAGCATTCATTAATATAGAAGAAAGAATCGCAATATTACAGGCATACGAATAGATAGAAGAAGGAAACTTTCTATTCATCGAGAAATTAAATAAACTCAGAGTAGCCTAAACATTGAAACAAAGTCATGGTTAATATTGATGAAAGATAACGGGAGAGAACTTCTTAAAACTGCCACATTTTCATTTCATTTCTTTGTTTGATTTAGTTCTTCAACAGCCTTGGGCTATATCTGTTGGTCTTGAGAGAGATTTAATTCCCATGAAGGTTCAGCTACCGGCCATTCGCCTTAAGAAATATATTTCTTTCTTCATTAACATTTTATATCCACTTACTATATTTTTGAATAAAAATTGTTATATTAACAAATTGAATTTGAAGGGAAAAAATGATTTGTTTTTTAAAAAACGAACCCAAATAGCTGGCATATTTGCTAGAGAATTGTCGTTGCTAAATTACCAGGAGAAAAAATATGTATTAGAAATAGTATCACGAGTCGAGAATTGTATTGTTTTATTTCCTTTTTACAACAATGTTCTTCCTCATTCTGAATAATCAATGAGAAGAGTAAGAAGAGTGTTTCATTTGTTGATGCAGCGATAAAGTGGTGGTCATTTATTACGACAAGTAACTCGGTATAAATAGATTAAAACTAACAGAGAGATTGAATCAAATATGTTGTATTTCATAGATGTTTATGTGGGCTTTGCATTCAAACTCACGACAATTAATATCATGTAATCAATGTTCTGGGGCTTGATACTGATCGAAATAAAAAAAACGTCAAATTACTGAGATTTTGACAGGACGTTACTCAAAGTATGCCAGTTTGAAGGATATTGAAGAAAATAAAAACATCACAAAGAATGATTTAGCATGCATCATTAGGAGAGCTTGACAGATAAGCGTGAAGAGTTGCCAACCAATGCCATTTTTGAATCCGAACGGTTCAGTTCTTCTGAAAAGTGTTGGATTTCCTCGTGGTAATATATTAGACTAAGTATCACTGTAATCCAGGAGATTTCTTCGTCGTCGCCTTCAATATTCACCTTTTATTCACTTCGAATTAAAGCAATCTTGTGGACATGGTTTGACTTGAGCATGATTTATGCTTTGATAGTAATCTCGCCTCGTTGAAAATGTACATGACGTCACATGCTGAAAGCCGGAGGTTTGATGCGACTTTAGTGGTTTCATAAGTCACTTTATCCATTCTTTCCTTGTCATGCGTATAAGTGTATACGTATATATATAGATCCGATGTAAAAAACAGTGGCTGTGTAGACATGTTCCCAAATTTCAACTTAAGAAATCATAAATTTGTCGATACCGACAAAAAAATAAGACCTTATTCAGCATGTTGAGTTTATTGCCGGGCGCGAAAATAGCTATAGAAAAAAAACTCTAGAAACTGCGTGATGACTTCATGGGTTACTAGTGTTCTTGTCAGATAGCTCTGATGCTAGAAGCCTAGAACAATATCACAAAGGCACTCCTGGCAGAACATTCTTAGCTGGAGGTTAAAAATGAAAACGAAATGAAAAAACAGACAGAGTTTGTCAAGAGAAGGAAATTCCTTTGTTTTTGCACCGCAGAATACGGGGAATTAGTGAACACTTATACTCTCTCATCATAGTGTATCAGACAACTGCCACATAATGCAATAATCAAGTATTGGTATTAACAATAAAATATATAAATACATCTACATAAATATACTTATATAACATTTGTATATAGAACTATTTCAAAAAACGTTTGTCTGAGCCAAAGGCAATAGTTGATAGGAAATAGGTCAAGGTCCAAGAATACTAGCTGGAATGACGAAGCTTACTGTTGAGATATTCAATGTTTGTAGGCGAAGAAAGGCCTTGATTATTCAATGTTTAGTTACACGCTCATAATTCCTTTCCGTCTTGGAATGATCTACTGCATATCCATCTACTTTGGCTCCGACATCCTTTTATGGATTAGAAATGAGATTGGAAGACTAAACAAACACTATACTGAAATAAATTAATTTCTACGGCATTTCTACAGGATCTTCTGTTTTATTTGTTTATACTTTTCAACATCCAGTTTTTATCTTTTATTTGTTAAAAAGGAAAAAAAATTAATGAAGCAATAAAAAATGTTTGATTTTGGTATTAATCAAATGGATTTTAGTTTATACAGCTTACTGTTGATATAATCCCGAAAGCGTTATTCGGTAATTAATAAGATTTTAGATTTAGTGGAAACTGTACGAAAATAGCTGTATTAAGCAAATGAATAGCAAGGATATTTGCCACCTAGGAGTGGTTTTAGTTTATGGAAAAATGATTTGAAATAAGAATATTTAAATGAAATTAGGATAAAAATTGAATAGCCTTGAAGAGAATTATATTCTGTTAGATTAAATTACATTTAGAAGCTGTAAAAAAGAGTTCTATAAATAAAAGGACAGTACATGCTGTTTATGTGTTTGCATTACATTAAATATGATTATTGGGGGGGGGGGGGGGGGGGAATGAATTGCAACAGACATTCAATAAACTAAATTGAACTGAAATGGTTGTAATAGAATTAATAAAACAATTTGGTTCGTAAAGGAGAATTGAATGCTCTCAGAGTTTTGTTACTTAGCTTAATTAGACAATATTTGGTTTTTGTATGAAGTAAAAAGAAAAAAAAGAGATGTTGGTTTACCAATATCCTTTCTAGAGCTTTCCTGTCAAGTGAATTATTTTTAGCATGAATAAATTTAGAAGCTTCGCAAGAATTCTATATAAATAAATAAAGAAAAAAAGAAAAAGAAAAGAAAAGAAAGACAAGCCAAATAAGATAAAAAAAAAAACGATTTGGTGAGTTTTTAGTGTTGCAGAAATATCCACTACCTGAGGTAAGACTGGCTCTGGAACATTCTGTTTGTAAATTCGTCGAGACTGGCTGTTTCCAGAAAGGCCTAAAGGGTCAGACTAAACCACTGTATATAGGGCCTCCATTGTGCTCTAAGGGCTTTTCTTAAAAAAAGAATTCAGAATACGTGATCTTTTGTCAAGCCTAATGACGGTACGTGATCTGCTAGAATAATAACAGAATGAAGAAAGATATTTTGTGTTCAGACACAGAGGCCTGATAGGTAGATACTGGGGTAGGTATATCGTTCAGTGAAATTTTTGATTCAAAGATCTAGATAACTTCCATCGTAAACAAACAGTTTGTTTTCGCTAAGAAAAATGCGCATAAAACTTGAACATCGGAAGTAAGATAAACTTTGTTCAAATAGCTTTTTGCCCTTGAGACTTTCATTATCATCTTCGAGTTTCAATTTGTCTATTGGATTTCAATGAAGTGAAGAAGAAAAAAAATTGTTTCGTCTAGATTAATAAAAATCAATTAATCGAGTCGCGGTAGCCAAAGGCAAGTTATTCATTCTGCAGAATCGTAAACTCGGCTGTGTCTTATAAAACTGTTTAGTTGCATCACAATGAATGACATAAATATGGGATCTTTCATCCGTAATTTCATTGGATTTTTCGTTGAAATTTGTACGTTCAGTTATTATTAACTGTATTTTTGTCAGCTGTATTTCTAACTTAGTATACCCTCACTTTACTTTCCAAAGCAACAACCAGAAAAACAGGAAACTCGGCTCAAGAAGAACAAGAACTTAGTGGGGATCTCAGCTCAAGAAGAACTAGAACTTTGTGCAGGGGACCTCAGCTCAAGAAGAACAAGAACTTAGTGGGGACCTCAGCTCAAGAAGAACTAGAACTTTGTGCAGGAGACCTCAGCTCAAGAAGAACAAGAACTTAGTGGGGACCTCAGCTCAAGAAGAACTAGAACTTTGTGCAGGGGACCTCAGCTCAAGAAGAACAAGAACTTAGTGGGGACCTCAGCTCAAGAAGAACTATAACTTTGTGCAGGAGACCTCAGCTCAAGAAGAACAAGAACTTAGTGGGGACCTCAGCTCAAGAAGAACTAGAACTTTGTGCAGGGGACCTCAGCTCAAGAAGAACTAGAACTTTGTGCAGGGGACCTCAGCTCAAGAAGAACTAGAACTTTGTGCAGGGGACCTCAGCTCAAGAAGAACTAGAACTTTGTGCAGGAGACCTCAGCTCAAGAAGAACTAGAACTTTGTACAGGGGACCTCAGCTCAAGAAGAACTAGAACTTTGTGCAGGGGACCTCAGCTCAAGAAGAACTAGAACTTTGTGGGACCTCAGCTCAAGAAGAACTAGAACTTTGTGCAGGGGATCTCAGCTCAAGAAGAACTAGAACTTTGTGGGGACCTCAGCTCAAGAAGAACTAGAACTTTGTGGGGACCTCGAAAAGAACTAGAATTTTGTGAGGACCTTTGCTCAAGGTCCTTGCCAGCAGGGAAATGGCCCACCCTTCAAATTCCATTCAAGATACAGAATAGTGGGAAGTAAAAGTACACTTGTAAACTGAATATACACTTGTTGCTACGTAACAGCTAGTAAGTAATCTACACACCACAGGTAGCCCAACGAAGATATAATAGAGAAACCTAAAAGCAAAGGGAGACGCTAAATAAACTCTTAGTTTTTGACTGACACATACATGAACCCCAAGACAGAAACTACAGTCAAAACATAGACGATCAATCTAGAGCACTTAAGAAAATACAAACATTCTCTCCAGCCAGGTTCAGTTGCCGTCGGTTATCGATTAACAGTGGCCATTCATTTGATAGCGAAAAGATGTTTTCAGTAGAGCATATTTTTGATCATGGAATATCCAGCTGGGAAAAATAACCACTTTACCAAATATCGCTCTAGACGTTCTAGAAGGCTAAATGAGACTTGATGGTGTATTAGGTAGAGCCCACGTATTGTCTAGATGCACTTAATGGGACTTGATTAAAAGGGGAAAAGAAAAGAAAAGAAAATAGATGAAAGGTAAATAATAAAAATGGGGAAAAGAAAGAAAAGGGAAGAAAATAGAAACGGGGAGAAAAAAAGCAACGAAAAGACAAAGACAAGCTCGGAAAAAAAAAAAAGTAGGGAAAGGAAGAGGGAAAAAATGTTAGATTTAGTTTTTTCTCTCCAAAAGACGGGGTCCAAAATGCCATTAAAAAGGGGGTACAAATACTGAATTGATATAGAAATATAGTATGAAGGGGGGGTGGGGTGGGGGGTGGTTCAGTAACACGCTCTCCCACAGATCCACTAATGGTAGTTGATATATCAGAATAGCTCTACATATTTCCCCATACTCAATTTAAACATCCTTATTGACTTAAGACTCACAAAAATGGCCAACAAGTACTGTACATTAATGTCGGCGGCGCTTTCAGTCAGACGGTACAGCTTAACTCCTTCTGCATGGATAGAAGCAAAAACACCCGTTTTTAGATAAGGACGACTCGGCCCTTTGAAGTCGATGTCAGATCGCCCTTTTGGGATTACTTGTACTTTACGACTAAAAGATTCTTGGATGAGATAAGAGGGGAGGAAAAACTTCATTGAAATTGAGGGAATAACAGATTTGAACAAAACGTTTAATCTGAAAGAAAAAACTACGCTGTCGTAGATAAAAAAACACAAAATGAATCAAAATGAAGGCCGGTATATTGAAGCATGGATGATTTCTGTTCCTGATTATCTTGTAGTAGCGGAATACCTTAGGGAAAGTGAATACGATAGTTCAATTACATTATTTTGAATGTCATTTACAAGGAGATGGCGAAAAAGATACGTGGTTTCACAGAAAACGTGGCCGGCACAGTCATTGAGAAAGAAGATAGCTACCTACTACTCAAGGAAATAATCTGCTAAGTGAACTATGTGAAGAACTCGAACATTGGCGGTAGAACATTGCAATATATACAAAAACAAACATGTATTTATAGTAATAGGTTATGTTCTCATAAGAAGATAAAGGGCACGTGGAGTTGGTCGAAAAATGGCGGGACATCACCATTGTTGTCATAGCAACGTTTCCAAGGAGACAGTAAAATAAATAGAATAAAATCGCTTGAATTCAGGGAAAATAAATGTGATTCATGTTAATTATATCTATTAGTGTCACACTGACTTTTTGAAGATTTTATGTGAAAATGAAGATAAAAAACTAACTCAGGGATCAGGAATTATTTCATTCCGTTTTGATTCACCATCGATTGATTTCAATAAATTGGAGTTCAGAAACCTCGGGCCTTGAGATATATGTCTTATCCTAAATAACAACACTTCCGAACCCTAGCAAGCTTTCAAGAAGATATCCATTTATTGATATGATTTGATTTTCACGACACACTAAGTCTTTTCTTTGGATCCGAGTTTCTATTTTTGGCACTCTTGGCGGGAAAATGTTATCTTTATTACCCGAAATACTTTATTTTAAAGTGGATTTGAAGCAACACAATCTCCTCGGCTAAAGTTCTAGAAATGTCTTCCGTTCGAATAATAGTTATATTATCACGAAAGAAAAACCAATACTTGATATGGGAAATACAAAGTAATTTATAAACAGCTTCGTAAAATGTTTATGAAGGGGGTTTGAATCGTACTATAAGTTAGACTTAGACACATGAAGGATTTGAGTTCAGCATCGTATTATTTGTTATTGATGACACATCCTAGCAGTAAGGGTTGTAGCTTTGTCAAATTGAAGCCAGTGTTATTGTTTCGAGCTCTTAGGATAAAGACAGAAAACAGAGAGGAGAGTTTCCTATACTGTTGGTGCCGAAAAGATTAAGGAAAAAAATAGTTGATGATTGGCTAAAAATGCAAAAACTTCGAATGAAAGTTTGGAAAAATCAGTTTTTCTCTGGAAGAATCGAATGTATACATTTTCATTCATTTATTTATTTACTTAATGTTTATTTGTTAATTATTATTTATTTATATATTTGTATATTTATTTGTCGGTTATCTATTTGATATTTATTTATTAATCTTACAAATTGGGATATGTGGAGTCGAATTAAACTTGACGGTTTTTTTAGTTTTGATGTGCCTTATTTTGAAATCAAGCTCTTGCTCAAAGAAGAGCCAGACTGTTTTGTATTCTAGAAAGTTCGCCTGAAGTTGTAAACTTCTTGTTTTCCGTCCGAGTGAGAAGAGCATGAATAAAATATGAATGAAATGAGAAGGGAAGGGAAGGGAAGGGAAGGGAAGGGAAGGGAAGGGAAGGGAAGGGAAGGGAAGGTCTTAAAGTCTTGATGCCTAAATAACTATTGATGGAGATATGGATTTTCACGAAGAAAAAACATAAAATAAAACCTAGAGCTTAAAAGCAATCCCTATCATGCCCTACTCACTGCCTTTACTGATGCAAATGACAAAAATAGCCATATACCACTTTAGACGCAATGACACCAAGAAAAACGACTCTGGTAATTAATCCTAAAGATTGGAAAATAAAATCCAAAATGCCCCATCGTGAAAAGTAATTTTTCAACAAATTCACTAGTTGAATATGACTACCTACATGATTTTAGTATAAAGTTGAACACTTAATAACGATGGTCGAAAGGATATTTTTCGTTTTCTTTTGAGATTAAACTTTTTATTTAGTACTTTTTCCAACATTTAATTTTTGGAGTTTTGTCTTTTTCCTTTTCTTTCTTAATTACAACCTGAAATATTGCGAAGTGAATTCAAAAAGTAAAAAAATATATACATCGTATACTTATAATTCCAAAAATAAGAATTCTTAGGAGAATATTTTTCTACGTTTTGTTTGTTTTCGTACAAATTAAAAAACTGTTATTAGTTTTCTTTGCGAACAAGAATTTTATCACTATATTCAATAGTGATAAAATGGTTTCTTCACTATATTCAAAGACTGACTAGCGCCAGCTTCAAGACGTGCGGATATATTTATATATCCATATGTGTATATCATATACATACATATTAATTCAAAAATTCAGAAATACTCGACCCCAAGTAACTGGATACTCACATACACACCAACGTCTTCAAGAAAGATCATTTGAAGCTTAGTGTATTTGCAGTCCTTCAATCCCTCTTCAAGTTGGAGTCATCAACAAGGAAGTAACTGAAGTTTGGTGTTATGATTATGGCTTGATTTACATATTCCAAGGAAGATCAAAGAATATAATTATGCTATCATGGATTGAAGTAAGACAGCTATATATTGGACAAAGTATGGCTAAGTCTAGGCCAGCTATTTATCTCAAAAACCTAACTCAGATAAAATTGATTAGTAATCATTTTACGTCGTATTACTCAGAGGCTCATGTCTCGAACGTTCGGCGCCAAATTGAATTGAAATTTTATCTGATTATTCCGCAAAAAGGACAAAAAACGAAGAACCCCCCCCCCCCCCCCCCCCCAAAAAAAAGCCTCGAAGAACAGTATAGAGAATCAGCCGGTAAAGTGAATATACAATCGTACTCGCATGCGACGGGTGGTTTCGAGGAATAGAATCCATGACAATAGCAACTAACACCCCGTGTTCCCCAAATTTACTCTATTGACTTTTTCGTTTACACTCACCTAGATCTAGATTACGTTTTAAGATTTGTTCTTTTGATTATTTCCTATCGATCGCAGACTGTATAATACCGCAAGTAATACTCTTTACGATGGATCAGATGAGCAAGTATTATCACTCAGGCTTCATGTACGTGTAGGAGCCAGGGAAATATCCAATTAGGCTCAATTTGTCATCTGATTTGTCAAGTTTGGCGATAAATCATGATCTGTCGTTTCTCCCTGGGTTAGAAGAGTTCTTTGCGAGATAATCCATGATTGATAGTCTGATTTGCAATGCTAGGTGATGATACAAGCTGAGATAGATCATTTCACGTACTGTTACTGGCGTATTGTGGTTGTACTAGTACACTATATATTGACTTGACGCAGTGGATTTTACTAATGGTGTGAAATATAGGCGGGTATAACGAGAAAATGAGAGGAAAATATATGACAAACCTTGTGTGCTTTAAACTCAAAAATGACTTGACGCAGTGGATTTTACTAATGATGTGAAATATAGGCGGGTATAACGAGAAAATGAGAGGAAAATATATGACAAACCTTGTGTGCTTCAAACTCAAAAATGACTTGACGCAGTGGATTTTACTAATGATGTGAAATATAGGCGGGAATAACAAAAAAAATGAAAGCAAAATATTACCTAAAAGTACTTACAAACCTTGTGTGCTTCAAACTCTCAAAAATGTTTCAAAATACTTCAGAACGCAGTAGTGTTTCCTTTACAAAGAACCCGGTAAAAACTCTGAAGAGACCAGCTCTCAACAACACAATACTTACAAACAGGAACAGAAGTCTCTCGCCTTCAGGCACGTATACTTGTAGTAGGTAAACAAGACTTGTGGCTATCAGTTCAAGAGCCTTTCTTTTTTCGCAGGTTGCTCTTTTCTTTACGAGGCCCTGAGGGGAGTTTATTAATTCAATCTTTTATAATGTGTGTCTCTCATCGATGGCTTGGTGTATTAGGGTAGTCAGTCTAGCCAATGAGCTGAGGCTTGTATTATAGACAAAATTTAGGTGCAAAAGTAGGGATTTTTAGCACGAACTGAAGCATGATTCGTGGTCGGCTGTACGTTGAAATACGAGGGAAATGCTTTGTGGGTAATCACGTGCCAGAACTATCCTAACGAGCGAGATAATTATCTTATGGAATTTAATAATGAAGAAATGAATGAATGAATGAATGAATGAATGAATGAATGAATGAATGAATGAATGAATGAATGAATGAATGAATGAATGAATGAATGAATGAATGAATGAATGAATGAATGAATGAATGAATGAATGAATGAATGAATGAATGAATGAATGAATGAATGAATGAATGAATGAATGAATGAATGAATGAATGAATGAATGAATGAATGAATGAATGAATGAATGAATGAATGAATGAATGAATGAATGAATGAATGAATGAATGAATGAATGAATGAATGAATGAATGAATGAATGAATCCTTTGCACTTAATCTACATCATGATAATCAAGAAAAAGAGGTTTTCGCTTCTCGGCCGAAGACTAATAGAAAACGTGGGCCAGTATAGGAGAGAAGCATAAGAGGTTTTCACCCACACATTAGGACTTGATGACAAGTCAGTACGACACACGTCACGCGTACACTGATGGGAGAACTATACAGGATGGCCATTCAGTTCTACTGACAACTGACAAGATGACGTAGCAAGATGACGTATACATGACGTCAATCGGTAAACTGATGTGCATAGAAGCGGTAGGATTGTGTGTCATGATGGAATCGCTTCGAATAATCGACTGAAATTGTCCTTCTTTTAACGAGGAAGAAACCATCATTAATTTTTTCGATCGCTACGAATTCGAACTATTTAATTTAATTTAATCATTTCGTCATAACAATAAGTGACAGGAGAAAGTAAGAAAACTTTCGTTGCATTTGATACACTACCCCTACTAAGAATAAATATTCATATCTAAAATGATAAATAAGAATACAATTCATATAATAAATATTGAAGAAGAAAAATATGGGACCATCTCGCTACATCTGGTGTTATATGTGATTACATCAAATAACAAAATGAAATAAGATTGTCGTGAAAGTCACTGAAAAAGTCACGTGAACAAAGTTCATCATGAATCACGTGATTATAAGCCTTTTGTAAGACGTCCAAACCAATCTTTGACTCGGATTCATTGACTCGGATTCAAGTTGGTATTAGCTACTATGTCAAAGAGATGTATAGCAGAATTGAATGACAACATAGCCTTTCCATGTTAAGAAATAATACTTAAGGGAATGACATGTGATAGCATTGCGCTAATACTGTGTTGGTCTTCAGTATCATATTCAAGGCGGAATATAAAGCTCGTATATCTCATATCAAGTATTATGTCGAGAACATTACGGTATTACTCGTTATCTCATGTCGTACAGTAATGCATAAGTCCCATTTGCGATATTGCATGGGAGAAAATCCTATATTCTGAGAAAACTTTTCTGGTGGAATCATATATAGGACGCTTTCTTGGCGAATCAATATTCAATCTGGCCAGGGAAAAGGAAGAAGTTACGAAGTTATATCGCTACTGAAGTTGAAAGGATGGTAATATGTTGGAAGTCACTCCCCTTCTAACATTCTTCCATGACGTTGAGCGCGCACGGTTTTGTCAGTACGCATGAGATTGTTTGACTGGATTGAAATCCAAGATATTCCGCCATCTTGGTTGCCTAAGGTCTGATTCAAACTGTAGTCGAACGGAATCGCAAGAGTAAGGAGAACTATGACTAGTGTGAAGGATCAGAAAGTTTTCTTTTTTCTTCTAATTTTGATTTGAATCGACACTACTCATACCCAGTCCCTTCAGAGCAGAAAGCAGACATGAAAGAGAGGCTTGCGGTTCAGATTCCGTTAAACCAAACAAATCCATGAATGTTATCGAACCCTGCGAAAACATACCCGAGGTTTCAGTTCTCATTGCCTTAGAATACACGATTCCAATTCTTAAGCCTAACTCTGACGCTAGTGAGAACCGATTTTAAATCTTTTCTTTAAACACCAGAAGGACGAGTCTCCGCGGCTTCCTAAAGATTCTCTTACAGAGACAATAATACTTAGCATGGGCTACCTGTGGCACATGTTTGTGCGCTCCTAAACACGTTATGGGAAATCTATTTTGGAATGTATTTTTTTTAATCGTATCTAAATTGGGCTAGTTCTCGTGCTGGTTCCTGTGACCTTCCTGAATCACTTGTAGCCGCAAGACACTTCCATCTAAGTGATGGTTTCTTTATCTTACAGATTTGTGTGCCAAACTCAAGATGGCAGATAACTTTGTCTGATTCCTGAAATAACTCCCATCCCCAAGTCTATCAAGCTTTTTAACTCCAAACTTAACAAGCTATATTTATTCTGTATTACTACATAAACAAGCGGATGTGTGAGCTATTCATGATATACACTCAATGCTCGTTTACTTCAGTGTCACTCATAAACCCACGTTAAGTGGCTTAGCTTCTAAATGACAATCCCTCTCTGCGCATGCACAAGCTGTATATAAATATATATATATATTCTTTCATATCTCTTCTAAATGGCAACCACTCTACGTACATGTGCAGGCTATATACATATACATTATCTTTCATATCTCTTTAAACTTTACGCTATTTTTTTTCTTGTCGATAACTAACAGGAAAGAGCTGCTTCGAGTTGTCCCGCCAAAACAACCCGAGATAACAAACCGGTAATTCTTTATCAAAAACGTCTAGAAAAATCTTTCACTTAGTTATGGCTACAGCATATCCATAGTCAGGCCTAAAGCTGGGAAACATTCTTCGCAAGATATTCAGATTGCTTACCCTAAAACATATCTTGTTTAGAGGCGTTAAGATTGTTCTATAAAAAGAAAAGCAGTTATATTTCTGGCTCGTCGTCGGACTAATACTCTGACATTAAGTTAGTTGCATGCGTTCCTGTGAGGAAGTCGTTAAAAATCTTTTTTTTTTACGATCAGCCGGCAAAGAGAGCCCTGAATGATAACCAAAATAAGGCTTATTTGTATCTTGTAGGTTATGGTGCTATCATGGCCACCCAAATTAACTATAAACAGTGGCGGCGGAAGCGGGGGGCTGGGGGTGTGCTCCCCTCAAAATCCCGCTTTGGTTACCGGACAGACAGACAAACAGACAAAAACAGACAGACAGACAGACACATAAACAGAGTACGGAAGTGGGCTACGTCCCCCAAATTTTAAGCAAATGCCCAGCTAGATTAGGAATTCTTTGGCTAGTTTCAGAGATTTTGGACTGAAATTTCGGCAATCCACCCCCCCACCCCCCCCCGCTTGAGTTCGTTCCGCCGCCACTAAATAGTATTTTACTCGTTCATCAGTCCGAGATCTTTTCATTGAATAACATCGTGACCGAGTTCAGTTTTTCTACCACTAGTAAACAAGTGTTGGGTCTGTCAAACATTTTCTCGCTTTTTGTTTGGCGGCTACATGTCAACTGAGAACGGCCATGGTAGCACGAGTCGCATTGTAAATCCGTGTTTTGTAAGATCTTATTAATTAAGTGTTTCTAGCAGTAACCACGAAATAGGATCAATTCAGGAAAGAAAACCAGGGGGTAAAGGATATCGCAGTTGATTAGTATATCTATTTATCCTGAGAAACCAGCTGCGTGTTGGTAACACTTCGATATAGAATACTCGAGTGATTTGGGAGCATACTTTTTGAGGGACGGGAGGCTTTTTCTTATATTAAGGAACCTTGGTTAGGAAAATACAAACTCGTTTCATAACTCTTTCCAGAAGAAGTTTTGTTGAACTGATATAGTTCTATGTCTTTAGGGTATTTTAAATTTTTATCTTATTTTGATTGTTTGTGAATATATATACCTCATGCTGTTGAGGGCGGTTTGGGCTGGGATTAGATGACCATTATCAACTCTTTTGGTTTCTATTGACTTAATGAATCTGCCCGATTTAGCTTCAAGGATGTCTTGAGGCGCTTCAAACTGATCTAATGACTTAACAAAAGTGATTATATTTTTGAGAATATATAAAATATTAATAATAACGAAGAATAATAACGAAGAAAACATGATAAATCGATAAATAATCGGATGGAACAATGGGAAAAAAGAAAAACGAAAGAAATAAAGGAAAAGAAAAATCGAGAAAGTAGTATTAATAAATTAAGATTATAAAAATAAAATTCTAAGAAGATTTGAATCCTCACACTTGATAACCAACCAAACAAAACGTAATATATCTCAACCCATCACAGATGTCTTTCCTTATTAAACCTTACGGGCAAAAGCTTTTTTGCCCACGTAAAGTGTGTCTGGTATTTTGGGTTATCAAACACACACGAAGGGAAGAGATGTTAGTGGATGGATGAGATAAACGAATAAATTAAAGGTGTGACGATACTTAATGGTCAGAGATAGAACAAGGAATTGAAGGTTTGTAATCAGAAAGCCCTTGTGATGGGAGTGCGACTGACAGGTAAGATATGCCGATTCTATCTTATAATTTGACTTCAAAAACCCTACGTCACTCATTCTTGTAATTGTGAAAAAATACGCATAAATATTCATATATACGACATACATACATTAACATATATAATAGTGATAATACAAACACCCATATATACAACAGTACACCATACATACATCAACATATATAATAGTGATAATACAAACACCCATATATACAACAGTACACCATACATACATCAACATATATAATAGTGATAATACAAACACCCATATATACAACAGCACACCATACATCCATCAACATATATAATAGTGATAATACAAACACCCATATATACAACAGTACACCATACATACATCAACATATATAATAGTGATAATACAAACACCCATATATACAACAGCACACCATACATCCATCAACATATATAATAGTGATAATACAAACACCCATATATACAACAGCACATCATACATACATCAACATATATAATAGTGATAATACAAACACCCATATATACAACAGCACACCATACATCCATCAACATATATAATAGTGATAATACAAACACCCATATATACAACAGCACACCATGCATACATCAACATATATAATAGTGATAATACAAACACCCATATACACAACTGCACACCATGCATACATCAACATATATAATAGTGATATAGTCAGTTATAAGCTCAGAAACTAAAACGCTACAAAATAACTGGTTAATTTGAATTTCTGTTTAGAACAAATTAAAAACTTGGGTAGACGAATTGAGAATCACGCTATCGAATCAAAACAAAATATACTGAAATCAAAATATATTCTCATTAAACTATTATAAATATATAATAATAATAGAAGCGAAATCTTACCAAGCCGCAGATGAAATTTCAGTCACTCGGTGATCAACCTAGTACTGAGACAACGGGTTAACGGTATTTGGAAGGAAGGGCTGCGTGTAAAAGTGAAATGAAATCTGAAGTAGTTAAAAAAAAAGATAAGACATGATGACGCTAAGCTGTCTTCTTTAACAGTATCAAAAGAGAAAAAAACATTTGCAAAACTTATCATGGATAATTTAACCAATCGCATTTAACTCTCTTGAGAAGTCCTTTATTGAAAGACCAAAAATATCACGACAAGACGGACAGCGTCTGCAGTTTCAATATATATTTTGACTAGCCAATTTATTTTTTACATATAATTTTTTTGTTTCAATTAATTTGGTAATATTATCGAGTTATCGTAAGTTGAGCTGTATTTATTGATAATCCTATATACATGGAACAAAAACGAACTCGAATATCCAAAGAAAAAGTACTCAAACTCGATTGTATCTATCAGTTTGACATCTTCATCCTAAAACCAAGGTCAGTCCTCGTGTTGACGTCCAGGTTTTGAGTGCTTATGAGGGCAGATGAGAACGTATGGCATCTTTTCCAAGCGTTTTTGTTTTCTATTCTAGGAGGTTTTAGGTAGACCAAAAAAAGTCCATATTTTCTAATAATAGTAATAAGCAGAATATTGTTAAAACTCAATCAGATTTGATTGATCATGACGTGCTCAAACAAGTACACAGTGCCGACATAAGCGTTCTTATTCTATCGTAGGAGGTTTTAGAACAAGGGAAAGTTATTTTAGATTTTTTAATAAAAATCTTGTATATAAAATTAAATCGATTAGTGAGACTTGATTGATCGTGACGTCCTCGTAATGCATCGTTGTGAGGACACAATGTTGAGTGTTTTCTTCTATCCAGTCGTAAAACGCAGTTCAAAACATCGAATATTAGTAACGGGGCGGAAAAAGAAGCAAATATAGAAAAAAAAAAAACAATTAAATCTAGTGATTTAGATGTCGTTTAGATTTATTGAGATGGATAAAACAGCCAACAAATAAAAAGGATGAAAAAAGAAAAGAAAAAGAAATAAAGATACGAGCAGCGAAAACCTTAATCGCTAGCAAAAAAACGATGGAGTTATTTAGAATTCAGAGGTTAAGATTTATTGAACATTCAACAACCACAACCACAAGCCAGAAAAGAGAATCATAAAAGACACAAATAAGGAAACAATTTTTTTGGCCTGTGTACGTTTTTTTTTCTAACATATCTTATAAGTCCTGGTTACCGGTTCTTTTATTTTCAAAAGAAATAAAGAAAGCAAGATAACAGGGGGAAATGGAATTTAGTATGGAAAAAATTATTTTACGATAAGGTTAAAAACAAGCCAGGAAAGAGAATAGAAGAGAACAGAAATAAAGAAAGCAAGATAACAGGGAAAAGACAAAATTTGTCATTGAAAAATTATTTCAGGATCGGGTTAGATCAGTTCAGAGCTTTATTGTGAATAGTGGGTTGTGATTCACATCAGGTACTCCAGGACGTCTAGAGGATCTATCGATACCTTTATCTGATTTTTCATGTCGAATCTTGTGAATCAAGGCAAAAACCATCCGGAATTAACACTAAGTAAATTGAGTAAGGTCCTTCAACTAAATACACCATGAGGAGACATGAGCGACGAATAATGTTTCAAGATAAATCAAAGGAAGAACGAGAAGTGGAGAGAGGAAGTCGTGAAATGACAGACGACAGTGAAAATCTTATGAATAATTCCGACATTTACATGACAAACCAAACAGGGAAATAGAAAATAAATTTGAAGAAAATAAACGGAAGAAAGAAGGAAATAGTGAAAAGAAGTATACGATTTCAGAAGTAAATATTATAATTAATAAAAAGAAAGGAAAAATGGGAAAGAATGAAAATGGAAGAAAGAAATTAATAACGATTGTCGGTAAAAAATTAATTACATTGGTTTTTTTCTTCTTCTTAGTTTTGATAGTTTACGACGCTTTCTTTTTTTCAGCAAAACAAGATGTTTTGCAACAACTTAATTAAAATAGAAACGCGAAGAAATGTCGAGATTACAACTGACTAATCGATAAAATTATTAGCTGACTAAAGCTTGAAGCGATTGATTATTACAGCCAGCTGATGGTGATCATAAAAAGAGTTTATTCAAATATGTTTCTACATCACAGGAGATCGTGAACAGCTTTGACCGGTCACGTTTACTCCAATCGGCTTAAGCTCTCGACCACGGTACATCAATACGACAGACAGACATCTTGAAAAGGGTATTATATTCTACAAAAAAGGGTTGAGCAGAATGAAGAAAGAAAACGGGAAGATGCCAAGCACGAATTCAGGAGATCGCCGACTAGTTATTAATGTAGGGGGACGAAGATATGAAACATTTCAAAGCACTTTGACAAGTATTCCTGATACCCGACTGGCATGGATTGCAGGACAGCCCCAAGAAGCTCCTGAATACGACAAGATGAATAATGAGTTCTTCTTTGACAGACACTCGGGAGTTTTTGAGGAAATCCTGAATTACTATAGAACGGGAAAACTCCATTGTCCAAGAGGGATTTGTGGTACAGCGTTTGAAGAGGAATTATCGTTCTGGGGGATCGATGAAGAGCAAATGGAAGCTTGCTGTTGGCCTGAATATACTCGGCAAAGAACAGCCATTGAAAACTTACGTGTGTTTAACATCAATGCCTCACAAGAAAGCATTAACTCTGAAGCAAGCGATGCTTCTTGCAAGACAGCATCTTATCTACGCAAAACCTCAGTGGATCGACAAAGCTTCAGGAATTTCTATCGAAAGATCCAGCCATGGTTTTGGAGATTACTTGATGAACCATTTTCGTCAGTCGCTGCTAAGGTAATGTTCAACACTAATTCATAAAACCTTTGCATCTGTTACTAACAAAGTTACAAAGCTGCTTACCTTGGTTTACGACAGGTAGAATTCCAGCAAAAAAAAAAAAAAGCTTTTGCATAATCTAGTCAAAATTTGCCATTTTTTTTTTCATTTTCCTTTTTCTATTATTTGATTATTTTTTCCCGAGGGTTTATTTCGAGCGCACTTTCTCGTCTTAAGGAAGTTGATGTTTACTGAATTATTTACGCTCAAATTAAACTTTTTATTCAACTCAGGCGTATAATATACTCAGACTTCTTGCCTAGAAATTTGGAAACCATAAAAACAGTCCAAGTGGTTTCTAACTTAATGAAAACAAAGAGTCGCTTATACTCTTGCTAGAAAAAAGTCGAAAAAAGATAAAATCGCATAACTCATATTCACTTGCGTTGGTATTACTATAAAACTAGATTTTTCTGTTTTTCACTGCTACATGAAGGGAAATCACTCTGTTCAGGTTTGGTAAATAGCATAATTATTCCGTGTTGAAGCTCGAAAACAAATTACAAACGAACCAAAACATTCAAACAAACAATTATCAACGACAAAAAGGAATTTTATTTGAGCCGACCCTAGACAGCTGGCAGCGCTTCCTTTCCTTTTCAGTTCGCAAATGCCTGCATAATGACCTACACAGCTCATGATGATCTGCAAACACCTCTAGCGACTTATTTTCCCGACTTAGGGATATCCTTAAAAATATTCATAGCAATATAACGTGTCTGGAAGCGTATTGTCGATGGAAAACTTTTATTTTGCCTATGTAAAATGCAGATATTCAATTCTTCCTCTTTCGCAAGGATTAAGCATAGTTCCCGCCAAAAATGATGCGGACGTGTCTTTCCCGCCAAAATTGTTGAGCGAATATTTCTAGTCATTTTCAGTTTTGTTACAGATTGAAAAGTGGATGTAAATCATGGTGTTTATAAATCAATATTCGAGGTAGTTGATGTTGTACAAGCCTACTATTACAGTTTTTACCCCGCCTCTTTCATTACCTATGTTGTGTTAAAGTCTTTTGGTTTGCCGATATTTAATTTGATGCCTTCCAAAAGACGTTTAATTAAGACCAAATCGATTCAAAATGGTTTTACAGAACAAATAAAATGCGAAAGCAAATTGATTGTATTTGAATCTAAATACTGACGTTGAAGTCTGATGTTTGGAAATTAGTCAAAACTAAGGTTACATTACCGGGGATATTGCTCTACGGGATCTATTAAAGATAACTTGAATCACGTACATATCTATCTCATCATATGTATTACACCAAGAAATGTTATTACTAATATTAATATTGATTATTATTATTATTATTATTATTATTATCATTATTATCATTATTATTATTATTATTATTATCATTATTATTATTATCATTATTATTATTATTATTATTATTATTATTATCATCATTATTATCATTATTATTATCATTATTATTATTATCATTATTATTATTATCATTATTATCATTATTATTATTATTATTATTATTATTATTATCATTATTATTATCATTACTATTATTATCATTATTATCATTATTATTATTATTATTATTACTATTGTTATTATTATCTTTCTTCAAGCGATAACAATCAAGAGGCTTCGCACATAAAAATACTTTCTTATCTGTCCCATTTAAACCCCGTTCTTGAAAAGCTTAAAATAAAAAAAATGACTTTGTTCTGTTGAATTGTCAAGCGCTTGAACCCAGTAGGATTCAAGTCTCATGTCTGATATTACTATATTTATTATTATTATTATTATTATTATTATTATTATTATTATTATTATTATTATTAATAATAATATTATTATTATATCATCATTATTATCAAAAATAATTCATGATCAAAAAATGTAAAATGCTATAGAAGATCATTCGTAGTTTTAGCTAGTAAAGGTGATCAGAGATATTGTCTTGGTGTTTGAAATCCCTAACAGATATGGGTTTATTTATCTTTCGAGAGTAGCTGATTTGTTAAGCGGCTTAGAAGAAAATCTCGAGTGATGCTCACTCGTGCTATAAATTTACAAGCTATCCTTTCTACGTAATGAACCTCGTATTTAAAAATTTAGAATTTACTGAAAGTAGATTTTCGTAATTTCTAGCAATAAATCAAAAGTTTTTTATTAGATTATCCGCCTTGGCTTAACACACTTAAATATAACATTGTTCAAGAGCCTAAAGAATGTATACTAAAACCTGCCAAAACTATCAAAATTCGTGCTTTTTAACATTGAAATTTGTAGATGAGAACACGATTTCGGCTTAGCAATGGCCGTGACAATCCACGGAAAACATTTGCCATTAAGAACTCTTTAGTTAGCACTCTGAATTTTAGTAATTAAATTTACATGTTCAAATCATTAGTTCTCTGTTGGTTAAATGCTTTATTTACAGTTAAAAGGTTTTATCTGGACTGACATTGAAGAAATTTCTGATTTCACAGTTGGATCACAATGGTTTGCTTTGTGCCAAAGCCATCGCACGCAGCGACCAAATTACTAAAAAAAAACGAGAAACCTTGATTAAAAACTGCTTGTGAGAGGTTTTTTAATTGAAGATCGCTGTTAGACTCGAGTGCTTCACGTGTTTTGAATGATTTTCATGACAATAAATGAGTTAAAAGAATTGCTGGTTTTTGGGGTCGACTAATGAATTATCTTTCAATCTACCAGTAATCAGAGAAAATCCATCAAAAAAAATTAAAAGAACCGAGCTAAATAAAAGGATTGTTAATAATCGAGATTATGTTATTTCTATTGCATTCATGAAGGTTTGTCTACTGAAAAATTCTTGACCATCTGCTATAGAATCAAAATTTCCCTCTTTTCACATTCATGCTGTCTGTTGCTCATCCTCTCTTTTTACTCATTGTATAGGCATTCTTTGTGCATGGCCCTCCGTGAGGGTGCACTGGTTTAAGCCCTGTGGGTGCCAATTGTGAATTGTTTGATGTGTGGTTCTCTCTCTTGCCACAAGGGTATCTCCCGGTTTTCAAATTCCACCCCTCACCCCACCCCCTCCAAAAAATTAAAAATTACGAGAGTTGTATGTAACTGTAAATATAGAGTGTTTACACAGCTTAACAACTGAAGCTTCCAGGTTTAAGTCTATTGTGTATTTTTTTTTTAGGTAACAACATTTGTTTCCCTTGCGTTCATCATGCTCTCAGTACTCGACTTCATCCTCTCCAGTCTCCCAGTCCTCCCGGCCAGTAGTTCACCTAACATCATCGAGTACGTCTGTGGCAGTTGGTTCACGTTCGAGTTCGTTATTCGATTACTCTTTTGTCCTTCCAAAATAGCGCATCTAAAGAAGCCTATGACGTGGGTGGATGTAGGCGCGCTTGTGCCGTTTTATCTGCAGTTCGTAATCAACGCCGCAGATATGGAGAGATTTAAGATATTGATCATGTTTCGTCTCTTAAGGATTTTCCGTCTATTTCGTTTTTCGTATCGTCTTCAGATAATGGTATTGGCTTTAAAGGGCAGTTTGCACGAGCTTGGCTTATTGCTCCTCATCTTAGCCATATCTGTCGTGTTTTTTTCCACGCTTGTCTTTTATGCCGATGGCGGTGCTACAGGAACTAAGTTCGTCAACATTCCAACCTCGTTTTGGTGGGCTATCATCACCTTGACAACCGTTGGTTATGGTGACGACACACCAATCACGTGGCCAGGTCGTGTTGTCAGCAGCGCATGTGCATTGTGGGGAGTGTTAATGATAACTCTGCCTATCTCTATTGTTAATAGTAATTTCTCTTTGTACTACGCACATGCTAAAGCAATGCTTCGTTTGCCTAAAAAGGTCGTCAAGGACACTTTTCCTCCAGGTACCAAGAGATATCTCAGTGTTCTTTCTACTATATCTCAAATGAACCTCACAGGACGACTGGATCGGGAACTCAAATTCAGAGAGGGTATAACCAGTCCCTCTCAGTCAAATATCAACCTGGCCGTCGGGGCACTGAGAATGAGTTCCAGGAAGAGCATCAGTACCAAAGTGGCCCGGATGAAGAGACTTGGTAATAATACTTTCCAGCTTCTATCGATTCCAAAGACAAGTCGCCATTCTGATACCGTCCAACCTTTTATCAGATACAAAGGGAATGCTTCAACTGAAACAGTAAATATTGGGATAGTACCACCTGAATGGGATGGAGAATTAGAAGAATTGTATGCAGAGAAGCGTGAAGACGAGGCGAGCAGTGAATGTGGTTCGACTGATGCAAACTTTGAAGATAATGATGATCATGTTCATCTGATGTTAGACAAGGAAGAGTGTTTACAAAATGAGATGAAAATAGCAAGTAAAGAATCACAATGTTAACTGACAGCGGAATGAACCTGAGCCCTTTGAAATAACAATGACCTTAGTGAAATTAGAACAATGAATTATCAATGAACAATCTAACAATCTTTATAGTAGAACTTCGGGCATCAGTATTATTTGAATGTTGACCTCTGACCAGAAATAATCGATAGTCGAACGATTTTTAAGTCGGACTTCGCGCATGTCAATTGAATGGTGACCTCTGACCAAAATTTATTTGGTACTGTATTATTTGGGAAGAAGAGTCATTTAAATGATGTTTTCTGGCTACTAGGAAGACTGTCTTCACATGCCTGGCACACAAGACAACTGGTCAGCGGATAAACAAGAGAAAGCAGGTCTGACTAGACTATCAAAATTATGATGAAGAAAGTGAAATAGAAATCGCCTTGAATGGAAAACTTTAAAAAAATTTGAATCCAAATAATCTTTCAAAAAATTATGAAGATTGTTATACGATGAAATGTTTACAAATATAATATGTTATGATAAATAATCCCCTTTCAACTTTCTAATGAAGTTTTTGAATTTTGATAAGAATTAATACTTAGATATTACCGTGTGAATTGAAGAAACAACTGTCGTCATTCACTTATAATTAAATTATCGAGAAAATCGAATCTTAGATGCAGTCTAACTGCTCGACCAATCAGAATTCTTGCTTTTTAGATATATGGTGTACATAGACACGATATTAAGTATAGCTGATAAAATTGTTGGAGATGTTGCACTTAATATATTGTATATGACCAACTCAACCTTCATACAATATGCTTAAAGCATATTCTTCAAAATCTCTCTTATGCAGATAAGAAAAATAAAAAAACACATCACACTACACCACACCCCATAAGAGCACGGTACATCACAGTACAGCACAGCATAGCACAGTACTCCACTTTACATCAAATCACAATGCATTGTAACATCATATCACATTATACATCACAGTAATATTAGCACATCACATCACATCACATCACATCACATCACATCACATCACATCACATCACATCACATCACATCACATCACATCACATCACATTACATCACATCACATCACACCACATCGAATCACACAACATTTCTTCATCTCACACCACACCACACTACACCTCAAAACATACCAGTATGTGGGACTGCTCCAACTAATTGACATTGCGAATAAAATACTCAGTCATGAGAAAAATGCGTGAGAAGTAAAAAAAATCATCAGCCCCTTATTTACCCGATAACCGAATTCGATTTTATTTCACAAATTGCTTCTGGGGTATTTCTATCACTACAATTAGTCAAAACATACAAAAATGCTTTAATATCACTTTTATCCTTTCATATCTCACAACGTTTTAAGAACTATATACAAGAACAATGACAGAAGAACCTTTTAGCTGTCATGTTCGTTAAGTGAATAATACACAAACGTGCAACACGCACGAAATCTGATAAATATTACATCATTAGTACAAATATTGAACTCCTAGATACGACGAATCTATCGATAAATATCTCAATAAAATATCAAGCCAAAATCTTTGAGATTTTCACAGGCTTTTTGTGACAAAATATGCACGGTCTGGAAAAGAGCAAATTAGTGAACGAATTGACGAATGCATGCTTTGAATATTTACAGTTTTTAACTCGGCAATTTTTTGTGGACTAAACGTGTAATTTGGTTGAGAATAATGTTGATAAATGAGTTGATTCCGCAAGAAAAGGAATAATTCAACAGTCTATAACTGTGAATTAACCTGAGGGAAAAGAGGAAGGAAGTCTGAACGCTTTCTTGTTTGTCTTCCTGTCGTACCTAAGTGGGTGTTTTGCCCCCTGGATAACCAGGGGGGAATGTGCCGTCTCGTTATCTGACATTAGTATATTTTGAAATTAACACAGCAATTTTGCTTTTGACTACAGAACGTATTTTTGGATTGCATGTATATCTTAGTCACCATGTTGGAGGGTGGGATAAAAGTTATCATCCAAAATGGCGGACATGCTTTTTAAATTTTTTTTTCTCTTTGAAATGACTGCGAACCAAGAGACTTACGCCTTGTCTTCTCAGCAGACGCTTTGACTCGACAAAGGATTCAGTTTTTCTTTTGCAATCTCATAATTCAAATTACTTTTAGCGATATGTATTTATTCCACTTATCAAGCTGTCTGTAATACATCACCCCCTGGCTACCCCTGAGGGGCAGAGCACCGTGGTCTATAATTGAAGACTAAGTATATAACAACGATAAAATCAGGTTTCTGCAACAGGAGTCGGTAAGGTCACCGATATCCTATCAACCTCTATCGGCGAATTGTTGCCGTTGGCCCCAAGGGGTGGGGAGACGAGGATTGTGGTATCCTTGGGTGGTGGCGTCAGGCTTCGGTCCCGTTTTGTTGTGTTGCTGTACAGCCCGGGTGTGGCCGGGGCGCTGGAGGGTCGGTCCTGGTACGAATCGTCGTAATCAAGAGGAGGTGAGGGGTCACGTGTGTTGGCTTGACCAATAGCAGGTAGTTTAGGCTTCATGTATTTCTTCAGCTGAGAATCCTTGGGGACAATGAAATCCCTACGGGGGAGGGCTACGTTGGTTTCTACGTCATCACGAATCATTACATATTGATTAAAATGAGTAGAGGTTGACTTGACGGATCTGCGGAATGGATGCATTATGGTATGGCTTCCTCCACAGTACCGTTGAGATGGAGGTAAGTCAATCAAATCCACCATACCAGTCATGGCGACCACTTCATTCTTTAACCTCTGGGCCGAGTAGGGCAAATCTGCATTAATGACCGCTTTCCTTAAGCTGGTATTCATTTTGGAGTGTTGACGTATGTGTTCCAGTTCATAAGTAGTGTACGGTTTTGAAGACTTGTGGCTCGGCAGTCCTTGCATCTTTGGCATATTCGGATTGGCTGGTCCTTTATTGACCTCTAGTGGTCTATCGCATGATATACAATGGACTTTTTCCGTTATATTCCTGAAATGGCAAACAAAACATTATTATGCAGTTAACAAACAACTCTAAATCCTACAACATGAGGTCATCCACTCGATGGAGTCCTACTAGTCACTTCCGGTATGAAGCACCCTAAAAAGTATCCTCTCCCTCTGCGGTCCCTTGCGTAAGGATAGTGCGTACTATATTGGTAGTGCGCCGTGACACCCTCTGTGAATCTATATCGAGGGATTCCCGCGGGATTTGGAAGTTGCTTTTTAAGGAGGGAGGAAAACTTTGTGTCAGAACCAAAGAAGAGAAGTACTCTGACACCAGTGGCGAAGAAAATGTGTCTCCGCTGACTGCTACCGTAAGTCACCTTGCGTAAATATGCGCTTTTATTGAATAAGGCTTTCCTCGCAGCACGCCTTGGTATCAGGGTCTTTAAGAATCTGTCCTTACCTTCTGAAGCCAGCAGGTTCACCATCCTCGGGTTTTTCTCTCACTACAGTTTTAGTGATCTGGATCTCCTTGATCCGCGATTCCAGCTGAGATTTCAGATTATCGAGTTCATTGCGATCGAGTTTTAGAGACAGTTTGGACTGCAGTTCTGATAAAGTATGCTTTAATGCGTCTTCTACAGACATCTGATGATCAAAACAAAAACAAAAAAGATGGTAAAAACGTGTCTGTCATCGTCAATAAACATACATTATTATCTTAATATTTATATTATATTATTATTTGGATATTTGGAGGGGCTAATCATCCTTGCTTGCAGCTGAAGAGCTGAATTATGAAGGACGCAGCTCAACGTGGTCGAGTCGAAGGCATACGAAGGCGCCTCGGGCAGCCGCCATACGACTCATGTCTCTTATTTGACGGGACGTCTTTCAACCTTGGTACTTATGATCACACGAACACAAAAGGTATTTCTTTACCTTACAAAGGTGACTCGTTCTATGCCTTACTAAGTTTGAGAGGGGGAGGGGAGTTTTTTTTTTGTGTGGGTGTAGGGGGAGGGGCGGGGGACTTCTATCGAAGAAAGAAAGACTGGTTGGACTAGGGAAAATATAGGTCTGACCTGGTTCGCTATGGAAATGAATGGAAGTGAATGTGATGGGAGGGGATGGGTAGTGGTTACCTGGCTTTCCATCTTTTCCAGTGCATCACTCAAACCGCGATCAAGGAGATTGAACCCTTCGTCAAACTGGTTCATGCTGACTTTACTCTCCAGCTCCATCTTGTCAGCCTTGACGTTGATCTCTTGGTTCACGTCTTGTTTGTCTGCCTTGTTCTGTTGGATTCTCTCCACGTTCTCAACGAGTTCTTCAAATGTTTTTTCTCTTCTGTTGTACTCGTTGACTAACTCTGCTGTGGTTGATGTTATTTTCTCGTGTTTTGATTGTAGATCTAGAACCATGCTGTGTACATGGTGAACAGCGTTGAAGCCTTCGGCGTCCTAATGATAATACACAGAATAAAGATCAGTAACTCTCATTCTATCATTCACTGAATAGATAGCAAAGGCTGGACACCCATAGGGTTATGCACCCTTCAAAACCCTAAATTTTGCCCAACGTACCCTGAAACAACCTCTGAACTGATCTAAAGTTCAGAGCAGGGCTAACTCACAGCTGGGACTGGAATTTAGCGTGTCGGGTCTGGAGGAGCGATAAACTTGAAAAATCAAAGAACCCGGAGAAAAGCCCTTGAATCAAGGGAGAGGCTGACCTAACAAACTCTACCCACATGTAAGAACAAGTCCCGGAATTGAACCCGGCCGTGACCCCAGGGGTGAGAGGTGAGTGCTCTATATACCGTTACGCCACCCATAGTGTATCTTACCTGTGCTTTTCTTGCGGCTCTGAACAAAGACAGCTCTCTTGCAATCTGATTAATGGCATGCTTGTTTTTTTCCATGTCCTTACGGAACTCATCGTGAGACTTAGAGATGCTATTCTTCATGTTACTCATCTGTTCAAGGCTGAGTCTCAGAGCGTATGCTTGGGCCTCAGGATCATCAGCAGCGTTTTCTAAAGCTGCTTCAATTTCTTCCATGAGCATTTCATCCATTGCTGCTTGTTGTTCTTCAGAGTCAAGAGATTCCGAGGAGCTCGTATCGTCAGCATCGTCATCTTTCTTGTCTTTTTTGTCCTTGTCCTTTTCGTCCTTCTTGTCGTCCTTTGAGTCTTTTTCATTTTCAGCTTCTCTTGCTTCGATCTCTTCAACACTCACGCCCTCCTCTCGAGCCTTCTTCCTGAGTTGAAGGTCCCGTAATGTGGTACGTTTCTTTAGCGGGGCTGGTTTGTCACCATCTTGGCTGTCAGGCCTGCTACCTGCAGCTCCCTTCATAGGTATCCCTGCCTTTCGTCCTTCCTTACGAGAAGGGGTCCTTCCTGCCTTCCCTCCGTCTGCAGCCCCTCTCTGACTTGGTGGAGGTATAACAACAGGTAGGACACCAACAACTGGAGCTCCTGGGGCTGATGTTACAACACCACCGGGTCCTACCACAGTCTGCCCTGGTGCACCCCCTCCGACCACAGCTCCTCCCTCCGTGATGATACCAGTCTGAGGTACTTCTTCGGCACCTTTTTTTCCTTTCTTCTTCTTCTTGCTTTCTTTGGGTTCCTCCTTAGGAATAAGCTCTACTGTAGTGATCTGCTGTTGCACTTGATCTAACTGTGCCTTTAATATCTCCCCAACTCCATCGCCAAAGTCAACCTGATTCACCATTGAATCAACGATATTTCGCAGACCTTTCAAGCCATTCTCTACAGCATCAAGTCTTCGTGTGAGGTTAATAACCTCAGGCATATCTCCGATGGTATCTGCAGTAAGCTTCTTCTTCTCCTTCTTGGAGTCTTTTCCATAGAGATCCTTCCCACCGTACAATGAACTTCCAGATGTCTTGTCCTTGTCTTTTTTACTGCTTTTCTTTCCTTCTTTTTCATCGCCATCTTTCTCCGACTTAGATTTGTCTTTGCTTTTCTTGTCCTTCTTCTCTGATTTATCTTTATCTTTCCCCTTCTCTCCTTTCTCTTTCTGTTTTTTCTTGGATTCTCCATCCTTCTTTTTCTCGCTGGGTTCTTTGATCACTTCTTTTTGTACTGTGACGGTCACGGTCTTCTCGTTACCGTCTTCATCAATAACTACTTTCTGAACTTCTTCTTCGATTATCTGGATTTCTGGCTCTCCATCAGACTCACTTTCTGCACAAAACAAGATAAAAGCAACACTGAATTCAATTGCAAATTTAATAAGATGGTGTTTTAAATAAAAAAAGAAATACAGAATAGCAGACTTTCTTATCATATGTCAAGGTTTTTCTATCTGAACAATTTTTCAAGGATCTTTAAGATTGGACATTTTAATCAGTTTTGTGATAATGTATTTGTAACATTCCTTTTAGCTTTTATTTCTGCACTGATATTTCAAGGCTGCACTGAATGGATCCTGCACTGACTGGGTTGCAATAAAACGCGCGAAAAAATGTTTTCTCGTAACAATAACTAAACTCAGGTAAAAACAATTAAAGAATACTGTTGGTTAGTTTTACTAACTATTTCTCGTTAAAAAAACTAGAAAACTGTACAAAAACTGAACGAAAATTATCGAATTGATTCCCGACAACTCGCGCGGCGTCATCACGAGGTGAGTGTACAAAGTTTCGAAAGAAAACATTTCGTTTCCGTACATTTCTTTTCTTTGGCTTTGCGCGCCTCAAGTTTTGTTTTTCTAAAAAAAAAGGATTGTTTGCTAAAAATATCAAAGAAAAATGACGGGGAAATGGATTGTTTGTTATGATGATGATGAGCCATGTTCTCTAAAACCATCTAGAATAGACGACACCATGGGGAAACTGAAGAACACTCTAATGATTATTGTACGACCTGGAAAAACTTCGAGAGAATTCGCTTCATTAGACCGACTTACAGGACCTAAATATAGCGCTTGATATGACAAGTAATTGGAATATCGATGGTTAGGGGTCAAGAAGTCCTGCTGTATATGCTACGATTGAAAAAGGACAAACAAACCACTAATAAAAATTGAGCATATTTTTCATGTTATAAACTATTCTTTTCTTTCTTTTATTATTTCATTTCACGATGAAAATAAATCTTCAATAATCAAAAATAATGAACAAGAAACTTTAAGTTAAAAAGCTTGAACAGGAAACGCAAAAAGTGGGGTTTTTTTTTTGGCGTGACTTTCAGGTCTAAACTTTTGGTCGCACAGAAGTAGAGCCAGCAAGAACTCGTGGCAGTAAAAACGATCGAAATGAACGCTAATAACATTTTACAAGAAATATTGGTTGTTTAAATGTACAGGAGAGTTCAAAAAGAACTGGAGAGTGTGCAGGAATGTGTTAGGATACTTCTTCAAACAACTATTAATTAAATAGGGTCTGGAACGACACAAAAACCCTAAAATGGCGTCAATAAGCTCTTGAATTAAAAAGATGTCTTATATCGCAGTACTTGTAGCAAATATGGTTTATGGTTGGTGAAAACTGAAGGTATAAGGAGAACAATTAACCAGACTTCACGACAACAGTAAACAATTCACATCTCAGTCAACAATGTGGTAATCGCAAAGGTAATAGAACTAATTGTACGTAAACTTCCATCATCTTTTGGTCAATATATTCAATAACAATTACTAACCTTCCTCGCTATCTGAATCTTCTTCTTCTGAGCTCTCTTCCTCACTGGATGACCCATCAGAACTCGCTAATCCACCAGGAGCTTTGACTTCTGCTTGTTGTGCCTCGACGTCTCCGATGTCGAAATGTTCCACTAAAGTGTGGAGCAGATTCCTTAAGTGAAAAAAGTTCACTGGTCCGATTTCAGGGCTGATGGCCAAGTCCAACAGATCCCCTACTCCTATCGTCATCTTAGAACTTCGAGCTTGTGTTTTTATGGAGGCAAATTCGAGGCAAAAGTAGGGATGTATGATTCAAGTCATGGGGTAGTTTGAGGGTCACAAAATCGGTCGTAGTTGCACTAAACAAATGTACTCGAAAGAAGCACTAAGCAACACTGATCCCAAGAGGTCCATATCATTGTTTATAACCACTGAACAAAAACGACTGCCAGATATGAGATTAAAAGCTTTACAAAGAAGCCATTGACTGGTTCTTAGGATCCATCTCACTCGTAATTATCCTCGCCTTGAGCTAAGATCGCCATTGTGTGTTGCCATGGTGATGGACAATGAACTCGTCGGTGTTAATAGGTCTTCAAATAATTATACTTGCAACTGGATTGATTGTGGTTGCTTTTTGTATAAGGATATGGGGTTCACAAGACAAGACAAAAGACTAGGTAGATCTAATTAATCTGAGATTGTTATTGCTGATCAGTCAGACACACTCAAAGGGCCAAGACTGATTCGAAAAAAATCGCTCCAAAAAAAGTGGGGGAAAAAACTTCCTAACGGAAACCAGCGTACAAAATTCTCAACCAAACCGAAAAAAGGGTTGAATTTGTAGCACGTCTGGATTTGAAACCAATAAGAAAAGTTGACAAGATAATTTGCTTCAAAAAAATATGTAAAAAGAGTTCATTAAGATAAAGATCAAAGCCCCAATTAATTGGGCTAATAAGGTTAATATCATACGAAGAGCCGAAATATCGCGTAGAAGAAGTCGGAAAACATTGTTCTAATTACACACTGTGTAACACCTTCCAAAATGAAGACATGTTACGATTTTGATTTTTAACGTATCATTAGGTGAAGGATATATATCACTACAAGGAACACAGTTGAAAAACTTCGCATCTTATCAGTTTCAAGTTCTCAAGTCTCAGTTAATACGCAATTCATGAACAATTGCACGCATTTCTTTTTCATTAGTTTTCTACTCTCTTTTTTTTGTTTGTTTGTTTGTTTGGTTGTCTATTACGGCTTATCTCGCAAATTAGTTTGCGATTCATTTTTAATACATTTGCATTTGCCATATCATAATATCATATTTTCATTAGTTTCAACATTCATTAGTTATTTTTATCTTATAAAGGCAGAAGTATTAAGTGGACTTATACTATTATTACCCGTCAACATGACGTCAAACGCAGGGGCTTTTCCAGCACGAACATGTGTTGTTAAAAAAATACAAGGAAGTGGACCTACCCTTAACTTGTTTCTGTATCTATGTAATTCCAAACCACGTCCTTTATGAATTTCTCTGGTTGATCATTTTGTAGCAGGAGTTCCAAACCAATTTTCTGGCAGTCAGCAACATGTGGGTCCGTGGAGAAAACGTATGACTCCAATTCTTGGAAGTAGTTGTCTGCATTAATTGGTGATTTTGAAGAACTACCATTAAATGAATAAAGATTTGTAAAAAAATACATAAATTACCTCGACGTTATCAAATAAAAATGGTCTACTTCTTGAAATTGTCCTTCCTCCCTCTGCCCATTTTATGGTACTCACCCTTTTTACTAGCTCAAAATCAGGACCCTCCCTCTGCCCGTTTTATGATGCCCACCCTTTTTACTAGCTCAAACTCAGGACCATACCTCTGTCCATTTTATGATGACCCACCCTTTTTACTGGCTCAAAATCAGGACCATACCTCTGTCCATTTTATGATGACCCACCCTTTTTACTGGCTACAAATCAGGACCCTACCTCTGTCCATTTTATGATGACCCACCCTTTTTACTGGATACAAATCAGGACCCTACCTCTGTCCATTTTATGATGACCCACCCTTTTTACTGGATACAAATCAGGACCCTCCCTCTGTCCATTTTATGATGGCCCACCCTTTTTACTGGCTCAAAATCAGGACCCTACCTCTGTCCATTTTATGATGGCCCACCCTTTTTACTGGCTCAAAATCAGGACCCTCCCTCTGCCCATTTTATGGTACTCACCCTTTTTACTGGATACAAATCAGGACCCTACCTCTGTCCATTTTATGATGACCCACCCTTTCTATACCCCTTCCTTCTGCTTAATTTTCAGTCTCACACCTTTTTTAACATTGAACCCTCCTGTTTCCCCTACCCTTCCCCTGCTAATTTATGGCCAGTCCCTTAATGACTTCTAACAACCACAACAACAAAATAGTCAAACAGTACACTAACCATGGAGGCTTTGCATCTTTTCTTCCAATGGTCACATGAACACAAGTGCCTTGATGTCGTGTGTTGAATGACAGCTCTTCTAACCATTCTCCAGGAATTGATTGCTGTCCTTGCCTTCCTAGTGTCTTGGTCTGTTGTGGTTGGTAACTGTCTTTTGTTTGGTATTTCACATGATAAAACTTCCTGTCTGTCATGTATAAGGATTTCTCTAAAAATTATCAACAACAAATGTCAGTTGAAATCCTCTGTTTGTAAGAAATGTCTAATTGGCATTTTAAAAAGGGGAAGACATATTTCTTGGTCATGTAAGTCTCAGTAAAGGTTATTCCGACACCCAACTAACCAAGGAAACCGGGTGGTACTGGTTGATACTGGGGGGAATAATCTGGGGGGTCTGGGGGAAATGCCCTCACCCTCTAAAAAATTTGAAGTTGAGGTTCTTGGAAATGTGATTTTTAGTGCTGCAGTTTTGAGAGACAATTACAACATGCTTATTGCATTAAACCCATTTCAAAGCTTTAAGCAACTCATAACAGAAAATCATTCATGTTTAAAATCGTGGGGGGGAGGTGTAGCTGAGACCCCCAAAGCCCCCCCCCCCCCCCCAACATCTATACCAACAATTCATGTATTTACATACTTTACATACCATTTTGATTATGCTTCTCTTCATCCATTTTTATGCAGTTTTTAATTTCTAGGTACCATTTGAGGAGAGGAGTTTCCAAACCAAAGCCTGAAAATTAAACAGGAAATAAATGAGTGAGAATAAAATGAGTGAAAAAATGAATAACGAATAAATCAAATTGCTCTTTATTCCTATTTTTACAATTCCTATGGGTGTGGCTAACCTCCATAATCCATCTGCTATCATTACAGACTCTGACCATTGTTAAGTAATGGACAGAAGCCAAAACACATCCATCTTAGAAAATCATCTTGATCACAAAATCTTTTGCCAGAATAAAAAGCTCACCTTTCTTCTCCAATTTCAGAGCATCGTCAACTTCAGCAAGCATTTTTCTTGCTTGTTTTTCTTGAAGTTGAAGCATTAACTTCTCTTGTTGATTTTTTGGTTGGTGAATTTGACAGCCAAGTTCAAATGCTTCCTTTTGCCTATTAAATAAGAAGCAAACCCTATACACACTGAATTTTGGTTTTCGCTGCAGTCAATCAAAAATAATCAGTTGGTACTTTTTACAGTTTTGACTAGCGGCAGTGAAAACCAAATTTCACAGGTAACTATCAACCATAGATCTTGTATAATATTGAAAATTTTTGTTATACCATCTTTACCTGTTGTCAGTTGTGCTATTTGGCTCAACACTAGCACGGTGTTCCCTGTTCCAATCTGGTTTGTCAGGAAAAACCTGTTTGTACTGTATTAACAAAGCTTCCTTTTCCTTTTGAAAGTGCAACTCTTTTTGACAAAGCTAACAACAAGAAAACCACTTCTGATTAGAAACTTCTAAACTAAAATAAATATCATAAACTTAAATGAAAACACTGGTGCTTACCATCGCTTCTTTCTTGCGTAACTGCTTGACTTCTTGTTCCTTTTTCTCTATTAATCTAGCCCAATCCTCCTAAAATTGTTGAGATGACTATTTATTCATTTGAATGGATTCAATCTATTTTTCAAATGCTCCTTTCCGTAGTCTTCCCACAATCCCTTATTATCCCAGCACGAGCTCGAGGTCAGGGTAAAATTTGCATAAAAATGTATTTAAAATATGCAAATTTTACCCTGACCTTGAGCTCGTGCAGGGATTATAAGGGATTGTGGGAAGACTACGGAAAGGAGCATTTCAAACCATGTGTCATTCCCTTGAGTATTATTTCTTTGGAGGTTGTAGTATGACACATGGTCTAAAATGAGAAAACTTACAAGCACATACTAAAACCTATTATAAAATGGATCTAACCTTCACAAACAGCTGTCATTATTACAGGAAAATAGTATTTCAAATGAAATAATTAACTCACATCTTCATTACTGTTGCCTTCTTCCTTTGCACAAGGTCTTGTACAAGATGATTTTTTAGTGTCCATCTTGAAATGTTAAAAGCAGCCAGTTTTTCACTCAAAAAGCTATAAATATGAGTTCCTAATCAACCAAAAGCAACCCTTAATTCCTTCTCATGCTCTATACTCAATACTTTTGGAGTTAAAGTTGAGTTTTATAGATAAAAAAGAATTAAACTTCGCGCCATGTTTTTCATTCAAATATTCTGCCAGTCAAAATATCCCCGTCGCCTCCCCACTCAGGATACATTTGTTAGGTTAAAGTGCGCATGACCAGGTAAGGAACCGCTGTATGTATATATAAAGATCGCGGGCTAGTACAAGAAGGCAAAACACTCTGCAAAAACCCAAAATGCCGACCAAAAAGAAAAAATTCAACGCTCGTTTTCCACCGGTAAGAATTCCCTTTTACCCACTCTTGTCCCTTTATTACAATCTCTAATATCTTGTTTTTCAACCTGAAGGCTCGTATAAAGAAAATCATGCAAACAGACGATGATGTTGGCAAAGTAGCAGCACCAGTGCCCGTCATTATTTGTATCCTTGACCGTATTGTTTTGCACATTTTTTAAGGTCGCAATATAAATATATTTTAATCCCCTAGCTGCTTGGCTCCTTGAAGAGTTGTCCATGAAAAAATGGTGTATTGATAGTTCGGGAAAGCTTAGCGCATCTACTGAGGGGAACGAGACAAGAAAAATATTCATATGTCTGGAGGAGGAAGTTCTTTTTTCTGTTGTTGCCCTCGAAAAAAAATCTGTAAAAATTTTATAGGTCTCATATATAATCAAAAAATTCGACTGTCACCTTAAAACCATCAACAGATAGAAGGTTAATTAACTCGAAGATCTGTCCAAGGCTTTAAAACGATTATACTTTGATGGAATTATTATCTGATCAATGATCGCGTTTGAGTTTTTGCTTAACAAAATCGTTCTCAGCCAAAGCACTTGAAATGTTCATGCAGACGTTGGTCGAAAAAGCTTGTCTTTATACTCAATCTCGCAACGCAAAAACCCTAACTACAGCTCATATGTAAGTAAATACCAGAACGTTTCTACCTAATCCCTAAATCCAAGACAAAACACATGCAATTTGGGGGTTTTTGGCCACGTAGATGAACTAATTTATAAACCAATGTTTTCTTAATAAACATCAGGTTTATTTACATTAAATTATTTTTATTATCCCCTATTTCGTTGATTAGAAGTTGGATGTAATCAGATTCAGAGTAAAGGAAAATTTCACATTCTTAAAGTTAAAAATAAGAACATTTTGTACAAGTATCAGCACCAGCACAAAAACATAAATGTTTAATAATAAAGTGAAAATATAAGAAAACAATTGAGTGGAAAAAGATAATTGGAAATAAGTGAATGAGAATTGAATAGACATCTTTTTGATCAACACTCTTATCTTGGGACACATTTGCATGTAAGATATTTTTCTCATGTGAATTCGGTAATTTATATCATTCTATAATTTGTGAGACATTTATTAATTATTGATAGTAACACATGTTTTTATAACCTTGAAATTTCAGAAAGAAATGTATCAACTCTGAGCAGCAGTTCGATTTTCTCAAAGATTTGGTTGAAAAAATACCAGACTTGCCTGAGAATGAAGAGGAAATCGAAGGAGAACAAAAGCCAAAAAGGTAAGCTTTTTAATTATGCAGAATTGATAAATAAAGAAACTTACTTCCTTTCATTTAAAAAGGTTTGTCACTAACTTAAAAAAAATTGATGTTTTTGTACAGACATTTTAGTCCTTCAACAAACACCTTCATCAGTGTGTTATCATGTTAGCGTGAGCTGTGTTTAAATCTAGAGGGCATGTCTGCCCAATTTATTAGGGTTACATATATATTTTTTGAAGGTTTTTATTTCATTTTTTTCTTTCCTTCTTTTGTTTTGTGTCTTACATAAAGGAGAGCAGACCCATTGATACAAAATTGCATGATATCTATATTATTCCAAATATTCATAATAATGTGCACAGTTGAAATACTATTCTTTTTATGAGGACTAATGAGACTAGGATGTTCATTGAATTCTATAGTGGCAAATGTTGCCATAGCAACAGTTAATTATTGGATAACTAATGTCATTTCAGGAGAAAACAGCAACCCTCAAATAAAGAGAAAGAAAGACCAAAAAGAAAAAGAAAAAATAAAAATAAAAAAGAAGAGGAGAGAATAGTAATGTCTGATGATTCTGACGACGATCAAGAAGAAGAAGAGCCAGATACAGACGTAAGTAGATAAAGGTTATAATTTAAACAAAACATTGCATAATATGTCTGGACTTTTGGTGCATTTTGATGAGCCCATATTATTGAATTATTCAGCATTTTTAGAAGACATTTCACATAAGCATTTCACTTTCTAGTAAATTCATTTGTTTTTGATATTTTAGGAAGATGTTTCTGGATCTTCAGAAAGTCACAGTAACCATGGCAACATCCATACAAATAATACCCCTGTATCTTCCAATTATGCTTCCTCTGCTGGACCGGCATCCAAACCTCCTAATCTCCCAGTAATCACTGTTACCAAACCAGAGACCAACAATGACGACATGTGAGTATTTATTGCACTGTTACATCGTTTTTAGTTCATTCACTTCATGGTTGGGGATTGGTGAGATGGTAGAGGGAGGGTCTGAGTTGCCTCCAGTTTTCCTTCCTTGGTAAAAGCGACATGTGAGTTGAGAGTTGTACCATAGGATATTGAATAAAGTTTGTGGCAGTGTGTCCAAATGAAAGTGTGCCCATTTGGAAACCAGTGTTCATGCTGAATTTCATTACCCTCTATGAAAAAAACATTCTAGTTTTTGGTACTCCAAGATCATCCCCACTCTGGAACACATGCACAAGCAACATAGAGCGGTTTTCATATGACTGAAAAACTATGGCACAGACCATGCCTTGCTGTGTCAGTGCCGTGCTGTGTATGAAAACATTCAACATTTAGTGCCATGTCCATACCATGCCATTACTGTGCCGTGACTTTTCACACATATGAAATCTACTGTATATTCTGGAACAATAATAGCGATAGAAGAGGAACTCATTGTGTATGTATCTTTGTTTTCACTAACAGATTTGATTCTCAACCTTCAACATACCAGCCAACATTTAATAACATATCAACATCATGCCAGTCTATAGAAGAAGAGGATGATGACTACGATTCATGAAAAAAGCAACTTTTTTTCACTTTGATTATTTTACTTGTTAATTGGTTAGATCAGACGTTGTATGATGGGAAACAGAATATATCACCGACTCAACTAAAAACATTTTTTATTTTTCCAAAGTCTTGCATGATGGCATGGCTGAAATAAAACTACAAAAACATAATAATTGATACAACTAACCAATTCCTTAGACCCCTTGCAGCTCCCTTAGATGATAGATGGTTGATTATAAGCTCAAAAGTGTTCCAATATTATGTTTCCTACTCATACGACGTTATGATGTGATCATATTGCATGAGGTCTATATAACATTGAACATACTTTCTGTAGGTGAATTTTGAATATTTTTTTATTTGCATTCATTTTCTCCTTTTCTACTGCAACTGATGAACAATGACTGCGATGTCTTTGACTTGTTTTTGATGTGGTTGACTTCTTAGAGCAGATTTCATCTGACAAGGGAAAAATAATAATATTATTTGCAAACACCTTACTGAAACCTTATTTAGTTACACCTTACTAACAACTTACCAGCACCTTACCAACCAATTACCACCTTATTGGTTGACACCATAACAACACCTTATTGACAATTTACCAACCACTTATTGACTGACACCTAAACAACACCCTACACCTTACCAACCACTTACCAATGCATTATATACACCTTACTGACTGCTTACTGACACCGTATTCCCTTACTGACAACCATTTACCAATGTCTTAGTGACCAGTTACTGACAACTTAACAACCACTTATTGGCACCTTACTAACACCTTACTGACAGCTTACTATCTACCGAACACCTGACCAAATAAGTTAAACTCCAGCATGAAATCAAGATGTGGATTGTTCACAATTAAGCAGACTGTTTGTGTATCTGAATGATTTATGTACATTTTTAAATAGCATACCAGTAAAGTGACTAAATGATCAAGATTGTAGAACGTAGATTACTTTAAATTTTCACTACTGTTTATACAGATGTTTCAATAATAAACTTATTATTTTTAAACAATGAAGGAATGTACATGTAAGATTCTTTTTTGATTTCAATTTGAAATTTCATATGTATTTTAATGAAAAACGTTGCAGAGCTGCATGAGAATTATAGTGTTAATGTTAGATCAATTTTCATTTTATGTACGCTACTGACATTAGAGTGTGCACCATATATCTGTGAATAAAACCAAAAATGTATTGTCTAATTGCAGCTATTTTGTACAAAACAGAGAATATCACTTGAGCAGAACATTTGGAACAAAAGCAAATACTTGTACATGCCTTTGGTTCATGCCTGATAGAATCATAAGTTAGTTGACAATTAAATAGTTGACAACTAAATATGTATTTATAAGTGATACATAGCTAGTAATTGTTTCACAGATATATGGTATGCACTCTATATCAGAATTGTGTAGTTCTAGAAAGTACCAAGATTCTCATCACAGGGTCACTGTATGTATTATCTTCCTTATCCTAAGGAGTTTCATTATAAATCGTTGCTAACATAATTTGCCATTACCAGACAGCCTGGCTACACATATTGAGAATTCCAGACTTCCTCCTCCAAGAAGGACGTATGGATATTTTCTGAAACTACACATTTGTAAACGCTATGAATCGTTATATAGATACTATTTCATTTGTTATGCACATTTAGTTTCAGATAGGTACTAGTTATTGTTACGAAGTTGTCATGTACGTAAGAAATCATCACAGAGTTTAGCCAATGAGCTCTGCACCGAAAACAAAGTTTGAAAATTTGATAAAAGTGATAATTTTGAACATTTACGTCTACTTGATTGTCATTGATGTGCCCATAATATTGATACCCAACAACTTTTACAATTCCTTAAGTTCTCAGCCTATACATTTCTGCCTAAATGCTGTCCATTAAATCATTTTTGAAATATTAAGGGACTAAAAGATATGTGAACCATGTAGAATGGGTAGACAGCCTGGGGGGGGGGGGGATTCCCATATATCGAAGGGTGGGGAAGCTCTTTGGATATTTTGAAAATTACCCCTAAAAGGTATGAACATCCCCTCCCCTTTCATATCTAATCCCCCCCTCCCGGTTGACTGGATTCATTCAAGACATTTTTTTAACATCCTGGCATTTCTACTGGATCAAAATACTTGTGATCCAATCCCATTTCCTCTTTCATCCCTTCCCATTGGCAACATATTACATATTATGTCAGATAGAGAATTATTTTTTACACAATGTTATATGATAGCAATGAAAACAAAAGTAACACCTGATTCTAGTTAGCCATTATTCTCTCGCTGTCTGTCAGCCAGCTAATCAAGTCTTTAGGGGGTTTGCAGCTCCTTCATTCCTCCCCCTTGATTCCGCCAGTACTTCCCACTAGTCACTGAAAAAAATAGAAGTGAAAGGAGGGCCCCTGAATCAAGCGGGTTTTTCCCAGTTCGCAATTGGGTTACCTGTGGTCATTAGCTACCAGGCTCTCTTTTTCGAAGAGTTAAGCACACTCGACCCCAGCGAAACAAAGAACAAGCACTGCAACGTGGGACAAACAAGATGTCTTCAAAATTTGAGTACACCAGAGCAATCGTTCGTGGGGTTCCATCATTGCTACCAGCACAAGCTCAGCGCCTAGAAGAACCTGACGAGGGGATCGATCTCTTGAAAGCTCGCAAGCAACATGCGGAGTACGTATCCATGTTGAAGAAGCTTGGCCTTCAGGTGACCGAAATGGAGACGGACGAAAACTGTCCTGATTGTGTGTTTGTCGAAGACACTGCTGTTTGTCTCGATAATACTGCTTTACTAGCTGCAATGGGGCACCAAAGTAGAAGACCCGAGTCATCAAGGATGAAAAAAACTCTAGAAGGTCTAGGATTCAATGTGATTGAAATGCAAGACCCGGCGAGGCTAGACGGAGGGGATGTCCTATTCACCGGTAAGGAATTCTTCGTTGGATTGTCTACCAGGAGTAACAAGGAGAGCGTAGAGGCGTTAGCAAAGGCCTTCCCTGACTACCCAGTCAACTCTATCAAAGTTGTTGAACACTTGCATCTCAAATCGATGATGACAATGGCAGGGCCAGACGTTATTGTTGTAGGAGCAAGCAAAGTAGCAACCGATGCCTGGAATGAATTGGAATCCAAGGCCAAATTCAAGTATCAAAAGATTGTAGTTCCAGAGGATCACGCTGCAAATTGCTTGTACCTGAATGGTACAATTGTACATCTGGCGCCTCATGAGATTCCTGAAAGCATATCCGTTTACAGGGAGTTACCTGGGCCAAAGATCGAGCTAGAAAATGCAGAGCTTCACAAAGCTGACGGTTGTCTTACTTGTATCTCCATACTTCTTTGTTAGATCAGGGGTGTAGCCAGGGGGAGAGCCCACCTCATCGTGTTGGTAGTTTTTTTTTAGCAGCCTTGATTTTAAGTTTAGCAGTCATGTACTAAGTTCACATGACCTACTGATGTTTTAAAAAATGGGTCTTGGCTCCCCCTCCCCCCTGACTACACACCTATAGTTGTTAGTCTGGATATAGCATAATATATATAGATAGATATATTATATAATCAACACTTTGCCTTATCGGAGTTCATTCCAGTCTAGCTTTAGTACAAGCAACACCATATAAGGCATGGTGAACTAAAGATGTTTGTACCCAAGCTATCCCACAATGCCCCATGGGGTGGTATGGGGATGATTCAGAAAATAGGTTTTTCTCATCTTCATATTTTCATGATTTAGAAGAATATATTCATTTATTAATTACTACCAGTAATGTAGGGTGGATATTGTTTTCAACATGTTGGAAGACCATCTATGGGAATCAAGGGTGGCAGAGTGGTAGTACACTCACCTCTCATCTCTGGGTCTCGGCTTCAATTCCTGGACTTTGCATGATTCACACGTTTGTTATATCTTTTTGATATAAAACATTGTATTTTTGTGCAGGTATTTCATCAAACATTTCCATAAACCAAGTCCGCTGGTCAATCTTTTGCAAAACTTTGAAAATTGTTATCATCAAACAATGTGTTCAAAAATAAATAATCTTCCATCTTCCATGGATGACGACTTTAATTGTAATTATTTCAGATATACCAGTCAGCATATATTTGACAGAAAAAATAAGTTGCTTACTATTTTTGTTTCTTCCAACTGTAGTAAAGATCCCAGGAAATATTTAAAATTTTGAAACCAACTGATATTTTTATATTCTAACAACTTCTGCTAAAGAATTTGAAAGAATGTGAGATAGGGATACATCAGTATGTTCACTATTTGGGTTGACATAGATTCTTGCGTATGTTCCTCCTACTTGACCTTTAGCAAGACGGCCTGGGTTTATACAAAGACACCCAAGAATATCCTAAAGTTAAGAAAATGGAAGAAAATTATTGAGATATTTTTCTAGTACAGTGAAAGCTCTATACAATAGCGACCATCAGGACAAAATTTTGTGGCCGTTCTGAAGAGGCTTCAGTTACAGTATGTGCATGAACTCATTTATAAGAGGGACAAAATTTCCTGGCTGTTGGGTAGAGGTGGCCATTAAAGAAGGTGCGGCTGTATTTTGCATTATTTTTCATACCTTGGTAAAGTATCTTAGGTCTGAAGGAAGAATCAAAATATCTGGAGTGCACGGCAGAGATGCATGGCTGGCAAACTTCTCATAGTCCATGTTGATATCCTCGCTTGGTGGATGTAATGGATAATAGCTGCATTTGTCAAATAAGTTGAGAGAAATGAAATGAATGAGATTGCATGCACATTCTCTTAGTGAATAAGTTATTTTTGAAGACTAGAAGGTGTACACTCTTTAGCTTGGGCATAATATTTTCCCATTTCAGATCACATGTCATTCTCTTGAGAATAAGATTCTTTGTTTGAGTTGTATCCATATTCATGTGTCTTCTCATGTGCAACCGTTAAACAAAGAAATAATTTATTATACTCTATACATTGTACCCAAGATAAAGAGGTATATAAGCTGCACAAACCTGTGTTGGTATAAAAGATGTTTGACCAGGCGACCAAGTCGGTCAGATGACCCTGGAGGGCTGGACAAGAAAGAATAAAAAAGAAATGAGAAATCTCACAATTAGGAAACTAAAACAATTTATAGTGCTTCCCAAACACTTGCACAAATCATATGATTTGCTGCTGCAACAAGGTTTGGTGGATGATAATCAAGGCATTTCCATGACAATCCACAGGCACCTGCTCTGAATACTTTGTTGTACTTCATTGTGATGAAGATTCCATGTATGCTATTGAGAAGCACTGTAAAATAATATGTACTCCTTTTCGTAAAACAATTTTTCTTTAGAAGAACAATTGTTTGTTTTACATACCTTGCAGTTTCTTCACTGCCTAAATTCAACAGCACATCAGTTGAAGTGAGCCCAATAACAATGTTGTTCACCAACAGAGAACATGGATCAGATACAAAGTACACATTCTGGGAAGGGAAAAACTTAAATTGGTTAGGGACATTCAGTGACATAGCGAGGGGAGGGCAGTTGCACCCCCCCCCCCAAATTGGGTTGAGCTTTCTTTCTTTCAATGCCACTGGTGTAGGGAGGGGGTCAACCATGTCCCCCCCCTCCTCCCCCCAAATTTTTGCAGAATTTTATTGGTGTCATTGAATAGCTGACTTATAAACGAGGCTAAGCCTGTGCAAATAAGTCCTTGGTCTTCAAAAACAGCGGTTTGCATCAAATGCGAAACTGGTCTATTGGAGACATTTTGAGAGGTGAAACAATATGAAAACTATAATAGCCTATTGTGGTATGCAAAATGCTCCTTAAATTTCATGGAAATGAGCCAAATGAAAATGCTTCATGGGTCGTAAGAAAGCAGTGTATAGTAAAGAATGTGACCAAATTGATGTCAGCAGGATGATGCTGGTCAAGGGTATACTGATGGCAGAAACTGATTTCACATTCTTTGCTATTTACTCTTAAGTTATTGTGTGCAATAGAAAAAAGTGAGTGAGTAACTAACTTTGTTGTCCTTATAGATACTGTTGTTGTCTTTGTCAATGAATGGTGGCTGTGGATATACAAAGTCATGGTGAACATCTCTTTGGGATGGAACAAAAACCACTTTGGTCTGTTGTCTGTTGTGAATGGAAAAAAATCAAAATTAATTCTAAAATGCTTTGTATTAGTAATTTAGATATTTCAACCTCTGGAACAACCTCTGGGCTGATCTAGGTAAGGGCATGGCTAACTCACAGATCAAACCCTGAAACAACCTCTGGGCTGATCTAAGTCAGGGCATGGCTAACTCACAGATCAAAACCCTGAAACAGCCTCTGAGCTGGTCTAAGTCAGGGCATGGCTAACTCACAGATTTAACCCTGAAACAACCTCTGGGCTGATCTAAGTAAGGGCATGGCTAACTCACAGATTGAACCCTGAAACAACCTCTGGGCTGATCTAATTTATCTGAAACCATCTTGCAGACTGAAATAGAATTTAGCATGTTAGGTTTTGTGGAGAGAGGAAAACCCGAGAATCCAAGGAAAAACCCTCCAATAAGGGAAGACCCAACCTACAGGATAGCATGGTGGTAAAACACTCACCACTCCCCTCTGAGGTCCTGGATTTGAATCCCAGTTGCCCCATGCGAGCTGAGCTGGTTGTTTCTGACTCCAAGAGTTTTATTCAGCTCTCTGGTTTTTCCTCCCTCCTCTCAAACCATCCCTACCTAACTCATAGTGGTTAGAGCTGTGCTCCGGGTCATACATGGACGGTATAGCAGTTTGCAGAGGTGCCTTTACATGCTTTCAGTATGAACCCAATGAGCTGCACATTTGCTAGTGATTAGTGCTGCCAAGTTTGGGTACACTTCCCTTGATTTACATATTCACTGTTAGTACTTTCCATCTATTGTGTCACAGTATTGCCTACCTTTCTACAGCACCTACTATCATTGCTACTTGTTTCATAAATATTTCTTCAAATGTTTCCTCAAGATCACCATCCTGAGAGAAAAAGTGGAGATGATATCATAAAAGAGTTTCTCATTTGCTTTAGTCAGTGGTGGATCCAGAATGATTTGAAGATGGGAGGAAGGGGTAGCTCAGTGTTACCTAGAAAGACATAACATAAGCACCCTTTTGAAGTTTTACCTTATCCTATATTATTATTTTTCAACTGAAAGGGGGGGGGGGGGACTAGCCACCAAACCCACCCCTTGGATCCACTCTTGTTAGTATAGGTTTTAAGCTGTTCCTACCTGACTTTGTCCAACATAAATCTTTGATTTCCATCATGATACAGGGAATGGTCCCCCTAACCAGAAGCTAATGTTTATCTATACAACACACTCACTACCACTACACTTGATATTCAATTAATCAATATTTATTTTCATAAACTTACTTCAATCTTCTCATGTTTTGCATCAACAAATGGACCAAGCTTTGAACAAATTAAAAAACATATTACAGTAAGTGAAATAAATCAAATTTTTTTTGCAATCAGAAAATTGTCATTTTTTACCAGTCTTATTTAAAAAAAATTATTTTCCTACTTACAAGAATTAGAAGATCAGGTTGATCTTTTTTTATAACAGAGATGAGATCAATCAGAGGTTCATAGTGGAGGCTGTCTGATGTGGTAAAAGGTCCTGCAGCAACCATCATACTAAAGGGACTTGATGATCTGTGTAAATTATCACCATTTTTGTCCAATGCCGAGTAAAATGGCAACTGCACACCCTGTAATGAATGTTTTCAATTCAAAATTTGAAACTTTCTGAAATCAGAGATTAAATAAATAGGGCAGTGATTGGCAGTGATTCAACAGAGTGGCTCTTCTTCCATTGAATAGAGAGGAAAACTGGAGACCCCAGAGAAAAACCCTCAAAGCGCAGGAAAGAACCAGCATGGAAATCTACTACCATACAACACTGAGCCCAGGAAATCAACCTGGGTTGTATTAGTGAGAGCCAAGTGTGGTTGTGAAACAATATAGTACAGTAGGTAGTAAAGACATCAATACTTCATATTGATGTGCCGTATATATACCAGTACAGTATATACTTTATATGACAATGTCATGATTGCACAGAATTCCATCACTGCAACTATGCTAATCAAGAACTCACATTATAGATTTGGTTCACAACAAACTTTTGTCCTGTGCTGTTCAATCCTCTGGCAGCAACAACCTGAGGAAGAGAGGGGGAAACCATCAGAAAAGCAATAATCAAAATCAGTCTCAGATAAATGATTGTTTTCAGGGGGAGGGGAAAGAGCCTTGATAAATAATGGCTTTTGTTTTATGAGGGTAGCAAGTTTTATCTTATTTACCTGTCCAGGAAATAATGCAAACTGATGAATGTTGGACAGGTCAACCTTGACTTGCTGGCCTTGAGATAGGTCAATAGAGCCTTCAAGCACTAATGAACTTGCATTCAGCTTGCCGACAGAATCACAGCAAACTCTACCAACTGCATTGATCTCCACCTGGTGTAAGGAAATTTAAAAAATGCATTAAAAACTAATGTGAGTTCTGACAGCTTCCAACAATCTAGTTATAGGTACAAGTAGAGAACAGCAGGATAATTACAGAAAAGTGAAGACACTGAGTAACCAACTCTTTTCATATTCCAGTAACAGGGCTTGATATAACAGCTGGTCAACCAACAATGTCCAGCCGGAATTGAAACTTGTCTGGTCAAATCTTTGCCTTGCTGGTCATTTTGAACAGTAATGCTGAGCAAGACACTGGGTATAACCAAGCTAAAACTAATTTGGCCAGTCATCATGACCAGCGACCCTGCAGTAATATCAGTACAAAGGTACAGCTGAAATTCTTTTTCATCCTTACTTGATTAGGAGATGCTACATTGGAGAACTCTTCAATGCCATGTTCTTTCTTAAGTCTCTCGGCCATCTCATCTATCATGTCATTCAAAACTGGAAAATATAAAATTAAATTGTCCTGGTTATCATCATCACAATCATATTCTTCCTCACTGCCATCATACATCATTTCTACAACCATCATCATCACCATCACCATCACAATCATTATCCATGTCATCACCATGATCATTACCATTACCGTCACCACATGCATGCCTTATTGAACAATGTCGTTGAGTGTTGCGAGAAGCAGAGTTTTGTCCCTCCCACCTCCCCTGGTGGCGGTGCTCTTCAGGTTCCTCTTCTCACTGTTTACCTCATAATATTATCACAACAGTCACAGATCTCACCCATAACTTTACTCCGACGTGATGATGAGTATGCAGTGAAAATATATAACTGTTACATGCATTTTTTCGTACATTTATCAGTTTTCTATTTCATAAAAGAAAGTAATAAAGAAAATATGTATATCATATTTACTAGCCTTGTTTGTTTGGTGGTAATGTGATCTAGACATTATTTTCACATTCTGTGTGTATGTGCACTTTTATACCATCACCTACATGTACAACGTTTTAAACCAAGGTTATAACTCATGCTCATTTTAACCTTACCATTAGCTTTATCAACCTGTTTCTGGAACATATATTTAAACTTCTCAGTCAGTGCTATTTCTTTATCAGCAACATCAATATCTAAAGTCACACCAGCACCATGCCATGAATCTTTCCCAAGTGTTTTACCAGTAGGGACAAAAGAACAGACAGATTCTCCAGCATTACGGCGTGAAGAATACTTTGCAGATGGAGTGGCCCTAGAATATACATAATACATATATGCATAAGGTGCTTTTCATTAGTCAGAACTGGCCGGCCAGACCGGTCCATTCATAAAGAGAATTCAGTTATCAATCAGAAGTGTCCAGCCAGATAAGGCATCCCTAAAGTGTATCCACTATTCTGATGGAATGCATATAAAAAATTAGGCAAAACTCTCAAGAAAAAGGCCTTCTCTCTTTTAGAAGGGCTGGTCTGGCTGGTCAGTTCCAACAAATGGAAAATGCCCATACATGTAGCATTGCATAGCACCGCCATACTGTACAGTAGGTCTTTCACAGACATGAAACTCTATGGTAAAAATACAGCTGTGATGTGGTAGGGAAATGAATTTATCATATTATTTTCACTTATAATTATAATCTTATAATTATAATCTCTAATAATGAAACTAGTAACCTACTTAGCAGGAGAAAAACTTGAGGGTGAGAATGGCATAGCTCCTGGAGTTCTTGAAAGTGAGGTGTGGCGCTTGTTAGTTGCTATTTCTGGTGTAGTGTGAAGCCTCTTTTTCAATAGTTTCTGCAAACAGCAAAATTAATTTTAGTATTAATAAATTCGTACCTCAAACAAAAAAAACTTATTCCAATGAGAATTACACAGCGGCTATAATGGGACAATATTAAGCTTAAGCTTGAAAGTTCAATTTCCTTCATGTCGTATGAGTAAGGTATACAAGAATAGACCTTTCCTGTGACCATGAAACAATAGTTGCAAGATTAGTGGAGGCTTGACTTATGTTCATACATTTATTGTATTTATCAAGACTGTCCAACCTTGACTTGGAACCATTGTTTTGTGAAACAAGTGAATTCCAAAAATTTGTTTATTCATACCTTATTATTTGGTGACTGGGCATATGAGGTGAGCACATCTACATCTCCTTCATCTGGGCTGAGGCTTGAAAAGTGTTAATACAAATAACAGAAACATAGCTACCTAATTGAGAATCCATTTATGGGGTCATACATGGTACATTAAAGAAAATGTCTCAGGCAGAATAAACATAATAGGAGAAAAGGATACAGATTATCCAGATCATCTTTTGTGAACATACGAGAATTTTCATGTTTAATGAACTGTGTTTGGATCTTCTTGTTATTTTCACATAATTGCTGTCAATAAAAAGTAATAAAATATTGAGGTAAAGGGAAAAACTTTATTTAACCTCAGAGTTCCTTCAGGTAGTACTGTAGCTGATCTACCAGGAGCTGATCGTATGCACCTTGCCTCTTCTCTCTTAAGAGCATTCAAAGCTGAAGCTACACAGATTAGAGAGAAGTCAATACAGAAGTGTACCATGAATTTGTCATGGCCATGCAAGAATTTTTCTATATCAATATAGTAGAGTAGTACTTTACCTTGCGTTCAAATTCCTCCAGGATGTCTATTGTGGGATCTTGATTCGCCAGCTTTTGTGAAAATGCCATCCATTCACAAACCAAATCCACAGCATCCAGCTTACAAGCATGGCATATATCTTTAACTGTAAAAATAATTAGAAACATGTGAAAGCCAATATGGCATAATATGTGATAATCTACGGACAAAATACTAAAATCCTGTGACACCTAGGGTGGACGTGCTCAAACAAAAATTAACTGCGCACTAAAAGTTTTATGATAAGTTGCATAAAGTGTTCCATTGTTTATGGAAGTAGGAATGATTGACAAACGGGGAAAAACATCCAACAACCCCCTCCACAAATGGATTTAAAACTAGTGCAAACCCCCCCCACACACACACACATGCAATAACCTACTTTTGTCCCTATAGCCCAGAAACGTTGGAAGATAAGAGACATAAAGCTATTTCTTTTCTTGAATTTCAAATCATTTTTGAACGTGTTTTAAAATATTTGCTCTCAAGAATACTAAGGTCGAAAAGGCAAATAAGTAAATCGAGAGACCTAAAAGACCTTGATGCTCAAGTTGTTGGTCTAAATTAAAGACGAATATTACCAATTTACCCCTCAGAAAAACAATAACTAAACCAAGAACTAGAACAAGATAGAACACTTACATTTGTCTAAGATAGCTGGATCTTCAACCTTAACAGAAAACTCTTCAAATTCACTCTGTAAGTCTTCATCTGTTACGTCCACCATCTTGAACTGACTTCAATGTTTTTCGTCCCGCTAAAATTTACGCGCCAAAAGAAGAAGCAATGTACAATGCAATGCGCGCCTTCCGGTAGTCTATCGGCTTTACGAAACTGAATCCGATTAACGACTCGAAAGTGATCGGAGTTGATCGGAGTTCGTAATACTTCCGCCGCGACTTCGTTAGTTTCCGGTAATTGTCCGAGCGGTACTGGATTTTCAGTTCGAATTCGGTGATAAGTTCGTTGTTGAGAGCTTAGTTTTCTAGTGATCTTATACTTTTAGAACTACAAATGGCCGAAGACGAGCAGGAATACTATGGTTATTATTATGGGGAGGAAGATAAAGGGTTGCTTGACCCAGCATGGGAAAAGCAACAGAAAAAGGTGAGAGATTTCGATTGAAATTTTGTACAAGGAGCTGAGACTTGAGGTTATTTTCCTTGGGGGGTGTAACTAGTGAATCTGTACAGCTATATCTTTCTCCGACATTGTCAAGTGTGTTTGGTATATTAAAGATAGCTAAAATGTCTTTTAAAACATTGATTAGCTAATCGTTAAGGTTTATTTGTAGACTTTTACTGCCTGGTGTAACTCGCACTTGAGGAAATTAGGAAAGACAATCGAAACGATGGAGGAAGACTTCAGAGATGGCGTTTGCCTATTGCTTTTACTAGAAAGCCTTTCTGGGGACAAGTTAACTGCAGAAAGGGGAAGGCTACGTTTTCATCGTATTGCAAATGTTAACAAGGCGCTGGATTTTGTAGCTTCTAAGGGAGTGAAACTCGTCTCTATTGGAGCTGAAGGTAAAGAGTTGAATTAGTACTCTTCGTGTACAAGTTTCGAGTGAGTAGTACTAGTAGTGGTGTAGTGTGCGAACCATTCTAATTATGAAATGATTCTGTTCCCTCAAAGAAATCGTGGATGGCAATCTGAAGATGACACTGGGTATGATCTGGACAATTATTCTGCGGTTTGCTATTCAAGATATTGCAATCGACGGTAATTTGTTAGACTTTTATTGTAAAGATTGGAGTAATAGCAGTTTCCCTTTCTCAATCCTCACCACAACTAAGGCAGCCTAGAGGTATAACGTGACCTATGTTTTATTCTTGTTATAGATGCTTTTGCTAAAGATGGATTGCTGCTCTGGTGCCAGAGGAAGACAGCTCCTTACAAGAACGTCAAAGTTACAAACTTCCACACCAGGTAAAAATCTAGCAGGATGTAAAAACCCTTGAGAACAAGATGAGACCTGAATTAGATATTCAAAGGGTCACGGTTAGTTCTGTGCCCAAACTGGTGAAAATTGATCAAGTCGTTTTGTTTTGCTTACTAAAGTTGTCAATATTGATTGCTATTTACAGTTTCAAGGATGGTCTTGCATTCTGTGCTTTGATTCACCGGCATAGGCCTGATTTGATTGAATATGAGAAGCTAAAGAAGGTTAGTACATTGGAACATTGCAGCACTAATTTCCTGCAAGCTCCGTGTAAAACGATAGCAGTCACGACCCATCGGAATACATGGTGGTTTGAGAGAAAGGGTGTGGTATACACTCATAATTTCATTGTTAGTGTGTCATACATCACAAACCATGCTTCTACTAGAATTTCTATTTACCCTTTCGATACATGCACACTTTCATAATTCAGCTGATCTTCTATGCTGGATTCGATTGTGATCTATATTTAGACATGAGATGCGACATTAAACTATGGCTGACAAATATCTAACATATTTTGGAATCAAACCTGATTATTACACCTATTGCGAACCTGGCATGCATGAAATATGTTGTGAATAACAGACTGATTGATTGTCGAGTTTACTTTAACGCTTCTAATTCTTTTTCCTAACAACATCTTTCATCACGAGTATTAACATCGGCTGATATACAACAGAATATTTACAATATCCCAATCTTATTGTCACTCAAGTTCTTTATACTCAAAAACATTGATTTATTTTCTCGTTATTATGATAATACTAAATCTTTAGCTGATGAGTAATTTGATTTTCGAAATTCGAGTGGTTTGATGTATTTCCTCCCTCATAATCTGTGTTAAAAAATACCAAAAAAGGCATTGGAAGTATAATTGCGTGATATGCTAAATTATAAGGTAATTTAATAGTTCCTACGTCAGTTCTATTCTCTCTTGACAACAAACCTTGTTTAAACAAGAAAGCCCTTAAAAACCTATTCTCCTACAAACAGCAATATAGAAAATCGTAAAAATGCTTGAAATACTTACATATTATTTTTATGCATTCACCATAAAACATCTTCAAATTAAAACATTTAAAAGAATTTTTGCCACATATCTTCTATAGTTACAAATAATATTTTTTTTAATATTTTTGCTCAAAATTTATTAACTTTACTTGAGACAAACATTTAATTTGTTGTTTATTCAGGACTTTGTGCACAATATTAATTTCTATTATATTTGGTGTGGTTTTGACCTCCTCTGAGTTAAAATCTTCCTTTTTTTTAAACATATGTACATAACATGTTTTTTGCACCTGGTTTTATTTATTACTCATATTTGCAAAGCTTTAAACTAAATTTATGTCAATTAAATTGAATTAAAACCCCCATGTATTTATTCTTTTTTCTTGTTATGTCTTTAAACTCCTGCTATTGTTCTTAATTTTCTTTATTATTATTATCAAAGGAATTATGTTTTCTAGTTTTATAAGGTATATTTATCCCTTTGTATAACTCCTAGAGGAGTTCCACTTCTGTATTTAAGAGAAATAGGAGTGAAAATCTGATTTTTTTCCTCACAAGTTTAAGATTTTGTCATTTCATCCTCCAAAAGTAAGTTCCACTGAGATTCCTTGTAATTTTTATATTTTATAAAATGTTATCTTGTCCAATTTAACTAGGAAACAATGTGGATTAAAATTTGTCTTCTGGTGAATGAAATAATCATGGCTTAAACATAATATTTATATTAGTACTAAATCATATTTGATTGCAATAGTTATGACACCATCTATTGTGCAAAAGAACAATACTGATAATAACCCGGTAAACAATAATTTTCTATTCTTATCTCCTTAGATAAAGCACTAAGATATTAAATATTATGACTACCGGGTATAAAACTATACACAAACAAAAAATAATTATATGTTTTAAGGAATTAATTTGCATCTTAGTGATATTCCCTCTCAGAGGTCATTTGTCTGACCTGAACAAATATTTTAGCTTGTTATTTCAATCTGTCCTCTTGTAGAGAATGATATTTTTGGCAAACTATATCTTTATTAACAGCCAGACATTTAATTCTGTTAAAACAACCCTTCACTGATATTAATGTCTTAATAGGATAAAGAGAATTCAATAATTCTGAAACAGTTTTATGGATAAATTTGGAAAGTGTTAGAATATTTAGCTTTGGCTGTTACATAATAATTATTCAAAATTAGTTCATTTGATTTTTGTCCTTATATATATAATTTTTTTTTTTTTTTTTAAATGGTTGAGATTATCTGACCTTTTCTTTCCTATTGATTTACATACATTATGCATTTATTCACTTTTGTATACTATATTTATCTCAACTGATTTGAAATTTAAAGATTTTAAAGACATACAAACTGCCCCTAATCCCATCAACTAATCCTAATCAAAAGTATAATCAAAGTCAAACAATTATAGATTATCATATCAGAAGACAAACACTAAGGAGTTTTAACTGGATTAAAATGTAGCTATATATGCAGTGTTCTTACCAGACTGCAGCATTTCTTTATTGCCACTGTTTTTATAAAAAAAGAAGCAGTAGAAAGCCACAGGGCCCAAAGATTTTTTTTATGCAAATAAATTCTTGTGTTAAATTACCGTTCAGTTGTTTTCAATATCAAAAATGACCCTCCTTTGGATTCTCTTAGGCCCTGTGGACCCAAATTTTAAAAATCCTGGTGAGAAAACTGTATATATATGTATATACAGTATGACTGTAGCATAGCGATGTATTATAGGAGCTGTAGGTTGTGTTAGCTATTGAAGGGGAAGGGACGAGTGAGGGGAACCTGAATTATTTCCCATTCACTTTAGTAGTGCCCTAAGTAGTTTATCATTAATAATGATTTCTTTAATTCAAGAAACAAACATGTTTTTCTATCAATTTTAGGATGATCCCATGACAAACTTGAACACAGCCTTTGATGTTGCCGAACAGCATCTTGATATTCCAAAAATGTTGGATCCAGAAGGTATGCATTGTTAAAACCAGTTTAAATTGAATAAGATATTTGTAATTTATTAAATGTGTATAGCAGATACTATGGATACATGCAAACGAGACAATAAGTGTGGTGTTGACCCAATAGCCTCACTTGTATGACTCTTAAAACAAAAGCTAAACCTAATTTGACTGAGTGTGTGTATCACACCTGAGACCCTGGAGGTCAGAGGTCACTACACTAACATCAACAGGTGTATATGGCTCTTAATGCATTTATCGTCCTTCTTTTTAGATATGATTGAGAATGAAAGACCAGATGAACGTGCTGTCATGACATACGTGTCTTCATACTACCATGCCCTCACAAGCTCACAACAGGTAAAGCTATAGTGATTTCATGCTAGTACTAGAGTTATCCTCCCTCCTTGTAATCATGCCCTAACATACAATCTTTTTTTGCTCTAAACAGGCTGATACAGCTGCCAAGAGGATAGGAAAAGTATTGACTATCAACCGTGACAATGAGAAAATGATGGAAGATTATGAGACCTTGGCAAGCGATGTAAGTAATACATTCCAGTTTCAAATTCTGTTGTTGAGTGTTAGCCTTGACTTTTTGGAGAATACTTATGTGTTCCAGCGAAGCTTAAGGTCTGTGCCTTTCTGTTGAAGTTGTGCATTCTTTACTTTACTGCTGGCACTTGTAAATATTTGACACTGAAATGAGGCTAACCCTGAGTAAATGAGTCTGTAATCAACAAAGACAGTGTTTTTTTTATGTTGAAAAAAGATCTTTTTAATTATTCATTTTTATACTGTAAAGCTCATGTCTTTTTGAATATTAACAATGAAACTTTTGTTCCAATATAGCTTTTGGACTGGATCAACAAAACCATTCCTAGATTCCAAAACAGGGAAACTGATGGTAGTCTCGCTGATATGCAGGTAAGACAAATAGTATTGTCCATAGAGATTAGGGTCCTGAAATGCTTCAAGCAATGACCTTTGTTTTTTGTTACTATGTGGTTTAAGTCTGTGTTCAAATCTCATCAAGTTAAGAGAATAATTTTTTCAAATTTTTTCCAAGGTAATAAATTATTTGGCCATGGATAGGTTGTGACTTTTAGATGTAGTGATGGACCTTACTTGAACTACACAATTATTTTTGAAACTCTCTATAGAAAATATGCATGAATGATTGTAACTTATTTTGCTTCAAATGACAGAAAAAGCTAGAGGAACTAAGGAACTACCGAGGAGGAGAGAAACCTCCTAAGGTTGAAGACAAAGGAGCCCTTGAGACCAACTTCAATACCCTTCAAACTAAACTAAGGCTCAGCAATAGACCTGCCTTCCTACCTACTGAAGGTAGAATGATCAATGACGTGAACGATGCTTGGGGAAAACTAGAAGCTGCCGAGAAAGACTTTGAAGACTGGTTGCTGATAGAGATGAGAAGGATGGAGCGATTGGCCCATTTAGTAAACAAGTTCAAGCACAAGTGTGATATCCATGAGGCTTGGACTGATGGAAAAGATGTCATTCTTTCCAAAGATGACTTTTCTGGTGCTTCACTGCCTGAAGTACTGGTGAGCAATAAATGTTATTTTCATCATTATAAAACTTTGACAACTGGCCAAAATTCAGGTGTTAGAGTTTTGGTTTCTGTGGATCAAAATGTCGACAAGTTGGTAACAGTGGTCTAGACTTTTATACGCTATGGTTGGAAGCCAATCAACAGTTGCGTCCAAATAACTAATATTTTTGCTGGTTCACTTTAGGCTATGATGAAGAAGCATGAAGCATTTGAAAGTGATCTGGCTGCACATCAAGACCGAGTGGACCAGATAGTTGCCATTGCACAAGAGCTCAAGTAAGAATAATAATTATTGGCAAATGTGTTTTCTATTCTCTGTATTATGAATGCTTAACAAACTAGCCTATTTTATCCATGTATCATTCATACTTACTAGTTTTGTCTAGGCTTCCAAAAGACTTTAAAAACTTAAATAATCTTTGCTATGAAAATGCTACTAGGACTATGGTTTCTTTATGACACAGAAAAAAACAGAAAATCACTTGATATTGATTTTCAAAATTGTTTTTTCTTTCATTCATTTATTTATTTTATCTCATTTTCAGTGCATTAGAGTACAGTGAAATTGATGCAGTCAATACCAGATGCCAGGTATGTACCTACGTTTGTCCCATTTTCATTTTCATCTCAGTTTTTTAGTTTCCCCCAACTTATTTCCCATTCTTTTTTTCTTCTCCAGAAAATCTGTGACAACTGGAAAGACCTTGGTGAACTGACCATGCACCGTCTTCAAAAGCTTGAGGTAAAAAAAAAAATTTTTAACTAATATTTTTCAAGTTTACTCATGTTTCAACAATCCAAAACTTCAAGACTGTACACTCCCAGGCAGTCCCCCAATAAATAGTGAATAAATAATGGATAGTCTCTTCACATTTTTATGTTGAATCAGTAATATTTTTAATGCTTTATTTTAGGAAACTGAGCAACGACTTCAAGAACTTGATAATCTTCGTCTGGAGTTTGCAAAGAAAGCTGCTGTAAGTGGAATTTTTGGTGATACTTTTTTGAGCGAAACTTAACTAATATGATTGTTCGTGTGTTTTGAACAGCCTTTCAACAACTGGCTTGAGAGTGCAAGAGAAGATCTTATGGACATGTTCATTGTTCACACAGTAGAGGAGATTCAGGTATAATTCTGACTAAAGTTCTTCATTTCCTTCTCAATCTTTCAGTAATTTTTGCAACTTTTGAAGTTGATGCTGCCATTGTAACAAAGAACATGCAAAACAACACTTTGTTTTGCATCGGTCTTACTAGAGCAGTTTTCTAATGAGTGGGAAATAGCATGGCAATGCAAATTCTTAGCTGAGTGTGTGACATACCTTACAGTATCCTATAGCCGTAACTACATGTTGTGGTTGGATGCCATACTGGAAGAAAATGGGAAGGCATTTTGATGTTACAGCATGTTGTACCATGTACTTGCTAGAAGTCAATACCATATGTTTCCCACTCATACGATAACCATTCTTATGGGAAGCCATTTCAATGTTATGGGATGTTGTACCATATATGTACGTGCTAGAAGTCAGTACCGTATGTTTCCCACTCATATGAAAACCATTCTTATTGGAAGCCATTTCAATGTCACGACCTGTTACACAGTGTATGTGCTGTAAGTTAGTACCCTATGTTTCCCACTCATGCTATAACCATTCTTATGGGAAGCCATTTCAATGTCAGGACATGTTGCACAGTGTATGTGCTGTAAGTTAGTACCCTATGTTTCCCACTCATGCTATAACCATTCTTATGGGAAGCCATTTCAATGTCACGACATGTTGCACAGTGTATGTGCTGTAAGTTAGTACCCTATGTTTCCTATTCATACGAAAAACGGTCTACAATGTTAACCCATGGTTTCAAACGGCTGTATTGTTGATGTTCACAGGAACTGCTTGATGCCCATGAAGCTTTCAAGGCCAATATGCCTGCAGCTGAGAATGAGTATCAGTCTATCATGGAAATATCTGAACAAATCAACCAGCTAAGTACACAGGAGAATCCTTACACTGTTCTGACAAAAGAGGTAAGAATACATGAGTGGATATGCCCAAGGCATGAAGGAAGGAGAGAGGGAAGGAAGGAGGGAGGGAGGGAGGGAGGGAGGGAGGGAGGGAGGGAGGGAGGGAGGGAGGGAGGGAGGGAGGGAAGGAAGGAGTGAGGGAGGGAAGGAATATTTCTGTGTTAATGTTTTTATTTCTCGTGTTGCAGGATATCCAAACAGCATGGAACGAAGTAGTCAATCTTGTACCACAGCGAGATGCTTCATTAAGAGAAGAGAGATCAAAACAGGAACGTATCCTTAGAAACTATCTTGTTGATTGTCAACAGCATGAATGGTGGTAGGGTGTGATGATGATGTTGGTGATGATGATGATGGGAGGATTAGGTTTACCGATGGTGATGTTTATAATGGTAGGGGTAGGGTAATGGGGTTGATGATGTGATTTTGGTAGTGATGAGGTGTTACATTGACGATGGTGATGTGTATGTATGTGTTAGGGGTGGGGATTATGATCATGTTGCAGATCATAGTTTTATCATAATGAGGATTCATGTTTCCCTAACAAAGTACAGGAAATGAAAGCCTTCGTATTGAATTTTCCAAGAAAGCCAATGTGGTTGGACCTTGGATACAGCAACAGGGTGAGAACCTGCGTACAATTGGCTTCAACATGACTGGAACTCTCGAGGTAAGAAACAGTTCAGTTATCCTTCATGTGATGCTCAAAACAACTAAGCCAAAATCAAAACAAAAACAAAATCAAATACCATTTTTAATCAAACCCTAAAACAACCAGTAGTGGTCGGAAGGGGGGCACGGCACGGCACAGCACGGCACAGCACGACAAGGCATGGCAAAGCAAGGAAGCTAACTCACAGATCAAAATTTCTTTGTAGTTAAAACTTCTCGTAGGTTTACAATTTGAAGAGAAGTGTAAGTAGATTCATAAGTGTCAAATCTTTCCCCCTAATTTAGTTTTCTTTCTTTAGAAAAATCTCGGCCTTCTGCAAGATCTAGAAACACTTATCGCAAACTACAAACCCAACATGGACGAACTTGAAGCTATCAACCAGGTAAACACTAGTAGATTGGGAGGAAAGTTAAGGCGAGATGCGTCTTACATGTTGGATCTTCATTGTGGTTAGCACATTGTATTGACGTGTGTACTTCTTTGTTCTTTAGCAAGTACAGCAAGCTCTTATCTTCGAGAACCCCCACACCAAGTACACTATGGAGGTACAAAAACATCTTATCGTGTTCTGTGAAGGCATTTCTGACAGGAATTCCAGTATTTGATCTCATTGAGGTTTTTGTACTAATTGTATTACAGGCTCTTCGAATTGGCTGGGAACAACTTCTTACAGCAACAGCAAGAAACATAAACGAAGTAGAGAACCAGGTATGGAGTGTAACAGGTAGTTTAGAGACATCATTATTACATACCCCATTACTGTCATAATATCAGCATCATCTTCATCACCATTATCATCTTGTTATCGTCAATATCACAGCGTGTATCGCCATCTCAAATATCATCATCAAATCCTCTGTCACTTTCATCTTTATCATCACAAGTACCCTTACTTGCATCATCATCATCCCCATCACCACCATAATCGCCACCACCATCATCCCCATCACCACCATAATCGCCACCACCATCATCCCCATCACCACCATAATCGCCACCACCATCATCCCCATCACCACCATAATCGCCACCATCATCCCCATCACCACCATAATCGCCACCACCATCATCCCCATCACCACCATAATCGCAACCACCATCATCCCCATCACCACCATAATCGCCACCACCATCATCATCAATAACGTACCATCATCTTCATCACCAACATTCTATCATGATCACCGACATCCTCGTCATCATCACCATCATTCATTGATTCGTTGCTTTACCCTACTCATCAACGATTTGCTCGTGTTTTTTCCCTGCAGATTTTGACGCGAGATTCCAAGGGAATCACAGAAGAACAAATGAAAGAATTCCGTTCTTCGTTCAACTTCTTCGACAAGGATGAAAATGGCAAACTGGAAAAACACGAATTCAAACAGTGTCTTGTCAGTTTAGGATACAACATAAAAGAAGGCGAAAAGGTACATCATCTGTTTCACCACGCCTCACGCATTCCTTGGCCCTTTTACGCCAATTTCCACTTTCTTTAGCTGTAGTCTTGAGAATCATGGCACATTGGTTATATGAAAATGACTACTCAAATACAGAGTATGCTACTTATCCAATCAAAATACTCCAATCAGAATGCTCTTACCCCGCACGGTATGACGTAGTGTATCAGCTCTAGGTGTGCCGTACTGCCCAGTAACCACCCCTTCATGGTCAATTGCACTGGTATAAGAATTTTCTGCAGTCTTTCAGCGCATTTGTGTTTCGAGTATTCTTGTCCCACTTCACCACGCCAACAAGTATTTTAAAGAATTTCAAATCTTCTTTTCTTGTTTTTTTTTTAGGGTGACAAGGAGTTCGAACGTCTGATGAGCATCGTAGACCCTAATAACACAAAGAGGGTAACATTCCAGGCGTTTGTGGACTTCATGACAAGAGAAACCGCTGACTCTGATACTGCAGAACAAGTTATGGAATCGTTCAGGATTCTTGCTGGAGACAAGGTATTTATAATTGCTTTGCTGAGCTTTGATTAAGAAAACTATCTTTGTGAGTTGTCACTTTCGCTGACTTTGTAGTTGTTGCTGCTCCTGTTTCGTTGCTGTCTTTCTAGTAGTTGCTGTTACAATGAATGTTGCTCGTATTACCACCCTGTACAACAACATTCTGTTGCGCGACTTTGTTGCTCGTATTTCCGTGCCTAACGCTATTGTTAGCGCACAATTCAGCTAATCCTTCACCATTTTTTCCGCAGCGTTACATCACCGCTGAGGAACTTCGCCGTGAGTTACCACCTGACCAGGCTGAGTACTGTATTGCTCGTATGGCACCGTACGAGGGCCAAGATGCTGCTCCTGGAGCCTTAGATTACATGTCCTTCTCTACAGCACTTTATGGAGAAAGTGACCTTTAATGACGCCAATATAACGACCCTTGCCGTCTGCCTTAATAGTCCCTCTCAACTATCTATAAAAATCGACTCTCACAGACAGGTCAACTTAATAAGAATCTAGATATTTCATAATTTTTTTACGTCTAATTCTGATAGTTTATTAACAATAACAAAATGTGCATAGGAATACACGAAACATTTATTTGGCAGACTGCTTAACCCTTGATTTACAGTATTCCTTATAAGATTACTTAACAAATCAACGATAAAAGTTTGGTGGCCGTGTTGGATGACGTCATCAAAGATGGCCGCCATGACATCACATGCATTCCAAGAGACATATTATTAAAAGTATCTAACCTAAACTTGACTTTCGTAGAAACTCGTTACCCTCAGGATTAAAGGATATTTTTGCATAAAAAAGTCACTATCACGTTTTAGACAATTGGATCCGGAATTTAGTTGTGAAAACATTTCATCTTCCCAAACAGTACCATCAGGTACTTAAAGAAAAGGAAACTACATCACATTCTTTATACCGACCTTTTTTCTTCTGGATCCTGTTACGGAACTTCTTGTCATAGATCAGGATTATGCAATAGCACCAACATAACATTATTTCAGTCGTCAAATATTATATCACAATAACATGAATCCTGCGTCCCTTGGCCCTCAAATTGTCCTTATAGCTAGAACTCTAGAACCCAGAAATGTGACAGTTGAAGAAAAAGTAATGGTAAAATGGAAGAATAGTTTGTAATGTAATAAAAGATAAAAACATGCAGTTATTTTGTTCTAGTTCGAGAGTATAAGTATTGGTATATATGCGTGAAGATTGTCACTGAACTGACAGGAAATCTTCGCCTTTTCCCAATAAACATTTTATATCTATAGTCTGGTTCAGTCGTAATTTTCCTTTCTTTCTCTCTTCTCTTTTGTCTCTTCGTCTCCGGGGAAATCATTTGTACTGTAACTTTCAATCTATTTTTTTAAAGCTAAATTGGAGAGTGGGAGTGCCTCTGGATCCGCCCTTGTCCCCTGTGCCATCTTGAGAAGGTAGCCGTGTATTTGCATCAAAGAGACGTGAATAATTGTCCAAGGTGTTAAAAAATGTCTAGATCTATCATTGCAAGCTCACGGTTCGTCTCGCTTCGATGCAAAGGCACGGCTACCTTTCAAGATGGCGCTGGGACCTGTGAAGGGGACTTACCGGGAAATCAACCATACCTATGCATACTATATCCATATCATAGTTACCCACAGAGATACATGTTAAGAAAAAACAAGCCAGTGAACTGCTCTATTCTTTTCTCTTATCTTAGGTTCAACATCAGACCCTCCCTCGAGAGGGGGTCACTGAAATACCCATCCTATAACCACTTCTAGTTCTGTTTTGAGGAAGAGGCGGTCCCACCCACATGCATCCATTTCGTGGTCTCTGTAAATTTTGAATAAACAGGTATAACCTGGTGTTAAACAATAGAAGATGAACAGTTCTCAAAGAAGTAAATACATCATAAACATGATGGTCAACGAATGAAACAGAAAAAAAATAAGGAATCTTTCAAAATCAGTTTACAAAACCAGTCAAACAAAAATTGTAAAAAAAGCATGCCAAATTTTTCAACTGGAAATTCCGGTTTTTCTATTTTGAAAGGTATTAGTATTCCTGGTACCTGCTCCTTGCTTATCTCTCAGTTCCATGTTGCTTTTCTTTCAATGAATGGTTCTCAACAAGCGATCAGACAGGTACCAGCGCAGCTAAGTGATTTTGCACCAACAGCGCGGCGTGTTCGAAAGGAAATCATAAGAATCTTTCACGCTTTGCTGAAGGACACAAATTTACGTCATGTGGAAGGTTTCTGATTCCAGTTACTGATACAGAGACTAAACCACGACAAGCATGGGGAAATGGTGTCAGATGTGAATGTTTGAAATGTGATTAATTAGTGTGAAGATTGGTACACTTTGTCACTGGCCAACACTAGCGTTCAAGATCTCTGGCTTGTGAAGCGAAGTTGCAGACTAGATTTACAGGGTAGGTAAATAGACATTATTGAAATTCCTAAGGTGGAAAAAAAAAATGGATAATGACCAAAACGGGATCAACACTCGGGAGTTGCCGAACTACTGAATACTGTATATATTGAATTCCTGGCAAAGAACGGTCGTGAAAATCGAATTCTACTCGATGCGCGAAGAAAGAAAACAAAAATGTATCTCCTTGTGCGTGTGTCTGGCAAACAAATGCATTTCGCAAAGAAGCACTCTGTGGTTAAGACAGAAATGATTCTTTTTTTTTTTTGTCTCAGTGGACGAGACTGAAGAAAGATTGTTTTGGAAATAGGATATTGTTGAAATACATGGACATTGTTAAGATGACAAACCGATTGAGCAAGAATCAATGAACCTCCCATAACACGCTACATCATGCGGTGCAAGCTGGTTATTCTTTTGTTTGTTCTTTGTAACCTGTGAGCCAGATGTTCTACCAACACATGGGATACCTGTGGTAATGGACTTCAACAATACCGTCAATGTTTCCTTCATTTCTTATTCTTTATAATTTGCTTTTCAATATTTTTTTCTATCTTAGAAAAATAATTTTTCAAAAATCACGCAGGCGCATTCTAATAAGTTTACAAAGCTTTGTTACCCAGATCCCTCTCGTCCAACAGTCTGAGGGACCAGCTTGCTAAATAAGTTTATAGTATTCCATTTGGTCACATTTGGGGAAGCCGATGATTGGTTAAGAGCAATTTTCAGCCATATGACTGGTATCACCACCTAGTCAATCATTACATCCATGCAGATGCCAGTTTGTGATCAGCATGTTTGGCCGCAATGAGAGCCCAGTCCAGGTGTGTTCCTATGGTCTATTCATAGATAAGGTTACTGACCTCTGGCCTGTTCTCTGTCTTTGTTTCAGGTGTTTTCCTATTGGCTAGCGTGGTCATGTGATGAGGATAAGTGGCACATCACGTGATCACCATACCGCATGTCATCGTCTTGTTCGTGTTTTAGTCCTTCTCGTGATATCAGTTTTGCTGTATCTTGTATTCAAAGAATATTTTCACAACCACAAGACCAAAGTTACTAAACATGTAGTGGACACTGCTGAATTAGGATGCTTTTACACCGTTACCCCCCCGGTGAATCCCATCGCATGGGAAGAGATTACAATACTCATCATCGCTTCACCGGGGGGGTTATGCCAGAGCTACAAGCACCGCAACATCACTGTTGGAGAATCGAGATTTCGAGTGCAAGCCTTTGGATCACAAGAAATGGTAGCAGGAGAAGCCATTCACCTTGGCAACGACAAATACCAAGCTAAATTAAGGGTTTCGTTCGAGGGTGACTACGTTGTCATGGTGATACTGACATTCGCAAACAACGCCCACCTAGAATACCGTTTCCATAGTAACGCTATACTTCAACACGTTTTTAACAGCCCTTTTGAAATGAGGGTCGCGGCGGGTCCGAGTCCCGCGGGATACACGCGTTACTGTACGAAAGAAGAGAGCGGGACAGCCCCCGGTAGGTGGGTAGAATGCGGCAAGCTTGCAGGTATAGAGGACTGTGGAGCATGGCAGTTGAATAGTGTGTATGACTTTGATCAGATTCATGGATTCCACTGGGTACCGTACCCATGCCAACTGCATCATTACAGTAACGACGAAATTAAAAAGTGTTTTGCACAGAATGGATGGAGCAACATTGCCTTCACAGGTTAGTGGATAAAAATATCAACGTTTAGTCGTGTTCGCCTCGACAACTTTGAAGTCGAAGAAGCCAACCCTTACACGCAATCTCTTCAGTTTGAAGGATGGGCTGCACGCCTATTTCTTGATTGCCTTTTCATTTTTTAAGCCTACATTAAATAATCCAACCTCAGGAATCGTGCGATTCTATGTGCTTCAAAGCTTCTTTGATTTCTCCATGGGTGCTTCCCTCAACACGATTTTCCCCTCCAAATCCCTACATTTTCAAATTCAAATTCGTGTGTTGTTCCTGGGTAATATTCCATCTATTCCAAACTTACTATCCTTGTATATCGTGTACAGGAGACTCCCATATGCGGTACCGCACATACCACTGGGTTACCCGACTCTACGGTGGATGCCGGGGATGCATCAAGACCTACATCAAGATGGTATTTGACAAAATACCCCGTATAGAATGGATATTTGACGCACGCGGGACCAGATGGCCCATGACTTTTCCAGAAATTTCTTTCCCTAACGAAGTCTATGTACATCCCAAAACAAGGCGATCTATGTTCTCCAAGGAGCTTCCTTCCACTGTCTTTGATGTTAACCTCTTTATTTTGAACTTCGGGCACTGGATTCTTCGAGAGAGTACGCAAGAGGAGTTCATGGAAGAGAAGTTACGTGCATATGTCGAAGCGATACAAAAAATGAACGCCACGCGCGAAGGAAAGAAAAAATTCTTGTGGGTAAATACTGTCAGTCTTCCATGGCGAGACGACAAAGCCGTGGTGGAATGGATAGAGAATCCTTCACCATCGAGAGTAGCGCAGTGGAATCAACTCAGTGATTCTTTCATGCGCGCACATGGGATCCAGATCGTAGACGCATTTCAGATATCTAACAGTCGTATTGGCGCAACTCATGATCAAACTCATTATGCTAAGAGGTTGAAGAATGGAGACTGTGGTGGAGTCGTGGAGAATGCTATTAGTAATACCATAGCTAATGCTCTCTGTAACTATGATATATGATGACAGTCTCTACGCTAGCAATTCTGGACAATAATCAGCTACTCTGAGCCACTGGTAAAATCCTCGAACATAGGCACCGCATGTAACCAAACATTGTGACCTGTCGCGCGCATATTTCAATATTTTACTATGCATGTAGTATCTTGATAATTTTATAATATAGTTGACGAAGCCAAATGTAAAGGTTGAAGAACGAGTTTTTTTACACAATTTTTAGTGGCGCGCAAATTCCAATGGCTGCATATCGCATGTTATAAGATATAAAGATTAATGATTTTATGGGAACTGTGATTTATAATAAAATATATTTGCATATATACTTGGATGTTTTATTGGTGTTAGGGTCTTTATACAATGCAATGGTTTTACGAGATCGAACGCGAATGTCATGCGCAATTCAAAACCGACATCTTTACGGACAAACTACGGCAAGTAAACGATCAATTTACGACCAATGTACGACCAATGTACGATCAACCAATGTACGATCAACCAATGTACGATCAATTTGCGACCAATGTACGATCAATCTATGACCAATGTACGATCAATTTGCGACCAATGTACGATCAATGTACGAATAATGCGGAAGCGTGAAAGCTCTTTTTAGGTATAGAAAAATTACTTAATAACTGAAGCATAGAAATATATACCTATACTTTACGAAGCAAAAACAGGTTCTAACCTTCAGAAAGCGGTTGTAGTATATTGAATCTCGATCATTATCTATCAACTACGCTACCATTTCTGTATCATCCTGCGTGGTCCTCTCAATCTGCTCATAACCAGCCTTCAAGAGATAACGGAAATTAGGATTATCCAACAGCCCTGCATTCTCGAGATCCTCAGACTCCAGGAGCGATTCCATCGATGGCATGAATTCCTGTAGGCTGAGACCTAGACAAAAGTCAAAAAGAAACGAAGATTACACACCATCTTAGGGTATCCCGCGGGTTGACCTTCTGGTCATTGCCAAGGTTAAGCAAGGGATCGTTCCAAGCCAGTCATATAGGGATTATACGATGAGTACCTAGGGAGATTACACACCACTTTAGGGCATCCCGCGGGTTAACCTTTTTGATCATTGCCAAGGTCAAGTAAGCAGACATTTTGCCAAGCGCTATATCTAATAATCAAAACTAACAAACTAGTGGTGCAAGGTTTTGATACATGTGATACATACTTCAACTAATTTTGCTTCATGTTTTGGAGGGAGGGGTGGCACAGACGGTCAGTGTCTTGAGAGACGCGTGCCCTTGATTCAAGTCATAGAATAAACTGAGTGGAGCGTGGTACCTAAACCCCTAACCTTATCCCCAACTTCAACTAGTTTTTTTACCGTGTCACATAACATCACTAACTCACCTTGACTGTAAGCCAGTTCAACAGTTTTGAAGAACACTGTATGCCTGGCACTGGACAATGGATCAATGTCTTTCAAAGCCAGCCAGCTAAAACAGCAAATAATTATGAGCAAAATAGATTTAAAAAAATCTGCAATAGGTTTCTCGAGGGGGGGGGGGGGAGGATGTTCATGGTATTCATTCCAGAAAGAATTACTTGGTTTCTGTAGTTGCGTTGATATATAAATTGAACCCTAACTAATACCACCTTCAAAACTAACACAGTCTATTATAGGCAAGATTATATAACAAGTGTCAAACGTCCATAACTAGATATGGACTTTTGTCAGTGTTTAAACATATGCCGAATACGCATGCTCTATGGGCGCCGATCCCACATGGCTTACAGGACACCTTTTGTAAGAGTCATATGTATGACGCACGCTACTCACTCGTCTTTTAGTATTGCTCTACACCATATGTATCTCTTAAGGGATTCGATATCTTCGCATCCACTGTTTTCCTATAGAAAAATAACAGAGTTAGTTTAAAAGCTTTAAGATTCTTGAAATAATGGCAGATGAGATTGCGTAGTGCAAATGAGTAGATTACTCCATGTAAACCAGATTCAAATTATAGTAATAAAAACCTTCCTTACCGCATGTCGCAACAAGTCTAATGCTTTTTTGAAGTCAAATTCGTTGGAGTGAGTATTTTTATCCCCAACATAGAGCTGTAAAAACAAAACAAGTCATTAAAGCGTTTTGAAATAATGTCTCACCGCTAAAGCAAAAACACCTGTATTATTAGAACTGGACGACAATTGCAAGTTGGTGAATGCCATCCGCATTAAATTGTCCATTTCAAGCAGATGACGGGCAGGGAATAGCAATAAATATTATGAACACAACCACCTGTCATCTTACATTAGAATTTATGTTGAAAATTGCATGACGACATACCTGTATTAAATCAGTCGGTGATAGAGGATTCATCGTGTCTGCAGTCATGTAAATGTTCTGTTAAATAAGAATATCACGTCAGGATAAGGCTGCATCGTGTGTTAGTGGGGATCGAAGCTGGATTCAAAACTTGGAGTTGAAAGCCTTCAACACGCTTGAATCGATCTTACTGCGCGGCGCGGACACGGCACCGAATGTCAAATGTTTTCATAAACGACACGGCACGGCACGGCACGGCACGGCACGGCAAGGCGCGGTCCGTGCCGTAATTTTTTCATAGTCATACGAAAACTGCTGTAAAGGTCACGTGAATCTACCTTATTAAAATGAAGCAGTTGTGTCAAAATGAACCCTCAAAATGAAAAGAGCACCTCGATATTTGCAAGGAGGCAAAACTTGCTTCGCTTACGTGGAGGGAGGGAGAGGATCACGTGACCTATTATATTTTGTATTTTGAGATAAGTACTCACATGTAAGACTTCTCTTGGCAAGGTTTCTTGTTGTAAGATAATGTCATGTTCATTATTGATAACTAAGAAAGAAAGGAAGCAAAAAAATTGTGTTAAGATCGTCTCGAATGGGATTCCTGTGGCGTCACTCACGCATGCGCATCACATGGTTTCGTTCCAACTATTTTCTAACTTGCGTCTCTGATTTGATCTTTAAGATACACCCAGAATATCCCAGTTGAGATTAGCCTGAGTATCAGGCCTTCGAAGCGGGGAGCCTCTTCAAAGAGCCTGATACTCAGGCTTAGTTGAGATACAAGACTTACTGACTCTAATATTTGTACAACACCAGTCCTCGTGTATTTTGGTTTTATAATAATATGCTATGATATGCTATTAGTATTATTTACTTTCTATTTGATCGGTGGTGTCTTGATTGATGTCAACATCATCTGCTGCTAACAGGGCCAGTTTACTCAGACTGAGGAGAGTCTGAAAGAGAAGAGAAATGTGTTTCACAGTGCTTCTAAATGGCACACGCGGAATTGGCTTGTGCTAGACGCATGAAGAAACACCTTGACTGGAGTCCACCAAAACCCCATTTTGTCGCGATCGCGCGAGTGATTGGGAAGGACTACTATTAGTACATACTGAAGCTGGATACTCATCATCATGATATATAATCATCGAATACCTTTTTTCGTGTCAAGAACGTCTGTTCATTATCAGCCAGATTCTTCAAAGTCTCATATGCCTGAAAAAAACATCAAAATTATACACAGGGAAATCACACAGACAGCCCAATGGGGTTGTGAAAAGCGCACGGCAGGGACAAGGGGCCATATAATTCTCCGTTTCTGCACAAAAGCCAGTAAGCAAGTTTTTTTATTTCTTTTTTTATAAAATACAAATAAAATTTCCGCCATTTTAGATACGAATGACAGAATAGAAAGTGCACACGCGTGCTGTGTGCTCTCACAATGCACGCGCTTCCAACCAATCAGAACGCGAGATTTACTACAGTTATTTTATAATACCTTGTGGAAGGACTTGGTGTGAATGTCATGCAGCCAACTTAGATGATGGTGAGATGACAGGAACTTGCCGAGATTCTCGTGTTGAGGAGCTGGTTGGTTCATTAGTTTATGTCGCTCGCCTTAAACAACAACAACAATAACATTCAAAGACATTCGAAGATTTGTTTTCCAAATCAGGAGTCCAAAATTTCATTATGAAGACATAATGTAAAATCATGTGAAAAGATCTCCTACTTTGGTGTCAACCTTGAGGTAAGATGAGAGATATATACAACGTCTATCAGAAATTATATCCCCCCGCCACTTTTATCTGGTTTTTTTTGTTCTAGTCATCTCTGTAACGTTGCCGTGCAGGACGCCCGTGGTCGTATCTTAGGTGGCTATTTACAAAGCAAGGAAGGGTTGCGCCAACATTAGTTCTATCGAGCCTGACTGGCCTAGATTAGGACTGACATGATATTGTGTGGTGTTTGACTGTCTTACCTTTGTCCATGTACCATTTGAACAGGTAATCTGGAAATCCCTGTCAAGATAAATACACTGTAGGTTACTTCATCATCATCATCATCATCATCACCATCGCCATCATTATCTTCATCATCACCATCATCATTGCCATCATCATCACCATCATCATCGCCATCATCATCACCATCATAACCATCAGCACCATCATCATCCCCATCACTATCCCGGCAGTACAATCAACATCACCATCGTGATCATCATCCATCATCATCAATTATCATAATCATCATAATGTATAATCACCATCACCATCATCATCATCATCATCGATCATCCTCCATTATCATCGTCTATTCTCATCACCATCATCATTTACTTCCAATACCTGATCTTTAAACTGTATCGAGTAATATTGTAACGAATCCTTGTCATCTCTAGCCTCACACAACTCTATCAGGATCCCAAAGTCTTGGTACTTCTCGGCCAAAGACGTTGCTTGACTGTACTGATGCCACTGGACTGAACAAAGCAAACACAATGGATCATTAATGAACTGAAGAAAAAGAACCAACAGTAGTGGATGGCTGTTAGCTAAAACTGAGAAAAACCCTCGAAGCACATGAGAACCTACAAACTCTACTCACATACGACACCGAGCCCTACGGGTCGCATTGGTGAGGCACTCTCACCGCCATACCACCCATGCTACACCACCCATGTTTCCATGCTTAAAGCCGGCATATAATTTCCTCTTTACATTTTACATTACTCTTTATTCTTTCTTTCTTTTTTATAATCAAAAGGGGATGACAATCACTAGACAACTATCGTGCACCCCCCCCCCCCCCCATCTTATTTGAATAAATAAGTACTGTTCCAATGATTAATCATCATGTGTGTCTGACATACCAAGAGGTGATATTGCTGCTCTCCGATCTTGCTCATACTTTTGATTGACTTCATCATAGCGATCCTGCTTACTGGCAATGTGTCTAGAGGAAAAGTCAAGCATAGTCATATCGTCAGTCACGGGACAAAGTATGATTTGGGGTGGGGTCGGTGGGGCACTCAAATTAACTCTTTAGATCGTACAATTCATATAATTCATGGAGAAAGACCGGGAAACAGTATATTGTTTTGCATATTCACAAAACAGTGGTGGCTTACCTCAAGGATTCTAGCTGGACAACATAGCCATCCAGTAAGATATCAGCCAGGCTGACCAACTGTTGGTAGAGCATCGACCGCATCTGTCATTAACAGAATGACATCATGATTATGATGATGACTATAGATTGCAATAGCTATCTGTCGTTAACAGAATGACATCATGATTATGATGATGACTATAGATTGCAATAGCTATCTGTCGTTAACATAATGACATCATGATTATGATGATGACTATGATTGCAATAGCTATCTGTCGTTAACAGAATGACATCATGATTATGATGATGACTATGATTGCATTAGCTATCTGTCGTTAACAGAATGACATCATGATTATGATGATGACTATGATTGCATTAGCTATCTGTCGTTAACAGAATGACATCATGATTATGATTATGATGATGACTATGATTGCAATAGCTATAATCTAATCATTACCTTCTGATCTTCAGTGCCACTAATTCCTCTTTCCACAGTAATTTGAATCTAAAAACATCAAACAACAATCTTAGACTTCTACGGATCATCGACTAACATCCTAACCATAGTTCCAGACCCCTTAATTACCATTGCTATGTCCCACAAGCAGAAAATTGATCAAAGTTACATGATAATTTAAGACCCTGATGGAAGGGTATGATGAAAATCCTTATAATCCTTGTAGTACCCTTGAAAAAAGGGAGCTTTTAGTTCTTCATGGGACAAGATATTTTTAATGCCACTGGGAAAAACACTGCTACATGTAGAGCATTTAGTTTGGGAGGAAGAAATTCTACAACTCTACCTGGTTTAGAAGAATAATCCTCATTCCTGCTGGTCCTGAAGTACCTGGCAGATAAGAAAAGAATATGACACATCAATGTATGGCTAACTCACTGATAAGGTGGAAAACCAGATAGTCTGAAGATAAAATCCTAAAATCAAGCTCCAGAGATCTAAGAATAGACATCTTTAGCTTGGGTGTGGTGTTTTCCCAATTCCGACCACATATCATTCTCTTGAGAATAAGATTCTTTGCTTGAATTTTATCCATATTCATGTCTTCAATAAATAAAGTAATGATACTCTAGGGAATGACACATGGTCTGAAAGGGGAACATTACACCCAAGGTAAAGAGGTCTATTATGTGCTTGGATATAAACTAATAATTTATTATTATGAAGAATAATCAGTTACCTGTCCAAAACATAAGTTCTGGGTTCTGATCACCCTCATTGGTAATAACTTGATATAGACTACTGTTATCTTGCCGATAAGACCAGGCTTCCTGGAGCATTTCCTGGAAACAAAATGCCAGTACACTAAATTCAACAACAGAAAAATGAGCAAAAACAATGACAAAAGAGAAATCTTGTCAAAAAATAGATTTTCTAAAATTTTAATTAGGATCTTTATTGTTTTATTAATTGCCTAAAATTACAGATATTTTCCAGGAATTCTCATTAGTGGGTTAAGGAAATTCAAGGGGTAAAGGCTATCTTTAGAATTGACAAAAGCCATTACTCCTTAGAAAAGAATATCTCACAAAAGGGGAATGGGCGTGGTCAATTTGGCCCTCCCCTTTCTTACCCCCACAAGCTAAAGAGGTATTTACACACCTGCATCAAGGTATTAATTCCAGCAATGGTTTGGACATGTGTACCATGCGTGGAAGGTGCTTTTAATATCTCCTCCTCGTACTCAAGAAAGCCTTCAAATATATCGGCAACATATGACACTTCTCTAAAGAACAGATCTTGATCAGTCAATCCCTTGTATGGTGCAGTAGATCCTCTCTTTTTCACCACTAGACTGATAACCACATCAACTATCTCTTGGTACCTTGAATAACGATAAATGTCACATTCGTTTAATGATGATGGTGGTGATGATGCTGGTGGTGATGATGATGATGATGGTGATGATTATTTATCGCTATAGAAATTGCTGCAAATATCGGCAGTGTAAACAAGTGTTAACAAGCAGCATTATAATTTGTGATGCTGTATTCACTTACATCTTGTGACACCTGCATAATGCTATAGCAGCATTCAACTTCTCAGCATGTTCACAAAGCAAACACCAGGTTGGAAAGGCTTGGTCCCTCACTTTAACTGTCTTCAGCTATAAGATACACATTCATTTCAAGTCATTTTTCATGTAACCACATGAAATAACTACAGGGTTCCCACTCATCTGGAAAAATAAAACTCTCTGACTTTTCCCTGACCAAAAACACATTTTTCACTGACCACACTAGGCACTTATTTTATCAAAAAGTATGTTTATATGATGGTAGTTCATACAAAGGAAGCCCAACTAAGAATTCTGAATTTAAAACCATTATGTGTCATCTGACAGAAATTTCCTGACAATTCCCTGATCTTGAAAAAAATTCAGAATTCACTGACTTTTACATGATTTTCCAAGGAACATACACAAAATAAATGTTTCGTTATGGGTAAAAGTTATGACAATATAATTACTCACCCTTTCCCACAATCCAACACCCTTCAAAAAGTTCAAAAGGAATCCATGTGCTTTGAGTTTGTCCTCTAATTGATGTAAGATGATCAGCGATGATGATGTAGAGACACTTCCTGATGAATTGATTGACAGTTGGTAGGTGGTCAGTAGGGTGTTGGTAGGTGGTCAGAAGGGTGTTGGTAGGTTGTCAGCAAGGTGTTGGTAGGGTGTCAGTAGGGTGTTGGTAGGTTGTCAGCAAGGTGTTGGTAGGGTGTCAGTAGGGTGTTGGTAGGGTGTCAGTAGGGTGTCAGTAGGTATTGGTAGGGTGTTGGTAGGGTGCCAGTAGGGTGTTGGTAGGGTGTCAGTAGGGTGTTGGTAGGGTGTCAGTAGGGTGTTGGTAGGGTGTCAGTAGGGTGTCAGTAGGGTGTTAGTAGGGTATTGGTAGGGTGTCAGTAGGGTGTTGGTAGGGTGTTAGTAGGGTGTTGGTAGGGTGTCAGTAGGGTGTTGGTAGGGTGTCAGTAGGGTGTCAGTAGGGTGTTAGTAGGGTATTGGTAGGGTGTCAGTAGGGTGTCAGTAGGGTATTGGTAGGGTGTCAGTAGGGTGTCAGTAGGGTATTGGTAGGGTGTTAGTAGGGTGTCAGTAGGGTGTTAGTAGGGTGTTGGTAGGGTGTTAGTAGGGTGTTAGTAGGGTGTTAGTAGGGTGTTAGTAGGGTGTTGGTAGGGTGTCAGTAGGGTGTCAGTAGGGTGTTAGTAGGGTATTGGTAGGGTGTCAGTAGGGTGTTGGTAGGGTGTTAGTAGGGTATTGGTAGGGTGTCAGTAGGGTGTTGGTAGGGTGTTGGTGTTGTCAGCAAGGTGTTGGTGGGGTGTTTGTAGGCTGTCAGCAAGGTGTCAGTAGGGTGTTGGTAGGATGGTGGTAGTTTGTTAGTATGCTCAACAAAGGAGTATCAAGTTGTATTATTCATCACTGCTAACCTGCTGGGATGGATTCTGCCCATCTAGGATCAGATGCAGGGTAATCATTGATCAGTTCTTCACTCAGGGCTGCTACAGCACTATCCAATCCACTGGGATCTGGAGCGAAAAGCTGATTACACATGTTCTGTGCGTCATTCTGGTGGAGGAAGACATGATGGTAACATCATCATTATTCAATCTTACTGTCATTAATTTTATTATTAACCTCATCATCCTTCAACTTCATCAAGTGTTGCTATAATCATTTGTATTTATTTTTATTTATTCGGCTTTCAACAACCTATTGAGGAGATCTAGACAGGTGATTCCACCTATAAGATAGTCTCTAACATCATCCTTTCCCATCATTCTCATCAAAATCACCAAAATCATCACCACCATTATAATCATCATCAATCATCATCATCACCAATCATCATCACCCTCATCATCAACATCACATCATCACCACCAGCACCATCATCACCACCATCATCACCATCAGCAACACCATCATCATTATCATCGTCATCAATGCCCCATTCATTGAATCATTGAATCATTGATTCAGTTGCTTTACCCTACTCATCAACAATTTCTTCGTGTTGTTTTCCACCATCATTATCATCATTATCACCATCATCATCAACAACATTCATCATACCATCCCTTTGTTCAAGAGTCTGCTTACAATGTTTTGCTGACAGAACTGAAGGAATGCAGCTTTGAACTGAGTTAACTGGTCTGTGGTAGATTCCCCATCAGTAAAGTCTTGTGAAAAGGAGACATCAGGAACCATACTCTGGGATGCCTGTGGCTGCAGCAATAAACCAAAATTGACAATAAGTTGAAAACTAAAACACCATCAAAAAACCCGACTAAGATGACAATATTAACTATTTCTCTTTCTTAGTGAATAAAGAAAGCCATCAAAAGGAATCCGGTATAATAACTAAGACCTTACCTCCTGTATTCTAGACCTTGAAAGGGATAGATCTGTTTTTTGGCTGGAAAATCAAAAACATAAAAGTTTAGAAGACACAGGTACAAAGCAATTGTGTACTAGGTGAAAGTGGTTGGTAAGCTGTTGATACTGTGTATGGTGTAGATGTGGTAATGGTTGGCAAGTATATCAGACAGGTCAAAATGAGGAATCAAGTAACACCTTATTGCATCTTCAGTGACTGTGACATTCAAAACCCCATGCTTCCTGGAGAAGAATAATGCTTTATCCTTCATGACACCTGGAAAAAATACAATAACAAATATATATAAGAAAAATAAATAAAACTGTTATCTTTCACCTTTGCACTGAGTGCCGCGCATGAAACCTTGAGAACACTGGTACAAGCAATGTGTCCATTTAGAGCCCTGTTATCTTGAACTCTGGATATCTCGAACTTCCCGTTATCTCAAAATAGACATGAAAAATGATTCAAAAAATGCTTTAACAGTAAAGGTACATACGTACCAGCACCCAGAATGCCATCACCAGGAGTATTGAAATCAATCTTATTGATAATGTCATCTGTTTTGTAGGCTGAAATCACAAGCAGTATATTTGTTAGTATAGACATGCTTAATGTTAGCCATGTTGTACAACAGAAACATGCAAGGTTTTTACATAAGAAAATATTTACCTGGTACACAAATGATAGACTGAGAACTGTAAATATAAGCATTACTGCTGTGCTGGGGGAGCAGCATCTTGTAACTCAACAATTGATCTTCATGAGATGGCTGTACAGGACACAAGATTAAAAGAAAATACAATATTGAAGGTTATTTCTGACATTAGTAGTTCATTCAATTAGTAGCTCATCACCCAGGAAGCCAACTATGTACTCTTTACCCCCTCCCTCTATCAGTGATCCATTTTAAGGTTATTTAAACTCATGCTACTGTACATTGGACGGAGAGAGGACAAAACAAGTGATTGAGATCAAGATTAAGACCAACTGCTTGGTTTCACTTGGTATTAGCTGATTCAGGAGTTTTCTGGCTGACAGCATATGGTGGTCATTCTTTGTCCAACATTTAGAGCAGATATACTGGAGTCTACATAGCCTGGCATTCCTTGTGGTTTCCCTGTGTCGGGGAGGGTTATAAGGAACTCCTGACTTTGAACACTCTATTTGACATTTGATTCCTTTTATCATACAGTACAATCCCATATTATTACTTACTGAATACTCTTCAGCAAACTGAATGATGTTCACACTGCCCAGGGACTGTGGAGCTTCTGATAAGTTATTGTCTAGTGTTCCTATTAATCATAAATGTACATAAAATATGTCAGATTTTGTTTTCTAGCATTTACCAGTACAGTACCTGTACATGTAAGGCATTGCTAGTGGTGTAGAAGATTAGACTAAAGCTAGAGAAACTTTAAAGTTATATAAAGTATTTTACTTACCAAACATGTAAAACAGACTTGATTTCACTGGACCCTTGAGAGCAACGGCAGCGAGTATGACAATGCCTTCACTATGAAAAATAACAGGTGAAATAGAGTTAAATATATATCTATGACAAAAGCAATGCATTTCTCTGCTTGACAAATACAAATAAGGCTACTATACCTGGTATTACAAACATCAAGACACCAGACTGTCAGCTGGTCAATAGTTTCCACGGAAACCTGCCATAAAACAAGTACCATTAGGAAAGATAAGAACTGAAATTCCACCATAGACCTTCACTGGAACAAATGGATATTCTACACAAAACTGAGGCTAACCATGTCAGAGCAAAAGAGGTTTCAAAACTGGAATACATATGGTACACATATCACTTTCAAAAAGACAAAATACATACATGCAGTCCTTGGGATGCAGCTTTGGTAAACATAGCTTCACAATCACACTGGTACGAGAGCTACAAAAAAAACCATGTGAATCATAGTTTAGTTGAAGTAATATTACATCCCAGTGTTGATGCACAGACAATGTAGCAGACAAACATTGAAAGCATACCTGTTCTTGGATCGTATTTGATGATGTCAACTGTATTTCCCACTTAGCCAACCGATTACCACTCAAGACATACAACATCCTACAGAAAAGTGAGAAAAGGAAAAATAAGAAAAATGGGAAGTGGAATGAGAGAAAGGGAAAACAAACAAATACTAAATCAATGATTATTTAAAGCATTAACAAGAAAATATAATTGTTGAAAACAAACCTTGAGTTATCTTTGGTGAAGTCACTAACCAGAACTTTATGGACAGTCTTGAAAATAGAAAAAAATGCAAATAAATATTGTAGTGATACTGTTGGAATATGGTCAACAGAAGTTTGCATCTTGTGTAAGAGAGAGGAAAACCTGGAAAATCAAAAGAGACCCAAACAAATTCTTCTCAAGTGTGATGTCAAATCCAGAAATGGTAAAAACCAATATCCCAGACCCCAGTGCACTACAGTAGCTACCACTTTACCCTTAGCTTGTTTCTCAAAGAGCATTGGAGCATTTGAAGATTTATAGAGACATGTTGCTTGCATTAATCAAAATCATTTATGCAAAATCAATTTTTTTCTCTAAACTTTTGGAAAAGCTTTTTTTTTTCATATTGGGAAGAGACTTGGAGCTAAGGCCACTTGCCTAAGCAACCAGTGCACTGTGACTGGTCGGTTTATGTGCGCACCGAACACCTGGGTCTGAATGAAAGAGAATTGTAACAGGAACAGCATGGCTCTCCAGATTCTTTAATGCAACAAACTATTTTCCCTGACAAGTTGAATTAAATTGACCAATGGCATCTTTAGATAAAACTAAAATCATAGCTCATGGATAGTCTACTACTTACACTGGTTTGCTCAGCAGTTTGTGAACCAAATATCAAGGATGACACTCTCCTACCAAGAATAGAAAATACTCCTCCTGATACCTTTAATGGGTGGATTGTAATAGATTTCTGTAACAGAATGATAGTATTAGCAGGCTGTACCATATGTTTTCCCATTTCAGACCACTTGTCATTCTTTTGAGAATAAGATTCTTTGTTTGAGTTGTATCCATATTCATGTGTCTTCTGATGCACAACCATCAAACAAAGAAACAATACTCTAGAGAATGACATGTGGTCTGAAATGGGAATATAATTAACTGACAAATGTCCATGCATAAAAGGATACTGTACATAAAAATGGTCACACATTTGGAATTTAAGCCATATATTTCCTGGACCCTTGAAGAACATTGCTTGAAGAATTCCAGGAATGTTCAGCAGCAGTATGAAGCAGAACAAGAGTAAAATTGTACAATATTTTAACTTCTTACTTGTGAAGGCATTAGCAGCATCAGCTCATTGGTAGTAGTCATCAAAATACATCCACAAGGCTGAAACAAGATTTTGGAAAAAGTGACATAAATGAATCAAATTTATGTCCAAAACAATTTAGTGGGAAAATCTAGGGATTGGGCCCCTCACATTTATTTAAAAGATAGCTTTGCCTTTTTGGAATATAGTTGGTATGTAGCAAACCATTACCTGGAATGAAGTGAGTGAGTGACAGGGATGTCCAGATAGCTCAGTGTTTACTTCAATAGAACTGCTATCATGTGCCAGACTAGGCCAGTATCTGATTACACCTTCTGGTGACGCCATCATAATAGCAACAGACCCGGGGTTATTGATATCAGCACCCCATGCACTGGGGAGGATGGTCACAAGGTTTGCAGAGTGGTACAGGTCTGTTGGAGGAAGTAACAGCTCTTTGCAGTAAAGACTCTAAGGAGGTAGAAAATAGATCATATATTATTATTACTATTACCTTCAAGAATATATTCATACCTCTACCACAGTCTGGGATCAAGAAATGAGTAATGGTTAATGGTTGTCATCATACAGCACATGATTTAGAGGGGAGGGGAGGGGTTATCCAGTTACACCTTTGGAAGTAAAATTCTAGATTTTTTTTCATCAAATATCTTTTGAAGTTCTAAGTTTAACTGGCAGGTCTCTGAGAGGGAAGTATTTACTAGTACCCTTCACCTATATCAATAAAATGGGTTCAAATTTTTCAACCATTTACTGACACTGTCCTTAATGTTCCAGGTAGTTTGTATTTTAGAATTTTTTTCTGAAGCTCCTTTGGTCTGGGCTGATCTGGTATCATTCCACTAGGTGGGGATGCATGAGAGTGGGTCATGGGTGGGATAGATCTATCTAAATACAAATAGATTACCTTTGATCCTGGAGATTGTATGAATCTCCAAACATACAGCTTTCGACCAGATACCAGCCACGCCCATCCTGACTCATGTAGCTTCACATTCGTATGCTGCAACATAGCTTTGCCTAACAAAAAAATAATCCATAAAATTATTATTACCATCCATATTATTACAATACTCATGCAATCCCATCAGTTCTCTCTTCTATTCATTTGTAATTTTTTTCCATGACTGGATCCATTTATTTGCTTAATGTCGAGTAAAACCACAGGGAGCCCAATTGACATGGACATTGGAAACTTCATATTTTATATACAATTTAGTCCATTCTCAGTTCTCTTTTCCATTCATCTTTTTTATTTTTTCAATTAATTTCTATCAAATGTTGTGCCAATACCACAGGGAGCCCAATTGAACAGACATTGGAAACTTTAAAATCAATTGTTTTTGTAATTCATTTACAAAACGAAACCGTTCCTAATAAAACCTAATTGAAATAACCTTCTAGCTTACTTTTCGAGACCAAAGCTTCTCTTATTTGTACAGGAATAGTTAGCCCAAACGTCTCTACTCTGTGATATGGCGTTTCTTCCAAAACTTTACCGGCGACAGACGACCTTCCCTGGCTCCTAAATAGACCAAAACGAGCACAATTTACCTTGCGTTAAGATAATTATAGCCTCAGGTAAAACATACAGAGAGTTTTCAATTTATGTTCTAGTTTCCTTACCGTCCTGTCATGGATGAATCTAAGAAGGAGCTGTAGTTCAAAGTCTGTCTTGGAGTTGTTGGCGTCCCTTCTACGCTTCTACCAACATTCTTGCTCATTGGATACTTAGTCCAAGGAGAAGACATGATTATGGTGAATTTAGTATCACTTCAAAGCGCTTAAATGAGGAAAAATGTTGAAGAATATTTGAGGTCTCAAAATCCACGTTCGTCCGCCATTTTTCAGTCTAACCGCGCTGTATATAACAAGCCTTCTGATTGGTTGATTAGATCATGTTAACCACGTGGGTCAATGTTTCTCAGCTGAACGTTTTGAGAGCCATACCGAAGATTGTCAGAACGCGAGGTTAGTATTTGGGTGTTTTGAGTGGTTTCTTTTGGATTTTTGTATATTTAGGTTCAGGAAATGTGACTATTGTGTCCCTATTAACATTGTTGGCTCAAGATATTAGAGATCGGGACAGTTTTTCTTTGTCAAAACAGCTAAGCAAAATGGTGTCTGTAAGCTTATTAGTATAGCTTATGGTAGACTTGTCATAAACCTGTTATCTTGTCCCCCTTTAAGTTGTGGCTTATGGCAGTGAACTAAAATAGATGTACATCTATGTACAAGGTGATCCCCCAATGTAAACATTAATCATCATTTGTTTGTTGATGTCAGGCAGTGACTTGTGATGGGTGAAAAGATGGACAGGGAAAGATACAACAGACTACGTGAACGAACAGACAAGATAAGTGCATTGATGGGTCAATACCTGCTCAAAGGGTACCGTATGCTTGGAACATGCTGTGATAAATGTGATGTAAGTCTTACATGATTACTAAATTATGTTACCAAATTAATTCCCCTCCCCCTCCCCCCCAAAAAAGTATGATATACCTTCCCACTTAGGCTCTACCCAGTTCCTAAGAACTTCTAGCCTAGAGAAAGAAGTACACTAGAGTGCCATAAATAAGTAAAGGCTGCCACAATCACCAACCAAGCTGCCATCAAGTACAATACCACGAATACAGGCCAGGAGGACAGTCAGGAAGACAGCCAGGAGGACAAGCCAGGAGGACGGCCAGGAGGACAGCCAGGTTCCTGACTATGGCACCTGTCAATCATCATTTCGGCATGAACAATGTGATTCAAGATATTGGGACTGCACAATATTTTATGAAAAATGCACATTGCCATTTTATTACTAGTATATTTTGTGATCATGATATTAATACCTGTATTATGAATTCCCAGACTGTATTGCTGAAGTTTCGTGATGAACCTGATTATTGTGTTGGATGTAAAGAAGTTGACGTTGACACAACAGCTAAGCCTCAAAGTGGTAAGTTAGCTGTCTGTCTGTCTGTCTGTTTATCTGATCAGTTTTTTGCAGTGCTCTTTTCAACTGGGCTGCAAAATCGCGGTATACACTGTAAGGTGATAGAAAATTATGGGCAAGGGATTGCAAATTATGAAGTGATAGAGATAGGACATCCTTTTTCTCCTTGCAAAGACTTTTATATTTAAAGGACACTGCAGATACTCCAACATTCTTGTGTGAGAAGATTTGCCTATAGCCCTTGCTCTCTTCATGTCACACTTCCTTTTGCTTTTTTCACTTCTTGCATGCTGTATTACCGTATAGAGTATACCGGTAGATGAAGCTATTCTATTTCCTATAACATGTCATAATTTAATTGTAGGTTCAACAAATGCAATTGAGCATAATTCTGAACAAAGTTGGCAAGTTGCCACAACCACAAATGGATATAGCATAACTCAGCAGGAAACAAACAGAGCTCAAGTACCAGATGTTCTACCCTCCTCATCAGACTCTATCAGTACTGCAGTTGCTAACTTAAATGAAAAGATAGTAAGCACAAGTGAAGCATTACGGAACTGTTTGTCTGTAGAAGAGTCCATTCGTTATTGTGAACTCTTGAAATCCTGTGCCGAAGCTTTGAAAGCATTACATAATGTACAAGGAAATTGATAAAATGAAAAGATATCAATAGTAAATTATGCTTATAGAAGGGGGGGATCTTGGAAGGAGCCTTTTTCCAAACACAATATACCTTTCATGAAGTCACTTCAAGTGTGAGCATGACACAGTGGCTCCAAGTCAAGTAGACTTGATGTGTTCATACATTTACTATATTTTATCAAGTGCAACCTCAACTTGTTTCATAAATGTCAGTCAAGTGATTTTGGGAAAGGTCTGTTTTCTGACCCCTTATTATGCCTTGATATCACTGCTACTAGGTTCCTTGTTGACCTAATAGCCCACTTTCGATATTCTGGTTGAGTTTTCTAATCACCCACTTTCGATCTGGTTCACTTTCAATATTCTGGTTAATTGCACAAAGCAATTCAAGATGAGACTCTGGGGAAACAATGAAGTAATCCTAATATATTCTTTTATTTCCCTGGAGCCTTGCCTTGAATTACTTAGTGTGTGATCACTCAACCAAATTATTGAAAGTGAGCTATTAACACCAGCATCTTGTTCTACAATGCAACACTCATTCATGCTCACCGTTGAAGTAAGCTAACCTTGGCTTTAGGTGTTTGGGGGAAGATGAACCATGTGAATCTGGGAGGGAGGGTGGTAGAGTGTGAATTTTTCCTCCGCCAGTTTACTCAGACTACGGTGCATGTAAGGAAGAGGAGGGGGTTTTGCATAAATAACTATAAAAGCACTCAGACCCGGCTACGGTGCATGTAAGGAAGAGGGGGTGTTTTGCATAAATAACTATAAAAGCACTCAGACCCAGCTACGGTGCATGTAAGGAAGAGGGGGTGTTTTGCATAAATAACTATAAAAGCACTCAGACCCGGCTACGGTGCATGTAAGGAAGAGGGGGTGTTTTGCATAAATAACTATAAAAGCACTAAATATAACAGAATAACACACTATAGTTTTGAATTATATTCTTTCTTGTTTGCTTATTTGACACATTTTTCTTGCTTAATAAATTACACAAAATCTCTACATCTACAAAATATTTACTCTTATTTTTTTGGTGTAATATGCTACATATAAATGATATTGATGAAAGACAATGAAGATTTTCAGCTATATATAATCTTAATGATGTGTGGTGATCAATGATGCATGCCACATCTTCATATCACTATCCTAATGTAATAAAGGGCAAAAATCAAATAATTTTTCCTTTTTTTAAGAGAAAAACTACTGTTTGATTTCATCCAACATGTTGATTTATTTTAAAATAATGTACCCAAAAGGTATAGGGTGTAAAGTGCCTATAGATAGATACAATGTCCTATCATGATGTCATTTTTATATTCTTTCTAAAATACAATAATTTCATAAGCTAAAGGCATAGTGCATTGTTGATATGAGTAAGGAAAGTAAGATCAGCTCAAAATCTATAAGGAAAAGTGATTATTAAGCGATTTTCATCAACATTTACCAGATGATAGTAAAAAAGGCCTAGGAAGGGAAACCATATTAAATGAAGGTGAATTCCTCGATAGTAAACTAAGGACCTTACGCAAATAAGGCAAGTTTCCATATGGACATATAGAAACCATGGTACACTCTTTGTGTTCACCTATGACGTACTACCTTGTATTTTGAGTTGGAACCAAAGCGACTTTTTGAAATAATCTACAAGAAATAATATATGAAAATATAGTTTTCGTGTACTGGTTTAACGTGGTTGATATTTTAGAAAGAAAGGTACGACTAAGAATATTTTTACGATACGAAACTTTTACGATGTAAAATTGACATCATGATTAGGAGATGTACATATCTTTAAGATTAGAGGCTGAAGAAACTGAATTCTTTCACATGTAAATCAGATTAGATCAGATTCAATTGTTCCTGCCTCCTGTCATTGCTGCCATCATGTGATGGTGCAAAGCCTCAACCCCTGTACTATGATAGACTATGATATACTACTGTATACATACCTATGGAATAGGTGAAAATGCGTCCCAACAGAGTCAAATATACATGTCAGATGAATTTCAACATTTGTTGAAAATATGTAACCTGCACTTTCAGCAATAAATAAACACCTGATTCTATTTACTAAGGATGTTATCGATATTTTATCTACTCGTACCCTGATATGATGTTGCGTTTATATAGAAGGGTCAGCACTTTTAACAGTGGACAGACTCCCCCGCCCAAGCTCCTCAAGTAATATATATATATATTATTCAGATTGAAATTTCTGCACCTTTTACCCAGGATTTTTAACAATGTGCATCTTAGACTACCATCTTCTGCATAAATATCCTTAGTCTTTGTCACGTGAAAAGGTCCAAAAATTAACTGCTATAGAAGTACATGACACATGGTTAACCCTGATCACTGACAGGGAACTTCAAGCTGGAGTACTTTGATAGCACAATCTTCAGCAGTATTTAGACCAGGTAAAAGTCCTTGTCAAGAGATTACTTCGTGTGAAGAAGCCATGTGTGATGCCAGGCCTGATCTAGGCTTGCAATACAAGTACCTGACAAACGCACGCGGCTCAGTTCTGTAATGACAACACCGGCACTTGTACACCGGCACTTGTACTTTTCTCACAGGAAAACCGCACCAAGCCTCAGTGCCCACTGTCTGTCATTATGATACTTATGCTTAGTGTAACTCACAAACATGCTTAACTACGCCATAAAGTTTTTGCGGTCATAATATTTGAAAGATGTCTTGGATCCCATGAAGTTCACGTTTTTGAGATGAGCATTAGAGTGTGTGTTCCACTTGATTCCTGAGCACAATGCTCGAGAGTACGAGGCTTAACTGCGACATAAATTTTTGCGGTCATAATATTCGAAGGACGTTTTGGATCCCATGAGGTTCACTTTTTTAAGATGAGCATTAGAGTGCATGTGTTCCACTTTGTTTGATTGAGTACGATTCTTGCAGGGCACAAATGCGACCGATGCCAAAATTCACCAGTCCAACGACGGGAACTGTGCCATAGAGTCAGTGGGACCTTGTACTTGAGTTCCATAAGTGTGATCATACTCTTAGAGTTCCGGCTTTTTTTTGTTGAAGAAGCCGCTAAATACTACAACAATTGCACTACTGACCATGAAACATGACCATGAAACATGACTGGAACTGTTACTGGACTTATTTGGCTGTTTAGGTTTGACCAGGAGAGGTTAAAGCCGACTGGTCATCGTTGACTTGTCCAGTATGACTATTGTTCTTACCTTTTCCTTTGTTATTGTTGTCGTCGTCGTCTTCACTTCTGTGTCTGCTGCGGAATGAGCAAATAGAATACTGAGAAGAAACACTGGAAGGCCTAAAGCTTGATGCGACTCTCTTGTGTACGCTAAAGCTTGACCTGGACGAGAATGTACTGTTTCTACGCGAACGAGAATGTAGTTCTTCCATGCAAATATTTTGTCTGAAAAAATGCTTGTGGATAATCAGTTTAATAGTGCTGCGCATGTCATTGTTTCTGTAGGAATAAAGAAAAGGGTTCAGGGCACTGCTGCAATAGTGCATCCACTTCACAAACCCCAGAAGACGTTGCGTTATCATGAACGAATCGGGAAGAAGTCTAGAGTTGAACGATGCTATCATTGTGAGAGTGAATAAAGGCAACCACGCTAGCACGAACAGAATTGTGATTAACCCAAGTGTTAATGACAAGCGAACTTCTCTTGCAAATACTGCTCGGCTTGCTCGGTGTCGAGTGAGGGAGACTCCGGGTCCAAATTTGGACCTTTGGAAGACGCATATATAAGCGATGATGATAATCCCAGTAGGCAGGAAGAAGATGAGATTGGCGTTCAACAGAGTGTAGACTTTTTCCCAGTTTTGAAACTGCACGGGTTGAAGTAAAGCGATGATGGCAGCGAAGAACCAAGCAGCTGCTGATGCGGAGTAGAAGATCCTTCTCGACAACAATCTGTGGATGATGGGCTTCATCACAGCATGACAGCGCTCGATACTTATTCCAGTCAAATGAAAGATCGACGAGGCTCCAATAAAAATATCTGCAGTTATATAAAACTGATAGCCATAGAAATCTAACTGATAGTTATTTTGTTGACGATACATGACGTAGATCCAGCATGGGATTGAAATCGCGCCAACAAGAAAGTCTGCGGATGATAGACCTATGATCAAAATGCTATGTACAGTTCTCATTCGACCATTAATCGCAAAAGCGCTAAGAATCAAACCATTTCCAGCAATCACAGTCACCATTAGAGCTATGTTAAATACCAAAGATACAACAACTTCTCCTTGGGAAGCTCGCAAAGTCAAAGTAACAGAATCGTTCATTTTGTCAAGAGGAGTCGTCGAGTTGTGGAGGCTGCCAGCAAATGTCATGGTGCAGAGGTGTGATGTCCAAACCAATCCTTTCAATAACAACCAACTCTTTTATACCTGGATTTTCTTACGGCGGGAGATAAAGGCTTTAACTATATCGGACTGGTATGCCGGTCCATAAACCTAGAACCGAGAAATAGAGAAGAGGAATTGTTAATGATTTCACTAGATGAACAGCAAAACAGAGTACAGATAAATGACCTGTAAAAACCATTTGTTGTAGTTTATAATGAGGTGATAAAGGGGCCTTTATTCACTAGATGTAATTTTGATCGTGTTATTTTATCCAGTTTAAGACACGTACTTAAGATATTAAATGAGCGACCCTTGAAGGTGGATTAGCACATTCAATGTGGCTTATTCTTATGAATAGAACTGTCTTAACAATTTCAGCACTATCTCGTTCCAATATCTCACACAATTTTCACTTTTTCCTTTATACCATTAATATAAATAGATATCATCTTCTTCATGGCAAAAGTCTGTAGTGTTTCCTAAGAAGTGTAACAAATGTCTGCGAATCTATCCGGCTTAATCAAGCATTATCACTAGAATACTGACGAGACATTCGTGTGCGAGTATACTGTATATATCTGGGAAAACCAGTCAAGTGGACTGAGAAATGTAATGAATCTATTGACGCGTGGAGGAAAATAAAAAATACAATTTGAAGAATATGAATCAAAGTTTTTTCGATTAAAAAAGCAAAATCTTAGAATTTAGTGGCTTGACCCATGACTCAGGAAAATCATCCTTTTTACAAAACAATAATACTAGTGTATATGAAGTGAAAGTCAATTTGTGATCGTGGGTCCTCGCTAAGTACGAGTGTGTGAAGACTTGTGAATGGCGAACAAATTGTCCCATATGTCCCATGGAAAGACTATTGTGTTAGGTGTGCGAATCTATGTACATAAAGAGCTATAAATAGCAAATGTTTGCTATCATAATATCGGCTATGTACAGCAGTGTACTAAAATTAAGTTTACTATCAACTATCGATGTACTGCGCGCAAATTCCAAAACAGTTTATGACCCATGTAAAATTTTGTCGTTGCAAAAGTTCTTTTTTCCTAAAAAATCTAAAACGAAAAGACTGCACTCCGTGTTTCCCCTGACCCTACCCTCCTGCATAAGAATTGACCTATAGAATTTCCAGACAAAACCAATACTGCATCGATCATTACTTATTCTATGAGTACTTCAGTATATAATTTTATAAGGATTGCGCGTTGACCCCCACAGCGCTTTGAAGAATATCCAGACAAAAGAAGTCCAAAGTCGCCAAAAACCTATTGTTTCTTTCAATCATACTTTGTGGGGATAAAACACCTCGTGATATTTTACCATCGCCTAATGACCTCCACGGTGATAGTGAACAATGTGCAGATAGTACTAATACTAAGCGATCAGGTGTAGGGCAGTATTCTACATCGCGTATAAACTGATGACCTCAACTTAACAAATCGAAGTGACTTTTCCATGGTCTGTACTCCTATCGAACATAGAAATGACGTCAGATATGATCCAAACTCAAGTGGAACCACGAGCGCAGCGAGATCCAAAAAGATCCAAAGACGAAGAAAAAGTTTGAAAGAAAAAACCGTTTCAAGCGCGCGCTAGCTACGTGCTCGAGCGATTCGTCATCTTATCGGTCTGTCCTCTTATCGAGCATGGCTCTCAGCCAATCAGCGCGCGAGAAATTTACAAGTTATGGTAAAATGTGATATGGAACAATGTGCAGATAGTACTAATACTAAGCGGTCAGGTGTAGGGCAGTATTCTACATCGCGTATAAACTGATAACCTCAACTGTGATGTTGAACGATGTGCAGTAATATGCTAATACTAAAGAATAAGAGGTTAAGTTGACTGAACAGAAGCACGGGCGGTGTAGTGGTGAGAGCGCTTGCCTCTCACCAATGCGACCCGGGTTCGAGTCCCGCCGGGCTCGGTGTCGTATGTGAGTAGAGTTTCTAGTTGGTTCTCTCCTGTGCTTCGAGGGTTTTTCTCCGGGTTCTCGGGTTTTCCTCCCTCCACAAAAATCAACTTCTAAATTCCAATTCGATCATAGAACGAGGGCCACAGGTTTGTTAGCCACTGGCTATTTAGTGCTACCCTCGTAAAAACCAAGGAGAACAGTGCGTCGTGATGCAAGGTTCGAACGTTAGTCAAACTTTCAGTCTTAACTTGAAATAAAGTTATTGAATGTTTCGACATGAATTATATTATACCATCGCCCACTGCAGATAGACGTGCATACGACAGTTTTTAGGATAACAACTCCAGGCATGAGTTGTTGTAAAAAGTAGCTGTCCTAACCGTTAGTAACATAGAAAATCACCTTGACATAAGTCAAATAATTGGTGAGATTTCCGACGGAGGTTGAGAGACGTTTTAAAACTAACGGAAAACGGAATATTGGCTGAAGCTTGTAAACATGCCATCCTAGTCATTCATGGCTTACAGGAGTAGTAGTTTTATACTATACTTTTTTATCATCGTCATCATCATCATCATCATCATCACCCATCTTCATCACAGAAACCACCTAGCGCAATTACCATCATCGATATTATTATTGTAACTATATTATTATTTTTATCATTATTATTACTATTATTATTATTATTATTATAATTATTATTATTATTATTATCAATTGTATTTATTTATGTTTTTGAAAGCGAAAGTCGATTTTGACCCACAGTCCTTAGCGCGCTTTAGCGTGAAAAAAAATAACAAAAAAGTCAGATAATTTATGGAAATTTATCTGTAGTGAGCTCAAATGATGAACACTCGTTGCTGTTTTGAAGTACAGGTGGTACGAATAAGCCTACTTTTAATTATTCGCCATTAATCCTTTTCTGTTGTGAAAAATGACGATTAAACAATACGGGGAAAATTGTTTTCTTTTTGCTAACAAATTATTCTATAATTTCGTGAGAGTGTAGATACTATAAGCTCCCAAATTTATGGCAATAACTAGTAATAAATCAAGGAACAATGGAAGGAATTGTTTGGAAAAGATTTCTTTGTGGAAGTTAAGGAAAATCTGGGCGAATTTTAAACGTGATAAAGTGTCTGTCATATCGTAGCTATATGTGTGTGTGTGTGATATTTGTAGAGAACAGAGCGCTTCCGGGGCATTTATTGACGACGACCCCAGCAAAGCTCTCATCTACCTCTCCACTAAAAGGATATTAGAAAACAGAAAACGCTGGGAAAATTATGCGCCTTAGAATCACGAAATGCATATATGACTTTTAAAAATGGACGAAATAGTATAATTAAATTAATAATTTGGTTTTATGTGGAATCTGAAAACAAACCTACCTCGATTTGCCTCAAAAACGATGCACGAATGATTGCTATATTTGTATTCAGCTAGCTCTTTTAAGCGATCAGGAACTGTCTGGCTGGCTGGCTGGCTGGCTGGCCAGGAACATGGAGATTCATTCAGTGCTAAGCAACTCAATTTTTCTAGAATGGTCACATAAAAAGCATTAGCGTTACCACATGCTAGCTATGTGATCAAACCACGCACTTATAAGCTGTCAGTTTGCAAAGATTATGAAATATTGGTAGGAAAAAAAAACAAACAATTGTACAATACTATATTATCCTCGTCAGTCGTATTTTTGGTTCTCAAAGAACCTTTTGTAACTTTTCCTTTTTTGTTTTTAAAGAAGTATAACCGGTTCTTGTAATAAACAATATTTCTGTCCCACGGAGATCCGAGTTCAATTCTCACTAAAGCTTTTTAAGATTTTTTTTACCATAAGTACTCGAGACAAGCTGTGTGAATGGTTCTGAAAGATTCTTACCACGAAAGGCTCCAAGAGCTAAATTATCATTGACAATATTTATGGGTTTCGTAGGAGGGCCAGTTCTAACACCGGGCTAGAAAAGGAGGGGGAGGGGAGGGAAGGGGTGTGAGCTCCGGCTGTGCCGGTTTGGACGGGAGGGGATAGAGGTGTATCAAAAATATTTCTTAATATTGAAGGGGGTGCATTTTAAACAGCTTCAAATTTTATACAGCTTCAAACTGGAGAACCCAGAGAAAATTCTCGAATCAAGGGAGGAACGTTACAAATTCTGATGTCAGATTCCAGAAATCATACTCGAGACTCCAGAGATGAGAGGCGAGTGTACCCCGCGCCTATGACTAAGTGATGTGTTATTGTAAGTATAGTGTTTGTTGGGTCTCTCCTGTCAATCGTGGGCGCCGTTCTTTCTAGACTCTTTCCTTTAGTTGAATGAGCCACTGCATGTTTTCATTGGAATACTTTCTTCAAAGTTGTTTGTGTATTGTAAATTAATTGTACCATTTGGAGTCACGAAATTTGTTAGAATATGTAGTTAGGAGAATGCAAAAAAGATTACTTTAAAACTAAGAAACTATATGTATTCATAAACTCAGTGTAACTCGACTGTTTGTTTGTTATTCAGTCTTGTCATTTTTAATTTTTTTTTATTTTTTTGCCTTTGTATTTTTCTTCTCTCACTGAAAACAAGAACGTCTTTGTAAAAACACTGCTAATTAAAGGAAATAAAAGCAAAAGAAGCTAGTAAATAAAAAACTGAAGTAAAACCAACAAGACAAACAAGAAAAAACAAAACGTCAGTGACAACAAAAGCCATGGAAACCTAACGAAAAACTATTCTTTTCGCGATTTGTAAAAATGAAAATCTTGTCACTTGCAAATTAATTAATTTTAACAATTTGACGTTTTTTTTATTGCTAAAACTTGTGTTTGATAATTTTACACCAATTTAAACTAAAAATAATAATCTTTGACAAACTACCCACGACATATTGTTCTATACTCTTAGATACTCACTTTATAATGTCCTGATACATGTCGTTGTTGTTGTTAATTACTTTCCAAGAAGATTTTTCTAACATTGAAAAGGTATTGTCAACGTATAGTCGAAAAGAAAACCTACACTTGAAGAGTGCTAGAAAAATGTTATCCAAAAACGTTGCATTTGAATTACTACTTCACTAAAAAATTGAGAGAGTTTAATACTTTTGGCTTTTTCAAGCGATTTTCAATGAGTCAAAAACATGAATGAAGTTGGAAAGGCAGAGTGCTGCGATATTACAATGGCTTCCTTACTCTTATTGGATGGTGTGTATTTTCTAGCTTTGTGATTGGTTTAGACTGGAACCCATTTGAGAGTTACTTTACAGTACGCTTCCTTATGAACTTATGAAAGAAAAGATATTCTAAGTGTTTTGTAGTTTGAACTTTGCTCTACGAATCTCTTTTTATCTCATTCTATATCTACAAACATATAGCAGTTGTTGCTTCATGTACTTACCAAAGTCTGCCACTAAGAACAATCCGAAAACGATTTTTTGAGTGGCGGTTCAAGAAACTTATTTCCGCTTTTGAGGGACATGTCCATAGTGTAGATATTCGAATGCTTTGTAGACTAAAAAGGGAATGTTTTTGATGCTGAAATGCTCGAAATTGTTGACGAGATGTTTAAGTTGAGGTAACAAGAGCATTAAAGTACTGATTGATCTTTGTACAAGCCAGAAAATGTGCTGTAGATTGACGGACATAAGTACGCTTATCAGATGTTCCGAGATCGAAGGCGTGCTTAGTCATGTACACATCTTTTGCTTCTTAAAATACAGCTAGTCACAGCTGATCCATATATATGGATTCACACTGCACGATAAATTCACCGGATATGTAGGAGGAATAATTCAAGTGGTATAGATGAAATTACTATTTTTTTCTTTCTGTTAAAAGCACCAAGAAAGCTACTTTAATTAGATGAAATGATATTAGCAAAATCCACACATCTCTACTCTAACATCATCCACTTCTCTTCAGTCACGTGTTCCCGAGTTTCTGGGGTTTTGCTTGGTTTTGCTTGCTAATCTTTGCTCAACACATTTTTGTTCAGTTCTATGATTCGTTATCCTCAAAATCGGGTAAATTTTGAAGGCAAAATGATGTTACCAGTATGAATGGTATTCATTTTATGCTCTCAACTTGTTAATCCTTCTCAAGGGCCCTTAATATTTGAGCGCGCAGAAAATTTGAGGGGGAGATGTTTGGATGTCATTCATGGTCAATAAGATACACCACTTGCAAAGACAAGAGTCTTCGGGGTTAACTACCGGCGCTGAGAACTTTAGCCTACACACATTCAAAGATGACAGATCTTCTGTCACATAATCTCTGTCGCGAACAGATATAAACGAAAACTGATATAGAATCCTAGTTTTAAAATTGAAATTCGGTTTATAATGAGTAGTGTTACTAAGAAACTCCGTTAAAAGGTCATAAATTCGATGTGTTTTAAATTTGACAAATGGTTTAAATGTGAGTAGTCGCTAATAACTCCAAGAAATATGGCTTCTCTCAAATATATGCCAATATTTTAAAGGTGATTTGTACATTCATTTTGTCACTTACCGGAGTTATTCTCATGCTCGTCTAAGCTCATTTCTAATTACAGAATTACTTTTCTCTAGTAATAGGTCCACAAGTAATATATATAGGAAATGTGGGAGTATTGTGATAAAATTCGTCCTTCTAGAATACACTTGTTTATGTAGAATTAAAAATTGTTTTCGAGTTTTTAAAGCTTTAGGAGTCTTACCTTTGAGCGCGGGGTACGATATCTCCGTTATTCATGACTCCGGTATCATATCATTACCTCACCATCCGAAGTAAATCAAGATAACTGCACGAAATTATCACGCCTGTATCAATCCTACATGAAATGAATAAGTAACGTTCTTGAAGATAATCATTATATACATTTTGATGCTGTATTTGATTTCTGATGAGGGCTAGGCGCGGGAGAACGAAAGATCCGTTTGTCTTCTTTTCGTGATCAATGACATTCGACGACATTAAGATAAGATCAATGACACTTAAGATTATTTTCTTCCAACCCGATCAATATCCCTTGTATCCCTGGGCGTAAAGTAATAACCTTACAGACATTTTCACTGTTGGAACCACATTATTGCCAAGAAATTAGCTAGAGTTTGGCTCTATGACGTTAAATATGAAATTGCGAAAGTTTAAAGAATGAGATATCTGAAGTACATGTTCTGGGATCACATGGCTCGCAGTAAATCAAGTGTTTTTGAAAATCAAGTGCTTGAAATATCGTTTGACTCACATTACGTGATACGAGATCTGTTCCTTAGGAAGTAATGTCATAAAACATATGTTTGTCGAGGTTTTCATTCCCAAAATGCATGAATAACCAAATGTAATGAAATACACATTTCCTTCCTTCTGTCTCTTTCTCTCTCTAGCTTATCTCTCGTTTGTGCGTTCGTTCGCCCGTTCTATCATTCATTCATCCATCCATCCATCCATTCATTCATCTATTCATTCATCCATCCATCCATCCATCCATCCACTGATTCATTGATCTATTCATCCATCCATCCATTCATCCATTCATCCATCCATTCATTCATCCATCCATCAATCCATCCATCCATCCATTCATTCATTCATTCATTCATTCATTCATTCATTCATTCATTCATTCATTCATTCATTCATCCATCCATCCATCCATTTATTCATCCATCAATCCATCCATCCATTCATTCATTCATTCATTCATTCATCCATCCATCCATGCATCCATGCATTCATTCATTCATTTATCTATTCATTCATTCATTCATCTATTCATCCATCCATCCATCCATCCATCCATTCATTCATTCATTCATTCATTCATTCATTCATTCATTCATTCATTCATTCATTCATTAACATAGCCCAATATAACCCCCTTTGATCCGTCATGCGGTCGTTCATACACACGTGTACACGAGCGACAGGATTCAAAGTGGTCCAGGGTCACTGTTACGATCACATGCGGTTATATTCTACACTTCGTGAACTGAACTCCGTCCGTCTGGCAATTTCGTTAGCGAAACACCAGAAATATACCGACTAATTTGCGGGCCCTTCTTGTTGACAAAATCAATCGAAATATATCCTTTAGTAAGAGTGTGCGAAACGAGAAACTCACTGAACGCCCCGCGTTAAATACAGAATACTCAACTTCAAAAAGGATGCCTTTAGCAACGACGAACGACTTCCTGCAGGCTTTCGACCGTCCTACACGATGCTGGAATTTCCGATTGTCTGGGAATTTCCCGACACATGAAAACCATATGTATATATAGCAGCGGAATACCAGGGAGTGAAGAAGGGAGAAGCGTGCTTGCTTTGGCATAAAAGTTCCCACGCAGGTTTGGTTAAACCTTGTATAATTTTTTCATGGTGACATTCGAATGGCTTTCAGGAATTTAATTACAAAAAGCCCGAATAGTTTGGCGTTCCCAATTTTTGGTAATTAGGTAATCGTGTGCTTGTTTACCTTTTTTTTTTTTTTGTACTGGGTGCCCCCCCCCCCCCCCCCCCCCCGCAAATATCCCTTTTTTTTGCTTTTTTTGCTTCGGCGATTTTTGGCGGAGGTGCTCCCCAGACACTAGGTCCTCGCTACGCCCCTGCAAGACGTTATGTGAAATGAGAAGTCCATACTGGTCTTTTTAAGAGCAAGTTTTGTTTGTATGAGTGGGAAACATTGGACCGTCTATTGACACTGAAATAGGTTCCAAGAAATAGTAAATCATTCTTTCAAATGCTTGAATTTTTACAGTTGTTTTATGATATTGTAGAGTTGCTGCAGTTTTGTTACGACTGGGAAACTTTCCGTAGGACGCACCATGACACTTAAATGGTTGCCACGCTAAATCAATCAACCAATGACAACGAAGGAAAACGTGTACCGTCCAATCACATTGCTTGTGAACTGGAAACTATTTAATAGCAGGTTCCGACTCTTAAGTGAAATCTTAATATATTTTTTTTAAATGTCGAAATAACTGATTTATGGTCAAAAAGATTTGCGCCATAGCAAGAGACTTTGTGGTATTAGTCGGTCTGGAGGAAAAACTGATGAAGCCATTATACGAGGGGCGGTAATCAAACGATCGCTCCGCTATATTACACAATGTAATCGTGAGACTTTTAAACGGCTAATGTGTTCATGATGTCTTTACCTGATTACAACGTCTTTTAGTTTCACAAGGTATATCACCGTAATATATTCAGTGTGAAAATCTACAGTTTTGTTACGAAAGGTGCGGTAAAACAGTAAAGAAATTTGCTCAATTTGTTGCCTAAAACATTTTTGCTTCGTACAATCGTACATAAACACATAAACTTTATTTACGAATTTACGGTAAATTGTAGAGCAAATGTTGCTCATATTTTAAAAGTCTGCGCCACATTTTTTTATTTCGTTGCACGAAGTAAAAACTCTCTACTCATTGAGCGAATTTCACTAAATAAAAGTAGAAGATCCCCTTAAGCAAAATCGAGTCACATTTAAAATGACTATTCAATTTTTCCAAGTTGATTAGAAATCTTTTCCTATCTGGTAAACTGTTCTGTTTGAAATTGAAGGAAGCCATTCGTCAGCGCGATGCTCGTTGGCTAACAAGGACCTATTTGATTTGATTGGCTAATAAAAATTGGAGAAAGCCATTTAACAGCTCGACGCTCATTCGATAACAAGAACCCTTCGATTTGATTGGCTAATAAAAATTGGAGAAAGCCATTTAACAGCTCGACGCTCAGTTAATAACAAGAACCCTTCGATTTGATTAACTAATAAAAATTGGAGAAAGCCATTTAACAGCTCGACGCTCATTTGATAACAAGAACCCTTCGATTTGATTGGCTAATAAAAATTGGAGAAAGCCATTTAACAGCTCGACGCTCAGTTGATAACAAGAACCCTTCGATTTGATTAACTAATAAAAATTGGAGAAAGCCATTTAACAGCTCGACGCTCAGTTGATAACAAGAACCCTTCGATTTGATTGGCTAATAAAAATTGGAGAAAGCCATTTAACAGCTCGACGCTCATTTGATAACAAGAACCCTTCGATTTGATTGGCTAATAAAAATTAGTGAAAACCATTTAACAGCTCGATGCTCATTGGTTATCAAGAACCCTCTTATTTGATTGGTTAATCATCTTTGTTTGTTTAATACATTTCACACCCTTGACAAATCACTTTATAATTAATTAATAATGAAAATACTTTGATTCTTAGATTGTGTTTAAGAGATAAATGTAAAACAATCCAACTAAACTGTAATGAATTCATCCCTTTTGAGCACTGTACGACAAAATAATGCGATATCATTTCTTAATTCGTCTTCAAAGCGATAGCTTTTGATCCTTAGACTAGCCGACGTCAGGAATCGAGAGAGTTCCTCAAACTCTAGCCTTGTTTTCGGTTATAAAAATGGTTTTCAATTAAAAAAACCTTTACTGAAGAAGATATGTGTTCATATTACAAAAAAAAAGAAAAGGCCAAAAAGTTCTGAAAATTTGTTAGTTATGTAGCCTCAAATACTCAACGATCTTAACAGTTGAACAGTTTGGGAAATAATATTCGCTCAATGTGCGATTGACAAGCGCTGACATTCTTTTTAACTCGTGGATACGCGAAGCGTAGAATTAAAATGAGTTATTTTTTCTTGCCCTATTTCGTTCAATATTTGTTTCATTCATCTAAGCCGAAAGGATAAACAAGTATTGTGTACACATATGGCTGTAACAAACACTTATTATCTACAAGTAAGTGTTTATTCTTTAAGGTAAGTGCTGTAAGAGATATGCCCTACTTGGTCGGTAAACATGTCAAGTATTGCGTTTCTTCCTCCTAAACAATATTACTGAAAATACGAATGAATACGGTGAAAATTTTTTTTTTAACAACTGTCTTCTTTAATATACAGATTGTAACTGAATGCTTAAGTTATTAAACGAAAACAAAATCTATCGAGACTCCGCAAAAAAAAAGACAAATTGCCAAAGGCGGTAATATTGAAAACTGTTGCAAAAATTTTTTTTATGGTGTATGATAATTCAATAAAAACTGCATTAGGGTGTTTCAAAACATTTGTAATTTCTAACACAGTAAAGTAGATTGTTTTTGTAATATCTAAGTGGCCTAGTGTAGCTTTTAAAATGCGTTATATGTTGTGTTAAAGTTGTTTTATGTCGAGAGCGCTGGATCAAAGAAAATCATTTAAATCTGTTAATCTTACCTATTTGAGGAGACAGGCTTTTATGTAAACAACTATATTAAGGATTATTCAAAAATATTTAAAGAATATTTCAGAAAAACTTATTACCCGAAGAGAGGGCCAGATAAAAAAGAATAAAAAATCTTTAACTTTTTCAATCACACTCAAGAAATATTATTTCAATTCTTGTCCCTGATAATCCGTATAAAATGAATGATGAATTGAACTTACCTCAAGATTTTTAAGTATTATATTGTAGTTTAATGCTACAGGAGTCTGATATTTGGCACTTTTTCAGTAAATAATTTTTTTAAAAGATGTTGAAATTTGCCTTAAACTGAAATCGAGCGATAGATTCAATTAATTTTTTACCAGCAATATTTATTAGGCAAATATCATTACAAAATTATATGCTGAAATTAAAATTATCTGATGAAAAAATAAATCGAAGAGGTTGTCAAATTGTTTTTTTTTTTCAGTTTCAACTCGGCAAATTAAGAACGAAATTTAACTTAAAAAATAATTTTCATCGATTCAAGTTTCACTGACATAAACATTAACGTACCTGTTCTGTGGTTTTCTTTCTTCGAGTTAGAAACTACAAAACCAGATCGTGGACTGACTGTTCAACTTGCGCTTCTGTGGGAAAAAATACAATGAAAATTGGTGTGGTATAAACTAAGACTTTCAGCCTATCCACGTTCGGTTTCACAGCCTTAGATTTTAGACAATTCAGCCTTTCAGACTGGAAAAAACAATCTTGAGAACGAATCTTAACTTATTCCATTAAGTACCGAGGAGAACACTTTTCGAATGAGACGTTATTTGGAGCAGATGGCATGTATTTGTTACTGATTTATCAGCCTAGTTTATTGGGTTATATTTTCCCTTTCAACAAATTAATATGACTTCTAAGAAATCACCGTAATTGCCTTGGTTGGCTTTACAAATGTTAAGACTATAAGAGATAGCCTGACCTGTCTGCCAAAACGAATGTTATCTGGAAATCCTACTTAAGCCCTTTGAATCATTAAAACTGGCCAACTGCCGAACGGTTCATGTGCTGCATACGATATACCAAGCCAAAAAAGAATAATATCCTGATATATACTATCTTAACAGCTTGCCGTGAAAGCTTATTTTAAGGAAAATAGAATGTGATAAAAATATAGTTCAATTGCGTGCACCTGTATTTTGCCGCATGATTGCTGGAAAAGGAATCTTGATTTTTTTGGCCTCGATCGATATTGGTATCCTCAGCCGATATGAGATAGATTGAGGATTTGTCAGCTAGTCGCCAGGGGCGGTTTGTCTTTACAATAAGAACAAATGCATGACAATCTGAATATTTGAAATAACGCAAATGGTATCGGTAATCTGAGCCGGCCTGCAGGCGAATCATTAACTACTTCATCAAGCTAATGAATCGCATGGATTCCTCAACTCTTATTCATCGTGAATCGGGGAATCGGATGTCGGTGGTTTTAATGTTCCGACACGACTTCAATAATTATTTTGCATTTCCACAATACATACTGAAATAACCTTGCCTTAGAGATTTGTCCGAATTGGTGGAAAATAACAATTCAATTTTACACTGAGATTTTTCGTACAATTTTTCAAAGTTACCTTCAAACTACTGAGCAAAATGCGTACGAAAACTACTGAGTAAAAGTACGTACCATCTACTGACTCTCTTTGCCACGCGATTCTTCCAAAGTCTTGTATGTTTATCCACTCGAGTCTTTGGCCACTTTGTTTCTGTTCACCGCTGCTGTTTATTCGAGTTTCTCTTCCTTGTAGAACGTGCTCTGATAAGACGCAAGCTGATGGTAAGACGACAATGATCGTGTGGGAGTTGGGTTTACTACTCGGCCATGTTTAGCTAGTTTGCAGGACACACATTTGATACTAATTAAGGATGTGAAAGATTTAAGAGTCTATCATGATAAACATTTACTGATTAGGTTTTCATCTCATTATCAAGCATATGTCACGTTAGGGTCAAAAACCCTTATGCTTAGCAGCTTTCCCAGAGCGCTCGCTTCCCAAAAGTCGTCTAAGCCTTAATAGCACAAATCGAAATCTCCTGATTAAATCCATCCTATCTTCTTCTTGCGAAACGGAGCTACTTTGAAAGCTGTTTGGCAAAAGGAACTAAAGTTGTGGAAGCATTCTAAGCGCTCAAGAGTATTTCAATGTCAAGTTATGGATAAAGGTTTCTCACCGGGCGTTGAATAAAGCACAGCAAATCATGTCTGGATAAAGGGGCTGTTTTGAATTTCTCGCTTAGTGACCTTGGTTAATTTTCTAAATACCCTAGAATATATTAATCCCGATTTATCATTCGTGATCCACTAGCCTACTTATCCACTAATTCGGCTGATTTTTCATTCCTCGTAGGGCATTTTTATCGAATTCATTGTCGCTCGTTAACAAGTATTATTTAGCGCACATGCACCGCGCGCCAAGCCGACGTAGATATAATCGGCACACACGCACGGTATTCGATAACCCATCTCATAGGCTTTGTTTCCGTATCTTGAATACCCAACAATCGATGAAACTACTTTGAAATAAATAGCCAAATAAAAGGGAACCGGCTTGATAGGTTAGCTGGCCCCCAGGGGGAATTTACGGTACCACATCAAATGCACGGATGCTTGGATTCTTTTTGATTCATGTAGGGTCCTAAGCCGTAAAATATTGCTGGAATATCCATTAGTGCTGAGTGACTAGTAAGGCAGGTAGATTTGATCAAGTCACGAATCCATATGGATAGATAGCAAAGAAAATCTCAGATTGTAAGTGTCTACTGATGAACGAATTGCATCTGGATTTGGCCATCGTGGGTAATGGATTTTATATCTGGAAAAGATCGAGTCTGTGCACACTATAAGCTGGTGTTTTTGAGAGAAAAGAATAGGGAGGGAATTCCGTTGGTACACCGAGGTGCAAAGAGAACGCTATTTACAGATTACTTCCTCGAACACTTCCCATAACTCATGAAGTTCTTTAATATTCCACGATTCACGTCGTGCTCCAGACAACGAGTCTCCCTCGTGTCATCAACAAGATAACTTTTCCTAAATGCAGACGTCTTTTTCCTTCCTGTACTGGCACCGCTTAACATGTTCCCTCTCCTTTTCTCCGTGAACAAATGAACTGTGTAAGAAATTACCGGAAAATGCTGTCGGATTATTCACTCGGACTTTTTTTAAGTCGAAAACTTTATTAGTAATAAAGTGTCTCAACAATAAGCGTGAAATTCTATTTTTTGCTTGAAACGATCAATCTGTTTTGCTTTGTTTGATATACTTCCTATTTTATTACTCAAAAAAGCTTTTTTCTCCTATTTACTAAACAACTCTTTCTTCTAGATAATTCCTTAATTCTTATATACATCGTATAGCAATTTATTTGATTTCAACTCATCACTGATTAAAAATAATTTCATGCCTTTGAGATATTTACAATTGTTTTAGATATATCTTTCGGTAAAATATAAAGTAGAAGCTGATTGCTTCGTAATGTCTGGCACATGTCATGCAAAATGGAGAAAAAACGATTGGGAAACCTATAAAGTGTAGCACGTTTTTAAAATTTGTTTGGTTGAAAGTCCTGAAGTAAGATAGGAAAACCTATGAAGTGCAGCATGTTATGGATTTGATTGGCTGAGTGCAGCCGATGTTATGGATTTGATTGGTTGAGTGCAGCCGATGTTTTGCATTTGATTGGTTGAGTGCAGCCGATGTTTTGCATTTGATTGGTTGAGTGCAGCCGATGTTTTGCATTTGATTGGTTGAGTGCAGCCGATGTTTTGCATTTGATTGGTTGAGTGCAGCCAATGTGACATCACCAGTGACATCATCATCATCATCATCATCATCATCATCATCATCATCATCATCATCATCATCATCATCAATTTCCTAATTGAAAAATAACTATACTAAAGTGAATATAAAAAGAGTAAATACCGAATATACCAAAAATATTGAATAAATCTATTTCAAAGATATCATTTAGCTATTATTTTTCTATTGCTTTTAAATTTTTATCTCCACCATTTATATCTCTGTCAGTATCCAGCTGTTGCTCTTCGCTCAATGTATCTTGAGAGAGCCTCATTTTTCGAATCATTAGCAGATTTTTTAGCTAGATATAAAGATCTCTGAAATGCAGTTTGACAAAGGAATAACCTACACTGTAGGTTAAAATTATAAAAAAAATTGTTGATGTCTTGGAGAATTAGTTACATCGAAACCAAAGACTTGAACCGATAATCGTTTGACTGGGCTTCCTGTGGTAGCACATTTTTACTCGGACCCTCCCAAACCTGATGTCTATATAGATATTTATAAAATAGGAATTAGAAATCACCACTACGTAACTTTATGCACACAGAGTAATATTGCCTGTATCGCTGCCTATCAACAACAACTTGTTGAGTTCGAGGTAACCAAGTGACGTCACGTTCCCGCGCAATACTTCAGATGACAGCTTGTAGCTCACGTAGGATCCCTGTCAACCAATCATATTAGAGTAAGACATGTGTTACAAGACGTGCGGGAAAACACGCGCTAGGGACTGTTATCTTAAGCTTTGTTCGATTCAGATGTCAATTTTCTGTTCCGTTGAGACTAATTGATTTCAATATCTCTTGGATTCTTAGGACATGAAATGTTCAGACCGGTAGGAATGTTGCTTGCGGTAATATTTAACGATATGTCAACCCTATCTCTTAACGCTGTATATTGCTCTATATACGTACGATGACGTCATTTTTTAGTCGAACGTTATTTAACTTGCTTATCATAATTCGATTGGGTAACCAAAAAGTTGAAAGTGACAAAACCTATCGTCAAAAAGGCTAGCTTGGGACATTAACAACTTAACCTCAATTTTTATAAACATCGCGTATACCTATACATATATCTGCACTGAAAGACGCGCACAGACTGAATTAATTATATTTTTGTAAAGCGCCATCCAAGGTCAAACCAATGGTCCAAAATAGGAATCCAATTTTATTGATTTAGCTGGAGGCTGGAACAGGTAAATACCCTATACCCCCTCAGAGACCTGTTGAAGCGTTGTATACTGGGTGTCCTAAGTGACTGCGTCTGTAGACAAATACGCTGCTAATTGACATTACATTTATTTTTGGGATTGGATTTTTAGTCTTGGAGATATTTGAGGTCAAAATTGGCCTGGATTTCAATTCACTCTAGAGATTGTGGGTACCGGGTAACCCTACCCCTCCCCTCTATATCGGGTTCGGTATGTTGCAATAGACTCCTTTCATGTGACCTCAAAGTAACTCAATTTGAAGGAAAAAACAAAAAAAATTCATTCTACTGAGAATTAGCAACCTATAGTTAGTCCTCCAAATTGAGCTGCATTCCGAAGTGCTGCAAGGGGTCTATCGTTTTGACCTTATCCCTTAAACTGAATAGAGTCATATTTCATTTCCGGTTCCGGTAGAGTGGAAAGAAAATATCTGAATACTAACTAACCTCTGTAGGCTCGTTGTTTGTTATATGGACGCCTATACGATTAGCTATGCTTGACGATAATATGTAGTCTTTCTGGACGATGAGGAGGTGAAGCGGTTCCATGTGACCTGAAGAAGACGAAAACAGTATAATGATATAATCTGACGCAGTAAAACCCATTTTTGTTGCTAAAAAGGCTCGTTTAGTACCCAATGTGGGATGTACTACTGATCACGTGACTCAAGAGAGTACGAAGTTCCATGAAGGGCGGAGTTGAAGATTTCTCAATACGAATCACGTGGTCACGTGGTCAGTAGTACGCCCGGTGCCATATTGGATACGAAACGACTCTTGGATTCTGCAACCAAAAGTTTGATGGGATAAATAAATGAGTTTGAGAGGATATCAGGCCTCTTTTGATGTCACCTGACCAAACAATTATTTTTTTCTTTTTTGAGATTAAAATTTGCTGTGATTTCTATAATACGATCACTGATGCACTTGCTCATTTTTAATGCTTCAACAGCTTTTTAAAGATATTTGAAAATAGCAATTACACGAATAAAAGTAACTGAACCTTTGATATTCTTTAGCCGTAATCCGTCGTCCTTCCACAGAGATAATCCCTGGTCCATTGATGACGTTAGAAGTGAGTTGTTAGAAAAAGCTCGTACCTGGAAAACAATCACAACACAGAAATTAGTGCGCATGCGCAGCCAGGGTTTAGCAGATATATACGACATCAAGCAAAAACTCAGACCCGTTATCTTGATGTGAGGGTAACTGGTGAACACAAAAGGGTCTAAGAATAAAACAAGTTTCTTTGGAAAAATATTCAACTTTGTCCAAAATTACGATGAAATAGACGACAGACTTTGGAATAATGGCAACAAAAGCGTGCAAATTGTTGCGCAAACATTGCCGTTCTTATTACCACTTATTACCACTAGTTAATTCGAGGGGAACAAATGCGCAAGGTGTATTATAAATAGACTCACTTGTACTACATCACTTGTATGGGCTCGTCTTTGACTGCGTAGTAACCCACCACGGACATCAAGTACGGATACCAGCCCTGATGTGAACCCCAGCGCTACCCATCGACCATCGGGAGAACAGCAAATATCTCGCACCAAACCTACAACCAGATGTGAATAGAAAGTCAGTGAGAATAATGTTCGATGAACATGTAGATCGGTCAGCCTGCAAACTAATTACCAGGCGTTTCGGTCAGGATAGGTCAATGCGTTTATATTTTGTACTTCTCCCAAATTAGGACCTAGAAACGTTGGGGGGGGGGGGGGGGGGGGGAGGGGGAGGGAGAAAGGATCAAAGATAAATCAATTTATAGTCATTAAGTAATCTAGTTTAACTTTGTCAATGAGAGAGTACACGGAAGTAAATAAGAAGCCGCATTAACGACGCATCACTTTCTAGAATATGTAATCAATTTTAGTTTCTTACGATGCTAAAATTAGTCATGATCCCGCAATCTTTCATGATGATTCTGTTTACTCTCACCTGCCGCGCTGCTGGTGGTAGTCTTCCATTCTTGAACGAAACGTGACTGGCGAACATCGATGAATCTAAGATAACAAATTAGTTGTTCACCATGAGGTATCTTAGAATAGCGCAAGCATCAAATTTGAGTCAAGTTTTTTTTTTGGCAATTCATAACAACGAAAATTTAATTTGATGAATTATCGGATTTTGCACAAACATTGACATAGGTAGAGTCCTAGACACGCGCGCGCGTTTTTGGCGCGAAAATCAGTTCCCGAAAAATGCACAGGAAGTCCAACGGACAAAACCGTTTTTCTTCTATCCCAACATTCAACAATATAAGATTTCTTAAAGATTTGGACTTTTCTTTACGAAAATAATAACTTACATAGAAAATTATTGTCAGAGAATAATAAATCATAGACCAAATATAGTGGAAAACGATATTCAAAGGGTACAGTGCTTATGCTTAGTTTTCAAGCAATGTTTTTTTTAGCTTGTGTGTAATGTTTTCCCATTTCAGACCATGTGTTATTCTCTCGAGAACTGATAAGATTTTTGGTTTTAAATATATTCATATTCATGTATCTTCTCATGCGCAACCGTTAAACAAAGACATGATGCTCTAGGGAATGACACGTGGTCCAAAATGGGAAAACATTACACTTAAGGTAAAAAGGTCATTGCCATACGAAAATGAACATAAGTTACCGTGAACCAACCGTGTACGTGCGTTTATACTTTGAGTGTTTCCTTTTTATATTCTTTTGTATCTTCAAAACGAACGAATCGTGATGAAACACCGTCAACGTGCGTGCTTTAATTTAGTTTTTGTTTTAAGTGTTTCCTCTTCGCGTTTTCTTGAACGTGCCAGACAAACGTATCGTGGGTGGCTAACGCGTAACATAATACACTATATACGTGAAGGTTGTGTTGCTGTTTTGAATTATAAATTTTGTAGTGTATTGTTCTATATTGTATGTATTGTATGTATTGTGTTGTCTTCTATTGTCGTTCTATTGTTACTTGAAAATATACTTACTATTTTATTACCATAATTTTTATATTCTTTTAATCTATCGTCAAATATATAAGTGTGCAAGAGTTGCTATGTTATTTACCATGTCATACGAATAAAACGACGTACTTCAGTAGGAAGGAAGGATTAAAAGAGGAAACGATCAAAACTTAAGACAAGACGGAAGAAACAGGATGTTACTGATAGTGAAAATATAGACAAGACTAAGCGTTGGTCTTGAGGCGCTGCCAGGAGGGTTGAAGTTATTTAGCTTAAGTGAAACTCTTTTAACTTTAGAGGATTAAGCTAAGATAATCAAAGGTTAAGAGGCTATTCTTCGTGTCATGACTGATGTGATTACTCATTTATTTTCCAGACTTTATGGGTTATCTATATTCACGGTGAAACTGTTTGCTCGAGTTTCAGTTTCTAATTCTGTTTAATGATCTTTTTGGGTAAAATAATGATTAATATTATCAATAATATTTCTAATATTTTTTTAAAATATTTTCCCTCTTAAGACGATAAATTGTGGTTTTAGATATATTTTTAGGTTTTCTTTATATTTATATTTATATCTTATTGTATATTTTTTCTGTCTGATGAGTGCGCAAGCATGAAACTCGGAGTAACAGAGAACATGTCTCTTCTTTAATCTAGACTATACTATATATCTTATTGTATATTTAATATAATAGTTTTTAAAGCATATATATGTAGTATATTTATGCAGGTCCCCTATGGATACCTGCTGAATGCGTTACCCTGTTGAAATAAAGTTCAGCTATCTATCTATCACTAGGGTACGTTTTAAATTCTAGCCCGGGCAGGCTAGTTCGTATGGTCTTACCTTGCAGTGGCTTCTGAAGTAGCGACCACCACAGACTGACTGGGTGCAGGCATCGCTGCCATGGCAACCAAAGAGCTGTTCTTGTTGGATTCCAGAATAGCTATGGTGCTACCACTCACAGGATCCCATACCTAAAACCAAGAGAGAGAGAACGAGATTGACGAGATTTGACCCATACATAACAGAAAAAAGGCCTTTCTCTGCCGCCCTACTCTACTCTTACTACCCTGCCCTGTCCTGCCCTGTTCTGTCCTGCGCTGCTTTGTACTGCTCTGTTCTGCTCTGCCCTGCCCTTCTCTGCCATTCTCTGCCCTGCTCTGCCCTGCCATTCTCTGCTCGTCCTGCCCTGCCCTGCCCTGCTCTGTGCTGCCCTGCTCTGCTCTGTTCTGTTCTCCCTTCCCTCCCTTAAAGACGAAAAATAACAGCACGATACAGGTGATCGGAATAAACACTTACATGCACAGAGCCATCACAGGAGACTGCTTGACGCACAGATTCTATCATATCTACAGTAAACACTCCACGTGAATGACGGTAGTAAGTCCAGGAACTGGCTGACTGAGCTGTCCCATCACCATGGTTACTTAGGGACCAAAGTTTGACGGTTTTGTCTTTGCTAGCAGAAAGGAAAAAGTGTTCGCTGTCTTGGACGTAGATCGAACGAACTGGGCCGCTATGACCTGGGAATATAACAACATCGGGACAGTTGTTTTATGATTGGTAGCACACAGTTTATTCAATACATATAATACATGTATATTTCTTGTTCTCCTTTATACATCATGATACCACTAATTCTAAAGGTTAAAAAGGTAAAGCGTCCTTATTTTACGTCGGTAGCTCGTAAAAGTCCGTGACTAATAAACTTGAGGCCGACGGTGTGCTCATTTTACCCCCCTCCCCCTCTCCATCAGTGCCCCCTCTCCATCAGTGCCGCCCTCTCCATCAGTGCCTCCCTCTCCATCAGTGCCTCCCTCTCCATCAGTGCCGCCCTCTCCATCAGTGCCTCCCTCTCCATCAGTGCCTCCCTCTCCATCAGTGCCGCCCTCTCCATCAGTGCCTCCCTCTCCATCAGTGCCTCCCTCTCCATCAGTGCCTCCCTCTCCATCAGTGCCTCCCTCTCCATCAGTGCCTCCCTCTCCATCAGTGCCGCCCTCTCCATCAGTGCCTCCCTCTCCATCAGTGCCTCCCTCTCCATCAGTGCCCCCCTCTCCATCAGTGCCTCCCTCTCCATCAGTGCCCCCTCTCCATCAGTGCCGCCCTCTCCATCAGTGCCCCCTCTCCATCAGTGCCCCCTCTCCATCAGTGCCCCCCTCTCCATCAGTGCTCCCCTCTCCATCAGTGCTCCCCTCTCCATCAGTGCCCCCTCTCCATCAGTGCCCCCTCTCCATCAGTGCCCCCCTCTCCATCAGTGCTCCCCTCTCCATCAGTGCTCCCCTCTCCATCAGTGCTCCCCTCTCCATCAGTGCCCCCTCTCCATCAGTGCCCCCCTCTCCATCAGTGCTCCCCTCTCCATCAGTGCTCCCCTTTCCATCAGTGCTCCCCTCTCCATCAGTGCCCCCCTCTCCATCAGTTCATTTTACTCACCTGTAAACGTTTGAAGCTTAATCTGTCGTAAGTCGAAGGACAACCGCTGGCTTCTCGCGTGTGACGCTAAAAAATAAAACCCAAAATCAATACCACGTTTAACAAGGAAAACCCTTCATTTGTGTGAAGATAAATTGTTTACGCTTTTTTAAAAAAACGTAGCCCTCACACAAGAATACAGATAATAAGAAAATGTCTTATGAAAAAAAGGTTGTAAATAGTTAATCATACATGAACTGAGTATCTGTATTTTTTAGGGGAAACCGCGTGCCTTGTGTACCGCAGGCACCCATGTAGCATTTAGAAGCGAGGAAAAATCATTTATGGAACAGGAATCAAGCTACTGGCCTTGTTCTAAAAATTGATCAAGAACTGGTTTTATTAAAGAAAAAGATTATCAACTATACATGAAGTGCCACTTCTAGTTTATCTATCGAACGCGCAAACACCCAGAAGCGCATCAACCACCTGGTGTTTGTCGCAAAACCATGTTTCTCATTCAGAGGGGCACTTGGATTAAAATTGGAAAACACCTTGAGACCTGCTTAATCGTATCTATATCGTCTCTCAACCCTATTGTTATTTTAACGTTTAAACCAAAAGTGCTTGGTGATAATGTGCTTAAATGCAGAATTTTTGGGAGAGTAGTTCTTGAAAGTTATCTTTATTCATCGTTAAATTACTTCAACTAGGATTAATAAGTTTCCAATTTTGACGGATTTTCTTCCAAGTGGTTCGGCGCATTTAAGGAACCGGCGCATTTATCTCATGTGGTGCTGCTCACAGCCCGTTTGCGTGATATTTGCCTCAAATGAAAAAAACTTTTTAAAGTGAATATGTCTGGTGTTTTCTTAGTTTATCTTAAGGAACCTGCGCATTTATCTCAAGTAGTGTTCAGCCTGTTTGCGTGATATTTGCCGTGAGTTTTCACTGAGTATACGAACAACTGTTTACGCTCCTTTTTTTGATCAACAAGTATAGGCGCATGCAGTTCACTTCAGCTGCTGCTCAAGGTTTTTGTTATCCTTTTTGTGCGATAATAATCAACTTACCAAGCTGGTGTTCCCAGTAATCTAGCCAGCTTCCTCGTAAATATTGATCTGATGCAGACATCACTTCTGGCTTTCTGATGGTTAATGATAAGAAGCACGTATCAGTTCCATTGGTTCCAGTAAAATGATAGATAAAAAAGTAGTTTTATTGTTGTTGGTGGGTGGGGTAGTAGTGAGAACACTCGCGTTTCACCATGTGGGATGACTTAGGTCAGCCCAAAGGTTGTTTCAGGATTCAATTTGTGAGTTAGCCGTGCCCTGACTTAGATCAGCCCAGATGTTGTTTCAGGGTAATGATAAAATATCGACAAGCGATTGGCACTTGGAGGGAGACGACAACTGGTATATACAGCTACTTCAAAAAAGGTTGGTGAAGGTTGCATGTTACATGTTGTATACCAAGCCCGAAATGCACCATGGGAGTCGTGAATTCAAGCAACGAAAGGTCATAACAATATGAAGTTTTCTCAGACTTTGTCTGCAGGTTTCTCCAGCATATTTTCTTCTGTGCTGCATGACATTATTTACACATGAATATAATACATTTCAAGCTTGTTAAGCAACATGCAAGATGCAAAATGCAATAAAACCTTCACCAGCTGTATATACCTACCCCGTATCTTGTCCTTTACGTTTTTCAGCTCGCCGTGCACTTAACCAAGATGGCGTCCTTATCCTTGGTCCCTTCTTAACATTAGACGACTTGTCCTCGCCTTCTTGCATCTCCTTCATCCCCTCCCCAAAGGCTTTCTCCACCTCAGCGTCACACTCGTCTCTTGGCTTTTGACCGTTAGTGACCGTTAGTGACTCCACCAGGTCGTCGGTTCTTGGGTGGGATAGCTGTGGATCGTGTTTGCAGCAGAGATTCCATATAAGGTCGTGATTAAAAAGAGATGTTTCCATGAACTTGCTTCCCATGATGCCACACAAGGGAACAAAGGCGTGGTGAGCCATGGCTGCAGAGAATGTTTGACAGAGCTCTTCGTACATAGATGTCTTGTAAAAGGCTTCGATTTGCTCTGGTTTGGTGATGTCACCCTTTTGATCTTAATACAGTAAATTTTGAGATGAGATGAATGAACAGATGCAAGGAGATCAATAGAATGAAAGGATAGGATGGATGGATAAGATGAATGGACAGATGGAATGGACAGATAGGATAGGTGGGATGGATGGATGGGGTGGGATAGATGGATGGATGGATGGGATGAAATGGTTTGGGATGGATGGATGGATGGATGAACGAATGGATGATCCACCCCTCTTTGAGCGTTAATCATGACCAATAAATTTACCTTGTGCCTCAGGTACCTCCGGCATGCGAGAATCTGTAGGAGAAACAGAACTCGTCAAACCAATAAAGGAAGACCTGCCCAACTTCATCTCCTTCTTCTTCAAGTGAACCAACTCAAAACACGAGAAAAACTGCTGCAGAGGGGCGATCATGAGTTCTCTAGCAAGCTCACGCTCGAGCTTCAAGCTCAGCACAGTCAACAGATCAACGTAGTTATGACAAAGCGCTGCCCGTGCATCCCCTCCCCCGGGGAACTTAGTATTCCAGGAAGACAGAATTCGAAGAACTGGCTGGAAGAGAGTCTTGAATAGCTTCTCGAAGTTATCGACCAGCGTTTCCTTGGACATGTAAGGAATGCAGTATTTAAGGAGAGCAAAGACAGCTGCGAGAGACGCTTCACCACGTGCGCTGAACTTGGTGTGGATAGCTTTGATCTAAAACAAATAAAAATGTTTCAATAAAACCCCATCTGTATCGATGTTTTTGTGTGCCCCGTATCTGTCAGTGTAGTGATTGCTGAGCATACACTGTCATCAGAGGGCAGTTTCTTTAGGGATTATAGTGGAGGTACAGCAAATTCTTAGTCTGTACCCTGTATACAAAATCCCATCGAGCCAGTTGTCTTATATGCATAATACAGTCAAACTTTTATTGTGGTCGTTAAGAAGAGGTTGGTCGCTTAATGGAGGTTATTCTATACTAACAATAATACCCTTCACAGCTCTCTGTGCCATCTTGAAAGGTGACCTTGCAATGATAGAGACATGTGAATAATTGTCCAAAGTGTTAAAAAGGGTCTCTATCATTGCAAGTTCACTTCATGTCTCGCTTCGATACAAAGGCACGGCTACTTCAAGCAGGCGCAGGGAACTGTGAAGGGGACTATTTTATTATTTCATAGTTCGAGAGTTGCTCCCATCGGATCTTAATAGTCTAGTATCACAATGAGAATCGAACCTGAGCCGTACGGGCAAAAAGTGAAGCGTTTGACCACTGCGCTACACATCCCTTTGACTTGGAATACATATGTCTATAGAGAATCATTTATGTGAGCATTCCATTCAATTAATACTTACTACTTTTTCTGCATATGGCAAGTACTGATGCAAAACAAACGCTTCTCCATAAAGCGCACAAAAGTTTCCCAGACAGTACAGCACCCACTTGGCCTTGCGATCCTCGTCCTCAAACTCATACTCCTCTACGCCCACCACATCGATATAACACTGAGGGAGCATGGTCAGTAGCTGATTGGCGAAGTACTTGGAAGTCAGGATGGGACCTAAACGAGGGGCCAGCCACATGACACTCTCTGCAGCGATTCCTGATACATAAGAAGTGCTGAGGTCTTCTTTAGGTGGCTCGTATTCTTTACTATCTGGTTTAGTGTCTTGGTAGAAGACATCAGCCGAGGGACGACTGGGTTCTGAGTCCTCTTCACTTTCTTTGAAGTTTCCTGATGATTCATCATCTGATTCGTTGCCGGATGGAGCGTCATCGCCATCACCACCATCACCGTCATCATCGCCATCACCATCACCATCACCACCATCACCGCCATCACCGTCATCATCGCCATCATCATCACCGTCACCACCATCACCATCACCACCATCACCGTCATCATCGCCATCATCATCCCCATCACCACCATCACCGTCATCATCGCCATCACCGTCATCGTCGTCGTCATCCTCCTTTCTCCTTTCTTCTTTTTCCCTTGTTTCTCTTTTTACGATGCTATCCTCTTCCTTCGTGCTAGTTTCTTCAAGATCTTCAGTCTCATCATCTTTATCCGTCTGTTTATCGTCTTCATTCGCATCAAAACTACTTTCTTTAGTTACTGTCTCCTTACTGTTATCTTCTACCACCTCGTCTTCTTGGGTAGTTGGTTGTTCTCCCGTTAAACTTGAAACGCTTTCTTCGTTTTGTAACTGTTCTTCGATCTGTTCATGCTTGTTAGTGACATCTTCTTTTCTTACACTAGAAACAAGGTTGAGTTCATCGTCTCTAGATTGTTCAGCCTCTTCATCCAGTGTCTCATCATGTCCTACTTCATCCAGGTGCCATTGTATTTCATCCTTATTCTTGTCATCACTTGTTTGATCATCAATAAATATAACAGTGTCCTTTCCTTGTTCTGGTAACGCATCTTCCTCGCCTTCTTGGCGCGATAACACTGGCTTATGGAGGTCTTCTTGTTCCTCATAATCGATAGGTTCATCGATCCTTGGCGCATATTCATCCTCTTCCTGATCACTAAATGGTGCGTCCGTGTTCCCAACATCTTCATCCTCATCATCGCTCGGGTATAACGGCTTCTTTATCTGCTTCTGATTCTTTGACTTCTCTGCTTCACTTTCTCCACCATCAACAGTAATTCCATCATTGCTGTTGACAGAGTTCCGATCAGCTGAGCGCTTCGTCTTTTGTAACATCAACTCGAACGCGACCGCGTCGACGACGAAGCTCGCGAAATGCGTCAAGAAGTTTTCCAGTCCAAAGCGCACGATAATCTGGGAGAGAAAAGACTGCGCAGCGAGGTGTTCGTAGTTATGCAGCATCTTAGAGTCGTACAGTTCGATTAATGGCCTTAGGAAGGTTTTCACGGTAGCTTTAGGGCCAATCGCTTGAGCAATGAGGTCAAACAGGTGTGTGAAAGCGTAAAGGCGGGTCTCTTGATTTAGAAACAAAGGCTCTAGATGATATAATAATAGGTGAACCCCTTCGTCGTCCAACTCAGGCAGTAATGAAGGAATCAGTTCGGTAGCTATGTTAACCTGAAGCGTCGAGTATTCAGACTTGTTACTGAAACAATGCTCGAGTCCCTCGAGGGATATCTTCGGGACGGGATTTCCAAGGGATCTCTCTAACTCCTGCGGGTTTTCGTAGCGTGGCTTGAGGCGGGCTTTGGTGAACTTGACTAGGAAGGAATGCAAATCACTGAAGTAGGAAGGAAATGGGAAGAGTCCTGTTTGAGGGTGGAGTAAAAGTCCGGTGGAAAGAGATGGAAGGGAATCCTTTTCATTTTCCCATTTTCTAGAATCTGTCGAACCCTCGAGGTTGCTGCTTTCTTCTGAGGGATGTAACTTGAGCATTCTCTGGACTCCACTTCTCACAAATCTATAAAAAATAAATAGCAATGTACATTAATATTGCGTATTATCATATTTGGATTTCTGAATAATTTCGATGAGTACTCTATGATTAACTGAAACAATAAGCATTGTGGATGAATGAATGAATGAATGAATGAATGAATAAATTAATGGATGGTTGGTTGGTTGGATGGATGGATGGATGGATGGATGAGATGGATGGATGGATGGATGGATGGATGGATGGATGGATGGATGGATGGATGGATGGATGGATGGATGGATGGATGGATGGATGGATGGATGGATGGATGGATGGATGGATGGATGGATGGATGGATGGATGGATGGATGGATGGATGGATGGATGGATGGATGGATGGATGGATGGATGGATGGATGGATGGATGGATGGATGTGGAATGAATGCATGATGAAGGAAGGAAGGAAAGAAGGAATGAATAAATGAATGAATGAATGGGATGGACTCTTGAATGGATGAATGAACTGAATAAAGGGTGGATAGGTGGATGGATGGATGAACATTTCTCGTGCACTGCAAGTTTTCCATTATTTTAACCGATAGCTAGAGATTCAGTACAAGGAGTTACCTCCTGAATGACCGGTCATTGACGGAATCAACGCTTCTTGGTATACAAACCTTGGTAAAATCTTTGGATTCGAAGAACACAAATGCTTTATTGCCTCAGCTTTTTGCTCTCGTGTTAACCCAGCCGAGACAAGTCGAACTTTCTCAGGTAGAACCATCTCTACTATCAGGCATCCCAGCCATTCAATATCAGTCTGGATCAGGCTGTCAAACACTGAATCATCTATTAAAACCTGTGTCAACATAAATAACATCATAACGGTTATAACAATCCTTCACAATAGACCTCTTTGCCTTGGGTGCAATGTCTTCCCATTTCAGACAACGTGTCATTCTCTTGAGAATAGGATTCTTTGTTTGAGATGTATTCATATTCATGTGTCTTTTTATGTGAAACCGTTAAACAAAGAAATAATACTCAAAGGAACAAAGGAATGATACGTGATCTGAAATATTACACCCAAGGTAAAGAGGCCAATCACAAAGATGGTTTTGGACGATGTCATCCGTTTCCATGACATTCCATAAGCACGTGCGCTTGAAAACGTTGAGTTTTCTGTTGTCATGGAAACACTTTGAGTGACATCTACAAATATTTCCCTCACCTCTGGCCTTTCAAAACTTTGCTGTGTCTCCTTAGCAACAGGGAATTGCCGCTTAAACCTCTGTATGGACTCATAAGTGTCTAGCAGCTGTAGAGGAGTGCAATCCTCTGGAAGGTGGATCTTTTCTGTTTCAAGTAGCTTAGCATTCTCATCGACTACCTCTTTTCCTCCGATCAGTGAGCTGAATGTGATGGACGATGAGCTGGTCAGTAGGGGATCCGTATTACGGGGATCTAAAGCATGTTCATGGGAACTATCATCAATGCTATCTAAAGACATCAAGGAATCATTCAAATTGGATTTTAAGTAAGTGGCCACATTCACATGTTCCGTACTTGAAGGTTCCTTTTGTTCGTCAGTACTGTAAACTAAAGGGGCGTGACAGCGGGTGGCCAACTTTAGGATGTCTGATGTCTTGGCTTGTGAAGGGTGTGGCTTGCTGAAGAGCTGAACTACACCATAGTTATTAACACTCTGGTGTTTATTTACTAAATGAAGGCATACATTCTTGGCTTTGACTGCAGCCTTCCCACTCAACTTGTAGCCAAAGGTCAGATCAATCCATTGATGTAGATGGCTGGATACTTCTTCACTCTCAAGGACAATACGATGCCATTTAATGAACTCTTCAGCTGTAGGTGTCCAGGATGGCAGCTCAAGATCAGGCAGGTCATCATGTATGGATTTAAAAATAGTAGGATCTGAATAGAACTGAGGGATGCATTCATCAGGGGTCCAGGTGTACAACCGTTGCATTGACGATGGGTATTCATTAGGTACCCAGTTGGATCTCAAATGTTCACACAAAACTGACACAGGTGTACGGCGGGCAAGATAAGCATGATAAGTGATATCTGAAAGAACGTCTGATACATGGTGAGCAACTGCTGAACCTCCTCCTTCGTGATTATCAAACAAAGCCTGCTTATAAGTCATATCAAGCTGGTTATCTCCTTTATTGAGTCGAAACTTCGACTTTGTCAGGTCTCTAAACCCACCATCCTTATCTGTAAAGTCTGTAACCCATGGAAACAAAGGGTGGTAGTTTGGGTCGCCTTGACGACGACCTGCAAAGTAGTTCAGAGCCATTAGATAGTCAAAATTAGTAATCTCATTACGTACCCACATTTCAACTAGAGTTACTAAATCATGCTCAGGTTTCTGTAAATCAGAGACAGGAAACAATCTTTCCTCACACACAGATTCTTCAACCTCCATACTATTTTCTTGGGCTGTTTGGGTAATGCATTTTGTAACTTTGGTATCATCAATGTCACTACTAGTGGGCAATGTTGAGGGCAAGTCCTTAGGCTGTTGATCTTGGTTTTGAAAGACAATAGCATCTTTGAACAAAGGTGTCGTCAGATACAAAAAGAGTCCCTTGTCAAGCCTGATGCTGTCAAGACTAAGTTTCCCAAAATTGACATTATTCTTGTGATACCAATTCAATGCATTCAGAACTTGATATATGATGTACATGAGACGGATGGTTGAGTGGGACACTACAGCAGGACTGAATGTTGAAACATCTTGGAGTCCATGTCGAAAGAAAGGTTCAATGAAGAAGAAAGCATCATCATTTTCAAGTACACAAACCAGTGGTATTACATTACATTGTCCTGTCTCTGGCTCATTCATACTTGATGTGTCATCCTCAAGTGAGTTAAGTTCATGATTAATGTTGTTGTTGGGAAAAGCAGAACTGTTTTTACTGTCTTCTTTCCTTCCTAAAGAGATGACTGACAGACCAAAAACATCCTTAACAATTTTCTTGACAATCTCCTGAAAAGTGAAGAAACAAAAGCAACAACATGAAACTGTGCTATGAAAAATCGAAAGTGAAAAATTGAATAATGTTCCCTTACTCATGTCAATGTTCTATCAGAGTACTGACAGAATCCATGGCTATATAGTCTCTGTGGCCTTTAGTTTGATCATTACACAAAACCCAACATGCTAAATTCCAATTCGATTTGAGAGTTAGCCTTGCCGTGACTTAGTTCAACCCAGAGGTTGTTTCTGGGTTCCATCTAAGAGTTAGCCATGCCCTGACTTAGATCAGCCCAGAGATTGTTTCAGGGTTCCATCTGTGAGTTAGCCTTGCCCTCACTTAGTTCAACCCAGGGTTGTTTCAGGGTTCCATCTAAGAGTTAGCCATGCCCTGACTTAGATCAGCTGATAAAATCTGTAGGTTGAAGTACTTGGCAATCCTTACCTTTCCATCCAGCTCTTCCTTTCTAGATTTGGGAAGATATGTCATTGCCAATGAATACTTTTCTAGTGCATCATTCCAGTTGTGTCTGTATGCCTCCTGATTAACAGCCTGCATAAGCTCTGCTACTGTCAAGTCCATCGTGAACTCAGAACTCCACTGTCCACTTCTGGATCTTAAGCTGATTAATCTATGACAATGACATTATTACAGTAAATATTTCTGACTGATTGCTTTTGTGTTCCTAATTTAATTATTCATAATTTGATAATGCTTATACTGTCAACATACCTTTCTGAATTTCCAACTACAATAGGTTTTTGCAAAACCTTGATGCATACTCTAGCCCATGGAGGATAGGGACCTGCATGTGATGGCTGTAACATTAGTTGCCTCTCATACTCTGACGATGGATGGACATATTTACATGGGAGAATATCACCTTGGTAATTGATGATATCTTTGAGCCATGATTCATGGATCTGAAAATAGACAAAAGAAATCCACTAAGCTTAACCATGGGTGTTTAACATTCAAAAAAGAAACTGGAAATTCCAGTTGGGATAACCAGTTTTTAGTTCCTTCAAATGGAAAACAAATATCTTAGATGGAAAAACCCTGCTTGGGATTGCATGGAGTCCCGCCAGGCTGGTACTACTGTATGGATTTTATGTAAGTAGAGTTGTTTGTTGGTTCTCTTCTGTTCTTTGAGGGTTTTTCTCCAGGTTCTCTGGTTTTCCTCCCTCCTTAAAAATCAATTTCCAAATTCCAATTTGATCCTGGGCTTCACAGTAATTGGAGCACAGCTTCATTGTGAGTGTCGCACGCTGTGATACGACAGCCAAAGCTAATAGATTTGTATTTCTTGGTTCAACGGTTACACCTAAGAGGTCTATATGTATTACTCTGCAAGATACCCCTTCTCCAGTCACGACTGCGAGACAAGCCAGAGTCACACAATATACAAAGGTCACGTTAATAGCCATGATATTTTGTGAGGGAGAGAACTACAAAAATTCATTGCCATTTGCAAGGTTTTCCCCTAAGATAGAGAACAGAATGTTCCGAATTAGGGTTTTTCCACTGCTTAAGGAATGCAAATGCGAAAGAAAAGTCCCAACACGGAAGTTTGTCATCAGTTCCTCTGCACGCACGACTTGAACCAAATAATAGTGAATCTTTGCCAACAAAACTTCATCCCTCAAGAAGCTAATATAACAGTATTTTAGCAAATACTCGATAGTTCTTTGCCTTATTTATCATAAACTAGGCTTTTTATCTGATAATTTAGATAGTTATTCGATGTAGAAGTCACTTACCAAACAAGACACAGTGCCCCCTCTTTCAGTAACACAAGGCCGTATGTGCGAAACATGGATTCCTAAGCCCTTTTCGACTAAACCAGCCATTTCGTTAGCTGTTTGGCTAGCTGCCATTGAGATTCAGGACCTCAGTGAGGATTTTCGTTGCAGAAAACTTTCTTTTTTTTAACTCTTCGCATGTCAACACAAGAACACTTTCGATTGACTTGTGGTTACGTTCCAAGGTTCCAAGCTCCTCGAAGCATGTAAACCACAGGGATCCCATGTGTTGTAGGCAAGTCCTAAAATACTCTTGGCTTGCGTGTGCACCCGTGTGATTAATCCCTGAAAAAGTAATTAGAGGCAAAGGGTGCTATTTAAACAATAGAAAACAAAGGATTTTGCACTATTTCATACTATTTAGCTTTAATACTTTTTCATGGTTTTTTATCCTCATAAAGTAAAATAATGATGATGATTTATATCATCTCCATTTCCCATTATTCCTAATTCCCACCATTTCTTTTTTCTCTCCTTTGTTTTGTGTTCCGGGGGGGGGGGGGTACTGCCTATAATGGACTATACAGGGATGCTCCACCCGAAAGGGGTACTTTTTTCAGGCTGCACATATAGCAAAGGGGTGGAAATTTGCGAGTTTTGGTTTTCTTCAAAGGTATATGAAAAGGGTACCTTTTCAGGCAAAAAGGTATGTAAAAGGGGTACTTTTTGGCTGAAATTTGGTATAGAAAAGGGTAAGGAGCTGAGCATCTGGTATGCAGAGCAGGAAAAGAGTCACATAAGCATGTAGGAAAAAACTTTTTATTAAAAAAAGTTTTTCTCTGACATTGTGTTGTGTTTTTTTTCCCACATTTTACAAGTTGATTTAATCCTACTTTCATAATAAAACTTCCTTCAAATGCCTATTTACATTCCCTAAACATTATGTTTTCAAAGCCTTTGCATTTATATTTTGTCCAGGTTTTTCACTACTGCCTCGAAGACTTTGCACCATTCTATTCAGTTCCCTTATCTCTGCTGCTTGTGTTTCTATTACAAGTCCAATTTCACTCATTTTATCCTCAAGTTCTGCCAAATGTCTGTTTTGATCATCTTCTTTTTTCTCCTCTTTCTTTACACCTCGTCGATACTCAAAAAACAGGGTTCCTACACCAACGCAAAACAAAAATCCTTCGCCAAGTAACTCTGCGGCAAGATTGACAGCTACTTCTTCATTTAGAGGTTTTATTTCACTAGGGCCAACATGACCCATTAGTCGCATTTTGACTGTCGTCTCCAACCAATGAAACCCTGAGAAAATCATTGATATAATTAAACCAGGGCTTGAAACAGTTGAAATAATGGCCAGTCAGTTGCCAGTCTGTCATGATAACCAGCTAAATTAGTTTTAGCTTGGTAATACCTTGTCTCAGGGTTATTCTGACCAGTCATTATTTCAAGCCTTGTTAAACACCTCCTGGGATATTTGTCTATCAAGTTAGATGGGAACATGTGAATCAGGCATGTGACCTTTGGGATATACTGTTTGGCATGTGAGTGGGGGAGGGGGTGGGTGGGTGTGTGTGTGTGGGGGGGGGGGGGGGTTGAGGAGGGGGAGAATGGGAGGAGTGGGATGCCTCTTCATAGAGCCTTAGGCTTTGTTTGTTTGAGCCCTCGTCTAGAGCAAGCCATTGTGCAAGCAGCAACCAGGGCTAAAGGGATTTTCAAGCCATAGAACTAATTCATAATGCTTTGTAAACATGGAAATTCTGAAAAACTCAGTGTTCTGTAACATGTTTACACATTTAAATTTGACAAAACATCTTTAATTCTTAGCTTACCTTGACCAGGGATTACACAGAAGTATCTTCTAAAAAAGGTACTTTGCTTAGCACCTGATTTAATTGCATTTGCTATAGGTTTGGATAGTTGTTTAGCACCCAAACTTATCAATTTAAAAACAGGGAACGCTCCGGCCACCATCTTGGATTCAACTCTTATCCCAACCTTCCTCTTTCGCCTACAACAAAGGAAGCCCATCAGTAGTAACTAGTAAACTATTTAATCTCAGTAGTAACTAGGCCTTCTGACGAGGGGGGCGGGAAGTGATGGGGTAAGGGGGAGTGTGTTTGGGGAGAGGGCGGGGCAGTCTAACTGAGCTGGATAAGATGGAAGTAAGAGGGATGTTGCAAAAGGGAAGGGTTGTGCCAATGAAAAATGGGTAAATTAGAGAAAGCAAACAAGGAAGTGGTGCAGGAGAGCAGAAGTAGCCGTGAACGACAGTCCTTTCTGACCCACCGTTATTGTCAAAACAATAACAATTTTTATTGTAAACTGTTTGTTGTAAACCTACCTAATTCCTTTGATTGTTTACTAGTGCGAAAGTAATTTCATAATGCAAATAAAAGAGTGCGAAAGTGCGTAGCTGGACTCCTACGCCAAGCATAAAAGACGAACTGATGACAGCTTGCTTCAAGTCACATTTTACCTGTGTTTACTAATGCCAAACATCCCACTATCATCATTTTCTTACTTTGGCGCATGATCTTCTGCAGCAGAAAGGCTAGTCAAAGTTTCCAACCGTCAAAGTTTCCGAAACGTGACGTAATCAGTTCCTGAATGACGTCAACCCATCACCTCCTGAGCGGGTGTGGTTTCAAAGGATTCAAGACTGATTCACTCAAGGAAAAACTAAAAGAAATATTAGATTACGTAATTGGAGAGGCGCGTCTTTCAAGATTTTGCTGTATTCAGTTGACACTTAAAAAGCCAAGCTAAAAATATAACCAGAAAGCTAAATGAACCGTAGCACAGGTCATCAAAACTTCGTGATATACGATACGGGATTAGATTGTATACCTTGAAAACTTGTATGAAATAGGAAGAAATACCGGAAAGACTCTTCATCGATTACATCCCGTAAAAAAATAGAAATCTTTAGTTGAGAAAAAGAGAAAGAAACGCTGTTTGAAGGGCGAGTATTACGTAGGCGATTGAAGACCGGAAACGGAAGTGGTTCGTATATTGCGTTTTGATGTAAAGCTGCATTATGGGTAAGATGGGAAGCTCTGCACCATCTTGTAGTGAGAATATTGAATAATTACAAGCTGAAAAACACTTGAATATTCAGCCATTTGAAGCCATACATGCAAGTATTAATAACCTCAGAACAAAAACCAAGGCCTATTCTAGACCACATGACAGCAGGGTTTGGATTTCTTAGTTTTTGGAGCGTCAGATCTGAATGTTTTCAGTGACAATTTCTGAAGGTCTGACTGGGTGAAGACTTTGTTGTTGTTGATCCTGTTTGGACCTGAAAGGGAACTTTCGCTTAAACATAAATAAAGTAACAGGAAACTAAATAAAAGGTAAGCTGCAACGATGTAATGACTTCATGTTGAAATACCAAAGCTGTCCATCAGTTAAGTAGTTAGGTAGAGTTTTCCTTGTTCTTTGAATCATGAGTGAAAATATGCCTCTCGAAAGAGGAAAAAGACGAAGATACAAACCATTGAATCGTAAAGGTAAAAAACCAATAATTTATTGTTTCTTGCTGCGTTCTTTCTATTCAAAGGTAGTGTTTACTTTTTATTCCTTGTTTTGGATAAGATCGAGCTTGGACCCTTCGTAATTTTCATTTTAAAATTCATCTTAAAATTTGTTCACAACTTCTCACCAAACACTGTCTTTTTGCCTTAATTTTTTATTGAATCACTTTAATATTCTTTTGCATGTGAAATGATTGAATTTTAAGGCTTCCGTGCTTATGGATATTGTTGTTTTTATGATCTTGCTCGCCAGGTTTCGAATTCTGTACGTCAATATTGAGCAACCTTCTCAAAATATCCTTCAATATTTTCATATTTTTGCTAATACTTCGATGAATTTAATCTTAAATGCATCATACTTAGCTTACTTAGATTTTATAGATAAAAACGTGTTGAAAGTCATTAATACTGTGCATTTGATCATATGTAGTTAATTATAATTTGCAATCCTGCGCATATATTATTAAAAGCTTTAGGTCAATAAGCACTATCACAGTATGGTAAATAATTTAATAACTTATAACAAAATTTTTGTTTTTTATTAGAAAGGAGGGGAAATTAATTCAGAGGGAAAATTAAATTAATATGTTACAACATTATTGAGAAGCCATTTCAGTGTTACAGCATTAAAGAGAAGCCATGTCAGTGTTACAGCATTAAAGAGAAGCCATGTCAGTGGTCATGCATTAATGAGAAGCCATTTCAATGTTAAGACATTAGTGAGAAGCCATTTCAGTGTTACAGGATTAATTAGAAGCCATTTCAATGTTACATTATAATGAGAAGCCATTTCATTGTGAAAGTATTATTGAGAAGCCATGTCAGTGCTCATGCATTAATGAGAAGCCATTTCACTGCTGCAAAAAATACATACTTTGTAGATCATACTTGATACAGTAAAATAAATTCCTTCTTCACACCTAATATATCTATATCTTAAATGTTTCCAGTAAAGGGAAACTACAACATGGCCACATCAATAGAGAAAGCCGAGGATGTTGAGCTTAAAGCAGTGACAGGCCAACCAAAGGAAGAACCAAAAAAGAAAGGTGCAGGTCTCAAGTTAAAGACTCAAGATCCTAAGAAGCAGACAAGACAAAGTTCTGCTGATTATAAGAGAACACATTCTTATCCTGAAGATAAGAAGTCAAACATAAAGAAACCAAAGCAAAAATCACATGGAAGCCATCCTGAAATCATTCAAAGATTACAGTCCCAGCAAGGTGATTTGATCATAGATCTTTTTGATATTATCCTGGATGCAAGACTAACCCAGTGGTGGATCCAGGGATGGTTCCATAATTTCCATTGAACCCCCTTTTTTTGAGATCTTGTGAAGTCCATCATTTCCCTTACACTCAGTAGAATGAAATTGGAACCCCTCTTTGTGAAGTTGACTGTGCCAGCTTTTCATATATGGCAGCCATTTTGGACCCCCCCCTTTTTTTAAGATCCTGGACCAGCCACTCCTAACTAACTATCTATTAGCCAATAGTAGACCTTATTTGTCTTGTTGCAATGATTTCCCATTATGGACCATCCAAAAGTATCTCCTCATTCTCTAGGGAATGACACATGGTCTGTAATGTGAAAACATTACACTAAAATGAGTAAGGTCTATGGCTCATTGCTTAGAATCAGTTGCATAGTTTTTATTGTTTTAGTAACATATTGTTATTATGTTGTTACAGCTATGACAGTGGCAGTCTTCCTTGTAGAAAAAGCAGCACGTCTCTTAAACTTAGAGGATGGTAAGAATGCTACTGCTGGTACTATGAAGCGAATCATGATGGAGAACCTCAGTCTTCAGCCTGATGCAGCAGATGTCTTCTGTATTTGGCTTAAATCACCATTTCTACGTGAGTTTTTTATATAATGTTATGTTGATAATGATGAATTTAATTACAAGGAAATTATGTTGATGGCAATGAGGATGATGTTGATGATTGAGATAGATGATGATGATCTGCAAAGGATTTTGATAGCTGGCAGTAATGTTGATGGTGATAATGATGAGGATGAGGATGGCTATAAGGATTTGGTTGATGGCTATGAAGATGTTGATGATTGTGATGGCAATGATGTTAATGATATTGGTAGTGATCATGAGAATGATTGCAGATGATGTTGATGATGGCAATGATGATGACATTGTCTCCTGATTAGGATGATACTGATAACAAAAGTGATTATGATTATTTATAATACGTATCTAACAGTCCTTCTTGATAATTGTAGAACTACAGCTGAAAGATCATCATATTCCATACAAACTTCGCAAAGTATGGCCAGAACTTTTAAAGAAATTTACAAATGCGAATGACGAGGCTATTGAAATGGGTATGTTAAAAAATGAAAGATGTTCTCCCAGTAAGTTGTACCTCTCTAACCTTATTTTTCCTTTGCTTTCAGATGAACCTATTTTGTGTTATCAGAGGAATTCATTTTATCCCTTATCAGAGGAAAAGAAAGTAGGTTTTGAATTTCCACATCAAAATTATGTTATTTATAATGACTCAACTGAAATGGACCATTGAGTACTAAGAAAAGGGCTAAACTACATGTAAGCAAGGCTTAAGTAATAAGGGGCTTTCATTAAATTTTATTAGTGTATGGGGGGCAGCAAAGTCACTTTGTCTTTTCCAAATATTATCAAACCTCCACTTCCTGATTGACAAAAATATCATAACCCCCTTTAATTCATCCAGTTTATTACCAACATTAATGAGAAGCCATGTCTGTTCATCAAAGCTCACAAAGCACTCTGGGAAACTGAGTCTTGCAAAAATGAAACAAGAAAATAAAAGGAAATATCAGAAAAAATTACTGTTATTTTCGTCTGTTGAAATACTTACATTTCCACAAAAAATGTCAAAGGAAAAATTGTCTGACTCAGATGAATGTTTAGAGAAGCCAAAAAAGTGTAAGGACTCAGTTTCCCATCATGCTTTGTGCTAAAAATTTGAGTATACATGTTTCATACTTCAATATCCGTAATCAGACTTCTGTTTTCCATAAGGTCACAGATGCTAAAGTGGTCAGAAGGTTGTTTGAAGAGGTAAGGGTTCTGCACATAACACATTTATGTTGCTCTAAGATGTCACCTACAGCTTGTACTTCTTTTTTGCTTGTAAACATCACTTCCTGCATTCTGTATTCTTGAATGGAGTATGGAAAAAGCAGGTTTTATTTATTAAATCATGATAATTTTTGTTATCTTGTAGGCTAAATTCAATGTGATGTCAGGAACATATCCTGTCAACAAGAATGAAAGCCTTGAGTTGGGAGGAATACTGGCTATGCTTGAGAATGGGAAATTCAAGGAACAGGAACATAAACTTGGATTCTTCAAGTAAGTATTCCTAAATATCAATCAGCAGAACGAGTCTGATGAATCTCTTTACCAGCGTAACAAACACCTTGCAGCAATTTCAACCATATCTCAAAATTCTCATGAAAGTAAAATTCCACTATTTTCCACTCCAAATTGAGCCGTATTGGCAATACACTGCAAGGAGTTACAGATTGTTATTTATGCCACAGGGACAAACTGACAGAGTACTTGCCAGTTTCTGCTTGTAAAGTGGGGTGGTCATTACCTGGACGACGCTCAGCAACACGTAACACATTGGAACAACAGTTACTCGATAAATACAAAGAAGTGTCCAGCAGATCACTGGAGTTAAGGCAATTGTACAGGAGTTACTTGGAGAAATGCTGGACCTTTCCATTCTATGGGTATGTATGTTTGTAAGAAATGTGTGTAAAAATATCATACGAGGATGGTTTTGTGGGAAGGAGGAAAACCCTTGAATAATGTCATGTGACCCTACCCCTTAAAACGAAGAATTGGGCAATACGACTCCTTGATTTAGGGAGTTAGGGTCATGTTGCTTGTTACTGCCAATAGCCTGTTGTTAACATGAACAATTTTGTCATTTTGTTTTAGGAGTGTATTTTTTGCTGGTCAGATAGAAAAGCCACCTTCCATGTTATCTAGTATCATGGGAAAGTCTGATCTTCCTGTAAGGGTTGGCATCAACAGAGAAAAAATACATATTATAGATGAGAACAAAAATGTAAGTTGGAAACAACATGGTTATTACATTATCATATAATAATATTACAGTGCAAGATAGAGTTTTTGACTATGAAAAACTTATAGCACAGACCACACCTTTCCATGATTGTGCCAGTCAAGTGTATGAAAACAATCAACATTCCATGCCATGTCTGCACTGCCCCATAATGTTACTGTGCCATGTGCCGTGACTTTTCACACTCATAGGAAATCTGCTCTAGTATATATCTCCAATGGGATGTAGCTCAGGGTGTGGTTATGGGTTCCTTTTTAAAATCCCCCATACCCTCCCACCCCCTGATACCTTAACCATGAGACATTCTGGTTGGTTCTAATAAGTAGGACCAGAAACTTAACTGATAATCACCCTAAAACCTCCCTTTCTGTTGTTGCTCAGTCTTTCTTGACCCTGGCCACCTTTGTTTGCTCCTGATTTCTTTATTAAACTTATATTTTTTCTGTAATACGTCTTAGGAGATTTTACTGTGCCTTGGTTTTGATGAACTGTCATGGGACTACACGCCAGCAGAGGAATGTGATGAGGACTGTCTAGGCACATTCTGGTTGGAGTTTGACTCCAAGAACAATGACGGGACCACAACCGTTCAGAGGCTGCAGATCTTTTCTAAGCAAGCAGTGATGATTGATGCTTTGGTTCAGTCTTGTGTCGAGTGTGAAGATGAGATTCAGGAGTGAGTACTTACAACAGTGATGATGATATAATTAATAAAGATAATTTTTAATATGAATTTGACCCTATTTTTTTGATAACAGGGAATGCTGCCAAAATATTGGAGGGGACATACGATGTCGTATGGATCGCCTTAGTCTATCCAAGCTTGAAAGTAAGTCATACAATACCCTTCAAAGCTAAAAAATTAGAGAGCACTTCAGAACATAAAGAACGTGTTACAAAGTGAAACTTGTAGCTGAAACTTGGGTGCAACTAGGGGTTATTATTTTATTTACCATGAACTGAGCCTTCACTCATACAAGATACCTGGCTCAGATTTTCTTTGTTGACATTATTGATTTTCTTTGCTTTTTCTGCTTACAAGATGTTTGATAACATCTACTTTGCCTCCTATTTCTATTAGTAAAAATACATGTTCAAGATGACTACTTAGATAATCTGTAAGTGAATGTTTGCACTTGACAGTTCATCAGCATGCCATGGTGCATGATCTGATGTGAGCAAGGCTGATTTTTGTATCTACGGGATGTCCATTAACAAAGTACCAGGGTTTGTGGCCAGGGAGAAACTGGGGGTGTAATCTCCAAGTCTTAGCCTCCATCCACTTTCAGTGACTTATAAAGACATTAATTTAGTCTTTTCTATTTTAAAATCAGTTCTCGCACATTTTAGGGTGATCCTCAGTCCTTGACTATATTCATTTGTCATTCAGTGGCTCGAAGGATCTCTTGGGAGCTTATAATCCTCCATTATTCACTAATATCTTTTGTGTTTATCAAGGTTCCTTGGCAAGAAAGAAAAAAACCAATGTGTCCTTCAGTAACCCATTCAGTCGTCCAAAGAGATTCTTGTCACATCCATCAGACGAAACACCACCCAAGCAGGAAAAAACCTGAATGTATTGATAAAAGCGATCAATATTGTCTAATGATTCATATTACCATACTTCTGTCCTGAGGGGAGAGGGGGACTCAGATTTCTTTAGTGACTAGCTAGATAAGGGCTCTAAATAGCAGGCTGTGGATTGCCAAAATACAGGCCAAATATTACAAATGGCAGATGAAAATAATTTTGAAATGCTAAATAGAAGATAAAATGGAAATGTGAAATCTTACCAGTTGTTGTTTACTTATTTTCATTTATTCCTTTTTCTGTAACAATATGTGTCTATATTTTACTTTCTATTTGGAGCCCTGTAGATAGATTGTGTGAAAACATATTTTGATAATCAAAATTGCTTGGCAAGTTACATTCTAATTTAAAAATAATCTATCCTTTTTTGTGGAAATGCAAGTCGTTTTTGCTAAGGAAAAAGTAACCCAACAAACAGTTTTTGAACATTACATAATTATAAGGCTGGGTCTAAGACTGATCGTTGTTACATTTTGTAGGTACAGTACATACTTGTACAAGCTGTCAAAAATATCCATACCTCATTTTCCAAATTATGAGTGGGGCAGGCCTATGGAAGGTCTATTCTCATACACTCCTTGGGTAGTGTAGGGTAGGGAGGGAGGTGTTTAACAAGTGAAGACATACTAGATTCATCATCTTGAGAGTCTGCTACATAACTGATACTCTGATTGGCTAAAAGCCACACAACTATTTACAATAAATAGTTTTTCAGTGAAAGAAATAAAAACAATTTAGGTTTTTCTGCAGCGCAGATTGCATTTATGTTGGCATGCATAGGAGATAACAGTGGTTCATGTGTAATAAGAATCATGACAATAGAGTAGTTTTACAGTAGCCATGTTGTAAGTCAAAACAACAGAAAATTTCTCTTTGAAGAAATCAAACCTCTTGTCATGAAGAGGCATTACTTGTTTCTGCTCTACAATAGACCTTTCCCAAATTCGCTAGGTTGCTCACAAAAATAAGGGTTCCAAGTCCAGACTGAAGTTGATTCTTCTATTTATCAAGGCCAACCTTGACTTGAAACCATTTCATGGTCATCCAAGTGGATTTAAGAAAGGTATATTGGCTGTCGTGAAAACACTTCTATATAAAACAATGCTTGGGCTACTGATAAAAATATGATAATGGACTAAAGGAAGGAATTTAGATTTAGATGCGAGAATAAAATTAATGTTATGTAAGGTTGTAGACTTTTAAAGTTGTCAAAAATAATGACCTGTAAATAGATAATAAACATTTCAATTCATTTTCCATATAGTCTTCCTATTTTAATCTAATTTAAACTTTCTGAAAAGATGACCTTCAATTCTCATTTCTTCTCTTTTTTAGCATCCAGCAGTTTCTTTAATTCATCCACTTTCTTTTCTTTTGCTTTCTTCGAAATAGAACCATTTGAAAATTTTTTGAAGATAATTTCCAGTCGGGGTTGCCATGGAAATTTCCATCGCTTTTGAGGTCACGTTTAAGGAGGCTCAAAACAGTTTTTCTTGAATGCGCATGCTCGAAGGATAGTATAGTAGGCCTTGTAATTTTAATATGCCTCGGTGAATCTCCACAGTTCAGCAGTCTTTTCTTTTCGGTAGCCACTTTCAGACGGCGGTTTTTCATGAGAGAAGTATCTATTTTTCTATGTTTTCCAAACTATAGAGCCATTTCGTTTATTTGTAGAATGTTTATTATTTAAGCACCAGGACGGGAGGGCGAGGACGGCGTCAAGTCCGAGAAAGGACTAGGTCGAGAACGCCGTCGGTCCTTTCGTGACGTAACATTAGAGACGGGAGCGGACGGCGACGGCGGACGATGATGCCAGCACGTTTTCAAAACGGTTTTTCGTGTGCGCGCCCTCGTCCTTGCCGTTGCCGTCCTCTCCAGAACGTCACTTGGTGCTTTTTCACGTTCTAGCGAGGACTGCAGCAGCAAGGACGTTTTGAAAACGAGCTGGCGTCACGTTAGTATTTTGATTTGTGAACTTTTGTTTGTTTTCCCGTCCTGGTGCTTAAGTCTTAAATACGTTGTGTGAAAACCGACGGCGATCTCTATCTAGTCCTTTCTCGGACTTTACGTCGCCGTCCTCGTCCTCCTGTCCTGGTGCTTAAGGTCCTTATTGATGCGCGTTGAATGCGTCATGGAATATTAATATTTTATTAAATAAATGTCTTCTTGATAAACAGACTTTTTAATATTTCATAGTTCATCGTTGCATTTAATTTGTGTGGGGTTTGAAGATAAAGACGTGTTATTCTTTGAAGAATAAAAGGAAGAGAAGACGAATAAAAAGCTCATAGTTACGGGGTCAGAACAAGCCAGCAAAGAAAGGTTTCATAAGCTGAAAAACCACCTGAAAAACAGTTTGCAGGAAAGAGTGTAGAAAAAGTAAGTTTCTTAAATTTTATCGATACTCTGAAGCAATCTAGACTGATCTAAGCCAGCTAACTCACAGATGGAACCCTGAAACAACCTCTGGGCTGATCTGAAGGCCCCTTTACACTGACGATTTTTGCGGCGATTTTGTACTGAATCATAATAAATTTTGTCTTGGTGTTCTGGATATAACTTGACTGACAAGTTAATCCTTTACCATTTTGGACTATGACCAAAATCGCCGCAAAAATCGCACTTCAAATCGCAGTAAAAATCGCCATTGTAAACTCTACTCGCATGTGATCAGTGTCGAGTCCAGGTATTTCACTACTCCTATCCCACCCTTGATTTTCCCTTCTTCGTTAACGCATTTCTCACAGTCAGAAAAATCTCTCTTCAACTTTAAAAAGTCATAAAGTTTCTTTTAAACTTAACAATTTAATAATCGATTCTTAGTCCAATATACCGGTTTTAAAATTTTTTGCCATCTCCTTATTGAAACTATTGAAACACTATTTGAGATATTAAAGGAATAGACTGCCGTCATTTCTAAGTTTGAGGCACAAACTCACTCCATTTGATTTTGAAATTTTGATGAAAAATTATCAATGCATTCTATGAATGAATTACTTCCCGGTAAACTCGATAGCATAGTGTCTATAGCTTCTAGAAGCAGTACACACAAAAACACAAGTTTTCCACAATACTTTTTCCTCGAAAAACATGTTTTCCTATATCAATAACTTAGACCTCCAAGAGAGACGTTTTATATTTCTTATCAATGATAATTATTAAAATGTTAGTTGTTGAAGTATTCGGGTCTCGGTACTGTGATCGAGAATATTTTCAAGGCTAAAACGCACAAATAATTGATTTCGATTTTACATTTTGAGGCAAATATGTTTTCTTCGAAGAACCAAAAGTTTCTAAAAATATTGTGTTTGGTTAAAGATTCGAACGTAGAATAGTGCCGAAAACACCTGCGAAAGTACAGAGGAGGAGCAAGGGCTGGTAAGGCTATAATAGCCCTAACAATTTTTCCCTTTTTCCATAATAGTCTCTTATATTTTCCAATCTTAGCCCCACCACTTTTTAGGGTGTTCCGCGATCTCTGAATAAGTGTAACAGATTTTTTAAAAAAAGTGAATAAAGTATTTGGCCGACTGACAAAGAATGTAGCGAGGAAAAACTTGCCATCTCAACGGAGAATTTAACCCATATTATCATGACTTCGTTTGGTAATTAGGTCGGTTGCCAAGAAAACAATTTTCGAAATATTTGACTTAAAAGGACGAATAATTCAAGTTGTGATTATAGTGTATCGGGGCTAAACATTCAACTAAGATATTTTGCTAAATGTTACGAAAAAAGTGTTTTTCCCCCTCAAATAGCTTTAATAGTAAATTCGCTTCGTCATTAGCCACTTCAAATTCTGATGAAATGATGTTTTTCAATTATTTTCGAGAGAGCCAAGAGAAAAAGAGTCTGGTGGTGTTAACAATGATACTAATGAGAAACCTTTTGTTCATGAAGTGTAAAGAAAGAAAACAAAGCAACTCGGTTATTACTTCCAAATTTCTTTTCAGACTAAAATGAAAGACCAAATCCACGTGATCATCACGCTGTTATCATGCTTCACCCACGTGATCAGTGAGTTCCAATGTCCCGGCACCTGCTATTCGGGATCTTTCCCAAAGAACAAACACATCACCAAAGGAAAACACCTCAGGGGATACTCCTACAAGAATATTACCACTGATGTCCCACGCACGTGCTTCTCGTCCTGTGTCAATGAATGTCGTTGTAAGGCGTTCCAGATGAAACATGTCAGGTGTGAGTTGCTGGATGAGGAAAAGACTTCCAAGGCAGCAGACTTTGTAGATGAGACAGGATACGTGTACTATGATCTACAGCAGACATTCTATAAAGGGGTAAGTTTTGATGCTCTTGTTGTTATACATGACCATTGCGTAAAGATATCTGAAATCAATTTCCAACTTTTTACTCAAGAAATCCTACATGGTTCATCCTGCGAGTGTATGTCATAATGGTTGCTGCAGAACTCAGTCTTGTATGAACGGAGGGACCTGTGTAGAACACTGTGAGAAACCAAAAGTCAAGTTCAGCTGCAAGTGTCCTAATACCCATTGTGGAAACGTCTGTGGGAGGAAAATTGAGTCTTGTATTGATGTGTTCAAAGGAGCTGCACCTGGTACCATGCCAGCAAATGGTACCTACATTATCACCCGTAGTGATACCAAGACTACTGTACCCGTCTATTGTGCTTTTGAAAGTCCAAACCAGGCCTGGACTCTCATCGAGTCATTTTCTCTTGCTAACAATGGGCATTACATGAAAAAAGCCTTTTCTCAGGACATTCCCAGAAACTCTCTCCAACCAGACTGGGAAGACTACCGTCTGTCGTTGAGCAACATTCAGTACTTACAAAACAAGGCCACCATGTTCAGAGCTACGTGTGACTACGAAAAGAGGTCATCTCTGATTCCTGATTTACTCATTGGATACAAGAAAGAGCTGGATATCGTTGCTGTTGATGATCTTGCTGGATTTTGTATCAACTTCACTTACATTAATATAGAAGGAACGGCGTTTACTTCCACCAAAGCACCAGTGTAGCACAGAAGGGATAGGTGGCATTTACACCTAGACATCTCTCGTTCAGTCTGTGATTTCAGTGTACCTAACACAATATATGACGAGGATGTCTTTGGGTGTTATGGTAAAGTAAACCCTCGCTCGACATGCACTAAAACAAAACAGTCTACCACACAGTGGTGGTTAGGAGAACAGCAATAGGGTGACCACACAACACATCAACTGACCTTGGGATATTAAAGATTGAATGGAAAATAGACTGATAGGTTACCATGGAAACACTAACCCAGTATCCAAATGCACTGTAACACAAGAGTCTACCACACAGTAGTGGTTAGGAGAACAGCAATAGGGTGACCACACAACACATCAACATTTACTGACCTTAGGAAAATAGACTGATAGGTTACCATGGAAACACTAACCCAGTATCCAAATGCACTGTAACACAAGAGTCTACCACACAGTGGTGGTTAGGAGAGATATATCAAGAAAACTTGAATGAAGTAATTCACTAAAGGCTATTTTCATGTCAAGGTTTTGAAGCCTACTGCATGTCTGGCATGTTACATTTACACAATTTTTTTTTGGATTTTTTTAAATACACCTATTTAGATAATAATAGTTGGTAGTTACTAAGAATGTCTTCAGATAATGCTGTTTGTATGTAATTATTTGTCATCTTTTTGTCTAAGTATCATATTGTCTTGTACAAATAATTTACTACAATTGGCGAAATGAATTTTTCCTGCCATTTTATCCTCCCTCTCCCTCTACCATCTGTCCATCTGTCTGTCCACCTATCTGTCCTCTCCTTCCTTCCAGACACCCTTGATCCATCCATGTCTCTTTGTACTATAATGCACTATTATGTACCACAATTGCCTGCTTGCCTTCTTGAAGGGTAGACACTGCCCTCCATGTTCAATCATCCATGTACATTTGTAAAAAGCTTGTCAATTAGCTGGTAAAAATTCTTACGAGACAGGACATGATATCTGTTGTAAGAAACCTAAGACAAGCTGTATTTAGTCATACCACATGACCCTTTGACAACTGTTTCTTATGATAGTCAGTCAAACTCCTAACAGTACATTACCGTGTAATAAGCTCACTGCCATTACTGCATGTCTTTGTGTAGTCATGAGACCTAGTCTTTTGCTCTACTTGGGATCCTTTCTCAAAAACGTTGGTAGAACCTCTGATGGAAGATCATTCCCATACAGTACTATGAGTAGACATGACATGGTCAAGAATGGCGCCAAAAGATACCAGTGTATGTCTTCCAGCTGATGCATGTTAAAACTGAAGGAAAAATAAATAAAATTTTATGTGTTGAGCAACTTGTTATTTTATTTTTTCATTCAGTGGCATACTGAGATTTCCAAACTTGGAGGGACGAATTTGGAGTATGTGCTTTTGGTGTGAAAGTTCTCACCAAAACTATGGGGAACCCATGGTCATGAAAACAAAGATTTTTCACCTTAGTTTCCTGATATGGGAACAAAATAGAATTTCTTTAACACATTTTCATGCCAAAAGTAATAACTAAAATAAAAAATGAATTTTAAGAGGGGGTACCAAACACTGCCTTAATCCCCCCCCACCTGACTAATGGCCTTCACAAGCGTTTTTGTAGACATTTCTCCAATTTCCTCCGAGAAATAGCGTCATCAAATTATTAGACAAATTTTTAGACAAATTATTAGACAAATTTTATAATTAGATTTTCATGGTTTATATCAGCTAGATTTTGTATTTTAGTTCATTATTGATTATTATTAATGTAATAGGTTTTGAAAAGCCTTGTTTGGAAAGCCTAATAAAGTATGTATGTATATATGTATGTATCAAACAACCCAAGAAAGAAGGTTATAGCTGATGAGAAAGAGAGTACTAGTTACCTGATGTGAAATGAATCTTGAAAACACTGATTGTTAGGTGTTATAACCTTGATTGTGAGGACAACTCTACCAGGAACAGAAGGTACTTGTACGTAATCTTGGTAAACTCCTGGACTATGAAAGGTCTTATTCATTGCCAATACTTTGTTTCCGATGAATATCTACCAGCAAACAAGCAAAGAGTTCTAACAAATTGTTAATGCAGCTCAACAGTGTCAAAGTCTTGCAGCCGCCATACAGTCCATGTATGACCCCGGAGCACAGTGCGAACCACTTTGAATTTGGTTTAAAAAAAACTTTCAATTGCCTTAAGGGTTTTCCACCCCAAAAATCAAAATTTCCCCCCCCAAAAAATGCTGAAATTTGTATGTCTCAGAACGTTTTCCTGTCTGGATAGGTTTTTAACCAAGAAAACATTGAAAATAGTATGTCCAAAAGATTTTTCCATCCAAAAACACTATAGGTTTTTTTCCGAGAAAATACTGAAAACTTCCATCTGGCTATAAGCTTTCACTGAAACAATTAGAGGGTTCTTACCTTAGTTGTGTAATGATTCCATCTGAGGTCCTTTCCCTGTTGGTCTTTTATCTCAAACTCAACAGGAAAATCTGATCCTCGGTATTCAGTGGTTTGTGCTGTCATCTTAGTGAAGGCTACTCCAATCTTACCAGAATAAAACGTGGTACCAGTACAGGGAAGTGTCTCTGATGTCCAGGAAAAAAGGCTCTCACTGGAAATTATATCGTCTGGTGACCTAGAGTGACATGGGAGAATAGTAACTAGTCACTTAGCAGCATTGCTGTAGGTATTAACACTTCTACTCCACCCCCCTCCACTTCCTCCTTCTCCACCTCCTCTTCCTTCAAATCCAACACCACCACCTCCTTCTCCATCTCCTCTTCCACCTTTGCTCCCCCACAACCCCCTTCTCCTCAACCTCCTCCACCACTTCCTTCTCCTCCACCATCTTCTACTCTACCACCAACACTCTCCACCGCTTCCTCCACCATCCTCTACTCTGCCAGCAACATTCTCCACCCCCTCCTCTTCCGCCACCTTTTTCTCCACTACTACAGTATATTCTCCTCTGCCTCCAACATTCTTCACCTCCTCCTCTTCCACCTCTTTCACCTACTGCTCCACCACCTCCTCTAGCACTTCAAGAGAAATGGTGTGCTTTCTTTTTAAAGTCACTTGTGGCCTGGATATTGGTCTATAACTATTAGTACCGTTCAGAAGCCGACGTATTACTAATGTCACCCAGGCACAACACTGAACCATCAGCTCCACCCACAACCAACTGCAAGCCCTTCGTCCATGGTGAGAGATTAGCTGCCACCACAGAAGAGAAGGCTGAGACTCCAGTATCAATGAACTCTGCACACTGATCGCTTCCTCTGATGATAGCAAGCATACCATCTAATAGAGGTATTACCTGGAGGATACAATGAAAATAATGCAATATTAGACCATGTAAGATAAATGTGTTAGGTGCAAATAAAATCACAAAAATTGGCTTTAGAATTTTTTGTAGTACACAGCTTCAATGAGAGCATTTCGTCTTGGTTCCATGTGACTGCGTAAATAAAGAAGTTTATTCATTTGTTCTGACATCTGTTCATTCATTTGTTTCTTTATTCAGGCATTCTTTCATTCATTAATTCATCCTTTCATTCTTTCATCCATCGATTCCTCCATTCATTCATTCATTCATCCATCCATTTGTTTATTCATCCATCCATTTGATCATTCATCCATCCATTCTTTCAATCATCCATCTATTTGTTTATTCATCCATCCATTTGTTCATTCATCCATCCATTCCTTCATTCATTTATTCATCTATTCATTCATTCATCCCTTCCATTAACTAATTAATTATGTAGTATCTCAGTAGCTTTTGAAAAACATTGGAAAAAGTATAACCATATGACATGAAAAGAGAGAACTCACCAGATCAAGATCACTGCCAGCTCCAGGTTTCAGCTTAGTGACAAGAACAGTAGCGCGGATCTCACCGGGCAGTTTGATTGGCCAACCAGAGAGAACCTTGCCTGTGTCACCATTCAGCCCCCATACATATCCATCATAAGTAGCAAAGACAATGTCTAACAGTCCATCACCATTGACGTCAGCTACTCGGATACCAGAGGAGGGGGACCCAGAAACTCGACTCTCCCATACCTAAACAGAAGATACAAGATGTCATGGAAGGTTTTATGCACACCACCCCGCTTCTCTTTTAAGCCGAAGGCAAGTGATTGTATGTCTGATACAACATGGACACAAACATTGTATATTACTTATGAAATGTCTAGGCGTATACATTCATGTTCTACTAAATTTTTAAAGATAAAATTGAATTTGGCTGAGAAAATTGGAATCAAAGTTTATGCAAATCAGGACGATTTTGTATCAGATATACAACCTCCTCCACGGACAATGATTTCTATTGTGTTTTCCTCATTAATTATTTATGAGTTTTATAAATCTAGTTGTCATGCGTAGCTACCTACCCTCTTTCCTGACAAATCTATGCATGCCATGTTACCACTATCATCCACTGTAAGCAGTTCAAGATGACCATCATCATTGGCATCAGCAACACTTATCTGAAGATGAATACAATTATGAATCTCAACAAAAAGGACAATATACAGTATCATTCAACTGTATCCTAACATGTCACTCTGACAGTTCTCTTATTCTCATACACCTTTCTGTTATCCTAGAGGTATTTTACTTAACCCACAAAACAAAAATTACTTGTCAATGTGTCATTGTCAGAATGATGTCATTTGAATGTCAAACTCATGAGAAAGCTTATCAAATAGACCCCTTTCACATGACATCAAAGCAGCTCAAAATAATTTTAATCTCCTGAGAACTGGAAACCTATCATTTTTTCCTCCAAATTGAGCTAAATTCTGAAGTGCTGCAAGGGGTCTATCTACTAGGTGAAAATGCTAGATCATGCCAGGATCAGATAAACATGCCAGAAATATTTTGACACTTTTATGGTACATGACAAACAATTCAGGATTCTCCATACCTGGCCTTGGATGCTATCCATGGATGTCAAGACCTGTGAATCTGGTTTAGAGCTGTTAATAAGATAAATATTCCCTGCTGATGTACCAATGACTACACTACTATTATCCACTACTGTCGGCGATGAGAGTACATAACCAGGGTACTGAGTGGATCGCTGTGATTATAAAACATATGATATGACTACAAATTTTTTGGGGTAATAAATAGAATTATACTAGATGACTATTACCTTTGTGACTTCCAAAATACTACTGTAAATAATTGTTCTCATATCTAGGTTGAATACCACAAGACCACTACCTAAGTATTTTTCTAAATCCTTCACTGGTAAAGCAGAATCCTTTGGGTGTAAAGAAACTCTAAAATAAGAAGGAATATCAAGATTATTTGATTGCTGTGTGAGAATAAGTTATCTTCACAAGAAACTAAAGTATAGTGTGATTCAAACAAAAAAAATATCAACATTGCCCTTGTGTGCCAACCATTTCAACAATAGGTTTTGTCACTTTGCTTTATAATTTCATTATCCAATAGATTTCTGGTTGGTAGTTTGAAAAACAATCAACACATTTCATCTTCATATGCCCACCTATACAAACAGATATTGTAAACTTGCTTACTGTGATTCTCAATATTCTGCAAACATAGTAGTTGCAAGTTACCCATATAAAAGGTACCTGGCAACTGAATCTTACCTGCTGATTGATTGGTGGTTCATGTTTCATAAGATTACACAAGATTTATTGAATCATTCATATCCAAATTTTTATTTTATATACAAAATAAAACTAGTACCTCTTTTGATCAAAGTAAAAATTCACAGCAACAATCAGTTCATTTTCTAGCCCATCACTATTGAAGTCAGCAATGATAGGAGTCGACAAAATATGTGCATCAACATAAACTTGGGACCCATCCTTTGATAGACCAGAAGGAGGTGAAGCTGCAGTGTACATGGACCAGATGTCATCTTCAAGTCCTTCTTTCTTTTCAGAGTTTTTCTATGTGAAAAAGAAACAAATAAAGCTATAAATGTTTGTGACAAGATATAGGGATTTAATGGTTAGAAAGAAATCTTACAATCAACCAACTTTGTATTGAATCAACCTCTGAGCATAATGTTCTTTTATCTTTGCAAAGTCTGCCATGGCAAGCAAATGGCTAGCAAGGGAGTAACCATGGTAACCAAGCCACATTTAAAGTATCTCACAACCACCAACCTAGCAAACTACCTCCCTGACAACCACTTGAATGACCTTTATCTAACCTAACAACCATGTCATAAACAACTTTAAGACTCTTTTTTACCTTTGAAATAAATTCAGATTGATCTGCTAACTTAGCATCAAACCTCGGCTCCACAACATTGAACTCATTTGTTTCAATTTGTTTCAGGCTTACAACATACCAATTCTTCTTAACCTTCAATGGTGGAACCTATAAGCAAAAACACTTTTAATGAAATATGATACTTACAGAGACTGCAGAAGTGAAAGGCAAGTGCACTCCTACTAAACTACTGTAGATCATCCTTGATTCACCAACCCTCAAGTTTATATCGATGCCCTGTCAGGGCATGGCTGACTCACAGATCAAACCTACCCCCCTCCCTATACCAGTGGCATTGACATCATACATCAAAGAAAAAAGGCTCAATCAAAAAATGTTAGGGGGGGCAACCACCTCTCCCCCCCCCCCTCCCTCCCCCCATCGCTATGCCAGTGATGGCAAGTCCAGAAATAGAATTGTGACACAGAGGTGAGAGGTGAGTGTATTACCACTATACCACCATTAATTCACCAAACCAACCTATATTTTAATGCTATGAAACATACCTTCAATACTGGCTCTATCAATGGTGTACCATCTGATTTTAGGAACATGATTACGCCATCAGATGTGCTGAGTAATACCTCCATTAAACCGTCCTTATCTATGTCATACTAAATATGGAGAAAGGATGAGATGCTGTAGGTTAGTACCATAATAATGTTTCCCACTCATACAATAATTACCATTGTCATATGGGAAGCCATTTCAATGTTACAGCATGTCGTATCCTGTACATGCTGTAAGACAGTACCATGTGTTTTACACTCATACTTAAAACACTCTATAGTTTCCAGTAAAAGTTGCAACTTTATTTAGTTACAGGGTAGGGAGGGGGAGCTAGCTTCAGCCAGATCAGGGGAGGGAGAGGGAGGAGATATATTACATTGTTATTTTTAAGCATACAGCTCTTACCAATAATGGCGCAGCATGGAAATTATGTCCTGGTGCTGTAACAGGCCAACCCGGTAGTTCATGTCCTGTACGCCCATCCATAACAGACACCTGACCTTCAAACGTACACACAGCAACATCCAACACATTATCTCCGTTGATATCAGCTAAAAGAGGACTTGACACTACTGGAGACGACCCTGCCTCAGATAACCAGACTGTCTCAACGTTGCGGTGACACTTATGGCTGGAACTAGATACGAATAAACTCACAAACACAAAACACACACACAAACGAATGTGCATCTTTCCTTGCACGCTCTTCCTACAACTCCAAACTTCTCAGGAAAAAATAACGTTTCTGTTGTAATTTGAAATAGGCTTCATAGTAGATAGGATCTGCTTGGTTAGAAAGGCAGAAACAAAGCTATTTTTGTGATAAATTCTGTAAAAACTGTGCAAACTTTATATGTCTTGTTCATGCAAGAGGGCCGCCATATTGAAATGCGCCTGCAAGCAATAACATCTGCGGTTGACGTCTTTCGGTAAATATCCGGAAGGTGTAAACCGAGTACGATCAGTCGCGATTATTTAACGAGGATTTACCGAGGAAGTACGAAGAAGATTACACAGGAAGACCAAGTAACAAACAAGAAAGACAAGATGGCGGCAGACACAACAGAGAATGAGCTTGGCGTTTCTTGGCACGACAGCGCATGGATTCCAATACTAAACCCAGCTAATGTATTAGAATACTTCTCACAGAGAACCAATCCTTTCTATGATAGAACTTGTAATAATGAAGTCGTTAAAATGCAACGGCTGGACCCGTCAGCACTTCAGTGAGTGAAGGAAAAACTTGTTGTTATTTGTGGTTATTCGATCAGCTTTATTTTATTTTTATAAATAGAATTTTAGCCTTTATAATTAATATGTAACTACTTTAAATTCGTAGGAGCTTTTACCCCATCAAAACAGCTGTTTTTGACGTTAATTTTGAGCTTCATTTCTTTATTTGTTTAGATCTATGTCAGGCATTGAATACGAAGTGATACATGTTCAAGATCCTATTCTATTCGTTATACGCAAACAACAAAGACATTCTTCTACTCATGGTTTGTACTATTAATGTTTCTATTGCTAAATTTCAATCAGCTGATAAATGTCTTGAAATCTCATTATCTGCTTCGAATGATGGACAAACACACTGACCAAGAAATAATTGTTATGAAAACCTGTGATTCAGCTAATGAACATTCCACATGAGAGAGGAAATGACGTCAAGTAAAATCAAGTAATTCCCTAATTACCCCTCTCCCCTACCCCCCTCCCCCCATCCCCCCACATACACACACACACCAACTGATACGTTTCAAAATTTTACCTTGCTATCCCAGAGATCTGTTCATATGTTTATTCTGTTTTTTTATTTATTCCCAGTTACTCCTATTGCTGATTATTATATCCTCGCTGGTATTGTTTATCAAGCACCTGATTTAGGTTCTGTCATCAATTCAAGAATGGTAAGCAAAATAACAAAAATAAATAAGAAAAGGAATAAATTCCATGAGTTGGAAAATAAAGTAGAACTCTATATCACTTCTGCTCTGAACCAATTTAAATAGTTGATTATATTTTTTAGCTCTCAGCATTGCATAACTTTGAGTCTGCATTTAAAGAAGGTGAGGAAGCATTAAATTTTCTTTGGGAGTAGGGGTAGTGAACTAATGAAATTTAAGTTCAAAAATATCACCATTTTGAAGCCCTCTCCCCCAGGCATACACCCTATTTTGCCTCTCACCAAAAATATCATAGGCATAAAAAACAATACTTGCCGTCACAGAGTATTTAGCTAAGATGGTATATTATTATTGTTTTTTAGCGGTCTCCTATTCCAGGTATCACCAGTCCAAAGGTTACTGGTGGCAGTTTAAAGATTCTCAGAAGAACTCAGGTATGTCCAACCTATGCATATCATTCTCTTGAGTATAAGATTCTTTGTTTGAGTTGTATCCTTATTCATGCATCTTCTCACATGTACTGCTAAACAAAGAAACGATACTCTAGGGAATGACATGTGGTCTGTAATGGGAACACATTATGCCCAACCTAAAGAGGTCTATGATGATAGTATTCCATCTTTGCCTCAGCCATCAAAAAAGCAGAGAAAAGTTTGGAAACTGTTGAGATATGTTGGGGGAGGGTTCCTTTGGTGGCAGTAAGGTCTCACTTTGAGAAATTGAAGAGAAAAGGAATGGTGCCTTAGTTTTTTCACTGAGAGTAATTTTCTTCACAGATTCAAAAACCACAACAGAAAAGAAGACAAGCCAGGCCAGTTCGCTTTTCCAGAGGGAAGGAGTTAATCAACTGTTAGGTGAATTATCAAAGAGGTTTCCTCCAAGTCTCATCAAGGTAACAATCGACTTAAAACAGTGACTGAAAACAAACTTCATTGAGCCAATATTATGAATACTTCAGTTTTAAGTTCTCTGTTATTCAGTATTAGCATTGATTTTGTGTAGAATATTCATGTGTCTGGAACACATGTTCTGTGGAATTCTGTGTTTGTATTGTTAAGTCTGTGCACATCATTGCAAGGTCACCTCCTGTCTCACTTTGATGCAAAGGCATGGCTACTTTACAAGACAGCACAGGAAACTGTTAAGGGCACTATTCAAAATCGCATAAGGGTAGTATTTATTACTTTTTGATTTTCTGCAGGCATCACAGCTGAATGCAACAACAACTGGCACAGGTATGTTAAGAATAAAATTCCTTTTGTTTGTTGAGCTGGATGATGTTCAGTTTGAATAGATGGAGTTGTAATAGCGTAACAGTAATAGCGCATGTGGAGTGCACCTCATGGAAGAACCTCTCACAGGGAGTATTGGTAACATTGTAAAGTAAAGTAATTGTAAAGATTTTTTCTACTTTACCTTTCAAAAGCTCAAAGCAAAGAGTCCGAGGAACCAGCTACTGAGACAGAAGCAACTAAAGATGCGACACCCACTGACGCAACCCCTGCGTCAAATGAAAACACTACAAATGGACTTACTAGTATACCTTCATCATCAACATTAAAGACAGGAGTAAATGTTCCTGTACAGGGAGGAGTCAAGAGAGGAGCCGATAGTGTTGCTAAGCAACCACCTCTTAAGAAAAAGAAACAATAATATGACACATACGATGATCCAGTCACAGTATAGCTGTGATGACAGGATTGAGTTCTCAAGAAAAAGTTACTTACTATCAAGAAAAAGTAGTCTCATTCAAGTCAAGAGAATCGATGTTGCTAACACCTCTAAAAAAGAAACATTAATCTACATGTGAACAGTCACAACAGCTGTGAGGTAAATTATGAGTATATGGTCATTGTCTCTGCATTATTAACATCATGGACAAGAATATATAGTTTACAAAGTCCACAAAGTTCAAAGAAATGTCATGGGAATCTAATGGTGTTGATAAACAACCACGATGAGCAACAAAAGATATACATGACAGCTGGTAACACACTGACACCTAAACTCAAGGCAAAGGCTGAAAGAGAATCATGTGAAAAGAGCTGCAATAATTTCATTCTACCCATGAAATAAGATCTAAAAAAAATTTTTTTTTTCATAACTGAATGGTAACTGAAAGAAAACAAAGAAGGGAACCTGTAAGTAGCAGGAGTAGCTCAGTTGGTTAGTCTGCAGCCTTCGAAACTAGAGGTCCATGGTTAGATCCTCAAGATCTCCATGTCTGTTTTGACTTCTCTCTAATCAGTGTAGATTCAGCTTTGAATACTCTTAAAACAGAGCATTGATGGAGAGAGGGCTGGGTAAAGTGCACACTGTCAGCTCCTGGTAGACCAGCTACTAGTTGAAGGAACACTGGTGTTATTCATTCATTGAAGTAGATCATACTTTCATTTCATTGTAAAAATTTGTACATATATTTCATGAAACCGTATCTACAGAATCTGTAAGTTATGGATTAGAAATAGTTGAAAATAAAACCTGCAAAAGTTGAAATCCCATCATTTGAATGTTAGGAAAGTGGACACAGACGTATGACAACACTTTTCCATTTGTTCAACCCTAAGTAATGGATTGAAGAAAAAGAAAATGCATGTGCTTGCTGTCGCAGTTATACTACAGATGTCACCAAAGTGGGTTGTCACACCAGAAAAACATGTCACAGACACGCCCTAAAACGTCTAGAACTCTGCTGACAAACATCAACGTTTTAGTCTGCATTCCTTTCTCCACAGGTTGGCATCCTTTTGATAATTTCTTCTCTACAAGTCATCAAAAGGATGCCGAAGGAATGTAGACTAAAACCTTGATGTTTGTTAGTGGAGTTGTAGACATTTTAGGGCATGACCGTGACATGTTTTTCTTGCATAACAACCCACTTTGGTGACATTGGTAGTAAAGTAAAGTTTTGCTGCTGAAAGTATTGTCATTTGATCCAAATGATAATTTGTTATAACATACTATTTTATTTGTATTTTCATTCGAACATTTTTTATACATGTACTATTTATCACTAGGCATGCGATATTTGGTGACAGCCACCCTGTACAAGTGTTGAGTTCTACAATACAATTTGTCATTAAAATATCAGGTACTGGATCATTGCCCAGCAATCTGCAAAAAAAAAAAAAGATTCCAAACCGGCTGGAAAAACTGGTCAAAAGATAATTATTATTTTGTTTTGAATCAAATTAAACAAATTCAGTTCATTTGTTCTAGTTACCAGTAAACTTCATTCAGTAGCATGATTTGATTTGCAGTGGAATTAAACAAATGGCTTGCCATTAAAAGTGAGAATGTTATTGAAGTTGGGCCAGTGGTGACAAAAATCCAAAGCAGTCCTTAAAAAATTATATCTACATTTGATAAAGAAAAATTACAGGTTTTCAATTTTTGCACCACATTCTATTCCTATATCCCAATTCTGCTTCCTATTTCCTTTCCACTTTCCCACCTTCCATAACAAGTCATTTGCACAAAGTATTTCTGGTTTTTAAGTATAAAAAATTAGGAATTGCTGCAATGCATGCTATTCTTTATCAGCTGCTAATGAATTTGGGAATTTTCATTGACAAATCACAGCTAGACAAAAATAACAGTGGAGTTAAGAATTCACAGCTCCATTTTCGGCTTTACCGAAATAACATATTGAATGAAGCAATCATTTGTCTGTTTTAAACTTCGTAACCAATCTCAGTTACTCCAGCATCAGCAATGGGAACAAATTTATCATCAATTTTCACCAACAAAATAGTCCTATCCACATGACTTCGCTGTGTGATATCCCGATGACAAGGTTGCCATCTGTGGACGACCACACCTTCCATCCCTTCTGCTGGACGCCAGTCTTTCCAGTAATTTTTTCCTCCCCTCTCCCTCATGTATTCTGAAGGCCACTGCACATCGATTCGTCGTCCAAGATTAATAGTGTCATACACCTGCCCAATGTCTATTATTCGTATCATTTGATTAAGTCCCTCAGTAGGAACATTTGTAGTACTTTGTGACTGAGATTGGGATGAAGGTTGAGTCACATTAACTGCTGCACTAGGTCTCTTAGAACCTGAGATTTGTGATCCCCCAGAACGTGTACTCGATCGAAATCCTACTGGACCTGTGTTGAAGGCTGTCCGAGGGAGCCTTCCACTACTGGTCCTTAAAGCACTCGAACGGGATCCTTCCCGAAAACTACTAAAGCGTTCTGTGTACACCACAGATGTTGTTGAAACTTCAGGAATAGCGTCTTCTGTGGGATCACCACCACTGTGACAAGACGCACCACAACGGGCGCGGAAACGATTTATTAATCTACCCGCGAGCCTCCTTATACCATTGAAGCTCATTGGTCCACCAATCACACTTGAAAGTTGAGCGTTAGTGTCTACATACGATGTGGTCAGCGGTGATACGTATATGGGGTATCCGATTGGTTGATCGCAGGATGAATTGATGATGTTACGCAAGGCTTGCTTTGCATTCTGTATAGAGCCTCGCTCTGGATTTCGATTACGTAAGAAAATAAGTTCTTGAAGTTGACCTGCCCATAGACCACGGACACATTCGCGGTTAACCTGAAGGGAGGAAGGGGTGAAAAAATATGAGGGGATTTTGTATCCTTTTGGATCCTGTGGTGTCTCTTCGTTTTTAAGAATAATCTGGCGCGCTGCGATAGGACGAATGTCGCCGATTCCGTAAATAAGACCGTGACATTTTTCTTTCTGTTTTGATTTTCATATATATTTTATATATTGTTTTACTCCTAGTACAAGCTTTAAAGGAGCTTTTCTACGACTCGAGCATTCATTTAACCCATCTTGCCTGTATGCGCACGAAAGAAGCATGGATGTTTTTACTGTATTACATACCTTGATTACTCTAAAGCTTAAATATCGTTTATTCAGCATAATGATTTTGTATTCATCAGCTCCATCATCGAACACGTGTCTGGAACAGAAATGGGAGAAATTTGTTAGCTACTCTACTAACGCATTGCGCAATTTGTCCTACACATGTTTGTTTGACTCGTTGTTTCATGGTGAACGATATAGCGTGAGCGCGCCCGCCTCAATAAACCATTTTCGAGATGCGCATTTTCGGGCAGTGCAAATAGCGCTCGTGATCTTGACCAAAAATACCTCTCTTTCATATCTACGCCTGCGATATTTTTGAAAGCGCTCGCGCATCTCAAAAATGGTCTATTGATTTTGCTGTCACCGTCCACACTAATGTGCTTTGTTTAACAACACATTCTTTTCGGTGCGCTTTGACCTTGCGTACATACTAAACCTTTTTTTTATATAGGAGCGCGTGCTCGTGCCAGCGTCCAGTTCTATCGCGTGGTAAACTTCAACATTTTTAAAGACTCATACGGTGTTATGGCGTGGTTTGTTGTTTGTACCGAAGCTATACCAGAATGCACTTTGTTTAACTAAGAAAAGGCCTATGTGAGAGAAGTAAGTGTACAATAACAAGGTTCAAATCAACGGCTTCACCTTAGAGCTAGTAGAGAGGGTGTATTAGCTAGTACAGCCTGTCTCCATGCTGGGTCCCCCTCGTGTGATATTACCATGTTGTGTTCATGGTTCGTAATGGCTTCGTACATGGCTGCGTGATCATCATAATCATCCATAGATGAGAAATGATCCTGAAACAAATGAAACAAATTACATACATTTAACAATTTTTGCAAACACGACAGCTCAAGTTCGTTTGGATTTCGGGCTTCCGTAAAGGTGTGGTAACATAATCGTGCAATTTCCGCGCAATATCGTTGCTTGGCAAATTGCAGAGCGAATGCTGCTCGCATTACCACCCCCCGTGCAACAAATTTTCTTTGTTGCCTTAAGTAAAGAATTTCTACTTTTGTTGCACATTCGCTCTACAGCTTGCAACGGAACAATGTTGCGCAACAAGTTGCATGATTTTGTTGCTTGTATTACCACACTTTAAATCAAAGAATAACTGACTCATACTGACTGTGGGAAATTTGATTGACAGGGATTGTGATAACGTGCGCATGTGAATGTTCTGCACACACATGAAAAAAGTCCCGATTCTTACTGCGCATCCAAGAATGAGCAAAGCCCGTACAATGAAAACTCACTTGATGCAGTTTGAGTGACATGCGCACACCAGGTGCTACGACTTTTCTGAGGAAATCAACATCAGCGAAGACCCACTCGTCCTTCAACGACGTGATTCGGAAATCTCCTTTGAATAATGCATGTAAACCATACAAGAATGACTCTAGACTGTGGAAAGGAAAACAAGATAGGTCATTGGAGTTAGTGCTTTTTTAGTTTCAATATAATTTCGACCTCTCATACCCAGTCTTCCCCACTTGAGCACCACAGGTATACCACGATTCCCCCCCCCCCATTTTAAAATGAGAAGCAACAAAAAAAAAAGTAGACGCCTGATACGAAAAACCCAGACGTTTAGTGTTGCCTCGGTCGCGCCATTACGGTCGCGCAATTATATAGATGCAATACTTATGATTTATTTTACCTGGCTGATTGTTGATGGGAGGCTGTTCCCAGTGCCCGTCGTGCCAAAAGACAAAGAGCAAAGCATAGGGTGACCACCGTGGAGTCTCTGTCTGCTTCCAGTGGCTGTAAAAATCAGACGACAAACAATATCAATGCTGATGAAAATGATGGCGTTGTTCATGATGATGCATGATGATGTTGATGAAGATGATGATGAAGATGATGATGTTGATGATGATATTGATGATGATATTGATGATGATGATGATATTGATGATGCTGATGATGATGATGATGATGATGATGATGATGATGATGATGATGATGATGATGATGATGATGATGATGATGATGATGATGATGATGATGATGATGATGATGATGATGATGAACCTTACCGGTTGTCTTCTGGAACCACAGTACTGTATCCACTCCAGATAGCACATCAAGTAACTACTTCTTGATATCCCCCCTTGCCTCAGATCATAATCTTCATCGATGTTGCTATAGAAACACGAGTCCAGATCCACGTATGAAGGGTCGTGCATTGCTGCTATGGCCTCGATCAAAGTCTCGTTTGCAAGCCACTGGTCGAGTTTGGTCGATCGCATTGCATAAAAAATGACAGACTGATGACAAGAAAAATTAGAAAAAGGTTAAAACCTTATAATTCAAAATTGAAGTATTTGCTCCCCCCGACGTCTCACCGACCTCCCCCTGACCTCCGAGTCCTGATAGTCCTAATACTGATAGTCCTAATAGTATAGTCCTAATTTTCCTATATCTACTGATCCTTTTGAGGTTTAATGCAATTATAAACATTCAATTCCGAATCCTTGATATGGTGCTAGAATTTCAACATCTCGAACATGGCCTATTCTCATGAGAGTAAAATTCAATTCATTGTATTGTACTTGAAATTGAGCTGTAATGGTAATATACTGCAAGGGGTGGGTCCATATGTTTGTTCTCACCTTAACATAGTATGTGACCAATATTTTCCTTAAATCAAAGACTTGTAGCATGGAAGCAGCACTGTTATCACTGATGCTGTATCCCTCGATAATGTACTTGGTTGACGTCACTTCCCATGCTAACCACCGCTGACCAAATGCAGCGTTCAGGGACAACATGTTGGGCAGGTGACCAGGTTCGCAACAACAGCACCCTGGATGAAAATAGGCGGGAAAATAATAAGACACGCAAGGAATGGGGGATAATTTCCCCTCTATGAACTATGGCTATATTAGGTAGCTCACTCACCGTTATCATCTTCAACGCCTTCAGTAATAGCCTCGACTTCACGCTGCTGACAGTACGTGCCTGGAGGAAAGAAACATAACGAATGATGATGATGATGATTCAACAAACATGCTCCGCAAATTAGCTTCGCTTTGAAGCGTTTTACAAAGAGTTCATTGGGGCAAAAACGAAGATTTTTCACATTCTAACTGGATACCAACTGAGAATTTAATGTCAAAATTTCCTTCAAATGACGCTGTTTGCTGACGAAGCAAATGGTGCGCACCTTATCCTCTTCTATCAATGCCCTCATACTACCAGTTACCTATGTATTTTATTTCAAGGGTCTATTATTAACATTCCTTACCCCTGAACTCGAGTCCTCGAAGCTGAAACGTCACCAGTCCATTACCAACTTCAATGATATGAACAAGAGCGTTCAGGTAGTCTGATGCCAATACGAAACAGTCTCCAGTCGAGACGGGTCCCCAGCGACCTAGCATTAGGTCCCCACATAGGCTGTGCTGTAGGGAACGCGTCAGGTGCTCGTAGAAGATCGAGTTCAGATTGTTGTCATCGGATCCCGGGTTCCTGTCCAACTGTGATGAGAGTCGTGTGTTGGAGTGGTCTACACGGTTGGTACTGTGAAGAAAAACGAACCCTTTAATAATAATGCGTGATAAGGCGCAGGCAAGGACTTCAAGGCCGCCTTGGACAAGAATAAAGAGAACGGGAGAAATGCTCAATCATTCAGACTTCACCATACCGAACTATATCACAATACAGTGCCCAACTCCACATTATATGCCATACGAATAAAATACACCATCATCTATAATCCATAGTAATACACCACATACTTGTAATCTTTCTCCCAGAACTTGACGGGCCGAACATAGGACGTGATGAATATGGCGCTACCCAGTACAGGGTTTAGAGGTGCTGAGAAGATAGACGAGACGATAGCTTGAAAGAATAACATTGCCGAGTCTAGCTCAGAGTTAAGAACAAATTAAAAGAAAAATTTAACTAACACATCTAGAGTACTTTATATGCTATCGGTCCCTACAGTGATGGGTTAGGACAAGACTAGAAATGACATGTAACAAGAGCAACAGTGACGTGAAAGGATACGAGGCACGCTGAAGGGCTGCGCAAAGGCGTGGAATGCAGATCCCCACGTGATCTGCCATGGAGCGATGTACGTCACAATGAAACGAACCTTGAGAATCAACTCGTAGAACTGAAATGAAAACAACATTCAGTTAGGTACAGCAGTATCGTGCTCTTTGATTGGTTCAAGGCATGATGTCAATTTCGTACCGCGATGATGGTGTACCATGATGTTTTCAAGCTCACACGGAGTCTTTAAGATGCTTAGTTTTCGACAGTGAAAAAAATTTCATAATGGTCACATTTCATGCAATGTCCATGCCATGTCCACTGGTATTTTCAATAAACAGGTCAGATTTATTTTCACGGCACAAAGATCGAGAGCAATGTCCATGAAATTGCGCGTCCGAACTTTCTGAATGCATGAGTAGTAAGTACCCTTGTACGCTGTGATATGTTCAATAGATGTTGTGATCTCTGCATGGGCGGATTTAAAGGTGCCGCGCCTCCCCCTTTTATATTGGTTAGTCATAGATGTCCCTCTAACGCCGGAGTTTTCCGTCCCCCCTTTCTCTGATTCCCTGATGCGCCCCTGCTCCGTGCCGTGTAGCGCTAGTACTGACATACCTTAGACATGAATATTGACATGAAAAAGTAATCCACTAATAAGGTCTCAGAACTGTGACCGAAATCGAACTTGAAGAAGAGTAAAGTGAAGATAAGAATCATGTGCTGGCGAGATGAGTCAGAGAATGCACTTCGAAGAAGCTTGAGTCCAATGACGCAGATGATGATAGGAGCAACCCTGAAACCACGATATACACAGTCATCAGTTGAAAAAAATCACTCCTATTTACTAGTTATACAATGGTTTCGAGCGGCATACTGTGGAATATCCCACGAGTCACTTGTAGTTTCTAGTATACACACGAGCCTTTAGACGAGTGTGTATACAATCAAAATACAAGTGACATATATACAATATACAATATACAACGGCTTTCCTGCTTTCCGATTACCTGTATTTTCTATGGTGAGGGATAAAAACCTGTTACCTGTTACCAAGTGTCATTCCCTAGAGTATCATTTCTTTGTTTAATGGTTGTGCTTGAGAAGACACATGAATATGGATACAACTCAAACAAAGAATCTTATTCTCAAGAAAATGACACGTGGTCTGAAATGGGAAAACATTATGCCCAAGCTGAAAAAGTCTTATCTCAAATCATGCTTGTTCTTACGAGGTTAGCACTCAACAAACCCGTGGATAACAAACCTGTGCCACTCTTTCCATTATCAGATTGGAATTCATATGGTTATTTTTGCGCAGTGGGGGGGGATGGAGAACTTGGAGAAAAACCCTCAAAGCACAGGAGAGAATGAACAAGTAACAATGCGTATAAGTAGCGCACACCTCCCGTGCTCCCGCCGCCCCCCCACCAGCAGACGGGTACAGCTTCAAAGAATACTTACAAAATTCCAAATTTATCAACCAATGCTTTGGAATGTTCGGTCAAAGCGCTCAAAAAGACGGCAGGATAGACAAAGTTTCTCTCGATGAAGTTCAACCAAACCTGTGCCTTTTCAAACCGCATGATCTTTGCTGCATCTGTGAGTAAAAGCAGGGTTGATACTGAGACAAAAGAATTTGACTCAAGACGTTTTTCTTGTTTCTTAATTGAAAATGAATTGGTGCAAGACAGCACTACAGCAGTACATCCCACCCCCTCTCTTGACAAAAAATATGTATAAAATATAAACTAATAAACAGCAAACTATTAAAAAGGATCTTTGATTGCCTGGTCCTGTAAGGCTAGACGGAGCCTAAGAGAAAATGAAACTGCCTTCCTGACATGTCCTTACCTCGAACTTCAAATTGATTGAATTCTCTGCTTTTAAAGAAGGGCACAGCAAAGCACAGCCATGGTAATGGTTTACGTAGTTGTGGCCATATGTAGTGGTTGACGATACCCACTGCTCCTGCTAGACCGTACATGGCATACCCAACATACGGCTAGATGGGAAAATAGTCTGTTAGCAAGTGAATATAGATACGTGTGGAGGTGTAGTGGTTGACGATACCCACTGCTCCTGCTAGACCGTACATGACATACCCAACATACGGCTAGACGAGAAAATGGTCCGTCAGCAACTGCTGATTAGTATGTGGTGAATTTAGATACGTGTGGAAAAACTGAGTAAATGCGCTTTCATAACCGTCTTTCCCTTTGAGGGGCTCTTCCATGAGATGTGCTCCATACACACAAACAGTTAAAAAAAAAGGAATGTTTGACAACAAGAATGAACAAGGCACTAAGCAAGAAAATATATCGTTCCAACTACATCTGTAACATTACCTGTAAAGTAGTGAAGACAGTGCTGACATGAATGGCGAACACGAATATCAAGATGAATATACTGCAGACGAGATCATTCTGGAGCCTTTTGGTCTGCGGAAAGTTGAAAAGTAAAACATAATATACAAATTGAACAAGAATATGTTTGACATTTTGTTCCCTTCATTTCTTATCTCATCTCATCTCCTCCCATCCCTTCCATTCTCTTTCCTTTTCTTCCACTTTTGATTGATGTACTGATCTGATGTTTTTTGGCAGTTCAATACAAGGATGATCTCGGTAAGGTTCTAGACTTACCACTGTTCGTTTCAGTTTTTCGGGCAAAGGATCTACGAAGTCAGCTTCTGGTCTGAATGAATTCTTCTCCAGGCAAGACGAGCGCAATAAAGAACTGTAAGGAGAAGAGAAATAATGGAAGATAAGAGAAGGAATAAATCTTAACAAAAATAAATCGATGAATAAATAAATAATTTCATGACTTCAAGAGCTAGGCAGGGTGTGTGTAAAACTATAAAATCAGCTCTTTCTACACGGAAAAGTGAAAATTAAGCGATTTTCATCAACATTTACCAGATGATAGCAAAATAGGCCTAAGGAGGGTAACCATAGTAAATGAAGGTGAATTCCTTGAAAGTAAATTACGGAACTACGCAAATAAGGCAAGTTTCCATATGGACATATAGAAACCAGGATACACTATTTGTGTTCACCCATGACGTAATCCCCTATAATTTTGGTCAGAAACAAAGCCCCTTTCTTTCACTGTTCATCTTTTTCTGAGCTGCCAGTGCTTGTCTTGGAAATCTAATTTTTATTAATTAAACTATCTAGGCTCTACTCACACTAAGACTGTAGGATCTGTTGCAGTTCTACTGAGGTGATACGATATAGCTACAAGAAGACCACTGAATATAGAGAACAAGACGTGCTGTGATCCCATGGTTTCATTCTGAAATCAGTAATAAAAGGCAGCATGGCTGAGAAAAATGTCACCGTTACTCACAACTATTATCAATGAATTGTATCACATGAAGGTTGAAGTCTTGTTTGCAAACTAGCATGAGTAACATTTATAAAATTTTAGTTTGCAAATGAGACATCAAACTTTGCAGGTTGCACTTGAATGATGATGGTTATAAGTAGTTCATAGAATCCCCAACATCGACTACCTGTACCAATACCTACATGCATGGTATCTTAGCTATAAATCTTTAGGTAAGGATACTTACCGACATGGCTCCATAACAGAAGCCATACAAGACAGCTGTAGCAAAAATACTACGTAGAACACTGACCACTGACCCTCTAAGGCTTGTCATGGCTGGGAAAAAAACGCATTTGAACATGGTGAACTCTTCTGAATAAACCTTAGATGCCTGATGAGTTTTTTTTAACCTAACCCTTGCCCACGTTCTTACCATTTCCTCCAAATACATGCATGTCAATCTGTTCCAGTAGGTACATAGCAAATGTATTGACTTGTGGTAACAATCCAATTAGGAACAGCAAAGGAAATCCAAGAATAAAACCTGAAAAATTGTATGCATATGAAATATGATGATTCAAAAAACATCATAGCTACATACATACAGGGGTATTGGACCTCTCCTGGGTGGAGAGGGACTATTGGACCTTTCCTGGGTGGAGAGGGGCTATTGGACCTTTCCTGGGTGGGGAGGGGCTATTGGACCTTTCCTGGGTGGAGAGGGTGTATTAGACCTCTCCTGGGTGAGAAGGGGCCATAGTACCAACAGTATAGCATGGTGAACAGTGTGCTACTGCACTTACCAATAAGAAAGTCTCTTGTGTAGATCAGGATAGAGTTGGTGCATAAAGGTAGACTATACAGTGTTAGGCAGTACACTGTGGATTGCATCACCCTATCCAGGATCAGGACTATGGTGGCCAAACAAACAAAATAGACTGGACGACTGAACACTACGATGTGATTGTGACCCTAGAGATAATAATCAACATATCATATATACCTATATCTGTTATAGGGACTGCTGAGGCAAGGGCTTTAGTCTCTGCACCTTTCACTTATCTTAAAACTCAACCCCTGAATTTTTATTCTTATACATTGTAATAAACTATATTTTTAATTAAATACACACTTAAGGAGGGGGCATAAGGGGAGTTTGAATACTGCAAAACTGTGTAGAAAAAGTATCAAACTGCATAACCGCAACAATTGCTTTGGCCTTGCATTTACTGAGATGACCACATAGACTTTTTTCACTGATAACTGTGGCCTAACATTTATAATAACTGTAAACTACATAGTCTTGTAAAACCGCAATACCGCAGGCTAAAATAAAAATTACCATAAAACTGCACCAAAAGTAAGGCAATACCGCGTCATTGAGAACTCTTACGTCCCCCTCATTAAGGGTGCTCTTGATGGTCATTGTGACCATGTATATAAACAAAATTAATATTAGCAGTAAATTAACACTGATAACAGTACTAACATGAGTAGGCGAAGCAGCATCTGGTTGGACACTCTACAAAATGAGAAGGAAAAACAAAATGAGAAATAGAAGAAAAAAATTGTATTCCTCTTTAAAACATTTATCTCCAGGGGCATTCAACTGTTCACAGTGACTGGTCACATGTCAGGGCCGTAGCATAGACAGGGGGCCCAGGGGGGAGGGGGGAGCATGCCTACCCAGTTTACCTCAGAAAAGTAAAGCAAGTATGGAATTAAGTATTCATCTTTTTTGTGATCATGTGTTGTGAAGAGACTTTGTGTCCCTCCCCCAATCCCCACCCCTTTTTTAAGGCTTGCTTGGCCCTGCATAATGATGAAACAGATGTGGCCAACCATCATGACTGGCCATTTTTAGCAGCTTATGTTTTTAGCCATAGATAAAAATTTAGAAAGAAAAAAAATTCTATGAGAAATAGTGAAACACACCTTGAGAAGAGAAAACTGACAGCTGGCGATAATAAAACAAAATAGAAAGATCCAGAAATCCTTGAAGAAATCTTTGACCAGTAACCAGTAGCCAAGAACTGCTACTAATACTGCTAAGACCACTGACGCTAATGCTTCAAATATCGACTTGTTCCTGTAAAAATAGAAATATTTTGAACATATTGAAAAATACACTTGATTGAATAAATAGACTCAAATGACCAGTTTGTAAATTTATTGGTTACGGTGTGGGATGGGTGATGTTATGGTGTGGGATGGGTGATGTTATGGTGTGGGATGGGTGATGTTATGGTGTGGGATGGGTGATGTTATGGTGTGGGATGGGTGATGTTATGGTGTGGGATGGGTGATGGTATGGTGTGGGGTGGGTGATAGTATGGTGTGGGGTGGGTGATGGTATGGTGTGGGGTGGGTGATAGTATGGTGTGGGGTGGGTGATGGTATGGTGTGGGATGGGATGGGTGATAGTGATTATGATGGTGGTAATGATGATGGCAACAATAACAAAAGAGGTGGTGGTGGTAGTAGAGGGATAATGCTGGTAATCGTGTTAAAAATGATGGAGGTGATGATGGTGGTGGTAGTAGTGGGAATGGATGACGGCACTAAGTAAACCAACCTACCTATCCATGAGAGCAAGTAGTGACAGTCTGTCAAACTTAATCTTTATAAACTTGTTTGGTATTATTTGAAACTTAAAGTAATGTGGTACAGAAAACTTCTCCACAGGAGTAACAGAAGAAGGCCTGGCAACAGGAATGCTAGAAGATGACAAAGTATCATGCCAACGTCGTTGGGATATTGCTCGTTGAAGGTCAACTGGGGGCAAGTCATCATAGGCTTCCATTGAGTGCTCCACCCCAAATGTAGAGGAGGAACTGCTAGTTTCCCTATAATGAAAAAGGGCACACATTTTGATCACTGGCAACTTTCTATAAATATATATGGAGTCTAAACAGCATGCCATATATCAGATACAAGTACCTGCTCTACGATTATTATGAAGAGGGGTGAGCATTTGCAAACATTTTTTTCAAGCCAAAAACCTCGGGGGAAAATTGGATAGGTTCTTAGAACCATATAAGAGGATCATTTGCAGACATTTTCCCAGCCAAAAACCCTGGAAAAATATTCAAAATATTCAAGACATTATAGTGACATCACCTACCAGTTGGAGCCACGTTCTCTGCGACTGGATGAGCGTGATACAGGAACAATAGATGTAGATATGGGACCATCCCCCTCAAATATGTAGGTTTGCCATTGGCCTGGAAGTACACAGTGTAGTAAACATAGCAACAGTTACTATGGTAACCACAATAAGTATATATATATATATATAATGACAATAATTATACATATGTTTATCATGATCTGCATTTGCAGCCAGTGACATAGTTCAATCTTCAAAATGTAGAAATCTTTTTTCGTACTACACATATGCATACTATACTATAATAATCAACTCAAATTTCAAATCATATGTGAACTAGTTAAAGGAGAGAGAAAAACCAGAGAACCCCAAACTATAATTACCATTGTCAAACTATATAACCCTTAATAAAATGCAGCTCACATCCAGTGCCATACCCCAGGCACGAGCTACCCAATAGTAAGAGACAACATCATAGCTGCATATGCTACCCAAATGTTGCAATCTCATGTTTCTTACCAAATTCATCCTGGTAACAATGCAATGCACCTGGAGTGGTGTCGTTATACGACGCAGCAACATGAGCAGACTGAGGTGCAGTGTCCATTGCTTGCAACAGGACTTCTGCTAAAGGACCTGTTCCTGGTCCAGAATCAGTCCTCCTCCTACGTCTTACAGAATGCCTTTGAAGGCGCCGTCTTCTCCTGGCCAACTGGGATGATCGCCGGGCAAGAATCAGATCCGATCCCTCACGACCTGAGCCTTCTGCTTCACACAGACTTCCTGTCTGCGTTGCTGTTGATGCTGTGTCTTTATTATTCATTGCAATACAGACACTTGTGCTATCTAGCGATTCCGGCTGGGAGCTCATTGAAGGATTGTGCAGCTTGCAACTGTCATGTAATGATGATGCATCAAGCTGCGCTGGACTGTCTCTACCTGATTCTGCACCAGACCCACTAGTCTCTTTATTTTCCTGTTTAGACTCCCTCACAATGTCAGAGATTGATCTTGGCCGATGTTGGCCAAACTCTCTCTGGGATTCTTGTCTCAACACTGAAGCAGTATCTTGATCCGTAATTTCTTTAGAAAATGAATCCATCCGAGATGTTGATGTTTGTCCATCTTCATCTTTGAATTCAGGGCTAGCTTCTGATATTTTTGCTTTTCTTGTATGGTCAAAGTTTTCTAGAGCAGCTGCCACTGCTTCTAGTGTTGTACAAGGATTACCTGATATACTAATAGCTGATCCTTCACTCTTTGGGGAAGAAACATTAGGTTCCCAAATACCAGCCACTGCTAAACCTGGTGCTGATCTCGCCTCAAAGATTGCACTCTCCATGTTAGGAATAGGATAAGATGACAGGCTACTGAGTGCATCTGGAGATAAAATTATGTACACCTAATAAATTGCTAATAACCACCACAAAGTACAAAAGTGGCACAGCTCATGGGGTGAAACTGAAAGAAGCAAAGGCACTTCTGGCAGCCACTATACAGTCCATATATGACCCCGAAGCACAGCTCTAACCAGTATGAATTAGTTAGGGTTGGTTTGAAAGGAAATTTAGAACCCTGATACACATTGTTATACTAACTGTTAGAATGTCTTGTAGTAATACCCCACAAGAATCCCATATAACCATAACATTAAAATGATTGATGTGTTCTGAAAAGCTAAAAGGTATCAAATTTAAGACTGAGCCCTACCTGATAGTTCTCCCTTACTCTCAGAGTTAAGTAGCTGGTCTGAGTAGGTTTGTCCAGGTTCCTGTGACTGTTCACTCTTAAAACTTGTCATGCTCTCAAACTGGCTGTGATCATGTTTTTCTGGTGTGTTCTTTTCTGCAGATAAATATCACATACCATATAACTGTCAGTATCCATTAAGGGAAGGTATCAAGGCACGAATTTAACGCTCACAATGTTGAGAAAGTAAGGAAAAATTTAACTTTTTTTTGAGTATGACCACAGTCCAGAAATTGAATTGCTGAAAAGTTTAAAAGGTTTTGCTAGTGGGTTTAAAAGTTAATTATGTGCCCTGAGGTATTACAGAGACTAAAATTTAATACAAACTGATATAATGTAAGCTGAACATGACAGAGGAGAATTAACAAAAGAAAAAGTTATTGCTACATAATCTAAGGTTTGAAATCATTATGCTCAAAGTAAAGGTCTAATACTGTGTCAGTTTCTACCAAACTCACCTGTCATGCCTGTTGTGTTTGTCGCTTGAGATTTCATTTTACCACTTGGGCTGTTGATAACAGATGAAACATAAATTATTTTTATTCTATTTATAATAATTACTACAACTATTAACAAATGCTATGTGTGGAGGTGGTGTGGGATAGTTGCTTTGATTATGACACACCATTACATTGCTACAATATCACTGTAATCATCAGAGAAGTTTTCATATGAGTGGAAAACATATGGTACTGACTTACAGCACATACATGGGAGGACATGCTGTAACATTGAAATGGCTTCCCATTGTCTCCAAGGAATTCATCTAATCACAACATGTACAGTAGTTAAGGTAAGCTAAGGTACAATACGGTAAATGTTACCTTTGACTGCTACTGTCATCTGAGTCATCACTTGTTGGTGCTTCCAATGCAAAACTGATCTAAAATGGAATACAAAAATTGAAATATCAGTATCAACTATATTTTCATTCCATTGGGCTAGTGACACGATACAAAGGTATGTAAAAATAATACACTCAAATCAATGAGTAAACAGTGAAGACAAGAACCTACCTCTTTGATTCGAGTTGGTTTTCTTTTTTCTTCCAAATCTTCTAGAATTTAATAAAATTACTTGAATATAGTATATTAATAATAATAATTTATCTCTTTTTATGCAGGACTGGGAAAACATGGAGTTTGATAAACAGGATGCATTATGGTCTACATTGGGTACTAACTACACCATATAACGCATGTTGAAAAAAAGATGTTTGTTCCCAAGCTGCTGGTATGTAGTGTGATGGCTTGGAAATTTGTCAGGAACATATAAGATAAATAAGGATTCTGCAGCAAATGAATGCAGCAGCCCATCTACTTTGAACACCATCTTGTTAGGCAATCATGCATCATTTGTACCCAAGCTATACCATGATGCTCCATGATCAGATTCTTATGAAAGGCCTATGGGACAATAGGCTTGAGGGTGCAAGCATTAATAAAATGTTTTACCTGTAATTTTGTTAGAGTGATCACCACTGTCCTGTAAATAAACAAGATGATACAGTATCAGTATATTACATTTTAGTAAATGGTTAAACCCATTGTTGTGTAAAATACAGTTTTGCAGGACCACTCTGAAAAACACTTTGGTGATGAAAGCTTCCTAGTAAAATATTATTATTACTATCATTATTATAATTATTTATTACTATTATTATTATAATCATAATTCGAGAAGTTATGATTAAGGTTGGTTATGGGCTGGTCAAAAATTAGAGGGGAGACCATGTAGACTTTTTCCATACCCTTGGTATGATCAAAATTATTATTGAAATGACACAGCATTAGATTTAGATGGAATATTGTCAACGATAATTAGTTTATTGAGAGCAGTATAACTGTGCAGTGCTGGCTTTTGAAGGAAATATTTTTATTGTATTTGTATACTATTATCCACGGTTTATCTCTCACATGGATTTGTTTGGTTTGAATTTATACTTAGCCCAGCAATTTTATTACTCAAACCTCCACTAACAACCACCTCCCACAATGGTCACAAAATATTCTCCCAACGGAGGCCGTTGTGTAGAGATTTGACTGTATTCTAAAGGATTTAGAAAATACATAACCAGCATTGCACAAAGAGATCATTAAATAAAGGCTTATCATGAATCTGGTACCCTGAAACTCCAAAATTGACATTTTTTCCTAATATTTTGACAGCTGCCAATCAAATTTATGATGCCCTGAGTTGGCAAATTTTTGATTGAAGCAAAAAACATTAATTTTTTTACTGGAAAAATGCCAAGGTCACAGAGACAAGATAAGTGCTCAAAGGCTAGCCTTACAAGTTACTGAATGAATTTCTTACTGTTCAAAAAGTTGTACGTTTAGGCATTCTGTTTACATGGAACAGTGCTATCTGGACAAAAATTGAAACACCTAGTCATGCAAATTAAAGAGAAGGTTCCATGTAAACAGAAGAGAATGGTACGTACTGGTCTAATATTTGAACAGTAAAACATTTGTCTGGTGCCATGTAAGGCCAGCCTAAGCCTACTAGTAGGGTAGACCTGTTCAGTATTATTCTCCAAAGGCTGTAATTGGTTAAGAAGAGAAGAGGCTAATGAAGTTGACAAGGCATGTTGAGAAATGTTAGGATCTGGTTCATGGCCACCATTACAATCAGCAGATGCAGATTGATTAATCACCTCCATCTCGATCACCTCACCCCCCTGGATATGACTTAATCCACTGTCCTCTCGGCGAACAGTCACTGAAGGCTGTCTGACACTATCTCTGACGCTTTCTGCTCTGCTTATCCCTCGGTTGGAGGTCGAGTCTTCCCGTTGGTCGTCCTCAGAGTGAAACTCTTCGCCATCAAACATCAGATGAAGACGATAGTTTAAGAATTTAATTATAGCGAAAAGAATCCCAACGAAGGCAGCGTATAAAGCCCAAACTAAATTCGAAGGAGGTGCTCCCTAAATTAAAATATTAAATATTCAATAAAGTTAGAACCATTAATGCGTTCGTAAACAACAATTTTTAATTTGCTAAACACTACATTATCTCAACAGGTACAATGGCTTTAAGCGCCTCACAAACAAAACGATAGTAAAGAATGCTCCTTCAAGTACTCACCAGGTATAAAGAAAAGGGTAGACAGAGTAAAATAATCCATAAATAAAAGTGGAAAGTGTTGGTGAAAATCTCCTGATGAGGGTCGAAAAACCATCCTCCTGTCAGCGATGCCCAAACACCCTGGCGTAAAATCTCCAGCGTTTGTGAACCCATCGTTATGGCAATTTTCAAAGCAACTTTAGTGCTTTGGCAGTTTATCTATAACATTTTAGAGCGTTGTAAGTGAATATAAAGTCGGGAAATTATCTTGGTTTTCGAAGGAAGTTTTTCCCGTTTCTTCCTTTCGACCGCCATGTTTTTTCATGAGGTGACGTCATATATGGGCCCACAATTGCTAAATCTTTCTCAGCGGTATCTAGTATCAAATTATGTTACGATCACAGAATCTCTATCCCCAGTCCTACTCATCTATGTATTTTCAAAATGGCGGCCGCACATGAAGAAAGTCCAGGAAGTGGGTCAAAATTGTTAATACATCAAGAAGATCAAGTTGTACTGAAGATAGACAAAGCTTTAAAAGTAGTTCAAGTGCGGAAAAATAGGTAGGAATAGAGATAACTTTAATAATTTGCAATTGTAACAAGCTACAGTTCATCGGCCAGTCAACAAAGATGGGACAAAATTACCAAAAAATGCAACTTTAGGCGTAATTTTCCAGCTTGTTTTATTTTTTACAGAAAAGTATTCTTCGAAAAGCTCCAGTTCGTCATAGACAACGCGATAAACCGTCCTTATGGTTCTGTGTTTGAAGTAAAAGGAGGTCAGTTACGTTTGATAAAACCTGGTGAAGATGTAGATGAACTGCGAGCTACAAATACAGAAAATGGAGGTAAAATTAGTTTCTTCTGTCGCAAAAGATCATTACAGCAGTTTTCATATGACTCTGGAAAATTTATGGCATGGACAGTGCCTTGTTGTGACAGTGGAAGCAGTGAAGGCAGGTGCGGGAATTCCATGCCCTGTCCATGTGGCACCGTACCCATGCTGTGACTTTACGTACATGTACACACTTATATGAAATCTGCTGTAACAAAATGTCTTTAGCGGGGCCTGGTTGTACGAAGAGTGGATGGCACTATCCAATGCACCTTTCCGTAGTCTTCCCACAATCCCTTATGATCCCATATTTTTATACATTTTTATGCAAATTTGCATAAAATCTTTATGGATAAATCTTTATGCTGCTATCCAATAAATTTATCCACTGGATAAGACTCATAAGTTACATATATCATTTTGATGGGCTCCCTGTGTTATTCATTTTTGAATACTCTATTTCTTTCATAGAAAAGTCCTTAGAGTATCAACCAATCAAAACTGATGGTCAATCACAAAAGCTGACCAAAGATGATGTGGACACTCTGAAATCTCAAGGAGCTTCTGGAAAGGTAAATATAGTGTTGTCACTGTGCAGTTTTTTAGTCATTGGAAACACAATGTTTACATGTCATACACCACTATTTACTAGGTTCAAATGCTTGCAGTCTTATGCATTAGTTAGTTTAACATTTAGATATCACTGACAGTGTGTACTTTAATAGACCATGGTCAAGAACCAATCACAATTTAAATCATTAGGAATTGATTTGTTTGTTTATTTATTTATTTATTTTTATTTACTTTCTTTTTCTAAACAGGAAATCGTGAAACAACTTGTTGAGAACAGTGAAACTTTCAAAGACAGAACTGAATTCTCTAAAGACAAGTACAGAAAAAAGAAGAATAAAAAGTAAGAACATCTTTCTTAGTGAATGTCTAATAATAATAAATGTAATATTCATCAACTTGTATAGCACTAAAAACAATAGCAAATTTTTATCAGCACATATTTATTATTTATCAGCATATGTCTACTATTAGTATTGACCCATTCTTCTTAAGGGAATTAAAAACATCTTGCATTCACTAAGCCAAGAATAATGCATTATATTTGAATTCTATAAAATTTGAATTAATAATATTGTTTAAACTTTTATCAACCAGATATAATGCAAAAATTACAATTCTCAAACCATCAACACGGCTGATAGCCACCATGTACTACTCAAGGACCTCCAATAAGATATGGTAAGATAAACTAATTTTAAACCATGTGTGCACTGTCGTTTCATGATCGATTTTATAACATCTGACGAAGGCTGGTGAAAACAGCCAGGGGGGAATGGGGGCTCCGCATTTTGGAGGGGCAAACAAACAAACAAAATGGCAGTTTTTCAGAGTTGGCTCCCCCTTTGGAAAATCCTGGCTTCACCTACAACTTGTACAAATATCCAGCCATTTAATGCAACTTAATGTGACAGTAATGTCCTCAAAGTTTATTACTTTCTTTATTTTTGCAGTGACTTAAGGCCAGATGCTCTATCCCAGCTTCTTTCATTAGCCAATATCAGAGCAAATTCTAATGTAATAGTAATGGAACAGTGTCAGGGTCTTGTGGTTGGTGCAGTACTCGACAGAATGGGAGGTAAAGTGATAAAGAAAAATACTTAAACTGTTCCTCTTTTTTCTCCTCATCAAGGGGGATTGTATCTTTGGAATTAAGGGTAGCACATAATAATGCACTCATCTCTCACCTCTGGGGTCTCAGGTGCAATTCCTAGACTTGGCATTACATGTGCGTAAAGTTTGTTTGGTCACTGACTCTTGTGATTCAAGGTTTTTTTCCCCCAGATTCTCAATTTCCTCCCTCCTCAAAACTTAACAGGCTAAATATTTTCAAGTTGATCTGAAAGTTAGCCATGCCCTGATTTAGATCATTAGCCCTGAGGTTGTTCCAGGTTTTGTTTAAAGTTGAAGGTTTGATTTGATTCACTTGTTTTATTGTCATGTTCAGGTCATGGAAACATTGTTCAAGTCCATACTGGCGATTTCCCAACCAGGTATTGTATATTACATTGTATTGCAAATGCCTTTAGGGATAAAAAGATTTGTAAGAAAAAGTAACAAAAGTTTGTATTATGACTTTTTAAGGATGGCAATGGAATGTTTTGGCTTTCCTTCAAGTTTTATGGAAATAGTCAATGGATTTCCACTTTGCAAAGTAAACAGTCTCAAAGGTATCCAGTTTTAATATTTTTTAATCCATCCAAACTCCCATCCAGTTTTTCATTCACTTATTCATTCATTCACTTATTTATCCATTCATCTATGTATTCATCCATCCACCCATCTATGCATCCATCTATCACCCATCCATGCATCCATTCATCCATCCATTCGTTCATTTATTTACTCACTCACTTGGTATTCATATTTTTTAATCTGTTGTCCAGAATCAAGTCAACAAACAGAAGATACACCAACTTCATCACAAACAGTAGATGATGAACAAGAGCAGGAGAGTGAGGCAGACACAGAGGAAACCAAACAACAGTCAGCTGCATCATCCAGTAATACCTCAGATTGTCAATCAAAAGAAACTAATAAGGAATTGGTAAACCATTAGAATGTCACTAAGAGCCACTTCAAATGTCGAAATTCACATAAGTCGGGCAGGCTTCTTTGATGTCATTAGGTTTGGCATGAGAAGATCGTTTGAATGGGGCCTAAGAGAAAAGCAATAGTTTTAATTACTTTCAATATTCCTTATCCACTGTTTCCTTACTTCAGATCACACGTCATTAAATAATATTACTTTTTTATAGTGGTTGGCAATATGTATATACTGGTTTCCAAATTGGCCCACTGTCACTCACACTCACCACTACATTATAATATAATATTATACATTCTATGCATATGGCTTTCAACTCATTTTGATTTTTATGGAGGTAGGAAAACCAGAGAACCTGGAGAAAAACCCTCATGGTAAGGGAGAGAACAACACATCAAATAAACTCAACTCACAAAATAATGATCTAGCACAGGGCTTGAACCTAGCCACAGCAGTGAGAGGCAAGTGGTAAACCACTATGCCGCCAATTCCCTTGAGTATTATTTCTTTGTTTTTCTAAACTGACTTCTATCTTGATATTATCTTCAAGGAAAAAATTAAAAGGAGAAATAAAAGACAGCTTGAGGAAAGAAAAGCAAGAAATGCCCTTTTGTTGAGGAACATGGATGGGTAAGAAGGATTTTCTGTACATTTTTTTCAAACTTAGCCAGAGTTTGTGAATCAAATTAAAATTGCCATGAATTGTGGCTGCAACTTTCACATTTTCCAGAAAGTTGATTTTCATTGCATACTTTTTCTATTATTATAGTGATGGTGGATTATTATTTAGCAGTTATTCGCCGAAGGCGAAGTGATTATCGATGAATATTTACCGAGCGGCGAGTCTTCGAGCTGCGAGGTAAATATTCATCGATAATCACTTCGCCTGAGGTGAATAATTGTTTTAGTATAAATACAAAGGTGATTATTTCAAAAAAGAAAGAAGGAAACAACATTGAAAGTGAAAATATTTTATTTTTTAAAAGCGCGACGGTCACGCTGACAGCCATTTTGTCTGAAAAGGTGATTATCGGCTGATAATCCGAGATAGAAAACCAATCAGAGCGCGCGATTTTGCATAATCACCTTTGTATTTATACTAAAAGTTATTAATAATTATTATAATCATTATTCATTTCAGACTTGTGGTTGTCAGCAAGTTCAATCGCAGCACAATAGTTCTAGAACTGCTTGAGTATGTTGCTCCCTCGAGGCCCTTTGTTATTTTCTCTACATTCAAAGAGGTACATATCCTTAAAACCCAGGTATTTATCAGCTACGTGTACAGATTGTGAATTATTATTGTCTCTATTCACAGCCATTGGTAGAGTGTTACACTGATTTACGAAACAGAGGAGGTGTGGTGAATCTACAACTCACTGAAACATGGTGGCGACAGTATCAGGTATGGATTTCCACTCCTTTGTTTAATGATTTCTGTTTAATACATATGTATAAGTAATATGACTTTATGCTGTCCAATTTGGCAATAATCAGATGAAAAAAATGTCAAACCCAGATTGCATAAACTGAGGGTTTGCCAACTAGGCCCAATTCACTGGAAAAAAATGTTAATTCTTAATTTTTAATTTTGAAAGGGTATGGATATTCTTAATGTATAGCAAAAACATGCTCAACCATTAAGATTTGATTTTCTGCTTCTAAACCCTGATTTTGGGTGGACTTTTTATTTTGGAAAATCCGGAACCGTGCATGGCTGGACTGGAATGGACTTCGGCTGACTGGATTCTCCCAGATCGAAAACAATTTTTTTCCGAATTTTCAGCTTTTGAAAGGGTTTGGATAATCTTAATGTATAACAAAAACATGTCCATCCTCTAAATTTGGATTTTCTGCTTCTAAACTACGATTTTTAATAAATTTCTTATTTTGGAAAATCCGGAACCGTGCATGGCTGGACTGGAGTGGACTTCGGTTGACTGGATCATCCCGGATCAAAAAACATTTTAGGCCGAATTTTCAGCTTTTATCCTATCACTTTCATTTTATTATTCATAATTAGTAATTTTATGCTGAAATTGTGCAAAAAAAAATCAAAATTGAAAAATTTAGTATTCGGAAAACATTGGATTTTGGATCGCGAATTATTATTATTATTATTTTTTTTTTGCTTCTATACCGTGGTCCATTGGCTGATCAAAGTCAGGGCACGGCTAACTCACAGATCAAATAGAAATTCAGGTTTTGCAGAGGGAGAAAATTCGGAAAACCCAAAGAGAAAACCTCGAATCAAGGGAGAGGCGTAACAAGCTAGCAACAATTTCGTGAGGTAATATATAAGCGAGGTCATTAATCTCGAACTCGGAAATCTCGCTTACTAAACAGACGGCTTGATTATCGGCTCCTTGGAATGACTCACTCATTAAGGTGGGATGGCGGAAGGTCAAACTCAATTAAATGCTTCCTTAATTTCTAAAACAAATTATTCCGTTGTAGGTTTTATCAGGTCGAACACACCCTTTAGTAAACATGGATGGGTCAGGAGGGTATTTACTCTCTGGTACCACAGTAGAGAGATCTGCCAAGTCAGATTCCTTGGTCACGAAAGCGTTGAAGAAGCTTGAAGAAAGAGCTGAAATTCCAGTAACGGTGGCACCGTGCTCCGAAGAAAACAACAGCGCGAGTCAAACACCAGAAGATGAAACCAATGAACCTCCAGCAAAAAAAGTCAAAGACAAGCCAGAAGAAAAAGCTGAAGTCCCAGTAACACTGTCTTCCGAAGAAAACACCAGCGCGAGTCAAACACTAGAAGATGAAACCAATGAACCTCCAGCAAAAAAAGTCAAAGAAGCTTGAAAGAAAAATTCACAAAGAATTCCTGTAAAAATAGAATGTACACTTCCTTAGTTACAGTTGAAAATACTAGTAGATTTTTAAAATTATCGTTCAGATTTGTCGCTTAATAAACGAGAATTCTTCATCTCTACGTACTACTGTGATCTTTGCCTTTTTCAGCCAGTGCGGGTGTTTCCATGCAGTGCATTCAAACAATTAACCAATCCCCGAGGTTGGTCGCTTCACAAAGGTTCGACCAGTACTTTATTTATCAAGCAATTGGGTTCGTTCTTTGAGCTATTCTAGGTACCCTGGCGCATACCAGCCCATCCCGATCCAACTACACGCATTTGCTATTTTATTTTTGCACCTTTCCCGGAAGTGTAGTTCAAATCAAAATCAAGCTCTTGAGATTAAAGACTTCGGTATATTCCTGAGTCATACATAAACGTGGGTCACCTGGAACCAGAGGTTAAAATTCTTTATTTTAACGCCTACGGATGTCGTAAATCTTATTACTCGAACATATTTCAAGTACTATCTCCATTCTCGAAGTCTGGGGGGCCCAGTCTGGTGTAATTAATTGGTGATAAAGCGGCAAAAAGTACCAACAAAAAAGAAAATAAGCTATTTTTTTACATTTCTTTTGGTGAACAAGAGTCCCTTACTCAGTAGGTGTTCGTGTTATTCTGCATGTATTAAGTGCACCATACATAATCATACTACATGGCGTTGGAGTTAGATGCGCGATATGTGATACTATAGGCGTTGGAGGCACGTTTTTAGGGCCTCATGAAATCGAGCACCGCTTGCCGCCCTTACTCCCTTGAACTAGCCGATGATTCAGTACCTGAAGTATTTGTTATTATCCCACGAAGGGTTATCTTTCAAAAAAGGGCAGTTTCCGAATCATCTTCTCAAGAGGATTCAATTTTATAGTTTTTCATAAGCCTAATACAGTTTTTCCAGCATTGTTTTGCGCACTCAATCGAATCCATCGTTTATGCTAAAATTCAGTCTAACAGCAGGGAAAGCTATTACTAGTAGCTTATAATGTTTAGTTGACTAAATGAGTTTCAATGACTTGATATGGTGAGAGAGCTCAATCGTGTTACCTCAGTCCTGCTGCACGTGAAGTTATGGCGGGCTTAACAGAAAAAACGCTTGGTCGCTAACTGACGAACTCAAGCCTAAATTTTCTGACAAGATTATAAGATGACAGAGCAACTATCCGTTGGTATAGGCAAATCATATTGGAAATTACAAATCACATTTTGGCCGGATCTAGGGATGCGTAACTTGAGAGTGCAAACTGACCAGCATTACTACGATAATCCTTCCTCCTCCTCCGCCACCCCACTAGCGATCAATTAATATAAAGATAGGAAAACTGAGTCTAAGATGTACTTGAACCAAGTAGATTGCGGGTAAAAACAGCCGGTTTGATTTTTTCTTCTTCTTACTTTCTTCCCTCGTTTCCTTTTCATTTCTTTCCTTTCCTTTCCTTTCCTTTCCCGCTTACCTTTCCTTTCCTTTCCTTTCCTTTTCTTTTCTTTTCTTTTCTTTTCTTTTCTTTTCTTTTCTTTTCTTTTCTTTTCTTTTCTTTTCTTTTCTTTTCTTTTCTTTTCTTTTCTTTCCTTTTCTTTTCTTTTCTTTTCTTTTCTTTTCTTTTCTTTTCTTTTCTTTTCTTTTCTTTCCCTTTCTTTTCTTTTCTTTTCCTTACTTTTCTTTTTACCATCTTTCCTTCTATCTTTCCTTTTCTTCCTTTTTTCTTCCCTCTTCCTTCTTCATTTCTTTCTTCTCTTTAATAATTCTTTCTTCTTTTCTTTAACTCTCTCCCAGTTCTGTGCTCACAAAGTTACAGCAGTCAACTGAATTCGGTCAGTTGGATCAACCACATATCAAGTCCCGCTCTAGTAGTCCCTGGTCTAAACGTGATCCCCTGGAGTAAAGCGTCCCTCAAGCGATCACCCATGAACAACTTATTACACAATCTTTGATCATTATCTCGTAATGTATCCTTCGACGATAGGCCCTCAGATAAATATCTCAAATCGTCATTAGTTTGTGGTTTTGATATCCTCAGTAAGGTGAGGTTATGAACAAACAAAATGCACTACAGGAGACTTCATATCTTTAGTGATCTGCATTTCCGGTACAAGACGCCCTAGGTGTACATGCTATTTCACAGGTGTAGAGAAAAAGCTGCGTAAAAATGCACGTTCATGGCTAAACCCCAGAACGGATTGCTCGAGTTAAGGTCATGTCATGAATAAAATATTAACTCTTGTCAGTAAAATATTCTCACATCGTAGTTCTCTACATGAATATTGACAGCCCTTATCATTTTTAATAAGCTATCCTGGTTATACAATAGATATTTAATTTTACAAACAACCGCAGAATTTCAAGTCAACGCTCAATTGCTTGAATACAAAGAAACTGGCTTTCTGTAATCCTTATTTTAGGGATTTTTAGTGTTTCCGAAAATACAAAGACCAAGTGACATTCCTCGTGGATATGGTAAGTTCTAATTATAGCTGAAATGGACAAGAAATCTATCGTGATGTCATCTACGTCAGGGGATTCCCCTGAATTTCGCGCGCTTTTCTGATATCTTTTCTAAATATTTTCTTAAGATAGCAAAATCTAAGAAGGATAAAAAGAGCTGCCTTCACTCTTCCACGCAAATTCTTTCCAAACAGCAGCGTAAAAAAATAATTTTGATCTCCAATTTTTGCTAACAAATCTTACATATTTTTGGCTTATCCTAATCTTCCTGTAAATTTACACAATACTTAACCTCTTTTGTAGATCTTTCAACGATATTTTCATTAATTTTTCCGCCCAGAAAATCCAAATAAATAGACATTACCATGGAAACATCTAGAGTAAAACAATACGTCCCATGGGATTAGAGTTCGAACCATTCAGCTGTTCCTATGGGTTCACGTGACAAGCAAGGGCCACCGCGCCCGCTGCAGTCTCCATTTTGGCCTCAATATATTCAATTGTTTTTACTTGCAAGTTATGAATGCAGAACCAGAATAGAAATTTTTTCCACAGGAAATTCTGCCGAAGAAGAGCTCGATGCCTGCGATCGGTTCGCTAGGGAGCTTTCCGTTTTTAGGGAGCTTTTTTATATTTTAAAGATAGGCATTTTTTTGCCGTTAATTTTTGGCTAAAGAAATCAACAAAGTCATGGAAATATACGAGGAAGATCCTTCGAGAAGCACTGAACTTGCGGGAGGAATCTTAACAAAACCTGATTTATGTATTGCACTATATGACTATGAAGCTGCAGAGGAAGACGAGCTTTCTTTCAGGGCTAACAATCGGATTGAAATTCTTTCGAAAGATCCTGAAATAAGCGGAGATGAAGGATGGTGGGTTGGCAGAATCCAAGGAGAAAGACGAGTGGGTCTTCTTCCAGCGAACTACGTAGCAAGCGATAATACTCCTTCGAACTTTATAGAACCTTTAGAAGTTTCATATGAAGAGATCGAGCTCAAGGATATTATAGGAACTGGAGGTTTTGGAAAGGTTTACCGCGGGATATGGAAGGATGATGAAGTTGCAGTCAAAGTCGCAAGAACTGAAAATTACGAAGACTTCTCCAAGACTTTACAAAGTGTCAAAGACGAAGCTAAGTTTTTCTCTATCTTAAGACATCGAAATATCCTGAATCTATTTGGTGTTTGTCTTGAAACACCAAACTTATGTTTGATTCTTGAGTATGCTCGTGGTGGGGCTTTGTCGAAAGCTTTGAACGTCCATGGCAGAAAAATACCACCTTCGGTTCTCCTAAACTGGGCGATACAAACTGCTCAAGGTATGAACTATCTTCACAGCGAAGCTCCGCTCAGTATTATTCACCGGGATCTCAAATCTGGAAATAGTAAGTAGATATATCTATACTTATTTCAACTAAACATTGATGCTTTTTATAAATTTATGAGTTAAGGATGTCTTGTTTTCGTAGGACTCCCAAGGGACCTTTATTAAAAATGTTAAGCTATATGTTGTGGTCGCCGTCGGGACAATACAACTTATTCTGAAAATTATTTCCCTAAGTTTTTTATTCCTCTATTATCGAAGTTTAGATTTAATGAAAGGAGTATTTTTTGGTGTTAATTTGCCTGAGATCAAACGGTTTTATTATAACGCATAATGAAGAGTCAATTCTCGTCTCGAACGATGGAAGAAACAGTCTCAATCCATTCCAATTAAGCACCTTTAAATTCAACAATAATTCCGTGACGAAAACAACGAAGTACCTGTTCAAATGGTTTTTAAAAAATGTCACTTCCTACACAAAAATTTAACAAGAAAATAAGCTCTAAATTTTTATTAGGCACGCTAAAAAAATGATCCCAAAATGCAATTAACTTCTTGGGAAAAGTGTTCGGTTTAGATCAGTCTCTCTAGATGGAATATAAAGCTAGCATTCCCAAGGGGTAATTATGTTATATGTTCGAGTAATTTATGAAAGAGTACAACGAAAATTCTGAATTGGGTCGCTCAATTGGTTGTCAAATTAAATGGGGTCAGGTTTTTTGATTCATTGAGATTCTATTATACAACTTTGGTTTTAAATTTGTACTAATAAAATCAAGTGGTAGATCAGACGTCATAATCGCATTACCCTTCCTATACGTAGGGATGTGTATATATATGTATAACAGGAAAAGCCACTATGTTGCTGACGTTTTTTACCATTACAAAATGCTAAACAGGCCCATTTTCAACTCTTAAAAGCGAAGTTTATTTTTTATTGCTTTAAATTTGACTAAATAAGGGTTATTTTAGCCAGTATTGGCCTACTATGTTTATATTGATGTTAAACGACAACAAATCCAGACAGATGTATTAGTATAATACTGTTTTATCTCTCAAATCTGTTTTGTATATTGTTTAATTGAACTAATTGTTATTATTGTATAAGCTCATGTCCAGACGCATGGATTATAACTATATATACCTTAGATAATATTCTTATAGTAAAGAGGGAAAAAAACGCATCCAGTCTAGAATGGCCATAATTAAAAATCTTTTTCCACTTTTGTTCACAGTTCTCCTCCTTTATCCCATTGATGAGAATGACTTCAACAATGTTCTTAAAATTACTGATTTTGGTCTTGCTCGTGAGATAGCTAACACCACACGTATGAGTGCAGCAGGAACTTATGCTTGGATGGCGCCTGAAGTTATAAGGGCCAGTACTTTTTCTTTTGCAAGTGATGTATGGGGGTAAGGATAATATTGAATATAATTTTCATTCTGATATTTAGAAGATACGAGTATCGATAGATGCATGTTTTTCATGTTACAGTGAGAATTGAAAAACTGTGGGCACCCAGAAATATTTCAGAAAAATCATTTATCAGTCAAGAAGTTCAACTGATTTGTAGTCAGATCAACTTCTTGTAATTATTAGGGAGTTGTTTCTGATTGTTCAACAAATATTAAAAGATTTCTGAAATATTTCTGGGTAACCACAGTTTTTCAATTCTCACTGTGAGATACTATTGGCGTAGCAAAACAAGACACCCAATAGCCATTCACTGTGTTGCTTCAGAGTGAAATTGTATGACTCAGATAAGCAACAATTAAAGGCTTACCAAAAGGTCCTGCAGTATTTTGCATAATAGAACGCTCTTATTTAGCTCATAATCCAGTGTCTAGCCAGATAGACCTCTTCCCCTTAGTGGTAGAAATACAGATGCAACTTTGTCAGAAGAGAACAGCGTTGTGTTACGCATGTTAAGTAACTCCTAATCTTGACCTCATTGAGTAGACTTTAATCCTGGCTAACAAGCCTGATGAAATCTTCAAGATTTATTTCAGAAAGAGACTAGCCAATATTTGTCTTCAAAATTGGTATTCATTTTGTTTTTTGCTAATTTTTCAAAGTTCTCTGTCAGTTATTATTTTATTAAAGAAATTATCATGTAAATTAAAGCTGATTGTTTTTAAACACATTTCGCCATCCTATAAAATGCCCTGCTCGTTTGAATCCACAAGAAATATTCATAATATGGATCTTCTCGAACATTGAAAAAAGCATAGAAAATGTTGTTTTTCATTGTCGTTTATAGCATTATTTTACTGTAGGCCTTTTGGGTTCCTTAAAGAATTGAAATTGACTAGAACATGTAGATTACTTTGACAAAACACCTACACAATAACTTTGTTGAGCCACAAAGGAATGGCGACACCGAACAATGCTTGAAATACTTTGTGTTAAATTAAATGTGACTCTGTCTATCTACTCAGTCTATCACACTTACATATTTAACCTGATTGGAGGAGGGTTGTAGATTTACCATAGTGTAGTGTAGGGCTCTGAACCAATGAGAGCCATATAACGTAAGAGTATTATGCAATTTTTCTATTTTGCAATGGAGGAAAAAAACCGAAGGTAGTTTTAGACTGGTTTGCCACAGGCAACCCAGTAAAGAGAGATATCACTTTTTTGAGAGAAAAGAATTATAGGTATTTCATTAATGATTGTTATCATTAGATAAAACTGGGGTTATTTTAATTGTATTTAGAAATTAAGTCTTGCTTAAAATGCAGGAACTTAAGTAAAAGAAAATTGGTTTTCACTTTACCCTTTCCATAACTGAATTCTCTTACCAACAGCACCCTTGCAGCACTTCAGGATGCAGCTAAATTTGGAGGACAAAACAATAGGTTTCCAATTCTCAGGAGATTAAAATTCTTTTGTTTTGTCCTCCAAATTGAACTGCTTTGATGTCACGCATAAGGGGTCTATAAAGATACTCAAATAATTATTGTTTCCATTCTGCTTCCAGATATGGTGTACTATTATGGGAATTACTTACTGGACAAATACCTTACAGAGATATAGAAGCTCTTGCTGTTGCTTATGGGGTTGCTATGAACAAATTAACTTTACCAATTCCTTCAACGTGCCCTGAGATATTTAAAGTATTAATGAATGGTAAGGCAATATAAATGATCATAATTAGAGGTCCTTAATTGATGTTTAACCAGGGCTTAAACAAGCAGTATCAGTTAACTATACCTTTTTAGGTTACTTACTTACCGTATATCTTTCATAACTTCAGTTTATTAACTTGAGACATTTTTTTCTGAACCAGATTGTTGGAACCAAGATCCACACAATAGACCATCCTTCAAAACAGTCTTAGAAGAATTGGAGGAAATTAGTGACTCAGCCATAATGGACAATCAAAATGATTCCTTCCGATCCATGCAAGAAAGCTGGAAAACAGAAATTGAAGAGATATTTGATGAATTACGACTTAAAGAAAGAGTGAGTTAATCTTTCTATTATGTTACTAGGGTTGGGGGGTAGGGTGGTGAGTCTTTCTATTATGTTACTAGGGTTGGGGGTAGGATGCATATGTTGGCCATTTACGTGAAGGCTGCATCTCATTCCAATTGGAATTTTCTATGACAACAATAGAATATGTAATGATACCATAATGTTTTGAGACCAATGCTTCATACTGTTCTATGTAAACACTCTGTCACTGTCACTCTATTTTTTACTCCATTTTGTGCTCATGAAACCATGTTCAAATGAAACCAGGTGTGTGTTACACCCACCTTTTTGCACAAATAAAAGAAAAATGTGTAAAAAATCTGGGAAAAAAATATCCAGATAAACTTTTACTAAGTTTGCTTGAAGTTCTCAAATTTAATTTCCATCAATTTGAGACACCATTTTCCCAGCTTTTATGGGTTTCCTGTTTTATTGGAACTAGGAAGCTATAGTTTGATATGCAAGATATGTCATAAATTTGTCCAAGTGATAACTGACAATGAGCTGTTGATTTTGTAGGAATTGTGTTCAAGAGAGGATGAATTACGCAAACATCAAATGGTACAAGAAGTTCATGCTGATGCTTTGAAGAGAAGGGAAGAGGAACTGGCAGCAAGAGAAATGCATCTCCTGGGACGGGAAATAAATATTATTATCCAGGTAATAATGATAGATACATACACCGATTCAAAACAAGGCAGACACAAGCAGACCTCCTAGATCGAGGAGGAGAAAACAAGGCTAGTCAGTAATCCTTGAGTTATGGAAACCTGGCTTTTCCGAAGGCATCACTAAAACAATGTAAACACCACTATCAAAGATAAAGCATGAATGGTGAATAGAAAACACATCGATCACAGATCGTGGATGACTGACTAGCCTTGTTTTCTGCCACTCAATCCAGACCATCTGCATGTGCCTGCCATGTTCAGAATCAGTGTATTTGAATAGATATTTTTACTTTGTTTTTATGTAATTTTTAAATGATTATTGAGTGAATGAACAGGTTTAAGAGTCTTTGAATATATTTTCACTTTTCTTTTTTCCCTTTTCAAAGCATTTATGGTTAATGTTACAAGGAATACCCTAGAATCATATGCTTTATAATTTTTGCTTTACTAAATGTTCTATCATTAAACTTTGTCCTTCAACAGCAACAGAAGCAGTTCAAGCCTTCTCCAAAGAAGAGAAAAGGCAGATTTCTTAAATTTAGATTTGGTGGATCAAGTAGAAAAATCAGTGCGCCCTCAGGTAAGACATGCACAATGCTTAAACATCAAACAGGTGACTCACAATTATTTTGTTTCAGCATAGCAACAACATTGCCAGTTCTCATTCTAATAATTTCTACTTTTCATAAAGATTATAGTAACAGTTTTGAGATGTTGCTTTAATAGTAAAATGCAAATCCTATCACTTGTCCTGGCACAATTGGTTTCAATGGCCTCTTTCCATTTAATATATAAACCATATGTCGTCATCATAATGTTCTATCTTTATGCTAATATGAATTATTTCATTTGTTCCAGATTTTCTTCATAAATTTACTATTGTATCTGATAATGATAATACGATTGTGGATAGTGATGGGACAACTACATCACCATTGTCTCCTGTTTTTCATCGCTTCCGTCTTCAGTCATGTAAGTTAATAATTCTCACACATTCAACTTTGATGTAATGATCAAACTGTCATTCCCTTGAGTTTTATTTCTTTGTTTACCACAAACATTCTTGAAGAAGCTGTAGTATGGATGAGATTCAAACAAGCAATCTTATTTAGAAAATTAAATCGTTTGGTTTGAAATGGAAAAATATTGTGCCCAAACTAAGGGGGGGGGGGGGGTTGCTCTTTAAATTTTTAGTGTTTATACGGTGATGCTGCTTATTCAAAGACAGCACTTATTTGAAGGCAGCGCTCTTTGATATTTTGCTCTCATACATAGTGCTTAATAGAGGATGTCACTTAATCAGGGGCAGCGCTTAAACACACACACACACACATTCATTCTCTCTTTTTGTTAATATCCACTAAATTTTCAAGCCCCCTAGATTTTCCAGTCTAAGCCAACCATTTGTTAAGTGTTACCAGTTAATAAAGGAATGATATTCAAGGGAATGCCATGTGATTTGAAATAAGAACATTTATGGCCCCTGAGGAGGAGGGAGATCCTTTTTATAAAAAATTTCAATTCTCATTCTTCCCCCCCCCCCCCTCCCCGGCCTTTCCTATTCTTAGTCTCATGCATACTTGTCTACTGCATTTTCAAAGCCCTAATTCCCCTATTTCAGTGGTACTTTATGCTCCTTGACCCACACATAATTAATAACAGGTCCCTAAATGAATCTGTCCATCAATAAATAATATTTCTTACCTTATATTTCTTTTCCTTCTCCAAACCACAGTGGATGACCCAGCTCCAAACGACCCCCAGGTGCCAGTGAGTCCGAACGGGCATAAGAAGAAAGTGCGCACGTGGGGACCCAGCTCAGTCCACCAGAAAGAGAGAGAAAGTCGTTCAAAGAGAGTCATAGTGAGAGACAGTTTTTCGACAAGCTTTTCGAATGAGCGATGTGCGTCGGTACCGAACCTTGGTACTATAATTAATAATAAAGGTAAGAAGCAGTGGATTCCAAAAACTTTTAGAAACTTGTAAAATATATGAACGGAAAGCTTTACCGAATGTTTCGGGAGTGTTGGTCTTCCTACGTTTATGAGGTTGCGAGCTCCTGGAGCGAGATATCGATCATTTTAACCAAGGGTTCCCAACTAGTGTGTGTAGATTGGGGAGGAGAGAGGCTAGACGAGCTAAAGAAAGAAATAATATACAAGGAAATTAAAAGTGCTATAATCCTTTCTTTTACTCCTAGAGCAATAGATCGATCATGTTTAGCAAAGGCTTCCCAACTAGCATGCGTGGATTGGCGAGGAGGGGTTAAAGAAAACAACAATACACAAGGAAATGTGATGTGCTCTAATGAACTTTCTTTTCTATATTTTAGATCACGAACGTAAGAACGCTACAGCCGGGAGTAGTCCCGTGTCTTCACCCAAGTCTTCAAGGAAGTTCCCTCGAGGAAAGACCGAGAAAGCTATGTGCAAGATAGGCGCAGTTCTGTCCACTTTGGCCCTCGGGAGGGATTTTACGACAGTAGCTAAGAATATGAACGATGTACGAATGAGATCTGGAAGTCGAGAAAGAAGGAAGTCCCCAAGCTCGAGGCGTAGTCGCGAGGTCGGTAGGAAATCTTGGTTCGGGGGATCCTCGTCTTCAGACATTACCGAAAGCGATGGGAGTCAGAGAGACTCGATATTTGGTTCGAGGAGTTTCTTACCTGATTTCGCACGAGGGAACGGAAAGCGTCCTATTTCTACTCCCGTGATGCTCAAGTCTGTTACCTACCCAAGGACTGATTTAAACTCTACTGCAACAACTATCGCATCAGTGGGCTCTACCACCGAACAACCTTTGATTGATCTTTGCGAAGTCAGAGACAGAAGATCGAAATCTCTCGGTGCTTACGAGCTGAATCTAGTATCAGTGAATGAGAACTCTTCAACAAGAACTTCTTCATTTTCGCTCGATCGGAAGAGATGTTCGCCTGAGCCGTATAACGGATCGCCTAGGAGTCCACCACCGATATCTCCACGAGCGAAGAACGAAATCAACTCGAACCACGTTCATAAACACTTATCGAATGTTAAAGGACCGTATTCTACGAATGACGGTCAGTTTGAAAATATTGCTAATAGTACCGAACGTGTTGGAGTTGGTTCAACTAATGGATCTGATATATTGACTGAGAGAGAAAGACTAACTTTGTTGGATGTTAATGTTGATGGACAGCATGAAGATCAAACACAACCGCTTCTTCGACCGGCAAATTCCACGAGAAAGCCTTTAGATATAAAGGAATTTGAAAAAGAACTATTACGTTAGGAATGAATCGCACCCAACGTGGAACGGTTTTCGTATGAGCGGGAAACGATACGGAAAATTCGTAGTTGTCCTGTAGCCGTACCGTATCTCACCGTAGCCGTAACTACGCGTTGTGATTGGATGAAATAATGGAACTGGAAAGCCATTTCAGTGTTACGGCATGTCGTACCGTGTACGTGCTGTGAGTCAGTACCGTATGTTTCCCACCATTCTTATAGGAAGCCATTTCAATGTTACAACATGTCGTAACGTGTACGTGCTGTAAGTCAGTACTATACCGTATGTTTCCCACTCATACGATAATCATTTTTATGGGAAGCCATTTCAGTGTTATGGCATGTCGTACCATTTACGTGCTGTAAGTCAGTACTATACCGTATGTTTCCTACTCATACGATAACCATTTCTATGGGAAGCCATTTCAGTGTTATAGCATGTCGTACCATTTACGTGCTGTAAGTCAGTACTATACCGTATGTTTCCTACTCATACGATAACCATTTTTATGGGAAGCCATTTCAGTGTTATGGCATGTCGTACCATGTACGTGCTGTAAGTCCCACTCATACGAAAACTGCATATAGTCCTTCAGTCACGCACTTGAAAAGAATATCTATGTATAAAAAATGGCTTTTTGACTTCACTTCACTTTTTAGCAGAGATACATTTAACTCAATGTTTTATATACGTTTGGGCAATCGGCTTAGCATCTCATTTATAGATACAACAAGAGCTATTTCACATATTTTACAGATTTTTGATAAATTTTTGAAAAAAACTTGGCCATTTTATGAGGCGAGAAAATTCGGTGCTCCACGATAATACAGATCTTTTACGAGTTGATTTTCGAGCATGTCAGCTTGCCCGAGTGAACGCTTCCGAGCTCCGTTACGAAGAAGGAACTGGGGCTGGCTGGCGCTTTTATTGGTTCTGTACTAGAACCTCTCTTTAAGCCATACAAAGAAATGGAAAACTATTATTTGGGAAGAACGAAATGGAATGGGATGAAATGGGAAATTATCAAAAGAATACCGAATACAGAAAGAAAAATGAATAATTGTGAAGTCAGGCTAAAACTGCTTTTACATGGAAATAATAATTATGTATATTCAAAGAATTAGAATTTTGTCAATCATTAAAGTATTGAATTCGTATACGTGAAAGATGCAATCTTTGCGATATTGTAAGAAAAAGTTATCACAAATGTAATTCCGAGGATGTTTCCTTAGAAGGAAGACTTTTAAAAATAGTTCTTTCGCGTTCAGAGAAGAACCCTGCACACTACACTCATAACTTTCATCCAAAATTTGTTAAAAATAAACACTTTCATTTATTACTTACTGATCTTTTTGCTTCACTTGCTTGGTTAAGCGCCATACGTCGGTTTAAGGAGAGTTTTTACGGAAGCCATGTTGTAGGCGGCCATGCACGTTGCCACGTAAGGTTGTCAGATTGGGCAGGAACAATGCAATATTCAAATTCAAAAATTACTTAAGGACAATTTAACCATAACGGGAGTCTTTAGATGATTAGTTACTTTTACAATAAAAGAAATAATTTCTAATTTCTTCGATAATTTGATACAATAATTTGATTCAAAAGCTGGGTTTCACTTGACGTCATTTCCTGTCTCGTGCAGAATGTTCATCAGCTGAATCACAAGTTTTCAATAGAATTCTTTCTGGTTGACAGCACATGGTGGTCAGTGTTTGACCACCATTTGGAGCAGATAATGAGATTCAAAAACTTTTATCAGCTGATTGAAACCCAGCTATACAATTTCAAGCTCGGTTTTTGTCCCTAATGCGCGTAACTAAGGGAACTAGGTGCGGGAGGTCGTGGTTCGAGTCCCAGCTGGACCAACACTCAGGGTCTTAAAATGACTGAGGAGAAAGTGCTGCCTTTGTAATTACATCTGCAAACGGTTAGACTTTCAAGTGGCTCGGATGACCACTTTAAATGGCGGTCCCGTCTCTCCACACTTCATCACTAACCAATATCAGAGGGATGTAAAAGAACCACTGAGGACGTAAAGAAACCCTGGCATAGACCACCCTCAGTGCCTATACCTTATACTAACAACCTCTCATGATTGTAAGGCGCCTTTGATTATATACACATAGAAAGGGCGCTATATAAATAATAAATCATTAATAAATAATGTTATTATATTGTACTTATCTTCTGTTGCTTGTGATGACGCGTTTTTCAGTCTATATGACCTAACTATTTAGCCTCTGCTATCTGTCCCGCCAAACCTCGTACTCTTCGAACGGTTTCTTGATTCGTTGCCTCTTTTATTGTGTCCTCTCTCATCTGCCTGCAGGAGTTACGAAGGGTGCTCCCTCACATGCAACCAGCTGGACACTCAGCGCATACACTCGTGCAGCCAAACCTGTGATGGCGGGAATTGCAATCTGAATTGCTCCAGCATTGAACGATGCAATCAAAATTGCGCCGGTGGGTTTTGTCAGTTGATGACATGCAACGCTAAAGTCTGCTATCAAGTATGTGGCAACTGTGGTGTCATTATGACATCTTTTTACCGTACATCTGGTCCAGTTTACCTGGTTTTATGTGGTACAGTTTCCCCTATAACCTTAAACCTGTGTTGCTATGGTTACATCATGGTTTACTCTGAAGACACACTAACCTGGACCACTTGAATGAAACTGACCAACCAGATAACAGTAAACTAGACAGAGATTGAACTGATAAAACTGTTAGCCAATCAGATTATTACGTTCTCACGCTCTTTTTACATCGATGTGCTATCTGATTGGCTGCTTAAAACATTGAACTAAATATTGCAATGTGATTGGTTAATGCTACTAGTTTATCAAAGTGGTCCCGGTTGGAGTATCCGCACAGTAATACTATGATTATCATAATACCTTTGGACATACATTTCCATATATGGCATAGAACAATAGCGAATCAGAATCTTAACGTTTCCATGACTACCATATGGTACAGGGCTGTACATACGTCACCATGACTACTATATATGACATCTTTATTGTATACGTTTCCTTGGTTACAGTATAGCATTCTGCTGTTATTATCTTATCAGTGCATGCAAAACATTATTGAAAAGAAAAACTTGTAGATACTAGTACAAGTTATATAATACGAGTTTCCACTACTCACCAGAACGCTGGTTTTCATATGAGTGGGGAACATACAGTACTGACTTACAGCACGCACACGGTACGACATGCCGTAACATTGAAATGGCTTCCTATTCATTTTCTTCCAGTAATTCGCCCAATCACAACGCATAGTTACGGCTACGGTACGGCTACGAATATGGCGTATCATTTCCCACTCACACGAAAATTGCTCTATAAATAAACCCCCATGCAATATTTTTTGGTGTACCATTAAGAAGCATTTTATATAGATACTTTATCCCATACCATAGAAAACATCAGGGGGAAAGAGTGGAATACCTAGAAATATGGACCACCTTTCCTGCATTCTGATTGGCTGCATTAAGTATATAGCATTAAAGGTTTGGAAACCAAACTTTGAAAGTTAGACTGCACACCAACAAGAAATTCAAAAAAATCCTGACTAATCAAAGCTATTTAACATCAGATACCGTATTTACTAGATTAACCGCCGCAGCGCTCTTTAAATTTTTAGTGTTTCGGTTGAGGCGCTTATTCGGGGGCGGCGCTTATTTGAGAGCCGCGCTCTTTAAAACGGCACATGCAGAGCTAGATGGGGCGCAATGAAATATGCCCACTTCAAACTGAAATACATTGTAATACAGGTGAATAAAGCGAGGGGGTCGATGGTCCCCCTTCCTTTGATATCTATCAACATACAGCCGATCCTTTATCTAACAAAAACATATATTTAACTCCCTCCCCCCCCTCTAAATCCCCCGACCCCTCCAGGTGATGAATAATGGCCAGTCCCTAAGTGTCATTGGCAAGACACTGCATTAGGATATGTGGGTGGGGTGAGGGGGTAAATCAGGCCTTTTTCTATATCTTCAATTTCAGTTATCTGGCGTCACCCCTAAGATTATCAAGACCATTCAACACTACATAATGTACTGGGGTGTAGGGATTGTTCTGTCTTCTACCAAGACCATTCAACACTACATAATGTACTGGGGTGTAGGGATTGTTCTGGCTTCTACCAAGACCATTCAACACTACATAATGTACTGGGGGTAGGGATTGTTCTGTCTTCTACCAAGACCATTCAACACTACATAATGTACTGGGGTGTAGGGATTTTTCTGGCTTCTACCAAGAGCATTCAACACTACATAATGTACTGGGGTGTAGGGATTGTTCTGTCTTCTACCAAGACCATTGAACACTACTTAATGTACTGGGGTGTATGGATTGTTCTGTCTTCTACCAAGACCATTCAACACTACATAATGCACTGGGGTGTAGGGATTGTTCTGTCTTCTACCAAGACCATTCAACACAGACTACATAATGTACTGGGGTGTAGGGATTGTTCTGTCTTCTACCAAGACCATTCAACACTACATAATGTACTGGGGTGTAGGGATTGTTCTGTCTTCTACCAAGACCATTCAACACAGACTACATAATGTACTGGGGTGTAGGGATTGTTCTGTCTTCTACCAAGACCATTCAACACTACATAATGTACTGGGGTGTAGGGATTGTTCTGTCTTCTACCAAGACCATTAAACACTACTTAATGTACTGGGGTGTAGGGATTTTCTGTCTTCTACCAAGACCATTCAACACTACATAATGTACTGGGGGGGGGGGGGGGGGGGGGGTTGTTCTGTCTCCTACCAAGACCATTCAACACTACATAATGTACTGGGGTGTAGGGATTGTTCTGTCTTCTAACAAGTTCATTCAACACTACATAATGTACTGGGGTGTAGGGATTTTTCTGGCTCTTGATTTGTGGGTAAACTTCTGTGGGAATTTAGACAACTCAAAATCCTGTCGCATAAAATTACGTTGTTGTGAACCTTGATGTTCAATACCTAGTAATGCTCAGCTTTTGGTACCCGTTCTTCCATTGACCACGGCGACTTCCCTCCGAGCAAACAATATAGACATCTGATGGTGTACCTCATTCGTCGAGTCTTGTTGTCAACAATGACCTTCAAAATTGAAAAGGGTTTCAATTACACATTAATCTGGTCTGGTCTGTCCGTTGCTTTAACATATATCTATTTTTCTCTTACCTTTACGAAGTACCACGATGGGTCAGATCCTGTGTTAATATCATGACTCATCGTTATTTTGGAAAGCGATTCCATATTTGGCAGTTCACCGTTAAACGTTATTGGTTTAACACTGAAATTCAATTTAAAAAGTTACATTTAAATGAGCACTATAATATAGCTGGCATTTAGTTTATCTATGTATTTCTTGTATTTGTGACACGATGGTAGAGAGATTGATTTTGATTTTGCAAAGATGCAAAATACAAAATACAAAATGCTGCTTTCAGTTCTGTACTTGCGCGGTGGTGATTAGCAGTAACAAAGCACTGCAGCTGTTCTGTACCTGTACCTTGTCTTACCGTAGCCGTAACTACGAGTTGTGATTGGATGAATTACTGGAAGACAATGCGAAGCTATTTCAATGTTACGGCATGTAGTATACGTGCTGTAAGTCAGTACCGTATGTTTCCCATTCATACTAAGACTGCTCTAGAGCCAGAGTATGATGACATGTCTTGATGACATCATATCAAACAAATATGAATCGATGTTCGTGTGCAGCTTGCAATTTCTCTTACCTTCCTTCTTCAAAGGCTCCGGAGAGCTGTACTTTTAAAGAATCTATATTTCTCTTGAATTGAGATCCATGGAGTTGAATGAACATATTGGCAGTACCGGCACCAGCATCAGTTGAGCCGCCCACGTACACAGTGATATTATAATCTGCAGCTGAACATAAGAGAAAGACGGTATTAGATATTATTCCATCCCTCCCTCCCTCCCTCCCTTCCTCCCTTCCTTCCTTCCTTCATCCATCCATCCATCCATCCATCCATCCATCCATCCATCCATCCATCCATCCATCCATCCATCCATCCATCCATCCATCCATCCATCCATCCATCCATCCATCCATCCATTTATGATTGATTGATTGACTTATTTAAACTGTACAAATAAGTTGTCTTACCAATTTTCACGCAGTTGTTTTCAAACATCTGGGAACCATTATTGCATCTACATTCAAAAGAGCCCTCAGTGTTCACACAGGTTTGGTCAGCAGAACAGCTATGAGCATCAGTTTCGCATTCATCAATATCTACACCAACAGAAAACAATGCTTTTCACAACGATCGAACCAGCTACAATAAATGTCTTTGAAATGGGTTTTGTTTATCTCAGAAACCGAGGGTGGTTTAATCCAAAAAAAATAGCAAAAAATGATGATGATGATGATGACGATAATAATAGTAATTACACTACCACTACCACTACCACTACCACGCCGTTGCCAGACAAGTTGCAGAGAAAATATTTGCTCCTATAAATCGTGCCTTTAGCCGTGCCCTAGCTTTCATCAGCCCAGAGGTTGTTTCAGGGTTCGATGTGTGAGGTAGCCATATCCTGACTTAGATCAGCCCAGAGGTTGTTTCAGGGTACATTCTGATCTGTGTGAGCTATACTACCACAAACGAGACTTTCAGACTCTAGAATGCCTATATGCGCGTTCTCAAAGCATGTCATAATGGCAAAATACACATGCATGCGTAGATTAACTGAATATGCACAACTTAACTTAAATAAAAGTGATCTATCAAAAATAATCAGTTATTTTAAGAACAGTAGGCCCGTTCAAGTCAATGTCGCGTGCCATAAAGTAAGGAAAGCAAGAGAGATATAAATTTACCTGTGCAGTATGGGCCACCAAAACCAAGAGGACAGAAGCATGAGTAGCTCTGGGTATAAAAGTTGGGTTGACAGATGGCATTTCGAGGACACGTGTTATTAATGCAGGCATTCTGAGGACCAAAAGCACAAAGATTATCAAAGACAATTGAGAAAGGTTAGTAAATACTTGTGTCAAAAGGGATGTCAAATGGAGAATCGCGCGCATTGGAAAAGTGTTTTGTTTTACTCAATGCCACTGAGATAGATACTTGATAAAGAAGATCATCAAAGACAGCTGCATGGTAAAGCTTTAATATTATTCGTTTTATTTCAAGGGGAAACCTTTTAACTGGAACCATCTCTCAAATATTTTCTCAACTAAAACAGTAGATGAAATACTTACATCTGTACCAACGTACACTGAGTCCGCTTTCCTTACGAAGTCCTCGGGGTGGCTGTACTTATCTGCATCGTTTATCTCACACGTGGCAGACCTCGTACGATAGTTATACGACATGCATGTCTTGTGCATGTAACACGTGATCTGGCACAGGTCTTGTGTGACGTCAGTTAAATTCTCAATACTGTGATGACGTAGATAGTGTCCTTCCTCCTTCGAGAGGAACACCCAATTCTTGCACTTTCCATTCGCTTCTGTTTTTTTTTTTATAATAAATGAATTCAAAGAACTAATAAAAAATTGTTTTACTACAACTATTTTTGGCTGAGTGTCGGTAAAAACATCTATTCTTTACCGCGGAGAAGTGGAGGTGGGGAAGTACGTCATGATAACAAGTGGTTATAGGAAGCGTTCTTACTGTCAAGAAAGCGTCATCTTACAGCACTGGAAATGTACAATTTGCCATCACAACGTAATAGGAATTTGATGGAAGTCAATTTCTTGTCAAACCGCCTATATTTCGAACACTGTTAAAAAAAAACGCATTTTAAAAATGTTTAAGCACCAATTTATTCAAAACTGATCAAAATGATAAAATAAATCGATTGAAACTTTCCCGTTAAGTGTGCTACACTGTGTAGATTATTTATCGTTGCTATGGAAACGTAAATTAGCGTAAAAAGAACACTTTTCAAAACTTTCATCCAAGTCTAACATGTGATGTAAAATTCGGATTCATTGAACTAGAGTAAGATTATCCATAAGTAGGTTAAAGAAGGGAAGTTTGAGAAAAAACCAAAAGCTACTTGCAGGAGCCACCTTAAAGCTTTGACGTCAGGTATCTTAATAAAAAGTCCTGCAACACATGTCCGGATATGGGCAGGGGTCCTCTGGGCTGAAACTGAATTACTTCCTATGTCTCGCTTTTATTTTGTTTGGAAATTATAGCATGATACACAGCAGGATATCGTACATGATCAGGACCGAAGCTGTGTTATCTGCTGATGCTGAAGTTGTTCATCTTTTACTATCAAAAAAGCTATTTTTATTTTCTTTCTCGAAAAATGAAACGGCTTTGATTACTGATATCTAATGATCTATATTCAGGTAATAATAATAATGATAATGATTATAATAATAATAATAATAATAATAATAATAATAATGATGATGATGATGATGATAATAATAATAATAATAATAACCATCCAAGTTTTAGTTATTCCACTAATACTTCGCTGCCATGCCTATCAAGAGCATATATTTATCAAAATGAAGGATTTCTTACCAAAAACTAAGGCTTAAAAAGTTATTTACACTATGTTTCAGTACCTATTTGCAATTCAACCAAAGTACAACTTTGACTTTGGGCTAATATGATTTCTTCAAACTTTTCACAGCAAATTTACTGTCATCTTACCTGTGGATTGGACGATAACAAGGAGAGAAACCATTACTAGATAGTTCTTCATCCAATAGCCGAATTTCATGCTTTCTATGTATTTTATATTTCCAAGGATAATTTCTTCATCCACTACAAAATGAACACAGCAGACTTGTAAGGTAACATTTTTAGCGATAGCTATTATAATCAATTCATTTCATTCCTAAAGAGTCATTTATAATTCATCTATCAGCTCTGCGAATTGTAGGGTCTCTATGAATAGCCGTTTTTGTTTGATATTTAGAATATAAAAGATCTCGTGAAGCCAATCAACTGTTCTTCACGCCTACCAGCTAATCTGAAATAGTGACGTGAAAATGACGTCACTGCAAAACTGAGGTGTCAGATCATGAAGCTTGCGAAAATTGACTTACAAAAGTTTATATCTGAGATAAATCTAGATGTTCAGGCAAGGTTTTTGTTATTTTGTATACATTTACTATGCTATTCATTATTGTAGGGGAAAATAAAATAAAAGCCGAAATAACTGTTTCCGGAGTCACTGGGCTACTAAGGGTTGGTCTTGAATTGCACTATTAAACAAGTGTTCGCTATTCAGCATTCAACTTGATTTGTATCAGTGATATTTTGAAATTTAGCACGGCTGGTGCGCAACTAATACACTTGCCTCGTTCTTCTCTTCTTCGTTTTCTCCCATGCTTCGAGCTATGTTTTCCTAGTTCTCCAGATCCCCACTCAAGAAATTCCACGCGTCCAAGCGATCATTGAACGAAGGATACAGGATTGTTAGCTATTATTGCTACCCTTGTAAACTGACAAGAACGACTTCTGTTCATGGTGCAGTAATACGACCCACAAAATCGTGCAAATTTTCACGCAACATTTTGTTGCTTGTATTCTCACCCCGTGCAATGTGTGACTTTGTTGCAGAAGTAGAAGCTCTTTCTACTTTCTGCAACAAAGAAAATTTCTTGCACGCGGGGTGATAATTAGTCTCCCCCGCAGCCGTTATTAGGATCGTCATTAACACTCGCTCTGCAATTTGAACCGTAACAATGTTGCGCGACAAGTTCCACCATTTTCCTTCTCGTATTTCCACATGTTTAGTTATTGGCAATATATGATGCCAACGGATTATTTACTCAATATAAACGATAAATATATAAAAGGTTTCCAAGAAAGCTTTATTCATATTATCTCACAACTTGGTTGACTTGTTCTAACATTACTATAATAAAGAGTCTCATAAAAACAAGAATTTCCAGGACTGGTTAAAATAATTACAATTCTTAAACTTGAAATCCGTACAACGGATACATCATGCCATAATCGACAATACTCATAAAATTAATGTTATAATCATTTACATTTTTAAAGTAATATATAGATATATAGTTCTTTAACCATCTAACTTCATTTTCAATATATTGTTTACCCAATTTAATAATCTTACTTATATTATACTCGGCTGATTTCCCGCCAAAAAGTGAACTTAGATAAACGCGGGTAGTCAGAAAATTGGCGCCAAAAATGCACGCGCGTGGCTAAAACGTCTATTTTGATATTTACATCATTTTTTCTCTTGTAAGAAAACTAAAATCAATACAAATTTGCAAAATAACTTGGGCTTCATACCTTAAGCTTTTCAGGTTCTAAGAACAAATATTTTTTACCGCAAATAATTCATGATTTTAATATGCTATTTAACAAACAACACATTGCCTAATGTACAAATATTCCGTATTACTTTAAGAATTATTTAGACAAACTTTTTATTTCAGTTTCTTTGCACTTGCGGAATATGACGTCGTATAAGCGCCATGTTGGTTTTGTAATGTTAACCAACATGGCGTGTAGGGATTGTTCTGTCTTCTACCAAGACCATTCAACACTACATAATGTACTGGGGGTAGGGATTGTTCTGTCTTCTACCAAGACCATTCAACACTACATAATGTACTGGGGTGTAGGGATTGTTCTGTCTTCTACCAAGACTATTGAACACTACATAATGTACTGGGGTGTAGGGATTGTTCTGTCTTCTACCAAGACCATTCAACACTACTAATGTACTGGGGTGTAGGGATTGTTCTGTCTTCTACCAAGACCATTCAACACTACATAATGTACTGGGGTGTAGGGATTGTTCTGTCTTCTACCAAGACCATTCAACACTACATAATGTACTGGGGTGTAGGGATTGTTCTGTCTTCTACCAAGACCATTCAACACTACTAATGTACTGGGGTGTAGGGATTGTTCTGTCTTCTACCAAGACCATTCAACACTACATAATGTACTGGGGTGTAGGGATTGTTCTGTCTTCTACCAAGACCATTCAACACTACTAATGTACTGGGGTGTAGGGATTGTTCTGTCTTCTACCAAGACCATTCAACACTACATAATGTACTGGGGTGTAGGGATTGTTCTGTCTTCTACCAAGACCATTCAACACTACATAATGTACTGGGGTGTAGGGATTGTTCTGTCTTCTACCAAGACCATTCAACACTACTAATGTACTGGGGTGTAGGGATTGTTCTGTCTTCTACCAAGACCATTCAACACTACATAATGTACTGGGGTGTAGGGATTGTTCTGTCTTCTACCAAGACCATTCAACACTACTAATGTACTGGGGTGTAGGGATTGTTCTGTCTTCTACCAAGACCATTCAACACTACATAATGTACTGGGGTGTAGGGATTGTTCTGTCTTCTACCAAGACCATTCAACACTACTAATGTACTGGGGTGTAGGGATTGTTCTGTCTTCTACCAAGACCATTCAACACTACATAATGTACTGGGGTGTAGGGATTGTTCTGTCTTCTACCAAGACCATTCAACACTACTGATGTACTGGGGTGTAGGGATTGTTCTGTCTTCTACCAAGACCATTCAACACTACTAATGTACTGGGGTGTAGGGATTGTTCTGTCTTCTACCAAGACCATTCAACACTACATAATGTACTGGGGTGTAGGGATTGTTCTGTCTTCTACCAAGACCATTCAACACTACATAATGTACTGGGGTGTAGGGATTGTTCTGTCTTCTACCAAGACCATTCAACACTACATAATGTACTGGGGTGTAGGGCTTGTTCTGGCTCTTGATTTGTTTGAAAACTTCTGTGGGAATTTAGACATCTCAAGATCCTGTCGAATATTATTACGTTGTGAACCTTGATGTTCAATACCTAGTAATGCTCAAAATTTCCTGTCCTTATCTCCTTTGACCATGGCGACTTCCCTCCTTTCAAACAAAATGGACATGGGAAGGTGTACTTCGTTCGTCGAGTCTTGTTTTCAGCAATGACCTTCAAAATTGAAAAGGGTTTCAATTACACATTTGTCTGGTCTGGTCTGTCCGTTGGTTTAACACATATCTATTTTTCTCTTACCTTTAACAAGTACCACGATGGATCAGATCCTGTGTTAATATCATGACTCATCGTTATTTTGGAAATCCATTCCATATTTGGCAGTTTACCGTTAAACGGCGTCATTGATTTAACACTGAAATTCAATTTAAAAAGTTACATTTAAATGAGCACTATAATATAGCTGGCATCTAGTTTATCTATGTATTTCTTGTATTTGTGACACGATAGTAGAGAGATTATTTTGATTTTGCAAAATACAAAATACAAAATGCTGCTTTCAGTTGTGTACTTGCTGTGGTGATTAGCAGTAACAAAGCACTGCAGCTGTTCTGTAGCCGTACCTTATCGTACCGTAGCCGTAACTACGAGTTGTGATTGGATCAATTACTGGAAGACAATGCAAAGCTATTTCAATGTTACGGCATGTCGTATACGTGCTGTAAGTCAGTAACGTATGTTTCCCATTCATACTAAAACTGCTCATACTAAAAGAGCCAGCGTATGATGACATGTCTTGATGACATATCAAACAAATATGAATCGATGTTCGTGTGTAGCTTACAATTTCTCTTACCTTCCTTCTTCAAAGACTCCGAAGAGCTGTACTTTTAAAGAATTTATATTTTTCTTGAATTGAAATCCATGGAGTTGGATGGACACATTAGCAGTACCGGCACCAGCACCAGTTGAGCCGCCCACGTACACAGTGATAACATAATCTGCAGCTGAACATAAGAGAAAGACGGTATTAGATATTATTCCATCCATCCATCCCTCCCTCCCTCCATCCATCCATCCATCCATCCATCCATGCATTTATGATTGATTGATTGACTTATTTAAACTGTACAAATAAGTTGTCTTACCAATTTTCACGCAGTTGTTTTCAAACATCTTGGAACCATTATGGCATCTACATTCAAAAGAGCCCTCAGTGTTCACACAGGTTTGGTCAGCAGAACATCCGTGAGCATCAGTTTCGCATTCATCAATATCTACACCAACAGAAAACAATGCTTTTCACAACAATCAGACCAGCTACAATAAATGTCTTTGAAATGGATTTTGTTTATCTCGGAAACCAAGGGTGGTTTAATCCGAAAAATAGCAAAAAATGATGATGATGATGATGACGATAATAATAGTAATTAGACTACCACTACCACTACCACGCCGTTGCGAGACAAGTTGCAGAGAAAATATTTGCTCCTAGTAATCGTGTCTTTAGCCGCGCTCCAGCTTTGATCAGGCCAGAGGTTGTTTCAGGGTTCGATGTGTGAGGTAGCCATGCCCCGACTTAGATCAGCCCAGAGGTTGTTTCAGGGTTCGATCTGTGAGTTAGCCATGCCCTGACTTAGATCAGCCCAGAGGTTGTTTCAGGGTTCTATCTGTGAGTTAGCCATGCCCTGACTTAGATCAGTCCAGAGGTTGTTTCAGGGTTCTATCTGTGAGGTAGCCATGCCCTGACTTAGATCAGCCCAGAGGTTGTTTCAGGGTTCTATCTGTGAGGTAGCCATGCCCTGACTTAGATCAGCCCAGAGGTTGTTTCAGGGTTCGATGTGTGAGTTAGCCATGTCCTGACTTAGATCAGCCCAGAGGTTTTTTCAGGGAACATTCTGATCTGTGTGAGCTATAATCACCACAAACGAGACATTCAGACTCTAGAATGCCTATATGCGCGTTCTCATGTCAAAGCATGTCATAATGGCAAAATACACATGCATGCGTAGATTAACTGAATATGCACAACTTAACTTAAATAAAAGTGATCTATCAAAAATAATCAGTTATTTTAAGAACAGTAGGCCCGTTCAAGTCAATGTCGCGTGCCATAAAGTAAGGAAAGCAAGAGAGATATAAATTTACCTGTGCAGTATGGGCCACCAAAACCAAGAGGACAGAAGCATGAGTAGCTCTGGGTATAAAAGTTGGGTTGACAGATGGCATTTCCAGGACACGTGTTATTAATGCAGGCATTCTGAGGACCAAAAGCACAAAGATTATCAAAGACACCTGAGAAAGGTTAGTAAATACTTGTGTCAAAAGGGAAGTCAAATGGAGAATCGCGCGCATTGGAAAAGTGTTTTGTTTTACTCAATGCCACTGAGATAGATACTTGATAAAGAAGATTATCAAAGACAGCTGCATGGTAAAGCTTTAATATTATTCGTTTTATTTCAAGGGGAAACCTTTTAACAGGAACCATCTCTCAAATATTTTCTCAACTAAAACAGTAGATGAAATACTTACATCTGTACCAACGTACACTGAGTCCGCTTTCCTTACGAAGTCCTCGGGGTGGCTGTACCTGTCTGCATCGTTTATCTCACACGTGGCAGACCTCGTACAATAGTTATACGACATGCATGACTTGTGCATGTAACACGTGATCTGGCACAGGTCTTGTGTGACGTCAGTTAAATTCTCAATACTGTGATGACGTAGATAGTGTCCTTCCTCCTTCGAGAGGAACAACCAATTCTTGCACTTTCCATTCGCTTCTGTTTTTTTTATAATTAATGAATTCAAAGAACTAATAAAAATTTATTTTACTACAATTATTTTTGGCTAAGTGTCGGTAAAAACATCGAAGTATTCTTTACCGCGGAGAAGTGGAGGTGGGGAAGTACGTCATGATATCACGTGGTTATAGGAAGCGTTCTTACTGTCAAGAAAGCGTCATCTTACAGCACTGGAAATGTACAATTTGCCATCACAACGTAATAGGAATTTGATGGAAGTCAATTCCTTGTCAAACCGCCTATATTTCGAACACTGTTAAAAAAAAACGCATTTTAAAAATGTTTAAGCACCAATTTATTCAAAACTGATCAAAAAGATAAAATAAATCGATTGAAACTTTCCCATTAAGTGTGCTACACTGTGTAGATTATTTATCGTTGCTATGGAAACGTAAATTAGCGTAAAAAGAACACTTTTCAAAACTTTCATCCAAGTCTAACATGTGATGTAAAATTCGGATTCATTGAACTAGAGTAAGATTATCCATAAGTAGGTTAAAGAAGGGAAGTTTGAGAAAAAACCAAAAGCTACTTGCAGGAGCCACCTTAACGCTTTGACGTCAGGTATCTAAATAAAAAGTCCTGCGACACATGTTGTCCGGATATGGGCAGGGGTCCTCTGGGCTGAAACTGAATTACTTCCTATGTCTCGCTTTTATTTTGTTTGGAAATTATAGCATGATACACAGCAGGATATCGTAAATGATCAGGACCGAAGCTGTGTTATCTGCTGATGCTGAAGTTGTTCATCTTTTAGTATCAAAAAAGCTATTTTTATTTTCTTTCTCGAAAAATGAAACGGCTTTGATTACTGATATCTAATGATCTATATTCAGGTAATAATAATAATAATGATAATAATAATAATAATAATAATAATAATAATAAAAATCATAATAATAATAATAATGATGATGATGATGATGATAATAATAATGATAACCATCCAAGGTTTAGTTCTTCCACTAATACTTCGCTGCCATGCCTATCAAGAGCATACATTTATCAAAATGAAGCCGGAATTTCTTACCAAAAACTAAGGCTTAAAACGTTATTTACACTATGTTTCAGTACCTATTTGCAATTCAACCAAAGTACAACTTTGACTTTGGGCTAATATGATTTCTTCAAACTTTTCACGGCAAATTTACTGTCATCTTACCTTTGGGTTGGACGATAACAAGGAGAGAAACCATTACTAGATAGTTCTTCATCCAATAGCCGAATTTCATGCTTTCTATGTATTTTATATTTCCAAGGATAATTTCTTCATCCACTACAAAATGAACACAGCAGACTTGTAAGGTAACATTTTTAGCGATAGCTATTATAATCAATTCATTTCATTCCTAAAAAATCATTTATAATTCATCTGTCAGCTCTGCGAATTGTAGGGTCTCTATGAATAGCCGTTTTTGTTTGATATTTAGAATATAATAGATCTCGTGAAGCCAATCAACTGTTCTTCACGCCTACCAGCTAATCTGAAATAGTGACGTCGAAATGACGTCACTGCAAAACTGAGGTGTCAGATCATGAAGCTTGCGAAAATTGACTTACAAAAGTTTAAATCTGAGATAAATGTAGATGTTCAGGCAAGGTTTTTGTTATTTTGTATACATTTACTATGCTATTCATTATTGTATGGGAAAATAAAATGAAGCCGAAATGACTGTTTCCCGAGTCACTGGGCTACTAAGGGTTGGTCTTGAATTGCACTATTAAACAAGTGTTCATTATTCAGTATTCAACTTGAATTGTATCAGTGATATTTTGAAATTTAGCACGGCTGGTGCGCAACTAATACACTTGCCTCGTTCTTCTCTTCTTCGTTTTCTCCCATGCTTCGAGCTATGTATTCCTAGTTCTCCAGATCCCCACTCAAGAAATTCCACGCGTCCAAGCGATCATTGAACGAAGGATACAGGATTGTTAGCTATTATTGCTACCCTTGTAAAACAAGAACGACTTCTTCTGTTCAAGGTGCAGTAATACGACCCACAAAATCGTGCAAATTTTCGCGCAACATTTTGTTGCTTGTATTCTCACCCCGTGCAATGTGTGACTTTGTTGCAGAAGTAGAAGCTCTTTCTACTTTCTGCAACAAAGAAAATTTCTTGCGCGCGGGGTGATAATTAGTCTCCCCCGCAGCCTTTATTAGGATCGTCAGTAACACTCGCTCTGCAATTTGCAACGTAAGAATGTTGCGCGACAAGTTCCACCATTTTGCTGCTCGTATTTGCGCATGTTATATATGCGCATGCAATATAAACGATAAATATATAAAAGGTTTCCAAGAAAGCTTTATTCATATTATCTCACAACTTGGTTGACTTGTTCTAACATTACTATAATAAAGAGTCTCATAAAAACAAGAATTTCCAGGACTGGTTAAAATAATTACAATTCTTAAACTTGAAATCCGTACAACGGATACATCATGCCATAATCGACAATACTCATAACATTGATGTTATAATCATTTACATTTTTAAAGTAATATATAGATATATAGTTCTTTAACCATCTAACTTCATTTTCGATATATTGTTTACCCAGTTTAATAATTTTACTTATATTATACTCGGCTGATTTCCCGCCAAAAAGTGAACTTAGATAAACGCGGGTAGTCAGAAAATTGGCGCCAAAAATGCACGCGCGTGGCTAAAACGTCTATTTTGATATTTACATCATTTTTTCTCTTGTAAGAAAACTAAAATTAATACAAATTTGCAAAATAACTTGGGCTTCATACCTTAAGCTTTTAAGGTTCTAAGAACAAATATTTTTTACCGCAAATAATTCATGATTTTAATATGCTATTTAACAAACAACACATTGCCTAATGTACAAATATTCCGTATTACTTTAAGAATTATTTAGACAAACTTTTTATTTCAGTTTCTTTGCACTTGCGGAATATGACGTCGTATAAGCGCCATCTTGGTTGACTTTAACAAAAGATTTGTTTCTTTTGTAATGTCAACCAACATGGCGGCCATGTCTTTCGCATAGGTAACGGAACCTATATACACGCGACCTATAATAAAATCTACAATCTTAACTTTGAATTGAATTTAAACACTAGTCATAAAAAATCGAGTCTGCTAAATTTATCCCATGATGCAATGCGAAAAGAGTTCGTTACTGCAAGAACGAGGAGTACTCAGTGTGCGCTTTCTTTGAGCATGACAGGAAAGGATTTTAGAATAGTCCCCTTCACAGTTCCCTGCGCCATCTTGAAAGGTAGCCGTGTCTTTGCATCGAAGCGAGACGAACGGTGAGCTTGCAGTGATAGAGACATGTGAATAATTGTCCAAGGTGTTAAAAAAGGTCTCATGGCTATCATTGTAAGCTCACCGTTCGTCTCGCTTCGATATAAAAGGCACGTCTACCTTTCAAGATGGTGCAGGGAACTGTGAAAGGGACTATTAGAAAACCCATCAACCAGTTGAAGCATTAAATAAAGTGCTTGATTTCACCCTCATAGCTTACACTCATTGTCGATGACGCATGCGCAGTCGTACAATTTAACGTTGCCATAAAGTTTTCGTTGACGTCAATCAAAACGTTTCCATGGGCGTATAAATCATATAATAGTTTTGTTTTTATGGAAATACTTCGACTGACGTCCATCAATTTCTACTTGACTTTGATAATTCGTCGCGCGTGGATACGAGTGTAACAGAAAATCGAAAACGAAGCTTGTAGTCTTGAATGCCAGCAAGACTGTTCAACACATTATTATCGTCTTAATTAACAACTGATATGCTAATAAAATTAAATTTAAACCTATTAAATTAATACATTTAGCTGATGAAGTGAGTAAATAATGAATAAATCAGATGCTAAGAAGTAATTCTTTTGTCTTTGATCCTTCCAAGTTAGAAAAACATACAGTAAACACATCAACCCAGGTCGTCTTATATCCCATGTTGTCTGCGGTTATTTTAGTGCGTGGGGGACTGAGGATGAGTGCGGCAGCCACTGACGCCAAGCAGCGTAGGCTACTTGTTTGAAAATACATGTTAGTCTCCCAAAGATTGCAGAATCAGTGGTCAAAAGAGTAAAGTATGCACGATAAGCAGGGTGCAATAGTCCCTTGTCATTTGTTTTTACATTAATGATTCTTATTCTATTTACAGAAATTTGTCACCAGATTCCAACCGAGTGATCAGTTAGAGGGGATCTGGGTACTAGTTACTTTTAATTCTATATTAGCAAAGAAAAACAGTGGTCTCTGCATGAAGCAAAACGACAATGCGATGCAAATGAATCACTTCGATTCTTTATAAATTCTTGATAATCTCGTCCTTAAAGCCTACCTTCCTCTACAAGAAGACCGCAGGCTCAGGGGACAAGAATGAACGCCAATAAATAAATTTGCAGGCATGCGCATTGCTTCAGCGAGTTTCTCCTTGCTTATGGTGAGTGTCTAGGGTATTAATTTAATCGTCGTTCATAAAAATATAATTTATAAATTGTCTTGATACTTATTTCACAATCTCATCCCAGGCGCCTTATGATTTTTGGTCAGCGGGTTTGCGCCAACCTGCTGACCAAAAATGCCTGGATATGAGATTGTAACTCCTAGAATAATTAATTTTAATTTAAGTTAATTATTTCTATACCTTCTCCCACAAAAAGCATTCGAAGGCAGCCGTTATTTCTTCACAAAGTTCCTTGACTCGTTTAAATATATGACACTTGTGCTTAGCACCGCCCGAAACCACTTCCGAAAACGCAAAGTACTCTGGGTAATCTTTATGTGTTCGAACATTACTAATTGATGGAAATGGAAAATACCTCTGGAAGCTCTTACACTGTGGTTCTGACATGCTCACTCCATCAGAATTTAGAGTCAGTTCAACTTCCTTAGTAGGAGGTGGGATTCCTTTGTGTTTTTCTATTTTCTTCTGTTCTTTAAGGTATTGTTTGACAGAGTCTCGTAGATGTTTTGGTCGTAGAGGTGGGTTGATAACGGTGGAACACAAATACACAGCACGAAAGTTGAATTCCTTTTCCTCGATTATTTCAGGAGGATTTTTTGGTGTTATTTCTGGTGAAGTTTCCTCAAAAGAACCCGAACTTGATAATGAACTCAAATTTGGCTCACTTGTGTACGATCTGAAGGAAGATTTTGAAGGCGAAAAGCTGTTTTTCCTTGGTGTTAGTTTTCGAAAAAGACGAGCAGGTGAATGAGTTTTGTGTTTTGTAGTTTTCTGTGTTTCTTCTTGTTCTTTGGATGTATTTTCTGGTCCATCTATTGGATCGCTCTGAAATATAAAAACAATCTTTTGTCAAATTTAATTGAAAAACATATTCGCATTTCCATCACAAGAAGCGCAAAAATAGTCTTGGTAAAGCACATTAAGTCCCTTATTTTCTCCATTCGTGAATAACAAAAGCGAAAATAAAACGAAAACGTAAGAAACAAGAGAGGACAATTCTTGTTCCCAGGGCGCAAATAGAAGACGCATGCGTAGCTAACACTTACCGCTGAATACCGCAACTCAAGTGAAGAGGCGGCATCAGAACTTGTCGAGCTACGTAAAGATCTCTGCGAATTTCTCCTTGACTTGACTGAGTCTTTCCTCCCAGGTGCGAAAGTAGCCTGACAAGCCAATCGGATTGTCTCTGTAGCCGTGACAGAAGCCGTCACGCGGCCGCATCGGAATGCGTGACAAAACATCCTGGTCTTTTCTCCCTGCCTTGCTTCTGTTACAATGTAACCAAACAGACGTGAGTCTTCGCTGAAGACCCCGAGGGAGAGTACCCAGGAGATGGAATGGTGATGCAAAGTCTCGTGGGTATTTTCATCAACGATAAGTATTTCTTCCGGACGAATTTTGAGAGTTATTGGCTTGAAGTCTTTAGGATGTAGCTTGTCCAATAGAGTATCAATACTGTCATTGATCACCAGATAGGATTTCTTAACCTTCACACAACCCAAGTACGTGATGCGAGGGATTGAAGTGAAGCTTTCCTCCCCAGGAAACACGTGCAAGGGTGGCAATTCGGGGCTTGGAGTGTGCGTGAATTGCTGAAATGAAAAAAATAATAAGAGTTACTTTTGTAATATATATAGAAAGTCCTTTCTATATAGATATCTTATGTAGTACATTACAATTTATGAATGAAGATTTTTTTCACAGTTAACAATCGTAAACGAAATTTAGTGTGTGGAGAACAAAAAGATTCGTGGGATTCTCGACAAGCTAACAAATAAAAACCTCATCTTGTTTCAAATATTTCAGTTCGAAGTCATGCACAGTGTTTGCATAGAAAAATATTTTCGTCTTAATCCAACTGTGCAAGAAAACACTAACAGGAAATGGTTAATCCTAAAAGTACAAAGTCACAGTGGAGTCACGCTGAGTCTTCTGTTTTGCCAGCATTTCAACAAACATGCGCTCACCATTCACGTGATCTAAATCACTCTGAACCAATAGTATCAAAGATAGCTCATCACGTGACGTCCCCTTGAACGTGATTCGTTATCGTTGACCAATCAATGAAATTCAAAACATCACGTGTTCACAACAAAGTCCAGTGGTGTTCGCAAAGAACATGTCTGTTCAGAACAAGTTAATATTTCCTGTGAGAAGGAAAGCTTATTAACACCGGCGCTATACGTATTGTATGTGACCCTGGCATTGGTTTTTTTTTTTTTTTTCTCAACGAAATAAAATCTGTCATAATTGAAATACCGACCCAGTAAATATATATATTTCTAATTTTGTGTATCTTTTTTTGTTTCATTTAAGGCGCGAAAATACGAGCGAACAAAATGTTGCAACTTATCGCGTAACATTGTTGCGTGGCAAGCTGCAGAGTGAATGTGACTCGTAATACCATCCCTTGCTACAACAAAATCTTGTTGCGCGACTTTGTTGCAGAAGTAGAAGCGTCGAGCAACGAGCAACAAGTACGAGCAACATTCACTCTGTAACTTTCTACGCAACAATGTTGCGCAGCCTCGCCTCTTTCTTTAATAGACAAGAAGATTTTCAAACTTGTATCAAACGCCCATTTTCAAGACAACTGGTCCGATAAAAAGAGGTTGGCTACTGTAATAGGATCGGAGGTCGCTTAAGAGAGGTTCTACTTTAGCTAAGGCCAAAATGGAGGGCAAAAAAGATAGCAATTGTGCAATCGTAACGTAACAGATGATACAATGATATATCCTACAGTATATCATGGCGCCTTCTCGACGATCGAATATAGAAACATTCCAAACTTTGTTTGCGTGTTTCATGTGATTCTAAAAGCTTATTCCAAACCAAAACAAGAAACTGAAGAAAGTTTAACTGATATAGCTCACAGTCATCACCACAATGAAAATTAAATTAAATTAATAAAAGTTGAATAATTCCTGAAAAGTTGCTGACGAAAAAATTTGTGATTTGAGCTACACTGAGAATTTGTATCAGTTTCATTTTTGACATTATTAACTTAATTGAAGAAGTGATAATATTCGTATGTGAATCAGATCTTAATGCTCTATTATTTGGAAAAGAGAACGATTTCATCTCGCTTTATGGCTTGAAAGAACGCATTGATAACGATAGAAAGTTTATTGTGCAAGAGACATCGCTGTTAACATTAGAGTAACACAAACACCAGTGCGTGAGGGAATGCAAAGATAGAACCCTTGACCATTCACTCAACTCTCCACTACAACCACATTAAAAACTCAGTTACTGTACTGCACAACAGATCAAAGGTTTTCTTAATTCGCTCTAAATTGATCTCGCTATTTTGTAAGACTTAAAATAATTATCTATTTTCTCTTACTTTTTGAAATATTCCTGAGAGAAACAGCTCGAAATGTTCGTGATTTTATTTTATCTTTGATAGCTTTTCTAACGTTTGATGACCTGTGTCAAGCCACTTAGAAACATGGTGCTTAAAAAAGGCGGGAAAAGTCTGTTACTGATACCTGAATTTTTTGGGTATTTCACTACTAAAATTGCCGAAAAATTCTACTTAGACAACCCAGAAACTCCTTTTAATTTAAATTCAAAATTCCTAACGTCCTGGAAGTTCATAAGCCTGTAATTTAGGAAAAATTGTAATACAGCTTGCTAATAATTTTATGAACCTTCGCTGTCTGCTCTTTTCTGCAGACAGCGAAGGTCTTCGAGTGTCGAATATCCTGCCACACAAAACGGCCTGTCCGATAGATAGACCTCCCGGCTTTAGGAATGTACACAAGCCGGGCATTCTGTGGTTAAATTCTTTGTAACGTTTGATAAATATTTTGTCGTGAACTATAAACGTAACTGGTGGGCGAGAATGCTTGGTAGTGACGATGATTGGGGCATTATCTTTGAACTGTCCTTATATAGAAATGGTTTCTACAATATTACATTTTGAATTCTTTTTTTGTAGTAAGTTTATGATTCAAACTACTAATTTGTACAAATATTCCAGAATATTCAAAACTGGTAAATTTTACGATAAACAGACGAAGTAGTCATGAACAAATGCTCAGGAAATGAACTTCATTCTTGCGGGCGGGAGTTTCGAGGAGAAACAGGATCAACTTTCACAACATTGATGGGGGTTTCCTTGTGGTGGCCAAATCTCCGACAAACAGACGAAATAATAAAAAGATTTAACAAAAACAAACAACTATAACTAGAATCTTGAACAAACCAATGCGACAACAACTTTGAAGCAGGAAAAACAGTGACATTTTTTTGAGATACCAAAACTTGTGGGTACAAAGTCCATGTTGAATATGATCAGATATGAGACTGCCGCAGATTTCTTCAAAATTGGACGAAAAATCTCAAAGTTCTTTTTACCATAAATATGCTTAAATTCTTTTAATCACAAACTTAAGTCACTAAACAAATAAATAAAGATTAGTTAGTTTCAATATTCTGTCAGAGAACAATTTGTTTAACTTTTAAGTTCAACAATTATGAGACCGAATTAATGACGACTGCTGGCAAGAAAACCAAGCTTACGCACGCTCATCAGTCTTTTAAGCTTCTCAGTAAATATTTTTTTGGACAAACTGTTTTAGACTGGTTTTTATACTAGCGTAACTTCAGTATGTGAAAATAATGTATCGAATGATTCTTAATAAAATCCTATAATATTATAATCCTTTAATAAAATTTGAGTGAGGATACCGACGTTTTTTTTTTTGTCGAGACATGTCGCAAAGAACATTCAGGGTCGGTGGGGGGGGGGGGGGGGGGGGGTTTCGATACGGTGCATGAAAAATACAAAAGGACGAACACGGCTCACGGAAAACACCAAACGTTCAATTTCAAGAAAATTCACGATTCACGACGTTTGAAATATGCTCATCACAGATCACGAAAATTTAAAAGACCCGTTCACGATTTCATGAGAAAGCCCCTTTAATACCGCCCCTCGCTGCCACCACTGACTTAAGAAAAATCAACTATCATTCAGGCTGTTAAATACATAATAACTATGCTTTAAAATAATTAAGTTTTTAAAAAACTTAAATGCTTATTAATAGATTGGTATGATTACTAATATTGAAAAACTTACCCTCAAGTTCGGCGCTTTGAAGGCATTTTTGATCGACTCATAAATGTTGTTGGCATCAGGACACCGTATGATGTAACAAGTGGATTCTTCACCTAAAGGACAAGCAATTATCCCCAATACATTTTTATCGCCTTGGTATAAATTCACATGTCCAATTCTCTCGATATCGCAGCTCGCAATCACCTCCCATGGTGGGAAATTCGTACTAATTCGTACAAGATCTGAATTAACTTCAACATTAACTGATGAATCGTCGTCATCATCATCATCATCAGCATGCTTCTTCGAGAGCACTTCCAAAATCGTCGCTTGAAGAGTCTTGTCGTTTGACCTTTGCACAATGACTTTCTTTACGAATTTTGCAAGATGTAAACCTAACGATCCCCCAGCTGGTCTTCGGAGGTTCAAGCTTTTGGGCCTGTTGAGTCCCGATCCCCGGGGAGGCGGGCTTGGTTTGGAAGTCGTAGCAGACAACGATTTTGTATTTCGACGAACATAGGAGACTGTCATTTCTTCATTATCAACAGGAGACAGTTGTGGATGTGATTTTTCTGGCCCGTGGAATTCGAGGTCACTATAAACTATGTCAATTGGACTGCTTCTAGTTCTCTGTCGATGCCCCTCCGTTAGTCCATCTACGATCTCGTATAGCGATTCCACATTTTCTCCTGTATTTTCTTCTTCAGAGCATAAACTGCGTCCTTCAGTGCTATTACTACTGATGCTACAGTGTGACTCACGATCGCTCTCAACCAACGGAAATTTCATGTTCTCGTAGACGGGCGCACTTTTGCTAGAGAGCTTAGCTTGCGGAGAATGGTTGGGCAGTTGGAATTGTGAATTTTCATACAACACTTCCACGGATTTCCTTATAAAACCATTCCTGTTATCGCCGCTGCTTAAAGAACGTTTAAGCAGAAGATGTGCCGGTATAGTCTTTTCAGAAGTTGTGTGTTTTGATTTCGAGGTCACTGCGAGCGAGTCACGAATATTTTGTAATTGAGGTACCAAAAATTTACTATTTTCAGTCAATTTCGCAAAATCTTGTCTTAGGATCGGGTTGTTCGATTCCCGCGTCGGTCTTGAACGAGTTATATCCAAAATTTCCATATTACTTGCGTGTAAAATCTCAGCATAATGTGCCGTGGTCTCCGCCTCTTGGTCCTCTAGCGCATCGTGCGCGGTCGTCATGGGCGAGGATGGGTTCTCGCCCTCGGTCTGAATTCCTACAGTTGTTACATTAAGTATTCGCTCGCTCGTTACACTTCTGGCGCTACCTTGCGAGCTTATACTTGACGATCGACTTGATTTACCGGAGTATAACGATGGCGCAAAATCAGCAGGTATAACTTCATAGATATCTTCTGCTTCGTCGTGTCGGCTTTCCTCATCTTCACTATCGAATAGTCCATGGGATATTACCCCGTTTCGTCGTTCTTTCATACTGTTCTTCCCTAGTGATACTTTAGTGTTGAAATTCTTGCCTGACTTTGTACCAATGTCTTCGTATATTGTCTCCGCTATTTCCATTTCTTGCGGATCCAGCCTAATCCATGTTGGTGGCTGGCGACGACTGGCACAAACGAAGTCATTGATTAAACCTGTTTGGATCTCGGTTGGTGACTGAAAACTAATCCCGCGTTTTCGGCCTTTTGTAATGCGATCCACTTATGATCTGCCAATCAAACGGGGCACGAAAAGGATACCCCGGGGACAAGCTGGCAAATATGCTCTTGATCGACGCGGCTTCCACTAAGTTTTACAACTGTAATTCGCTGTCTAAATAATTTTTTTGGTCGAAGTTAATTGAGTGGACCTTAGTGATCTGATAATCCCAGGCGCGCAAATGCATTATTGAGCCAGTATTTGTCATGTTGTAATCTTGGAGTCTCTGAACAAACAGCGAACGTGTTAAGTCACGTCACACAAACAAAAGAACCAACAGATTGCAAAACATAGTGGTCACATACAGAGATTTTGCAAGTCGGGTCAAAATTACAAATCACAAAAGATTCTTATTATTATCGCTCTGGTCCCGGCTGAGAATCGAGGACGGAAAAAATAAAAGGTAATCAAAAACAGGATACTGTTTACGAAATATTTCGTTTGTTTCATTTAGGAACTGGGCTTAGTTGAGAAAGGGTTTTGACGGCACGTTTGAAATGATTTATCGTACAGGATGCTGATCAGGTTAGGCCAGGTCAGGTCTTACAACACCGAGGAATCGCGCCAGGTGAATTGAGAAAAGTACGATGAACAATAGAGGCAATGAACCAACGTGTCCTCTTTTAAAAGAAGAGGTGTCTTGCCGTGCAGAGTGCATCCTACATGAAGCGATTAATACCGCTAATACACGATGAAAGAAATTAGTATGCAATAATTCATGAACAGGGGACCGGTACGAGGACTCTTGGCCCCCAATATTTTAGCCTGCGCGTAGCCCGACTTCAGGGTTAAAGTCGGGCTGCACGCAGGCTACCAATATTTCGAAACTGCAACAGACTTTCATTACGATTTTTAGCACCTCCAGCTGGCCATCTTAGCACCCCCCTCCTCCTATCAAATTTCTCAGTAAGCCGAAAAATACACCGAAAAAGTAAAATTATCGAAGTCCGGAAAACCTTCAATTGCATGAGAAAACAATAGTAAGCCAGGAAGCGGTGATCAATTCATTATCAGCCATATGGGCATCCCGATAGCAGAACCGGCATGAATGGACGGGAAGTGGTTGGGAAACGGAAGAAAGGAGTCTTTAGTGAAAATTGGCCACCCAAGGCTTGTTCAAGATGCAATGCAATAATAAACCTCAATGCGCAAAAGAATTATGGGTGCCTTTGGAATGTTACTGAAACGCCTTGATTGCCGGATGTCTAAGAACTACTTCGTACTCTTCGTAGCGACGAGTCCAACGGCAAATTATATGTTTTCGCGCGTCATTTGGAAGCGCTGTAAGATGCAGTAATTTTTTCTCCTAATACGAAATATATGCTTCAGGAAGCAAAATAAAAGATCATAACGTATAGTTGTTAAAAAAAAAAAAAAAAAACTCTCAAACAGTGCAAAAAGATGTGGCTGAAAAAGATTTGTTAAGTCTACGGCGAAACGAAGAGATATTTAGCTCCTTGAAGACAAGCTTCACTTCCCTCCACCCGGTGCTTCCCATAATGCTTTGTTCAGTGGCTTTAATGCATACGCCGATCTCTTCAACGTGCAGTGGGGAAAAATTCGTGACAAGATTTGTTGTCAAATGCTCTAGTTATTTAAGGTGGAGTTTAAATGGTTGAGAATATTTTCGCTCTATTTTAGCGTTTTTGTGTGAGCAGTTGGACCCGGAAATACGTCACAACTTAACAGATGTATAAAGTTACTGGAAAGGATTTACACACAAACAGAATATTCTCTTTTTAAAATGTCATCTTCATGAGACATTGATTAACACATTTATTCCTTGCATTAATAATAATAATAATAATAATATTGTTCGTATGTAAAGATATTTTTAGTTTGTCAGGAATACTTAGACATGGAATACTTCACCATTACACATAGCCTGCGTAGCGGCGCATTTTGGGCTTTTTGAAGAGGGAGACTGGGGAAAAGGGAAAGTCCCCCTCTCTCGCTCCCCACCCCCTCCCCCAAAAATGCGCCGCTACGCATGCTACATTACACAAGTTAAAATCCTATTTCTACATATTGCCTTAAAGACAAGTTGCCAAGAAACCCAGCCAAGGCATAGCGGTCATCACACAGTCAGAATACTATAATATTGCCATGTAAACAGTTTGGGAGAGCACTTAAAATGCCTCAGGATGAGGCTGATAGGGCAAACTGGCAGTAACCTTATTTGGTAATTATTTTCACGTGCCCCATGTAAGGAATCTTAAGATAATGGGCTTTGGAGCTGTCTCAAGTTGGAATATGAAGTTTGGAATAAACTAGTTGTTACAACAAACCTTGGAAATAGGGGTTCAAATTTGGGTGTTGGGTGCTCAAGATTCCTTTACAAGGGGCACAATGATTGATGTTTATCATAAGTCATCCATACAGTCAATAATGCATCTGGCAACGAGCTACAAAAGTGTATGTTGTTGACGATGCAAGAATGACTGCAAAGAATATGACTCCATGATGCATATATAATGTTTATCTTGGTTAAATGTCCTCTCAGTCAACAACAGGATAAGTGTTGCATTACAAAAAGGACCTTACCAACACAACATCTTCAAGTCTTTGCCATCGATATAGTCCCCTTTGCAGTCATTAACATTGATTAGTGTCTCAGATCATTCCAGCCCCTCGTCACTAATGGTCGTTAGTGGGAGGAGGGATGGGATGATTCCAACAAACATTTATAATGGTTGCTAAGGAGACTACCATCAACATGCTCAAATAAATCTTATAATTAGATATAGAGTGGTTTCATGGTGGCCATGTTGTAAGGCAAAACAACAGAAAGTGAAATGAAATATCTTCTCGTGCAAAAACCTTACATTGTTTCTGCCGTTAAACATGGCTGACATGAAACCAGTCAATACTCCAACTCAATTCAACAACATTATTCACCCAAAAATTTAGTGTTTTTGCATAATAATTATGACAAAACAAGGAGTTGTAATATTTTAGCCACTTTTTCATCATTGTGGTTTCATTTTTTCATGTTATTCTGTACATTTTGACACGTCTTTAATTCATTCACTATAATTCATTGATTCTAACTATTCTGGTTCTTGGCGCTCTGGGTGAAAAACTTTGTTGAGATGAGATCTTACACACACTGTGTGACAATAGCAAGACAGTCTCAATATAAATTGCAGGATGGATGACTTGCAGTAAAAGGTGACGTGACCCTAACCCCCTTAAAATGAGTCAACATGTTGGTCAGAATGAACACAATTCAAAATCATACCAATTCTTAGGTGCTCTTTTCATTTCTTGCGTTCATTTTGACACAACTGCTCATTTTAGGTGTGAGGTCACGTCACCCATTAGGGCAAATGTACTAGCTAGTAAGGTAAGAGAACTTTGGATTCTCACTACCTTGGCAAAGTAGAATTAGCAATAATTAATAATTAATCTTAGACATTATGTATGTATAATATATGCACACCAATAACGACATGCCATTCATTATGAAATTATACTGCATTATAATACACTTAAAAACTACCTTTTAAGACCGGCTATTAAGAAGTCTTTTTTCTTTTACTGTACACATAGTCAAGCAATATGTGCTTTTTTCTAAAGATTTTCTTTGGAAAGGAAGAACTCTAGAAGAAAAATACTTGCTCAGTAAATACCTCTGGAGAAATTCTCTATGAATTAGCCTCTTTTAACCAATCAGTTTGAAGCAATGTAAAAAGCAACCAATTAGATAGCTTGGTTATGAAGGCCGTTCAAGTGTCTATGTGAGTCGTGAAGTTGACTGCTCCAGTCCAAATATTGATTTTAAATTTTTCATTCTATCTGAATTTGCACATGAAAATTGTCTTTGGTTTACTACTTAAATAGAAGATCATATGATTTTCTTGAGAAATAGGTCTGAGAAAATTCAAGAAAATGTAATTTTATGCAAAAAAGAGAATTTTTTTTACAAAGGAATGAGGAAAAAAAATGGTATATTTCTTACGTATTTTCACAAAAATCACATCAACTGAGAAATAATCAACTCCTAAGCACAAGAAAAATCTTTTTTTTAAAACACCTTGTGGTTCAAGGCCAACTCTACCATGATTTTTGCACATCTTATATGTAAAATAAATAAATGAATGTATCAGCTAAAGGATATACTTACAAGTACTTTTTTATCTATGTATACTACACTTCACAAAAACACTTTAAAAAATAACAAAATTCCAAGAAAATGATTGAGAATTTGGATTACAAAAGTTTTGAAAACAAAAACAATGACCAGTTACCAAGGCAAGGTTTTCATCCTCAGCGATATACCATGTTATATTTATGTATCCAGGGTATAATAAGATATGGCACAGTTGTCATAAGGTATAGTACAGTTGTAGTAAGGTATAATAATATTGCGAAGGGATGATAGCAAGGAAATTTATGATTAGATTTGACTGTACCCTATAAAACTAAATAAATACTACTAAAAACACCTCTAAATAATAAACTTCTAACAGCCTTGGAATTCTAGAAAGCAAAGAATTCTATTTATTTTTGCTTTATTAATGCTAAGTCGAGTTTTTTTTAAAAACCCTCTGGTGTGATTTTATAGAAAGTCATACTCTGGTATATCTAAAATTACAACCAGAGGTTGAATAGTCAATAACTATGGCAGTTGTCAATCCTGTGCGCGAGACCAGCAAAACTGAATTTTGAGGCTGTCAATTAAAGGACAGACATTCATCAAACCAGATGTCAGGTCGGACAGCTTTGGATTTAATGTCTTACTGGTTGATTATGATTGAGGACGGCAGTCAAAAAAGGCATAAAACCTTTTTCAAAACACTGCTTGAAAGATTTTCATAATGAAGGCAATATTTATCAAAAATAATACAATTTCCTTAAAGAAACCTATTTCATGGTAATGCAGTAGCAAATAAACCAATGAGTGAGTAGAATAAGGAAGTGAAGGCATGCTGTGGTTCAATAGCATAACTAGGATTGATTTCAGATAAGGATAAGGTAAAATAGCTTGTATGAACATTTGATCCCACAGTTTGATTTACCATGATGTAAAGAGCAGTGTAAGGTTGGGCTTTGGATTGATCATGGACATATGTTCATTATTGTCATGTCATTGGCATGACAATAACTGAGGCCAACAAAAACTCTTAAGAAATGTTGGCTTCATAACAGGCTCATAGTTCTAAATAACTTCATTCATCTGTGATGCATGAGTAAAGATAAATAATTATGAAAATGGATTGAAATTAATTCTCGGAAATGATTAAACCACAGAATGAATTCTTTCTTACTACCCAGAATAACATTTTCTAAACTAAGGATCTTATGCAAAGATTTTGTAGAATATTATAGCAGCCAGCTTATTTTGAAAATGAATGGACAATTTCACAATGCCCTCCCTCCTCAAGTAAGGACAATTTTGTTGCGACATAAATACACATTGACCTGGATTGCAGTCAGGGCATCTTCATAAAAACATTAGGATAAAATAATTGGATTTAAATTAGATATGGATTGTATATATATATAAATCATTAATTGACCTTGCTATCTGCATTCCACCGATGCTGGACTTGATGTTACATGGTTTGAATGAGAAGATTTGGGGTTACTTTCATGTGATGCTGCATCTTCTGAAAATTAGTCAAATTCAATATGAGTATGTGTTTATTAAAATATTAAAAAAATTATTTATACTCTGATGTGTAAAACATTGTTTATAGTTATTGCAATATAGTTAATTACCACTAATCAACAAACAGTGTAAAATATAATAATGCAAAATGCCTAAACATACTAGGGTTGAAGTATCAATTATATTGGATTATGAATATCAACACAACCCACAAACAACTATTTGATTTATACTGTACCTTCTCGCTTCTTTCTTAACTTTTTTCTTTTCCTATCTATGCTTGCCACCTCTGCCTTGAGAGATCCATATACTTTTCTCATTTCATTTATTTTTAATTGTAAAAGTCGTATACGTTCAGAGCCATCCTCCATGGATTTGATAGTTTCTACATAGAATAACAAATATGCAATTTTAACCAGCAGGCTAAACAATTATATTGCTTAGTTACTTAAAAGATCTAAGATACAGGTGTGAATAATGTGGATCAGATAGACTCCTTGCATATGACGTCAAAGCAACTCAATTCGGATGGTTCATTTGGATGACAGAACAAAAGAATTTCAATCTCCTGAGAATTTGAAACCTATTGTTTTGTCCTCAAAAATGAGCTACATTCCAAAGTGCTGCAAGGGGTCTATACAAATGATAGAGATAAAGATAGACCTTGCAATGATAGAGACCTTGGACAATTATTGACTTCTCTATCATTGCAAGGTCATCTCATGTCTCACTTCAATGCAAAGGCACAGCTACCTTTTCAGAGGGTACAGGGAACTGTAAAGGGACTATTTCAATGTGATGTATTGGCTAATATCATAAAAGAGATTCAATCATTATTACCTAAATCTGCATCAAAACATATTTTAGATCTAGTAGGAGATCCTTTTGATGAAGGTGAATGAGCTACATTAGGACTGCCTGGAGCATCGCTGTTGTTATCATTTACTGAATGCCGTCTTTGTTTCTTTTTTTCTCTTTTCTTTCTTGTTTTTTTATTACGATGATCATCTTTCTTTTCTGACTTTGTTTCATCTTTTGAAACATTAGGACTGTTGCTCTCTTTACTACTTTCTGGACCTGATTCAAAGGATAAAAGCAATTAATCAATAAGAAAATGATTTATTGGTTAAAGAATAAAATACTAATACTATGGTCTAGGACTGTCTAGTAATGATGATGGTGATGAGGTTGATGATGATGATGATGATGCTGGTGATGAAGATGATGCTGGTGATGATGATGATACATGATGATGGTGATGATGTTGGTGATGATGATGGTGTTGGTGATGATGATTGTGGTGATGATGATGACTGATGATGATGATGATATGATATGATGATGATACTGATATTTATTTGTTTTTACTGGTCATACAAAACAACAAGCATAAGATTTCAATTCATATATAAAATTGAGTCATTCTAGATTCCCAAAACAAGATTCTCAATCCCTTATGATATAATTTGATTGACATCTAAATTCATTTATGCATTTCTAAACAAATTCATATAAAAAGGAAAGTTTTCATGTAGGTTTTTAATAAGCTCCTAATATTCTACTTAATGTACCAACCTGAAGAATTCTTAGTCTCCGAGTCATCTTTCTCCTTTCCATCTGAATCTTTAACTTCTTTTCCTCTATCTTCTTTATTAGATTCAGATTCATACTGCTCCTCAGAGCTGCTACTTCCCTTAGATTGAGGAGCCACAACAGGACTGTTACGCTCCACATTGTCATCAAGTAATCTCTTGATATTTTCTGTTCCTAAATCGTTTTCATTTTCTAATTTAATCTTCTTGGATGCTGGTTCCATGTCATTATCTGAGGTTGAATGACCAGGACTCCCAGACTCAGAGGAACTATAACTAGTAAGGCCATTAGGAAGCTTAGCCCATGTTTTGTTGGTAGAAAAATTCAAAGAATCTTCTTCACTAGAATTTCCAAAATCAATAGACTCTAGCTTATTACTAGAAGAGTTTCCTATACAATCCTGGTCTTTACTTTCTAATTTGGTCTCATCTTCTTTCTTGATATTGGGATCAGAAGATTCCTTACAACTCTCTGAGCAATCCTTTGATGATTCATCTGATGTTCCAGCCAAAGGTGCTTCATTTGTTTTTTCTAAAGTCTGTTTTTCTGTAGATAAAAAGAATGAAGACAGTGTAAATAAAATATTAAACCCAGACTGCTGGTACTAGGGAACAGGGTGCCAAAAAACAAGCAAAAAAATTACAGGAAGAAGTGGAATCCACTTAGCAGTGACTAGCTGTTTCAAAATTTATGGTTCACACTCAGAAAGCAGTTTTTCCAGTGGAATCGAAACCACCACAAGGATTATGAGGTAATTTTCTTTTATTTTTACAGGACAGTAAACAATTGTAACATTTTTAATCAATTTTCCACAATCAGAGTTTTGAGATATTCTAGCTAATTTGTTGAGCTTGTGGAACATAGCAACGGTAACTAAGGGCAGTCAGAACCATAAATAAGGAAACAAGTTGACTCTACAAAAACATTTTGATCTAATATTATTTGAAATAAAAGAATAAACCTGTTGGCTCAGGAGTGTCGGCTTTCTGTCTTTTTCTGCTGGGTGGACTCTTAACAGCTAAAATAACAGAAAATAATTCTTGTTATTAATTTTAAACTTATTTGAAAATCCTTGGTACATAAATTAATATTTCAGTTAGATGGGCTGTAATTAGGTATGCATACCTTCTTCTAAACCATTAGATACTGAACTAGAGTTTCTTTCTGACCGTGTTCTTCTACTAGGGGTGCTGGCCTTGCTTGTGGATTTGTTGGAATTGTTGGTTGATGAAGATGCTGGTGATGACAGAGATGAATCTACCTGTGGTGGGGATGGTGAGTTCCTGGGTGACGACTTAGATCCATTACCATGATTTGGTTTTGAGTCAGCTGGTTTGTTGCTTGGGCTGGAAGGAGGAGGGCTTTTTGTGTTCCTTTTACTTAGTGATCGTATATATTGTTTGCCGAGTGGTTTGGGTGGTATCTTGGATCTGGGTATCTCTCTCATTGCACCCCCTTTCTTTTTTGATTGTTTGTTATTACTTTTGCATAAGATTCTATCAGGACTTATCCATTCATCATACCTTGAAAAATAAAGTTGCAACCAAAAATCAAAATCAATCAACAATTTATTTACTTTTTACTTAGGGAAGTATGGGTGGTGTAGCAGTGAGAGCACTTGTCTCTCACCAATGCGACCTGGGTTTGGGCCCCACCAGGCTCAGTGTTGTATGCGAATAGAGTTTGTTTATTCTCTCCTGTACTTTGAGGGTTTTCTCAGGGTTCTCTGGTTTCCCTCCCTTCCATCCCTTGATGAAAATTACTGTAACTCTAGTAACACTACCAAATTGTGAATTTCTTTTTCTTATGTTGCTGTCAATTTGATAAATGAATACTACTTATACAACAGCTTTGAGTAGTTCATCACTTTCCTATTTCCAACTTACCTAATATTCCAACCAGCATAATGAATTAAATACAGGAGACCTTCCTCAGCATCAGGATCTACTGTAATAATCTGAAAAAAGATGATTAATTATTACACCAAGATGAAACATAGAAAGTTCATAAAATAAAAAATATAAAAATATCAAGTGTTCATGGTTCGAGTGCCCTCACTGTAATTCAGGACTCCTAAAATTAGGGACCCAAAAATGAATTGATTCACTCAGTGAATCACTATGAGATGTAGAGAGATTTTTTGCCTTCTCAAGCTCTGTTCGTGATATAGAGGTTTTTCATACTTGTCAGCCATGTTAGAGGGCAAAACAACAGAATTTCCTCTTTTTGGAAATACATTTTCTTGTTATGGAAAAACATTAATTTGCTCCCAAAAAAAAATTCCAAGGATTGTGATGGGAGAAAATTGAGTCAGGGCCTACCTTTGCTTCATATAACCTCCTGTTTCTTCCTCTTCCATACTTGACTTGAATCTTGTCCCCAACAGCACACTCCATCACCTCATCTGTACCCGCATCTGATCGGGTGTCTGATTTGGACTCACTGGTATCTGACATACACCCAGGGCTATTAACAACATCTACAGCAAGCTCAGACTCAGGGGAAGTCACCTCCTCGTCAACATCAATATCAGATTCAATACTATCTTGGTGCCTTAGATTTTTTTGTCCATTTCCTGGCTCTTCAGTCTTCACTTCAGATTTCGCTACCTCTCCATTCTCATTTTCTATTTTTATTTCTTTCTTTTCTTCAACTTCTGGTGTTTCTTTAATTGTTTCTGGTGTTGATGGTTTATTAGTGCCACCCTGCTTAGAGAGTGATGACTTCGCTGTTGTTTTCCCAGTAGGAGTGGTGGGTTGTTTATTAGGGGTTGTGCTTGATATATTTGAGAGAGGTAGCTTATTAGGTACAGGTGGCTTGGTTGATGGTTTGTTTGGCGTACTAACTGGTACAGCTTGTTTTGCAACCGGTTTATTCGGAGTTGAAGATCTTCTGGATTTATTCAATGCTGGTTTATTAGGTGTACTAGGTTTTTCCTCAACCTTTTCTGCACTTCCAGCCTTAGCTCTTTTATCTGCAGAATTCTTTTCTATTTTTTCTATCGTTCCTTGTCTAGTTGAGGCTTTAGAATTTCTCTCATGTCTCGTTCTTCCATTTTTCGTGGTAGATGTATCAGATTTTTCTTCGTCGCTGTCTTTTCCAGACCCTCCCGTGCTACCACCTGCTTCATGTACTTCAAATGATTGAAGATATCTGTGAAGTAAAAGATATGAAAAATATCAACATTTGTAAAATGAAGGTTATATGAAGCGGAAATGTGCAACTCTGAAATTCTGGAAGGATGAATGTTGTGGTTCCAAAAAAATATCCCTAATATTGAAAATAAGATCCTCCCGCACCTCTAGGATTCCCAACTTTCTTCTATTGTTCCACAATCCTTACTATTTTTGTTTTTCCTCCAGGATATCTTTTGGAGCCACACTTTATATATCATTAAAATCAGAGAGAGACAGAATATGGAATGTCATAACATCTTTTTTGAGGTCTTACTTTTTGTATGCCATTTTAATGTGGTGTGACGCACTAGGTGGCATGATTGCAATTCCCATTTTAGAGTATATATTCCTCCATTGCTGTTGTTTTGTTACCTGGAGATCAAGAAGTAAAAATGTTTTTAAAAAAATACCCTCTCAGAACACACAGTCATAAAATACAATCAATGACCAACATCAGGACAAAATTTTGTGGCTGTTTTAGAGAGGTGGCTATTGTGGAGGGGTTTCAGTTACAATATAAGTATGAACTCAATGGTAAGTAGGACAAAATTTCCTGGTCATTGGGTGGAAGTGGCTGTTGTGGGGAAGTGGCCAATAGTGGTGGCCATAGCATAGATAAATCATTATTTCTCCACTAATATGCAGAATACATCTATGAACATAGTACAGTACCTCTTCCATGCCTCCTGCTTCCATGACCAGAGAATATAGCTTGTGTAAGTCAAGGTCTTGGTTTCCAAGAATAGGATGACGAACAATAGGTGTACCTGAATAAAAAACACAAAACAATGAAACTTTCCTTATATAGTAAAATATATCAGATTTTAAAGGAATCAAAGAATGATTTGTTTTGAATGAATAAGAATGAAAGGCTTACCATTTTCTTCCATAAAATTTTGCAGTTTTTCTGTAAATGCTTCCCTTCCGGCATCTTCATCAGTCTCATCATCGGATGATGCAGACTTGGTTGGTTTTGATGCTGACCTTCTACTATCATCTTCAGCATCTTCATGTGTAATAACTTCAGATTTATTGCCTTCCCATATTGACGGGATGCGCCCTGTTTCTATGTAAGCAACAGCACGCTCTATTGCTATGGAGAATAACGAAAGAAAACATTTCATAAGTCCTGGTTTCCACTTGCTAAATGGGGATTTAGAGTTTGATTTTTATGGTGGAAGGAAGACTGGAGAAAAACCCTCTAAGCACAGGAGATCCAACATGCAACTATACTCACACATGATGGAGAATCTATAGAGATCAAACCCATGACCACATAGGTGAGAGACCCCTCATTAGCAGCACACACAACAAGTGCTTGTTTTTATTGTTTTTCTTTGTTGTCTCTTACCTGGTTTACTTGCTCTGTTGTCTGTTTTTAAAGCACTGCTAACAGGATCCTGGTCCTTGGAAAATTCTTTAGTGTCTCTGACATTTACAACATGACTAAAATGAAGGGAAAAAAGAAAATTGAGAAACACATTAATGCGTCTGCATCTGAGTTGCCCTTGCAATGTTTGCACTCTTGGTTCAAACCCACAAAATAGAAAAGGCCATTAAAAAACTATTCAATTGCTTCTGCAAAGCACCTAGTGCCTTCAGTATTACACTTACTAATTTCCATCCTTGAAAGAGCGAACCACACACTGGTCCTTAGACTTGATGTAAACCATGTTTTCTGGACTTGGACTGACTCCCTATGACAAGAGAAAATTTTAAAATCCCAATAATGGACCCTATATAATTATAGCCAAGTAAAGGAGATCCAGGTGATGGTCAGTTGGGTATGTCATTTGGTGTAGTAATAAAGAAAAACTCTTGGTAAGAGCCATCCCAGAAATCATTGGACTTTCATGCAGGAGGTCACAGTTTAAGTCCCAGCCAGACCAACACTCAGGGTATTAACAGTCACCTTTGTAATAACATGTACAAATGGTTAGACCTTGATGTGGCTTAGATGACCACATAAAATGGTGGTCCTGTCTCTCCACACTTCCTCACTTACATCGTAGGGACGTGAAAGAGCCGCTGAGGGCATAATGAAACACTGGTAGTGACCACCCTCAGTGTCTGGCCTTTACTAATTTCTTAATAGATTGATTGTGGACTTAATGGGGTTGGAAATTGGTGCAATGTACCTTGAAGGGGACCCTGTGTCCTATCGTGCAGCACCAGTCTGGTGGCAGAATCTAAAAATAAATAAATAAACTTATCTTACCAATGCAGGAAACCAGTGAGATTTTCTTCTTGTTCCACGTTCAACAACCACAACCTGAAAAAAATGCATTTGATTAACATAGGTAAACATAAAATATGTTGGTAGGAAAACTGAAACAGGGGAAAGGTCCAATCAAAATTTAAAGCCTAAAGATTAAACTACTAGAAAATATTTTTTACAGAGGGAGGAAAACCAGAGAAAATAGTAACCCTGGGCAACCCTACTCATGTATAAATATGGTCCACCAGGCATAGAACCCAACATGGCGGCAATAAGAGGCACTCAATAGTGGCACACACCACCCATGCACTACAACCAAAAAGAATAAATAAGAACAAATGTTTACCTTTCCTACGATGCTGTCATTAAATAAACATTTCTTTTTAGAAGGAACTGGTGTACTTTCTTCTTTTTCTGATCCTGCATCATCCGCACTAAAAACAAAATTGTGCATACAACAATAAGAGTTTTAGTTAATCTGTGTTAGTGAAAATAAGCTAGAGCACCTAATAAAGTGGTAGAGATAAAGGCTGGAGGCTAATATTAGTAGATATCTAAAGATATACCTAAAAATGAAAATTACTAGCAGTTACTAGTTGAGACTACATTGGTTTGTTGAATAAGACCAGTAAATTAGTTCAAAAAAAGGTTAAACAATGATTGTTGCTTTTAGTAAAAAGATGACTGGAAGAACTAAAGCTGGTTTGACATTTGATTAAGAAGTAATGAGAGAAAACAATGAAACCTCATTCTTCTTTCTTAGACTTTGTTTTTCCTTCGTAAATTTTTGTCAAAATGTTTGCTAAAAAATATTTGAAAAATTAAATGAAGTTCTCAAATGGTTGTCGAGAACTTTTCTGGAATTTTCCTGGATCTACTCTGAAAGTGTTTACAAATGGTTAAATATTTAACGAACTTACTTTGAAGATTGTTGATAACTTGGTCTTCTTTTCTTTCTCTTCTTACCATTCTGTAAACGGAATACAGAAAATTTACGTTTGTGTACAGGTGTCATAATCATATCCCATACAAACTATTTTCTTATGGCAATTCCTTATTAAAGAGGGAAATACCCTTGGGTAGTACAACTTCCTCATATAACAATTACACAAGTATCTCGAATTCCCTTTGTCTGCTATTGGTCAGGAATACAAAACACTGCAAATTGTAATGTCAGTAGGATGTGACCAATCCCACTTGCATTGAACAATGGATTTCAGTACAAGTCTAAACAGAATTAATTCATGAATCTCTCCTGTGGTGAGTAGAATTAACAAGATGGTGGATGGTGTTTTCTTCTTGGAAATTCCAAAGCAAAAAACAAATGGGATAAAGAAAGGAAAATAGAATAACATATAGCTATCTTTTGTCATCAATTTAATGCTGACATGATATGTAGCATGATGCTGTAGCTACATCAACATTTCATTCAAAAGTTTCCTTGTATTTAATATGCAACTTTATTGGATGTTTTTCATCCCAAAAAAGTAATATAATAGGAGAAAGGTGAGAGATTCTGGTTTGTTACTCTTGGCTAAGCTTAAAACAATATATATATTTTGTTGTTTTTTGGCACTTAAAGTAAAATGTCATAAACTCTGAAATGACGAAGCTAGCAATGAAAACCTAAACAAAAATATCAATAATATTGTCTAATAAGATGATTGATTTTATTGGTTTTTCGTATTGAGTCAAGATGTTTGAATAACAGAAAACAAAACAAAACAAGCAGAATCTCAAATTTCTCAGATTAGTTGAAACCTAAGTTATGAGTGCCAAAATACCTTTTGAAGGCTATTAATACTATATGTTTGTATTATATTATGTTGTATGTTCTTTGAAAGTATGCACACCTGTAATAATCCTGACTTGATGATTCTAATGTTTACACACATATTCTTATAATAATTATGACAGTTCATCTCTTAACTTCCAGATCTCTGTCCAACAAATGTAACCTTATAATGCTTAAACAATTTTGCAAGTTCTAGGTGAGTAAGTACATATAAGTCATATATTATTTATCAGGTTAAATTCCCTTTTTGCTCACAGCATCAAATCACTGAAGTATATAGATCTATACGCCTACTCTATAACTTGTTTGTAGTATTTGCATATGCCTACTCCTAATATGTAGTACAGCATACAACATTCTGAAATATTGAAGCAGCTTATTAAAGGTTCCTTCATTCTCTAACAAGAAGCCTCATGGGTTTTTAAATGTGGTAGTAATAGTAGTATTTAATAGTATTTAATATGCTAGTAGGGAAATAAAAAGATTGCCAATGGAAACAAATAGCATAGAAGGCAAACAGGCTTTGTACTATTTGATTTAAGGAAATTTTAGTAATCTTTTTTTCAAATCCTTACCTGCATCACTGGAGTTCCAAAGTTTTCTGGATCAGTTAAAGGCAAATGGTCAAGAGTCTGAAGATGGAAGGATGAATCACAAATTAATTTTATGTATAACCTTGTTGATCTTGACCAACATTACAATCTTTGCATCCATACCATCTATCCTACATTCAAAATAAAGTAAGGTATTTAAGTGAAGGGTGCTTACCTCACTCTCGTTGAAATGCCTTTCACCTTTGAGGCAAAGGGATGATCTTCGGAGAGTCCTCTCATCCCCATCATCAAACACTGTAATTAGACATAAGCAGAGAAGTTGTAACCAAATAGTTGTTTATCTGGTCAGGATGGACAATTTATCTGGAGTCCCACACACACACACTCATCAATAACATTTCAACTTGCTTATACCAGAATACTTACCCACAGTATAAGCACTAGCATCTGTGAGTTTGATGATTACTCCATCCATGATCTTACCATCAGGAGTTTTGACTTCAACATGTGATCCAGTCTGAACGAGAAAAAGGAGAAGGAGAAGAAAAACACATGAATGACAACACCACAAAAAAACAAGGGGAAAAAACATAAAGACTCACCTTTAAGTCGCCTTTAACGTCATCATCAGAAAGAGTTGCTGTAGTATTATCTTTGTACTGAATCTAGAGTGTTTAAAGTAGATTGATGTGAGGATACGAGAGATTTAGGGAAACCTTTTTGATGTTTCTACGTAAAACCCACGTAATGTTAAGACACATTTCACAAGATACTAACCTTACACTTCACATGCTTCTTTACAATCTTAATACTAGCTTCACAAAATGCCCCACGATACTTAGCACTGACTTCTGTTCCCTCTTTTAGAAAGGGAGGTTCTTCAGATCCCTGGGCCTAAAGGGAGAGAGAAAAAACCAAGACACTTGTTGACGAGCAAGAAAGAAAAAAAGACGGTCCTCGCATGACGTGAGCAGGATCGCCTTTGAATAATAAATGACTTAATATATCCGAAAAAGACTGATAAACTGGCTCCTGTCAAACTACACAACTTCAGGAATGTTTGGAAGGTTTTTTACTACAAGATAAGGCATTGGTGTAAAGTTTTAGCAGTTACAAAGCGAGGAAACTTGATGAGGTTGTTGTTACACATGGCTGTCTTTTCGTTGAATACTCTTGGACATTGTCAACAGAAATCTCTGATTTAAAACTGTTCTACACTATAAAAATCTTCAAAAATTGTTCCAAACAAGGATAATGGTATACTTAATGTTTTCTTAAAATCTAAAGGAATTTGGATAATAGGAACAGGGTCAGCTGATGAGAATACAGGAGACAAAAAGCGTGTACACGAACTATTTCGAATAAATATTCGTAAACAAACTCGAGTCTAACTGACTGGGTAAAGATTGAACAGCATTGCACTGATATTTGATTGAAAAAATATGACTTAACTTCAATATTTCTTCATCAAAATCCACAGAAACATCAAACAAGCATTGTACTAACTTTTCTGCTCGTTTGGGGAATAAATTCAGCTGGGAAAGTGTATAAATCTAATGGTATAGATATGCACCTCTAGTTTTTTCATGCAACGTAGTGAAGATATTTAGAGCAAGTTAGCTAGTAATTTAAGGTAAAAAAAGATAACAAAATCTCATGAATTTTGGCTACAAGCTTGGACAAATGATTAAGGATGTCCAAGCCACAAAATAAAGGGAAGATAGGGTAATGAAGTAAAGTGAAAACAGAAAAAATCAGGATTGAATGTGTACAAGCTAACATACATGCCCAAAGCAAGTTGATAGTCCCTGCTTCAGAAGTCAACACTTGGTGATCTCGAATACATTGAGAAAACCTTCGTTTACAACGAAAATACAGATCTTTAAAAAGATTATTATAACGATAGAGAACCTAGACAAGAATGTGAAGCTTCTAGCCCAACATAACAGTCAGAAAACACTAGTTTTAGGGAACCCATTTCAAAACCTTTGAGTGAAGAATTTCAAGAAAATTTCCTCCGCGGAAAATGTCAACATGGACTTGATAATCTTTACTAGAAAACAAACTTACCATATGAGATGCTCCAATGCTATTTCCCCCCTCCCTCCCAGCTTGTGGCAGAGATCAGGGCCTACAATCGTTTCCAAAAAAGTCAAGGAAAACTTCAAAATGAAGATTTTAGTTTTCTGATGGCCGACACACAAGACAACAAGACGCTCGTCTTCCCTCCTCGCCACGGGCCCAGGGGGGTCCTAACACCTGATTGGTTAAAATCCACCGGAAGAAGCCTGTTGAATATTTAACTTTGACCATATTTGGTGGAAAACACGTGAAATCGGTCACTTCCGGTGCGGGCATAACATCCGATTTGACAGAAAACCCGCGAAAATTCGATTTTGTTGAAAAGAAAGTTGGAAAGCCATTATAGTATTATAGTGAAATTAAACTTGTAATTGTTTAACTGAAAAATAATGCTAAGATCGGAGATTAATCCGGCTTCTTTTATCCTGTTTTGTCATTTAGAATGATTCTAATCAGCTGGTTGAATTCCATCAGAAAAATTTTAATAACATTTTAAACTTTACGACATTTAAAGCGTAAACCTTTAGACATAAATCAGGATGGACATTTTTAAGTGTTCTCATTTGAAATGGGATGAGAACAAACTTTTATGTTTGTGTTTAGTATTGTACAGTATATTTTGTTATAGTTAGATACAAGGTTATTGCATGAATGGGAAACATCTGGATGGCTGGTCCTGGCTTTATCATTTGGACCTCATAAAAAGTTGCTTTTTTATGATTATTTTATTTATGAGTTGCCACTATTTTACCAGTTGTTTATTAGTTACCACTAGTAGTTAGTTTTCATTGCTACACTAAGATTGAGACAACTGTCACAAGTCAGAAAAATTGGGCAATAGACTACCGTCAATGAAATAAACCATAAGAATAGGTTCATAATCAGATATCAAAATCCTATGTACCTTTATGTACTTTAACAATTTATTTGATTAATAAGTATCTTAGGTGCCATAGTAGTATTTTCCAATAAACCATTTATCATTATTATTACTATTATTATTATTATTATTATCTATTGCCTGATTGCCCTGTAAGTGTTGCGACTGTTGTTTTGATCAGACATGTAAAGCCTTTTTTACTCTCGTTACAAATATTTTCATTCAAGAAAATATTATCTTTGTCGATGTAATATTCTTTATCACCATTACCTTGAAAATAGCCATTGATTTTTGATAAATAAACTTGTTTATCTACTTCTTTATTAAACACTGCAAGTAGTTCAATCCATATTCTGGTGGTTTGAATTCATTGTTTATGCGGCTCACTTTATCCAGTTATTCCTGGAAGTTTATCTTTTATCTTAATCTCTTTCATTAAAGGGACTAAAATACAGAAAGTGAATATAACTTAATCAATTAAGTCTATTGTTTGAACAGTCTTCATCCTAAAGAAAATAAATTTTAGGTATGAGATATAACTGATGATAACTAGATTATCAAAACTCTGCAAAGAGGTATCTTCGATTATGCTTATAATGAAAATGAATGTTAAAAAATATCTATTGCCACGAAATATCATCACATAGAAAAGTTATAGAAATCAGACAGAAATTATGAATATAAAATAGTTATTTTCATATTATTTTTTATTTTTTTTGCTTTCTTTTATTAACTTGTGCTTGTTTGTAAGCAGTAGATCTTTTAGTGCTACGAACTTTAGATTTCTTTGTCCCTGATTTGCTTTTTGATTTTTCTTTTCTTTTTGCATGTTTAGGTATGTTAAGTTTTAAGTTTTTCTTCGCTTGAGCACCACTAAATGAGTGTGTTGGTGGCTTGCCTTTTTTGACCTTTGAAAAACGACCTGAGGGAAAATGGGAATGAAAGTTAATTAGATAAATGAATGGGATATGAAAGAATAAAGAAAAAAGAGAAGTAAAGGATGAATGAGCAAAAGTCTGAATGTATAGAACATTTGCAGCAATTTCAAGAAAAGCTTATAGTGCTTTTTGTAATTCTACCAACCTACCAACTCCAGAGGTCTGTCATTTTGGGTTCCATCAATCAAACTTAAGAGATATGCTTAAAGATGTGTTTGAAGATAAACTTACAATGGGCCAAGTTCATTCCAAATGAGCAATAATGAAATTCCCATGACTATACAGCTATTTTCACAGGGGAATTTCTTCATCGCTCAAGATCAGAATGAACTCATGATCAGCCCATTGTAAATTTGATTGACGGAAGCTAAAATGCCAGACTTCTGGAATTGGTTCATGTCCCAGAATTATGTAAAGTACTGTAAGTTGGACAAAAACAATAGAATCCAGAGGAAAAGAACTCTTGTTGGACAATAAACAAAAAATGTACACAAACCTTTTTTGGGGTCTTCTGAAGATGGAAATACTCTAACTGGTCTACCATTAAAATTGGGCTGCTTTAACTTTAGAGCAAAACCCACTGAATCTTTTTCCTAGAACAGAAAACAAAAGATAGTCAAAGATCAGTCCATTCAAAATAGGTATAACTACTGTATTTTGCTTAGAGTGGACTTTTGGGAATCAAGGGTGGCATAGTGGTAGTGCATTTACTTCTCACCTCTGGGGTCTCAGATTTTATTCCTGGACTCAAACGTGAATAGAGTTTGTTGGGTATATCTTATAAGTTTTTTAATATGCCGGAAAACTCAGGAATGGTGCTGTGTCAGAGTATATTGGTTTGATGGGTAATCATCTCGCATGCTGTGATTAGCTTAAAGGAAGTCATTAATTTTGTACTAGGATAGTGCTGTGTACGACAGTGTCATTTTACAAGCTATTGTGGTTGTTATGGTTACCATCACAACTACTATTATCAACCTTAACATTATCTCAATATCATGTCATCATTCTTCTATATTAGTATTATTATGAACAAACCCACTACACACTTTCCAAAGAGAAAAACAATCTATTACTGACTTACAAACAAATATAATACCAATAATACCTTACCTTGAATAGCACAAAACCAAAACCTTTGCCAATTCCTGTTTTATTATCTCTTATCAACCTCACAGATTCAATTTCGCCGCAGTCTTTGAACACCTCTCTTAGCTGCTCTTCCTCTATACCTGGATATACAACACAAGATTCACAAGTAATCATTTTATTGAGAAAAGTGCACAAGAAAGTTGCAGTATGCACTTTATTTTAGTCAGTAGCCCACTTTTGATATTCTGGTTGAGTGATCACACACAAAGCAATAATTTAAGGAGAGTCTCCGGGGAAACAAAAGAATATATTATTAAGATTACTCTATTGGAGAAAACTGGAGAACTTGGAGAAAACCTCTTGTGGCAAAGGGTAGAATAACACATCAAACAAACTCCACCCATATATGCAGCTCAGTCAAGAATCAAACCAGGGGTACATATCATAACTTTACTTACCAAATGGTAAATTACCAACAAATACTGATCTAGAATGATCATGATCCTGGAAAAAAATTGATTTATAATACTTGTCAATTTGGTTTCAACAGAGGAGGTAACTGATTGGGCAAAAATAATGCAGATCAAAACTCCCTTGTTTTGATAAAAAGATATCTTGTTGGTGTGTGGTAATGTGGTAATGTTATTTTTGGGGGCAGGGGGTCAGGAAAATTTGATCATAGTATACTTTTGGTATAATAGAAGCTCCCCTTTCCATTAAATGGCCAGTCCCTTAGATGATTGAAGGACAGACAGACTACACACTTTACTGATATGGACCACCCCAAGGACCGTGGAGCACCCTAAGTGGTGGGGGCTAAGATTAGAAAATATAAGAGACCAAGCCCCCTGTATCCACAGTCCCTGCACCCCCCCCCCCCCCAACATCTCAAACTCACAACAACAAGACCTGTTCTGACAGTGGCCTAAGCCCCCCACCCCACCCCATCCCCCCACTGTGGTTGAGCGATCACTGTCTGTCCAATAATACCTTATCATTTTTTGCCAAATCAACTCTTATGTGGACCCCTTCAATCTCTTCACCATTACTGAGGAAAAAATTAAAAGAATAGTTAGAAAATTAGATAAGATTTTATTGTGAAATAATAAAGGTATTACCAGCATTACTTGATGATGATGATGGTGGTGGTGAAGATGAAGATGCCACAATAGGCCTTTTTAGCTTGGGCAGTTGTTTTGCCTATTACAGACAAACTATGTGTCATTCCTTTGAGAATAGGATTCTGTTTCATATGAATCCCAATAAAGAAATGATGCTCAAGGGAATGACACATGATCTGAAATAGGCAAAACATTACACCCAAGGTAAGTGTGTTAAAAATATAATAATGCCAGTGATAACATTGGCACCTGCAATGCTAATTCTGCTGATCATAATGGTGATGATGATGATGATGGTGAGTGATACAAATGCTACATAATTCAATAATCTTCATGCACCTTTCAAGAGCAGCAACAGCATTAGTTCTTTTTTCAAATACAACATATCCATTCAAAGTATGTCTGTCTTTGTGATATTCTTTCCTGGGAAGAAGAGAGTAGAACATTTCTTTATTAAATTTAAATTTAAATTTTAAAAACTTACAGCACTTCATAATTCTGTGACATACTGTGTTTAGATGTCTGGCATCTTGGCTTCCGTCAATCAAATTTACGATGGGCTGAATTTGGCCCATTGTTTCTTTAATTATTGACGGAAAACGCAAATTCCAGGCGTCTGGAATAGGTCAAGTCACAGAAATACAGCGTATAAGAGTTCTTTAAAAGCTGAGTTTAAGCTCCTTGGTGAGATGAGGTTGATGATTTGGGGTTGAGTGGTCACTGACCATAAACATGCAATGTATAATATATATTCATATTCATCAACCACAACATAATAGTTCCCTTCATAGTTCCCTGCAACATCTTGAAATTTAAGGTAATTATGCCTTTGCATCAAAGCGAGACATGAGGTGGCCAATGATAGAGACACATGAGTAATTTCCAAAGGTGTTAAAAAAGGTCTCTATCATTGCAAGATCATCTCATGTCTCACTTCCATGTAACTTAGGCACAGTTACCTTTCAAGATGGTGCAGGGAACTGTGAAGGGGACTATTTTCAGTTTATTGCTAACATGTTTTTCTGCAACACTTTTTTTTTTATTTTAACAAAGGTACATAGTAATATATTATTAATCCAATAAACTTCTCTTTCAGCAAATTGTTCTTACTTTTTCATTCCTACTTTTCTTGACAGGTTGGGTTTGGCTAAAGCCTGTGTGAATGATGAGAGAAAAATAATTTATTTAAAGATCCAATGCATACAATATACTGATTGGTTGATGTAGCAGTACACCCCCCCCCCCCACCCCCATGGGTCTCAGGTTTGATTCCTGTTAGCTGTGCCCTGACTTTTATCAACTCAGGGTTTGTGTCTTAAAATAGGTTTTGAATATATAAACCAATTTTAATGTGATTCTCAAATTTCTGTGAACTTAGACATTTCAATGTCGAAATACTCCTTTTTACTGTTCTGTTCCAGTGACCACAAAAATAGTTCCAGGTCAAGGTTGGAGTTGTTGCTCATGATAAATAGATTATAGTTTTGCTATGCTTAGCTACTAGACTTGGAACTCTATCGGTAGTCACTAGAACAGAACTGTAAAAAGGTATGCCCATTGGTTTGTGCTGCCATCAATCAAAACTAACCAGTTGGCACCTTTCATATTTTTGACTAGGGGTAATGAAAAATTAAATTCCAAAGGACAACTTGCAACTACCGAGTTTGCAGAATATTGAGAATCACAGTAAATATCTTGAATGCAGTGCTCACTGGAACACACAAATATTCTAATAATAGTAATAATAACTTATTAACTTATATATCAATACTCTTTAACATAAAAATGATAAAAAATGCTTTTAATGGTTGCTGCACCAAGCATTTTGATTGGCAGCAAGAATATTATCAAACTATGGGAACTAACAGTGGTCAAACATAGTTTATGGCACATGCTTGTGGTATAAGATATACTGTAAAATCTGATTGATTATAAATTCCACAAACTAAAATAGCAAATTATTATCTACTTTTAAGTTACTAAGAGCACACCAAAAATGAGATGCTATAATGATAACCATAATTTATCTCCTGCTTCTCTTCCAAATGTCTGTCAAAACGTATTAACTTTTTAAGCAGAATGGTATGATTTGTTTTTTATCCAGGACCCTGTAAAATACACCCCTGTCGTCCAAGGTCTGTGAATGAACCAACTTGGTCCATTAACTGGTTTTCTGCTGTGTAATTTGGAGTCATTGATAGACAGTTGTACTGAGTTAAAACCGCTGGTATAAGGCCTACTGTAGGATTTCTCAAGGTCTATATCTCTCAGCTGCGCATTTTTGTTGCTTTCGTTTCCTTTTTTCTCGGTTTTGATAATGTCTGTTTGATTTTCTGCTTCAAACATGTTGATGTCCTCCTCAATTAAGCTATCTGAATCAGAATCTGAACTACTTGTGGACAGTTTTACTCCTTCGATTCCAAGCTTCTTTAGAAGATAAGCCTTCACTTCAAAGACTCCCTTCTGAACCACATCTAGAGGAGGCTCAATCAAGGGATTACCAGCTAGATTAAGTCCACTTAAGCTTTGTATTAGCCCAAGTTCTGCAGGAAGATACTCGATATTATTACCACCAAGTAAAAGGGTTTTTAGTTTTTTGTGCTGTCCTATACACACAGGAATATCTTGTAACTTATTATTCCTCAAATCCAGCCACAGCAAATTACCAAGTTTGACAAAAAAATCCTGAGGTAAATGTTGGATTGAATTCCCTTCAAAGTACAGATGTTCGAGTTGTTGCAAGCTGAGTAAACTTGAAGGAACTGTTGTCAAATTCATGGCACTAAGATCTAAAGAAAACGAATTATCCAAACTTGCTTTATAGATGATCTTCTCAATTATATTTTTTTCTGTTTGTTCTGTGTCTTTGAGTTCCATATTTTCTATGACAAGTTATTTCAGAATATTTTCCTTCAATCTTCACATTTTTGGACCCTGCTTATTCAAATCTAAGGTACAAGACTTATGATGGCAAAAACGTTGTTTGGCAGAGTATATATGTATCTTAGGAAGAAGAAAAACAGTTTTTGTATCCAAAACAAATGGTACTTATTAATGATTCATTATACCTGGCAGATGTTCCAAGTTTCAATTATTAATTAAAATATTCCTAAAAAAATGCCAAAATGTGAAGTTCTTAATTAACAAAAACAAATATAAAAATTGTCCACCAAAATACATCAAACTTATAACTATTTTATAATAAGGCAATTATTTTGTGTATTATTTATTCTACCTATTCAAATATTTCCTTAATTTGTTTTTCTTGAATCAATATTGATTTAAACCTAATTAAATAATTTCAGTATAATAAAGAATTAACTATATAAATATGAAATACTATTTTGAAGTCTTTGAGGAAAATAATTGTTATTGTTATTTTGACAATTGTATGTGAAATAATAATGAGATATCGTGAGAGACATTTTTTTCACCAAACAGAACTGAATACAATACTCACCGCTGATCTAAATCGCACACTCTCTATTATCCCATATTTATCAAAAATCTTTCTCAGAGCCTATAAATAGCACAAAATCAGAAATTTATTCACAGGGAAAAAATAAAATAAAATGAGAGATGGTGAAGAAAAGGAGGATGACAAAGATGACAAAGAAAAGTAGGAGAAAGAATATGATATGATAATGATAAACGGGTAGTAGTGTTGATGTTGATGGCCTGCTGTAGCTACTGCTAATGATGATGATGATGATGATGTGGATGAGAAAGAGGAGGATTATGATGGTGATGATGATTATGATGGCACAGATGATGATAGATGACTGTAACAGGGTTAAGCTTAGGAAGCATAAGCCTTAAAAAGCATACAATAACATATCCTCACCTTTTGAGTAAGTGCTACTGGAATATTTCCTACAAACACAGTTCTTTCTAGTCTTTCAGGATCCTCTTTGGATATTTTCTTTGCATTTGATTCATCTTCATTTCCAGGTTCTTGAGCTTCAAATTTTATGTGCACAATAATTAATATGAATTATTTTATGTAATTACTAAATAGAGCAGATTTCATATGACTATGAAAAACTCACGCCATGGAACATGCCTGGACAGTGCCATGCAGTGTATGAAAACATTCAACAATCAGTGCCATGCCCATGCCATGCAATAACTGTGCCATGTTTTTTCACACGCATACAAAATCTGCTCTAAGTGTTTTGCACAATAATTTTAGATGCTAATATGATACAAATAATGCACAAAAAAGTAGACCATGATCGGTGCTATGTCCAGTCATTTGGATTGGATAAGCAGTGATTGGTTCAATTCAATAATGACATTTCACAGGACTTCATACGAAGCTATAGTCATACATACATATTTACCTTTTAATGATGCACTGTTTGCTTTTTTCTTCTTACTTTTTGGTTCCTCATCTGTAGTTTTCTCATTGTTTGATTTTCTTTTCTTTTTCTATTTCAAAATAATAAACTAAATTCATAAATAAAATGCAACTACTCCCCACCCCTCCCCCATTCACAAACACACCCTCATGTGTAGTCAGTGAGGATAATGCTGGGGCAACCAAACCTATCAAAATGATTCTGAGAAAAGCTACTACAAATTTGAAAATCGAGGGGGAGGGGGTGGGTTACAAAATTGTTCCTTAACACAGGGTTCCCATTTGTGTTAATTATCTTCAATAACGACACATGCTTCTAAGTCCATTCATAATAAGTTTATAACAATAAATATTGACTATCGGCAAAGATTTATATATTAAGTACGTTTTCTTAGGAAAACCTCGAGCAAAAACCAAACCAATACGTCAACTAATGCATAATTTATGCATTCAGAAAAACTCAGAAAAACGCCATGTTTTACCTTCTCGATAACGGGAACAAAAACCGGTTGAACAGTAGGACTTGAGCTAAAAAGATTTTTTAGGCCACTATTAGTGTCGCAGTCCTGTTTTCTTTTGTGACTTTTGGATAAAAGCTCAGAAATTTGTCCCACAGCGAATGAGTCTACCAAACCACCAGAAGACGCCATTTTGTTCTCAACTGAGGAAAAGAGACTGGTACCGATCCTACGTCAATGACCACAGGGAGCCCAAACTATCACTCCTTCCTCCACTGACTCCTTGGACTGCATACTATGTATGCCAGATTGGGGGGAGAGAGGGGAGGGGGGACTGGTGAAATTTAGGGAGATCTGATTGATATTTGTGAGTTCAATGGGTAGATCTCATTTTTTTTTTCAGAGAACGAGGGGAGCGCGCGCAGCCCAAAATTTTAGACAGTACTTACTAAAAATATCATCTGCCCTCCTTGCCAAACATAATGAATGGATTCTTATCAAAACGGCTTTTCAAGTCACAGTATTTTCTACTGAAAGTAATGTCTAGAAATTGGAAAATTAGCTTGCCCTCCCTTTATATAGTGATGTTTTTTCATGACACTACATATAGAAAATCATGTCATTCATGATCTGTCCCATCGCGCAGTTAGTATTAACGTTTGCCTTGTTTATGCGACATTCATCTTTACCTTTACTGGTTGGTCCGGACAATACCTTCTCGCGCGCCGGCGAAAATGAGATAATAATAATAATAATAATAATGATAATAATAATAATAATAATAATAGTAATAATAATAATAATAATAATAATAATAATAATAATAATGATAATAATAATAATAATAATAATAATAATAATAGTAATAATAATAATAATAATAATAATAATAATAATAGACTTTATTTCTGTGTCAGTAAAAAATCTAGCTTACATAATAGTGAACTAATTGGGGACACCTATCTAAGAACCCATTAAAAGCCCATATTAAACCCAATAAAACAAAAGTAAAATGAATAAAAGAGAAGGTAATAGGCCTTCCCAGAACCCGCAGAAACGTCTAGAACCGAAAAAGAAACAATGACCCCTGGCCAAGGCTGGCAGGACAAGAAGGCACAACGAGAGCGAGTTCAGGAGGCCCATTAACAATACAGATATATCCGAGGCATATCTGTCTGCGCAGTTTATTTTATTGTTCTTTCTTTAACAATTTACACCATCCCTGATTTACCATCTAATTTAAAATCGTCCCTGTGATTGCTACTCATGTCATGTCCTGGTCAGTGTTGATCATGGAGCCCTTCTTGTTCAAAGATGACCACCGAACCACCACTGGGTTGTCGAGTTGTCGTTAGCGGAGCAGCGGAACTTAGGGTTGGTGACACCGTAATGACCAAAGTTATCTTCTCCTCCGCCTGACGATATTGCTCCCACTGTTGCTACAAAGCCACAGCCTTGTTGATTACTATCGATGTGTGGAGTCCAGGTATTCGCTTGCTGCCACCACTTGACGGTCGTGTGGATGCCGATGTGTCCACGGATGTTGATGTGATCAACTTTCTTGCACACTCCAGCACCAATGAAGGTCATGATGTCAAAGTCCTTGAAGTTCCCCCTCACGTAGTCCCTGTAGTCTACCCCGTGTGTAGGGTAACTACACGTGGCTCTCCAGTGTGTAGAGTGACTCTTGATGGACTGCATACGAGACAACGTCTGGCGGTACAGGTTGAAGTTTGGTGCGTTCTCGTTGACAGGAGTGTTAGTGCTTAAAACAGAGGACCTAAATTCACTAAGTGCTCGATTCTTTTGGTTCCAAGACATGACGAGTGTCCAGGCATTTCCTGGCTCGGTCTTCATATCACAGTAGACAGGAAAGCTGTTACCAGCGTCATTATAGATTTTGTAAACTCCAGATTTGGTCGAACCCGTGTTCAGGTAGTCCAGGCAAGACTTGTGGAAAACGTTTTGACTTGGCTTGATAACTGGAAAGCTATTGCCCTGAAAATTCAAGTACACTCGATCAATAGGTTCCAAAGGACCCACATTTAGGTATAGTACTTTCATGCTCCCGGTCCCGTCATGTCACGTCCAGCGGGATTCCCCCGCGCGCAAATTCGTTCGCATCGGGGCATCCAAAATCTCGCACAAACACAACAGCACTATCTGACTTTCATGAAGACATAAGGTGACATATAGAGAAGATATGACTGTGAAAAATTGTGCCGTGTACGTGCCTTGCCGAGACCATGATGGCGTGACCGTGTCTGCGCCGCGTTTTTGCGTTTTTTGGATGAAGAAAGCGTGCCTTGTCGCGACCGTGATGTTTTCTAGATTCTTTATTGGCTGACTCCTTGTCATGACCGCGTTTCTGCCGTGAGCTTTCCACAGTCATACGAAATCTGCTATAATAAGCAATGATTATCTGCGCTATTGGGGCCCAGTCCCAATGAATGCGTTTCCGTTTGAAAAGGCAGACGTTTCAATGCGTTTTTTGCCTTCCATTTACTCACTAAAACGATCGAAAACGCGTTTGAAAACGCTCTACAAAGTTGAGACATTTGGAATCAGAAACACTATCGTATTAGTGTGGACGGACGAAAACGGAGGCTTTTGAAAACGCTGACGTCACTCGTGCACAACGGCACGTCTGTTTTACGCATGCGCAGATGACGATATTGCATCATTTCCGATCGTATCTGCGCTTTTATCGTTTTACTTGAGTCGTGCAAAAATTCTGAGAACGGTTGTGTAGACGCGAAGCTTTCAATGAAAATGCACTAGTGTTCGGACGAGGCTTGAAGCACTGTCTGAATGTTCGAATGCGCTTTGAATATCTCTATTTTCAGCATAAAAATGCATACGATTTCAAACTGTTTAACCTGCTTTTTCTTTGGCTCGAGAAAGAAGGGAAAAATTTCGGATCATTAGTGTTCACCTCCTTGGAAAACAATGAGCTTCTTTTGTGAAATAAGCGTACTGTTCTCAACTTGGTAAAATATTGGCTGCGAGGGTCTTGCGTTCCACGATCACTACCGTTATAATAGCGAGGATCTCCCAGCGAGGAGATAGTGAGTTCGACTTGGAGCAAGTCTATGATGTAGACAAACCAATGCTTAGTTCCAACACTACTGTCAAACAAGACAAGACTTAGCTCGCGGAGGCTATGCAATTCAAAACGAGAAAATATTACGGGAATACCGCCCCTTCAGTTATGTTGCATTTGTGCCTGGGATGACAGACTATCAGGCATCCCTAGTAGTATCACTGTCTACAAAACGGAAAAAACTCACCCAAGTTACGAAGAAGATCAGCACTAGTTGTAGTAATAGGTAGTCCATCGTTGCTTGCGAGTGAGATATCAACTGAATCTTTCAGGCTTTACGTGATCTCAACATATTCTGACTATGCTGAGAATTTAGATTAACTTTGCATTATCAGTCTTTCTGATAACCCAGAGTAAAAACAGTATCCAGACTTGTTTCGAAAACGATGACGTCACAGTCCATGCACTAAACATACGCTTGGCCTGCCTGTGGCGCAGAGGTCACATGAATGCATGGGATCATTGTCTTTTTTTTTACCTTGGGCGTAATGTTTTCACATTTCAAACCACGTGTCATTCTCTAGAGTATCATTTCTTTGTTTAACGGTTGCGCATGAGAAGACTCATGAATATGGATACACCTCGAACAAAGAATCTTATCTGCCCTTCCTGCTTGACTTTCTTCAAGGTTTGATTCACACATTACTTATAAAACGTTTTTAATATCACACACCAATGTTAAGCCCCATGACTGAAGGGTGGGCCGGGGTTGGGGGAGGAGCTACGCTGGGGGAGGGTTGATATTGGCAACTGTTGCCAAGGTAGGAATTATCCGATTTTTCAAAAGGTACTTTGACATAGTCGTTATCTTCAAAATTTAGTTGCAGAAATAAAGTTACTGTGCTTAAGTATGCTAAATACCGTATTTGTGTGTATATAAAAATAGTTGCTACGGACACCCAGTATTGAACATTTCAACAGGTCTCTGAGAGACGGGGGGAGGGTATTTACCGGTACTCACCCCACCACCCAATTCAATAAAAGTTCTGTTGTTTTGACCTTGCCCCTCGCTCAACATCCCACACTGATTCCCCAAGGGTCTAGGTGACCCTAAGGATTTAGCGTTGACAGACACGAGAATGATATTTAAATCCTTAACAGTTAAAAAGTCCTCATACCCCTGACATCTCAATAGATATCATTCATCATCTATCATTTCTGTCAAGATAGTCCAAAATATCATCTTCATGCTCTGTTTTACCCTTCCTAAAGTTACGCGTTCTGTTTCTGGGGGATCGAGATGGTTTGTTAGAAGGTGGAAGAATTGCTTTTCTTGATGCTAGAACTCGACCAATTTTGTCAATTCCAAGGTATTTGAAGGTTAACGTATCGCCTTCCTGGAAACCAAGTTTTTCTGGATGAACCTGGAGAGAAAATGAAAAACAGATTAAGCTCTTGTTACTGATGAAAACATTAGCTGAAAGCGCAACTAAATCTTTCAACGTATAACAAACTTGCCTCTTACTTGTGGAGTCTCGGGTTCGATTCCTGGACTCGTCAACACATGAGTAGAGTTTGTTCGGTCTCTCTCTTGACTTGAGGGTTTTTCTCCGGGTTCTTCGATTTCCCTACCTCGGCAAAACCTAATCCGCTAAATTCCAATACCAACTGCATGTGGTGTCACTCAATCCTCAAATCCTCAAATTTCATTTTTCTATGACTGCATGAAGGCAGGTCATTGGGGCCCCGAATATTTTTAATGTTTTAGTCCACTTGACGCCAACTAGCAAAAAGTATTTGCCATTTCTTTGACATACCTGTTGATGATCAAGCTCTTTTGAGTGTAGTAGCACAGTAGGACAATCTGGGAATACCTCCACCATAACACCGTATGACCTGCAAGGCGAGACAAGTTTCATGATAAGTTACTTGTAGTACCTGGTCATATGACCTAACTGAAAATTCTGCTGAAAATTCGTCTGAGAGACGCTGCTGAAGCCTTTATGGAATATTGAGCAATCACAGGAAGCCCAAGCTTTGTTTCTGTGTAGCTGTTAGAAAACAATGTATGGGGGATGTGCATCTGCTCATTATGTGGAAAATTGTGAAAAAATTGTGTGGAAAATTGTGAGAAAAACCAGAGAAAATGGAGGAAAACCCTCGAATCAAGAGAGAGACCAACTTTACCCTCTTGATTCCGAAGACCCCAGGGATGAGAGGTGAGTGTGCTATGGCTATGCCACCCTTGATTTCTAGATCAGTCCTGATTAATGGTTAATCGAGGTATATCTTACCTTATTTCTACTATTCTACCCTGGTAAATCGTTCCTACTTCTAAACGTGAAGCTAGCTCCTTAAAAAAAAGTAAAAGCAAAGAAAAGTAAGAAAATCTTCTGGGGTTACAAATTTAGATTTTTGCATGATTGAAAACCAAGATCAATTGGTGCTGGAGGTGGAGTGTGAAGGGAAGGGGAAAATGTTGTGGGAGGGGAAGGGGGAGGGGGAGGGGAAGGGGGAGGGGGAGGGGAAGGAGGAGAGGGAGGAGGTGGGATGGAAATAAGGAGTAGAAGATCAACAAAGAAAAAGTGAAACGTTTTTTTCTCTCTTCTTCCATCCATTTTCTCTCTTTTCCCTTTTGTCATTTTATTTCATTTCGTTCGTTTTTCTTTCACTTTTTCACTCTCCTTTCTCTTTCCTCATCTAATCGCTTGTGTTTCTTTGTTCAGGTTTGCTACCTAATTTAGGCAAAATGGCTAACCTCAAATACATTCTTTTCCACCAGAAGTTCATTGATTCTTTTTATTGTTTCATCGTATGTACTTTTATTGGGTGCGAATAAAGCATATTCTTCTTCATTGATTTGTGTCAGGGTGATTCCTGTTTAAGAAAATACACAGAAAGATGATGATGATGATGATGTTGTTGACGATGATGATGATGTTGATGATGATGATGATGATGATGATGATGTTGATGATGATGATGATGATGATGATGATGTTGTTGACGATGATGATGATGTTGATGATGATGATGATGATGTTGATGATGATGATGATGATGATGTTGATGATGATGATGATGATGATGATGATGGTGGTGGTGGTGGTGGTGGTGATGATGATGATGATGATGATGATGATAATGATGATGATATTGTTGCTGATGATTCTGGTGATCATGTTGACGTTCAGTTGTTGTTGTTGTTGTTGATGATAATGGTGCTATTTTCATACCTAATTCTTGTTCCAATCCTTTTATCACCATGCCACCCAGACCTATTAGTTTACCCCTCTTCCCAACAGGAACAGTAATTATTCCTTCAACAAACAAACAAAACCAACAGTTTAGTATTAGCAACAGTTACTACTAAAAAATACTACAACTTCTCTCATCAGTCTTCTTAAGGGCTGCTTGTATGCGATGAAGTTTTCCCCCCTGTCAGTATGATGCCAGAGCGCAGGAAGAAACTGTGGTTTCACTTCAAAAATAACAGAATAATTCCTCACACCACAACAAAAACTTAAATTGATGGAATAAGATAGAATAAGGCCAATCAATCCTTCCTTCATTTGCTCATTCCTCATTCAAGTTGACCTGTACTATGACAGAAGCACTTCTATTGAGTTCTGACCTTTGGGGATGGTTAACTGACCACTAAATGGAGGTCTGTTGCTTTATAGAGGTTAGTTATTTTATATAGGTGGCTGCTTAATATAGATTTTACTGAAGTTGAAATGGTCAGTTTACCTGATGTTGGACAGTTTTCTTTTTTAATCTGTCGTGCTTCATCTATTACATCATCCATGATATCTAATACTTTGATTCTATCCTCTATAAAACAATGAAGAATGTTGAGAAACAATTTGTGTAGCCCATGAAGATGGTTCATTGCACCTTGCCTTGTAATTTTGTTTTGCAACAAAAAAAAAAAAAAAAAAAAAAAAAAAAAACAATAGTGCATTACAGTTGCAAGGAAAGGGGATGTTCCACTAAGCAATGTTTCATGTAACTTTTCTCACACATTTGACCATAGTAGACTGAGGCAATAAAAATTTATGCATGATAAAGTATCAATAGCTGTCATAAAAAATTGTTGGAAACAAGTTGTGGGAGTGGTGTTACACTAAGCAGTCTTGAAATTGTAGCTGTCATTATTGAAAAATAAAACTTGATTCGACTTCTCACGAAACAAGATTACGATTGTAAGACAAATTATTGGTATATTACATTATACACTTAATGACTGGTCCCGAGGGAAACAGTTAGTTTTGTTTCCCGAGAATCTCAATGTTTCCCGAGGTCCGCCGAGGGAAACATTGAGATTCGAGGGAAACAAAACTAACTGGTTTCCCGAGGGATCAGTCATTAAGCGTTTTGTTATATAGCTAATCATTTTAGACAAGTCAATTTAGAAAATTTGAATTTTTATTCCGTGCGCTGGGCACTTGTATCCCAGTCGGGATACAGTTAGATTTAACTAGTATCACGTGAGCATCTATCAACCAATGAGAATGCTCGTTATATAGTCAAAATGATTAGCTATATAACAAGAGGCAATATCTGGTGCAGCTTGACAGGTTCCAAGGAACATTGCCTATTGTAACACCACCTATATCCAATAAATATATAGACGACCAACCTGAGCCTCTTTTGACAGCTTCTTCTACCATACGTAGTGGAAGACCAGGGACTTTGAAATCTGCCTAAGAAGCAATGATGTGTTATTCATGTGACAAATTAAGAAGAACCAGAGCTTAGACTGCATTGTATTTTTTCTTACTTGTAAAGATGTTATTCCGTGCCGTGTTCCTGCTATTTTAAAATCCATATCACCTAGGTAATCCTCTATTCCCTGTTATGAGATATTCAGGAAGATTATTAGTAATCACACAATATTTTGAATGTGTTTGGTGAATCATGAGTCAACCAGTCATGTTGTTGATGATGATGATGATGATGATGATGATAATGATGATACTATTGTTGTTGCTGCTGCTGTTGCTTCTGCTGTTGTTGTTGCTGTTGTTGTCGTTGTTGCTTCTGTGGTTGTTGTTGCTGCTGCTGTTGTTGTTGTTGCTAATGTTGCTGCTGCTGTTACTGTTGTTGTCAAAGATGATGATGAGGTTGATGGTGCTATTGTTGTTGTTGTTGCTGTTGTTATTGTTGTTGCTGATTTTGTTTGTTGTTGTTGCTACTGCTACTGTTGTTGATACAGAGTATGGATCAGATCATACATACCAGTATATCTGTTAACATCTGATACTCTTCAATGTCAGGTTTTCCAGGATCATTTGCATCATCACTAGTTACAAGGCCACATGCAGTACCAGCTACATGCTTTTCTATTGGAATTCCTACAAAATCGTGTATTATTTTAGCTACTAAGAATTTTTTATGCGACATAAATACTTTCTGTTCAGTGGATTTTGAGCTCTAATTGAGTATTATATTACGATGTTTGCTGACCTGCATCCATCATGGCTAAGCTACCAGCACAAACTGAAGCCATTGATGAAGAACCTATCAAAGAAAAACACAGAATTTAATATCAAACCACAGCAAAATCATACAATTTGCTGTCGTGACAAAACAGTGTTTTGGTGGATGTCAGTCAAAGTGATTCAATAATATCAATGGAAAACACAAAGTTTTAAAAGTGCACGTGCCTATGGAATGTCATCTAAATGCTCTGATTCACATCCACCAAAACCTACTTAAATTGTCATGACGACACTTCCACAAGTGCTATTGACTGTAATGTAGAAAATAAGAAAGCTTACCATTAGAAGCAAGTACTTGTGATGTTAATCTTAGAGTAAAAGGCATTTCTTTAGGTAGAACAGGGATTAATGCTCTCTCTCCAATTGAACCTGTAAGGATGACATATTGGTAACACATCCTTAATGAATAGCATAAAATAAATAAAGAGATCAGCTAAATATGTATAGAAACCACCTAATTATTAGCTAAATGGATGTCATGAAAACCTTTCAATAGTTGTACATAACTGAACTTTACCATCTACTAATTACCAAGAATCCTACCTTCAAATGTCTCTCAAAGGGAGAGACCTGACTAACTCTATTTCAATCTTAGCCCAGAGTCTTCCAAAAATGACAACAAAGCAGGAAGGGCCTGGAGGACTCTGGGTACAAGATTGACTCTACTCACATGAGAGGCAAAGTCCAGGAATTGAACCCGAGACTACAAAGGTGAGAGACAAGTCTAATGCTAGTACCCCTATACCACACTTGATCCTACTTACCATGTCCAATTTCCCTGCGACCAGCTCTACCTGGTCTTTTAATCTCATTGGTTGCAAATGGTGGAAACTGCAGGAAAAAATATAATATTTTAGATAATATCAATAAAATAATATGAAAATTAATACATTGAAGCATTCTAAGGATCAAACTACTTTTCACACACATTTTCCTAAACGTTTATGCAACCAACTTAGCCCAAGATGTCTGGGTTTTGGCCTCCATTGGAACATTGGAAATTTGATGGGTAGAAGCAAAAATGCCGTCTCATTGTGATAGCTAGTTTTCTGGGTCATGTAGTTATGAAATAAGTACATAATCTGTGCAGCAAATAACTTAGACTAGTACAGTACTTACCTCATAATGTAACATAAACTGCTTTTCCTTGTTACCTCTAAAAAAGAGCCAAAATCATGAATACAAAGTATGGTGTTCTTAACTCTAAACCCAAATTTATGGAACCCTGAAACAGCCTCTGCGCTGATATAAGTCAGGGCATGGCTAACTCAAAGATTGAACCCTGAAACACTTTCTGGGCTGATCTAGGTCAGGGTATGGCTAACTCAAAGATTGAACCCTGAAACACTTTCTGGGCTGATCTAGGTCAGGGTATGGCTAACTCATAAATTGAATTTGGAATTTATCATCATGTTGCTTTTTGTGGAAGAAGGAAAATCTGAGATCCCAGAGGAAAATGTTCAAGGAATTGAACCCAAGATCCCTGAGGTGATAGGTGAGCATATTACCACCCTTTTTGAGAGCTGTTTGCAGGTGAAAAATTGTATTCTGATATCTACCTCCTGATGACCATTCTTACCCTAAAGCAACAGAAACATTGTCCATTTTAGCTGCTGAACCAACAGATCCAAAGGTTACTGTGCAGAACACCTTGTGAACAAGAACAAATGATATGTCATCCTTTTATATTAATTTTGTAGATTATCCATGCCAGCCAAAAACCTACCTGTGTTTCTCCTCTGTCAAACAAGGAAGAACCATGAAGTGTATCAAATAAGTTTAATTCACATTTGATGTCTCTCAGTTGATTGAAAGATCTCCCATCACACCTGTACAAGAAGGGGGACAGACATGGATGGTGTTAATACCTTGTAAGGGACCCTGTTTCCTTTATCAAATGAATTCAAATTAATCATTCAATCAATGATAAAATGATTGAATGAATGAATGAATGAATGAATAAATGAATGGATGCATGCATGACTGAATGATCAAAAAAATAAAGGAATGAATGAATGAATGATTCAAGGAATGAATGAATGAATGATCCAAGGAATAAATGAATGAATGAATGAATGAATGGATGGATGGATGGATGGATGGATGGATGGATGGATGGATGGATGGATGGATGGATGGATGGATGGATGGATGGATGGATGGATGGATGGATGGATGGATGGATGGATGGATGGATGGATGGATGGATGGATGGATGGATGGATGGATGGATGGATGGATGGATGGATGGATGGATGGATGGATGGATGGATGGATGGATGGATGGATGGATGGATGGATGGATGGATGGATGAATGAAACTGGCTACAGAAAAATCTCAACAACAAAAAAGTGAATAACAATAGATACCTTTGAGTTTTCTCAAATATATTCTTTCTTAATACTGCTCTACTAATATTATAAAATGCTTGCTCTATAAATAACTTGCTAGTTTCTGGTATTTCTTCTACAAAATGAAAGGAATATAAAGGATATAAATTGTGCTCACTTATAAAATCATTAAAAAAAGAACATTTTTGGTACTTTAATATATTTACCACAGGCCATAATAATTACCTTGGAATTTTTCAATACACTCATCTCGTAACTTGAAAATTTGTTCATCTCTTTGCATCTTTAAAATAGAAAGGCATCAACTCACATAAGGCATGGACAAAACAAATGTCAACAAAAAATACATCGAGCAGTTTTCATATGACTATAAAAAATCTTACAGCATGGACTGCGCCTTGCGTGACTGTGTCAGTGCCATTCCTGCCCCGCACGTAACTGTACCATGTGCCGTGACTTTTCACAGTCGTACAAAAACTGCTCTATCCAACATTGCTACAAGAATGGAATCCATTGTAAATTACCTAATGGACTTACCTTTGTAAAATGAAAGTTTGAAAATATTTCATCAAGTCTTTCAGCAGCATATTCTTCTACTGCTTTGTTGAGTTCTTCTTGTGGAGCTAATGGAACAAATTCTCTCTTTTCTTTACCAGCATATGATTGCAACTCTTTGATTGCACTGATGATTGCCTGAGACTAAACAAGTACAGTAAAAAGAAATTTAATAAGGCAATAATTCACCTATTGACACCCTACCAACACCCTACTGACACCTACAATCACCCTACTGACCACCTACCAACACCCTACTGACAACCTACCAACACCCTACTGAACAACCCACCAATACCCTACTGACAACCCACCAACACCCAACTGACATCTACCAACACCCTACTGACAACACACCAGCACCCTACTGATATCTACCATCACCCTACTGACCACCTACCAACACCCTACTGACAACCTACCAACAGCCTACTGACACCCTACCAACACCCTACTGATCACCTACTAACACCCTACTGACAACACACCAACACCCTACTGACATCTACCAACACCCTACTGATCACCTACCAACACCCTACTGACAACCTACCAACACCCTATTGACAACCAACCAAGACCCTACTGACAACCCACCAACACCCTACTGAACACCTACCAACATCCTACCAAGTGGATTTAAGCACAGATGTTGAGCACTGCTAATGCATTGCATCTTACCAATGTGACACAGGTTTGATTCCCAGGCTCAGTGTCATATGTTAGTAGAACTGCTTATTGGTTCTCTGTGGTGCTTTACTCTTCTCTTATTTTTCTTGAATTTCATATATGTTATTTTCCTAATCTTACTTCAAAGAGTTCCATCTCACCTCCTGGTGTGCCAGTTTAACAGCTTCACAGAATCTATCATCATCTATCTCCATTGCTGATCCCTCTATCATAACTACAACAAGAAATGAACAGATACAGGCCACTAGTTAGTGTTTTCAATAAACCACAACTTACTGTGTCAAAACCTCAAGTTTTTTGATACACTGGGCTGATCAAAGTAAGGGCATGGCTTGTTAGGTTTTGCAGAGAGTGGAAAACTGGAAAAACCCTCTTATCATGTGGTAGACCCAACAAACTCTACTCACATGTGATGCTGAGTCCAGGAACTGAATCCAAGACCCCAGAGGTGAGAAGCAAGTGTACTAACACTACACCACCCTCCAAAGCTTTCACCTTTTCAGGGAAATCTGTAGGAACTCTTTCATTCTTAAGTAAAGGGAGTGAGACTTACTTATTTTCTTTTCACTGCTTGTAACCACAAGGTTTAGTTTACTCTTCTCCATATCCTCTGGCAAAGGGTTTACAACAAATTCTCCATCAATGTCACCTATTCTAACAGCACCTGAAATTCAGACCATAATATCTTTATTGGCATGTGAAACACAATTGTTATCTATGTCATGATTAATCTGCACTTATTATTATCTATCAAGCTTGGTTTTTACTAATGTCATAAGCAATAAACACTTTACAAGGAAATTAAAAAGAAAATTTTGATCCTTGTGTTTGCATTTAATCATGTTTGTGCTTGTTCTTGCAATGAGCTTGTTTTCACAATTAAATAAGGACTCTTCTGCTTGCAATTATGCTTGTGTTTGCGCTTGCATCACTAGCGAAAAGCAGGCACTATCAAGCAGCTTACCGACTGGTCCTCTCCATGGAATATCCGATATAGCTAATGATGCTGATGCTGTAATAAGAAAATAAGGTCTTGATAATTATATTCATAACTTAATGTTTAGACAAGTTTTCACCAAGTCACACTTGCTAACTCAATGAAGGGTCTTAAAATATCTGAGTAGAGGGTGCTGCCTTTGCTCTAAAAAATATCAGCAAAAGTTAGACCTTTGCTATGGCTTGGCAAAGGATCTTATTCAGAGCTAGAGATGTGAAACATAGAGGGCCTAAAGTTTATCAGTGTAAAGTTTAGAATGTCCTGTGTCACCCTCTCTAAACAAAGTCTATCATCAAATGTTATTGTCCTCATCCTTGTCATCATTATCATGCACCATCACCATCATCATCATCAACATCATCGTCATCTTCATCATTCATCATCACCATCATCATCATGCCTTTCATCATCATGCACCACCATCATCATGCACCATCATCAATATCATCATCATTATCATTATCATCAACATCATCATTAGTCATCTTTGCCATTCATCATCATCATGCATCATCACCATCATCATCATGCACTTTCATCATCATGCACCATCATCATCATCACAATCATCAATATCATCATCACCATCATCAATATCATCATCATCATCATCACCATCACCATCCTCCTCCTCCTCCTCCTCTACCTCCTCCACCTCATCATCATCACTATCATCAAGAAAAATGGCCCTTACGGTATTCTCATGATGTTTACCTCCATTTAGTGCTGCTATGCCAGGATCATTAAGTCTATCAGTCGCTAACAGGTTCGACATAATCTATAATGATTATAATAACAAAGAGTCAATACTATTCCCTTTAGATTGATGAAAAGATCAATATGACTTATAATTAAGTTGTTTGGAGAACATTCACAATGGTGTAGAGAGAGATGACCTTACCTGGGTGTCATAGAAGTAGCCTTTCATAAATAAAGATCTCAGCGATCTATCTATAATGAAAAACAAAAATTTTCAGTAAAGTTTCATTGCTTCAAACCCTGGGTGAACTTCTCATCATTTAGAACTTAAAAACATGCCCAAGGACTTGTGTCACCTAAATTTTACCCTTAACTCCCATTAATTCAAATCTTTTTCCCTGGTTCCCAGGGGGTTCAAGATAATGGGGATCTGCTGTATTTCTATTTCCATAGGTGAGTACAATGGTAATTTTCCCTTTGGTACTGTAAATCAGATATTGAGCACACTCCATGCAATAGTGTGATGCTGACTCTTAACCAGAGAAGTAAACTTTGAACCTCAATCAGCCAATTGAAAACTTATTGAACAAGCTTGTTCATGGAGGTCTTAGGGAAAGTATGACCTTTCTAAGGAGTACCTAAACATGTTAATGTTTTCCTATGAACCTTAAGTGTGGGAACGATCTTTGGAACATACACTTTAAACTTGTTCATGGAGGTCTTAGGGAAAGTATGACCTTTCTAAGGAATACCTAAACATGTTAATGTTTACCTATGCACCTTAAGTGTGGGAACGATCTTTGGAACATACACTTTAAACTTGTTCATGGTGGTCTTTAAGGGAAAGTATGACCTTTCTAAGGAATACCTAAACATGTTAATGTTTACCTATGCATCTGGAAACAAGAATTTCCCTATCATTGGGACCTAATTCTCTTCGGAGAAAATTAGCAGGGATAAGACATGCTGCAGAAGCTTTTTCTCTGTAATCAACCTACAAATGAGAAATGATTTAAAATCTATGCATTAAATATGTTTGTAGCAGTCCCCTTCCCCCATAAATAATGGTACCTTGACACACTCCACACTTAAATACCACAATATTTTTAAATATTGAATCGAAGCACACAACTCTCAGCTCACATGTTGACTTTTATCAAAGGAGGAAATCTGGAGAATCTGGAGCAAAATCCTTGAAGCAATGGAGAGAACAGCACATCAGAGAAACTCTATTCATGTGTAACACCTAAAAGAATCAAGCCTGCAACCCGACCAAGAAGACACAGAGTGGTGAATGTGAAGAGGCCATGTGTGTACACCCAGATGCAAAGACACCCATGTCAGAAAACATGGTCATTATTTTGGGGGTCAGAGAGTGTGCGCGCACCCTGGAATTACGTTACTTACAATAACTTACCACAAGAGGTAGGAAAGCATTTTCTGTAGGTGTCTTGGAGCTTGAAGCTGTCACCAATACTGATGTATCTCCATACTACACACAAACCAACAAGACGCGACACAGGAAGCCCAATTCAGAAAAAAGTGAAAAATGAAATAACAGTAAAAATCCATAGGAGAAAAGAGAAATCACATAGGAAAACGAAGGCGCATGAAAAATTTCTCGCTTTTATATATTGTTTATTACATTATATTGGCCTAAGATTGTTCTTGATATTATTTCTACCTGTTTTGACAGTTTGTCTTACGTAACTCCAACATATGCATAGAACATGCGTTGTATAGTTTGCTAAAAACATTTTTTCACAGATGTGTTAATACCATACCTGAACAACAGTTGAACCATCTGCAATGAAAGCTAGTTTTCCAGTAGAAAAACGCAGCGGTCTAAGGGAGATAAAGTGTGGAAATTAAAAAGTTCAAAAGAGCTACAAGAAAATGACGCGACATTTAGACTAATAAAACTATCAAATAGCATACCTTCCACCCACTTCTACTTCTACAGATGTTTCTTTTGTACTTATCCTACGACAAAATAAACTAAGTTTGTCTGTAGACCTAAATGCTGAAAGGAAATGACGGTTTAATCTTAGCGCATCGTGAAGAACCTTGTAGGCCGCCATTTTACATCAACTCGTGTAGTTATGGGGTTCCTGTGCTTGTACAGGTAAAAGCTCTGTGGGCCGGGAGGGCGGAGTTTTTTTGTCTTGGAAAATACCAAAGACACCAAAGACTGGGGAATAACAAATCCGAAGCACTGTACACAAAAGGAAAGACAGTTTCGTCTTGCTCTGTACTTGCTCATTTTAGTGCCTTCGCAATGAGTTTGATAATGATGAGGCGATTGCTTTTGCAGCACAGTCGTACAGTGTACAAGATTATGCCTCGGAATTGCTCTTCAGACGGTATACCTGGCATAAAACCATCCAAACCTCCAACTGTTTTTGATTTGTTTTGCGAAGACCACATCGAGGAGGAACGTGCAAATAATGTGTATTTAAAACAGAATGAATTGATTCGTGTGATAGGTGAAAGATGGAAAAATTCCCCCGAAGACCAGAAAAAGGCCTACAGGGAGAAATTCGTAAAAAGAGTGGAGCAGTATAAACAACAGCTGATATCATTTGAGGAAGGATTAAACGCTCATCAACAAGTCGTTGAAGCCTTGAAGAATGTAAATGAAAATGTAACTGAACTAGAGGATAGATCTAAAGCCATGGATTTTTCCAAAAGACCAGCTACAGCATTTGGGCATTTTATCAGAGCTGCACACGAAGCCTTCCCCAAAGATGCAGACCAGAGCATAGAAGAGTGGAATGCACAAATGGCTGAAAAATGGCGAGATATGAGTGAAGAAGAGAAGCAGAGCTTTAGAGTAGCAAGCAAACAATCCTCTCAGAAGTTTGAAGTTGAGAACGATGATCCGAAAAGTACGTTTAGCCTGGACGAAGTTGGAGGATTTCAACGTTGAAGTGTCTTCCTCAACATGATCCCGTTTGCCCTGCCTTTTATTTTGGTAGGAAGAAGATAATTATTTAAGTTTATCTTTTCAAAAATTATTCAATGGTCTGCGGCATACGACTAAAAGCACGGAACTTACTTTAGCATTTAGCTTAGGCATTTTACTTTTATATTCTAGGTAAAAATTGTATTAAAAACTAAATTTCATTTTTTCCCTCTTTTTTTGAACGGAAATATTGCGAATTTTTTAAAACTAGCCCCAGTCTGCTCTCGTAAAAGTGCAGTTTTCCAGCCATTTTTCGATATTTTTTCAAAATAAATCAAGAACGAGAATGGTGACCCCCATTTTTTATTTAAGATTTTAAATAAAAATGGTTCTGGGAATTATATATCAAAATATGAAGGAAACTTTATTAGCTAAATTTTGAAATATTTTGATGCCTAGTTGAAGTCAGAGATAAGACAATTGCTAATTTCGTATACAATTATCTCTATACACCTACTTGCAAAAACGTCATACAGCATTTGAACATTTGTAGTTTCAAGATTAGGAATAGATTAAAAGTACAAAAGAAAGAGTTCTGCTTCAATGATCTTCTTTTGTACTTTTAATTTATTCCTAATCCACTAAACTGCAAATGCTCAAATGTTGTATAACAACGTTCTTGCAAGTAGGTGTATATATGTGAAAATAATTATGCAATTAACCTACTCTGATATAATATATGAGATGAATTTAGCCATTGTTTAAAACCTATAAATTGCTATATTTGAAGAGCATCCAGCATGAAAACAAGAATGGTGACCCACTCTTTTTATTGCACTTTTTAATTGTCCATTATCTAATCACTGTCGACCATGCAAAGTTTCAGAACAAAGTTATTGGCAAAATTTCTTTCGAGGGAATTACCTTAATTAACTAACAAAGGTTTTAATTACTAGTAAACTTATATCTTGTGGTAAATTCACCACGACCCTGTTACTCACGCACAAGCTTACTTTAGAGGTGTAAAAAATTTTAGGTCGCAAATTAATGTCTTTATAATCACTCTAATACTTTGAATAAGATGTTCAATTAAAGCTTGCAATTGATTGCACTACGTTCATGTCAAATAGTAACATTTTCCTTTAATATGAATCATTATGTTATCATGAAAGATACTTTATAGTTGTAGAGATTATTAAATAAATAAAAACAAGATAGTTTTTATATATCTTGATAGTTTAGTTTTTTTAGTTGAGATGTAAATGTAAAAGTCATATATATTATTTTCACTTTTGGTTTTCTTGCCTATATTTGAATGGTCAATCTAGTAAAAATTATTGATCTTCTCATTTGCCAATAGATTTTCTATGTTTGATTGTAATTAGATGAAAAAGATAAATGAGAAGGAATAGGACAGATAGATATATGGGCCTATTTCGGGTTCTTGACATGCTCAAACATCCAACTTTTTACTTGCTGTTCTGCTAGTGTTCCTATTTCACACCCTGTATCATTCCCTTGAGAATAAGGTTCAGTTTAACACATGGTCTAAAATAGACAAGCATTTAACTGACTTACACCCAAGCTGAACACAAAAGACTGCAAGGTTCAAATTTTTATGATCCTTTTAAACTACGATGAACAACAGCGACTTACCCTCCCCTCCTTTGAAAAATCGGATATCCCACAATGCATTGTGCGTGTATTTTTGGCGGCCTTCTTGTTTCAGTTTCATTTTCGTTCTACAAGAAGACGTTAAAATATGAGTTTTTTATCCTTTTCAAGAAAGTTTCTTTGTTCTTCTCTAGCGGGAAGAGGTAATTGTGTAACTGGAGTTCTTGTGGAAAAGCTCTCGAGGTTAAATTTTGCAACTTCGAGCCAACTTCTTGGAGAAGACGGCACCAAATACAAGCGTCCGGTTCAACCGTATTTACGTTTTCGAAGCGACTACATCGCTAAGTTTAAAGCTGAAAACCCTGAGCTTAAACTTCAAGACCTTAACAAGCTTCTTTCTGAAGAATGGGCTCATCTAGATCCCGAAATTAAGGGGGAGTATAAGAGAATTTATGATGAAGAGATGGAGGAATTTAAAGCCCCACTCAAGAAGATACCCCGAAAACCTCCAGGGGTATTTGCAAGGTTCGTCAAGGAAAATTTCTCAACAATTCAGCATGAAAATCCAAGTTTAAAAGCTCAAGAGATCATTCAAAGGCTAGGAGAGCAATGGAAAGAAGTGACAGAGGATCAAAAGAGGGTTTTGAACAAGAAGTTGGAGGAAGATACTAAGCGCTATGAGGCAGATGTGGTTGGGTTTGAAGATAAACTGACTGAGGAAGAGCTAGATTTTTTGAATCATTTAGCTAAAGATAAGATGAAAAAGCTCCATCAGCACAAACTACGCTTGCTGAACTTTCCAAAGAAGCCTGGTGGTCCTTTTTTGTACTTTGTTAACATGGAAAAGGACAACTTTCCCAGAAGAGCTGATGAAGAAATGAAAGAATGGTTGAAACAAATGGGAAAAAGATGGCGCAACTTGACAGATGAAGAGAGGGAGGGCTATGTGTTTGTGAAGAAAAGAGCAATGGAGAAATATGAGGAAGATGTGGAAAACTGGAAGTTGAAACAACAAAACAAGACTTAAACAGCAACAAGTAACGACAGATATTGAAACAGGCTACATGTATTATACAGTACAAATTTAAAAACACAAAAAAATCATAGCAACAAAAAAAATGCTGATTGTTATGTTGGATATGGAAAAACTTAAATCAAGAAAAGACCTTGGTTGGTTAGAAAGACGGCTATTTACATAAGTGACATATGTCTCAACTCTTGCAAATAGGAAAAGGATGAAAGACATCCACACCATGTTGCAGGACATACTGTATAAGAACCTGTTTTGCCCAAGTCAATCAACAAGGTGGCCACGATATCAAATACAACACAAGAATTTAGGCTATGTAATGTTCTACACAACAGATTGGTAGTTTTTCCAGCCCACCATGTTAAATGTCTGAAACTGGAAACTAGTTCACAGTTGGACAATGTGACAATTAATGCAGGAATGGGTTTTGTCCACACACCCCTTTCCCCATGTGCTTTTTGTCTTGTATGTGGATGATTGGCACCGTAACGATGGGAAGCCATTTCAGTGTTACTGCATGTCATAGCCCATACAGTAGAACAGTTAGTACAGTGGTAATTCTAACTCGTGCTAGTAATGTACGTACCTCTAAAAGACCAAACCTTTTACGAGCTATCATTTTGTGATGTTCAGTTTCATAATTGTTTCATGTAAAAGTTGTATTATATCTGTTTATAAACCATATACTTCTGTTCTACCGGTACTTGAAACAGAATTAAGGATTAAATATTATTATACTCATTGGTACTGCTTTGTGTGTTAAATATTAATTTTCACCTTAATTTTAACCATGATACTTTAACTATTTAAAAAACAGAAATAAAAAGATTACATTTCTTTATTTTTCTTTCATTTTATACAAATAACGAAATATATACAATACTCATACCATTGTTTTTATGTTTTGCATGATTTTCTAAAATTGACAGAAGAAAAAGTCTGTTCGTAATGTTTTCCCATTTTAGACCACATGTCATTCCCTTGAGATTAATATCCATGTGTTTTCTCATGCACAACTGTTAAACAAGGCAATGATACTCTAGGTAATGAATGACACATGGTCTGAAATGGGAGAACATTACACCTAAGATAAAGAGGTCTAAGTTTCATTTGAACAACTATTAGCATATATTTTTGCATGAATAAGTAGATTTCTATTTTTAAAACAAAAAAGAACTTTTGTGTTACCCTGTTTTTGAAAAAAATATGTATATCAAACAAAGTCAGCTTAAAATATTCAGGTAAAAGTGAACACTGTGATATTTATCAATCAACAGTTTGCCCACAGTCAACCATCAATGTATCTCCAAGAGTATTGGCACCAATCAGTTGACTGCCCCTTAAAAGGTAGAAGGGACACTAGAGTTCACTATTAGAGACTATTTTACATGTATGGATATGAGTGATGTTTTTATGAAGCATCAACATCCATATCTTCTATCCCATCTTCATCATAGTCTTGCTGTACTTCATCATCTTCAATGTGTTCAAAATCCAAAAGGTCTTGCAATAACAATCCTAAGGAATAAGATCTTTATTAGCTTATCACTGCACTATCATGCATCAGTCTCGATCCAGTAAGGTTTTCACAATAACATCATGAAATTACCGGTAGCTCTACAAATTCTTTTTTGCTCCCCTACCTTCAACTTCTGGTATGTCCTTGATTGCACCATAAAGTTGTGTAGCACCAATGATAAGGTTTACATATTGTTGCTCAACTTCCACATGCAGATCTGCTAGCAGTCTACTAGAATTTGTAAGCAAGTTGGCCAGTAAAAATACTCCACGACGCAAGAGAATAAAGCTATCCCTGATGAAAAGCAGAGAAGAGTTTTAAATGAAAGAAAGATTTGTTGCAGAAAAGTCAAGTAGTTAAGTACCTGGTATTTTGATTAAACTTAAGAGTGTCTGGAGGAAAATGTCTAAGAAAGGCCATCCTTTTGTGCAAGAGGAGCACCAGGTACTTTATCAACTGTTGAAAAAAAAAAACAATTCTCTATTATCATCACTACCATTTTTCAAATAATGTGTAAATTTTATACCTCAAGGCTGCAATGGCATTCAGAATCAAGCAAAAGTGGGATTGCATCATTTCTACTTGATAAGACTGTCTCAATCAGATCTATGACCTACAAGAAAAACATTGAAATTAAATTTAAAATCAAAGAAAGTAAAAACACAAAGCAGTCAGTCAAGGTTGCAAGGTTCAAAATTGAATAACCCTTGTCAAACTACCTTGAAGCCTTGCTTGATCGCTTTGTGTTTAACCAGTGAACTGATGTATGGAAAGTGGTGTAATAACAGTGACTGTCAAAATTACCTTAAATATTGTATGGTAAGACAAATCATCAGTGTCGCTCAAGCATCCTTGATAAACTTTCAACAACAGACACTCATCTTAAAATATAAAAAAAATATTATAAAATCAAGTTACATCATATCGCTTTGTGCCAGAGTTATAAATTAATGATCCTTAAATTTATGTAATTTCTTAGTCTCCTGTTTCAAGTTAACCAGCTGAATCATAAGTTTTCAATATTATTACTACTGGCTGACAGCAAATCATGGCCAGTGTTTCACCAATTTTTGGAGCAGATAATGAGATTCAAAGACTTTTATCAGCTGATTTAAATCCCACAAGGTGGAAGGAAATGCTAACTCAGAAGCCAACAACCGGCAAACTCCTGTGCCTATGTCCATATCTGAGCTGTAGAGAGCCGAAGAGCCATCTTTTTTAATTCTGGAACCTCCCAATTGTACAGCCCCTTCAACTACATCTAATGATGATAATAATGAGGATGATAGTAATGTTACCTGACTGAGAGCAAAGGTGTTTTATTAGGGAAGGAATGGATGCAGTAACCATCAGGATTGGTACCACCAGAGATATCATAGTCACACTACTGTCCCTTGAAATGCATTGAGGTAATAATCTATCACACAACAGTGGAAGATACCTAGAAGATTAATAAAATTAATATACAGCAATAGATTGTTTTCACTCATGTGACAAGGTGGCCATATTCGTGTACCAAACAATAGACCAGTCTTCATAAAGACAGAGATCTATTCCCAGAGGGTAGGAAACGTATTGGCTACTCTGACGTCAGGTGAAAATGGTGTATACCATCTCAAAAGGTAGTCTTAAACAAAGGTCAACCAAAGTTCAAAATGGAAGCCAGGATTTTATGATTAATGAAGGTGAATTTTAGTACCAAATAACTGCAGGGCTCAAAATTAATGCTAACAAATTTGCAAAATGCTAGCACTTTTTCAGAATTTGCAAGTGAAAAAAATATGCACTAACAAACACTGTCTTGAGATATTAAAGTAATATATTTTCATCCAGTGGGGGAATTATAATAGTACTCACCTAGTCCTGTACTCTGACGGACAATGTTGAGCCAGTGATGAAATGACATTGAGTGCAACTTGGGTAACCAACAGTGGTTCATTCTGGGTGCAGAAAACAAAAAAAAAAGAAATGCTTTTCTTAGGCTCAGTTCAGATGTTAAACTTTTTCCGCGTCGAATCTAATTGCCTTTGGGGGATGTGGCTAAGAAAACACTGAAAACGACCAAATAATACATCAGCTCAATCTCAAAGGCAATTACATTTGACATGACAAAAGTTGAGCTTCTGAACTGGGCCATAAAAATTCTTACTAAAATCCGCAAATTCATTGTGAACCACAATAAAGTGATAGCCAACATATTTGAGAATTTTTTTTCCTATATCACAAGGAAGAGTGCGATTGAAAGGAAGCAAGAAAGGTAATCCCTAGAAAATAAGTATACACCCATTTTCATAATTATGCAACCCACACAGCCAAAGATCTCTGGGTTTTTGGCTGCCATTGATCAAAAATTTCCTAACTTAGACCATTGAAAATTTGATTGGCAGAAGCCAAAAACCCAGATAACTTTAATTATAGCTGGTTGTCTGGGTCACATACAATGTAATTATGAAAATGGATGTAAGAATGAAATCATATTTTGTACAAATTGTTGTAAACTTACTTGTAATGGTACTGTAAGCTTGAATACCAAATTTAGTAAATCAGACTTTTCATCATTGGAGTTATTGGACTGGTAAAGAAATAACAGAATAAAACCTAAGCTTGAGCCGTTTTGACTGTAAGAAACATGTCATTCCTGTTATTTCAACGGTGTATATGATTGTATGGACGTAAGAAACACCATACACCTACAGTAGATACATTACCTGCTGTATTCCGCTACTAGTTCCTACCAATTCTTCCATTTCATTCTCATTACTTGAAAAAACTTTTGATGATCTTAATAGCAGTTCACAGACATCATCACTGTGCAAAATCAGAATATTCAAACACTTTAGAGACTGAACTGCAGCATCTAATGCTTCAAAAAGTGAAACAGATCCATCTTTATCTGCTGGCTGCCTCATTTCACCTCCTTCTCCAGGCGAACCAGGAGAACACGTGCTTGACAAACTTTCCTCATCACTTTCTAGGCGTAAATCTATATACTGGGATATATGGTATTCTAGTAACGGCAGAAAGCCTTGCACAGATGATGACTTTTGATGAGAATCCAAAAAGTTTGAAGCCTTGCAATTTGAAACTAAATTCAAACATGCTTCTTGTTTGTCACTGAAATTTGACGACTGGGCAGTCAAAAGTTCCTGAATGTTATCATAGACAGATTGCCGCAGTCCACTGTCTTTGGGTTCTGAATTGAGATCTAACTGTATTCCTTTCTTTGGTGTATACGTTTGTTGTTTTACAAGCTTTTGAACATCTACACCTTCTTCTCTTCTTGATTGTTCCATTTGACCAACTCTTGAGCTTGAATTCAATAATGACAGTATGTTTTGATTAACACTACATACTTCAAATTCAGGAGACATACTCTTTACTCCAATATTTTCCAGCTTCAAAAGCTTTTGTAGAAGTTCATTTCCACTTCCACCCAAACTATCCTTTTCCCTTTTAACAGATCTTATTTCAAATTCTCTCGAATCTGAAGACAAATTTCCAGCTGACGAACTTCCCAAAACATCTTTCACAACTTCTGGTTTGCTCTTTACTGGAGACTTTACAACTTTGTTTTTAGGTGACGACAGCATGTCTGACGGTTTCTTCTCAAAAAATGACTGTCCTGTAGGAATCACTGAGCTATCTGCCAGTTTTGGAAATTTTTTTCTTTGCGGGCTGAGGTGATTATTTTCATTTGTCGCTTGCATTTGTTTTTTTACTTGTTCTTTCGCTTGAGCAATTTCTTGATCTTTAAAGCAAAGCTGCGTTGTTAGATGTTCAATTTGCTTTTTCAGTTCTTTTTCTCTTTCGTCAACTGTTTTTCTATTTTCCTCTTCAATCATTCTTATTCTTTCTCGCCGTTTGGCATCCACAGCTTGAGTATGTTCCAGAGTATCACGCAAAGTTTTCAGCTCTCCATCCATCAAGAACTTATCTTCTTCTAATCTCCTTATTTTTTCTTCTGATTCCAGTAGCTTAGATTTTATAAATGTTAAATCTTCATATAATCCTGTATTTCTAGCACTGCACCCATTACTAACATGAGTCTTGCTACCCCCATTTAAGTTTCTTTGCATCATAGCATCAGTATTTCTGTTTGTAGAACAACCAGGTGAAGAGAACAGCAATGCAGTTGTGTCATGAGCTGAAGTACCTTCATATCTTGTTTCATCTGTGATAGCTACAGAGGTGTCTGTAGTTATAGTTGTAGCTGGAGGGCAAACATTGCTATTTAGGTGCTTTCTGGTAGCTTCCTCTAAGATATCCTGATCTAAGGCATTGAGATAATCTTCCTCTCCACCAGCACTTGATATGCTTTCATTTATATTCTCGTCCTTGGAAGCCATTTCTTGCTCAGCAACACAGGCCGCTTCACAGAGCTCCTCTGCAGTCAGATCATCACCAAAATCAACTCCCAAATCGTCCTCGAATGCATCAACAGGTAGATCACTGCACAGCTCTTCCGCAGCCTCTCGATCGCTTCGTGTTTTGTCATAATAACTATAAGAACTTTTGATCTTTTTACGAGGAGAAGAAAAGCTTTGACTGCTTACAGTTGTCAGATTTTGATCAACTTTTATTGCATTTCCTGCTGGTTTGTTTTGACCAGCAGACTTATAGATAAAAGTTCTTTTCCTCTGGTTCCTAAATCCATCATTGTTGTTCCAATTAGCCATTAGAACAGCAGTAAAAAGATTTTTAAAGAGAACTTCAATCTTGTTCAAAAAACACGTCTTGTCGTCATCTTAGTTGGATTTACCGCGAAATTTCCTCGCACGCAATGCATTCTGGACTCCTATTACCGGATAGCATTGTGGGTAATATCGGTCGAAATGAAAAACCGAGAACAAAATGAAAAAATAAATGAAAAAATGAAAAGAGATGAGTTAAATGTTCTCAATATGATTTTCAAAACTATTGTTCTCCACATTTTGTGTTTATGCTGCTTATAAATAAAGGTCGGAAACAGGGGAAAATTGTTAACAAGGGAGGGGAGGGGGCCTAAAATATCCCAAGCCCCGGCCCATTCTCCGCTCCTCCACCAATACGATCATTCCATCAATTTTCCACAAATTGTATTTTCAAATTACGTTTTTCAATGAATTTCAACATTACTGACAAACATTTGGCCTCAAATGTGAGTAACAATATCTAAAAAGTACAAGAATGTCAGTCTTTTTTTGGTGAGCTTTCTGTTTTCTCTCCTTCCAGCAAAGTGAAAGAGTCTTCAGCTCCCTTAACTAGCTTCGTTGCCCTGTCAACCATAAATTCATCCACGGTTTTTTCCGCAACTTGACGGACTCTCTTCGCAGCATCGGAAATTACGTCATTCACACAAGCCTTGTGCTTCATGAAAAATGGCCTGACAAACCTGAAGTACATGACCTCGGATCCATTCAGCCTTCCAGGAGCCATACACCACACAAGCAGCAAGAACTTGAGTAAACTATAACTCGGTATCCATGAAATAAAAATTTCCATGAAGCTCATACACGAGAACACGACCCAGTACATCAGCCATTTTGTGTCACTCTCAAAATCTGGGTTTTCAATGGCGTTGATAGAAGCACACATTGGGAGGAGTAGCGATAAAATGTTGCACAAAAGAGCTGCTGCATATCCCTCGGCCAGATACAGCAAAATAAACAGGACAATCGACAGGATTTGAATACGACGCGGTATACAAATGGTTTTTTCAATCCTCTCGAGAAAGTCAGTGAAGATGTTCTTGTGTGCCAGGATGTTGTCCAGCTCCTCCATCATGTACGAGAAGCTTATTTCCCGCTTTGGGCGAACAATGGTTATGGATTGGGTGGATATCGATTCTAGGGTGTTCCTGTTAGTTTCCATCCCGTGCTGTTTGAAAGCTTGAATGAAACAGGACCAACGAAAAACACCTCATTTTTGCTTGTCTGATTACTGTTTGATTGCTTGCGGCATTCAAATTCCGTTATCAGCCGGGCGCGCGCGCCAAAAAAAAAAAAACACCTCTGGGCTTCCTGTAGTGTAAAGAATAGTGACAGACAGACAAACGTTTTGACCAAAAGATAAGTCAATAAATCAAATTTTTTTTTTTTGACAAATCAAAGTAAGTCTAGAATGCAACCACGAGAAATATTCAAATAATTAATTTTTTGCTCTTGTTATTCACAATGGATTTTTAAAAATCGTCATTACCCATCAGAAGCGCGCGCTCCTGTCAAATAGTTATTGTGGGCTCCCTGTGGTACGTAGAAATCATGGACAGACAGACATGCACATTCTTAATTAAGTGAACTTAGATTTTATAATACATTCGGGATCAATCTTTAATTTGGTGATAACTTGATAATTTTCTTGTGGTTTTGCTTATTTTGAAAAAGTACATAAATCAAACCGCAAATAAGTAACTGGAAAAGCCAGATTATGAGCTCCTTTGTTCAAAAGCCATGCCCCCTATTGATTACAAAACCACGATGAGACCTCTTTTAAATTGCAATTAAAACCAGGCAACCAGGAGTAACAGCAGTAAGTCAAGAATGAGAAGACAAGTGGCATGTCACTAGGCAGGAAAAAACCCTGAATGAATAAAAATAAAAAATAAAAAAAAACGAGAAAAAAACTAAAATAAACACAAAAAGAAAACATAGACAAAATAAAAAAAACCCTGTTCTGTTATGGTTTTACTAAAAATAATTTACGAAAAAGTACGTCATTAAGCTTTCTTTTGAGTTTTGTTATGTTTTGTCAACCTTTTAAGTTTTTCTTTGTTCGATGGAAACAAAGGACATGTTTTTGTAAATTGAATAAAATTCGCGATAGCAGGCTAATGACTCGAATTGTCTTTAGAAAAGAAAACTGGTTAATTTTCTCTAACTTGGATGAGCAATCAAGTTGGTTTTTCTTCCTTGGTTTATTTTTCTGTGATTCAATTTTTTAAATGTCGTCAAAATGAATCCAATGTCTGCTCAATGTATGTACATCTGTCATATTACGTGTAACCAGCGCGCGCTAAGTTTGATTTTGATATGCAAATTTGCCATGTTCTTTTGTGTGTTTTTGGTCGTTATTGTTGACGTGTATAGCTGATTGAAACTCACTTCCGAAGTCCCTTTGAAAAATCCTCAATATCCAAGGGCTGCCAAACGAAAACTAAAAAAAGGCGTAGAGATTTAAAGATATTTTACTCAGTCTGTTTTAGGAATCCCTGTCGCAAGGAAAATAACAAGATATGGGATACGGGCTTCACAAATTTGTGGGAAAGGTAGATCCCAACCTGATCTGCAGTATTTGTGTAGGAGTGTTGGAAAAGGCTGTAACTCCAATTTGTGGACACTCATTTTGCGAAGATTGTCTCGATACATGGTTGGATCGACCCCAGGCGAGATCTTGTCCAAGCTGCCGCGCTCATGTTCTGAGAGTGGATCTCATCCCAGTCCATGCGTTGAGAGGGATAGTGGATGGGCTACCAGTTCATTGTGATAACAGTGAAAACGGATGTGAAATGGTAATGAAATTAGAGAAACTTCAAGTTCATTTAGAGTCGTGTCCCTATGGTATGATCGAATGTAAGGCATGTCATTCTGAAATCAAAAGGATTGATCTGGTTAATCATCACGAGGAGTGTACCGTCCTCCAAGCTCTAGCGGCCAAGATAAAAGGTCAAAACGACCCAACTACAGAAACCCTCTACACCCAAATCGCTGAACTTAAGATCGATTTACAGACTACGAAATCGAAGCTGATTGAATCAGAAAACGAAGTTTCTAGAGTCGGACGCCAGTTAAAGAGAATGAAATTCCGTATGCAAATCGATGATCATGACGATGAAGAATTGGACTCGGAGTGGGACCCAGATTATTCCTATGGGTACTCCCCCTCGAGTATCGCGCACCTCAGTACCATTGTAGCAAAATACCTACTTAATAAACCATACTACGTGGATCGTAATCGGGTGTTCAACGCCGTGAAGCGTTGCCATGACTATTACCATAGCTACGCCAGTTATTATCAAGATGTGCATATGTTACTGGCTACTGCATATGCGAGTAACTGGTTCACTGAAAACCAAAGAAGTAACTTTGAGTGCTGGCTTAATAATCTGACTCGTCAAAGATTTCTGCGTTAAAACGTAACGAGGAAAGAAAAAACAATGCTCAAGAGAATAACGAGCGTAAATGTGGACACAGGGTTTATTGCTAGCCCGGGCACAGACATTTATCACCCTTCCACACTACCTCTTCCCTGTGTGGGGTAGGGCCGGGTGAGATGCGGCTGTGCCTGGGCTAGCCTATTTGGTCTGGAGGACTAGAATTGGGTGTTAACGTGAAATCCAACGATTCAAGATTCTAGCTGAACTAAAATAACTTTTAAAAACAAACAAAACTATCTAAAATGATAATTTGTATTTCAATGTAGTAGACTATAATGCGACAATTGCAAAGCCTGATTTCTTTCACTGATTAATAAAATAATACTGGCTTTCTTATCAATATCTTTAAATTCCGAGATTCCTCCCTCCTTACTTTAGGATCCTTAGATTTCCCAAGGTGAACCACTATTTTTTATACTAGGATATTTTCCCTAAAAGCTGAAACTTTCGTCACTTTTAATGGGTCATATGCAGTTATTTCAAAAAAGGTTGAAGAGGGGAAAGGCGAATGGCAGTCAGTGATTGCAAGCAACTGTGGGACAATTAATGAGAATTTATTCATCTTCACACAGTGAAAACCTCAGATGGTGAGTGGTATAGTACGGATCATTCATCTTGCATGAGAATTTTCTTCTTTAAAATGTCTCATTTTATTTGGGTATTTCACCTCACAAATCGCCAATCAGCGATTGCCAATCTCTGATTAATTTACAAAATTTACATTCAACAAACTCACTAGTTATCTTTGTTGATTGTTTGCATTTTGTCCACATGGTGCAATGCATTATGGGTATCAATGGGGTACAAATCTGTTTACACCAAAAATTTCATAGGACATCAAAACCATATCTGATGCTAAGACCCACAGTGCAATGCATTATGGGAATTTTTGGGCGTCAAATGTTTTTCTACATAGATTCCACAGTGCAATAAAGTTGCACATGATATCACAATCATGATGCAAAGGATTCTTCATTTAATATTCTTAAGTTAAGGAGTTAAAATAACTTCTATTTAGAAGAGAAATTATTAAATCATAAAAATTTTCTCAATCCTAAAATATTACTTAATCTGATAAAGAATATTGCGAATGAAAATGTTCTACACTGTACTTCAATTGAGTACAACTCTAATACTGAATTAAATTTTGATAAAAATGTTAACTGCAAGAATGAGGATGCAGGGGCATGACCCAAATTTCTGCACAAGTTGTTCTATATTCCCCAAATTTAGTCCCTGGAAATTGAGGGTATTTCTTAATTAATACAAAGAAGTTGTTGTAAAAGTAGAAATAACTGTAACCATTAAATATTCATTAAAAATCAGGTCTAAAATTTCTAAGATTCTTTAATTTTTGATGAAAAGAAAAATGCTTTCGGGAATAGACCTAATTGATTTGTCTGGTGCAAGGTTTACCCAGTCCAGACAAATGTCATTCCATAGAGAATAAGATTCTTTGTTTGAGTCGTATGCTTCTTTACATAGTTTCCCCCCAATCCCTGAGGTCAGGGTAAAATTTGCATAAAATTTTAAACAAATTTAAATGTGTGCATTAAAAAAATGCTCACTGTTATGCAAATTTTACCCTGACCTCAACCTCATACTAGGAATAGTAAGGGATTGTGGAGAACTATGGGAAAGAGCATCCATATTCCTTTGTCTTTGCAAATAAACTTTACAGCAAAACGAATTAGGTCTATTCCTAAGCTATCTTACTTATCTTTTAAGAATCTCTGCGGCTGTACAGTATGTTACATGTAGTTTGGGAGATTGTTATGAGTTGAATGTAATTAGGCTCAAGCTAATTTTTACTTCGTCTTTTAACCTTCTTCTGTAAGATTTCTTTGAGTTTGTCATATCTTCCCGATGACACTTGAATGTTGCCGTAGATAGGATCCAACCACATAATCCTATCCTCAAAGCTAACCTTGTGGAGCGAGGTACTACTTGTATAGAACCTGGTAAGGAGGTCCATTGGTAGTGTGACTGCAGGAGGTGGTGGAGGAGTGAGTGTGGTACATGGTTTGAGTGATGGCGTAAGAGGTAATGTCAGCCACCAGCCTTGGTTAGTTTTCTCTTCCCTCAGGTTTTCTTCTTCCTTTTCTTGATATTCTCTTTCTTCGTCCGAAACAATTTCTCCATCTTCCACACTTTCAGATGACGTCTTTCTTACTTTCCTTTCCAGTGGTTTACTACCTTCATTAAGTGTATCAATAATACTTGAAAGCTCACAAGGAATAGGTAGCTCATTTGTAGTAGTGGCAGGGACATCATTTGGGGATTTTGGGCTAATTCTACTGGGTACATTGTGATGCAGTTGTTCCAGTAGCTCCTTTTCTTTAGATCCACACTGAATGCCAGGATGAGAGGGTGAGTACCCACCATCATCCTCTTTGACATTTTCTTCGTATTTCCTTCTCTTATGACCAACAGATACACTATTAGGTTCATCTAAAACACAATAAATACATTCAGTATGATTACTGAATCCAATTTCGTTTGTTTTCCTTGAAATAACAGCTGGTCAACAAACAATGTCTGGCCAGGATTGGGAATTGTCCAGTCAAATCTTTACCTTGCTGGTTGGTCATTTTGACCAGTGAGCCACATATGGGGTATGACCAAGCTAAACTAATTTGGCTGATCATATTATGACTGCCGACTGGCCAGCTATTATTTCAAGCCGTGCCACATTCAGTATTCTATGTGTGCAATTTTCAAATTAAATGAATGTTGATTTTAACAGAGAGAGGTAAACTACAAACTTTTCCTCCCTCCTCAAAAATCAACTTCTAAATCCCAATTGGAATCCATTGGAGGAAGAGCCACTCAGTGGATTCCATTGTTACTGTAATTCTCATTTGATTATTATTTAAATGTCATAATACTTTGGCATGTCGCATTATAACTATTTTTATAGCAACGTCTTTTAATTCTTAGTATCTTTTTAATACCTTCATCAATCTCCATGTCTCCTTCACCATGATTTGTTTCAATTAGTTTTCTTTTCTTTTTGTTTTTCCCACTTCTGCTTCCCGAGTGACCAATCTGTGCATGCCTATGCTTATATATTTTTTCCATGTTATGGATGGATTGATGAGGAGACAATGGTGGGAAACCAAATTGTACACTTCTGTCAAAAACACCTGAGAAAAAAAATACAGTGAGTTTTGAATTGAATTGATCCAATAATCTTCAAGCTCCATATCTCATCTCTGATTGGCTAAAACAGTGAGTCAATCACTGATGGCATGTGAACTCGACATGATAAACATATTATCTGTAGGTTTTTCTGCATATAATTCATTTATCATGTTAGTTCCCTCAAGCTCACAACAGAAATTGAATTACTTTTGCTTTTTTTTGAAAGTAAAATTAAATCTTTATTCTTAGTTTACAAAATGTATAATAAGAAAATTATTGAATTAGAATTTTGCATGATATTGTAAATTATCAAGAGCTTGGTTGTTTTATGCACCTCAGCTTGGTTTGGCAGATAATTAACACAGCCTTGTCTTGATAATGTATGATATCATTTTTAATCTCTTTTAATAATTTTTTAATAGTCAAACATACCATTAGGCAAGCTACAGTTGAATCCAGGATATCTCACAAACAAACTCTTTTTGCCATCTTCTTCATCCTTATCTTCCCCATCTTCAAGGTCTTCCATCACATAATTATCTACATTTCCATCTGCGTCATACAGAGCAAGCGTTGGGGTAGTAGCACTAGGTATATGCCCAGGGGGGTACCCTAATACACGCATTTTGTAAATGTACGGCGGTACATCATTAGCACTAAGTCCAAGAGCCTCTCTTAGGTTATCACTAATGACTCCTGGTTTGAATGCGCCAAATCTTTCCTCGTCAAAATGGTACCTTGATCCTCTAGCAATAGGGGAAGAAAATTTATTCATAAATTCTTTGCGTTTTGCTTCAATTCTTGCATGATTTTGCGGCTCAGGACAGTCACTAACACTATGTCCTGTACGTCCACAGTTGAAGCATGCCTTTCCTCTTCTGACTCTAACTTTAGAGTTTTCTTCATCCCAAGGTAGCGCAATAAAGAAAACTTGTTCATAAACTGGTACATCCCATCCTTCGCTGTTTGAAGGATCCCAATTTTCTAAGGGAAATCCGCAATAATCGATGCAGTAAGCATCAAAATACTGAGTACAATTTATAACCGAAAAACAATGGCGATGTTCGAGTTCACCAGAGCCATTTCTTTTACTTATTTCGCTTTCGTTTTCAGTCCTGAGTTGTTCAAGTTGTTCTAATGAAGGTTGCAAATTAGAATATAATGAGCTTCCAGACGAAGTTTCTACTGTATTTGAAGAATTCTGCGCTGTTAGCAAACTATGGAGAAAAAATTCCAGCTTCTGGCGTCCTTCAGTGGATACAGTATTGTTGTAAAATACTGCATTAAAAAGTGGTTTCTCCTGAATGTTCTTTTCCACTCCAATTAGAAGTTTCTTCAACACGTGTTTGAGTTTCGAGTTTTCTTCCTTCAGGAGTTTTAAGTCGTCACAAGTTGAGCTTTCTTCCTCTTCGTATTTGGAAGAAGCAAAATCTGGTGATTTTTGTTTGGAATCTGTTGTAAACTCCGAGAAAAGAACGTCTTCGTCGAAGCATTCATCCTCCACCTCCGCCATCTTGGAACGAAGGTCTTCGCGCCCGATTTTACCACAGGATGCCCACGATACCACAGGGAGCCCGCATATAATATTCATAAAACACTAGAATGTCCAAATTTTATCGATACTCTGAAACAACCTCTGAGCTGATCATATTCAGGGCACGGCTGACTCTCAGATCAAATGGGAAATTAGAATGTAACCTGTAATTTGACTCTAAATCAAACAATGAAAAAAAATTGGGAAGGTATTTAACTGAATGTTGTATCGCGTTTGTAAGTCTATATGGTAAGTTTCACACTCATATGATAACATAAAGCCCTGCATGAACGGATCTAGGGTTTTGAGTAAGAGGCTCACAAAGTGAAAAACATGCACCTTCATAGAAATTCAAATTCGACAATCCATACTGGCCATTGTTATATTTTTTCTTCTCATAAAAACCATATTTAAGTTTAAACGGGTTTCAAAAAAGACTACGTCAAAGAAATGCTTCAAGTGCCCTTACACTTTCCTTTCACGGGATTGATTGGATGAATGTATAGAAAGAAGATGTACACGAGATGGATTGGATGGGTGTATCAGAATAAGAATGTACACGAGATGGATTGGATGGGTGTATCAGAATAAGAATGTACACGAGATGGATTGGATGGGTGTATCAGAATAAGAATGTACACGAGATGGATTGGATGGGTGTATCAGAATAAGAATGTACACGAGATGGATTGGATGGGTGTATCAGAATAAGAATGTACACGAGATGGATTGGATGGGTGTATCAGAATAAGAATGTACATGAGATGGATTGGATGGGTGTATCAGAATAAGAATGTACACGAGATGGATTGGATGGGTGTATCAGAATAAGAATGTACACGAAATGGATTGGATGGGTGTATCAGAATAAGAATGTACACGAGATGGATTGGATGGGTGTATCAGAATAAGAATGTACACGAGATGGATTGGATGGGTGTATCAGAATAAGAATGTACACGAGATGGATTGGATGGGTGTATCAGAATAAGAATGTACATGAGATGGATTGGATGGGTGTATCAGAATAAGAATGTACACGAAATGGATTGGATGGGTGTATCAGAATAAGAATGTACACGAGATGGATTGGATGAATGTATAGAAAGAAGAATGTAAACGGGATGGATTGGATTGGTGTATCAGAATAAGAATGTACGCGAGATGGATTGGATGGGTGTATCAGAATAAGAATGTACACGAAATGGATTGGATGGGTGTATCAGAATAAGAATGTACACGAGGTGGATTGGATGGGTGTATCAGAATAATAATGTACACGAGATGGATTGGATGAATGTATAGAAAGAAGAATGTAAACGGGATGGATTGGATTGGTGTATCAGAATAAGAATGTACACGAGATGAATTGGATGGGTGTATCAGAATAAGAATGTACACGAGATGGATTGGATGGGTGTATCAGAATAAGAATGTACACGAGATGGATTGGATGGGTGTATCAGAATAAGAATGTACACGAGATGGATTGGATGGGTGTATCAGAATAAGAATGTACACGATATGGATTGGATGGGTGTAGTCTGATGGGTTGGGTGCCTCAGAATAAGAATATTCCTGGAAAAAAAGAAAAGCATAGACAGAGGCTTATCTGAAATTATTTTTAACTGTATTTACTTTCTGATACAATACTCGTAATATTGTTTCTAGATGAAGTGAAAAGTTAAATAGTGAAATATTTGCGTGTATTTCAGTGCTGCATCTTTCAGTCTTATTTAGTCTGGAAGTGTTTTGTGATGAATGGAATCTCTCGGTACAAATGAGGTTACTCGAATTATGAAGTCACAGTTCTGTCTGATTCCCAAAATGAATGGTACTTTTTGAAAAATGGTTTGGTCTTCCTGTGGACCTTCTTCACTCCACAGGTAGCCCATACAGGATTGTATAGTCTAGAATTGTATAGTTTTTAGTTCAAAATATTAAAAGGCGCCAATGCGGTCAGATTATTTACATTATTCTCTACCCTTTTGTCCAAGATTTTACCAAATTCTTAAAGCGCAAGTTAAATAGGTATCAATGATTTGACTTTTCTCGTTTTGGACGTAAAAAAGTAATGCCGGTGTTGTCAACAGGAGAGTGAAATTCTCTTTTTTTTGTCCTCCAAATTGAGCTGCTTTGACGTTACGTTACCGGTAGAATTACTTTTCAAGTTATAAACACAATATTTTTTTTTGCAAAGGGAAGGGAGGTTGGTTAGTTACCCCTCGTCGTCCCTAGATTCGCTTCCACTCTGTAATGTATATGTATTGAAATAAAAACTGAAGTGTTCTAGAAAGCCAAAACTACTTTACTGAAATCTCTATTACAAAAAGTGAAAGTAAAAACTCAGAAACAGAACAGCTTGGTTTTTCAATGCTTTGCTTTATTCTGATCATTTTAAGGAAGGTAAAGGACTCTTGATCAAACTACAAATTAACTGCTAGTGTTATAAAAAGATCATTAAAAATCTTCTTGCTTATTACGAACAAACTTCTAAATATTCATCGATTCTTGGTTCTCGCTTGTCCTGCCGGGCAGTCTGGAACACGGTTTTCTTGTTCAAAGATGACCACCGAACCACCACTGGGTTGTTGACTTGTCGCTAGCAGTACAGCGGAACTTGGGGTTGGTCTTAGCATAGTAACCAAAGTTATCTTCGGTTTTTACTGCTCCTGCTACCGCTACGAATGAACAGCCTCTAGCACTACTGTCAATGTGTAAACCGTTGCGGTTCGGACGCGCACACCATCTAGCGTTCGTGTGGATACCCATATGTCCACGGATGTTGATATACTCTACTGTCTTGCAAGCTCCACCACTAAGGAAGGTCATGATGTCAAAGTGCCTGAAGTTTCCCCTCACGTAGTCCCTGTAGTCTACCCCGTGTGTAGGGTAACCACACGTGGCTCTCCAGTGTGTAGAGTGACTCTTGATAGACTGCATACGAGACAACGTCTGGCGGTACAGGTTGAAGTTTGGGATGTTCTCGTTGACAGGACCGTTCTGTTTGAATGGCAACACTAGAAACTGTCTTATCAATCTATGTTTGTTGTTCCAAGACATGACTAGTGTCCAGGCATTTCCGGGCTCGGCCTTCATATCACAGTAGACAGGAAAGTTGTTACCAGCGTTATCGTAGATCTTGTAAACACCGCATTTGGAATCAGGGTCTTTTTTCAGGTAGTCAAGGCAAGATTTTGGTTGGAAGGGGCTTGGTGGATTAGGTTGTGGACAGGAGCCACCCTATAATCAAGAATGGAAAAAAATTAAACTTTTTTCTCTGAATTTGTTTCTTGAATAGAGAAATGTAGAAAGCAGTTAGGCTTCGTAGATGAGCAAAGGCTAGTTTTGGACGTCAACTACCTAGAAATATTGTAGGCAAGAGAATATTTTACAGACGATCTCTCTCTCTCTCTCTCTCGAAATGAAGCGTATTATTCAGTGAGTATATCACCTACCTTGGAACCAGCACATGGTTTAACTTTTCGCGATAAAACGGAACTCGTCAAACCCTAGAAGAAGAAAAAAGAAACGACAAATTGATGAAACTCAGCCTTTATTGACGCATAAAAAAGTACCAAAATTACTTTATCATTAGACGTATTTCACTTACCAAAGTCACCAGAAATAGGAACACAACTCCATATGAGATATTCATCGTAATGAAAGTACAGTCGACTGGATCCAATTGAACGAAAACCTTGATTCAAGCAAAGACGAACTGAGAATCTTTCCAACGTTGCACGATGACTGAAGATCAAAGTGTTCTGCTCAGAATTACCAATAGGTCAGGCTTTTATAAAATAATAGTAGTTACTAGATGAAAACTGAATTAGGACCTCCTCAAATCATTGCATGGCATGGAAACACGAAATTTCACGAACTTAGTTTTTAACACAAAGAAACAATGAAGAAACTTGCTGTGCATTGTTTATAACATCATCTTCGGCGGCAAAGGTTTTAAACACACTTTATAGAGGAAAAGAAAATAAGGTTTAGCCTAAAGCTAAAAAGGCAAAACAATACCCCCCCCCCCCCCCCACCCGAAAGAAAGAGGAACGTACAATCAATCAATAAATGCGGCAAATTGTTCATCGTTACCTTAAGCTTCAGGTATATATGGATATAGGCGAATCAAAATGAATAAAAATATATGTATAGAAAGAGTTAAAGATCGTGGCAGCCATCAAAGTTAAAGGAAATAAAACTCCTCCATAAAGAGGATTCACCAAAGAGGCTAGAAGAAGCATAACAATACCCCCCCCCCCCCCCCGAAAGAAAGAGGAACTTACAATCAATAACGCAGCAAATTATTCATCGTACTTTAAGCTTCAGATAACTGGGTGGAGGCGAATCAAAATGAACAAAATATATAATGTGTGTTAACGATCGTGGTAGCCATTCAGGTACTTTTGCTTCTCTCAGCCCTTAACGAACTAGCTTATCAATGATCAAGATATTTCAGTGTTCGTTGCTCAATATTTCCAATTCCAAGCCCAAGATTTCGTCTCGATAAACAACAGCTTTAAATCAAAGATAAAGAAAACTCGTCCATGAAAAGATTCACCAAATATCTTTTAGAAATAGGATATTTCTTCCTTGTTGGTTGAAAAATATCATCAGTTCAATTTGACAAGAGATACCGGAGAAAATGTTTGGGAATTTTCTCTTTGACAAATAATGTACTGCACACCTAGATTTCAAATCACCAGGCCATGAAAAGACGACAGCGAAGTGTCCTCGCCATTATCAGTATCGGGAGTACCATTATTCATTATTCCCAAACATTTTTTCTCAAAAAATTATTATTCATTTTCAATTTTTCACCATTTTTCATTTTTCATTATTCTTTTTTTATTTTTGTATATACACCTAATTGCAAGAACTTTGTCATACGAAAATAACAAATAACAAATAGGAATTAATTATTTTTGCAAAACAGGGGTCATTATTCAGTGTTTTGAAGGTATAGACTGGCATTCTTGAGATAATCTTGGTATATACTAAAACAGTTATTCTCATCAATCTAGGGAGCTTTATGATCAAAATAAAAAAATATTTCTGGTTAATTCCTATTTGTTTATATATCATTCTTTTATTTCTATATGACAACGTTCTTGTAAATATAGGTGTATTCAATAGAGCGAAAACACTAGAACCATGAAATAAAAACGAAATAGTTACTAACTAATAGTTTTTATTTAGTGACTATTTAGTCAATATCACTCAACCAAAAACAACAAATACAAAAGGAAACAATACCTCATTACAACTTTACTTGTCTTTTATAGTAACTAATAGTCGCTAAATAAGAACTATTACACACTAACAATTTGATTTTGTTTCATGGTTCTAGTGTTTTCGCTCTATGCTTTAATTTTTAATTTGCCATAATTCAATTGATTCCTTGGGCTTCGGATGCAACAATTCATTTTTCCAAGACATTTTTTACCCATTATTCATTATTCTGCTTTTAACCTTGAACCAGAAGAGTAGATATGTTCTTGAACTTCCTCTTTCAACTGGATACAAGAAATTTCATGAAAATCTATTTTAATATAGAAAAGAAATAAACAAATTTGGCTACCCACTGGGCACAAAGGTTTCTCCTTCTCCACTAGTGGAAATCACATCAAAATAGATTGAAAAGGCGAGATACATTAACAATAACAATAAATATGTATTATATTATGTATTATTGATATTGTTAAGACCTATCGTTTTTATTATGATATAGGGCAAAATTAGAAACTTTTCCGTCAGTTTTGTGTAGGAGATACTTAGAGGGACGAAAAAATCCTCAAAATACATAAATAAATACATAAAAACTCAAGTAAAAATGAGAGCACTAGAAATGGTACAGGTGTCTAGATAAACGTTTTCCTGCAAATGTGGCCTCGTAAAACTAGTAAAAGATAGTTCAGGATGATTGACAGCGCTCGACTATTATATTGGTTTCGTAAAGGACATGATTTGTTGTCGTTTTTGGCCTGTATATGAAAAACTCGTAACATTAAATTGGTGACTCGGGCAATTTCAAAACTTTGAAAGCACTCTGTTTGCCTCTGTCTGTCTGTCTGTCTGTCTGTCTGTCTGTCTGTCTGTCTGTCTGTCTGTCTGTCTGTCTGTCTGTCTGTCTGTCTGTCTGTCTGTCTGTCTGTCTGTCTGTCTGTCTGTCTGTCTGTCTGTCTGTCTGTCTGTCTGTCTGTCTGTCTGTCTGTCTGTCTGTCTGTCTGTCTGTCTGTCTGTCTGTCTGTCTGTCTGTCTGTCTGTCTGTCTGTCTGTCTGTCTGTCTGTCTGTCTGTCTGTCTGTCTGTCTGTCTGTCTGTCTGTCCGTCTGTTTGCCTGTCTGTCTGTCTGTCTGTCTGTCTGTCTATTAATAGACTCCCCTCTCTACCCCCCTGAAATTTCCTTATGTGGAAGGCGAGTAAAAAAGTGCAATGACCATGTTACAAAACTATCGAGGACTGCAATACGAACACCATTGTGGTTACATACTGTTGATTCAACATTAACTGTGCAACTCAACAGAACATGCACTATCAGTGAAAGTAAAAACAATGTTTGATAATACTAGAAGACCAAACTGCTTGTCACTAAGCGAACCCGATACGGTCAAAATAACACAGGATTTGAAAACGTGTTAGACACACTGACGTAGTGAAGGGGAACGCGAGGATACCATCGCCAGTACGGGAGAACATTGCATAATGATACCACCCCATTGACAGTGTATTGTTAATATCATCAAACCAGCCAATTCGTTCGCGCTACACGTAATCAAATTCTACACAATATGATTGGATCATCCAGGATATGATTGCATACTCCAGGATATGATTGGATCCTCCAGGATATGATTGGATCCTCCAGGATATGATTGGATCCTCCAGGATATGATTGGATCCTCCAGGATATGATTGGATCCTCCAGGATATGATTGGATCCTCCAGGATATGATTGGATCCTCCAGGATATGATTGCATACTCCAGGATATGATTGGATCCTCCAGGATATGACTGGGTCCTCCAAGATATGATTGGATCCTCCAGGATATGACTGGATCCTCCAAGATATGATTGGATACTCCAGGATAAAATTGGATCCTCCAGGATATGATTGGATCCTCCAGGATATGATTGGATCCTCCAAGATATGATTTGATCCTCCAGGATATGACTGGGTCCTCCAAGATATGATTGGATCCTCCAGGATATGATTGGATCCTCCAGGATATGATTGGATCCTCCAGGATATGATTGGATCCTCCAGGATATGATTGGATCCTCAAAGATATAATTGGATCCTCAAGGATTTGATTGGATCCTCCAGAATATGATTGGATCTTGTTAGTGGGATGTCAATCAAAACGGCACACTCTGGGTCGCTTGCAATTTTTTTTTTGTTTTGTATTCACTATAATAATTCCCATATACACATGCGCGTGCTCGGTGTGCTTTTGCATATCTCAAATTATAACAAAAAAAGTATTTTGATGGATAAGATAACAAAAATTTGCCAGTTCTGATTTCTATCCCTAGTAGATCTGTGTATACATCGAGAATGGTTTTTGAAAACCCGTCCCACATGGAAAGAAATAACTATTGCGGCAAAACCATCAACGAGACAAGCGACATTCCGGGTGTGCTGGTCATAGCAAGGGGTTAATCATCTACGGTCTAGGGGCCGACTAACTTCTCCCTTAGGCTTCGGCCGAGCTTCCTGATCAGTCAGTAATGTCCTCCCGGGATAGCGGTGTTGGGGTCGAAATCTCCAGCCTAGCCGTAAGTCCATACGATGCTTCAGCAATCGATGTCTGGAAGTATGGTCCTGGTTAATCAATCAATCAATTAAAACAAATCAATATTCTTAACCTGAGCCTTCCAATTTTCAAACGAACAAGAGGAATCCAGCTAAATGCGATCTTCGCTTCTAATATAATAGTTATTTTTCTGAACTTGTCAAAGTTTCTTGGATGCATGAATTTCTGTTACTAAGCAGATTGGTAGTGAGTGTTGGATATACACTACTTTCCAAAAACGTAGTCTACAAAATTAAAAACGATGAAAACGAAAAAGAAAACAATAATTGAAAATCACATTTAGAGGTAAGGTAAAAAGTTTTGAATCTGAAGTAGATTGGAAGAACGTATCAGAAAAGGAGTGTACATGAGATGGATTGGATGGGTGTATCCGGATAAGAATGTACACGAGATGGATTGGATGAGTGTATCAGGATAAGAATGTACACGAGATGGATTGGATGGGCGCATCAGAATAAGAATGTACACGAGATGGATTGGATGGGTGTATCAGAATAAGAATGTACACAAGATGGATTGGATGAGTGTATCAGGATAAGAATGTACACGAGATGGATTGGATGGGTGCATCAGAATAAGAATGTACACGAGATGGATTGGATGAGTGTATCAGGATAAGAATGTACACGAGATGGATTGGATGGGTGCATCAGAATAAGAATGTACACGAGATGGATTGGATGGGCGCATCAGAATAAGAATGTACACGAGATGGATTGGATGGGTGCATCAGAATAAGAATGTACAAGAGATAGATTGGATGGGTGTATCAGAATAAGAATGTACACGAGATAGATGGGATGGGTGCATCAGAATAAGAATGTACAAGAGATAGATTGGATGGGTGTATCAGAATAAGAATGTACACGAGATGGATTGGATGGGTGTATCAGAATAAGAATGTACACGAGATGGATGGGATGGGTGCATCAGAATAAGAATGTACAAGAGATAGATTGGATGGGTGTATCAGAATAAGAATGTACACGAGATGGATGGGATGGGTGCATCAGAATAAGAATGTACAAGAGATAGATTGGATGGGTGTATCAGAATAAGAATGTACACGAGATGGATTGGATGGGTGTATCAGAATAAGAATGTACACGATATGGATTGGATGGGTGTAGTCGGATGGGTGGGTGCTTCAGAATAAGAATATTCTTGGAAAACAAGAACAGCGTGGACAGAGGCTTATAACAAATGATTTTTAACTGTATTTACTTTGTGATACAATACTCTTAATATTGTTTCTAGATGAAATGAAAAGTTAAATAGTGAAATATTTGCGTGTATTTCAGTGCTGCATCTTTCAGTCTTATTTAGTCTGGAAGTGTTTTGTGATGAATGGAATCTCTCGGTACAAATGAGGTTACTCGAATTATGAAGTCACAGTTCTGTCTGATTCCCAAAATGAATGGTACTTTTTGAAAAATGGTTTGGGCTTCCTGTGGACCTTCTTCACTCCAGAGGTAGCCCATACAGCATTGTATAGTCTAGAATATACAGAGACACATACATGTATAAATATTGTTTTAAACACATACACATCTCTACTTACGTTTCTGTTTTTACTTGAATGGTATTGAAGCCATTACACAGTATAGAATATCCATCCCTTTGGAATAAACACCGACTCCCTTCTCATGCCAGTCCCTTTTACAATGTGGTTTCTTTGGTAACGCTACGAGTGCCCTTTCTGTTTTGGCATGTCCTCTGGCTTCAATGTAGGGATTTTAGAAGGCTTTATTAAGTTTTTGTTTGATGAAACTGAAAAGAAATGGTAAAATATGAGGAATAAAATCACTTACTCCTACTGGCCATTCTTATCTGTTTTCTTATCATAAAATCCATATTTATTCAAATTAGTAATTTTCAAAAATAACTCCTTTAAAGTAATGCATCTGGTACCGTTACACTTTCCTCGTTGTTTTTTATTTAAAATATCAAAGAAAATCTTTTCGATCCGACGCTCCTTTTGGAAAAAGTCCGATCCAAGAGGATAATCCAGGGATTGGGATTTTCCACAATTTTGGATTTTGGTACTCAAACTACCAAATTCTTAATGCGCAAGTTAAATAGGTAGTAATGATTTGAATTTCCTTGTTTTTGATGTAAAAAAGTAATGGTTTTGCGAGCATCAAGGTATCAAACCTTAAGCCACCTGACACCATTGCCGAATCTCCCAGTACCTGACACCAGGTATTTCAATTGGAATTTTAGCGGGGAAAATCTTATGCTAACAATGAAGCCTGACAGAATGTGCACTACTGCTGAACAGTGTGTGCATTACTACGAATAAATTTCCATCATGATCCCCCCCCCCCCCCCCCCCCCCCCGGCCCCCTATTATCTTCAAGAACTGCCATGCTACAACTGAAATGCGCGCTTTGAAATTGCTTTCCTTCTGGGGTCGCCAAGAAAAGAAAAAGGCCTCTAATAAATATCTAGAACGCTCACGAAAAGCTCTTTATATTTCTCAACAAAAATAGAGTAGTTTAATGACATTGAATTGGGTTGTTTTACCGACTATTTCACAAATCTTTTGACTGCAGGGCATTTAGTCCATTTAAACCGTTCCCGGCAGTCAATTTTTTTTCAAAGTTCCATAAATAGAGTCGCTCGTATTCTTTGCCGAGAAAAGAAAAAGGCCTCCCATGAATATCTAGAACGCTCACGAAAAGCGTGAAAAAAATAGAGTAGTTTAATGGCATTGAATAAGGTTGTGTTACCGACTATGTCAGAAAACGTTTGACTGCCGGGCATTTAGTCCATTTCAAACCGTTCCCGGCAGTCAATTTTTTTTCAAAGTTCCATAAATAGAGTCGCTCGTATTCTTTGCCGAGAAAAGAAAAAGGCCTCACATCAATATCTAGGACGCTCACGAAAAGCGTGAAAAAAATAGAGTAGTTTAATGGCATTGAATAAGGTTGTGTTACCGACTATTTCAGAAAACTTTTGACTGCCGGGCATTTAGTCCATTTCAAACCGTTCCCGGCAGTCAATTTTTTTTCAAAGTTCCATAAATAGAGTCGCTCGTATTCTTTGCCGAGAAAAGAAAAAGGCCTCCAATGAATATCTAGAACGCTCACGAAAAGCGTGAAAAAAATAGAGTAGTTTAATGGCATTGAATAAGGTTGTGTTACCGACTATGTCAGAAAACTTTTGACTGCCGGGCATTTAGTCCATTTCAAACTGTTCCCGGCAGTCAATTTTTTTTCAAAGTTCCATAAATAGAGTCGCTCGTATTCTTTGCCGAGAAAAGAAAAAGGCCTCACATGAATATCTAGAACGCTCACCAAAAGCGTGAAAAAAATAGAGTAGTTTAATGGCATTGAATAAGGTTGTGTTACCGACTATTTCAGAAAACTTTTGACCGCCGGGCATTTAGTCCATTTCAAACCGTTCCCGGCAGTCAATTTTTTTTCAAAGTTCCATAAATAGAGTCGCTCGTATTCTTTGCCGAGAAAAGAAAAAGGCCTCCAATGAATATCTAGAACGCTCACCAAAAGCGTGAAAAAAATAGAGTAGTTTAATGGCATTGAATAAGGTTGTGTTACCGACTATGTAAGAAAACTTTTGACTGCCGGGCATTTAGTCCATTTCAAACCGTTCCCGGCAGTCAATTTTTTTTTCAAAGTTCCATAAATAGAGTCGCTCGTATTCTTTGCCGAGAAAAGAAAAAGGCCTCCAATGAATATCTAGGACGCTCACGAAAAGCGTGAAAAAAATAGAGTAGTTTAATGGCATTGAATAAGGTTGTGTTACCGACTATTTCAGAAAACTTTTGACTGCCGGGCATTTAGTCCATTTCAAACCGTTCCCGGCAGTCAATTTTTTTTCAAAGTTCCATAAATAGAGTCGCTCGTATTCTTTGCCGAGAAAAGAAAAAGGCCTCACATGAATATCTAGAACGCTCACGAAAAGCGTGAAAAAAATAGAGTAGTTTAATGGCATTGAATAAGGTTGTGTTACCGACTACGTCAGAAAACTTTTGACTGCCGGGCATTTAGTCCATTTCAAACTGTTCCCGGCAGTCAATTTTTTTTTCAAAGTTCCATAAATAGAGTCGCTCGTATTCTTTGCCGAGAAAAGAAAAAGGCCTCCAATGAATATCTAGAACGCTCACGAAAAGCGTGAAAAAAATAGAGTAGTTTAATGGCATTGAATAAGGTTGTGTTACCGACTATTTCAGAAAACTTTTGACTGCCGGGCATTTAGTCCATTTCAAACCGTTCCCGGCAGTCAATTTTTTTTCAAAGTTCCATAAATAGAGTCACTCGTATTCTTTGCCGAGAAAAGAAAAAGGCCTCCAATGAATATCTAGAACGCTCACCAAAAGCGTGAAAAAAATAGAGTAGTTTAATGGCATTGAATAAGGTTGTGTTACCGACTATTTCAGAAAACTTTTGACTGCAGGGCATTTAGTCCATTTCAAACCGTTCCCGGCAGTCAATTTTTTTTCAAAGTTCCATAAATAGAGTCGCTCGTATTCTTTGCCGAGAAAAGAAAAAGGCCTCCAATGAATATCTAGAACGCTCACGAAAAGCGTGAAAAAAATAGAGTAGTTTAATGGCATTGAATAAGGTTGTGTTACCGACTATTTCAGAAAACTTTTGACTGCCGGGCATTTAGTCCATTTCAAACCGTTCCCGGCAGTCAATTTTTTTTCAAAGTTCCATAAATAGAGTCGCTCGTATTCTTTGCCGAGAAAAGAAAAAGGCCTCACATGAATATCTAGAACGCTCACGAAAAGCGTGAAAAAAATAGAGTAGTTTAATGGCATTGGATAAGGTTGTGTTACCGACTATTTCAGAAAACTTTTGACTGCCGGGCATTTAGTCCATTTCAAACCGTTCCCGGCAGTCAATTTTTTTTTCAAAGTTCCATAAATAGAGTCGCTCGTATTCTTTGCCGAGAAAAGAAAAAGGCCTCACATGAATATCTAGAACGCTCACGAAAAGCGTGAAAAAAATAGAGTAGTTTAATGGCATTGAATAAGGTTGTGTTACCGACTATTTCAGAAAACTTTTGACTGCCGGGCATTTAGTCCATTTCAAACCGTTCCCGGCAAAGTTCCACAAATAGAGTCGCTCGTATCCCATGATATGATAGGATATGATTGGATCCTCCAGGATATGATTGGATCCTCCAGGATATGATTGGATCCTCCAGGATATGATTGGATCCTCCAGGATATGATTGGATCCTCCAGGCTATGATTGGATCCTCCAGGCTATGATTGGATCCTCCAGGATATGATTGGATCCTTCAGGATATGATTGGATCCTCCAGGATATGATTGGATCCTCCAGGATATGATTGGATCCTCCAGGATATGATTGGATCCTCCAGGATATGATTGGATCCTCCAGGATATGATTGGATCCTCCAGGCTATGATTGGATCCTCCAGGATATGATTGGATCCTTCAGGATATGATTGGATCCTCCAGGATATGATTGGATCCTTCAGGATATGATTTGATCCTCCAGGATATGATTGGATCCTCTAGGATATGATTGGATCCTTCAGGATATGATTGGATCCTCTAGGATATGATTGGATCCTTCAGCATATGATTGGATCTTGTGAGTTGAATGTCAATCAAAACGGCACACTCTGGGTTGCTTGGAATTTGTTTGTTTTGTTTTGTTTTCACTGCTGATGATAATTCCAATATACGCATGCGCGTGCTCGGTGTGTTTTTGTATATCTCACATGGTAACAAAAATAGTATTTTAAGGGATAAGATAACAAAAACTTGCCAGTTCTGATTTCCATCCCTAGTAGATCTGTGTATGCATTGAGAATGGTTTTTGAAAACACATCCCACATGGAAAGAAATAACCATAACGGTAAAACCATGAACGCTACAAGCGACTTTCCGGGTGTGCTGGTCATAGCAAGGGGTTAATCATCTACGGTCTAGGGGCCGACTAACCTCTCCCTTAGGCCTTGGGGGCCGAGCTTCCTGATCAGTCAGTAATGTCATCCCGGGATAGCGGTGTTGGGGTCGAAATCTCCAGCCTAGCCGTAAGTCCATACGATGCTTCAGCAATCGATGTCTGGAAGTATGGTCCTGGTTAATCAATCAATCAATTAAAACAAATCAATCTCCTTAACCTGAGCTTTCCAATTTTCAAAAGAACAAGAGGAATCCAGCTAAATGCGATCTTCGCTTCTAATATAATAGTTTTTTTCTGAACTTGTAAAAGTTTCTTGGACGCATCAAATTCTGTTACTAAGCAGATTGGTAGTGAGTGTTGGATATACACTACTTTCCAAAAACGTAGTCTACAAAATTAAAAACCATGAAAAGGAAAAAGAAAACAATACTTGAAAATCACATTTAGAGGTAAGGTCAAACGTTTTGGAATGTATCTGAAGTAGATTGGAAGAAAGTATCAGCAAAGAAGTGTACACCAGATGGATTGGATGGGTGCGTCAGAATAAGAATGTACACGAGATGGATTGGATGGGTGTATCAGAATAAGAATGTACACGAGATGGATTGGATGAGTGCGTCAGAATAAGAATGTACATGAGATGGATTGGATGGGTGCGTCAGAATAAGAATGTACATCAGATGGATTGGATGGGTGCGTCAGAATAAGAATGCACATGAGATGGATTGGATGGGTGCGTCAGAATAAGAATGTACATGAGATGGATTGGATGGGTGCATCAGAATAAGAATGTACATGAGATGGATTGGATGGGTGCATCAGAATAAGAATGTACATGAGATGGATTGGATGGGTGCGTCAGAATAAGAATGTACACGAGATGGATTGGATGGGTGTATCAGAATAAGAATGTACACGAGATGGATTGGATGGGTGCATCAGAATAAGAATGTACAAGAGATGGATTGGATGGGTGTATCAGAATAAGAATGTACACGAGATGCATTGGATGGGCGTATCAGAATAAGAATGTACACGAGATGGATTGGATGGGTGCATCAGAATAAGAATGTACACGAGATGGATTGGATGGATGCATCAGAATAAGAATGTACACGAGATGGATTGGATGGGTGTATCAGAATAAGAATGTACACGAGATGGATTGGATGGGTGCATCAGAATAAGAATGTACACGAGATGGATTGGATGGGTGTATCAGAATAAGAATGTACACGAGATGGATTGGATGGGTGTATCAGAATAAGAATGTACACGAGATGGATTGGATGGGTGTATCAGAATAAGAATGTGCACGAGATGGATTGGATGGGTGCATCAGAATAAGAACGTACACGAAATGGATTTGATGGGTGTATCTGAATAAGAATGTGCACGAGATGGATTGGATGGGTGTATCAGGATAAGAATGTACACGAGATGGATTGGATGGGTGCATCAGAATAAGAATGTACACGAGATGGATTGGATGGGTGGGTCAGAATAAGAATGTACACGAGATGGATTGGATGGGTGTATCATAATAAGAATGTACACGAGATGGATTGGATGCGTGCATCAGAATAAGAATGTACACGAGATGGATTGGATGCGTGCATCAGAATAAGAATGTACACGAGATGGATTGGATGCGTGCATCAGAATAAGAATGTACACGAGATGGATTGGATGCGTGCATCAGAATAAGAATGTACACGAGATGGATTGGATGCGTGCATCAGAATAAGAATGTACACGAGATGGATTGGATGCGTGCATCAGAATAAGAATGTACACGAGATAGATTGGATGCGTGCATCAGAATAAGAATGTACACGAGATGGATTGGATGGGTGTATCAGAATAAAAATGTACACGAGATGGATTGGATGGGCGCATCAGAATAAGAATGTACACGAGATGGATTGGATGGGTGTATCAAAATAAGAATGTACACGAGATGGATTGGATGGGTGTATCAGAATAAGAACGTACCCGAGATGGATTGGATGGGTGCATCAGAATAAGAATGTACATGAGATGGATTGGATGGGCGCATCAGAATAAGAATGTACACGAGATGGATTGGATGGGTGTATCAGAATAAGAACGTACACGAGATGGATTGGATGGGTGCATCAGAATAAGAATGTAAACGAGATGGATTGGATGGGTGCATCAGAATAAGAATGTAAACGAGATAGATTGGATGGGCGCATCAGAATAAAAATGTACACGAGATGGATTGGATGGGTGCATCAGAATAAGAATGTAAACGAGATGGATTGGATGGGTGCATCAGAATAAGAATGTACACGAGATGGATTGGATGGGTGTATCAGAATAAGAATGTACACGAGATGGATTGGATGGGTGGATCAGAATAAGAACGTACCCGAGATGGATTGGATGGGTGCATCAGAATAAGAATGTACATGAGATGGATTGGATGGGCGCATCAGAATAAGAATGTACACAAGATGGATTGGATGGGTATATCAGAATAAGAACGTACACGAGATGGATTGGATGCGTGCATCAGAATAAGAATGTACACGAGATAGATTGGATGCGTGCATCAGAATAAGAATGTACACGAGATGGATTGGATGGGTGTATCAGAATAAAAATGTACACGAGATGGATTGGATGGGCGCATCAGAATAAGAATGTACACGAGATGGATTGGATGGGTGTATCAAAATAAGAATGTACACGAGATGGATTGGATGGGTGTATCAGAATAAGAACGTACCCGAGATGGATTGGATGGGTGCATCAGAATAAGAATGTACATGAGATGGATTGGATGGGCGCATCAGAATAAGAATGTACACGAGATGGATTGGATGGGTGTATCAGAATAAGAACGTACACGAGATGGATTGGATGGGTGCATCAGAATAAGAATGTAAACGAGATGGATTGGATGGGTGCATCAGAATAAGAATGTAAACGAGATAGATTGGATGGGCGCATCAGAATAAAAATGTACACGAGATGGATTGGATGGGTGCATCAGAATAAGAATGTAAACGAGATGGATTGGATGGGTGCATCAGAATAAGAATGTACACGAGATGGATTGGATGGGTGTATCAGAATAAGAATGTACACGAGATGGATTGGATGGGTGGATCAGAATAAGAACGTACCCGAGATGGATTGGATGGGTGCATAAGAATAAGAATGTACATGAGATGGATTGGATGGGCGCATCAGAATAAGAATGTACACAAGATGGATTGGATGGGTATATCAGAATAAGAACGTACACGAGATGGATTGGATGGGTGCATCAGAATAAGAATGTAAACGAGATGGATTGGATGGGTGCATCAGAATAAGAATGTACACGAGATGGATTGGATGGGCGCATCAGAATAAGAATGTACACGAGATGGATTGGATGGGCGCATCAGAATAAGAATGTACACGAGATGGATTGGATGGGTGCATCAGAATAGGAATGTACAAGAGATGGCCATGGATTGGATGGACGTATCAGAATAAGAATGTACACGAGATGGATTGGATGGGTGGATCAGAATAAGAACGTACCCGAGATGGATTGGATGGGTGCATCAGAATAAGAATGTACATGAGATGGATTGGATGGGCGCATCAGAATAAGAATGTACACAAGATGGATTGGATGGGTATATCAGAATAAGAACGTACACGAGATGGATTGGATGGGTGCATCAGAATAAGAATGTAAACGAGATGGATTGGATGGGTGCATCAGAATAAGAATGTACACGAGATGGATTGGATGGGCGCATCAGAATAAGAATGTACACGAGATGGATTGGATGGGCGCATCAGAATAAGAATGTACACGAGATGGATTGGATGGGTGCATCAGAATAGGAATGTACAAGAGATGGCCATGGATTGGATGGACGTATCAGAATAAGAATGTACACGAGATGGATTGGATGGGTGTATCAGAATAAGAATGTACACGAGATAGATTGGATGGGTGCATCAGAATAAGAATGTACACAAGATGGATTGGATGGGTGTATCAGAATAAGAATGTACACAAGATGGATTGGATGGGCGCATCAGAATAAGAATGTACACGATATGGATTGGATGGGTGTAGTCGGACGGGTTGGGTGCTTCAGAATAAGAAATAATATTCCTGGAAAACAAGAACAGCGTGGACAGAGGCTTATAATAAATGATTTTTAACTGTATTTACTTTGTGATACAATACTCTTAATATTGTTTCTAGATGAAATTAAAAGTTAAATAGTGAAATATTTGCGTGTATTTCAGTGCTGCATCTTTCAGTCTTATTTAGTCTGGAAGTTTTTTGTGATGAATGGAATCTCTCGGTACAAATGAGGTTACTCGAATTATGAAGTCACAGTTCTGTCTGATTCCCAAAATGAATGGTACTTTTTGAAAAATGGTTTGGGCTTCCTGTGGACCTTCTTCACTCCACAGGAAGCCCATACGGGATTGTATAGTCTAGAATATACAGACACACATACATGTATAAATATTGTTTTAAACACATACAGATCTCTACTTACTTTTTCTGTTGTTACTTGAATGGTATTGAAGCGACTATACAGTATAGGATATCCATCCCTTTGGAATAAACACCGACTCCCTTCTCATGCATGTCCGTTTTACAATGTGGTTTCTATGGTAACACCACGAGTGTTTTTTCTGTTTTGGCATGTCTTCTGGCCACAAGTGAGGGATTTTAAAAGGCTTTTTTGAGTTTTCGTTTGATAAAGCTGAAAAGAAATGGTAAAATATGAGGAATGAATTCACTAATTCCTACTGGCCATTCTTATCTGTTTTCTTTTCATAAAAACAATATTTATTAATAATTTTCAAAAATAACTTCTTTATAGCAATGCGTCAAGTACCGTTACACTTTCCTCATTGTTTTTGAGGCAAAATATCAAAGAAAGGTTTCTCGATGCGACGCTCCTTTTGGAAAAAGTCCAATCCAAGAGGTAATCCACGGATTAGGATTTTCCATAATTTTGGATTTTCGTAATGAAACTACCAAATTCTTAAAGCGCAAGTTAAATAGGTGTCAATGATGTACATCTTCTCGTTTTTGGTGTAAAAAAGTAATGGTTTTGTCGACATCAAAAGTATGAACCCCCCCGTCTCCAATTGGACTTTTGGCGGGAAAAAGCTTGGTAACTTTGCAGCCTGACAGAACACGCACTACTATTGAATAGTATGTGTACATGTATTCACAAGAACATATTTTAATCTTTTGTCTTGAGTAAATGAGTCGGAAGCACACCAGTTTTTTTATGTCAAATCACGACCATGTGTACTCTGTAAAACGATATCATATTAAAATATCATGTAGTTACACATGAAGTGTCCATTACAAGTACTGCGTTTACGCCCTCGATGTTTATAAAACTCGGCCTCGTTGACCCAGCGTTTATTCAACTGCAAGTCTAATGTGCAGAGCATTTATTTTTCTGCTAGCATGCATGCAGAAGAAACTGACTTTTGTCTGATTTATAGAGGGGAGAATCCAAGATTCGTAAAAGGAGGTGACAGGGTACTTCGCACCATTACCACAGGAAACCCATTAAAGGCGGGAAAAATCAGTTAAAAAAAGTGGCCTATCAAATTTTTATAACAAGAGAGCATCAATATGAGAGGGAAGCTTCTTAATACCGCGCGCGTGAATTCCTGGTTGAGCTATTTTTATTTTTATTTGTTAAAAATAGCCCAACCGGGAATTCACATGGCGCGCGCGGAATTAAGAAGTTTCCCTCTCTTTTTTATGCATATTTTAAGTTATAAACACAATATTTTCTTTTTCAAAGGGAAGGGAGGTTGCTTAGTTACCCCTCGTCGTCCCTAGATTCGCTTCCACTCTGTAATGTATATGTATTGAAATAAAAACTGAAATTTCCTAGAAAGCCAAAACTGCTTTACTTAAAACTGTATTGTAAAGAGTAAAGTAAAAACTCAGAAATACAACTGCTTGGTTTTTCAAAGGTGATCGGTTTTAATATGGTTCACATTCAATCATAGTTAATCTATTAACTATGATTCAATTAACATACAAATTAACTGCTAGTTTATTATTAATTTATTATTTATAATTCAGTTTAATCTCTTTTAGTTAACTTAGTTTTATATTACATCTGTTTTTATCATTAAGAGTCTTCTTCCTTTTTACAAACTAACTTCTCATAGTACATAGTGACCAATTCTAGTTTCTCGCTTGTCCTGAGACAGTCATGAACACGAGGTTTCTTGTTCAAAGATGACCACCGAACCACCACTGGGTTGTTGACTTGTCGTTAGCGGTACAGCGGAAGTTGCGATTAATAGCGTGATGGAATCCAAAGTTATCTTCGCCTGACACTGATCCTGAGACTGCCACGAATCCACAGCCTTTAGTTTGACTACTGTCAATGTGCAAGGTGCACGAATTCAGAGCCTGCCACCAGCGAACAGTCGTGTGGATACCGATATGTCCACGGATGTTGACGTGATCCACTTTCTTGCAAGTTCCACTACCGATATATGTCATGATGTTGAAGTCCTTGAAGTTACCGCTGACGTAGTCCCTGTAGTCTACCCCGTGTGTAGGGTAACTACACGTGGCTCTCCAGTGTGTAGAGTGACTCTTGATGGACTGCATACGAGACAACGTCTGTCTGTACAGGTTGAAGTTTGGTGCGTTTTCTTTGACGGGAGCGTTCTGTTTGAAGTGGTTTCGCAAAAATGGTCTTAACAATCGATGTTTGTTGCTCCAAGACATGACGAGTGTCCAGGCATTTCCGGGCTCGGTCTTCATATCACAGTAGACAGGAAAGCTGTTGCCAGCGTTATCGTAGATCTTGTAAACACCGCATTTGGAGTCACGGTCTTTTTTCAGGTGGTCAAGGCAAGATTTCGGTTGATTGACATGAGATTGTGGACAGGAGCCACTCTAAAAAACAAGAATGAAAAAAAATTAAACTTTTTCTCTGAATTTGGTTCTTGAATAGAGAAATGTAGAAAGCAGTTAGGCTTCAAAGATGGGCAACGGCTATTTTCAGACTTTAACTACACTAGAAATATTGTAGGCAAGAGAAAAAAGATTTATTACAGACGATCTCTCTCTCTCTCTCGAAATGAAGCGTATTATTCAGTGAACATCACCTACCTTGGAACCAGCACATGGTTTAACTTTTCGCGATGAAACGAAACTCGTCAAACCCTAGAAGAAGAAAAAGAAACGACAAATTGGAACATCATTGATGAAACTCAGCCTTTATTGACGCATACCGAAAGTACCAAAAATACTTTATCATTAGACGTATTTCACTTACCAAAGTCAGCAGAAATAAGAACACAACTCCATATGAGATATTCATCGTAATGAACACAGTCGACTGGATCCAATTGAACGAAAACTTTGATTCAAGCAAAGACGAAATGAGAATCTTATCCAACGTTGCACGATGACTGAAGATCAAAGTGTTCTGCTCAGAATTAAGAATTACCAATAAATCAGGCTTTTATAAAAGAATATAGTATTTACTAGATGAAAACTGAATTAGAACTTCCTCAATTGATTGTAAACACGAAATTTCACGAACCTAGTTTTTAACACAAAGAAACAATGAAGGACCTTGCTGTGCATTGAGTGTAACAATACTCCCCCCCCCCCCCTCACCCCCCGAAAGAAAGAGGAAACTTACAATCAATAATGCAGCAAATTATTCATCGTACTTTAAGCTTCAGATAACTGGGTGGAGGCGAATCAAAGTGAACAAAAAACATATATAACATATTCGATGTTCCTTAATTTTTTAATTAAGACATTATTCGATTGATTCCTTGGGCTTCGGACGCAACAATTCATTTTTCCAAGACATTTTTTTACCTATTATTCATTATTCTGCTTTTAACCTTGAACCAGAAGAGTAGATATGTTCTAGAACTTCCTCTTTCAACTGGATACAAGAAATTTCATGAAAATCTATTTTAATATAACATTTAAGAAATAAACAAATTCGGCTACCCACTGGGCACAAAGGTTTCTCCTTCTCCACTAGTGGAAATCACATAAACATAGATTGGAAAGGCGAGATACATTAACAATAACAATAAATATGTATTATATTATATATTAGTGATATTGTTAAGACCTATCGTTTTTATTATGATATAGGGCAAAATTACTTGATGCTGATCGGCTAATAAAGGAGAGCTTTCTTGCTTATTATCAGGGCCGAATTACTAGGAAATGATTACGCTTACTAAAACGCTTACTAATAAATTATAAAATAGCTTTCTGTCAGTTTTGTGTTGGAGATATTTAGACGGACGAAAAAACCCTTAAAATACATCAATAAATAAAAACTTAAGTAAAAATGAGAACGTACACCTCAACACAGGGAGACCTAACAGAGTGTCAGTGAAAAATCAAACTTCCTTCTTTCGCACCTCAAAATTACTTGATCAAAATCAATATGCTATCGAAAACATTCAAGAAAATCTACTTTTTAAGCGAATTTCAAATCTCGAAAAAATTACCTAAAAATCCTGTCTGATGCTCATACATTGCTTATAAATGGTTTTGTAGGTGCTGGAAGGAATAGCTGAAGAAAAACCTGAATATCTCTGTCTGTACATAAGCTAGATGCCTTAGGTAAAACCTTTTATCCACTTTGGACCTCTGGTATCCTATCGAGGTAGAAAATTTGGTGATATCATGAACGCACAAGCAGAACACAATCGTTTTCTGGTAACCCACACAACCTTTCTCTGCCATATTATTGACAGAGCTCAACACAGGGAGACCTAACAGGGGTTCAGTGAAAAATCAAACTTCCTTCTTTCGCACCTCAAAATTACTTGATCAAAATCAATATACTATCGAAAACATTGAAGACAATCTACTTTTTGAACGAATTTCAAATCTCGAAAAAATTACCTAAAAATCCGGTCTGATGCTCATACATTGCTTATAAATGGCTTTGTAGGTGCTGGAAGGAAAAGCTGAAGAAAAACCTGAATATGTCTGTCTGTACATAAGCTAGACGCCTTAGGTAAAAAGTTTTATCCACTTTGGACCTCTGGTATCCTATCAAGGTAGAAAATTTGGTGATATCATGAACGCACCAGCAGAATACAAGCGTTTTCTGGTAACCCACACGACCCTTCTCTGCCATATTTCTGACAGAGCTCAACACAGAGACACCTAACAGAGGGTCAGTGAAAAATCAAACTTCTTTCTTTCGCACCTCAAAATTACTTGATCAAAATCAATATACTATCGAAAACATTCAAGAAAATCTACTTTTTGAGCGAATTTCAAATCGCGAAAAAATTACCTAAAAATCCTGTCTGATGCTCATACATTGCTTATAAATGGCTTTGTAGGTGCTGGAAGGAAAAGCTGAAGAAAAACCTGAATATCTCTGTCTGTACATAACCTAGACGCCTTAGGTAAAAAGTTTTATTCACTTTGGACCTGTGGTATCCTATCAAGGTAGAAAATTTGGTGATATCATGAACGCACCAGCAGAATACAAGCGTTTTCTGGTAACCCACACGACCCTTCTCTGCCATATTTCTGACAGAGCTCAACACAGGGAGACCAAACAGGGGGTCAGTGAAAAATGAAACTTCCTTCTTTCGCACCTCAAAATTACTTGATCAAAATCAATAAACTATCGAAAACATTCAAGAAAATCTACTTTTTGAGCGAATTTCAAATCGCGAAAAAATTACCTAAAAATCCTGCCTGATGCTCATACATTGCTTATAAATGGCTTTGTAGGTGCTGGAACCAAAAGCTGAAGAAAAACCTGAATATCTCTGTCTGTACATAAGCTAGACGCCTTAGGTAAAAAGTTTTATTCACTTTGGACCTCTGGTATCCTATCAAGGTAGAAAATTTGGTGATATCATGAACGCACCAGCAGAATACAAGCGTTTTCTGGTAACCCACACGACCCTTCTCTGCCATATTTCTGACAGAGCTCAACACAGGGAGACCAAACAGGGGGTCAGTGAAAAATGAAACTTCCTTCTTTCGCACCTCAAAATTACTTGATCAAAATCAATAAACTATCGAAACCATTCAAGAAAATCTACTTTTTGAGCGAATTTCAAATCGCGAAAAAATTACCTAAAAATCCTGTCTGATGCTCATACATTGCTTATAAATGGCTTTGTAGGTGCTGGAACCAAAAGCCGAAGAAAAACCTGAATATCTCTGTCTGTACATAAGCTAGACGCCTTAGGTAAAAAGTTTTATCCACTTTGGACCTCTGGTATCCTATCGAGGTAAAACATTTGGTGATATCATGAACGCACAAGCAGAACACAATCGTTTTCTGGTAACCCACACGACCCTTCTCTGCCATATTTCTGACAGAGCTCAACACAGAGACACCTAACAGAGGGTCAGTGAAAAATCAAACTTCTTTCTTTCGCACCTCAAAATTACTTGATCAAAATCAATATATAATCGAAAACATTCAAGAAAATCTACTTTTTGAGCGAATTTCAAATCGCGAAAAAATTACGTAAAAATCCTATCTGATGCTCATACATTGCTTATAAATGGCTTTGTACGTGCTGGAAGGAAAAGCTGAAGAAAAACCTGAATATCTCTGTCTGTACATAAGCTAGACGCCTTAGGTAAAAAGTTTTATCCACTTTGGACCTCTGGTATCTTATCGAGGTAGAAAATTTGGTGATATCATGAACGCACAAGCAGAATACAAGCGTTTTCTGGTAACCCACACGACCCTTCTCTGCCATATTTCTGACAGAGCTCAACACAGAGACACCTAACAGAGGGTCAGTGAAAAATCAAACTTCTTTCTTTCGCACCTCAAAATTACTTGATCAAAATCAATATATAATCGAAAACATTCAAGAAAATCTACTTTTTGAGCGAATTTCAAATCGCGAAAAAATTACCTAAAAATCCTGTCTGATGCTCATACATTGCTTATAAATGGCTTTCTAGGTGGTGGAAGGAAAAACTGAAGAAAAACCTGAATATCTCTGCCTTTATAGAAGGTAGACGCCTTAGGTAAAAAGTTTTATCCACTTTGGACCTCTGGTATCCTATCGAGGTAAAACATTTGGTGATATCATGAACGCACAAGCAGAACACAAGCGTTTTCTAGTAACCCACACGACCCTTCTCTGCCATATTTCTGACAGAGCTCAACACAGGGAGACCTAACAGAGGGTCAGTGAAAAATCGAACTTCTTTCTTTCGCACCTCAAAATTACTTGATCAAAATTAATATACTATCGAAAACATTCAAGAAAATCTACTTTTTGAGCGAATTTCAAATCGCAAAAAAATTACCTAAAAATCCTGTCTGATGCTCATACATTGCTTATAAATGGCTTTGTAGGTGGTGGAAGGAAAAGCTGAAGAAAAACCTGAATATCTCTGTCTGTACATAAGCTAGACGCCTTAGATAAAAAGTTTTATCTACTTTGGACCTCTGGTATCCTATCGAGGTAGAAAATTTGGTGATAATTTAATTAATTTAGAACCCATTGTATGTTTACGGATCTTCTTCCATAACTCCCGGGATCGATTCTCAAATTGCTAGATACCCGGCCGTCGCTTAAATTTCGTAAGAAGATGGATCAAAATTTACGATCGCATTGATAGAATATTGAATTTCTACAATGCTAAGCAAATGCCGTCGGTTCTTTACACTTTGAATCCATGAAAGTTATTATTAGCTGGGTTTCTTAATGAAAATCAAATACTCCCGGGTATCTAGTATTTTGAAAACAGTTCCCGGGACCTTGTTTACGGTCGAAATTTTTCCAAGTGCCACAACTTGGATGCCGCGTATATGGTATACCGAGACTCAACGAATGTATATTTTTCAAATGTCTAAGGATTCTAAGAAGTGCTTCCCTATCGTAACCAAAGTTAGAATACTTTGAATCCATGAAAGTTATTATTAGCTGGGTTGTTTAATGAAAATCAAATACTCCCGGTTATCTAGTATTTTGAAAACCGTTCCCGGGTATCTAGCCACTTCGTAAAAATTCACGGTAAAAATAATAATATAATGGTAAATTTTATCATACCTATATCCAACGTTGTTTTTGGTCACTTGTGGACTGCATTGGCTCAGTAGGATTTAGTCTTTATGGGGTATTTTTTCAATCCTTTTCCTTGGTCTACCTAAAGAAAGGACAAGGCTGAGTACGATTCCTACCAACTCCATTCTACTGGACGATAAAACCCGAAAGATACCTCAATCTCCTCAAAAAACAGCACAACACTAAAGTACGATAGCCATTCCTTTTAGAAATTGTACTTTGGTTCAAGGTTGCTGATAATAAAGGCACAATTTTCGCTGTATTTATGCTTAATTCTGGAGCAAACGTTAGCAGTAGTGAGTGGAAATTATCAGCTGATTCTATGGCTGCGCAGCCTGGCCTCAAGAAGGCGACATAGCGAGACTCACAGGCGTTATAACAACATTGTTTGGGCTGCATGTGATGTAGGCTGTGATGTACAAAACTCCAAAGAAAAATGTTTATCAGTCGTGCTTCTCTCTATCTGTCTGTCTGTCTGTCTGTCTGTCTGTCTGTCTGTCTGTCTGTCTGTCTGTCTGTCTGTCTGTCTGTCTGTCTGTCTGTCTGTCTGTCTGTCTGTCTGTCTGTCTGTCTGTCTGTCTGTCTGTCTGTCTGTTAATAGACTCCCCTCCCTACCCCCCTGAAATCTCGTTGATGTGGATGGCGAGTAAAAAAGTTTAATGACCATGTTACAAAACTATCGAGGACTGCAACACGATTGTGGTTATATATCGTTGATTCAACTTTTCATGTGTAATTTTTTCCCTCATTTTTTCTCAGCTATTTTTATTGAATATATCACTAGCTCCGCAAAAAACCATCACTTCTTTTTCATGATCTGTTTTATTGTTAATACTTAACCTTCTACATCATTACTATTTTATCATATCTTCAACTACAGTAGATGAGTCTAGTGAATGCTACTTATGTCACGTCGTGGTCAGTGCTGATCATGGAGCGCTTCTTGTTCAAATATGACCACCGAACCACCACTGGGTTGTTGACTTGTCGTTAGCGGAACAGCGGAACTTGGGGTTGGGGTTGCTGTAATGACCAAAGTTATCTTCTTCATTCACTGATCCTGGTGCCGGGTTGAATCCACAGCCTCTATAATACTTATAACTACTGTCAATGTGTAAAGTCCAGGTGTTTACTCCCTGCCACCACTTAGCAGTCGTGTGGAAGCCAACATGTCCACGGATGTTGACATACTCTACTTTCTTGCACACTCCAGCACCAAGGAAGGTCATAATGTCAAAGTCCCTGAAGTTCCCCCTCACGTAGTCCCTGTAGTCTACCCCGTGTGTAGGGTAACTACACGTGGCTCTCCAGTGTGTAGAGTGACTCTTGATGGACTGCATACGAGACAACGTCTGCCGGTACAGGTTGAAATTTGGTGCGTTCTCGTTGATGGGACCGTTCTGTTTGAATGGCAACAGTAGAAACTGTCTTATCAATCTATATTTGTTGCTCCAAGACATGACGAGTGTCCAGGCATTTCCTGGCTCGGTCTTCATATCACAGTAGACAGGAAAGCTGTTACCAGCGTTATCGTAGATCTTGTAAACACCGCATTTGGAAGCACCTTTTCTCAGGTATTCAAGGCAAGATTTCGGTTGGAAAGGCTTTTGGCAGGATCCATCCTTAAAGAAATAAATGAAATAAATAATAATAATAATAATAATAATAATAATAATAATAATAATAATATGTCTTTATTTGATAACGATTAAAATACAAATCAATATTTACAATAAGATGAGAAAAAGAGATAGATTATAGATTGTCGAAATGAGAATATATACAAAAACTAACTAGATATTAATATTTAAAACGTGTATATGTAAATAATATAATAAAACTAAACAGCTAAATTGTGATTAAAAATTAATCTATTTAGAAACGCTTGTTTGAATCACTCAGTATTAACTTTGGATATTATCATGTACTGCTTCTAAGTCTAAGAGATGAGTCTTTTACCTTTGGCAGAAGTTTAAACAAGGGATGATCTCCTAAGCTTTTGATGTTGTTAAAAATGGAAAAATCCGACTTCTTCAAAAGATCTAAAATATTTAAATCCGCAGATACATACTTTCTTTTGCAACACCTAGTTAAAAACTTTTGGATTAAAGAGAGGTCTGGAGTAGATGCTCTATATAAAGATATATCATAGCGAATCTTGGATAGTACGAAATGCAATTGAAAACGAAAATGAAAATAAATAAATAAATAAAAATACATGAGAATAGATAAAAGAATATTATTAATTTGTAAAAAAAAATTTCTCTTGAAATTAAAACTTAGTTAGGGTTCATGTGTGTTTCTATCTTGGGGTTTACTCACTTGACATCGAACGGACACTGACTTTTTGCCTTTCTTTTTTGTCCCCACGGATGAAACCGAAGTCTGAAAAAGAGAAACTCATGTAAGAAAAGCTGATGTATCAAACGAACGTGATTTAGAAAGCTTTATTTTCTAAAGTTCTGATTCAAGTCAGATTAAACTAGCGAAATTATTATCTTACCAAAGTGATCACCAAAAGTACAACGCCCAAAAGAATCTTCATGGTGAAAATCGAACGTCGAAAAAATATCTCCCAATCAGGATTGATAACGGTTCCTTGTAGTACAAGATGAACTCAAAGTGAGTCCTGGTTAGTCCTGGTGAATGCTTTCGTCTCCTTCTAAACAAAGAAAAGCGATACAAATTTGGCATCAAGGAATAATAACTGACTTGATTGTATGTTAGCGTGAATGGCTTCATTAAGCGATGTTTGGTTTTCGCGTGGTGTTTTCGACCACAAACACGAAAAGTTAGCGAGAATGATTTGTTGTACAAACAATAGCAGTAAATAATGTAAATGGATTGTTAGCTCTTACAAAGTAGATCGCTTAAAACATCCGGCTAGCAATTGCTCATCAGTTAACCTGTGTTTCTCATAAAAAGATTAAAACAGTAAAGGGAAAAAATAGGTTTGTTTGGGGAGGAAAAATAAGGTATTTTTTCACAGTTCATCCAACATCGAGCTGTGCCTGTCATTCATCCACATGCATCCTAATAATTTAATAATTTAATAACTTATAATTCGCAAGATACATGAAATGATCTAATGCACTTTAGACCGCATTACAGTCAATAAGAAAAACTACTGATAATCTATACTGATCAATATTCAATAAAACCGATATCGGAAAGTAAAGAAATTGATAGAATTATTAAATAATTTAAACTAATAAAAATTACTACTATAGACACTTTTAATGAATCCTACAATGATTTATTTTCCGTGTTTGACGTCAAATTAATTCTTTTGAAATTTGTTCCTTTGAACGAAATTGAAAAGAATAAGTTTGACGTCAAACACGGAAAATAAAGCATCTAAGGATGTATTAAAAGAGTCTATATGAACAAGTCGTTTTAAGAATAGCTCTCTCCCATACTGTGTGAGAACATCAGTGAGCCTTTAATTAATAGAGATGATCACATGTTAAGAGCCTGATATCGTCCGGAGATCGAGAAGAGAGTCCGCGATTGAGTGAGCGATATAATACGGAAAACGAGTGAATAAAAATGATATCAGCTCTTAACATGTAATAATTTGTTTATTACACATTTAAGGCGCGATTGCACGGTGCAAAATTCTATTGGGGATGATTTCAAATAAGGATAGTAAAGGCAATCTCTACTCAGCTTTTCAAAATAGATCTTGGCTAAAATTCTAGGACCTTCGATCTCATTCTCAGAAAAGGGGGTTGTTTAATTCCCGTTTCAAGTTCAGTGAACTCTGCATGACTGTTGTATGCTCGAGAAACAATGTGTTATTACACGTTTTTGTAACGCGAAATATGTTTTTTGTTTGTCGTCCATCTTTTGCTCTTTTTGCTGTTTGCATTTTTCTTCTTGCCATATTTTATTTTATTTCATTTTTAAGTCAGACACTTATTCCGGCTATAAATTCGCATCAGTTAAAATTTCAAGACGTCTTACTTCAGTTGTTTCAGCTCAGTAATATATAAATGCTATTTGAATCATGTGTTGTGTATAGTGAATTAATTTGATATTTGAATAAAATGCCAGATACAGTTGCTTGGATATTCCATGAGACTTAGAATGAAGGGCTAGTTCAAAAGCACAAGTCACGTGATTTTTTCAACATTGCTTCCAAATAAAAATTTTGAAAACAGATTTGGAACAATTTGTCTATTTTGAATTTTTTAATAAACGTGGCGACCTCGTCATATAGTTTAAAACCAAGCCCTCGTGGCAGTATTTTTTCCCACGCAGTCACTGTTTGGAGGTAAATATTATGCTCGCAAGAAGTGATGACGCAAATCACTTGACAAATGACTTGAAAAGTTTTCACTGATCTCATTGGTTGTCTGATCTTAAATATGTTGGTCTTCATGTAAATCGCAGTCACTTTACAGTATAGCACGGTTTGTATCAGCATCAGTTTTGGCTCAGCTTTACGTTGAATCAAGCAGCATGAATCAGGCTATCATCGTTATTCTTCTTGCAGTTGTTTGCAGCTCAGCTTCGGGGGCCATCTCAAAGCGTCGGGTGAGTCAAAGTTTTACTTTCACTTTTGGTCTTAATCCTTTCATGCTTTCAAATTCGGCATACTTTTTTTGGGATACTTTCAAAGATTATTTTAAATACTTTTACAAACCGCTGTTGATGTACGAATGGACATAGTGATGCCATCTATCAGTCCCTATCTAAGAGTAGCATTCTTTTCTCGACTTTTAGACTACAAAAGTTTCTTAAACTTGTAGAATTTGAAGCAAATAGCAACGCGGAAAAAATACTTATAATTAATGAGACTTACCTCAGATATCTTTAAAGTCCAAAACAAGGTTGCTACGTTTATTTTATTATTATTTTTTTTTTATAGAAGACTAATTTCAAGATAAACAAATTTTTGAGATTCGTTTTTAAACTCTCAATTTATTTTCTATGTTTCCCCTAAGCTAGCGATAAAAAAACAGGTGACTTATGCCTTTAAATTCGTCACACACTGAGAACAGATTTTGAATGCCTTTAGGCAGTGACTGAATGTGGAAAAACTCACCGAAATGGAACCTTCTACCGAGAATTGAATTTGAACTCTTGCTAACAAAAAGAAAAACCGGTAACAAAAACAAAAGAAAACAGCTTTTAGATAAGTTTTCAAACTCACAGGCTTGCCAATGTGATGTTACTTGTTCACCCGAAACGAGCGATAGAATGACTTATATATGCCTTCAAATGAGTCAGTCAATCAAAACACTGAGATTAAATCATTTTGTTTTGAATTTGTGTTCACTGAAGTTTGTCATTTAAAGAGCAAATATTCCATAGAGTTCATAAGCTTTAATGGTCAGTGAAGGTAGATATCTACAATAGCATTTCATGAAAATTTTTAGGCATTTAGAAATATCTAAACTTTTGTAACTCTGCTGTGCCTGTATTTTAAATAAAACGAACAAACGAACAAACGAACAAACGAACAAACGAACAAACGAACAAACGAACAAACGAACAAACGAACAAACGAACAAACGAACAAACGAACAAACGAACAAACGAACAAACGAACAAACGAACAAACGAACAAACGAACAAACGAACAAACGAACAAACGAACAAACGAACAAACGAACAAACGAACAAACGAACAAACGAACAAACGAACAAACGAACAAACGAACAAACGAACAAACGAACAAACGAACAAACGAACAAACGAACAAACGAACAAACGAACAAACGAACAAACGAACAAACGAACAAACGAACAAACGAACAAACGAACAAACGAACAAACGAACAAACGAACAAACGAACAAACGAACAAACGAACAAACGAACAAACGAACAAACGAACAAACGAACAAACGAACAAACGAACAAACGAACAAACGAACAAACGAACAAACGAACAAACGAACAAACGAACAAACGAACAAACGAACAAACGAACAAACGAACAAACGAACAAACGAACAAACGAACAAACGAACAAACGAACAAACGAACAAACGAACAAACGAACAAACGAACAAACGAACAAACGAACAAACGAACAAACGAACAAACGAACAAACGAACAAACGAACAAACGAACAAACGAACAAACGAACAAACGAACAAACGAACAAACGAACAAACGAACAAACGAACAAACGAACAAACGAACAAACGAACAAACGAACAAACGAACAAACGAACAAACGAACAAACGAACAAACGAACAAACGAACAAACGAACAAACGAACAAACGAACAAACGAACAAACGAACAAACGAACAAACGAACAAACGAACAAACGAACAAACGAACAAACGAACAAACGAACAAACGAACAAACGAACAAACGAACAAACGAACAAACGAACAAACGAACAAACGAACAAACGAACAAACGAACAAACGAACAAACGAACAAACGAACAAACGAACAAACGAACAAACGAACAAACGAACAAACGAACAAACGAACAAACGAACAAACGAACAAACGAACAAACGAACAAACGAACAAACGAACAAACGAACAAACGAACAAACGAACAAACGAACAAACGAACAAACGAACAAACGAACAAACGAACAAACGAACAAACGAACAAACGAACAAACGAACAAACGAACAAACGAACAAACGAACAAACGAACAAACGAACAAACGAACAAACGAACAAACGAACAAACGAACAAACGAACAAACGAACAAACGAACAAACGAACAAACGAACAAACGAACAAACGAACTCGGTGAGGCAAGCAGAAAAATATGACTGACAAACAAACAAGACAGGAAAAGCTGGACGTCAAACCAAAACATATTTTATTTATTACAAATTTTCTGTTTCAGGCCTGGGATCCACTTGGTTGTAAGGTAAGTGACAACTGAACCCAATATAAGTATTAAAATAGGGAGAGTGGAATGACTCCTCACAACGAAAATATTACATAATATTCTTTCCCTATCCATGGTTTTGTACCTTTTGAGGGCCTCAAGAATTTTCGTCCTTCCTTCTAGACTACCTAATCATGTCATTATAAATTTTGCTACTACCACGTATGATAAAATTGACTAACACACCCACGTACAAAGGTGTTTTAGATTTGATACCTAATCATGATCTAGCATACTCTTTGCCGTCCATCGCAGCGGATTATGAGAGATGGACATGCATGTCCGAACCAGTTAATCTCTTTCTCTCTCTTCAAGAATGAATATGGATTACTCCCTGCATGGATGAAATCAGTTCTTCTTTTAGTTTAAAAACTCTATCTGGCCTTGCACTGACCCGTCTTAATTGAACTTCAATTTCTGTGTCATTTGGCTACTACTGCGAGTTTTCCTAGTAGGGAAAGTTAGTCCGCTGGATAACAACAACTTGCATGTTTTCTGTAGTTCTGTCGGTATTCAGGGACAAAGCTAACTGATCGAGTGAAATTTTAAACATTTTTCTTGATTTTAGGGTGGCTCCTGTCCACAACCAAAGCTCAAACAACCAAGCCCCTTCCAACCGAAATCTTGCCTTGATTACCTGAAAAGAGACCGTGACTCCAAATGCGGTGTTTACAAGATCTACGATAACGCTGGTAACAACTTTCCTGTCTACTGTGATATGAAGACCGAGCCAGGAAATGCCTGGACACTCGTCATGTCTTGGAGCAACAAATATAGATTGATAGGAATATTTCTAGTGTTGCCATTCAAACAGAACGGTCCTGTCAACGAGAACATCCCAAACTTCAACATGTACCGGCAGACGTTGTCTCGTATGCAGTCCATCAAGAGTCACTCTACACACTGGAGAGCCACGTGTAGTTACCCTACACACGGGGTAGACTACAGGGACTACGTGAGGGGAAACTTCAGGGACTTTGACATCATGACCTACCTTGGTGCTGGGGTGTGCAAGAAAGTAGAGTATGTCAATATCCGTGGACATATGGGTATCCACACGACCGCTAGATGGTGGGCGCGTCCGAACATCAACGGTTTACACATTGACAGTAGTGTTAGAGGCTGTAGATTCGCACCGGTAGCAGGATCAGTAAGAACCGAAGATAACTTTGGATTCCATCGCGCTATTAATCGCAACTTTCGATGTACCGCTAACGACAAGTCAACAACCCAGTGGTGGTTCGGTGGTCATCTTTGAACAAGAGAAACCTACCTACCCATGCAGATACGATAGCAGACCAGAACGGCCCTGCCTATGTTAGTTAACGATAAGCAACGCTTGCTTTAAGACATAAAAGAATAAATGTTGTGAATGATATGAGTATCTTAAACACTGAAGGATTAACGTACGAAACCTCAGCCTTTTTTAACGTTAACAGTTTTGCCTTTTTGACTGAATTCAAAATAGTAGTTGCCATGGTGATTCAGCGGTTAATCATGAGCGCGCCCGCGATCCGGGGTAAGACCGTTCAATTGTTTTCTACTGTAGTCTGTCACCTTAACAGTAAAACCTTATAGATAAAATTTGAAGTCAAATAACGAATGCATGCCAGCGTTAAAATAAAGTAAACTTACTGTCAAATAATTTTAATTGCTTGTAAATCTAAATGACAATAAAGGACATTATTGAAAAACCCATCCAGAAGTCTGATAGAGATGTTTCGGGATTTTATACTGAATCTAGCTACAAAACTCCAATATCTTAGTTAGTGTTCATGATGGAAGTAAACCATCCTCAGTACCGCCACGTAAACAGTCATTGGTCAAAACTGCATTTTGTACTGACAACCCAATTAACCCGCGAGTAAGTTTTGGCGCCAAAACCACAGGAGCTCCAATCAAGGCAATCGAGAAAAACACAGGACATTTTCGTTGACACGAGGTGGAATCAGAAATGTTCTTACGATCATCTCACTTCACAAGAATAATTGAAATATCAAAAAGAATTTCACATATGCTCGCTTTCTGCTTTCTTCCTCCCCACGTCACTGAGATGCTATGTTTTACGGATGGGAACCCTGTGGTAGAAGGAAACATAACATAGAAGGTCTGATTTTTTTCATGCTATATTTAATTATTATCTCAATTTTAACATTGTTTACAACAAATGGATTAAAGTATTATAAAGTCAGTCTTGTACGGTTTATTGTTTACAACAAGTTGTTTATCAATTGTCATTAATAGTTTTGTTTTAGACTGACTTTAGTTTTACATCTATTCCTTATCATTATTCCTTTTAGTACTCTCAATTATTGAAGAAGGTAAGTTAGGATTTTAATCTGGTGTAACGTATGCTTGGTAACGCTTTTCTTGTTCAAAGATGACCACCGAACCACCACTGGGTTGTTGACTTGTCGTTGGCGGTACAGCGGAACTTGGGGTTGGTGATACCATAGTAACCAAAGTTATCTTCGCTTGACACTGATCCTGAGACTGGCACGAATCCACAGCCTTTAGAGCTACTATCAATGTGCAAGGTGTACGAATTCAGAACCTGCCACCACTTAGCGGTCGTGTGGATACCGATATGTCCACGGATGTTGGCATACTCCACTTTCTTGCACACACCACCACCGATGAATGTCATGATATCAAAGTCCTTGAAGTTACCGCTGACGTAGTCCCTGTAGTCTACCCCGTGTGTAGGGTAACTACACGTGGCTCTCCAGTGTGTAGAGTGACTCTTGATGGACTGCATTCGAGACAACGTCTGCCGGTACAAGTTGAAATTTGGTGCGTTTTCTTTGACAGGAGCGTTTAGCTTAAAAACAATGGACCTGAACTGATTTAACAATCGATGTTTGTTGCTCCAAGACATGACGAGTGTCCAGGCATTTCCTGGCTCGGTCTTCATATCACAGTAGACAGGAAAGCTGTTGCCAGCGTTATCGTAGATCTTGTAAACACCGCATTTGGAGTCACGGTCTTTTTTCAGGTAATCAAGGCAAGATTTCGGTTGAAAGGGGTTTGGTTGATTAGGTTGTGGACAGGAGCCACCCTAAAAAAATGCACTACAGTTAATGGTATAGGTTAGGATATTATAATTATTTGCAGAGCTAACAAGTCCTCGGAGTTTAAGATTACTACTATGAAGTTTCGCTTTTGATCTGCTTATCAAAGCCATGAGAAATTGTCATTCCCTACAACAGAAGGATGATGAAAATGTAGCCTATTAACTTAACTTTATGGGAAGCACGGGGGTTTGATGGTTCTCTCCTGTGCTCAGGATATTTCTCCAGGTTCTCTGCATGGTTTTACTGTCTCCGCAAAAATCAACTTCTAAATTCTAATTCGATCTTTGAGCTTTCACCTAAGCATGGACTTTTCGTTCGCTGTGATTGTAACATGCTGTGAAAACTTAATAGATGGATTATAACTATTTGTGAAATATGGTGAATATTTGTTGCACGAAGGCAAAACTATGAAGATGAAATTAAAAATTCAGAAGCCATTTTTTAGTGGTTTCTGGTTTACTCACTTGACGAACAGACAATTTTTTGCCTTCCTTTTTAGGTTCTACGGATGAAACCGAAGTCTAAAAATAAAAAAAGAGAGAACACTTTTAAGAAAAACGAATCCAATTCTTTAACTTTTGAATGAAATCAATTTCGAAGAGTAAAATCATTATCTTACCAATGTAAGTACCAAAAGTACAGTGCTCAACAAAATCTTCATAATGGAAAAGAGAAGAAAAAAGAGAAAATTTTTGTTCAATCAGGATTGATAACGGTTCCTTGCAGCACAAAAAAAACCTCAAAGTGAGTCCTGGTTAGTCCTGGCGAGTGTTTTTGTCTCTTTCTAAACAAATAAAAGCGATACAAATTTGCCATCAAGGAAAAACAACTTAATAGATTTGTCAGACTGAGAGTGAATGGCTTCAGTGAGTGGTGTTTGGTTTCCCCGTATAGTGTTTTGGACCATAAACACGAAAAATCAACGAGATTAACTTGTTGTACAAACAGCAGGAGTAAACAAGGAGGATGGGCTGTTTGCTCTTACGAAGTAGTCGAATAGCCAATGTGCATGAGCTCGAAATTCTAGCACGAATCATGTTGGGAAAGTGAGTCCTTACGCTATTTTGGTTTCTCTAAAAATTCACCTGATAATTTTTCCTTTGACATTTTCTATGGAAATGAAAGTATTACAGCAGACGAAAATAAAAGAGTAATTTTTTTCCTGATAGTTCGTTTGATTTCCCTGTTCCATTTTTACCAGAATAACCTCTCCTTTTGGCTTCGGCCGAGCTCCCTTATCAGTCAATTATAGATAGCGCTAGCGGTGTCGGGGCCTAAATCTCCGGCATAGCCGTAAATGCTTCGCGCTGCCATACTGCGCTACAGTACTATGTATTTTCTGAAAAAAAAAAAACAGGAAACCTAGACGTGCATGCTTGCGCATTGCATTGCATATCAAAACCATGTGAAAATTTACTGTTCAGATTCGCAGTCGCTTCATATGTGAACAGCATCGCCATATTTGATAATGTTTTAAGGTATCGACTGAAACAAAATTGGGGACTGAAGTGTTATAGATATGGTCATGTTGTAATCGAGGTTTCCAAGCATCATTGAGCCGTTTTGAGATAAATTAAATGCTTGAAACTGATAAAAGAAATGCATGTTCGTATTTTGATACACGTTCGTATTTTGAACGAGCTCTTGCTCCTGGACGACACGTGTTTAAATAAACCATTGATTGATATTGAGTTGATTGATTGATTCATTCATGATTTTAAGCCAACAATACTGATATTGAATTTCTTTTTTATTCGGATTGGTAAGAAAAAAAAACCAACAAGCCGAGTAAGAAAGGTTTCTTCTGGGTAGAAGATAAGAGTCTTCTGACGTGTGTTTTACGATGTTTTTTTTTTTCGATTTCTGTTCCTTTTTTCAACATCACAATCTATGAACATTACGTAGCTTTAAATATATTTTCCTATCACTGAGTTGAGACCCAACAAAACCCTATTTACAATATTCAAAATACAGCATGAAATTCCCTTTTCCATGAGAATGTCACGACATGGAATTGATGCCATCCGTCCAATCAAATCATGAGAAGTTATGTTCATTTAAGCTCTCACGGTCATGGTTCCGACTCTTCTTAGTTAACGTTGCTATGTCCCACAAGCTCAATAAATTAGCTAGGAAATCTCAGAACTCTAAGTTGTGGAAAATTCATTATAAATTGTTTCAATTGTTTACTGCCCTGTGAAAAGAAAAGAAAATTGCCTCATAATCCTTGTGGTGCTTTTTAAAGCAAATACTGTGTAGTTGTTTGTGGGACAAGGTTTCAATTCCACTAGGAAAACTGCTGCAACGGTGATTGGTTTGCTTTTTGTCTAAGTCTGAACCATGAATTTTATAACGGGTAGCAAAATCTACTGATCGTGAAATGGTTTTTCGCGACGAACTAAATATGTATAACGACGTTATTGGGTGGCTGGTCACATCGGAGGTACTAATCTCTCCGTTGCATGACCAGCAAGAAACTGTTATCTTCGGTTTGCTTGTACGAGATGCGGGAATCTTGACACTACTTGCTCCTGGAAAGAAAATATGGAGTTTTTGTTACAAGGAAAAACCTTAAAACCTTACATGCTAAATTTGAGTTAGCTGTGCCCTGACTTAGATCCAGGGTTCCATCTGTGAGTTAGCCATGCCGTGACTTAGATCAGCCCAGAGGTTGTTTCAGGGTTCCATCTGTGAGTTAGCCATGCCCTGACTTAGATCAGCCCAGAGGTTGTTTCAGGGTTCAATCTGTGAGTTAGCCGTGCCCTGACTTAGATCAGCCCAGAGGTTGTTTCAGGGTTCCATCTGTGAGTTAGCCATGCCTTGACTTAGATCAGCCCAGAGGTTGTTTCAGGGTTCAATCTGTGAGTTAGCCGTGCCCTGACTTAGATCAGCCCAGAGGTTGTCTCAGGGTTCAATCTGTGAGTTAGTTATGCCCTGACTTAGATCAGCCCAGAGGTTGTCTCAGGGTTCGTTATTCTATTCGTTAGATCAGGATACCTTGATAGGAGATGTTGATCTATAGGTATAGGTTGGTTTATTTCCTTGAGTGGCCTGTATGGAAAGAATATCAAAATAAAATAAAATAAATAAATGCAACCCACTGCTGTTTTCGACATTTTTTGCGCCGGAAACATACTTACATGCTACGGCATGCTGCAACACTGAAATGGCTTCCCAAAAGAATGGTTATTGAATGAGTGGGAAATATACGGTACTGACTTACAGCACGTACACGCTACGACATGCTGCAACACTGAAATGGCTTCCCATAAGAATGGTTATCGTATGAGTGGGAAACATACGGTACTGACTTACAGCACGTACACGCTACGACATGCTGCAACACTGAAATGGCTTCCCATAAGAATGGTTATCGTATGAGTGGGAAACATACGGTACTGACTTATAGCACGTACACGCTACGACATGCTGCAACACTGAAATGGCTTCCCAAAAGAATGGTTATCGTATGAATGGGGAAATATACGGTACTGACTTACAGCACGTACACGCTACGACATGCTGCAACACTGAAATGGCTTCCTATTGCCTACATGTGAATTATCCAATCACATCGCGCAGTTACGGTTACGTTAAGTTACGCAAGGCTAAAGCTACCAATTTCCCACTCATACGATAACCATTTTATTCTTTCTTACTTTTCCTTGTGCGCCATTTGCTTGGTTTGTTATCCACGTTGACTGGTGTGCAACAGCCGGTGTTTTGAGCCTTTCTGGTGTTTCAATCTGTGATAGAAAAAATAAAATGTCATAGAAATCATGAAACGAGGCAAAAGACTGAGTTATAGTTGGAAGGTGTATAAAATCCTGACTGACTGACTTACCCTGTAAACAGGCAAAGCACGAAAAACTGCTCCAGTTTCGGGTGACCCAGTTCGTGAACTTTGAAGATGAGAATTGTAGTGCTATAAATCAAGATAATTATAAGTTAAATACTGTATAAGAAGAGCAGTGACAGACAGACAGACAGACAGACAGACAGACAGACTCGTAGACAAATGGACAGACAGACAGACAGACATACTCGTATACAAATGGACAGACAGACAGACTCGTTGATAGACAGACAGACAGACTCGTAGACAAATGGACAGACAGACAGACAGACAGACAGGGAAACAGACAGGCAGGCAGACAGACATCCAGAAAGTCTGTATGTGAGTTTCTGGGACATTCTCATACCTTTGGTTTTGATAGCGAATCGAAGAACTTTTTGGCATTTCCTTTCGCCCTTGTTTCTTCCTTAGCAGAATGGCGAAACGGATACCATCTAAAATAACAAAAATAAAAAAGAGAATATCAGTAATAATAATAATTATGAAGATGACGATTTTTTTACATAAACAATTGCAAATCTCACCACGAATAGGTAATTTACAACTGACTACTTGAATTGAAGATGATACACACAAATAATACTAATGATAATAATAACTGTTGATAATAATAATAATAATAATGATGATGATGATGATGATGATAATGATGATGATAATAGATAATAATTATTAGGCTAGAAGTGCATTCATAGTTCCACACATACCTGTTATCATCAAACATCAGAGGACAGTCAACACTACTTTCTTGGTTAGATGTGGATTTAGTAGAGAGGTTCTTAAGTGTCTTGATAGGAACCTACAGAAATATAAATGATTAGACATCATAAAATCAATAAGTAATAAATAATAAATGAGCCCGGCGGGACTCCAACTAGGGCTGTATTGCTGAGAGGCAAGCGCTCGCACATGTTTCCCATCCTATTTTACAGCATACTCTGTACTCTTCACGATTAAGATTGCTGCTGAGTGATAAGGCCAAAAAAATATGCGAGGGGTGGTGGAAATGAGCAGTCCAAAGAGAATAGATAATAAGAGGAGGAGAAGAGGGACTATGGAAGTAAAAGGGGTACTGAGAAGGGGGCGGGGGGACTTGTAGAAGATAGGAAGAGGAGGCAGCTTTGCTCGCCACTATGACTATGACTAAGCCTAACAAATTAAATTTAGTATAACGAACCTCGGTGATGTCATAGGGTCTTACAGGAGTAGATGGTACTGATTTAGAACTGGGGAGATGCCATAGCCTTGGTTGTCCGAAGAAACCAATAAAGTGACCTGGAAATAAACAGGAAAAATAAATAAATGGTCTGAAGGTTTACACATATTTTAAAAAGTTCAAACTTTTATTATAAATGTATTATTATTATCATTATTATTATTAATGACCCTTTCATTTGAATAATCAGCTCTTCAGCCCCAAACTAAATAGTATGGTGATGGTATCTTACCTGTGTCACGGTACCACACCCTAACGGAACAGTCAGTCGAGGCTGTGACTACAACCTCAGAGCTCTCCAAGTGTTCAACTCCAACTATTCGAGTCAGGTGAGCTCGCCAGCAAACTATTTGCTTTATGACGTTCTGCACAAAATAATAAGGATGTAAAGATGGTGGTAAAAATGAATTAATTGCTGGTCGGTTGGTTGATGCCCTGTTTGATACATGACGTTAGAAGTCAAGCACTTGAAAAGAAATGTGCATTTAAGTGAGGAAGGAAGGAAGGAAGGAAGGAAGGAAGGAAGGAAGGAAGGAAGGAAGGAAGGAAGGAAGGAAGGAAGGATGGATGGATGGATGGATGGATGGATGGATGGATGGATGGATGGATGGATGGATGGATGGATGGATGGATGGATGGATGGATGGATGGATGGATGGATGGATGGATGGATGGATGGATGGATGGATGGATGGATGGATGGATGGATGGATGGATGGATGGATGGATGGATGGATGGATGGATGGATGGATGGATGGATGGATGGATGGATGGATGGATGGATGGATGGAAGGAAGGTAGGATGGATGGATGTAAGGAAGGGAGGAAGGGAGGAAAGGACCAAGTATCACATAATTATATTGAAGGCATACCTTGGGCTCCTTCTTTTTACTCGTCTGTTCCTCGTTATCTTTTGGTTTGGAATCTTTAGGTGGGTCCAACAAGAAGCTCCCAACTTCCCACACAGTGACGTAGCCCTCTAAATAAATTGAACAATATAAATAACGTGATGCAGTAACAAACAAATGAGGTTAGAAAGTTTTGTGAATACCAGCACAGTCATACTTTCATTGTACTTACTCGCGTCACCGCTGATGACGTAATTACAGTCCACGTCAGTAGTTACACACGTGACTGCTGAGGCTTGTCTTCGTGTAACGGCACGAATCTCGTTCAGCATTCGTCCCTTGAATAATACAAATTAACATGTTAAAACAATCACAAAGATTATTCCCAAATTTCGAGTGAAAAACTAGAGATTCTCCAAATAGACGGACTTCACGGTAGTGAAATCATACTTTAGGCATTTCGTTTACGGCAAATGTGAAACGTCATTTGACAAGCACAAAATTCTTCAGAATTAGTGGGGAAAAAATCGAAAACTCTTCAAGTGGTAGATAAATAAAATACCTGCAAGGAGTGCTACAAGGAGTGCTGCAAGGAGTGCTGCAAGGAGTCTATTGAGTATTACGTAAAACACATAAACAAACCTCTAGATTCCAGAATCGTAAATATCCATCGTGATGACAGGACAGGACGGCAGGATCACTGATGCGTAGGTATAATGAATTCTCGTTATCATCTTTTGCTTCATCATCGGCATCATCATCATCATCATGTTTCTCATCATCAGCATTATCTTTTGTGCCATCATTGTCATTACCATTTTTGTCATCATTTTGCTCGCCATCAGTCTTTATATCGACTTTGTCTTCCTCGTCTTCTTTCATTTCCACATCTTGTGTTTCACTCATAAAGTCGGATTTCTCAGGGTCTTTGCCTTCAGTTTCCTCCATATGAGAGATTGATTTTTCTGTTTCTAGTTCACTTTCTGATTCCTCTTCTACAGTATGAAGGTGAAAAGCCCTGAAACCATTGTGACAACGACCGTCAAAATAAAATCACAGCAGAGCTCTTGGGTACTCCACGACAACAACAAAAGAGGGCCCATAATAAAGCTCTGGGGTACTAAACTGGCATCAAAATAGTATCAAAAGGAGCCCAAAACAGAACTTTTGGGGTACTCCACGAGCATCAAAATATTACTTAACGGATTCAACATTGAGCCTGGGATTACTCTACAAGAACTTCAAAATAATGTTAAACCATTGTCAAAACGACCATCAAAAAGGATCCAAATTAGAGCCCTGGGGTACTCCACAACCATATACTAACTACGAAAGGAGGCAGGTAAAGGAAACACCACGGTGTGTCTTACAACAAAGCGTCTACTGAAATACTAAAGAAATACTCATAATTTTATTGCGGATATACTACCCACTTTTCTCCATAGATGATTGGTCGTCTAACTTTATGTACAAGAAATCGACAAGCGTGTACAAGGCTTTGGTCTTCTCGACGTTGCCTTTTGGCTCCTTCACTGTGTGCGCTTCCTCTGGTGTCTGGCAACATGAACCTGCGAGTCAAATATGGCCACAGATTTCAGTATGATACATAAGAATTTTAACTAATAGCTATGTGACCAGAGTTTGTTTTATGTTTTGTCACGGTTTTCTCCCTTGCCTAGAAGATTTTTCTCTGGTTTTCCTCCCTCTATAAAAATCAATGTTTAGGTTGAGGGTTGTACGCATAAAATATTGAATGTAGCAGTAGAGTGTGACAAACAACACATGATGATTCACCAGAGTATAGAACATGGTAACTGACACATAAACTGAATCTACAGTGCAACACACAAAGGTATGAGACAACATTTAATTCATTCGCATAATTCCATGCCCAGGCTTTTCAATGATGGCTAGCTGGTTTTACCAAATAAAGTGTGTAAAAGCTCGTTTGGCAACAAAAAACCTGTGCATGGAAGTATGCAAATACATTAAATTTGGTCATATCTTTGCGCGTTGGGCTGTAAATACGATCTATGTGATTCAAGAGAAATTACCTTGATATAACTTTCTCCGTCTCCAAGTTCCACATTATTATCGCACCTTCACTCGTCCCAGCCATTAACAGAGACCCACTGCAGTACTCCAGGCACGTAACTTCACAGGATCTCAGTAAGTTCATCTACAAAAACATGAGTACATAATAACTTACATACGATCTCTTTACTTTAACCAAATTTTATTCAAATTGGTCGCCTATATTTCGATTCCGTGTATACAGCAAACAAAAGATGTCTAACCAATCTAGACCACAATGGACGTGATGTTCGTTATCTTAAAAACGGTCTGTTTCATTCGCGTTGTGGGAATTATCCGTAATTAGCCGTGGGAAGCGTAGCGCTCCTGTCTCAATCAATGAATATAAATGTAACAAAAGCGACAGCAATGTCTCATGAGGCCATGCGTGTTCAAACGTCGATCTTCTCATGAGCCGAACGCTTTGAAAACAATGGATAATAAGGCGGTCTTCTTTAATGTCATTAGGTTCGGCTCATGAGAAGATCGACGTTTGAACCGGGTCTTAAATTGCAAACCTGTTTTGAGAAGTTAGATTCTTGTCCAATGCCTGGAAGTGGTGCTCTAGAAATAAACGGTGTTGGACCCTCTAAAAATATAAGAGAAGTTCTTGTAATCAAAAATTGTTGCCTTGATAAAAGAATGTTATCCATAACCGACTACTCCAATTTTTTGTTTTGAATTTTAATATATAGCCACGTCCTATAGACCCCTTTTACGCGACGTTAAAGCAGCTCAATTTGGAGGACAAAATAGAAGAATTTCAATCTCCTGAGAATTGGAACCTGTTGTTTTGTCCTCCAAATTGAGCTTCATACTGACGTGCTGCAAGGGGACTACAGGTTGAACCTTTATTTTAAGATATGGCACAAGACATACCTGGAACAGTAATTGGATTTGGTGGAGTGAATGAATCACTCAGGATTCTCAGCTCAGAAAACATCTGTATGTCATAACAATCCTACAAAGAACAAACAAATATTCAATTAATATTTGAATGTGAAAACTATACACTTTCTATTGAGTTTAAAAGTTAGAGCAAGAAACTGAAATCATTAATTGGAAGGAGGGAGTGCAAAAAAAAGAGGGCACGGACTTCGGGTCACCCTTACGTTGGGAGGAAGAGAAGTGAAGATACAGTGATTAGTATATACAGCTATTTTAAAAATAAGATCTATTCAGTTGTCAATGGCTTACCTCGAGGATTCTAATGCCTTTACCCCACGATGACACTAGTACACATCGTCTGTCACCAATGTTGTGATACACTAGACCTGTGATGGTGTTCTCTTGGTGTTTATTGGGCTCGTCTGGGAACGACTTGTATAACTGTCCACTTCCAAAATCCCAAGCCTTGATCGAACCTGAATCGATAAGATCATTCTAATCAGAAGAGATAAATATGAAAACCACAGGAATCCCAATTTAGTTAACAAAAGTAAAATCAAATAATAAAAAAACCTAAAATATCCTCGCTCTTTTAGAATACATCTTGTCAACCCCATGAATTATACGCGAGTGATAACTTTTCAAGTGGATGGCAAGGATATCTCAAGACGCTTGGCGGCTTCGCTGGTCGTGCGTTAGCAGAAGTAGCAAAGTGCTACATCAAGGGACCTGTTATAAATGTGTAGTGGCCTTGTAGTAGTTAAAGATACTATATGATATATCCTGGGGAGCTATTCCCGCGTTGAGCAGCACGAAGTCGGCTAGGCTCATAAAGTGTCAAAACAGGGTAAAAAGTGGCAAAAAATAAGAATAAATCATACCATCGTACGCTCCTGTGACAAGTCTATAGCCTGTGTTATCTATATTCATAGCTGTGATTTCATTGGACGAGCCGTGAGCATCCGGGACCTGGTAAACCGCTTGACCTGTCTCCATTTCCCAGACCTGAAAAAGATATAGAGTAGAACCTTTATGATCCGAACATCTGTTAAGCGACCAACCTCTATTTAGCGACCAGTTGTCAAAGTCCCAAATAGGGATTTCGGTTCGGCGATTTCGAGGGCAAGTGTACAACGCTGCACCCCTCCCTGAACAAAATCCTGGATCCGCCCCTATGCTATGACAAGAGGGGTGAATGCGATATTAACTTTTAACAAAATATTAGGACAGTTTGGAAAGAAACATAGATGATAGCTGTTAGATGGCTTCGTCTGAGCCAACCAAAGGGCTCGCCATCTAACCACAATGCTTCAATAAATCCAGAAACCCTTTGAGTGTCGTGATGAACTCGGAAAAGTTTTAGCTAGATAACTGTGTTGGTTTACCTTCATGGTTCCTTCTGTACATACACTAATAACTTGACTCATGTGAGGATTGTAGAGAAGCTGAGGAAAAATGGGTCAAAAATGCATGGAGTTAACAAGCTGACTAAACCGAGTTCCGACGCGTAATTCCCCCCTGGTTTCCTTGGTATTTCATTCATTCTTATTCTATGTATCTTAGTTGGACCATGTACTAATTTATCAATGACCAATACCCTCTACAAAGCGAGCGATCGAGCTTACCTGGCTAAGTGGTCGGTCATGAGTATGAGGTACTTGTAATGAGTCTTGTATGGCTCTTGTTAACGGCCATGTATCAATGACACTACAACCTAAATGAACCAAATATATCATATACCAATACAACTATTTAAGCACGGAAAACACAGGATTCATGTTCCTATATCAGTACTTTTCAACTAGATAACAATGTGACACATACCGAACTGAATGAGTACTTAGTTTACCTGTTATAAGTCTGTCGTTCTTGGCATCAAATAGCATGGATGAAATGCGCTTCTCTCCTGGTCGTACCTCGTTATCCGTGAACACCTAAGAAAAATTGGGTCAAGTCACTTTATCCTCATGCATGCGTGCACTCAGGATTCCAAGGGAGTCAGGGTGGCATGGTGGAAAAACGATTGCCTTTCACCCCTGGGGTCCTGGGTTCGATTCCCAGTCCCCCTTGCGAGATGAGTTGGTTGGTTCTCTCTGAGGCCCTCTGAGGATTTTTCCTTCTTCCTCTCAAGCAACCCTAACTAATTCAAACTGGTTTGCACTGTGCTCCTGGGTCATACATGGACTGTATGGTGGCTGTCAGAGGCGCCTTCACATGCTTTTAGTTCGACCCTAAGCTGTGCCACTGCTGCACTTAAGAGTGGAGTCTTGTGATAAACTCTCCGTATGACGTACTAGGAGGGTTCTTACCTGGAGGCATGTTAATGTTTGAATATCCCATACTCGAAAAACCTAAAATAAGATCATAACAAATATTCAATAGGATTTCACACTGAAAAAGTTAGCTCTTCTAAGAATGAGCGTAAGATTCCCATATACATGTACTAACTCAGTTAGTCATTCTTGGTCTCTGTCAATCCAATTCCAATGGAAAAAGTATAATTTTGATTGAAGGAAGTCAAAAACCCAGACGTCTTGGGCTCTATTGGTCGCCTAATTACGAAAGTGGGTGTAAAGATTGGTTTACTTACACGTGCTGTAGAGAGACTGATTAACTGTTGGTCTTTCTCGTTGACACAAACCTCCACTATCGTAAATAAGTGACCAATCAGTTTCCCTGAAAGAAGAAAATCAGTAATTACACACGACCTTCGAGACAAGGAGAACGTGAGAGAGGGTAGGAAGGAAGGAAGGAAGGAAGGAAGGATGGAAGGAAGGAAGGAAGGAAGGAAGGAAGGAAGGAAGGAAGGAAGGAAGGAAGGAAGGAAGGAAGGAAGGAAGGAAGGAAGGAAGGAAGGAAGGAAGGAAGGAAGGAAGGAAGGAAGGAAGGAAGGAAGGAAGGAAGGAAGGAAGGAAGGATGAATTACCTGTTGGCCTTGTGAAGATCAAAGGATGCCATATTCGGACGATTTTATCTGCACCTTTGGGGAAAAAATTAAATGTGATTAGTTTTTAAACATGTTAAAACATGTTGTCATTAAAAAAAAATTACTTGGAAAATCTTTCATTCTTTCACCAGGATCGAATTCTTTTTCTTATTCCAATATTTTATCTCCTTCTATCCATCATTTTCATACACATTTTGCGAGATAGACGACAGTTCTTTACCTGCAGTAATGATAACGTTAGCTCTCATACAATAATCAAAGCAGTTAACACCTTTAGGCACAGCAAGCTCTCTTACAGGACTGAAAGAAATACAAAATACACCAGAACGTTTGTCACAATAGAAATATTCAAAGTCTCTCAAGTCAAGGTACCATTACTTACGGTGCTTCCCAATCACGCGCGCGAAATCGTAAAATTTTCTGTCACGATAAAATAGGGTTTGGTGGACGTTAATCAAAGTGTTGTGACATTGTTGGAAAACACAAAGTTTTCAAAAGTTTTCAAGGGCACGTGCCTATGGAATGTCATGGAAACGCCTTGATTGACGTCCGCCAAGATCTTCTTCGATTCTGCGCGTATGAAGATGCGGTAATACAAGCAACTAAAAGGTGCGCAACATATTTTCTTTGTTGCAAAAAAAAAAGCTCTTTATGTTGCACAACCTAATTTCGTTGTTGCACCGGGTGGTGATACGAGCAATGTTTGTACTACGGCAGCTTGCAACGCAACAGAGTTGCGCAACAAGTTACACAAACTTGTTGTTTGTATTACCACACCTAGTTCATAGATTTAATGCAGGAACATTTTCCAACATGTGACATGTCTTGCAGTCTATTGAGATCGAGATGTTAAGCAGAATTACCAAGAATAGAGCCCGTTGTCATGACTTACCCATTGTTTAACACTCTATCAAGGTTACCAAGAACAAACGAACATGTTGAACTCGGTGAACAGCAACCAAACATTTCTAACTGTGGGAAATATGTTATCTGGAAATGACATGATCAACGTTAGAGTGTGAACCATACAGCTCCAGGTGCGCACTCTAAAAGTATCTAGTAGGATAAAAATACCTAGGAACTGTTTACGTCATTATTTTGCTATGGGCTAATCTGATGTAATGTTTATTGAAGAAGTAGAAAATATGCGCACGTACTGTGTGCAGTTGTAAAGCACGCAGAGATTGGCAGAACATGAGAGTAGTGTTAGGAGAAGCATGATGTGAGTATTCTGACAATCTCCAAGTGCTTTATATAGTAATTGCACATAGCACAGTAAGCAAGTTTTTTATATCTTTTATAAAATACAAATGCACACTTGTGCTGTGTACTCTCATAATGCACACGCCATCAACCAATCACAAAGTGAGATTATATCAGTTAATAATAGTTCAATAATAGTTTTGCGTGAGAGTGAAGCATTGCATTATGGCGTTAGAAATGTTCCAATGATGTTATTGACCCCAGCATAATGTAGAAATTAACTACAAACAAACAAAGAGAGATTGAGGAAGATATTTGTATGGACTTACTTTAAGAACCCAGTCATCATGAAACTTTCTTCGCTTGATTTCACTATAAAATAAAATAAAATAAAATAAAATAAAATAAAATAAAATAAAATAAAATAAAATAAAATAAAATAAAATAAAATAAAATAAAATAAAATAAAATAAAATAAAATAAAATAAAATAAAATAAAATAAAATAAAATAAAATAAAATAAAATGACCCAACCCTATGGACCCTAGAAGTGGTAAATTGGCATCTACATAAGACCTAAAGCTTGCGTAATCCATGACCCTCACCTGCTAAGCTTGCTGGGCTCTATATTAACAACAACAGAATCTGCTTTGGTGTTAGAGTTCTTCATGTGAAGATCCTTGGAGGAGATGGTCAACATGTTTACGTAACCTGTAGAAATACACGCCATAACAAGATTTTTTTTAGTATGGGTAATTATATGGTTTTAAGTGCAATTTCAGGGGTGGATCCAGGGGAGGGGTGTAGGGGGCATGCACCCCTGTGGGTCGACTTCTTGCTCCTACTTTACTTCAAAGACAATAATACAATACAAAATAAAGTTTATTGCAAAAGTGTGTTTTTCAAAGAACTTCAAAATAGCACGAGCCCCTAGGGTGAGTTCTATTGAAGTGAAAATTAATTCCAAATTGAATGTAGAATCACATGATTACTCATTAATAATATGCATGATTTTCTTTAATTAGCACTGCAGTTTAAATTACTTTCTTCTGCTGTGTTATCATTTAATAGTACTGGTCTCAGCCAATCAGAATCGAGTACATTTTTTATGGATATTATTGATGATTGAACGACAGGGACTAAAGAAGACGTACCAGTACAAAACTATAAACCTTTTTAACTTGGTTATATTGTTTGCATATTTCAGACCATGTATCATTCTCTTGAGCATTATTTTTTTGTTTAATTGTTGTGCATGAGAAGACACATGAATATGGATACAACTCAAACAAAGAATCTTATTCTCAAGAGAATGACACATGGTCTGAAATGGGAAAACATTACACCCAAGGTAAAGAGGTCCATGAAGGCTGGAGTTTTTGGAATCTGCAACATTTAGCCATAATGTGTGAGGTACAACGTTACCTTGGTCATCTCCAAAGAGTAAAGTGTCTTCATTCATAGAGTTGGATTTCCATGGGATGTAAGTCATGCACTGAGGAGAATTCTCCATTGGCTTTATCTGATAAATAGTCTGTGCAATAGAAAAAAGAAATAATTTTTACAATTAAAATAATGGCACATTTGGAATCAAGGGTGGTCTAGTAGTGCACTCGCCTCTTGCCTTTTGCCTTTGGGGTCTCAGAATTGATTCCTGGACTTGGCATCACATGTAAGTCGAATTTGTTGGGTCCCTTTTAAGGCTTCTCTGTGGGTTCCCAGGTGTTACTTCCCTCCAAAATACTAAATTTGAGTTCAATCTGTGAGCCATGCCGTGACTTAGATCAGCCCTGAGGCTGTTTCAGTGTTCGATCTTTGAGTTAGCCATGCCCTGACTTAGGTCACCTCAAAGGTTGTTTCGATCAGTGTTCAATCTGTGAGTTAGTCATGCCCTGACTTAGATCAGCCCAGAGGCTGTTTCGATCAGTGTTCAATCTGTGAGTTAGCCATGCCCTGACTTAGATCAGCCCAGAGATTGTTTCAGGGTTCGATCTGTGAGTTAGCCATGCCCTGACTTAGATCAGCCCAGAGGTTGTTTCAGGGTTCTATCTGTGAGTTAGCCATGCCCTGACTTAGATCAGCCCAGAGGTTGTTTCAGGGTTTGATCTGTTAGTTAGCCATGTCCTGACTTAGATCAGCCCAGAGGTTGTTTCAGTATTCGATCTTTGAGTTAGCCATGCTAGATCTTAGATCACCTCAAAAGTTGTTTCAAGGTTCAATAAAATTGAAGGACTTTTCATTTGTGCTGTAGGGTTTCAAGGTGAAACTAAAGACGTCATGTTTCTGCTGGGCTCAAAATAACAGCCAATCAACGGTCAATATCCGGCCAAATTTGGTACTTGACCAGTCAAATACAGTTTTGAAAGGACATGTTGACCGGTCGTATTTGATAAAAAAATAAATAAAATATCATATGCCAGACATCTTGACCGGCATATGACTGGCCATTATTTTGAGCCTTGTTTCTGTATCAAAGTTCATTTTACTCACAGCCTGTTTTCGTTTTGCTCTGTAATCCCACAATGCTACAGCTCTTTCAGATGTTACCTGCAAGAAGCAAAATGTTGGTGAGAAATTTTGTGTCGCTATTTTACACTGCAGTTTATTATTAACACAGAAAATGCTGTAAATAGAACCCTTGCAGCACTTCAGAATGCAGGCCAATTTTGAGGACAAAACAATAAGTTTCCAATTCTCAGGAGATTGAAGTTCTTTTGTTTTGTCTTCCAAATTGAGCTGATTTGTGCTGGGCTTTAGCCATCATTTGGACAGTGGTCCTGTTTCAAAACAATTGTTTGCTTTCAAAAAAATTGGTTTGGTTTTCTCAGGTAATAAAATATTTTTTACAAGGGGAAAAATGGTTCTGATGGTAAAAAGTGGTCCGGTTATTACTGGACCAACTGTACTGGTGGCTACGGCCCTGTGATATCATATGAAAGGGGTTTATAAAGTGTATTCTTACTGCTATCCTCCGTAGACTGGGTAAAAATCCACAACCAGTGACCCAGGATGATTCCTGAAAAGATTTGAAAGATGAGAAACTCATTATAGCATATGTTGAAATGAAGGGAAATAATGTGAATTTACACTAATACTTACGTTGATATCGGTGCAGGCTTGTAAACGAAACTGAAAAGAAAAGAAGGTTTACACAAAGGTTTTTATTCTCATGGGAATAAACATGGCACCATGTGATTGAGGTCCATAATAATAATAATTAGCATTTATACAGTGCTGTTTCCGGAAGCTCAATGGCACAAAGGTATATGAAAGGATCAAGTCCAATCTCAATGGACAGGAGTTTCTGGTAGTAACTTATGAAGGGCGGTCAGGGAAATATATATTCTATAAGTTAAGCAAACAAATAAAAATTGCTCTGGTGTGTAGTATGTAAGGAATTCTAGAGTTAAATAAATACCTTATTACTCCACTGGCAAATAATACCCTTCTGAGAAGCAGTGACAAAGAAGTTGTACTTAGGTACATGTTCAATGGATTGTACAACATCTCTTCTCTTCTTGTCTCCTGTTACAAAAATAAAAGCAATATTAGGTTGATAATTGGACAAAATTATGGTTGACAGTAAATGGATATAATGTCCAATCAATATTGGCACTAATGTCCAGCCAAATGCCTCTTAGGCTAGTCCTATTGACCAGTCCCATTGACCAGTTGTATGTTAAACAGTCCAAGGTGGCAAGTTCTCATGTTTGGTCATTAAGTCATATTTGGTCATACTAATATCAGAAGCAGAATAATTGAAAGTGAACTGCAAATGTATTCTAATCTACTTAGCACTGAAGCAAGGGAAGCAGAAAGACAAGCCTTAGTTTCAAACCATGTATGCTCTCTGCTCCGAATGGCTGTCATATCTCTGCATGGGATACTGGTTTGATTCCTGGACTTTCTCCCTTGTTTTGAGAGTTTTTCTCCAGGTTCTCCAGTCCTCTCCCTTAGCAAAACCTAACACTCTAAATTTCAATCTGTGAGCTACATGTAGCTGTGTCCTGACTTTGATCAGCCCTGCAGAGGTTGTTTCAAGGTTCAATCATGAGTTAGCCATGCCTCTGACTTTGATCAGCTGATCAGGTCTTAATGTTTCATGGTTCAATCTGTGAGTTAGCCATGCCTCAAAGGTTGTTGCAGGGTTTGATAAAATTTGAAGGGCTGAAAGTTTAAGGCATGGGTTCTGTTATTGTCTGAATTAATCTTCAATCAAGACTGATGAGGCTGTGTTATCTGCCAAAGTGGTACAGTATATTGCTGGTATGTAAAAATCAAATCCAATAATTGCTTTATTTTATCAGACATTTTGTAACATGAATGAACTTTGCATGATAAATTTATTATCTACAGAAAAACCTACAGATAATACATTTATGTTTTCAAGTTCACATCCTATCAGGGATTAATAGAATATCCTCAGCCAATCAGAGGTAATATACCAACCTCCTGCCTCACCAACTGTGCGTCGTTTGCTTGTTGTTATCACAGAGGAAGTGTCTTCATTAAGGAGGAGATCTGGTACCTCATCAGTAGCCCCACCAATACCAAACAGCTTCAAACACAGAAAGAATAGAAATATTCACTAAATTCAACAATAAATTCATCACTTTTAAGAAGAGTTGAAAACTATATTCAGTTATATTCTATATTTAGACTCTCATGATGATAATTTCTATGAAAAAATTATAGCACAACATGAGGCCAATAAACAACCAATTAAAATTGAGATATTTTGAAATTCACAGAAAATTTATTTCCACGTGAACATGCACCTTTCAATTAATTTTATTAATAAGTTTAATTTACTCTTGAAAGAGCTTATTCAATACCTAATTATGATTCTATACAGAACTATACCTCACTCCAATCGACCTCCGCATCTGGATTTAGAGCAATTTTCCTAAACAATGCTTTTAGGTCCTGAGTAGTAACATCATTACCGAACAAATTTCTGATGGCTTCACAAAACGGTTCGTATCCTGAAAGATTAATGAATTGTTTGTGTTAAAGATAAGCCAATATATATATCTCGAGACAGACGGAAATCAAAGTCCAGATTTTACAGAGAATACAGATAAAAGAGACGTAGGAAATATTTACCATTCGTGAGCCGATCTTGTAAAATCTGCCTTCTTTCTTCGGGGTTTAGTTCTTCATCAACGTAAGTGAATTCTTTAATAAATTCATCGAACAACTGTAGTTTCGTTCGAAAACTTCCACTTGTGTATGGCCGGGAGCTATTTTGACGCTGTAACATAGTAGTTCTTTACGATCCATACATGTTTATCGAATTTAGTAGTAATCAGCTTTAACTGGTTGATGTTTAAGGCATGATTACAAGCATCTTGTCGATAGAATTGTCGTATTTATGTAAACATGGAACCCTCGAGTCGAAGGGCTTTGTAGAGTCTCATTACCACAGCAACGTGATAATTACTTGTGAACCAATCAAAATCAATCTTATGTTTTATTGGTATCAAGGACCAATCAACAAAGTCTTTAGAAAACTCTTGCGGGTCCGATATCATTAAAAAAAAGGCGCGAAATGTTTTTTCCTAAACTTTTTCTTTTTTTAAATCTTGAGGTTTAAGGAGCAAAATAAATGCGTTATTAGTTTTAAGGAATAATGCAGCCATATCTATATTTTTTTATTTCAATACTTTATTTATTTATGAAATCCTGCTTGGGCTCCCTGTGGCAGTCTTTTTAAAAAATGCTGCTCACTTTCCCGCCATAAACCTTCAACACGTGAGTCAAAATATTTTGCTTTCTTATGCAGTTTATCTTATACTTAAATGTTTTTCTCTTATATTCTTTTTCTTACGATTCATTGAAGGTTTGTATAACTTTTATGGTCCTCGAGGAAGAATTCTACGCCCTTTTTTTTAAACTTTTTGTACAAGGTATGTACAAAGATCCTACGTCTTTTAATCACTCAGAAAGGGAAGCGACATTCCTCATCATTTTGTTGCCTTCCAAGAACTTTTTACCCTTTTCTTTCTTTTGTTGTTTGTAATTAAGTTAAATACTCTAAGAAAGTGGGGTTTTCACTTCTACTTTCTTGAAAATATTCTTGTATTTTGACCTGCATTAAGGATAGACCGCCATTTTGTTTTTAAAGGAATATAATATTGGGATCCCTTTGTCATGCAGTTAATGGTCAGTGGGACAAGAAGAAAAATAGAAAGGCAAGTTGAAATGTTTTGTCATATCGATAAAGTGTAACGTGTTATTTATGAAAAAAGTTAATGTTTGTAAAACCAATTGGCCAAGGAGTCCTACATGATATTTGGTCTGCTTTAGGGAGGTTGACAAAGGGGGGTCTCTTGCATTGGGACCCCCTAGTGGTACTACCATACTTATTACCATAGTGATTTATAGATTATTAACAATTGCATGCTAAAATAGCATGGATTCTATTGATGCTTTATTGTCGAAATGGGGTAAAAATATCTTGTCAAAAAAGAACAATCTTGCCAAAAATAAGGCAGACAACAAAGCTTGTGAACAGCAAACAAAAAGTTTAAATCAGAACAATAACTTAAAAAGCCAATTATTAGGTTAACTAAAATATATCAGGGATGTGATATATAGCAACAAATTTGTACTTATAATGATAAGTACAATAGCTGTAACTTTTATTAAAAAAATGGCTTGTTTTGCTAGCCATTAATTAACTGCAAGGTATACTGAGTGATTTTAAAGTATCACCCAGTAGATTATAATGGGAATATGATATCAGCAGGACCATATAACTTATATATATACTCTCAAATAAGAGTTGAATGGTTTTCGTGATACGAGTACATCCACCCACAAACTTTAACGCTAACCACGGCTGTGCTCTCAGCAGGACAAGTCTGACTAAACTATAATGTACCAGCTCTAGTTGCGTGGTATTTTTATAAACAGAGCAATATTGATTGATCTGTTGCAATATTCACATGTGGTTTTAGGGGAACAGGTGTGATTACGATGCGTTTCATGTATATATATTTTTGTTATGTCTAAGTAGTCCTAATTAATGGAATTTAAACTTTCCACTCATCAATAATCCATCATTGTTTTATTCAAGTTCATTCAAGTTCAATTCTATTTAGTTAAGTAAAGATACACTTACAACACCCTTAAAACATCTTAGAAATTTATCCAACAACATTAAGATAATTAAAAGACCAAGTCTAAGTTATCAATTTTTAAATTATTAACAAAGTTTTATTATATAATTATCTGGTTTGACCATGCATTACGTAAGAAAAAATCAAAGCATGTGGAGTTCACAATGAAAGGCCTTTATTTTAACTTTTACAAAAGAGGTAGGATTTCTGTTACTTTCTTTATGAGAAATCCCACTATATTCAATACCAGTTTTCCTTGAACTAACCATCGTATTTAAAATTTGAACAATTCACATTGATTTGCCTCAGTTCTTTCCATATTTTTTAAAATTTTTAGCTTGCATTTAGATTTTATTTCTCTCTTTATCTCTCTCTCCCAGTGAAAATCTCATGGAATCTTAACAAATACCTGTTGTTGCATTTTTAATGGAAGCATGAGTCTCTTGTCATCTAAATTGGCAAAAAAAGTTTTTTCCAGAGGAGAGGGTCAGCTGTGGATTCACAGTGCTGTGCAGGCCATCCCCCATGATCCCTCCTCCTCTTCACTCCCCATCCCTTCCCATTCCCCATTCCATTCCATTCACCCCCTTGAACTGCCACACAGATCAGCATGACTCTGTCAACAAGTATGCCATTTAGAGGTCTATTCAAATCTTCCCTGATAACTGACTCCTACACATGGCCTTTAAGTTATTTTAAGCAATTAATTCAAACATAAGGGTAAGATTTAGTGGAATCAAAAAACCTGCTGTTACCAATTAACTTTATCTTGTTCCAATTAATTCCTGCACTTTTAAGATCAGTACAAGTATTAGCTCTTTAGAATTAATCAAGGGGTCAGTTGTACCTCTAAAAGTCATTTCCGTGAGAAGTTGACCTTACTACTGGACCACGCCCTTTGAATGGTGTCCATGTAATTCGTGTCGAATGGGATATCAAAGTCTTCATTCATCAATAACAGATAGGAAGAGTGATGGAATATCGCACTCTGTGAGGTCTAATAATTCGATGTTTGTTCCGCTGTTGTATAAGTGTATCCATCTACGGACCAGATAACCGACTGACTGACCTTTAATAGGTGTATTCCGTTTATCAAGGTATTATCGCCGAGGCACAGTTTCCCTTTTGATGTATCACTCAACCGAAACGATTATTGTGGTGTTTATATTCAGCGGTTTTTCATTAATGGGATCAAGCCCATCGCCACACCCTTTCTTTGCTCTAACAGATTCCCACGCAACTCGGTCTTTTTTAATAATTTACGACGAACAAAATCATCGGCGTCAAGCTCCTCTTTATATATTTACCATCAAGTTGTAGTCAGTCGTCTATGTACGTAAAAAAGCCTATCAAAGTAAATAGAGGATTGGACAAAGGCGCGCGTGTCTCAAGTGTGTGGGTTTGGTGTTGGTGATGTTGGGAGGGAGTGCGAGTAGCTGCGGTTTAGGAAAGGTGAATGTCCGCGCAAACATTACTATACGTACAAAAGGCGTATCAAAGTAAATAGAGGATTGGACGAGGGCGTATGTGTCTCAAGTGTGGGTTTGGTGTTGGTGATGTTTGGAGGGAGTGCTAGTAGTTGCGGTTTAGAAAACGTAAATGTCCGCGCAAACTTACAGTTGCGTAGCCAGGATTTTGCCTTGGGGTGGGGGGGGGGGGGGGGGTGGGGGTATTCTTGTATTCGTTCCATAGACCTTTATGAGAATTCTACCTAGTGGTGATCGGGTTTTTTGAGAGAGTGCAAGTAATTGCTTTTTACGAAACGTCAAATGTTCGCACAAACTTTACTTTGCGGGGAAAAGTAGATACTCAGTCATTATATAGAACAAATCGATGTACGTTCCATAGACCTTTGTGAGAATTATTCCTTATGGTACTCGTTCCTGTGCGCCAATGCCCTCTTAAAGGTTCGCAGTGAATGCCGGATATACCACACTGCCCCTGTGAGAATTAGACCCAGTGACAACACACGCAATTCCGTAGATTCAGTGAATGATATACCGTAACCCTGTGGTACAATCCCACCCTAAAGGTTCGCAAGAAACACACACACTTCAGTAGATTCAGTAAATCACATATTTATATACTCCGTACTCAGTTTAAAAGACTAAAACTAGATCTGCATTTACAAAATAGCGTCACATTCATACATGTTTATATAGATATTTATATATAAACAAAATACTAGAAACTGTTTGACGGGAATATAATACATCATCATTCATCATCATCATCATCATATTTTGTTAACATTTTTTTCTGTGAACTATTCATAATCATAAAAAAGCGTAGTCTACCCTTTTTTTCTCCTTTTTGAAAGGAAACTACTTTTCTCATATTCACACAATCATCAGATTACAATTAAAGCTGGGGTCATTCTTTGCTAAACATCGTATGGCGGGAAATCTCTAAAAATAACTAAAATCTGCCAGAAAGTTTTAACTTCTGGGTGCAATAAAATGTTTTCCCTTTCTAATATCTAACCTCTTTGACAGCTTATATATTTAAACTTTTATCGTTAATTTCCTTGTTTTTTAAAGTACGGTGAATTCAGGGCATCAGCACAAGAGACATTCGTTGCCATGAAATGTGTGCTTTGACGACGGTGGCTAAATTTAAAACGACCTATACTTTCCGGTAACAGAGCGGTTAAAGCACGAGTGGGAAGCGCGCAATTACTGACTTGCAGCAATCACTGGTACTGAAGTAACTCCACGTTGCTTTTACGTGCATCATGTAATCACAACGCGTACGCTAAAATCAAGAGTACAGTACTATCAATTTTTCTTATAGTTTCCCACTCATACGAAAACCGATATAGCTACTTCAATTTCTGGCATATAGAACCTCTTGCAATAAGTCCTTAGCGGCTAGAGAAAGGTTCAGTATTACTCTCAAGTAAAGAAATTCTCTGCCGTTTGACTTGGAATTAGAGCAAGGGTTTCATAGATCTTTCTCTCAGTAATGCTCACTCATTAGAATATAAAATTTCTTATGACCTACGAGGTCAAGATATTGGCTTAAGGGCGAGGATGTTAAGCGGGAACGTTTTGCAAATAGCACTAAACTGTAATGTGAAATTTGGAACATAATCTCAAAATGTTGCCCTTTTTTTCGAGTTTACAGCGCGTGCATCACCGTGAGAAAGATCTATTGTTATCCCATTTAAATCGTCTTGAAAATGTGATTGAAACAGGATGACGTTACGCTCAAAGTAAAGTACTCTAACTTCTAAAGCTCACGTATTCGTTCAACACGAAAAGCTGTAAATTTAGCCAACGACCGTCTTTTTCAGTTGATAAAATTCTTAAAACAACACAGCAATAGTAAAAACTTTGTTCGATCGATACTAAGAATTTCTCCCTCAAACTCGAGGTGATACGATCATATATTTTCTCTCTTGTGACCCCAAAATAACGCCCTAGTTATCATTTCGAATTGATCTTGTTCTTTCTCATGATATACAGTGTACTCTTCAAACAAGTACAGAATTTGACAGCCAAAGTATGCCTATTAGTTTCAAAACTTTTACGTGTGTTCCAACGACGAAGCGGCCATCAACTTCTCGTTGTACTTGAATTTCATCTTTTGTTAATTGCTCTATATTTCTATATCACATCTGAACTGCAAACTTTTTTCTCAAGAACAGAAACAAGAGAAAAAGGTACACTTGACGTGATTAAAAGCAATAATTATTCCAATACGTACCAACAGGGTAGCTAGAAAGATTAAAGGAATTGCTGCTTTTCATGTCATCAAGTATTCGCGCTTTAGTCTGTGATGTCTATGGTAGGCATCACATAGAGTTATAGCTTGCTGATGCTTCTCGATCCATTTCTTTTTTGAAAAACAAAAAAACTTTCCTAGAATTAGTTCTTGCCAGACAAGACCTTTGGTTCCCTTGCCTGACAAGACATTTTTTGGAATTGGTTTCCTTGCCTGACAAGACCTTTTCTGGAATTGGTCCCCTTACCGTGGACCGAGCGTAATAAGTTGCCAAGTTGGTACATATCAGATTTTATATTTCGAAACAAACCTAATGATTCATTCAGTTCAACTCTAATCTGTTTTGAAACTTGTTGTAGTTATAACTCGTGGTCATTTTAACTTGAGTGCATGTCCATAACTGACTGTGTCATAACCCCTTCGCTAACTATAATCGAGGGTGAGGTCTGACTCGACGAAATAAGCTGCCCTGCATGTCCAGGGTGATGTGCATGTGCATGCGGATGTCCAGGAGGCGGCATCATCATAGCGTGAGGGTGTCCAGGAATGTACATTGGTTGTTGGACTGATGGTTGCATGGCTTGTCTATAGGCATGTGAAGGTAACTGAGCGTGCATGGTATGTGATACAGTTGTTGGCATCTGCATGGTACCAACCCCACTGGACACAGTATCTGACATGTACCCACGTGGTGGGAAGTGACCCTGAGGGCTGCCATCAAGGTGGTAGTTTGGATGCGCCGGTGGATGGTGCTGTTCAGGATAGTACCCTGGAGGAGGATGTCCAGGACCAGGTCCGTACCTTGGTGGACCAGGAGAAGGAATCCCTTGGCCAAGAGAATTTTTTCTTCTTCTTGATTTAAATACCGTTACAACTGGGGACTTTCCTGCACGATTCGACGCATCTATCATTGGTTGTACTATTCTTCTTCTGGCATTGATGAACCTGGGTCGGAAGGAGGGGTCAGTGTTAAGAACGTTAATGATCGAAATCTAATTAGGAACATGAAACATCGTTCATGTATTCATTAATTAAGATAAGAAATGTGGGCTGCTTCGAATTCTCCAGATTAATGGAAATCTTAAAACCATACCATATGTCACGATTATCGTGCACGTGACTTATAGAAAACTGGACAAGAAAAGATACTTCTGGGATGGTAATAACTCCTATTCATTCGTGTTAGTAGAAACCCGTTGGAAATCAAGAATGCCATTGGTTTCATGAAAGCTTGATAACCGTTTTGAAAGGATTAGTTTAACAACTTAAGACTTGAAGTAATATTGATATCCTATTCAAATCAGTAAATTCAACAAATAAAACGATGAGTTTGCAGAGATAGAATAAGGCGTCTTTTTCATTGCTAAACAAAGCAATAAAAAATGGTGTTCACAGCAAGACATCACAGGACATAACACGACCGAATTGCCTTATGGGGCCTGCGGAACACAAGTTCCTTCAAAGTCCAAACTCGATCCGCATCAAAAAAAAAATACCCCACTATTGTGAGGTTAGCAGGTCTGTTTTGGATTGCCGGATTACGTTGAGGTTTTTATGTCGTGAAAAGTTCAAGGGACGCTCTTATCACTCCTATTCAAAACATCAGTACCTTTCTATCAAACCACTTCCTATCATAATTACATTTAAGTCGCATACCCGTTAATTGTCATTCAAGTGAATTGATCTGTCAGTACCTACAAAAGAAATCTGTCCACATTTAAACGTTTTCTAAAGCACTTAGGGTTAGGCTACCAAATCTGTGATCTTTTCGTGATGACAAATGAATTGTTTAAGTAACATATTGAGTTAATTACGTTTAAAGCGATCTAGTAACCTGTATTGACCGATTCTCTTTGAAAACCGGCGTAGATTTAACAATGTACAATCTTCATAATCTTGTGATTAATAATTTAGATGCGAAGACACCGCACATTTACACCTATAGGTGCATTCCAATACTATAGAAAAATAAAGAGGAAAAGTTCTGAAACGTCAAAAGTAGTAGTGTCTTAAAAAGACATTAGATAATAAGAAAGGAAAGCTGTGGCTTCTAGAGATAGTTCTTAATGTCCTTGCCTTTCAGTTCAGTTCTCACAGGTCGTAAACTCCGCCACGCCACTTTTTTGACATATTGTTATAAGCAACCGTAGTTGTTTGGCCACGAATGTGACATCTACCTTCATAACCATCTTCACAAATGCTATTGTCACATGGCATGTTATTCAATTCGTGGCACTTAGTAAATCAATTTTGATCGGTCTGAAAGATTTCATTGAAAAGCCAAAAATATGTCACTTGTTTTATATTTTAAGAGTGACTTATCTAGTTTTTATCATGCGTTTGGTGCGCTTGTTTCAAACGAGTTCTTACTTTCTCCGTTCCATTCTGGCTGCAAGATATTTATTGAAATCCTCATAATTTTTTTTTTTTTTTGTCAATTTGAAATATGATTTTTTTGTGAGAGGTTAATAGTTCTTCAAGCTTAAGACAGGCGTAATGAAATGATTAGGAATGCTACTACGGAATAAGTTTAAAACGCTTTATCTGCGATTCTAGCTTGGGAGTACCCCTCCATTTTGGGAGGGTGACGTGCACTTCGATCTATCTTTTAACATATGCTGGGATTATTCAGATGAAAGAACATGAGTGAAAACTCGACGGAGATTTCATTCAGGAATCTAAGGAGTTCTTTTAGGAGTCTTTTAACAGCTTTTATTAACGTGTTCGTCTTGTTTATCGTGCTGAGCTCAGTGTGTTACCTTTTACATAAATCATGTACCTAAACAAACTCAAAACAAAAGATTGCTTATATCAGCCATGTTGTATCATTGTGTTAGGGGAACAATGAATGAAAATTACCACTACACTTCGGCGCACTTCACTTTAAGATAAATAATAAACTTTGAATATAGGGCGGAGAAAAGTTACTTTGAAAAGGGACCGCTTACTCAAAACTTGGCATAACATCTTGTGTGTTGGCGGCAAAAGCTTTTCATGTGATTTGAAAACAGTTTGCATTTTTTTCCTAAAAATTGGACAAGTTTATATGAGATTGCTGTTTTTTTCCAAATGTTACCTGTCCACGCAGCCGAACCTTTTGTTTTAAGGTTATAAAGAGTTTTGGGCGAAGACACGCAAGATAAAAAACACGCTGTAATTAAAGTTTTGCGTTGAAATCTGAATAAAAACAGCGCAAGAACCATTTTCTTGAATGTGTAATTTTCCATCTAACCGGCAAAGTATCAAATTTTTTGATATTGATAAATAATTTAGTTTCAGTTGTTTATAAGACGTCTGTTTAACTAAAGACATGGAAAAGAAAAACTCACAGAGGAAACAGGTCCAGAAACTGATATTTGCATCGTCTGAATTTGAAAATTCAAGAGATTTATAAGTTCTTTGTTAGAATTTCTGGTTCGATGGGTATCGAGTTTTTTCTATTTCTGGAAGGACCACTTGGATACCATGTTGGCAAGTGATCCAAAAATACTTAAGGATACTTAAAAATTCAGTCCTTTACCAATTATTTCACTTTTCATTTACTAATCTAAAACTGTTCTAAATATTTTTTATCCCATTTAAGTCTTTCTTTTCGTTTTCTTTTTTCATTTGAACACGCGGTTCTCGTGCAAGTGTTGCACTGTGGCGAGAGGCACCATCAAATAACTCACCCAAAATCATTAAATATTTAAAACAAAAAGCATAGGAACGGCATTCCAGAGTTTCAAAACCATTTTTCTTCATATGAAATTTAAACTTTTAGACGTCGGAACTATGTAAAGCAAAATGCACGTCAAGTTAAGAGCGAGAAAAGATGACATGGAAGAAAATCAGAATGAAATAACGAATTATGTTTGTCATGTTGGCAGATCTGTTTACTAAGCTTTTAGAAAAAAGCGATTGAATGTCGTGTAAGGATATTGTCTTTTCTCGACCTTTAGGTTTCGTTTCGGAACTTGAGATTACTAGAAAATACATGTACAGAATTATATATTGTTAAGAAAAACAAACATGTCTTCGCCAATATGAAAAGAAGAAATGAATTCCCTTCTTTCTTTTTTAATCTTTTTCTTTAGAATTCCAAAGAGAACAAATAAGAAAAATTCTCTTGTAAACAGACTATTCCTAGTGAAACGCATAAGCCATTATCGATAGATTGTGACTTAATCAAGATTGACCGATGGTTAAATTAATTGTCACCTACTGATCGATTTGGGTATATCAGTGGCCAATAGAAAACAGAAGAATCTGCTGTGTTATTCCAAAATAGGACAGTTCTGACAGTCAGTGTTCTAAAAGTGGACACTTCATGAATCGTGTGCTGTTGTTTTGTTTAAGCCTCCAGACGCGAATCATAGCAGATTAAGCGCTATTCATGGCACTCCTGACAACCTCAACACAGGTTAATTGGGGGTTTCATTGATGCCCTGACGTTAATTCTTTTAGACAACTGGCAATTATACATTGGTTTATCATCAGTCACTTTTAATTGGACCGATACGATAATGAACCACAACAACTACGCACACGTCGTGTTTCATGTCCAAACCATTCTTTCATTGATGTCTAATGAAACATTGAACCGCACAATAACTCTAGGCCTGCCTTAAAAGCAATCTAATGAGATACTATCTCTGGTTGTCTGCTTATCTTTTAGCTCAAAAATGCCTGCAAAAATCTCTAATTTGAAATCAAAGAGCGACAAGGATCAAAAGATTTTTGCTTAAGTCAACAGAGAGGCACAGGAAAATGGAATGTAAACGTTTGGATTGCTTTCTGGCTGCTAATAAGGAGGGCAAAGTAAAAGCATTGTGTTGAGCAAAGAAAGGAAGACTAATTTAGATGATCAGTCCTTCGACAAAAGGCCTTTTGTGTAAAACCCAATTTTATCAATTTTTTTCCTTTACTTCCTATATTCGACAGCATGTCCTTCAGTTGCAGCGCAGCAACATCAAAATTTGAAGATTTGCATTCAGTTCTCAAAAAAAAATGTATCGTTATCCCAAGGAAAGAAAGAAAATCGACAAAAAAAAGTTATCTTTATGTCACAATTTAACGCCAAAACCAATATTCGTCAAATATATATTCTCAAACATTGTTCAAGTCTTCTAGGATTTTGTCTTAACGAAGTCTGATGAAGCCAGAATGAAACGTAGAGCTATTTTTGTACATTTTTCCAAATTTAACCTTTTTCTTTCTCAGAACGAACACATATTGACAAAAAAATTTTTTTGGAAAAAATTTTCTAGAGAGAAAGTGACATGTATATTACCCATGGACTTGGATTTTAAAAGCCTGCATGTTATCTTGAAACGGTATTGATTTTATTTGGCAAACTTGGTAGCAATTAAGAAGCGATTCATCTCGCCCACTCGTTAATTATGGAACAAGAGTGACATTTTTGTCAATTAAATGGGAGGGCAAAAAATTAATGGTAATAAGTATGTCGGAAATTTGATTAATAGAATAAGATTATGTTGTTGCTTCATGTTTTCATTTATTATTAACACTTCGAGATAAGAGAAATTGTTTCTTGGGATTTTTTTTTCATGTTTCAATATCGGGTTTTGGAGAGGAATATGAATAAGGTATATGTCTTGGTGTTTTTAGTGTAAATGATGATTGAAAAAGTATTGGTATTATTTTGACATCTTACCAATTGTTTACTTGTAGAATTGTTAGTCCAGTTTCTTGTGCTAAGGATCGTTTCTGTTCTTCTGACGGATATGGGTGCTATTGAAGGAAGAGAAAAAAACACAACTTAATTTCCAACTACACAATAAAACACATGTAGTATATGAATAACATATCATGACAAGCGGTAAACCTCAAACACACTGAAATCTCAGTCGAAACGAATTGCGAAAGATATCAAGGAAATTGAGATATATCTAACAAGTTTATATTGCTCAATTATGAACTACTATACAAAAGGAATAAAGATTCTATCCCATCTTCACTCTTTGAAAAAAACCGTTTTTTTTTTCCTTGGTGCTTCGAGTATGAACTACAAAGCACTAGTTTATTAAGTCTAAACGGTTATAAGATTTTAGTAGAAAAGAAAGGGTTGTGTGGAAAGAGCTAGGATGTGTGCAAGGAAAGGTGCCATGGAATGGAGGACTGAGGCACATGGGGTTGAACACCTTTGTTGCTTCATCACTCTATTCAGGGTATACAGTTTCTATGGTTGTTTATTACAATAATGACACTTTCTCACCACCGTATTACTTTAAACGTTTAGTATTAAAAGCCTATCAACGTGAAGTAGGATTAAGGATTGAGAAGTGAATGCTTGACTTGTGACAGAAAGAACATTTACAGTGAAAGGAATATTCTGTAGCTTTTATCTTCCTGTCACTGGATGACTACAAACCACTTGCAACCTGCTTCTCGCATTGACATAACTTTTTGTTTGATTGCATGGTTATATTCTGGTCCATCTGAGCCTTATGATGGATTAATTTGACTCAGAAATGTCCCAATGTAAATTTAATGTAGGTGTTTTAGTATCATTGTGCAGGGATCAGCATGGTGTATTCACTCCATGAAACCAAGGAGTGGTCTATCAAAACAAACGCGTATGCGAGATGAATGAAGCAAAAAGTGTGCGTTTGTTCTTTTCAACACAGAGGACCGCCAACAGTTCCAAACTTGATGTCTTTTGTACAACCACGAGACAGTGAAAGCATTTCTGTTCATTGCATGCAAAATAATATCCCAATTGCTTGTTATTTTAATAACAAAAATGCGAGTCACAATAAATAGGGTGATCACGATGCTATTGAATATACTTATTGCAAAAGGATGCCTTTGTTTCTTTAATGTTTAGACTTTTCAGCAAAACCACAAAGACCTTGAGGCTTTAATATATTTCTTGAATACGTAGCGTGCTGAGAAAGTACAAGCAAAACTTCAATGAAGATGGCATTTTTTTATACGTGTTCACTAACCATGACTAGTTAACTCTTAGGTAACGGGATTTTCTGAATCTCTAGAAGGATTTTGAACAATACTTAATCGCTGGTACTTTGACGAGCTCTACTATGAAAATGAGCTTTTCTGTGAACATAAAGTTTCGACGGTTCTGTCGCTTGGCTAATGTCATGTGTCGTATTCTTCGCCAAAATTAAAAAAAGTACTTTTTCTTTTGCAAACATTGTATTTAAGTTGGAATTTCTTTCGGAATCAAAACGCCGAGGAAAATAACGATTGCTAGTCAGGATTCAGGATTTAAGTTAACAGAATGTACTTGTCTAGGACACACACTTCGCTCAACTTCAAACAGACTTCAGTATTTGACAGGATTAGGAACACACATCCACAACGAACGACATGTCTTGTAAGACACAACCACAGAATTCTAAAGCCTTTCTTAAAGTCCCGTCTAGGCATAAAAGGGTAAAAACAAAACATCCAAGTCTAGGGATAATGTTCTCGGCATAGTTCTTCTTTGGTTGGTATTGTGAAAGTCAACTTTCACGGGTCCAAAAAAGTAGGATCACAAAGAAGGTACATTAATTGAACAGGACAAGCAAGGAAGTCCCATACGTCAAAAGGGTTTATCTTTAAGTCCTCACCAACAAAAAGGAAAGACTAATTTATATATGAGACTCCATAGCAGAATAACTGTATTCTCTTCTTAGTTAATGGTGATTTTAACGATCAAATATAACCAAACTCATGAACACACAAACAAGGAAAGAACTACATTCGCTTCGCTGGTTTTGGCAAACGTGTACACTTGTTTTCGAGAAGGTACAGAAATAATAAAACTTTAATTTTCAAGCCAAATTTATCCTTGCCGTTTTCAGCCAATTAGTTTTATCCTATTTAAAGATGAGCGGGTATAAAGACCGGTAAAGGAGAACGATTTTAGAAAAGCTGTGTCATCTTTTCGTTCTTCTCCGTCCCTTCCTCACCTATCCCGTCAATTCAAAACTAACAAAATTCATGACGAATACAAATGGTACAACATTCAATAAGTAATTTCAAACGCTGGTTCTTGCAGTTTCGACCTTTGAACATATGCACAGGGATCGATGCCAAGTTGAGATGCCTAGAATAGTTTCGTTGAAACCACTTCAGAGCCGACACGCGAACGGAACTAAACAAACCTTCCGACACCGTTGAAGCTCGAAGCGTTTCGTACCAGACGGAAAACCGAGCTTGTTTTTCTCTCTTATAAAAAAACTTAACGCCCAAAAGCAAGGTATACAATGGACAGTATCATATTAAAGGGTTCTTAACAATGAGTTAAGGAGTTTAAGCAACCTGTTATAGAGCACAAGGACGGCACAACAAAGGGTGCCACCAGGTAGGGTAGTAAATGCTTAAGGGCATAAACCATGAACCGTCTACATACAGTTAAAGGAAAACTAGTAAAATACATGTCTTAAGATACTAGCGTTGATGACTGCAAAGGTCACTTATGACTTTATTGACAATATCACTCTAAATATCTCTAAATACCAAAGTCGTAACCCTTACCGTAAGGTGTTGGAATAGCCAAGCCTTCATGATATTTGTTGCTGCTTTGGGGAAGATCCCTCTCTTTTTCTGGCTTTTCTTTCCCTGGTCGTCATCAGCCGTTTCACTTCCCCCATCATCTGATCCGATCGAAGCGTTGAGAGATTGTCCTATAATGAAAGAAAAAGTTCAGAGACAATCCGAAATGTTGACTGTCTGAAACGTCTGGATTTAGGTGTGAAGCAAACATATTTTTTGCACTATTCAATAATTTGGTCATCAAGAATGCTGTTCTTTGTTCTACTTGGAAGTCGGAACTTTTATCAAAGGATTTAATAAACGAACAAAATCGTTCCCTTGTAACGATTAACTAACAAGAATTTTTAAACGGACATTTGGTTTGTGAACTAGCAACCTAGATGTTCAAGTACTGTGAGACCTGTTTAGATTCTGAACTAGCTAGCTAAAAATAATCCCGCCTCAACACGTTGGTTTTTCGAATTCAAGAGCTTAAACTTGAATATCGAATGTTTATGTCAGCTTATCTAAGCTGCCAAGGGCAAATTTCAACGTCCTTCTTGCAATTTCAGATGTTCTGGTGTATTGAAACGCTGGTCAAATTTGTGATGAGTAGCATGACAAACTGAAGGGGATTTTTCTCGAGTATTGCTTTCCACAGAAGAGTTCTTGTGGCAGGACTGTCAGTGTACCAATTAGCCTAGGTTAATGACACCTTTAAAAGAAAGCAAACCGTAACTCTTTTAGCACCTGGAATCATTAGCAAGCCACTGAAGAAAATTACTCCTTCGAACACCAAGGTTTTTTGCTCGACAACCACAGCAGAGTAAGGACCTACCCAACGCTGACTTCGTGATTAATTCTCGAAACACAGTTTTGATTGACAGCTCTTATATAAACTCAGTAAACATGTGACATATTCTATAATTAAACCAGAAAGATAAAAGTCATTCTAAAATCCCACTTAAAACGAATAGTGGAAACGTAGATGAGTTAAAAGCATAGCCCTAACTGCTGTCACAGCGAAGCGCAAATGAGGCCTCTTCCAATATGAGACTCTCTGAATCTTTTTATTAATTTTCGTAAGCGCGTAAAAACAAACACGCTTCTGACAATTCAGCGTTGGCAAAGACAAATAAGATTTCTTTAAAAATGCAAAACACACAAATGCAAACAACCGTACGAAAAACAAATGGATAGCAGTTTTATGAAAGTGAACTTGTAAAGACATAAACATCTGTCTGGGAAAAGATCTTTGACAGGGTGGAAAAGTCCTTATGGTTGCAATATGTAATCGGCTGAAAAACAAAGGCCTAAAGTATCGAACACTCCACTCGGTCACTATTTAGCCCAATATAGCACTAATAATAAGCTATAAGTAAGGATAGTACTTCTGTTGATAAAGTAACTACACGGTTTTCAGAGTACATTGACAAATATCAGGCCACCGAGATCTACACAGAAAAAGCTTTACTTTGATGGAGGTGTCACTTAGAAAGATAAACTATATTTCATGCACCGGAGTTATTTCCTCAAACGAAGATACTATCGCTAACCTCTCCTCTCACTTCCTGGGCAGTGATAAAATTACAATAGACCTAGACTATAATCAGGTATCCAAATGCACTCTTTTTTTCAACTATCAAGAGGGAATCGATCCATGGCAAGAAATGAAATGAAACTGGACACGCGAAAAAATCGTAAACAATACACTAATAAGATAAAGACACAATATCACCGGGCGCTGTAGTTTTTGTTGCCTTTTTGCGGAAAAAACCCCGTGCGATGCCCTTGCATTTCGAAGGTGGCAAGTTTCTGAAGATCGTGGCAAAACTATAAAGAACTGAGGTGCTTAAAGTTGTCATACCTAACACTTGGTACTTGACAAACCTTTTCAGAATCACTTAAGTGTTCACAAAAGCCTCTAGTTACCCCAAGTCTGATTATTTCTTCACCTGTTACGCGATCCTGACAACAGTAGAACTCACGAGGATGGTCGCCGTCCCCAAGAGGCATGGCTATGTATTGTAACTATGAACTGTGGCCGACTTAGATCCGCACAAGGCACTGTTCAGCAAGGGAGTGGCCGCGGATCGAGAAGGGTAGCACTTACAGGGGAGATGATAGTAATGAATTACTGAGCCTTGCACTCGAGTGATGCTCCACTCATGTCGACCTATCGAAGACTTGTACAACTTCCTTAGTGATTGTAGTTATAAGTGACAATGAAAGCATAATGAATAATTCGTTGACAGTACTTCAGGAAATTACGGGAGGAAATTGCAAGAGGCTATCTTGTCAGATATATCACGGATCATGGATAAATGTCAAATGGAAAAGCAAAGAGAGAATAGAACAGTACACATGCACTTAGCCTCGGGCAGACTATTATCAGATTCAATATTGTAAAATACACATATTTTCTGACTTAAATGGGCTCTATGAAATCTCTCTACATTAAACCTCTAAGGGGGACTCTAGATCCGTTTCATATCAGAATTGCTTTAAATCGCATGGCCCTCCCCTCGATTAATTGCCCAAGATGTGACCAATGGCAGTCAATTCTAACGAAACGTGGTTGTTTATCATAGAGAACTTAGGAAACACCTTATGGAAATGCGAAGAGCCTAGAGAGGAAAGGAAATTCCTCCTTTGGTAAACATAGTAGCATGCTAGCGTCGGATTCTTCTTGACCCATTACATTGACAAATCTGTAAACTATACTGGCATATCTGTTGGCTTCTGTTAATTTCAGCGACCTCCTTCTGTCAAAACAAGTTCTGTCATTGCAATCCCCCTTTTGTTTCGTTATAAAATACCGGTTAACTTTAGCCCGGGTCCTTTTCAAAGCCGTTCGTTTGAGCGCTAATTGCAACTTTTGGCGGACAATTAACCGTGTTTGTGGAAGGCCTTTTCGTGTCATCTTTCAGAACAGACAGACAGTTTGTATTCGCAAGCCAACTCTATATGATATGTGTAGCGAACATATAACACGCAATCAGACGTGCCCCGTGAACCCCGCGCAACGGTTGAACGTACTTGTGTTTCGCGCGCAACCTTCGATCCGCCACAACGGACAGGACTTCAGGTTATTTGAAATGTAGAGAACAAAGTCATCAACCGCAATGAGCTAACGAAGTGACGTCGATTTTGTAACTCAGTTTAAGTGACAGATAATGAGAACAAGTTTTCAATTGGGGCATAAAAAAAATCGAAAAAATTTGCATATGACTTATCGAACGTGTCGCTAGAAACGTAAAATGATATTCTTTTTAATTACGAGGAGAAAGGAGGCCTTTGTGCAGCTGTGTCAACACAGACGACAAGCTTTCAACTCAATAAAAGCCTTCCAAGAATAAACCCCATCCTCGGACCAATAATTTCACTATTCAGGCAAACTTTTCAAATAATCGTTGTCGTAGATTACTACAATAGGAAGGGGGTCTTGCGCTTACCATAATAAAAGACGATAAAACAGTACCCTGATAAATTCATCTTTACTGATTTATTATTGAAGACATTATTAAAAAGACATCGAATACGGAAACAATTTAATAAAGAAATGATCAAACTGTCGATTTTAATAAAAAAGAGTAAGTTTTATGCCCCTACCTTCCGGTGTTACCGGACAATCGGCCCCGGGATCTGAAGGCGTTTGGGAAGAAGGTTGAGAATTTTGCCCTGAGTTTTGGTTATCCAAACCTAAACTCGCCTGCCATGAAGGAGTACCAGTTAACTGTGTTAAGAGAATAATAAAATCCATCAATTAATAATCGCGTGAATGGAGCGTATTATTACACCAACACTGGCTAACAATTGAATCCCCTTTCAATACTCTGACAGCCCGTGAATGAGAAAAGCAAAGCCAAGGTGTAGACAACGACATATAACCTAATTTTTGTCAATGCTTATAGCTAGGAGGTGGAGGGAATGCTGTCTAACTACAATGAACACTAATTGTGCACAATCCCAATAAAACGACATCTAAAAAAATTTACATTTTCTAAGAAACCGGACCTGGTGACCGTTGGGTTCAAAAACCCAGATTATTGGTGGCGTATTCTAGACTGCCTAAAAAAAAATCTTTGGTTTCGCAATGATGGGACTAAATCCGACAGGTTTATTTCACCAAACCACATCGAAGACAGCTACTTCTGCTCATTCTAAGTATTTATTGTCAGGTAGAAGAGAGTGTCTAAATTTGATCTTAGATAAATTATCAAGTTCTAAGGGCACGAGAGAAGCTTCAGGTTTTTTCAACACGTCAATCCGTCGAAATCGCTGTCGAAACGTAAAAGATATACTTGACAAAAAAAGAACGGCATGTTAAGTGTCGAATACTGACGGTATTGGTATGTCTGTACTGTCGATTTAGTACTTCAATCGACTTTAATATAAGCCATATAACTTCTTGGTGTTAGGAGAAAAAGTCCCAGCATGCTCTAAGCAAATTTGAGTTTGCAAAACATCACCACGGGATGTTTCGTAAATACCATGATGATCGATGGTAAGAGAAATTGGGGGGTTCCTAAAACCCCTTTGATTTAAGAGCCAGGGGAATGACTATCACTCGTCTAATAACCTTCATCCACTTAGAAGAGATAATTTGATGGTATAGAACAAGTTTGTAATCGCGGAAAGGGAATCTTTAAGTACTCTGGGCAAAGTGAAACATCAGGTATCAAAAAAAAAATCAAACGCTCGCGTGGCAAGGTTTGGACTTAAGCTTCACTGACTTCAACAAATGGCCTGTTGGTACCTGAGAATCGTCTGTAGGAGAGTCGGGCCCAAGTTCGCCATCACTTTTACTTTTTCCTCCGTTTTCTTTCTCGTCCATGACAAGGTCTATGGGCATTTTCCCCTTCAGACAACTTATGTAGCGTTTACAAAAATTGTCGCACAACTCGTGCACCTAAAAACATGGAGGATAAAATTTTAGGCACAAAAGTTATCCTTAATGACTTTAACGTTTAACTTTACTGTTGTATAAACGCTCAGAAATACCTTAGAAATCCAACGTATAAGACAACTGACAAGAAGAGATTAAATTTCTATCATAAGATAAGCGTAATTTATGCATTATGCAAATGATAGTCTGAAAATGTCTGGAAGATCTTGGCTATATACACATCGTAAAGTGTCTTTGGCACCGAGTCAGTAAAAATTATTTAAAGTTCATTGACGATCCTTCGATCCTGGTACATTTCACCCAGAGAGAGATGAGTGGCTAGTTAAATATTCGTTTATAAAAACAATTTTATATGAAATTAATTGAAGCTAAATTAAATATCTAAACTACAGAGTTTATAAAGTGAATATCGATACAGACCTTCTCTAACTCCAGCAAGTGAAATCTAAGAACTTGAATAGCTTGTATCATCTGTGATTAGAGGAATAAGGGTTATTTTAGGACACGCGATAACAACTAACCACGGCGAGGGAACCATGGTTTAAAAATACTGGACGCAGTAGGTGTTATAGACTTGCTTCACAGCATGTCAGAATCAAGTTATAAAAACCCAACCAAGCATGTGGCAATATTTTGGTGTTATTTAAATGCAATCAAGCCGGTTGCTCATATAAATATTTTAACACAGCCAGAAATACAATGAAATCTTTTGGTTAGAAAAACTACATTGATACCTACCAGACTGTCAACTTCATGGTTAGATGAGAAGATGGCCTTATCGCTCTTAAACTATAACCAAACAAAAAACAAAACGTGTAAGTGATTTTGTTAGAGTGTTTCATATTTTGCCAAGAGACTTTGTATCCTCTCATTACATTAAGTTGCCTGATTATGTCAGAATAACAGATATATTAGTGTCTTCAAATGTGTGTTAAAAATAGCCTTGTTGTAGTTTACGAGTATTTTTACCTGTTTAGCGAACGCTTGTATGTCTTCATTGAATGATGCAGAGGAACAAACATCGCCTCCAATTGCGCCAGGTTCTCTTGGAGTGCACGTCGCCAGCTCACATTTCTCGAAGATTAAAGCGAGTAGTGGAAACAAGGGATGGCTGTGAAAGTTATAATCACCGTTGAATAACCCTCTAATTTACTGTTATTAGTATGAATGGATTCAAAGGACCTATCTGTTACATTGGATCTAGTGTTTGCACCTAGGATAATTTACGAATTAACAGATCTAAACAAGGATATCACAACAAAACAATCTAGAATTAACTAGTCAGTGTGATCACAACGCGGCCCTGCTCAGTTGATGTTTATCGGGAATAATTTTCAAAGTGAGTTACAAGTCGGCGGGATAGTGATTTGTGAGCATAATAATCAAATTGAGAGCCTTTCACATACCCATACAAAATTTCCTTATCTCTTTTATGTAGATCAGAAACAGTGCTCATCACAGACGTAGCAGCAGAGACAGGATGGTGGTATGCTGTGCTGACGCTCGTGTGGTTCATATGCTGCTGCATGGAGCCATACATTGTCGAGGCGCCATCCATCGTATAGACTCCCACTTCATCATAAGGCGGCTGCAAGACAATCCATTCCATTAGATTAATCACAACATTATGCAGATGATACCTTAAATTTGCACGCCGCGATCAGAGATTATCAAAGAAATATTATGCGCACATACACTACAGGTCTTCAACACGGAGGAAGTTGAGAGTTTCTTCTACTGACCCGCTCTATGGCCATATACTTTGGCCGAGAGACTCGGCCTTCTCTGGATACTTTTAATCTCCCGTCGTAGAGCTGTTATCGAAAAATTACACTCGATGCCTAATCTTGAATTTTGACAGTCAGTTTAGGGCTAACTCAGTTGGATAGCTTTCTAAACTTACAATACGTCAACTTGCAGAAGAAAGATGTGTATTCCCGTCAACACAACCCGTAACGGATTGTCAAGCTTGTCTCGTGGCTCTTGCCCACTGATATGTCAATCATCATTCACGATTTCCATAGACCCTTGTCAAAACAACCTTATGAGAATCACTCTTTTGATCAGACGGGTATTCCTCGATTTATTTCAAATTCGAACTACGAGTTGAATTTTCTTCCCAACGCGACTCGCTTTACTATTAATCACTAATAAAAAGGGGATTCAGACTCTGATTTTATGACCTAGAGAAGCACAATATACGTGAAAACGTGGCAGTGAAGTCACATTTGGAATAATTCTCCTTAACATCAAGATAAACCCGAGCCACTTCTTAATAATACGTGGTGGGACCAATTAGATCGATCGACCAATCACAATGCGAGAAGCCAGTGAACCTAAATAATATGTCTAAACACTTCAATCTCCATTGTTTTACCTATCACAAATCTTTACATAGTCTTTGGGGCGTGTCATTCCATTGAAAACTAACAACAAGGTAATCTAGATCAATTTTGAAATTATTGGAGGAAAGTTAACCCGGAAACATGCATTATCATAAAAGACAGCTCCAACCATAGATGCAGTTTTCCTGAAGGGAAAATCATTTATCGCAATCACTCACGAATTTTTTTTTCGCTTTTATTTTTGTGCAATACTGTTAGTAGATGTCTGCTGGCATCGTGTGGCATGTAGGAAACCCTTTTGTGGCTTTTGATTGACATTTAGCTAACACCTGCTGATAATTGGCTTTGAAATGTTTCTACTTCGATGAAGCTTTTTCCAAAACAACAAAAAAGAACTTCAATAAACCAGGTTAAAAGTACAAACACAGCTGGATTATACACAAGAATTAATAGGGTTTTCAATTGTTTTCTAGGGTTCACGAGAAGGTTATTTTCCTCTTTTCCCGAATCTGTGATCCGTGTTATTAAAATGATCGTAGTACAGGAGTAGTTTTGATGGATTGTATTTCCTTATCAATTTTCCTGTCTACTCGATAGCGCAAAGATATGACGCCTTTTGTCAGAGGCTGACAGTATGGGCGGAGATGAACGACACTTAGTTTAAAACAACACATCCAACTCACAACATCTTAAAAACTTCACTAAACGCTACACTTGTCAAAAGCAGTGTAGCGTCTTTCTTGTGTCACAAGAGGAACTACGGAGACCGTTTAGCGTAACATAAAGGCAGCGGAAAACTAAATAAAAACAAACAATTCCAAATGCAGTTTCATGTTTCGTGTTCAGGCTTTGATGTTTTTGTTCACATTGTCGTTTTAGGTTCATCTGTTCTCGATTGCCACAACCAGTGCTCTCCAAAACGGCTTTCCACAAGCTTTTAATGGTCGAATAGGTCCGTGAAATTACCCCTAGCACTTCAAAAGAATCAAGTAGTTTAGGTGATGCCTACAGATTTGTCGCTAGCTTGCCTTTCACCAAGCGATCGCACGCGCAAAACAATAAACCACTCTTGAAACCGGACACTGGCAGGAATGAATGTCAAACGGAGAATGCGTTTTATAAAGGCTGATGATCGGGTCACTTTAAACACGATCGCCATTATTCCTCTTGGGCATGATCACAATAGAATTTTCAAGTCACCCAAATAAAACTTACGAAAATAGCTTCGCAGACACAATAAAAACAGTTTTATTTCTCTAGGATTTCTACCCCAGGTGGTCTGTTCCCTGAAGCGGTAAAATTTGTGGAGTTAAACGCCATGGAAAAAGCATTTATACGGCTTGTACGAAACGTGGGCGCGCGATATTTCAATGATCAAATCTTGCTATTTTTTGAGTACCACATTATCACTGAAGAGTATTTTGTTTCTCATCTCTTAATATTTCAAAATAGATACGAAACTCAATCAGTTCTGACCTATCACGGTCACACGTAAAACAAACGGCGAGCGAGGTGGTGAACGTGAACTCTAGAAGATTGTCAGGTACAACGGTGAATATTTCAGCATTAATCAAAGATCTGTCGGTTTTTGAGGGAACTTTCAGCAAAGCTGCCAACCCTAATGAGGTCTTTACGGCTATCAGAATCGACCAATGTACTCATTAACCATATGATAGTAATTTAAAAACCATTATAGAGGCAAAATACAACGGCCACCGAGAAAGAACTGCTAAACCTTTGTAAAAAAAATCAGAGAGTGGTTGATTGAGGTTTATTCTAATTCCTGATATAAACCACACAAGATTGTGATAAAACATAAAGAAAGTTTCCTTTCATTTGTCGCATAAAAGTAGAATTAAATCTGACATTTTTGTATGTTTCCTAGAGACTGGTTCATAGAGGCTGTATCTGAAGCATGGAGGTTCATTTTCATTTTTTTACTAATTGAAAGAAGAATCGATCTTTAGTGTTTTTAGCCTGAGGTTGCTGTGGGGTCAACAAGTATAACATACAGCTTGATACACTTATGAAAAGGACAGATTTTGAACAGAACACAGAGGCAGAATTCATGCTTGGACAACTTCAACAAAGGGTATTTCCCTCAACTTAATTCTCAAAATTCTCTTCTCTACAAGAAAGGTTTTTTTCAAATTTGAAATCATGCCCTAATTTTTGTCCTTGCGACAGGATTCTTTGGAATATTGCCCTTTTTAAGACAGACATCAGTATGTGTATAACAAAACAGTGGTTTCTATTTGTCAAAGACCTCAGTGTATCCTATGGCCTGAGAGGATGGCGCCTCAAGCTGTCTCAGAAGCGCTGATAAACAATATTTCTCTTTGAAGAGGCTAGAGTTTAGGTAGAATTAATTTGAACTATCTGCCACAGCACAATTTATGAATTTGAGAGAAAAAGAAAGACCTTGATTAGTTTGCAATATTACACTTGAGAAAAGAGGCAGGTATACACTGTTAGATTCAGTTTGTCATTTATATTCTGTAAATCCACGACCGACATTCATTCACACACACTCAAGATGCCTTCAAAAGTTTGTATATATATCATAATAAGAGTAGTCACTCTGAAGATTTTACAATAAAAATCTGTCATTATAACACGACCGTATGTCAAACCGCCAGTCATTCTTAGGCCTTTATGTGTAAGCTACTTCGCTATTTTATTCAACTTCCCGAGGTATCATATTATCAGAACAAACCAGGCACGGAAAGAGAACTATCCCTCAAAGCGTAGGGTTCCAGAAATGTTACTTGAAACGGATCGCATCCGTTGAGCGTTGTACAAGGAAGAGAAGTTAGAAGGTGGAACAAAAGTTAATCACCACGTCAGGAAGTACAAAATTACCTAGAATTTGCTCATGGATTTTCAAGAATTCGAACTGCAACAAAAGAGAGAGTCACTATGGAATTTGAATACGAATTCAAGTTGGACAAAGAATTTCAACGTTTTGGAGGGGAAGTAAGTTAAAGAAATCCATGCCTAAAGCAAGGCCCTAGGGTCAAACAAGATTGCCACTAACTAAATTCATGGTGAGATTTAATGGTTTCATTGATGCGACTCAAAATGGTTAAAATGATGGCGGTACGAAGTAGAAGGAGAAATCTTCAAAAACCGTAGCTGTGACAGAGGTCACTGAGTATTTTGTTTCTAATGGTCATCATTTGAAGGTCACTCGGGATCAGCATCAGGATGACTGTTTCTACCGTATGATGCCTCTTCTGAATTTCTTCAAACTTTCAACACAGATTTAGCTGATACTGGGTTTATTTTATACTCCTCGTGTTCAGTTGACTCTAAACATTTGAAAATGATTGCCGCGGACGTGAGCGGTTCAGTTTACGAATTCCTTCGATCGCATTCTGTGCGGCTACCACAACCAAACAAGTAACCGTTTTATGAGGTTATATCAAATTAGAAGAAACATGAACACGCGTTTAATTCTCACTGTTACGTGAAAACATAGATTAACAACAACAAAGACGACGCACTAACAAGCTTCAGTCCTTTACAAACATGCGCTCCTTTGAAGTTGCTGTGTCCATGTAAATCACTCCAGTTTGTTTATCGATAAATACCCCATTTCTGGGACATGCAGAAGTTTGTTCAAGATAATCTAGTAAGACTTATTTCCACAACTAGACGAAAATGGGAAGGACTCCAGCAATAGCGGATAAATCCTGTTTACTCATAACGTATGATAGTTTATAGTTTCTTCTCCTCGTAAGCCGGGAAGAGAAACATGGCCTGCTTCTGTATGTTACACTAGTTTCGCTATTTCCAGCTAACAGTGGGCCCGTCACGCGGACTGTCAGTTCGAATAAACTCATTTCAATGTTCTAGACTTCCAATTGTAAGTCTAAACCATTCTACAGAGCTTGAAGGAATAAACAGGCTTCCAAATATGACATAACCGGCAAAAGAGCGGGAAGACGGAAAAAAGTGAAGTCAACGTGGCACTTACCAGAGACCGTAAAATGAAGCCAGGTGACCCGATCTTTTTCACTGCTTAAAGTTACTTTCGAGTTTGTTTTCTTGAATGCCCTTAGTTTATTTTTGTCTATGTTTCAAAGCTTTGAAGCTGACGCGATGCTTTCGGAAAACTGATATCCAAAGCCAAGTACACACGAGTGCTGAAGTTAGACATGCAGACGCTGACTTCGCAAACTCGATGGTTTCGGATTACAAGCACGGGTGTTCGATTCGTGGCTGCATTCACACGATCTGTGCATTTCTCCGTTGCTAAAAATAAAACCACTTGAGAAATAACTCGGTTTAAGAGGAATAGATTCTCGAGAAAGTACTTCTAAGCTCCGAAATCAGTGGACAGTGAGTTTGAATCACTCACAAATGCGTTAGTATAGCATTTTGGATTTGCTAGGCAGAAGTTAGAAAGGATTATCTCAATCAACGCTTTGATAATTTTACAATGGAAGAAGGACTCAAATTCATGTGGTACACCTCACAATTCCATCGCCAAGTATTTGGCTTGTATCCGCCTCGCTAGCTTATTCTTCAAAACAGCTTTCAAGAAAACACTTCTTCCTAATCACTAATGAAGGCTTAAATTCTGGTAGACAGTTTGGAGTCACCTCCAGCTTTTGTATATAATGCTTCGTGTCAGTTTACTCTCCATTTACAACACCAAAAAAGCCACCAACAGTCTCCTCAGGCATTCTGATCATCACTAGATATTTGAGGCCTACGGGGGAATATGGCATGCGGGGTTTTGGAGCAACTATGATGAATTTTGGGGAGCAAAAGAGTATTTCTGCTCTTGCTTAAGCTCACAAGTGGCTTCTATGTCATGAAATTAGATTCAAGAGTTAACAGTGTGTTACTTCGATTTGAACGCCGTCTAGTCTACCCTCTTTCTCTTGGCGTTTTCTATCGCAAAATGCATCGTCTGATGTTCCACCAAATGAACAAAAAAACCTGAATAGATCGATAAACAACCGCATTGCAGTTGGAACAAAAAACGTGGTGTTCATGGTTTCATAGAAAGATGCCCGGGTCAAGAAAGGGTAATTTGGTTGTGCCAAGGCTGAAGTACCATGTTGTGGGATGGAAACGACGCTATTGAAAAAGAAAAGATCGCTATCCCGATAAAGAAGACCCTTCATACGATCAACCTTGCGGTTGATTTGCATTCCCCCTTCAGTTTTTCTAATGGTCTAGCTAGCCAGCTCGAATGTTTATATCATCTTTGTATTTTGTTCTGGGGCCCGTCGTCAAAGTAGAGAGCTGCTACCGGTGTTGAAAGGGTCAGCAATCTCTTTCAACTCCGTTTATGTTGTGGAGAAGATTAGCAAATGAGAAAGGGTCATAGCAAAAGATTCCTGTATCAGTAAAAAAGGATGTTTTCGACGATGAATTTTAATATATCCAATCCAAAAAAATTGTGTTGATTCAGGTTATTATTTGTCAACTTTTGCTCCAAGCTAGAACATGCACCTAAACAACCACTCAATTTATTATTCGTTTACAAAGCTAAGAACAGACGAAAAAAATAAACTCAAGCTTAAATATTTTACTCTGAAATACTTTGTGTAAAACGATTTAAAAAAAATATATAATATATATTTATGCTATTTCAAAATTTTATATCTTTCATATATATTTCCTGCCACCTTATTCTATGGCCAAATTGACCTCCTTGTTTCGCAACTCTACAAGAAAGTTTTGCTTTCTTGTTTGCTAAATATTATTTGTAGTTAATGTATATGTTTTGAAAAAGCCTTAAGTTTTAACAAAACGGATTTACGGTTGTGTTTTGAATTTTGAAGTCTTTTCTTATATTTCCTCTACTCCAGGCAGCTGTAAGAAACATGATTGCCATAACTGTTGATCTCTTCTCAATACAGTTGTGACGATAAATATTCGAGTATTTCTAAAATATGATCAAAACAATCCATCCTCTCAGTTGTGCTACCTATAATTTCATAATTTTGACAATAATACATGTTTTCTATAGCAAAAATCTTTGACAGAAAATACGAGTCTAACTGAGTGTCCTTGCTCTCCTATTAGAACGCATCAGGAAGTTTCTTTTCAATCCGTGCTCGTTTATAGTTTACTTGTTTACTGTATATTACTTTGATCTACATAGAACAAGTTATTTGGAAACTAATCGAGACGATAACACTGTACCTTCTAATGTGTTAGTTTAAGCATGAAAAAGTCTAAGCTGCAATGAGGTCTACGAGGCTAGGAAAAGAAACTTCTTGCGTCCCTGCTTTAGTCCGAGGGAGCGAGCGACGACTAACCAGGACGTCTGAAGAAGCGAATTGATTCACTCCGAAAAGGATCAAAATTATATGTTATGACAATTATATTTCATATGGATTAAACTAACACAATGATCTCCATAACGTGAGAATAAACCGACTAAACACGAAAAAGATAAATAGGGGCCAATAAGTTCAAAAAGGCCGTTTAAGAATTGAAGGAAATGAAAAGCGAACATCGTGCAGCTTCATCTTTGTTTACCCAAGGCTGTAAATAAACATATAGTCAGGCGATGTTGCGAAAGCTAAAGCTGTGGTCTTCCCCAAACCATTAAGGCCTGAGACGATTTCCAAAGTGTTCAGCAAGTTTCACTTTAGGTACAATACACTTGACCGGTTTAGGGAGGGCGTTAGTATGCGCTCCATTGTCGATCGCCTCGTGTCAGTGTATTGCAGTTTTGTACCTATGCAAACAGAATTTCGACAACTACGCCGAAACACTTTTGATTCTTTACATTTTCATCCACTTGCTTGATATTTTCTGGATATTTCTTTTCCCCTTTGAAGTACCACAGTCTATCGGAGCTATCAGAACTATCACGCGGTTATTTGATAGTGAGGGGATGATCCCCTTCAAAAAGTAACCTGTCCAAAACGTCGTTTAATGTCTGTCAGAAATTGAATTCGCGCGAGACGGTTTGGCTCAAGAAAAAACAAATTTAACATACCTAAAGCACCGCGTTGCTTTGCTTTGTTTCTCAATCCCCTTCCACGTTTTTGAGGTATACGATTCACTTCTCCCCGGTCCTGAACTCGCTTGAGTAGCGTTCGAAATAGAAACACCGTGAGAGAAATCCTACCGAGCCGGCCGTTCCTTCGAGATCGAGAAGCAAGACTGGAGAGTGGAAAACAAAAGGTAAATTCAAATTTGTTGTGGTGAGCCTGTTAATCCGTTCGAGGGCATCACTTTGTTTGGTAAACATATTCACAACTCTTTTGATGATAAAATCCAAGACTTTAACTCGACTAGGAAGCAAATCGTCCTCAATGCATTTCTCACGACCACAATTTTAATGAATCGGAAAGGAATACTTTGGTAAGAAATTTTTCCTGGAGTTGTATAACAATTTGTAAAAAGCTTCGAAGTCGGATTTTCAGAATCCTTACATGCAGCGAACTGACGAGGTAGCTATTGTGAAATTTCCCGAATTCGTTACGAGTACGACAAAAAAGTAATGGCTTTAAGGATGCGGTTCTTCGGAAATAGTCTGAAGACTTCCACATCTCATCAAACCAGAGATGTTTTCGTTGATCGATAATCGCTTTAAACCTTCATTTTAAAGTGGTTACATGAAATGTAGCCACGCGCTGCCTTTAGCGCACTTTGAAGAAATGCAGAATTCAGCCTGGGCAAATTCATTTCTTTTCATAATATTTTCGAAACCATCTCTGTGTCTTATCGTTTTTGTGTGTCGGATAAACATCTCCATCCGATCAGAATGATCGTCTAGAGTTTAAAAAAAACATTCCTTCACAAGCACATGTGGCATTCACATCAAAATCTAGACAAGCCGCTTTCTACAGTTTAAGCTTAGAAACACACAAGATAGATAAACGAATTTTTAAAGACTTCATAAGCGCCTGTACCGTGCTCTAAATTACATGTCGCACGCACTATATCACGGAGATCCAATTTACGACGAAGATGAACCCAGGTCATCTGAGGTTTAGAATACCTTAATGTTATTCCAAGACGTGCAGAATGATTAGTTTATGTTAGCGCTGCAAAACGTCTGATGGCTTCCAAACTGTTTGAAAAATCGTCAGCTAAGCGCAGGTTAATCCTTGAAATCTGCGAGCGAGATTCAAAACACAGATCGGCGAATGTCGAAACAAGCTTTGTCGACTTCTCTGTCTGAGCCACAGAGTATGGTTTGCGAAGTTTATGGCGCGCTCTCGTGTTATGGAACACTATGAACGTGTTTTTAACATACATTGCAGCAAACTTACCCCCCTTTCATCAGATTGTAGGGAACAGAGAGTATGGTACTGCAACTCTTGAATTTCTGGGAAAAGGGACATTGAGCTTAGTGTAGATACTGGAGGTGTGGTGTGTGTTGTTGCTGCCGGGGGCTCATGCGCGGTACTGTGTTGTGTAGACGCGATAGACCTGACTAAAAAACCGTGTAAATTAACTATGGCTAACTGGTCATCTCCACTTAGGCGATTGGACGCCTCAGGGGAAATGCTATCCTGTTAGCCAAAGATTTTAACTAACTACTCTTAAAGAAAGAAATTCCATACTTTAAACGATTACATGTTTTAAATTATTTTTTCCCTCGAATTTTCAAAAGGGGAATATGTCATCGTGGCACAACGGTCCATGACGAAGTTTCTCCTTTTGAACGGAGCAGAGTCGCTTGCGTGGATTTCTTTGTCAGAAGACACTATAGGGTAGCTTTAAGGATCTATCTATTGTACACAATCCCCGCTTTGCAAAGTTCTTTAGTATGACCAAGTAATTTATAATGTAAATTCAGCAGACTTAGTGTAATCAAAATGCTAAGACCTCATCCATCTCGGGTGGCAGTGGCTGATGATCCAATTGATTGTAGGTACAAGTAAAAAAGAAAACATTATTTTGAACACCACTAGGGGACTATATAGTAAGACAACTATCAAGAAAGCATCGATCATTAATCACTTTGCTCTATAAAAAGAGAAACTTCCTGAAATGATCACAAAGATTAAGACACTTCCACAGTGAGCTCAAATATGCAATTCCTTTTTTTTCCAGTCTGGGTAAACGCGAATAAAGGAGTTTGCGTCTATGTTTGTATTTGACACTTGGATTTGCGTTAGTCGTATGTATTTGAATAAGAATCGTATAGAAAGCTGAATAATATGGTGCTTTCGAAATGCAAAATCACGCAGCTCTTTCGTTCTTTTCTGCGGTCAAATGTTTATAGTTTTTCTTGGCTTAGTCGTGACCTGGAACCGTAGATTTCAAAACACGCCATTGTTTGATTGTTCAGCTCATCTTTTCCTGAATTAGATTGTGTTTAGTCAGCTCTAATGTTTGACTGAAGCGTACTGTTTACCTTTGAGTAATTTGTGTTTTTTTCTAAAGTGCAGCACAGAATGGTGCTTGGATGAATCGAGTAATTAAGATTGAAAACAGTACAAAAGAAAAACCTAAGCGAAAATAAACGCGGCAATCATTCTTATTTATCTCGACCCAATCAAAACCACAACAAAATAAAATGGCTATACAACAGACTGAAAGCGTTCATCTCAGAACAATAACCTTTTCTTTTTCTTTTTAATTTGCTGGTTTCGTTTGCTTAGTTTATGTTCTTGTCTTTGCATTTTGCATGTACTTCTTTTGGTATTATAAAATTAGAATTTTTTTTGGTCAAGGCGAAGGGAAAAACAAACTTCACAGTCATATGATTACAAGCACTCAATATGGTCTAAGCATACAATCTGTTTCCTAAAGATGAGATTCGAGGATGAATGACCCGCCTTTTATGAAAGAAGCAATTATTCCACTTTATTGCGATTACAGCCCAAGATAAGCTTGACTTTCATTATCTATTCTGAAAACTTTCATTATGTATAATCGATTGAAAGTATGACAACGAAGGCACTTGTTACTATTAATACTTATAACGTTTAAATATTATTTCAAAAACATTCTAAGAGTGCGATTGTTTTAGACCCCAGTAAGGTGTTAAATCTTTTGATTATTTTGAGAGGACACAATAGTTATTTCGGCAAATGTTGGTCTAGTAATATTGCTGGCGTGCGCGCCAATATAGTTTGAGGCCCGAGCGAGCGTCTCCTTTTCTAAGTGAGACAGCGATGAACGAGAGAGATGGGATTTATCTGATGCTCTTGCTCGAGCAGTTTTGTCTTATCGAAGCTTTGCTATCTCTGTGTTTATGAACTCTTAGTGCGTGACCCTAAACCAAACTCAAAGACAATCTAAGTACATCAGTTCCTCTATTTATCAACGTTCTGTGCTTGGAAGTCAAGACCTCTTGTCGTAACACTGTTGTGATAACTACTTCATGCTTTCTTGTCAAGTGTTTTTATTTTCCACAGAAAGAACAAAATGAAAGATTTAAAATGAAAGATTTAAAATGAAAGAACAAAATGAAATGGATAAAAGTAAAAAGTAATACCATGGCACTTATAAGGGTTTGTTCGTTTCCTTTCATTACATTTTGTTGTTGAATAGAAGCTTTTGTTGCTACTTGTTATCTTCTTGAGTACCTCCAAGAACTAGTCATAATGAACCAAAAATGGCAGCAGTATATCAAAGAGTGTATATAGGCCTCCCTAGCTGTCGACCCTTTTATTAACCTACTCCACATTTCGTAGACCTATAGCAGTAACTTCATTCTCATACTTATGAAATCTCACAACACCAAAGGCAACGACAGACAGATCTTGTCCAAGTTTATATGTCATGAAAGGAAAGTGGTATAAATAAATGACTGAGCTCACTATCCTGTCATGTTAGAAATAAAATGCACTATATTTCTTTGAACTTTTGGGATGAAAAGACCTTCAGTTGTAATCTCATACTTTATTTCTCCACCAAGAATTGACATAGTCTTCCAAGGCATCAAAAACAACTTTTGTTGAGACTGAGAGTAATTAAGAAGGATGTTTTGTGGCTGAATTTTGACCCATCATTTTCAGGAATCCTCATGGACCTTTTGTTTGACTTAATCTATGAAAGTGTGAGTATCGAATGACTTGCTGAAAGTACAGCTAATTTTTTTGGTTATATCAAAAATTATTACTTGAAGATGTTGAAGAACGTAACGATAATTTGAGGTCAGGGTACTCGAAGGTACATATTGAACTGGCTCTAGTAGTTGATTAGTGGGGGACTAAAGCTTAAGCTTTCTCTGTTAGCCTACTTGACCAAGAATATTTTTACAATGAAACCAAAACAGGTTGTAAAGTTTAGGAACAATTTTCGTTGCAAAAACAGCGATTAAAGTTGTCTTCGTCTTCGAAGAAGAACATGTCCTGCAATTTTATGTTTCCGTTTTGAAACAAACATTGTGTGGTAACTCGGGACTCGGGAACAAAAATATAATTTCATTACAAGGCCAATGATGGCGGTATTTTGTTGGAGTGAATTTTTTAGTGTTTTCTTTGGGTTTTTTAAATTAGATTTATTCTCTCTTTAGCAAGATATGCCGCACAGTGAGTTGAGGTATTCAGTCTTAGTGGATTATTACTTCGCCTTTGTTCAAGCATAATCGCAGTTTGAGTAGAAATAGCCTCAGGGAAGACTTGATTTGGAAGTAAAAAAGTCAATTTGTGTCGTAATTTCTGACTTGTTTTGTATCCTCAATATCTTTTCTTAATGCGATAAACCAAAAGCTGAATATACGAATCCTTTCCGATAGTTTGATCGATTGTCCTTTGGGTATCGAGAGCTTGTCAAGGGGAAACTTTGTCAAATCAACCTAAATCAAGTAATTCCAACATTATCTAAACAGTGCATGATAAACAAGCTATCACTTTTTCTTGCCTTATATTTCATTTATTTTTCACTTACAAAACCTAGAGAAATTAAATATTTTCACGGTATTTTTAATAAAAGATAACTCCTCTATGAAATTAAGAAATTAAACAATAAAGGGAAGACAAGTTGTGACTAAAAAGCCTATCCCTTTCATTTGACTGCTATTTCATTGAGCATCTTACTCCTTATATCTAATATCATGTACACTACAAATATCTTCTTTTCATTTTTACAATCAGTTTTTTCTAGTTTTCATTAATACGTTGTACAGCGTTTTTAAAACAAAACCCTGTTTCTAAAAAAGGCTAAGATATGAAGAGAATATTGTAAGAAAAACCACACGAAATCTCATTCATTTTCTTCAACTTAAATTGTAAAATTTGCTCTTCTTTTTTAACTGTCTCGACGTCCAATTTTTTCGTTTTTGATTCAAGGAAAGAAGCACTTTTAGAATCAATATTGTTGTAATACTAAATACAGTTGTTTGTAGCAGATAGTAATCCTCTTTTTGGAATTTTATCTAAAAGCATAAGCGAAGAAACCTACTTGAATCCACCAAATAAAGCTCATAGTAATGGCCCTTTATCCCAGCTATTTTAAGTGCAGAATTCACCATCAATGTAATTCCTTATAAGAGAACAAAGAATACAAAAGGATTATACGAAATAACACAGTCTTTCAGTCTCCTCACAATCGTACAAAACAAACTTGCTCTTTTCAAAAAATAAGTTAGCCTAGTTGTCTATTTGAGCTTCCGAGCTCTAAAAAAGTGGGAAAGGATATCAAAATTCTAATCTCTCTTTAAGACAATTCTTTCATTAAAATCTTCCATCATTCAAAAATATATGAAATATCATGATTTTATTTATTGCCACGGTTCAAAGTTTCACCACTCAATTGATTTGTATTCTTTTAAGCTGTAAGAGTATAACAAGGAAAAATGTCTAATCTCCTAGAACAAGTGTTGCTCTAAGGAAAAGATTTTATAGGATTAGAATCTAGGCTTCTTCAGAGGCACTTCGCTTTTTTTTAACCAAGTTGACAAAGTATTCTAATAGTTGTTTTTGTTAAAGACTCACGTCGCAGTTCAAAATAATGAAATATTCTCTTAAATATACAGAAGATCACGAAAGCCAAAGTTGAAGACGAAAGAAAAAGGTGAAATGGAAGAATTTGATTGAGGTTGGCATTCAAAATTCAGATATCACTTGAGATACTTTTTTCACGAGGACAGAAAAGGCTTTGAAATAACAAGAGAAGCTGACAAATAATACTGAAGACACTTGACTTGAAATTCATTAGAAGAAAAAGGTGTCATCAGAAATGCTAATGTGTCCCGTTTATGTATTTTTTTCTTTAGAACAAGAGAAGGACAACCTGAACAAATAATGGACGCAGGGCAGAACGACATAAGTGAAGATGGGACAGGGAGCATGTTGGAAACAATGCCCTCAATACAAGCGCAAATAAGTCCCCTTTCACTGTCATCAGTCTAGTATGGTCGTTTATCAAACCAGATAATGAGAGATACAAAATTCCGAGCAAGTCCTGGATTTTTTCAGTTTGACAAGCGATGGGTATATAAAATGGCGAAGCAAACAAACTTTGTGTTCATATTTTGTTTCATTGTATCAAAGCATCAATTTTTACAGGTCTTGAAAAAAAACCAGGTTCTTGTTTGTCATTGCCGATCAAGCATGGTACTGAAATTATTAAAAATCGTCAAATGATGAATTCAATGAGATATCGACTGGGAACATCACTTCTATCGACACCTGCTATTGAGGTAATTCTTACTATCCTCCAGTAATTGCTTTCCATGTCACAATGTGGCCAAACTCGGTTGTTTTTAAGGTATCATCTATCGAGAAAATGTATACTTGATGTAAATTTTGGTCGTTCAATGTTTGGGCGTGTACTACAATATTACCAACATCTGGGTACTTTTTTAATTTAGGACCTGTAATTACATATTTTTGCTGTGCGAAGATGCGTGGTGAGATTGCACCACAATTTGACAACAGAAAGCAAGCCTGTCAGGGCACAAGGCAGATCTTGTGGCAATTGAATCAAATGAGGACGCAAGTCTGTCAAGCTTTAGTGACAAGAACATCATTTGTAATAATATTTTTTTTCTTCAAATAGAATATTAATGTCTGCCAAGTGCTCCTACTGTTTGCATCTACTACTACCTACATTAAAAACCTCCTTTAAAAAATGACAATATTCAAAAACTAAACTGAAGCAGACTCGACTTTCTTTATTACTTTTTCAAGTAAAATGACTTTTTTGTTACGTTTGCCAATCAACGTATGAATGGACGTTGCAGTGCACGACTCTGGTATGAAATTACCATCATTTCTAATATCAAATATGCTCCCATTTTACTTGTCTCTGCATCGTTATACATATTCAGTCTTAACTGTACTCAATTTGATTATTTTCTGTCTCTGTTTTGTCGCCGTACTACAAATTGGATTTCCATTTCGCAAAGTTTCTTGAAACAAAGCTTCGCAAAACCTTTATACTATGTATGTATCGTTTTTCTTCCTTGGTTTACATTTTTGCACCAAAAACTTGTTCATAGACATCTTTTATTGCCTTTGAGAAGGTAGTTTAAAGTCATAATGTATCAGTCATGTTTAGAAACTTTGGCTGCAAAAACTAGAAACGAGAATAGCGTTACTATTTGCAGGGGAAAAAAACTGTATTCTTGAATAATTATCCTCCATGAAATCATGTTGATAATCATTCCAAAAGACTTTGAAGAAATGTCTACTTCTATTTGTGAATCTTCCCAAAAATCCCTCTAAAACTAATCATTGATTATTCTCTCTCATTCTTTTACATTAAAATCGGACAATAATATATTTCCTTTCCAGGAAAGTAAATTTGGATCTTGTGTTCGGTAAATTGAGTAAGAATTATGGATTTCCTTTGGCTTTAATTTTTCCCTCCATAAATGTATATTCTTATAAAGTTAAACGAAATTTAGAACCGCCGATAGTTCTGTTAGGTATTGTTAATCCTATAGAATGGGATAGTGCTAATGATCCTTAAATGAATGCCTTGCTGCGTTATAACCCGTTAATGTTTCCACAAATAGGATAAAAGAGATTACTTCTCCATAGAAAAAAAAAACAACCTAGTATTTTTCAATTCTCATTCTGTAAATTGGATTTAAGAGCTAGACGGGTTTCTCTCTCCAAACGACACGGAATTCCTGAATAAATGGCGATATCTGGATCCAGGCAAACGATTTGCGGCTTTTATATTTCTTCTTCTTTTCGTTTTCATCCATTGAGGAATTCAAAAAATTCTTTTCTTTCTTCGCCAGTATTATCTGATGTACTTTACTCTAGATTAGAAAGACATTATAACCAATATTTTTATTCAACTATTTTCCCCTTTTTTGCTTTAAAAACGTGTTAGGAGACTCGTGTTTTCTGTTCCTCTTCGGTTCGCGGGAATTCAACGAAGTGTTCTCCTTGTCTTGGGTGAAAGTGCAACACCCTCTTACCGCCTTTTCATAGTTAAAAACTGTGTTTCTGGATAGCCTTCCCCCTCCTTTTTCTTTGGGTTTTTCACGAAAACACCATCTAAATATAGTAGTATTTCGTTGTATTCGCTGCACAATTTATTGATGTCTTTAAAAAAACGATGCACCTTTTGCAAAGTCTTCCTGAACGTGATCAACTGGTTCTATATAAAAGAACCTTTCATCCAGTTATTGAATTCGGTACGAAGTCTCGCTTTCTTATTTTAGTCAACATATTGTATGGAATACCCTTACTAAATCCAGTCATTTTTAGACCCAAGAAAGACTAAAAACTAACATGAAATGGAAGGAAATGATTTCAAAATCAGTCGACTAAGAAGCCTTTAAAGGAGCCTTCTGACTAACAGTAGCTTTACTGGACAAATGTTTTTATTTTCCACAACCCTAACTAGCCTTGCCGTACAGGAATTTTATCAGGAGTTTGGAAAATGTTTTCGTTTTCCAGCAACTATATTTTTTGCAGGTCATTTCGTTTTCAGTTTTAGACACACGTCCTTTTTTTCATAATATTCCTTGCAAGGACACTTGCAGGTTTTTCTTCATCGATTTTTGACAATTCATTCTGAAATTCTTACAATAAATTTTTTGTTGCAGGTATTTCATCACCGCTTGTCTTTCCAGTATTCAGTCTTTGTGTAAAAGCAATGAATAAGTAACAATCCATGGTGTTATATTCATGATATTTAAAGAAATAAAAAGTATCCTTTATAAAGGGTGGTTCCTTTCTTTCATTCTCAATAATGTAACACAAATATATTTGTACATTTTGTCAACCTTCTCTAAGAATTATACTTTGTTTTTGGTACAAAGAAGTTGGTATGAATAATACTTGTCTACCCTTATTTCCTAAAACAACCGATAATGGAACACTGTAATAATGGATTTGAACATCTCAATCTAGGATTCATTTTGACCTGCTTTGCCATTGCTGGTAAAGTTAATTAAGAAGTCGAAGCTTAACATTTGCTATGATTTATGAGATTTTCGATCAATGGAATGAGTAAAGTATAGTAATTTTTAATAGCCTAATTTATAATTTCCTTCAAATTTTCTCTAACACGTACTCGTTTACTGTCCTTTTTTTTCGAGATTTCTTTTTCGATTTGTGAAACCCAATAATGTTGTTTTTCATATAACAATTTTTCTGTTATTTTATTATTTTCACTTGTCATTTCAATGGCATTTCTTTTCTTGGCAAAAGAAAGATTTTTAGTAGTACCGTATAATTATAAAAATGTAGCGGTGTTTGGCAGGGATTTTTGCTTATGAACCTGTTTTGCAATACGCCTTTCTTCACCGCATCTCATGCCATTTTGGATTAAAAAAATTTTGTGTTTCATTTTTTCTCCCAGTTTAGTGCCAACAAATTTCATGTCTTGCTATCAAAATTTTTCCCTAAATTGGATTGAAGAATAAATTTTCTACCGCATGAGAAAAAAGATCATCAGTGTCATAGACCTAAAGTGCAAGGTTGTACAGTCCTAGAAGCATGGCAGCCTAAGGTGTTACATTGCTCGTAAACTACACACTTGCTCACTTACACACTGTTCCGACAATACTCGGTCTTTTGCAGCATGTGTTGGCTCTCACGATGGCCTGTTTGCAAACTCGTTAATTAACTTGATTACAGCGAACGTAATATTGTATGTTTTTGAGCGAGGATTGACTTTTAGGGTTGTTTCGACTTGGTGCAAAAAGAAAACGAAAACCCCTTTTTGGTCGCGCCGAAAACAATGCAGTAACGAAGAGAACCGAGTGCACCAAGCGAAGAAAAGGTCCAAATGAAATTTCACATCCAGTAGCTAAAAATTTGGAATTTTTTTGGGTAAAATAAAAGTTTGTATCTCGGTTTGTGTGGGTTTCCATTATTGTGGATTGTCATGTCATGTTTTTCTTACAGAGGCACGTACCCGAAACTATCAATGTCTATGTTTTCGTGTGAAACGCGAAGCTTTGCCGCAAGACTTCGTCACATCGGCACCAACAAAATGGGGGAAAAGGAAATACAACATCAATTTTTCGGAAAACAATTCGGGTTTTTTTGTTGTGTTTAGGATAGAACCAAGGGGTCAGAGCCATATCCATGAACTAGCTCCGTCATCCTGGCTCCTTTGAAACACGGAGAACATTAAAGTGAAATTCATTCCATGGAATTAGCAAAGGGCGGGAAAGTTTCCCCTTTGTTCCTTTCATGTCAGTTTTTTTTTTCTTGGACGCTAAACCTCAGAACCGCACAGAACAGTTGGGCTTAAGTAACCGATCATTTTTGAAAGAAACCACATATTAACCTTTTAGCCCCTTAGAACTTTACGTCTGGTCACCTTACAACATATCCACTTCAATGCAATAAAAGTGACAGCTTTGCGGCATTTGAGGAACAATAACAAATGTTTTTGCTGTTTTTACTTGAAAGATAGGAAGCGAATTTCAGTTCTGGGGTAAAATAAACTTTTGCGATTTCCGCAGTTTACGAAAAGCTTAATGTTATTCGTACAACTAACAAAAAAAAAACCACTGCTGTTGGTTCGTATCTTAATTGCTTTTCCTACAGACAAGATTTCAGTCTATGAACTGAGGAAACGAAACAAGATCATTTATTATTTTCAATAATAACAATTATGTTTGAAATCATGGGCCATGCGGCTGTACCTAGCGTACGTGGGTCCGAATTTTACCCCAATGACCAAAGAATGTCGTTGGCTAAATCTAAATGATCTTAGCAGCAGAACTATCACAAGAAGCACAAATATCCAACAACACAACAAATATTTATATTACTAAAAGTCCCTGGGATTATCTGATCTTGGAATGTAATTTCTAATGTCTTTGTGTTGGGCAAGAAAATAAAGCTGTCTAGTCGAAATGCTAATAGAAAGACGCCTCCAAAATAAGAAAACCCCTGTACACGAACGTCATCTTTGTCACATTTCATCGACTGTTAAGTAGCCGTGCTTCCCGATCAATCAAAAACTTGACGGGAACTATTTTAGTAACCTTTTATTTTGTTCTTGAAACTTTTTCATGCGAAGCTCCGCCCTTTGCTTCACGTCTTTTGTCTGTTCACAACAAATCGGTCGACTCAGGTCACGTGATCTGGTTCGTGGACCTGTCAGATGGCAAACACGAAAGAGACTAAAATTTGCCGAAATGATTTTAACTGATTTGGAGACGAGTTGAGATGTAATTGGATATCAGGAAACCTTTAGCAGGAAATCGCTAAGAGAGTTTACAGAGATGTGATAACTTTTGTATCGATCAGTGGCAGAAGTTGCTTTACATATTAATTCTAATGTTTTTTCTTACCGGTTGAAAGAGTAAGATTAAAGTGTATTGAAGCGAAATATTCAATACAAAAGGTGTAGAATTTTTGGCAGATCTGTCGATCAGATTGGGTGACATAACTTTTATTCATCTCGACATCTAACACTTTAGCTTCTTATCATAATCAAACACGGTCCCCTCACATACAAGCAGTGTGTGAGAAATTAGACTCACCGAAACTTGTGTTTTTGATTGTGTTTTCCCATCATCCAAAGACATTTTCTGGCAGTCGCGCTGTCGATGTCTCCAAAGCTGTCACCAGAATTCCGTACAATTACCTTTGAGCAAATAGACGAGAAATACTATTTCTCGTGATGTATCCGTTTCGTCCTTTAGCAGGATATTGAAGGTGTGAAAATTCCACGGTCACAGTATCAGAAAACCCAACTCTTCATTATAAAGTGAACAACACTTTATTCCGTTCTAGTAATACTCCCAGCGTTGACAACATTATCTCGCAATACTCGTCCATAAAACAATAGCCAGAGAACTCATAAATCATTCTGATGAGGTCCTCCACACACGCTAAGGGCTCAGGGTTTAACGGCCCTACAAACTACTGCAAGTATCTTAGGAACAGGGCCCTCGATAGTCTTGTGCACATGCCTGTTTTTGTATGATAATTATGGTAGAAAAAACTTAACTTAACTCGCTCGTTAAAATTTTACCGAGAGATAACTGCCACATGGTCAAATATTGTGTGTCGTGCTTCGCAGTTGATTTACGATGAGAGAAAAGAAAGGAATTTCTGGTGCGTGGAATATCTGTATTGATTTTGACCAAAAAAAGAATCAACCAGAACTATTCACGCGGAGTTTTTAGTGTCTGATGAGTACCGATTCAATAATCATCACAAAATACCACCATTTGTCTTTTACCATTTATCGTTTACCGGTGTTTTTCTATTCGAAAAGCGTTTAAGTAGTAAAAACCTTCTTAGGAATCTTCAAATTTCTTTTTTTATTGTTCTTGAGCGGGTATGCTGAAAAATACAAAGAGTTGTTCAGCCCCATCTTATGATTCATGTCAGGTTAGGTCTATGAGCTTGAAGAACACATTCACTACGACCAAATGAAGATAAAAGTGGGTCAATAGACTGAATGAACTGACTGTGTGACTCGACCAGATTCGGATTCATCAGGATTCAAGTGCTGCTTGACTTGTGAAAAGGCATCTTTATCTTACGTTCGAAATTATCAAGAAATAAAAAAATCAAAAAAAAAATCCGCCATGCTAGTGAACACTTTGTACATCACTTAAATGTTCTTCAGAACGGATATCTTAGCTAGCTTTTTATATGTTTTCTACCACTCACCAGCCGTTCCTCGATGGAACATGCGACGCTACTCACCAAAAACAAATCTTTATCGCTGTCGATGCCATCAATTTATTTTTGACTTCAAGACTGAATAATAGTCACCATTTATTCTCAAGAAGAGAGAAAAATAAGACAGTTATTCATTAGTTTATATTAGCGAGCGATTCCCAGACTGCGAGATATCAAAACTCGTAGGGGAAAACACACACTCTTCATAAAAAAACAAACATCTTGGGTTTACGTGAATTCTCGTTTTGAAAATCAGATTATGAATGTTGTTATTCTGTATCAATGAAAAGCTGCATGTGGCCTTATTTTGATTTTATGATCGTAATTCTTTTGTTTTCGATAATCATTACAAAATAATATATTGGTTCGAATGCGGTCGTTTTGAAAGCAAGAAAAAAAAATGTGAATAGTTTTTGCCATGAAAACTCCTTTGAAATTTGGAAGATTGTGAGTTTTGGCAAGGTACGAAAAGTTGAATTACTCTATTATTTTATTATGAATGTTCTTTTTCGATTGTTTTTTATTAAAAAGGAGAGAAGTAACTACTTAGATAAATTTATTGACTTATGACATACTGTGAAATTTGTCAGTTTGAAGAGTCCCCAACAATACGAAATTCTCAATATATTTTTTTAATAAAAAAGAAATAAAAGTTATCAATGAATACTGAAATAATCTCTATCGTCGAGAGGCGATGATAATATTTCTGCGAGTATTGATCGAGGCTAAAATCGATTATTTCACAAAGCATCTAGAACAAAAGGCGATGCAATAAGCTGTATATTAGACGATCCACGAACCCTCTTTTGATGTTTGTCTGATTGATGCTTGTTGGAGGTCATTTCCGATCTCCTACAATCGACTCGTTCAAAACTTCGAATCCAAAAAGGCTAGATTAAAATATGACACATTAAACGAATAATAGACTGTTTGGGACTCCTCCAAGAGTTCATAACGGGGAATACAACAAAAAGGGAATTAATCTTAAATACTGACATTCCTTGATGAGATTAGAAAAGAACTTTTTTAAAACTCAAGATAATGTAACTGTAAATAAAAGAGAAGAGAAGTTGAAAGTGGTGCTTCAAAAGAGTGTTGACGCTTGGTTTTGTAAATGGAAAATTCTCTTGAGTTTATTTGGTCTGTGTGCCTTTCTAAAGTTTGTAGTAGTAATTTCCCACAAGCCTCATGATAATTTTATTCCTAATGTATTTGTTTTTGTCACGCGCTTTGCTTCGGGCCACGAAATCTGAGAGGAGCGTTGAAGTTTTGTTTCTTAGCGGATGGCGCACTCAAATTTCACCGGCCATCATGCGACGAGAGTTTGATTCCTTCAGCTCTAAATTTGTATTTTTCCCTTCAAAGAAACACACCTTTCTCCCAAACTTTTTCTCTTCTTAGACGAGACTTCACATAGCTAAATTTAAATTCAATTATCAGAAACCCTAGCAATCTAGGTTACCTTCTAAATTTAAAGATTTCAAAAATACATACAAGCCACACCCATATACGTTTGTCCACCTTGAAATATTAAAAATCTCCTAGAATTTTCCAAATTGTCTTGGTAACAATGCATATCTATATACTATGAAGTGTAATATCTTTATAATAAACGACTACAAGTTATAGTTAAGAATATTCGTCGGATTGTGCAATATTTCTGTTATTTTTGAAAATGTCAGGCTAAAGCATCTTCCTCTTAGACTGTATCGGTATATATAGTTATACAGTTTTAAATATAGTTATAGGTGACTGAACTTAGATATACGTGCTGATGGCCTTTGATTTACTATCTATCTATCTATATCTATATATAAAAAAAACAAAAAGTATATGTCTTTTGCTTGACTATTGTTTTGCACTCCAAAAAATGGCCATATTATCATTATAAAATATTTTTTCCTTGTTAATTTAGAATTACTAATATAAAGATGTCTATCGAAAATCGCAAGTTTCAGACCAATTTTTCTCTTTTATGAGGTGAAATTTTTCTCGTATACATTTAACGTGAATTCTTACAAATATATCGTCTTACAGCAACCTTAAATCCAGACGACTAAATCAAAAAGTGCATCCAGTCAATCATTGGGAGAACTGATATCAATGTCATCGAAACAAATTCATAAAACACTGCTCTGTCTTTCTAGAAATCCTTGATAATTGGCATGTTTGTCAAGATATGTGTAGGTCAAACAACTGGCATACTTTATATCTGAATGTGTTGTCGGGTTTGGCCTCGCCTTTCGTATGATTTATTACCGTCTTCCTTGATACTACATGACCCCTTGCAAACCTGCTCGTAACTTGAGCTTATGAAAATTCAATCCTTTTATTTCATTATATTCTGTCCTAAGGGAATGTCTTTGCTGGGGAATCAGTGATAAAAACGAGACCGTCGCATATTTCATCTGCAAATTTTCTTTTTTTCTTCCACTTCCTCATTCACAATTTTCGACATTTTTTCCTTCTTATTTCCAAAAACTCTCCACCTTGGTGCCATAAAATCAGATCTCAAACTATTTTCCACAAGGTTTCTTTGTATAGAAGTGTCATTAAATTAAGATAATGTTTCCTCTACATAGATATATATTTTTGTAATCTTCAAACATCATTCTACACCTTTCTCCCTGATGATGGACATATGATCCGAAACCTCGGAAACAATAAAGAAATATACGTAGAAAAAACATCGTAATCTATTTTCTATTATTTGCTTCTCTAATTTTTGGTTTCATAGATAGGTATTTTGTTCCTTTTGACGTTGTTTTGATAAGCAGTTTGTTAGTCGGGTCTTGTGTCAGTTGATCAGTCCATCACATCTAGACTAATGTCCTCTGCCTGTCTACGTTCTCACCCATCAGGGGACGATGTTTTTTTAGTCCTATTTCTCAGACTTTCTCGGGTAATTATCATTAATTACTCGCCCTTTGTCGGTTTTGCTAAGAATTATTTCTTATATATGAAGGTTTGTCAAGTAGAGGTAGGACTGATGGTGTCTTAATCCCCACCCCAATCAACACGATATATATATATGTATATACACTTGTGTGTTTGGCTATGCATTTTCTATCATCTTGTCAATCAACTAGTCTTGTTTCACGGACGGCTGTGCTTGCTGTATCTGATTGTGCGCATCGTATTTGCTTTGTAAACCTTCATAATCTACTGACAGCCATTTGAAAGTCGTTAAAGAGACATTATGAAGTTCTGCGTACAAGAGCCACTTGAAGTGTCATCATTAGCAACTTCAGAAAGTATCGCTAACGACACATCTGTCTAAATGTTTGGCTGGTTCAATAGAAAAGTATCTCCAAAGGCTTGATAAGGTGTTACAAAATGCTTTTTGATAATGCTTATCGTATCATTATTGATAAGTGCTATCGACGGATTATTTCGAATTCTTAAAAAATCCGAGCGAAAAAACGAACAAAATAAACAAATCTTAGTAATAAACTGAAAGTCTAGCTAAAATACTTTTTTCAAAACAGTACCATTGGTCTAGAATCTCATAGTTCACAGCTATTACTACTTATTTTCTTTCATTCTTATATTTCTTATGGCAATCAAATTGCCTTCACTAGTTGCCTGAACTTTTCAAAAATTGAACATGCAGTATAGACGAAAACAACTCTTAGAAATGCCAGGATAAAGATTTGATCAAGTCATTTACCGTCATTAAAAAAATGAAGTCGATTATTAGCAGTAATTAGCATCAATAGCCTGTCCACATTATGAATTACTCTTTACTAAGATGCCTCTATAAACTTGAAGTTCAAAAACAAAGTTGCATCATGTGATATTAAGGAAGGTTTTGATTGGTTGAAAGGTGCTGATGACATCAATCGTGGTTATCCAATGACATTCGACATCAGTATTTACAATCAGTAAAATCTATTTTTTAAATTATCGATAAGGATGGGTTTCTTTCATTTAATCACTCATTTACTCATTCTTCTGGCATTCATTCATTCATTCATTCACTCATTCATTCATTCATTCATTCATTCATTCATTCATCCACTAATTTATTCATCATAAATTCATTCTTCATTTCATTCATTCATTCATTCATTCATTCATTCATCCATTCATTCATCATAAATTCATTCATTCCTTCATTCATTCATCCACTAATTTATTCCTTCATTCATTCACCCATTCATTCATCATAAATTCATTCATTCATTCACTCATTCATCTATTCATTCATCATAAATTCATTCATTCATTCATCCATCCATTCATTCATCATAAATTCATTCATTCCTTCATTCATTCATCCACTAATATATTCATTCATTCATTCAGCCATTCATCTATATGTTCATATATTATTTATCCCAAAACATTCATCAGTGCTATGACCCTTTCCCACCTATAATATTGATATTATTATTATTTAACCCTCGAGTTCAGAGTAATAATTATAAATAACGTGACGATATTTTGCTATGCACTAATATATCCTAATAAACAAATAAATATAAACTAGCCCTCCGTAGCTATACCTTCATTCCTGTTACTTTTTGCTTGTCTGGAGGGGGAATTTACACTTGTCCTTTCTCGGGTGTTTATGCGTACAAATGTTAACAGCAGAAATCCAAACGGCGCGAAGATATATATAAAGAGAGAGAGAGGGAGAGAGAGGGATAGAGAGAGAGCGAAGCGACACAATAACGTGAATATCTTTCGAAAACCAACAAGGTGACGGTGTTCTTAAACCGTTTGAAACACCGCTCCAATCACCTGTAGAGCTTTAACAACACCGATTGTAATTAGATCATAGCCAGGTCGCCTTGTTATTCTTTGTTTAGTTTGTTAATTTCATTCGGTGCACGGGAATAAGAGATCGGCCTTCAAAATGCGGCAAGCAGACGGCAAGCATGAAAGATAAAAAAGATTCCTTTGAAGAAAGATGTTGTTTTATCCTATTCTCACGGCGACGAATAGGTTGTTATATATCATGCATAACCAAACCAGACAAACCTAAACATAATTTTTACATCTTTGGCGACTAAAAACTGAAACAACCTCTGGGCTGAGCATGGCTAACTCACGAATGGTAAAGGAATTGAGCAGTAAGACGTGTTTTAGCTATAGTTACCTCTTTGGAAAAGGAAAGGAAAAGAAAAGAAAAAGGAGGGAAAGAAAAGACTAGCAAAAAGGAAAAGAAATAGAAAAGAAGAAGAAGAAAAAATCCAGAAAAAATAAATAAAATTAATAATGTAAAAGAAGAGAAAAGGATAGGAAAAAGAAAGGAAAAGAAGAGAAAAGGAGAGGAACACAGGAAAGGAAAATGGGAAAAGAAATGGGAATAGAATGAAAGTGAATAAGATGTATCCTCGTCATATTCCTTTTTAATGGCATTCAAGCAAAAAAATAAATATTATTTCATCAAAAACATAACAAAAAAAGAAAAACAACACATACCTCGTTTTCTTTTTCCATTGACTTTTTCACAAGGCAAGAATCGTCCTCAGAGGGCCAATGATTGGAACGGAAAAAGAAGTCATCAAAATGGCGTGGTACCCCGTATGTGCTGGCTGTCATTGATTGGCTGTACCTTCACCGCTTCCCTTGGTGAATGATTTCAACAGGTGTTGAATCTTTTTTGTGCGCTTCTTTAACAAGGATGAGTTTTTCCTACGAAATTATTACAAACAGTGATAATAATTAGTTAATTAATGTACAAGCCAGCCTCGATTGGTAAGTTAGTAATTGATGAGGCAGACCGCGTTTATTCATCCTTTTATTCGTTTATCGGTACCGTGTTTACTAGAATATAATATTAGGAAATTAAGCCAGCCTTTAATGCTATCCGTTGGTCACGATTCCTGACAAAATAGCTTCGACCTGCTGATGTTATTCTTGGTTCTGACTCACACGATAGAGAACCAATCACCGTTGCAGCAGTTTTCCCAGTGGAATTAAAATCTTGTCTCACAAACAACTACACAGTATCTGTTTTAAAAAATACTACAAAGATTACGAGGCAATTTTCTTTTCATTTTCACAGAATAGTGTATTGAAAAAATTGTGATAAATATTCCGTGATCAGAGTTTTCAATTTTGAGATATTTTAGCTATAATTTCTTGAGCTTGTGGGACATGGCAACGGTAACTAAGGGCGGTCGGACTTCATCAGCTGGACTTGAAGACTTAAAAAGCAGGCCAGGGGTTGGGGATCGCAGGCTCAACTGAAAGGGTGGTCGTAGAAGTGACAAAAGATTCATTCTTACTCTCGTTTAGGTTGAAAGTTTACGCCAGCGTTTGATACCAGATTTTCCCGCTTTTTTTACTACCCTTAAAATAGAACTAAAATATCTATTATAAGCTGAGTGATGATATATATTGTCTATGTAGTTTAAAATACTGCTTAGCGACCAGTGGTCATCGACTCAGAGTCCCAAAAAGCGGGGTTTTACACAGTGAAAGCTACACACAAATGTTCAACTAATATTAACAATAACTACTGATAATAACTAACTTTACTTACATTGTAAATATTTAAGGATAAGCTAAATAAAATTCAAGATTCATACAGTTAAGAATATATAAGTATTGGCATTTTTCCAAAAATCGCCTCTGGCTTATTCCATTAAAAGTTTGTACTGATAATAGTTCTATAGCCACGAGCTGTAGATCACTGCAGCATTCAGTATTTAAACAAATACGTTTGGAAATTATTACTATTTAAGTGTATGAGGACTTAGATTTCAGATCTCGTCAATAAACTTTTCAAAAAGGTTTCCAAAAAGCCAAACTTTTTTACTGCATTTATTCAGAATATGACTACTAGTACTTTTTCTAAAAATGTTTCGTGTTGTTACTTCCTGTAAATCTTTCAATAGTTTTCCTTGGATTTTGATTAAAAGTGCTTTCATCACTCGCCTCTGGAAAGTTAAGAATATCAGAATATCATCGAGAAAGCGTCCTTTTTTCTAAGTAGCTTGTCTTGTGCGTTTTAAATTTACGTTATGGCCGGCCATGAACCACGTTTAACCTTTTGCAGCTAACTTATAGTATACTTACTGTCTGGTCTGTATGTTTTTATAATTTTATAGTTCTTAACAACTTACCCCCTGGGCTGTTTACTACTTGATAAGGTTAAACTAGACTGATAAGCTTCTGTTTTTTTGTAGCTTTATCGGCACAACCCTCTACAGCTTGATGCCAATTCAACTTCTGCACGACTGGCCCTTTGAGATCAATGCCGACATTTTTCATCCTATTTAACTGTCGTAATTTAATCACGATTCCATATTTTTTTATTTATATCTTTAGATAGATCAATTTCATACACGCTTTATTTGAATCTACAATTTGAATTACACTGGAGTATACTCTCGCTATTCAAGACCGCATAAGTCATTCTCTTAACGATAAAAGATTGTATGAACAGTAGTTTAAGTTCCTCAAGAATTTTATTGCGTTTGAGGATAGAAGTTTTTATGATGTCATATATCTAGTGATCAGGTCAGCACAGATTTACTACTTGTTTTAGATATTGTATGATACTGGGGCATGTTTATTCGTGGCCTTTATCGCAACGACTTACAGCTACTAAAATATGAATTGTACTGTATCTCTGGACTGAGCATGAACGCATATACAAAAACTCTCGAATCGAGGGAGAAACGCAACACACTCTAGTCACATGTGATACCCAGTCCAGGAATCGAATTCAAGACTGCAGAGGTGAGAGGCGAGTGTACTGACTACCACTACACCACCCTTGATTCTCATTTTCGTAAAATAATGAACTGAATAGTAGGTAAAAGAAAAAGATTGAAAATGGAACCAGCCCTTAATGAAAACCTGGTGGAAATAAAACGCCCACTGGCAAACCCACAAGCTCTTCATAGTGGCAAGCGAAAAGCATTTCTTGAAAAATAAAAAGTCGTTAAAAAAGCATAACAATATAATAAAAAAAACATGCCAGCTTATAGCTTTTATAAGTGATTTTTTTTTCTTTTACCTATTGAGAAGACATTCTTAAAATTTGCCAGAAAGGGTGGTATCTTTAGGTTTTTAAAATGTCAACGTGGAGAAAAGCCAACAAAGTGTTCTCCAGAATGTCGTGCATTAGGAGGAACCAAAAGGAAAAAAAAAATGACTGCTTTGAGTCTAATCCTAAAAAGGATAATCAAAAGTGGTCGGGAAAGGGTCTATTAAAGCCAGGTAACTCTAAGACTTCTCTTGTCAAAAGTCAGTCAATAATATACTTTGGATTGCTGCACTTTTACAGTTTTAAAAAGCTGGTCCTAAAACGTCTCCCTAACAATAAATGAACGAAACAAAGCTAGTGGAAACTTTTCAGAGATTTATATTCTCACGCCAGTCATGTTTGAAGTGAAAGAATTCGTTCTTTGGAACAACAAACATTTTAAAGTAGGTTCATAAGTACCCTTTCTAGTATACTTTTATTTTAACCACAAAACTGAAATGTTTGAAGACAGCTTTTTAGATAAAATATATCGTGCTTATAAATGGAATTTCAAGCATTCAGAAGCTTATGTCAGTCGACTAAATTCAATTGAAATTTCAGGATAGTATGTATAATTTTTAGAGTCGAATATATTGTATTTTTACCGAGGGTAGAAAGAGGGAAAAAAATACTGGAAAACCTCTAATTTTTTAGTCATTTCAGGTGGAATCCCAGGTGTTCTGCCTCGCTACAGCCTAGAATCTTGGTTGTTTTGCTTCTTCTCTGATTTCTCTCAGCTCAGCGTCGACAGCTTGAATTGATCCCGTGAATTAGTACTAGTCAGAGAAACCGATGACGAAAACACCTGCAGGCAAGATCCGGAACAAATTACAGAGGAAAAAAGGACAATTTTGAGACTAGCTGTTTTCCAAGCCAGGTGCAGCAGAATCCATCAAGATTCCCCGAAAACCGGGCGTCATTTAGACTAGTTTAAGTACGAAAAAGACTCGCTAACTGTAATAGAGCTATCAGAGCGGGTATGTCTTATAGTTTATGGAAAAAAAACATAATAAGATTATATCCATTGTATTGTCAAAGGGTCCTCTTATTGGCTCAGGAAGGAAAATCTAAGTTATCGGCACTTTATGAAGGCATTATAAAATAAAATATCTGTCGGTACAGAAAAAGGTATTTTTTTGACATGTAAATCGAAGATTTTAATGCTTATAATAGACCTTAGGTCTGGTAAGAGAGCCCTTGAAAGGCTTCTGCTAAACATTGTTCTAGAAAATCTATTGGCATAGAGTTACCTCAACTCGAGTCAAAAATTATATTCTAATTATTGAGAAAGTGCTTCACCTGTAAACTCTAGGCTCCCAGAAATGTTTCTCTTCAGGTTCCAACGTTTCAGGCCTCATCCCTTGATTTTTTCAGAGGATTTACTTAGTTTATTTGAAACATATTTTTGGCTCTCGATTCCGGCATATCAACCCTGGCTATCTAGAAACGTTTCTTAGAAAAGCTTTCTTGAAAATATAATAAAGTAATCAATAAATAAACTCCAAAGAAATAAAGCCATATTTAATATATAAAATGGTAGAATCTACAAGTTTTTTTCCCTGGAATGTTTTAAAATTTCAAGAAAAAAAGGCAATTTCTTTTGTGTCCTTTCCTTCACCAGCAACTTTGTTGAAATAGAATATAAGTTTGTGTTTCTCATAGACTAAAATAATATTTTTTTTGGAAATTCGTAAGAAGTTTTCTAGAACGATAAGCTTTTGTTCCACAGGTAAAAAGTTTAGCAAGTTGTAATTGACTTTGTTTACATAAAGATGGCTTGGTTCATAGTTATCTCTCACTTTCGTTCAAAAGCGAGGAAAAAATGACTTACTTTGAAGAAGAGAACGACGTTCAAAGAATGCGTCAATTTTATTTTCAATTGCCATCGGACGTAAAAAATATTTGAATGTTTTGAAGTCAAAAAGTGAACTGGAAATACTAAAATTTCAATTTTATTCGTGAGAGAAATTCTGAATAAAAGCTTCAAGATTCTGGCTACGAAAATATCTAAAAATCTTAAATGCACACAGACACACATAAGCCAACACCGCACTGCAATGTTGACAATACCACAATATGAAAAGATCTAAAAGTACTATACTAAACTTATCATAATTGTAGCTATTCAATTGATGTCCAACTAGTCGGTGAAACTCCTCGTATGTAAGGTCTGTTTATTCTCGATCATTTTGACTGTTTGCTCCTTGTCATTATTATTATACTTCATTTGAGAGGGAAGTCTTGTCTCTTAGATTAGCAAATTTCTTGATTAGCTCAGGATGTAAGGAAGGGTCTAATACGTAAGCGATATATTATCGAAGGTGATTAATTACCGGTAAGGCAAATAGGAACTTTCTTGAGGGCAAACACATATGTGACAACATAACAATGTCGAAAGGATGATCTGTGTCGCCGGGTTTTTCACAGGAACAATCACTTCGTAAAACAACTTGAAGGCAGCAGAAAATCAAATAAAAATGGAAGCAAACCTTTGTTTATTCAGGAGAAACTTAGTGTCTTAGAAATTTGCTCGTCTTTTCCGGTAAACTATTGAGAGATACATAGATCAGAGATATTCATTCTCAAAGCATTTTTGATTATACAAGACGTCTATATGTCTCAGGTTCACGCCCATGAATTTGCAGTGCATTCTGGGTAAAGCAACATTTTCGTTAAGAACACGTGTGTGCTGTATTGCGCATGCTCAAAGGTTAGGAATAAAGAAGGGGTGTCCCGTAGTCGTATATAGCCAAATTAATTCTTATTCGTTTTCTCTTGACAACGTGGGTTTAAAACGAGTGCAAAAAATATACACTATAAACCGCTTTTTCTATGAGTAAGACCCGTGTCATTAGTTGCCAAACTTTGTCAAAATTTTCCTACTTACATACTCTTTCGAAAATTAAAAAAATAGGTTCCCGTGCAAAATTTGAGGGTTTTTCTCTGTTAAAGTTCAAAACGTATAGTTCCTCAATGAAAGTTTGAAGTATAATTAGCGGTTTGAGCGGTTTTTGTGCGTGCGCACATCGTAGGCTCAAATCAGTGGCGTATTTGCGTAGTAACGTGCGCAGTATCTTCATTTTTCTATAGTAGGCGGCTACCAAAAAACGTTTTTCATAGTAATATAGGGTTGTTTTTTTTCGTTGCTCGTTAGCTTTTTGATGCACACGCGCGTCCAATATATGCATGTATTTGCCCGCCAATTGCTTCAGATCGCAGATTCAGTAGATCGCGGTTTCTTCATTGTCGACTCCCGGAATGTTAAACTAACAAAAATATTCCTTCAAGGTTTACTTGGAGTTCTCTTGGCTCGGTATTTTCCAGTTTATCTTGGAGTTATGGCTACTGGAATTGTTAATGGTCCGAAATGCATGCCAAAAATCCTTAAAACCTTCAACTGCCTTTGCAACCAAGGACTTACGACATAAGAATCTGCTTAAAAACGTAATTCAAAAACAACTCACTATCGGGGGATATGATATGATTCGATTTCATGTGATTTGATGAAAACTGAAGTGAGATAACAGTTCCTTCGCAAAGTTCTGATTGTTTAAAAAGTTCAGTTGCTTCATCAATAAAGATTTTCCAACTTCGGATACGCCTTTATATGTCAGTATTTTTCGATGTGTTGTTTTCCTTTAAAGAGTACTGTTAAACCCAGTATCGGACAAGCGAATGATACAAGCACCCAGTATGCTTCTACTCTCTCATTATCCTGCTTAATCGAATCGAACCCTGAAACAACCTCTGGGCTGATCTAAGTCAGGGCATGGCTAACTCACAGATGGAACCTTGAAACAACCTCTGGGCTGATCTAAGTCAGGGCATGGCTTACTCACAAATGGAACCCTGAAACAACCTCTGGGTTGATCTAAGTCAGGGCATGGCTAACTCACAGATGGAACCCTGAAACAACCTCTGGGCTGATCAAAGTCAGGGCATGGCTAACTCACAGATCAAACCCTGAAACAACCTCTGGGCAGATCAAAGTCAGGGCATGGCTATCTCACAGATCAAATCCTGAAACAACCTCTAGGAACTGATCTGAGTCAGTGTAAGGTCTTTGACATTAAATCATAAAAGACTGAAACATCATTGAACGAATCTATCAAGTAAACATAAAGCATGTCAGTATATTCTTACCCTTTCGTTGACAACTATCACTTGGTATCGACTCGTGTCTCAAAGACAGTCAATATGCATTCACGCCTTGTCTGTCACTATTAATACCATTGACTAAAAGTACACTCTATATTAGGAAAAGTAAGGTTAATTTTCTCGTTCGTTGCTGGAGGTAGGAATATTTTTACCCACATATCATATTCCTGCATCACTGATCATACACTTGAGACTTTTTCTTATTGTCAGAGAAAATAGCTCCAAAATGATTTGGCCAAAGGCGAAATTAATCTTAGGCTAAGTGGTATAGCTATCAAACCCACTTGAGGCAGGATTGATTGCCAAGGCATTTATAGCCTATTTGAAGTGCGAACGAATCTCTGAATTGGTGAAAATAGGTGATTAAAGTAAAATAGGGTGTTAAATGAAGGAAGGATAAAAGTGAGGAGGTGGGGTCGTTGGGCTTCAAATGAATCGAACAGATTCCTCTTGTGGGGGGCTTTCTTGCTGGTACTTTTCATGATGATTTAGATAACTGATTCCTTTATACGAGCTACAAAGTTTATTATTATTTTCTATGATATTGGGTTTTTTCTCTCGTTCTAATGAAAATTTTGCATGATTTAAGGCTAGTGACTGGCAAGGCTGTAAAAATCTTGCTACAAATTCTGATCTAAACAGAGCGACACAGAGCTGCACTATCCGTATTTCAAGATTGAGAACATTAATTCAATTTCCACTCTTCACAACTCATGCTGATGTGTTCCTAGTTTCGATTTTATTTTCCTTGTTATGAGATTCCATTCTCAGTGATTTTAGAATTCCACTTCTCTTTTCCCAGATCCTAAGCACATCTTCGAGGTGGCGAAGCCACAGACAATAGAAAAACCGTAACACTTGAAAAAGAGCGAAAATTACGGGAACTAAATAAATGGTTTATTGGCCCTTGATGTGTGATTAATGATAAGCCAATTTCCTTATTTCCTGACACGCGCAGACGGTAAATTGTACTTCCTAAAATGAAGAAAAAGACCTGAGATAATCACAACCTAAGGGTGCTTTTCACACCGAGTCATTTCCAAGAAGCAATCAAGCGAGTTGTGATTGAGTGATTCAATCGAAAATGAACTCAACAAAGTAGATTTTTGCCGCGCTCTTTGGGGAATAGTTATATAAGCTCGTAAAACATGATTGCGCACCTGGCCATGAATCTTGAATTCGAAGGTTAGTTTTAGTCGAAGTTTTTTAAGGCTCGCCCTTGATCATGATTTGTTAGTATTGTTTGAATAGCATTATTTAGCATGCCACTGATTTATAAGTACTTTTTTTGCAAACGTCTTTGTACAGTGACTTTAATGCCTTTCAAAGCATGATTTCTTTTGAGGTGCAACCGTTTTAGACACATGCAGCTCCCTAACCAGACTGTTTACCGTAAATTCTGTACTTTACGAGAATAACCTCTTGAACAAAACAAAAGAAAAGCTATTACATCTGAGAATGGCAAACAGATTTACACACATACTCCATTGTAATTGGGACAACCTCTTAAGTGCATGGGTTTAAGATATTGTTAAACGCTAAAACTTGCCAATAAAACTTAAACAATAAGAGTATTAAGGGTTGATAATCTATTGTGAGTTCTATGCACATAGTCAATGGTTTTACTGCATGTTATCCCAACATGGGACAATGTAGAATTTCTGAAGCATTTTGACTTTTCTAATCGAAAGGAAGACATAATTTGGACCCGAGTGTTCGCTCCCTCGTTTTTCTCCCCACACTTGGTGATGGGATTGAAAATAACTAACTCAAGTCCGAGCAACAAAGGGTCGTTATACAAGGAACTTACCTATTCAGGGGGGAGGGGGGGGGTTCCTTCCCATTGACAATGATTTTATTTGTGGAAATCATTTAAAAACTACTTATAACAGTCTATCACCATCTTGCATCGAAAACAAGTCTCAACAAACAGCTTTAGACAGTTTACACGTGCATGCGATCCACTGTTGCTGCGAGAATCTCTAAGTGGCTTCGAACAATGCACACAGACTTAATGTTATTTGACTGAGAGGGAGAGGGGGGGCACTGACCCCCTCGGACTCCCTGGATACAGTCCTGGTATGGTTTTATTCTTCTAAATTCATGAGACTATGTACCATGTATTTAAAAAGTTGTTTAATATATTAAGCCTGGAGCATGAGTTTTTGAACCACATCTGGAACAAAATCTTGAATTCATTGGAGCTTTTGAATTGTATGTAAGATGTCCGGGTTATATGATTCTGTTATTATCTGTTTTAGTTCAAAGGCCAGTTGCAATTAACATAATTCAACTCAACAAAACTTACAAAAACTTAGATCAGAAAACCCTAGTACCGGTGTGCCTTGACGTGGATCATCTTACCCAGAGGTTGTTTCAAGATTCACGCGATCGATCTGTGAGTTAGCTGTGCCCTGACTTAGATCAGCCCAGAGGTTGATTCAGGGTTCTATCTGTAAGTTAGCCATGCCCTGAGTTAGATCAGCCCAGAGGTTGTTTCAGGGTTTGATCTGTGAGTTGGCCATGCCCTGAGTTAGATCAGCCCAGAGGTTGTTTCAGGGTTTGATCTGTGAGTTGGCCATGCCCTGAGTTAGATCAGCCTAGAGGTTGTTTCAGGGTTCGAGAAATCTAAAGGTTTGAAGCTCATTGTTGATCAGCTATCAAAAAACAAAGTTTTTCAGTCTGTTGGGGAACGAGACTGTAGGATTGGTGAGGTGGCCGTATCTCCGAAACCTGTTCTGCTAGAGTTGATCAAGAAGAATGTACTCTCTGTATTTTCTCAACATCTTACGCCATGAACGAGGCCGATTATAATACCATAGTTCATATATGTTGTTAACTACGATATTTCTGAGTACTTCTGCTCGCAAGGAGAGTGGTTACAAAATTCTACTCAAAGAGGTGGGGGAAGAAAAGAAGCACATTATTGTACACTGACAGAGAGAGATTTATAGATTGGGAGATGGCACTTAAATTCCATTCCGTACAAGTATGTTTACTACTTTACTTGTTGTTAAAGACTGTATTACAGCTGAGTAAACTGAGATAGAAGTGGGAAGTCTACTGAAGTGGGCGGGGAAATCTAAAGAGTTGCGGATTATTTTCTCTTCGTTCGATCCCTCAGGCAGATCACGAAGGAATGCCGGGAAAAACATGCATGAGACACCGTGACCACTATAAAAAAAATGAACAGTTTTGTATCATTAAAGCTTGGGAAAAGCAATTCGTGTTTTCATTTATAACGATGATGAAGGCCAACGATATTCAGTAGGAAAGCCTTTTTTTTTAGATGCAACTTGTATTGATATCAGTTAGAACATCACTTTACTCTCTGTTAGGCTGTAATCACGCTCAAGATCTCAAGCAAAAGACATGTAATATCGAATAAAAGAAACGTCTTGAAAGCATTCACATATGGATTATTAAACATTATTAATCCCATCGATGGTATGGTTAATACAAGGTGTGAAAACTGTGTGAAAATATTAAATAGCAGGCATGAAGTTGAAAAATATTTGGTGTTAGAGATTTTCTTAGGATTATGCATGGTTTTAAAATTCATCAACCCGTTCGTGTTAGCAGTTTTTTTGAAGCTTTTAATATCACGGAAGTGGAATCTCTACGATCACGTCAAAGATGGAATAAGCCACTTCAAACCTTTCAGCCCTTTATACCATTAAGCCTTTGTTTTAATGGCACATTCGAGGACTTTGACAAATGATCCCCTTCAGACGAAGGACTCATTACTAATGAATATTGGACCTCTAATACCGAACACGTTTTTGGCTTTGTGGAATCGAAGGTACACGCTGATTTTAATTCAATTTTTGTTCAAATTGTTGAAGTTACAATCTATTCTAGTGGGTGATTATCGCACTTTTATTTTCTGTGAATGGAACTTTTCTCTAAAACACTATAATCAATCATGCTTCATTGAAAATGAAGGACAGTTTGTATTGTAAATGAACGGCTTCATTCTTCGCATAAAAAGGCACTCAGCATCATTGGAAACGAGTGGAAATACCGATTACCCTTGCATACCATTTCTTTACATTCCATGAAAAAGCCATTTCAATGCCATTTTCATTTGCAGTTGAATGGCTTTTTGGATTTATTTTTTAAATTTTTCGTACAGGTTTTACTTTGAATACCTTGCATATCATTTCTTTACATTCCAAGAAAAAGCCTTTTCGATGCCATTTTTATTTGCAGTTGAATGGCTTTTTTTATTTATTTTTTATTTTTGTATGGGCTTTCACTTTGAAAACCTTGCCGCCATTTTACATTCCACGAAAAAGCCATTTCAATGCCATTTTCATTTGCAGTTAAATGGCTTTTTTAGGTTTGTTTTTCGTTTATACTTTGGATCTAATAATCTTCACGTTTGGCGCTATTTAAAGAAACCTTTATGTCCTCGTTAAGTTATAAATACATATCTGAGCATAAGTAAAAATAAATACTTGGTTGATATGGAATTACGGATGACGCTTCGCTTGATATTTTCGCTCCTTTTGGGCATCCATCAAAATCTAAGGCTCCAAAATGTCAATCCAAGTGGCGATTAGCTTTGAAGGTAATGCCAATCAGAATAAGAATATATAATATTGCATAGATGATATTAGATGTTTGTGGAAATATTGATAGGCTATTATCACTCTGCCTTGATCAGATTCGCTCTAGAACATTTCGCGGAATATATCAAATAGGAAATGAGAGACTTATTCGATGATTCCGCGGAAAAAATGGACGTTTAGGATAATGGGAAACATTCTTAGTTGGTGATACTGGATTCCTTCTTTAAAATCAACATAAAAACACTTTTGAATAATGAGAAAATTATGAGCATGAATCTGCCACTCAAATGAAAAGGATTACACTCTGAAATATATAATAATGATGTCAGTATTCTTGACATTTTTTCCCCATTACTGTCAGAATAAACCAACGCAGCTCAATCGACATTGATACTGGAATTTAGCTATTTTTAAAGTAGGAACTTCAAGAAATGTCTTCACCAAAGTTGACGATATTTTCCTAAATTAAATTTTGCATTAATTCTTAAAGAAAATTAATATAGTTGGCTTATGAATTGCGGGGTTAAAAAAATAGCTTTGAACTATACTAAAGTTAATTTAAAGTTCATTTTTCTATCGTTGTATAGTATGAATTCTGGATTACTTACTGCGATGGTGGATCGGTACTGTTGACGCTGTGCCTTCTTCACATACACTACAGAAAACTTTTCATCGAATGAGATATATTGTTTGTTTTTAAGAGCTAGATGCTGCCAGATGTTTTAGAAGGAACAATAGATATACTCAGTTATATTATTACCTATTTGGGTGCTCAACACTAGCCGAAGTAAACTAAACTAAATGACAAAGACAATAGCGAATGGACAAAAAAAATGACCAAATTTTATTAAGTAATTTTAGGAATATGGCGAAGTTTTAATAGTTTAATCTTAAGAATTTCAAAAAAATTGGAAAATATATTTCAATTCAAAGAGACGAAAAATCTAGTTTAATTTGGCGAGTGATTATGCAAAAATAATGATATTTTGAAACAAAAGTTCGTCATTTGTTTTTATTTGAACTTAAGTATAATATGAATCCTTAGGAAGGTATTATGATAAGTATTTCAGGTAATCCGATAATATGCGATATTTATGTAGCATTAAGAGATTATAGCACTCTCACTGTCATCTTAGTTTGAAGTTTTAAGATGTATTCTAATCATTATTTTTATGCGTTTTGCCATCAGTGACAAAAAAACGAATCGGATATTTCTTTGAAAAGACAACGCTGTTGTGGACGCAACATAAATAACCTAAGGTTAAAAAACATTAACTTGAAATGAATAAAACATTAAACAATTAAAAGACTGTTCATTATGGGAATAAGTTTGACAGTTAAATAAAAAGTAATAAAACTATGTTGATAAAATTACAAAAAAATTTGATAATTTTTTTTTTCAATTTTTCAATGTTCAATTTTTTGAAGTGAAATTTAACAATTTTTGAAAAAATGCTTCTTTTTGGAATTTTTACTTAAAGAAATTTATTTTATGTAATTTCGTGTGGTTTTTATCTTATGAATCCAGCTACCCAAACTCAGTTCCCAATAAAAGGTCTTACGGTAGCTGATAAATCAGAATTCTGATTTTGAAAATTGTGCTTTGAAAAGAACGGATATTTTTGCTTTTTATGATATTTGAAAAGGGATTAAAATTGTTTACGAAGAATTGTAAAAATGGAAAAAATATTTGAAGAAGATAATACAATTTTTGTGCTCATGCTTATCAAGAATGGAAGACTGAACGCGAGGGTTTCTCGAATACCATGTTTTTTTTAAAGAGTTATCTTACACTATAAGAAACCTTGTATCGAACTATTTCTTTAAGGATTCAAGCTGTTGATTTTACTAGCTGACCTACTTTACTAGAAATATAATTTCACGTGTTTGTGGGTTATCTATAGATCGTCAACTGACAGTAACCCTTCATTAAACTCTTAAAATGATTGACATCTTCAAGAGATTATTTCTTAAACTTGTCACTCAAGGGCATGTGTCATGCCTGATTGCCAACTGAAACCAATAGGTAAACTAAGCCTTCTAAGCGTTCAAATGTTTAGTTTTAACGGTGAACTGTCACTTTCGTTTATGGTAACAATTACAAGTGTTTAAATAGTGATAAAAATAAGTAATTTATATGTTCTGGTCATCACCAGAGATGTGTGATTCAATACAGAATACAACAAGATCAAACTAGCATTTTTACTTCGAGCTCTCGCTTCCGAGTTACTGGTTGCAAAATTTCCGCAATAACCACATTATTTCTTTTTAACTTACAAGAATATTCAGATGACAAAGTTTCGCTTTGCGCTTGAGAAAAAAAGTTGAAAAATCACAAGAAAGAAGAAATGAAAAACTTCAGGATCTTCTGCAAGGTCTTAGATGTATCGACGTTAATTGCGACGATCGTGCATGACCATTTTAGCAAAACTATTCTTTGTTTTTCCCTGAACTGATTCAAATGGAACATATCAACAATAGAAGCAAGTATTTGGTAAGCTAAGTTTGTACTTTTTCGCATTTCATACTTGATATTTAGTGTCAGTAATCATTCTAAAAAATATATATTGGATGAGAAAACGTTAAGTGTTAGTTTCGATGTATTCCGGCGCGTCTGCTTCGTTTGCACTATGTACCAATTATCCCCTTCTAGTATTCGTTCTTGTCACATTATGCTTTCGAATTCCAGCTTAAAGATTTAATGCTGCTGTTGACATGAACTGAAGGCTAACTCTTTGAACGGTTTCATAGTTGTTAACGACAGAATCCGCACAAACTGCACAAACCAATCTGTGGCAATTCGGAGCCTGTCAGCTTGACAAATGGCTTCCGTTTTTCGTAAGTAATACGAAGGAGCTATTCTCGTCCATGACTAAAATACCCATAAACTAAGAACAATTTACGAGTCATTTGGATCAAAAATACTTCGCAGTTGTTTTTTTTTAAGTAGAATAAAAGTCACCAAAATGACTGAATGTGGAATGATGACTATTCAATCCTCGTCAGTCTGATGTTATGGCTTGCGAGTCGTCGAAGATACTTCAACGTCTGAACCATTTTTTAGTTTCCTTATTATATGAAGGCAGTCCGAATCTGAAGGATTTGTATAGATGGGGTTTAGCGCATTATACTGAAGCTGAAATAAGTAGTTAATTGGAGGCAGTTTTCAGGGATTCATAACGAAATTGTCACCTCACATAACAGACGTTTTCTTCGGTATTATCTGGAGTATATACAAGAAAAGTGTCTGTTAAGGATATCTGAATAGCTGAGCTTCATCTGTTAAAAAGTCGTTTGGAAATAAAGCAAAACCTCACCTGTGATTCTTCTATTTTCGTTGATCAAGTCTTCCAGTGGATTTGAAGTTTTGCAGATTGATTTTGAGAGCTTTTTATGAGGTAAGTTGTCATAAAATAGACGCAGTCGTGTCGCGTGTATACAGTACCGCGTAGATCAGTTATTGTCCGTGTTTTTGATGATCGACTCCTCCCCCACTTATATGCTAATAAAAGAATCGATCCCAAAACCCATTAGCCTAATGGAAAACGGATCAGGAGAAAAGACGTCATTGGTAGCCAATAAACGCTCAAGCATAACTGATTCTACCATACTCGTAAACCAGAAGAAAACTTTTCAAATTTACCACTAAATCTCACGAATGCTGACTTCAGTTTTTAACGTTTTTCTCGGTAAGTGAAAATTGAATTTCATCTTTTGGTTCTTCAAGCTACTCGTCTGCTTGGGAGTGCGTTTGCATGTGTGACACTTGCTGATAAAGAGCCTTCTCAGTTCGGCTTAATTATTGATAATTATGATTATTTTGCGATATTCATTACGAGTCGATGGTTCACGAAAAAATTCAGGAAATTAGCCGCTTCATGTGTTTGCCGATAGGTAGTAATTGTTATCGTAGTGCATTAGAAGATGTATTTGTATCAGTTGGATCTGAGAGGTTCATGTTTAAGAGGCATATTCCTTATCGAGACATTGAGAGAGGCGGGTACTTGATGATCTTAAAATCGACTAAAAAGATGGGGTTATAATAAGATAAGTTGTAAACACTTTTATGGCTGGTGAATCGCCTCGGCGAGTGAAACTGACCTAACCCTTCATGCCACCTATCGTATGTTCTTGTAGTCTCGCTTTTTTAGAAAAAGTATGTTAAGAGTAACTGTTAGACGAGATTTTTGAACGTGTATATGAAACCGGACTAAACGATCTTATACGCCTATGATGATGATATAAAACCTAATCTCAAAAGCGCAGCAAAATGATCCATATTTAACCCGGGGGGATCACATACTTTCTATAGGTTTTAAAAAGTATAGGAGCCTTTTAGCGTGAAAATTTCGAAAACATTTATCAAAACAATAAGAATCTTCATTTCGATTTTTTGAATGCTGTTTATTTGCTACATCTATACCAGTATTTAGCAACCATGGCAACGGTACGAACTTATCATAGCGTCATACGCCATATTCATATGTCTGTAAGATGGTGGAAGATATACATCAAGACGAGGCTAGGTGTTCTTTACTAAAAGGTGTATTACATTTGTGTTGAAAGTTTCATTTTGTATGTGAAAATTAAAAGAACAAAAATTATCCTGAAATTCGATTTTTTTATCCTTACATTCATCGCACTGTTTTCGTGACTATGGAACAATTGGCCTCGTTATCGTGTTTATCATCACCAGTCTCACGCGGTCGTTCAGAGATATGAATAAGCTGTATGCACGTATCATAGTGTTTCGTCTTAGATGGAACCAATCACCGCCTGGAGGTTTTCCAAGAGACCTCCGTCGACAGATCGACGAGCTCTAGCGCCTGGCAACTTGTGGCATTCCGCTGGCTTGTTGAAAACGCTGTCGTCGTAATCAAGGCTTACCTCAGTCATGCTGTGAGAAAGGGAAAAATTGAAAGTAGGATTTAAAGAATTATTGAGAAAAATTGTGAATGCCAGGACTGCTTATCTCGTTTACATGAATCTAGGGTGACCCCACTGCTAGGGCTAACTTGTTTGGTTTTTGGCTTCCCCTTATATTAGATTGAGGCCCCGTCTATGTGAGGATAAGGTTGACCCTATATTGCTTGGGCTAACTCTATCATTCTAGGTGTCCCTTGGGGAAGGAAAACAAAGGAAATTTCTCCGATACTAGCTAGGGGCAGTCTGCCCTCATGTAAAGGGCACGTGGCCCCTAATAAACCCAATCACTTGTTAATGACCAGGTATCATTCCCTTGGGAATGAAACGTTTTGTTTCCATGGATACCCAATATAACCTGATATAAATTCGAGGAATAAGGAAAAATTCCCCTTTGATCAGTGATGGCTCGTTTCTTAGACGGATACTAATGATTATACATTGATTTTAATTGCCTACCTGAAGTAATTGATTTGATTGCCGTTTTCCTTTGATATTGATACAGAACTGGATATCACGCAATCCTGTTGCGTGACAGTCACGATACCTTTACCTAAGATATCAAGTCAGTATTATCATTTATTAAACTGATAAGTATTATTATTGAAAAATATTTATCGATCATTGATGTAAAGAAATAACACGTGATACAGATCACGTGATGAACATTCACTTATGTGACGTAACAAGAGAAATGATGTCACGATACAGTGAGAACTGAAAAGTTATGAATCTCTTTAGGAGGCTTTAAGTGTCACGTGAGAGAGCATTAACAAGCCAACAGGTCTTTAATGGTAAAAGCGTGTCACGTGACAAATGCTAGGAACTCTAAGATAATATCACGTAACAAAATATTTCAATATTTTGCTCATTATAAAAATAGGAAACAAACAAATTCGTACCTCCATATTTTTCTCCAGCATATCTGTTGATGTCCAGACCGTTTGAAGCTGTACCAATACGACCGCCATTGACCAAGCTTGCATTGGCTGGAATGCTCATGTCTTGGAAGTGTCCTTTGGAGGGCATAATGTAGCAGTAACCCTCACCCATCACGTACTGTTTGCCCTGTAAACACAAAAATAATCAAACTGAATCGTCAAGGTGTTGTAATTTGTTTCATTATTTTACTGTTGCATGCTGCTGCTGTTGTTGTTGCTGCTGCTGTTGTTGCTGTTAAATTGCCGTTCCTGCCGTTGCTATTGTTAATGTTGCTGCTGTTCAGGTTTTTATTGTTGTTGTTTAAGTGTTGTTGTTCAGTTTTCGAGGCTTTGCGTGTATCCAAAATTTACCACGAAATTTAAAAAAGGACTTCCATACAGCAGCATTTCAATGACTCATTCTGTGCAAAAGATATCATATAGCATTCCTCAAATGTTTATTTAAAATTCTTCAATACCTCTTGATAAAAGATGATTACAGTGTACTCTCTGCCTTCATGCTGTCCTTCCACTCGCATGCGCTTGTTATTTGCATCGTAGTACATTTTCCCAGCAGTAGCCATGACCTCCCTGTCAGCAGCAATGCTGTACGCGAACTGAAGGAAAGAAATAGTAATAAAACGTTTGTGTTCATACATATTTGCTATATTTCAACAAATCAAACTTCTTTCAAACTAATTTCACTGTACCAAATCTAAGCCAATTTGGTCAGAGTTGAAACAAATTGAAACTATATCAAAGAGAAGCAAGTGAAGATAGAGGACTAAATGATCTTTAATGACAAGAATGAGATTTTGTTGATAAATTAAACAATTTAAAAAAATTTAGGCACTAAATCTCTGAACAAATATGTTTAACATACCATATTGTAGTTGCCAACAGATCGCTTTGGTATCTCTGTAACAGAAACAGACAGAACTGAATTTTGGTAACCAAGTTTTCAATTTCCACAGAGACAATTTTCACAGAGATACGATGTGGAGATGTGATACGGATGTGGAGATGTGATGGCAGCAAAATGCAAAGCGAAGAAGGGAAAGTCATAAAGCGTATGCATTGTTCACGTAGAGATGCAGAAACTCGATGGCAGCGAGATGCCGCAAAGTGGAAAAGGAAAAATCGTAAAGAAAGCTGACATTATGCTTACGAAAATCTATGTTCACGAATATGCATACGTTGGAAGTGAGTTGGAAAGCATTAATTAAGCTATCACACTATGCTCTGACGAGAGATACGGCCGGCGAAAACGACAACGCCTCCCTCCTTCGTTCAACAAATTCTAGCTTACTTACGGCAGGGTTTTTCAGCATTTGATACCACAACCAGCAGCAGAATTCCCGCCAAAATTGTCTTCATTTTGATTCTGGACGAACTTCGTTTGATACTCCAACAAAAACTGGCCTGTTTTCGGTGAATCTACCCCGCTTGTGAGCCCTATATTTATACTAGTGAGTGTAAACTTTGAAGTAAATACAACTGGACAAATACATCGTAGTTTATGTAATTATCATTCAAGCTTAACAAGGCTGCAGTATAAACAAATTAGTCGCGAAGCAATCTAAGAATGTGAAGCATTATTCAAATTACTTTTACAAATGAAATGTTAGTTTATCCAAGGTGAATATACAACTAGAGACTCTTTAAAACCTAAGAATTGCTTTGCTTTTCATCATATTACTTTCTAAAAATCTCTTGTTCAGATCGAGACCCTTCAGTTCATCCCTTTCGATAACCCTGGGAGATACCTTGGAGGTAAAGTTCAGGGACTCTTTCACAGTCCTCACAATACAAATATAATCTTTTTGCCAACTACAGATGAAATGTCATTAAATAATTAACCTTTTAATTGCTTCTTGGCACTAATTGCTTTTTGGTTCAACATTTAATTTAGCTGTGATTACACAGTTGTTCGCGCGTTGCGCAAATGTTAATTACCAAGAGAGCATAAATAAAAGAGGGAAACTTGTTAATACCGCGCGCGCCATGTGAATTACCAGATTGGCATTTACAATAATAAGAATTGAGAAGTTCAGCAAATATACAATTCATTTTTTTGTTAACATTATTTGCCTTCTCCTAAATTGCACGCTCTAGGTTGGTTCAGGGTTCGAGGAAGAACAAATACCGTCCCCAAGTACCTTTGCGTGATTAGTTTTTTTTGGGCCAACACCAAAAACTGGTCAATTTGAGCATCATATGCTAAAAAAAAAGACTTCAAAGAGCGCTTGTTGTAGTGTTTGCATGATATTTCAACCCACATTGATAAATACAGACATAAGTTAGCCATGTCTTGTCTTAGATCAGCCCAGAGGTTGTTTCAGGGTTCTATCTGTGAGTTAGCCATGTCTTGTCTTAGATCAGCCCAGAGGTTGTTTCAGGGTTCTATCTGTGAGTTAGCCATGCCCTGACTTAGATCAGTCTAGAGGTTGTTTCAGGGTTCGATCTGTGAGTTGGCCATGCCCTGAGTTACAATTATAATGGTTGATGTTGAGGATTCATTATTCATTAATTGTGGGCTATTAAATCACCTTGAATAAGCGATGAAGTTCACTCCTTCGACTTTGGCTAATTCAACGCCAGATGTGGGTACGCAATCCTTCTGAGTAACAGTCTTAAGATACTTTCCTAAACAACGGATGAAAAAGTCAGTAGAGTCAGCGGTTTTGCAACGGGTTTTCGAATTTTCTCCTTCTCCAAAACCCAACATACTAAATTCATAATCAATCTGTGACTTCGCTGTGCCCTGAGTTAGATCAGTCCAGAGGTTGTTTCAGGGTTCGATCTGTGAGTTAGCCATGCCCTGACTTAGATCAGCCCAGAGGTTGTTTCAGGGTTCGATCTGTGAGTTAACCATGCCCTGACTTAGATCAGCCCAGAGGTTGTTTCAAAGGTTGTTTCAGGGTATTCTAAAATTTGAAATATTTTGATTTAGTTTAGGCAGTTTTAGTGGTCTGACGAAATAGGAATGTGTTTTTAAAATCAAAAGCCTACAAGATAGTAGAATTCTGCCAATGCAACTAAATATCTTAAAATTGAGTCAGTGATATCTTCGCCTATTATTAGCTCAAGCAAGAATCGTATAGAACATTTCTTCAGTTGCAACAATTATTTATCTGACCCAAACAACTAGCTATTTTACTATCATTCTACCTGGGCTTAGTTTTCACTAAACATTGGCCGGCTTTATTTAGCCATTTTTAGGCCCCAATGACATGCTTGACACTAGGACACCTAAAGTGGTTGGATTTCTATAGTTTTCCCCCGATTATTTGAATCAAATGAACGTTATACTTGTTTAATTATCTCGCGTTTGTGTTCCTTTGCTGCGAAAATGTAGTTTTACTTCAAAGGTCAAAGGGTTTTAATAACCGATTTGTACTTATTCCAGTAACGGCCGTTCCGTACTTGTCTCTGGTTCTAACAACAGCAACGCGACCGCGCGATGTTCGTTACGTCAGTAATACGTAACCACCGGATCGTTAATATAGTTAATCAAATTCGTAATTTCATTACTTCGGTCATTTCTTAATAATCCATCATATATTCCATTATTTATTTTACTTTGTAAAGGCTTTGATAATTCATTTATCTGTCTTTAGCCTTAATCGTTATTTATATTCGATATCTATATCGCTTATTTACGACGTATAAATCGTCTGAGTAGCCGAACACAAGCTAGTCGTATATCTGTCATACGAGTGAGGTAGATTATAGGATTTATCGATGAATTCAGGTACATCACACAAACAAGACTCCATACAACATTCAGATCGATAGTCTCGATGTATCCTGCAAATTCCTGTGATCTATACGAGTCAGGTGCAGTCGAAATGACGGCATATATGCCAACAAGTGGTAGGTAGCAAACTAAGATTACCACCACTATCAGTACCATAGTCTTTAAGAGCTTTCTGTACTTGAGAACATCGATGGCATTGGACTGTGTTGTACTGTTGGGTTGTTGGTTACCCTGTGGTTGGGTCTGAGCACAGTGGATCTTCAGGGCTCTGAACGACATCGTGTAGCAAGTTATGATGATCGATAAACACGTTACATGAAAAACACAGCTGAAGATCCCGTAAGTTGGAATATAGGCTTCAAACATGACTGGTGAAGCCATAGCAAGAAATGAAATGATCCATATCACACTTACGATGCACCTTACTTTCCGTACTGTGACAACAGATCTGTACCGCATCTTGAGTCGTATGGCCAAGTACCTGTCCACACTAATGGCTGTTATAGTGAAGAGTGAAGCCCATTGTATCCAATTTGTGATTATGAAATAAAGAAGGACAGAATAACAGAAAGCAATACTTTTTTTCTCGAAAATCATGAACACTAATGAAGAGTAAAGAGCTTGACTAAGTCCTGCAGCAACGTCACTGAAGGCGAGACTTGTCAGTAGAAGATACGACGGTGTTCGTAACGAAGACGTCGTCAGAATGGCCGCGATAACCAGAGCATTGGCAGCAGCTGTTGGTACAGCTAACACACCGTTGATAATTCCAAATATGAACGAACTTGCGCTGTTATTATCTGTGAATTCATGTTTTATATCTGAGAATACTTCTGTGCACTTGTATATATATTTCATGGCTTTTGCAATTCTCACTCTAAAATAATTTTGTTGATCACTTTTCTTCTTCTTGTAACCGACCTGCACAGGAGATTGAACGAAAAAGAAGGAATATTAATCGCTAAAGATTTAAAAGATATATAAGACCTAGTACGTGTCGTGTATCAATTCAATTGGACTTTAAATTCTATTTCAATATAATTGAATTGATTTTTCTATTCAAATTTAGATCAGCTGTCGCCTTAACATTTTAACTAAGTATTTGGCAATTTTGAAGTTAAAACTATGTTGTAATTATTCGTCTTGAACCAGTACGATTAAATAACAGAAAAGTTTGGCAATTTGGATACTCAGAGAGACCAAAAAACAGCAAAGAAAAAATAGAACGAAGAGAAAATAAGAGGAAAAAGTATTTTCACTTCAAAAGCAATATTCTAGAAACTCTAGCCCTTTTGTATTATTTGTTTACACGAGTCTCCTGCTGCGTATAATCCTATTCTCTTCCTAAGGACTTTTAAAAGAAAAGATGACAGTTAAATCAGTCGCTAAGAAATAATCCTGATATTGTCCTGTTATTTTTTCACTTTACACCATAAAAGTATCTTACATAATAGTATTACAAAAGCTTATCAATATCATCTTTTTATGAAAGAATAATTAATAAATATATGCGAATGGCATAAATTTATCATTTCAATAAGTTTTTGAAATGGGAAAATGTTACTTTTTAAGTAGCTTCAAAATATGGAAAGTGGCATTTACTTGGTCAAATTCAGTGTAAAAATGCAAGAATATATTCAAGCAAGTGAATGTACAAGAATATATTCAAGCAAAAACAGTTTGAAATATCTAAAAATTGGGTCAGTGATATCTTCGCCTATTATCAGCTCAAGCACCGAATTCATCGAACAAGAATCCCCGGGGGGGGGGGGGGGGGGGGGGACTCCGGGTAAAAAGTATCGGGTATGCTCGTCGTATCTCTTAGGGGTAAAAATCAGCGATTTGGTATCTTTTAGGGTCTTAAATTTGAGGTTTAGCAAATCAGCACTTTCTGGTATATTTTAGGGTGTTGAAAAAGGAACTAGTCTATCGTATAATAACGCAATACGTATGCCTGCGTAAACTCGGAATATTACTCAAGGAAAAACATTTCAAAAGCCTTTATTTTTTAATGGCATTATTTTTGTGGTATCTCTTAGGGGTTAAAATTTGCCAAGCCACGCCCTTTCGAAAAAACTTCCGGTAATTTCCGGGCGAATTTATCGAACAAGAATCGTATAGAACACTTCTTCTTGCAATTAATATTTATTTATCTGGCCCGAACAACTAGCTATTTTACTGTCTTTCTACCTGGGCTTAGTCTTCGCTAAATATTGACCGGCTTTATTTAGCCATTTTTATGCCCCAATGACATGCTTGATGCTGTCCAAGATCCCTTCGACTGATCTACGAGCTCTTGTGGCGCCGTGAACCTCTCTACACTCTGCTGGGACGTTAAAGACGGCATCATCGAAATCCAACGATGCTCTGGTGAAGCTGTCAAAGAAAACATACCAGAAATTAGTAGCTGCATCATCATGTGTTATATCTTATATAGATATGACATGGGAATGAGTGAGGTTATAATTGATTCAATATTCAAAATTATCGGACACGAAATGTGCAGTACGTGGACACAGTACGTATGAACCCCACGTCCTTATCGTGAGTTTTAGAATCGAACGAAGTACGCGGCTCTAAATACAAAATTGAATAGCTTCCTTATGGAAAATAAACCTGAATCAGGGGATCGTTCGACAAGTGTAACATATTGTGTTCGTATCTCTTTTTAAAATAACTGTCCAATATATAGAAGTTGGTCGTATTATAGAGGTTTCTTCAGACAGGTTCCTGTGTATGCTTTTGCAGGGGTACATACAATTATAATGGTTGATGTTGAGGATTCATTATTCATTAATTGTGGGCTATTAAATCACCTTGAATAAGCGATGAAGTTCACTCCTTCGACTTTGGCTAATTCAACGCCAGATGTGGGTACGCAATCCTTCTGAGTAACAGTCTTAAGATACTTTCCTAAACAACGGATGAAAAAGTCAGTAGAGTCAGCGGTTTTGCAACGGGTTTTCGAATTTTCTCCTTCTCCAAAACCCAACATACTAAATTCATAATCAATCTGTGAGTTAGCCATGCCCTGACTTAGATCAGCCCAGAGGTTGTTTCAGGGTTCTATCTGTGAGTTAGCCTTGCCCTGACTTATAGATCAGCCCAGAGGTTGTTTCAGGGTTCCATCTGTGAGTTAGCCATGCCCTGACTTATAGATCAGCCCAGAGGTTGTTTCAGGGTTCGATCTGTTAGCCATGCCCTGACTTAGATCAGCTCAGAGGTTGTTTCAGGGTTCAATCTGTGAGTTAGCCATATCCTGACTTAGATCAGCCCAGAGGTTGTTTCAGGGTTCCATCTGTGAGTTAGCCGTGCCCTGACTTAGATCAGCCCAGAGGTTGTTTCAGGGTTCCATCTGTGAGTTAGCCATGCCCTGACTTATAGATCAGCCCAGAGGTTGTTTCAGGGTTCGGCAAAATTGAAGTCGTTGGTGTGCGTTTTTTTTTTTTAAATTCGTAAAACCTGCTATGACCAAATAATAACCAGTACCTTTGGAAGTTATCCCAGCATATCTGACGATATTCAGGCCATCTGAAGCTGAACCAATACGTCCTCTACTAACTATACTTGCATTGGCTGGAATATTCATGTCTGGGAATTCTCCTTTGACGGTCATAGTTTGGCAGTGTCCTTCGGAGATGAAATACTGGATCCTCTGTGTACCAAAAGTGTATTGAGTCATTTAATAAATCAAATTAAACCCCAAATACGCATCCTTTATTTCATTATAGCTTTATTTCAAGGAAAGAATCCGAAAAAAAAACTTAAAGTCAAAAAGGTTTTAAAAAAGGACTTCTATAGCTTGGGCAAGATGTCTTTCCAATTCCCATTCAAAACCACGTGTCATTCCCTTGAAAATCGTCTGTTCTCTTTTTTTCTGATGAGCACTTGATAAGACAAACGAATAAGAATACAACTTAAGCATAACATTATCTTCCCAAGAGAATGACACGTGGTCTAAGATGATGACACCATTGGTATCATCCAAAATGGCCATCACCACCATAAAAGGATGCATGGACAAAGCTGGACACCGACACGCGTGAAAAACGTCTGCGCATGCTCTAAGTCCGTACGAAAATTAGTCAAAAGTGTCTTCGTGGACATTTGGCTTTCACACTTGCCTGAAGAATAGTCTTTACAAAATGCCAAAACTTATTATAAAGTCAGTTCTTGAAACTTAAGGCTCATTCTTTCAAGTATTGTCCTTATTATTACAATATCTTGTTCTCACAAAAGTATACCCACGAAATGTTTTGTATACTCGGAGAAAACAAGCATTTATTTTCTCACTAAAACTCTTATAATTTCTTGGAAAGCGTGCTGAAAGGCACGCATGCGCAATCGTTTTTCTAAAGTGTCCTGGACACCCTTTTTTGGCTTGTTTGTCACTACAATTTATTCGAGTAAAACTACTCACAGAATTAAATATTAATCTCACCTCTTCGAAAAGTTGGATTATTTTGTATTTAGTTGTCTCGCCGTATTTGCCTTCAATGCTGGTACGTTTGTGTTCTTGGTCGATATACATTGTTCCATCAATTACGTAGCTAATTTTGCCTTCATCGACATTGTAAGTGAACTGGGGAAAAAATAATGAAAGATCTATGAACTTAGGAAAGTGAACAAGGAAGCAAGGAAGCAAGGAAGCAAGGAAGCAAGGAAGCAAGGAAGCAAGGAAGCAAGGAAGCAAGGAAGCAAGGAAGCAAGGAAGCAAGGAAGCAAGGAAGCAAGGAAGCAAGGAAGCAAGGAAGCAAGGAAGCAAGGAAGCAAGGAAGCAAGGAAGCAAGGAAGCAAGGAAGCAAGGAAGCAAATATCAGTCAATCAAAGAAATAATGATAGTTTGTTCAGTTTTTTGGGGGGGTTAAGTTTAAGATAAAGAAACGCTTAGCGTACCACGTTGTAGTCTCCACTCAGTCTTCTCGGTACCTCTAGTTGCACAGAAAAATAGAAAATGTTGTTTAATACACATATCTCCTGTAATGTTTACTGGGAATGGGCAAAATGGTGCTTTAATTTGCTAAGTAAATCTAACTTTGGGACAAAAATCTAGTCGGATTCAAACTTTCTCTAGGGATGGCAGCAGGCCTAACTGTTCATTTTCTAGTTAACAGATATTTATTACTAAATTAAATTTGGAAAAGGTAAAGTATAAAATTTACTTACGGCAAGGCTCAGGTCTAACGAAAGCTACCAGGACAAGAATTACCAGAATGCTCTTCATCTTGATAACACCTTCACAGATCAGGGACGTAGTGCTTATGTCTTCGTTGATTCTAACCCGCTTCTTCCTGCTTTTTATCCTGTACGTTTGCAATTAAAACTGCATGGCTGCAGCTGAATACCTTCATGTGTCACGAATGAAAACATTGAAAACAGCCTGAAATTACTTTAAACTTTTCTTGTCATCATAATGTCATCATCTCTTAATGACAGATGCTTTATAAAAAAGTAGATTGGATCATTTTGGCCCTGCTTTGTTGTCAAGCATTCACGTAAAGAAAAACATGTGCAAATGGCCATTGAAGTTTTTATTTTATAATGGCTCCTTTGCAGCTAACATTCATCTGATGATATATCATTCACTTCAATAGCCAATGGGTTGAGCTCGTGGTCCCTTGGGGAAACTTCACTGGAAGGCAAACAGACTCTAAAAAGCTTACTAGTATCTTAAGATCAAAAGAGTGCTTTGAGGGTATTACAGTATTTAAAAATGCTTTACCCAAGGCATTAAAAGTTGAATGAAAATTGTTTTTTTTTTGCTCTCCAGTTACAGTCACGTGATTATTAGCTGCAAAGATCCTATTGGTGGTTGTGGTGGTAATAATGGTTGTCGTAGTAAAGGGGCCAGGGATAGTTGGCCGCATTTCTTGCACCTGCAGATAGACTAGATTATTTTCCATTTGAAATCGACATGCGTGGCAGATAATAGAAGGGATTAGCTCTAGGTATACGGTCTGGGTGGCAGCAAGTACAGTATCTCCCCTGATGCCTTCCAGCTAGATTATCGTGCGTAATGCGTACATTAAGGATGGATAGACCTTAATCGCAGTCACTTCTGAAGTCCAGACGGCGCCTCAGTTTTAGTGGATGCTCTTATGATTTCAAATTTCTTCATTAGACATTAAGGATATTTGTATTTCAATCTGTGATCTAGTCTTTGCAACGTCCAGGAAAGAACATTTAATGACGTATTTGACAATAATATATTTTATTATTTTTTTAAATGGTAAACAATCGTTTAAACCCTATCGAATGTTGTATTTTGCTTTTACAATATTTGTTATCAATTTTAATCAAAAATGGTTAGTTTAATTACTATGACACAGCTGATTGACCTCTAAGTAAATATATAAGCACATGTTAATTTAGATAAATGATTAATTGTTCTAAGGTTTGCAATTAAACGTACAAACTGGTGTTATTTTGCTATTTCCCTTGGTGCTAATCTGAAGCCTCCGAGACTGGGCAAGACTGGGTAGATTGGAATCGGGCAAATTGCGAGCAAAAACATCCAAGTTCTATATGTCTATTCAAGTATCTTTAGCAAAAAGAAAACATAGGAATAAAGGCTTAAGTACAATAAAGTGTTAGATCACCCAACCAGGTGCTAATTCCCTCCTCAGATCGAGGGGCATGACTCCATCATGATTTTTGCCGTCGGATCCGAAGTCCATACGACGCCTTAGCTCTGCGGATGTCTCGGGGGTGTGGCACAGTGGAACCAATTTGTTTTGGGAAATCAATTAGACTTTTGTTCGGATCCCACAGTATCTAGGAAGTGTTTTTTAAATACTTTTCTTGATATTATTTTGTCTTCAAATTCTTTATTTGATTCGAACCCTTAACATTGTTAATCCTTTTTTACAGCATCTATTATTCGATTTTATTCAATTCGAAATATTCAAAAAAACTCTAAGTTGATGCAGGAAAAAAAAAACGTAAAAAAACTTGCAAATCTTTAATGTTGATTATAATAACGTCCATTCATGTTATAATATAAGCTGTTCAAATACCAAAAATTGAATATAAATAAATTAATAAATATTGACTTTTCTAGAAACAAATTGGTTCAAAAAACACAGTTTTAGTAAACGTTTTGTATTGCTTGTCCGCGCACAACAAATTCTCTTTGAAGCAAGCTGTCACAACGACCAACATCTTCATATCATTATTATCATCATTATTCTTCTTTCTCGCATTCTTGTTGTTGTTGTGATTAAAATGTAATTATTAATAAATTTATTTTCTTTTATTTGTACAGTTGGATTGGACTAACACTAACTAGCTAATTAGTTCTAGTAATGACTATAAAAAGGATTAAAAGATTGTTCATTTTAGCATAACGTTCTCGATTTTGTCACAAGCGCCAGTTTTGAAAACATTGTTCAATGATGTTGAGTTTAGTTCTACTGTACATGTGTATCAGTTTGGTCATCAGCACAAGTCAAGCTGCAAGTGCAGGATGTGGTAAGCAATGATTGAAAATTCTTTATTTTCTCGCTATATATGAGCCAGTTCAAAGTTTAAGAATTGTTTTCAGTGCGCATGCGATTTTATCCCGAATTTCTCACCTTTAGCCGGCGGAAAATCTAATACTATACATGTACTTCAATTTGGCGAAAAAACGCTTGAGAATGGCTTCATCTTCAACAGAAAGATGAGGGCAAAATTCCTCTCCTTAAATTCATATTTCTATTTACTCTTTTCGACGTCGAAAAAACGAGAGCAAATCTACTAAATGGTTCTGATATAGAGTTCCTGCGCATGCAGATTTGGCTAGTTTTGCCCTAAAACGCACTCGCTCGTCCCTATACCTTCGCCGTCACGATTCTGTTCCACTGGAAATCCCAGAAACTCCTAGTTATATAATCTGCGTCTTGTTCTTATTCTCCTCCTCCAACTTTTTTCTTTTACATTCACAGTACCTGCCAAGCAGTTCCGTGGCAATCTTCAACTAGTAAGTACTGATTTATGTCATTGGTTAAAATTTGAGATTATTTCCGAGATGAAAATTAAAGCGCAAAAGTATGACCCCATCTAATGTATTCGAATACTTGTATGCACGGGCTTTTGTACGTCAAACACTATTCGGACAAAAATTCAAACCTCCTAACCGTACAAATTAAAGAGACGGTTCGGTGTAAATTGTATTTGCTGGTCAATTTTTTGAACGGTTAGAAATTCCTTCGGTACGTGTTGGGCCAGTCTTAGGACCAGAGGATTCAAACCACCTTAAGAAAGTACTTATTTTTGGCTGTGAGCCAAGGCTACGCAAGACGAAAGTAAAGGTTGAGAGAAACCCTTCAAAAACCAATTTACATTATATTTGTTTCCAGTTTTATTACAGCATCGTTAATAGAAAAACCATTCCTCGAATGATCAAAATAGCTTACGACGAAAACAGCCAACGTGTGAAGATTGAAGGTGACGACAGGCATCGCATTCCATACACCCTCATCCTAAGATACAAAGAGGTACATCGTGATTATATTAGCCAATGGTAGCATAGAAAAAACTCCTAAGTACCTCATTCATGGTACGTGGACACTAGAGAAAAACATTTGCGCATGCGTGCCTTTCAGCACACTTTCCAAGAATTTACAAGAGTTTTAGTGAGAAAATAAATGCTTGTTTTCTCCGAGTATACAAAACATTTCGTGGGTATACTGTTGTGGGACCAAGATAATGTGTTAATAAAGACAATATGAAAGAATGAGCCTTAAGTTTCAAGAACTGACTTTAAGTTTTGGCATTCTGTAAAGTCTATTCTTCAGGCAAGTGTGAAAGTCAAATTTGCATATTTCTACAATAGCACGAAGACGCTTTTGGCTAATTTGCATGCGGACTTAGAGCATGCGCAGACGTTTTTTACGCGTGTCGGGTACGTGGCGTATCGGTAGTACACTCATCTCTCGCCTCGTACGATACAAGTGTATATCACGATGCATGAAAACTCCATTCTCTATCTTATCCCACCGCTGCCACCATGTCAATAACGAAATATTTCACACGAATGATTTTACAGGGAAAGCAGTATTTTATACGTGACAAGAGCTGCACCGCTTTCCCTCTCAAAGGAGCCTTTTCAACTTTTGGAATCCCTGCAGAAGCTCGTAAGGTTGGTGAGGGTCGTATAGGTACGAGCCGTTATGGTGTTGACTTCAAGAGGTACTCCGGCGTCATCCGGTCAAAGGATAAGCAAGGTAATCTAATCTATTAGGCTGTTGTATCATAGGGTGGGGGGGGGGGGGGGGGTGAGGATAATCACAATAGAGCTAGGTGCCAACTAAGTTAAACTGAAATTGACGTTGATTATTATGGAGAGGGGAAAACCAGAGAACCTGGAGAAAAACCCTCGAAGCACAGTAGAGAACCAACAAACAACTCAGTCTACTCACATACGACACTGAGCTCGGTGAGACTCGAACCCGGGTCGCGTTGCGTTATTGGGGGATAACTAAATAGGTTAATGCGCCACCCTCTTTAAATAAAGTTTATTGTATTGTATTGTATTGGCGACCAAAAAAGCTAAGAGGTCTATTCTTGCTTGACGCTCACAAGTCAGGATAAATATTTCAATATTTTCTTCCAGAAATGTTCATAGCTGTAGAAACTGAAGCTGGTGGTGAATGTGTGTTTAGTTACTCCCTCGCGTACAATGAAGAAAGGGACAACAAAGAAATCTATTATTCAAGGTTTGTATTGGATCATTTTTACATCCCCCCCCCCCCCAATTATTCCATTATCTCATTATTCCTTTATTCCAACATCCCATTATTTCTTAATTTCATTACTTCGGTCATTTCTTAATAATCCATCATATATTCAATTATTTATTTTACTTCGTAAAGGCTTTGATATCGGAACAATAATAAAATTAGTCATCTATTTTATGTTAGAACCAATGATCAGGTCAGTAATATGCGTAATTAAAATCGAGGAGAGGAAATCCTCCCAAACCGCTTACTTCAATTCTCACTATTCTGGAATTTATTGTTCACTACCAGCAGTCAAAAAATTACCGACTGATTATAGTTTTGATTGATGTAACAAAAACAATTTTACAAGAAGCCATTGAAGTGTCAGAGCTAGCAGAATGTTGAAAATCGCAGTAATTAAAAAAATAAAAAAATAAATAAAAAAAATAAAAATAATAATAATAATATATCAGCCAATAATCAAGCAAGTATCGAGTAAATGTTTTTTTTTTTATAGTTTGTCTGACATAACACTGAGTGTGGATGAAAGCGACTTTACCACACCCATGAACTGTCATGAACTTCAACATGACCTTCCTCTACCCGAAAGAACCGTGGGAAGCCTTCACAAAGTTCGAGGATTTTAAGACTGCGAGCACAACCTATAACACAGGAAGAAATGGAATTGGTTCACATTTTGTTTTATTTACTGGGATAAATTAAGAATGTTATAGTGTTTGTACTGGGATTCAATAATATTAAAACCTGGAGCCTGTCTAATAATTAGTTACAATAATTAATTTATCTGTCTTTAGCCTTAATCGTTATTTATATTCGATATCTATATCGCTTATTTACGACGTATAAATCGTCTGAGTAGCCGAACACAAGCTAGTCGTATATCTGTCATACGAGTGAGGTAGATTATAGGATTTATCGATGAATTCAGGTACATCACACAAACAAGATTCCATACAACAGTCAGATCAATATTCTCGATGTATCCTCCAAATTCCTGTGATCTATACGAGTCAGGTGCAGTCGAAATGATGGCAAATATGGCAACAAGTGGTAGGTAGCAAACTAAGATTACCACCACTATCAGAACCATAGTCTTTAAGAGCTTTCTGTACTTGAGAACATCGATGGCATTGGACTGTGTTGTACTGTTGGGTTGTTGGTTACCCCGTGGTTGGGTCTGAGCACAGTGGATCTTCAGGGCTCTGAACGACCTCGTGTAGCAAATTATGATGATCGATAAACACGTTGCATGAAAAACACAGTTAAAGATCCCGTAAGTTGGAATATAGGCTTCAAACATGACTGGTGAAGCCATTGCAAGAAATGAAATGATCCATATCACACTTACGATGCACTTTACTTTCCTTAATGTGACAACAGATCTGTACCGCATCTTGAGTCGTATGGCCAAGTACCTGTCCACACTGATGGCTGTTATAGTGAAGAGTGAAGCCCATTGTATCCAATTTGTGATTATGTAATAAATAAGGAGAGAATAACAGAAAGCACTACTTTTTCTCTCGAAAATCATGAACACTAATGAAGAGTAAAGAGCTTGACTAAGTCCTGCAGCAACGTCACTGAAGGCGAGACTTGTCAGTAGAAGATACGACGGTGTTCGTAAAGAAGACGTCGTCAGAATGGCCGCGATAACCAGAGCATTGGCAGCAGCTGTTGGTACAGCTAACACACCGTTGATAATTCCAAATATGAACGAACTTTCGCTGTTATTATCTGTGAATTCATGTGCTACGTCTAAGAATAATTCTGTGCACTTGTGTATATATTTCATGGCTTTTGCAATTCTCACTCTAAAATAATTTTGTTGATCACTTTTCTTCTTCTTGTAACCGACCTTCACAGGAGATTGAACGACAAAGAAGAACTATTAATCGCTAAAGATTTAAAAGATATATAAGACCCAGTACGTGTCGTGTATCAATTCAATTGGACTTTAAATTCTATTTCAATATAATTGAATTAGTTTTTCTATTCAAATTTAGATCAGCTGTCGCCTTTCTATTTTAACTAAGTATTTGGCAATTTTGTAGTTAAAACTATGTTGTAATTATTCGTCTTGAACCAGTACGATTAAATAACAGAAAAGTTTGGCAATTTGGATACTCAGAGAGACCAAAAAAACAGCAAAGTAAAAAAAAAAGAAGAAATAATAATAATAATGACTTTATTTAAAGAGGATAAAAACACGTAATAGTGTAAATACACTAATAAACTTGTGGTCCTCTATATACAATAAAACTATAAACTATGCAATAAAACTATAAGACTATAAAATATTATGAATCGTAAAAAGATAAACTGATATAAAACACAAATATACTATAATGTCAGAAAAAAAACGAAGAGAAAATACTGAGAGGAAAAATTATCTTCACTTCAAAAGCAATTTTCTAGAAACTCTAGCCCTTTTGTATTATTTGTTTACACGAGTCTCCTGCTGCGTATAATCCTATTCTCTTCCTAAGGACTTTAAAAGGAAAAAAATGACAGTTAAATCAGTCGCTAAGAAATAATCCTGATATTGTCCTGTAATTTTTTCACTTTGCACCATAAAAGTATCTTACATAATAGTATTACAAAAGCTTATCAATATTATCTTTTTATGTAGTGTAAAGTGACATTTACATGGTCAAATTCAGGTGTTTCTTCACAAGAGAATGAAAAGCTCTTCAAGGATATTGGCTAACATGTACAACGAGTGAACAGTGTTTAAAAAACTGAAGTTTTCGAAATTGAAAGAATCTTATTTTTAAGGTTGAACAAAATGTTATAGGTACATTTTACGCAATTTCAGGAATTTTGTGGACAGAGTCAGGAAACACTTTTTTCCCCGAAAATAGATGAATTTTGTTCTCATTTATTCTTTATTCTTTACATTTTTTTTCAAATGACATCTAGATAAATTCACAGATTTTGGATTTATAAAAAAAGTTTTTACATCCCACTACCCCTCCCCCCGTTAAAAACCTGCTATTCAGTTGAGAGGATCCTGGGGACTAGAGAGAAATGCCACCATTTTGAAAGTAGAAGAATAAGTTTGGCAAGAAAACTTCGAGCTGTTGTGGAGTTTCTTTCGTCGAAATGGCTTCAAAAACTGCATAAAACTTTCAAGAATAACCAGAAACAGGTAATTTATTTGCACTGACTTGAAGAATTTCAATATTTACAAGCAAATTCGCCGGAGTTTGTATAATTCTGCATTCATGCAACTTGTTTACAGATTTAAAATTCAAAGACATTCTATTTTAACTTCTTTTTATCTACTATAAGGTTCCGAATGTCTTTGATTTAGGCCATTTGGCTTTATTATCAATACCTGAGCTCTAGAATTAAGATATGCAATTTTAAAGCAATTTAAAGAGATCACTTCATTATATTTTCTCTAAATAATATTATGCTTACTCAGGTTGAGTGTTTCTGATATTTCTAAGCTATTATTTGTAACTGAATGCATTTTTAAGTATCTGAACACCTGCTTGTCTTAGTTCCCTCATTCTTGTCATACAAATAACTGGATTTAGAATAGAGTTTAGATTCATGATGCTGATTAAACTACCAAGAACTGGAAAAGCTACAGAAGCCATATACACATGCAGTTCAGCTAGTTGTCTATTTGAATCTGGCGCTACAGATAAAATCACAAATACGCCAGTAAGGGGCAGGTAACAAATAAGAATGACCACCACTATCAGTACCATAGTCTTTAAGAGCTTTCTGTACTTGAGAACATCGATGGCATTGGACTGTGTTGTACTGTTGGGCGGTTGGTTACTCTGTGGTTGGGTCTGAGCACAGTGGATCTTCAGGGCTCTGAACGACATCATATAGCAAAAAAGAATAACGGACAGCAATACTGCTTTACAAACACCAGCTATAATTCCGTACATCTTTACACCTGTTTCAAAGAGAAATGGTGACGTCGTGGTTAAAAATGCCAGAATCCATATCGAAACCACAACGCGTTTCGTTCTTCGAATTGTGACAACAGATCTGTACCGCATCTTGAGTCGTATGGCCAAATACCTGTCCACACTGATGGCTGTTATAGTGAAGAGTGAAGCCCATACAGTATATCCCCATACACCGTAATATAGTGTAGTTATATAGCAACCAGCATTTATTTTTTCCTTTACAAATGTAAGTATGAAGGCAGATAAAAGGGGTTGGCCAAGAACCCCTATTGCAAGATCACTGAAGGCGAGACTTGCCAGTAAAAGATACGATGGTGTTCGTAAAGAAGACGTCTTCAGAATGGTCGCGATAACCAGAGCATTAGCAGCAGCTGTTGGTACAGCTAACACAGAATTGATGACACCAAAGGATAGCAGAGTATTGCTGGAAATCCTCGTGATATTATTTGATATGTCAAATAAGAGATTCGAACATTTATCTATATATTTCATCTTTAGCGTGTAATCCTTTCTCTTCACTTGGAAAAGCTGGAAAGTCAAGAGCGGCCGTGCGCTGTGGCTATACAAACGTTTAGAAATATTTATATCAATTATCCAATCACGTTCGAGTATCATTTGAAATTAAATGTTCTGATTTCTTGAGAATTATTGATATAACAAAATTTTGGTTTCTAATCTTGATTTCACTTTGAATATTGATGCCAAGTGAGGCACTACTCATGAATTTCGAATATCAGATCTGCATTTACGTTTGGCTCGATTTTTTAGAACATTGGCTTCAAAAATCATAACGAAAAGATGACTCATTTTACATAACAATAGACTGCAATAAATTACATCCATTTATTGGTCATTTTGAGAAAATCTTCATTTACAGTTACAGATTCGTCGTTATTTCCCTGATTTTTTTTTTGAGTGAAGCTGCAAGGAAACGAATTTAACCAAAATCATCAAATAATAACTTACAAGAAATTAAATATTGGTGTGAATTAAAAAAAGGTAGCCAAGAAAAATTGTAAAACACTTAAGGAAGTAACTTCAAGGTTTTTAATCAAGTGCATGACGCAAACAATCACAAGAGTTTCATTCATTTCCCTAAACTGAACTCATTGAATTTAAGGTGACTCGATGGGGTTTTATCGGCGTGTTACACTACAACTTCAAATTCTATATTCGCAGGTGCAAACAATTTATTCAGTGCTTGCAAAAGAAACCTTTTCATTGTTTTTTTTTTTAAGAGGAAGATGATATTTTTCCCCTAAATTTTTATCTTTATGACTAAATTTGAATAAACTTACAGTGCGGGCACTTGAACCATGAACACTAACGCGTTATTTTTTATTTTTTTTCGTAACTAACTAATCAGCGCTCTCTGTAAAAACAAAGGAATCATGTATAGTTAGGCGCCACAATCACAACAAACCGTGGAAAATCTCACGATTTTGGAATTTAGCTCATATGTGAACTAATGAATTTCTAAATCACATAAATTATGCTGTTTGTTGTGATTGGATGGCGCGTAAAAATTGATTGATATCGGCCCTTTTTCTACGGAGATGTATGAGATGGTATGTTATTTTATTGCTCTTGAAGTGTTTAACGTGCTGGAACGTGCTGGAATAAGCGCCTTTCGCAAACATTAGATCAGTACGTGTTTACTTTCAGTTTTTGCCGAATAATCTTCTCAAGACTCGAATACAAGGATTTCTAAGGTCTCTCATTCTTGTCATGTAGATAACAGGATTTATTGTAGAGCTTAAGTTCATGATGGTTGTTAAACCAACAAGAAATGGGTATCCAAGGAACATCAAGGATTCGTCGAATTCTTGCGATTTTATTGATTTTGTTACAAAAATTACAATCCCAAACACCGCTATAAGAGGCAGGTAACAAGTGAATATCGTGACAACCATCACGACCATAGTCTTCAGTAGTTTTCTGTATTTGAGAACATCGATGGTATTGGACTGTGTTGTACTGTTGGGTTGTTGGTTACCCTGTGGATGGGTCTGAGCACAGTGGATCTTCAGGGCTCTGAACGACATCGTGTAGCAAAACAGAATAATGAATAAACATATAACTTGTGTTACAGCGTACAATATTGTTAACCTCGGTGTTTGAAACTTCATGCCCATTGGTAGAAACATTGCAACCAATGACAGAATCCATATTATACCCACGATAAACCTCGTCCTTCTCATTGTGACAACAGTCTTGTACCGCATCTTGAGTCGTATGGCCAAGGACCTGTCTACACTAATGGCTGTTATAGTGAAGATCGATGCCCATGATGCCCAACTCGATACGACATACTTAAATGCTAAAACATAACAAACTGCTAGCACTTTTCCATTCAAGAAGTTAAAAACCAATGAAGATATAAACGGTTGACCCAGAAGTCCTACTACAAGATCACTGAAGGCGAGACTTGTCAGTAGAAGATACGATGGTGTTCGTAAAGAAGACGTCGTCAGAATGGCCACGATAACCAGAGCATTAGCAGCAGCTGTTGGTACAGCTAACACAGCGTTGATGACACCAAATGATAGCAGACTTGTATTTCCACTGCTCGTAATATTATCTGAAGATTCATAAACTATTCTAGCACATCTTTGTAAGTAGGGCATCTTTCTGTACTCAGGAGTTTGAAGCCGTTTGATATTAGATGATCAAAGTGTTATAAGACACTTGGTTTAGGCCGCACAACCAAAGCGAAGTACAGGTGTATGTTCTTTTCTTGAGATTCGTTAAACTTCTAAACAAATGCCTGTTGTTCTATAACTTAACACAGTCACGGTCGTTAAAAATATTTAAACCTTTAGAGACATTTCATTAATACTTTGTACTAAATAATAAAATATAATTCAAGTTGAAACGCAAGGAAATGAGAAGAACACATATTGAGATTTTAATTTAAAAAACCCTCAGAACTAATAATATTTTTGCAGCAAATTTCAAGCGGTTTAGAGTGGACCAGGTGTTATGATATATTTTTGAAATACACCAGTTTCGTATTCGATCCAAACCGCTGTTTTTGAAGACCACAGATTTATTTGCTCAGACCGGCTTAGCCTTGTTTATAAGTTAGCTTTTCAACGACATTATTAAAAGTCCGCGTGGGATTTCAAAGCATTGGTAGTGTTGAATTTGCACATTCTTTTCATTACAGTTGGCTTTAGCAGCCAACTGTAATGTAAAAATTGCGCAAGATAACTTATGAATAATACCAATGCCACGGACTTTGGTCTTCAAAAACAGCGATTTGCATCGAATAGACGCATCCAGAGTTCCGCGCTGCTGCTCAATGCGCATGCTCAGGGGATTAAAAAGTGGAATGATATTTTGTATAATATGCAATTTTCGGTATATTTGATTCAGAATTCGCTTAACGGTACGCGATCTTGAATATTTAGTGAAAATTGTACTTGACAAGAAAGATACAACTAAAATATAGCATATTTTATAAATTTTATCCCACTTTTTAATCCCCTGAGCATGCGCTTAGGGCAGTAGCGCAGAACTCTTGATGCGTGTATGCGAAACTGGTGTATTGCTGACACTAAAAAGAAATTCAAGCTGATCAAACGCTTCAGAAACTGGCATAAATATATCCCTTTAATCAACAATTATTTTTTCCTATTCAGCTACAAGCTTTTTATTAACACCCACTGATTTAATACCTTGGTAGTCAAAGCTGAAATATTTTGATTTTAATAGGTTATATTCACGATTGACGCTAGGATGGTTTTCATATTGTAATGCAAATGAGCCATGCGGTCTTCAAGGGGGCAAACATTGGAAGAAGAGACCATTTTTAAGAGATCGGCTCGTCATAGATATTTGATTTTTATGCCAAATACTGTTCAAACTATCGAAACAAATCTGCATATAGTTTTCGAACTGTTCTATTTGTCCCTGACTTGGAAAATCGAGTAAGGACAATTTCAAAAGATGTCTATTTTCGATACTAATGCCCCAAGCAGTCCAAATTCGAGTATATCATGAATATGTTAACACATAAAAGCCCACTTTCGATAGTCTGGTTGAGTGATCATGCACACAGCAATTCAAGACGAGGCTCCGGGGAAACAAAAGAATATATTAGAATTACTCCATTGTTTCCCCGGAGCCTCGCCTTGAATTGCTTTGTGCGTGATCACTACCTGTCCAGTAGATGAACTTATTTTATTTTATATTTTATTTAACTTCGCCTTTTAAAAACAAAATCAGTGATCAGTTTGGTAGATTGGTAACTTGCTGAAAGTCAAATTTCGATGGCATTTAGTAATGGATTTAGTGGCTATGATTTGTTTTTATTACTTGGCACCAATATGTTTAACTTAGTTTCAGCTCTCGAATATTTGCAACTCATTCTAAGAGGAGCTGATCTCAGAAACGTAATGATTTATCCTTCGAATTTTCTTTGAGTTCATGAGTACAAGGCATTGACAGACTTTCGTTGAATGGAAACTCCCTCACGCATAGTCGTTTTTGAACCTCCAATAATCACCTTTTAAAAACATATATTCTTTTACTTTTGCCGAAGACTGTTCTCAAGACTCGAATACAAGGATTTCTAAGTTCTCTCATTCTTGTCATGTAGATAACAGGATTTATTGTAGAGCTTAAGTTCATGATGGTTGTCAAACCAGCAAGAACTGGGTATCCAAGTAACATAAATGATTCGTCGAATTCTTGCGATTTTATGAATTTTGTTACAAAAGTTACACTCACAAATACTGCTACAAGAGGCAGGTAACACGTGAATGTCATGACTACTATCAAGATTATTGTTTTCAAGATTTTTCTGTACTTGAGAACATCGATGGCATTGAACTGTATTGTACTGTTGGGTTGTTGGTTACCCTCTGGTTGATTTCGGGCGCAATGAATCTTGAGGGCTCTGAACGACAACGTGTAGAAAAACAGTATGGTTAACAAACAGATTGCTTGTGTTACAGCGTACAAGATTGTTAACCTCCGTTTTCGAAACTTCATGCTTATTGGTAAAACCATTGCAACCAATGACAGAACCCATATTATACCCACGATAAACCTCGTCCTTCTCATTGTCACAACAGTCTTGTACCGCGTCATCAGTCGTATGGCCAAGGACCTGTCTACACTGATGGCTGTTATAGTGAAGATCGATGCCCATGATGCCCAGCTCGATACAACATACTTAAATGCTAAAACATAGCAAAGTGTTACAACTGTTCCATCGAAGAAGTTGAAAATCAATAAAGATAAGAGTGGTTGACCAATAAGTCCAATTGCAAGATCACTGAAGGCGAGACTTGTCAGTAAAATATACGATGGTTTTCGTAAAGAAGACGTCGTTAGAATGGCCACGATAACCAAAACATTAGCAGCAGCGGTTGGTACAGCTAACACAGCGTTGATGACACCAAATGATAGCAGACTTGTATTTCCACTGCTCGTAATATTATCTGAAGATTCATAAACTATTCTAGCACATCTTTGTAGGTAGGGCATCTTTCTGTACTCGGGAGTTTGAAGCCGTTTGATATTAGATGATCAAAGTGTTATAAGACACTTGGCTTAGACCGCACAACCAAAGCGAAATACAGGTGTATGTTCTTTTCTTGGGATTCATCAAACTTCTAAACGAATGCAGGGAAATGAGAAAAACACCTCTTAAGATTTTAATTCTCTTAAAAGCATGAAACCTCAGCACTCTATATACAGCTTTTGAGTTGTGACGTATTTGAGGATCCAACTGCTCACAAAACCTGCCGTAAAATAAAGCTAAATTGTTCTCATTCATTCAACCTCCACCTGAAACAATTCGAACTTTGGACAATTAAAAATTCTTGTTATCAAGAAAAATAAGACTATTTATTTACTGCTTTTCGTTTTGGAACTGGAAATTGATTTCCCATACTATTGTCTCTATATGGTAAGTGCAGCAAAGTGTGAAGCTGTTAAAAGTGGACCAGATAGGAAGCAGCGGTATGGCATAGCAGGTTATAATATATTCTTGAAGTTGCTCGCACTTGCAAGAAAATCAAGGCGCTTGGAGCTCCAGAAACTGTCTGGATGCTCAGATCGATGTCAGGAATCAAATCGAGATTTTAGGATTACTTTGCTTAGGTTGATTTTCGGAGTCTCCGGTATTTGTGACCTGCGGTGAACGTGTGTTCTACTGCATAATGATAAGAGTTTAATAATCAAATAAAAACAAAAAGTCTACTAAGGTGTAGCAAATTGTTATTATTATCATATTATTATTATCATATTATTATTATTATATTATTATTATTTTTGTTATTATCATTATTATATTATTATTATTATTATCATATTATTATTATATTATTATTATTATATTATCATTATTTTTATTATTATCATTATTATATTATTATTATTATTATGTTATTATTATTGTTATTATTATATCTAAAGCATAAGATTTTGATGAAACTAGGGGTATATTTTCGCCAAGGACTCCTAACCTCGTTTTGATGTTTATCAGTACTGTTTCTTTTGCTACTTTTAGAGATACGAATATAGTTATAAATTGTCTTATTATAGATTGTGTATATTAAAAAAAAATGACATTATTATTATTATTATTATTATTATTATTATTATTATTATTATTATTATTATAAATCTAACATATAGTTTATAGGTTAAGAAAAAGAGAATATCGTATTAATTGTTGATATCGTTTATTGGCAGTACCAATTGTACTCGGGATGTACTCGGGATGTACTCGGGATGTACTCGGGATGGTTGGATGGATAGAGAAGAGAACTGACAACCACCCGTGGGAGGACTGGATTAACAGGTATGATTGACAGCTGTCATACATCATGTATATTAACCAATCAAAAACGCGGTTATATAAGACGCCCACTCCATAAATGATATAGACGTGATATTGACGTATAATGCAACATTGCACTGAATGCAAACCTACCTTTAATTTATTATTTTTTCATAAGATATTTTACAATTTCGTAAGTTTAATAATTAGTTCTTGCATTTGCATGTATTCTTTTTCGACGCGGTTACTTGGTAATATATTTCATATGCTAGCTCCAAAAATCTAACTATTGAGGTTTGAGAAACGAGCTGTATAACAGTGTTCGCTGTTCCACTAACGTTTCGTTTACAAATTCTCAGTATTCTTAATACCTATTTGCAATTATGCTGCCGATATTTTGAAGCATGCGCAGTTCATATTTAGCAGTTTGTTTTGCACAACACAGGTGAAAAATGCCCGGCATGTTTTCGGGAAATCTGATAAAACGTTTAGTTATCTATACGTTATTTTTTCATAGTTATTTAGAAAGTTGAGTCGGAATGAATATCGTCGATTTCTAGAACGAACTCGCAGCTGTATTTTTACTTCGCAGTTTTGCGAATGGGGACAAGTGGAGTAGTCTTATTTTTTCATTATTTCACATTATTGTATGAACATTGTCTATGTTCTTCATGATATATGAACTTCTTTTCAACCTCGCTGCATCCAACATAAAATAAAAAACACACAAAAGAAATAAAGGAAGGAAAATCTTACTGATTCCTTTATATTTACGCATTTTTTTTTATGTTCATTTGTTCGTGATATATGACTTTACTTTGACACCCGAAGCAATTGTTTAGCACGATGTTGGTTTTCAAACCTTAGTATATCAGCTTTCCAGTCTTCAATATATCTGTTGGATTTATTTATATCATAAAGAAGATATTCTCGACTCTGGTCATCACATTGTGTGCTTTCAAAAGAAAAGAAAGAATAGGAAACCAAGAAAGAAAGAAAAAACGAAAAGGAATTGTAAAGCACTTCAAACCTCTGCAGATTCAAACCGAGTGCGAATGCTCAGTTTTGTCAGCAAAAACCTGTAAAGATAAGTCTCACACACTGACAAATAGTTACTTTACAGTCCATTTTTATTTTATTACTTTCACATGTTCTTCTATTGACATTGATGAATCAAAAGAGCACTTGAAAAAAAAACCTCCTTTGTTAAATACCAAACCACCCTGAGCGAAAATTCTAAAATTAAACCTTTATATTTGAAAAGCGAGAATAATCTAGAGCTTTTCCTTCTTTCATTGATGCTAACCAACGATTGTTCACATCGTCAGAATCAGTAAACGAAAAGTTGTCGATTTTTCGTTGGATGAATTTTACAAATTAAGGCGATGTACGTAAACCACCAGTAATGTACAATTAAAAGTATATCTAAACCAAGTATAGTATAGTCAACATTCATCTTAGACTATATACTTTAAATTATATCAACCCACAACGCAAACTTTGATCAAAAAGATTAAAGAAAATACTGCCAAAAATGCATGGAATTTTGATTAATTTATTCAAAAATTACATTTAAACCTCGGTATTAAAAGCGAATTTTTTTTTACGAGATTTTTTTTTTTGAAGTCAAGCTCATGAGTATGGGCTTGGCCGAGTCATTTTCAGCATAGCGATTTGATTGCTTGCCTAAAAAATATAATGAAAATTCTTTATCGTTTTTTAAGATCTTTTGGGTGAAAGACATAGAAATAGATATGTATACTAGTCTAGCATTGTTTGCAATATATGGTTAATAATATGAGATTTATTTACTTTTGAAGTATTATTATGAGGAGATTTTGTAATTCTAATGCAAACTTCCAGCTGTCTCACTATTTACAACGAACCCGCTTGAGCAACCTGCGCATAAGAACAGCAAGCCTTTTCTCTGACTACTTCAACCTGTCCTGCTAAAGCAGAGTCAGAAATGAGCTTGGATCACTGCATCAGTTTTACTCCTAAATTTTCTCAATCTTTTACAACCAGCGATAATTCGACAGTGTTGGTCTTTGGTGTCATCAACTCTGTTTTAGCTGTACCAACAGCTGCTGCTAATACTCTGGTTATCGTGGCTATTCTGACGACGTCTTCTTTACGAACACCGTCGTACCTTTTACTGGCGAGTCTCGCCTTCAGTGATCTTACAGTGGGCCTTTTTTGCCAGCCATTACTAGCTTCATTGGTGTACACGTTCATAAAAAGCTTCATCAATATCAGTTGTCATCTTTTGTGGATATGTTATGCCATTTCATGTCTGGTCTCCTGGGCTTCAATCCTGACTGCAACAGCCATCAGTGTGGACAGGTACTTGGCCATACGACTCAAGATGCGGTACAGATCTGTTGTCACAATACGAAGAGTGAGGTGTTTTCTGATCACGCTATGGATTGTGTCTTTCACTTTGATGATGTTACCGCCTTTATTAGATATGGAAGTGGAAATGTTTGGTGTAGTTGCTGCTATTTCTCTCGTCACATGTTTGCTTGTTATCGTGGTATCCTACACGACGTCGTTCAGAGCTCTTAAGATCCACTGTGCTCAGACCCATCCACAGGGTAACCAACCACCCAGCAGTACAACACAGTCCAATGCCATCGATGTTCTCAAGTACAGAAAGCTCTTGAAGACAATGTTATTGATAGTGGTACTAATTCTTATTTGCTACGCTGCACTTTCTTCACTGTTTGGTATTTTATCCGTTCTTGGCATAAAACGTGTAAGTGCCGTAGTACCTATCTTTGGATTGGTCAGTATCGTGAATCTAAATTCCTTGTTGAATCCTATTATCTATATGACAAGGATGAGAGATATTGGAAGGGCTTGCAACAAGATTCTTCAAAAGTTAACATGTTAAGATGAAGTTCATAAATGAATCGACATTATCGTCTTCGTCATCATCATGAACATTATCACGAGCAACATCATCAATATCCTCAGTCCTGATCATCATCGTTATCATCACATTATCAACATCCTTCTTATCAACATCATTATCATCATCATCATCATGATCATCGTCGTCTTCATCATCATAAACATCACGAGCAGCATCATCAATATCCTCAGTCCTGATCATCATCGTTATCATCACATTATCAACATCCTTCTTATCAACATCAGTATCATCATCATCATCATGATCATCGTCGTCTTCATCATCATAAACATCACGAGTAAACATCATCAGCATCCCAATGATCATCAATATTATCAACATCCTTCTTATCAAAATCATCGTCGTCATCATCATCATCGTTATCATCAACGAAAACATATGAAAAGGATACGGATGCCTACTCAAACAAAGTATCAATGGATTTTCCTCCGAGCATTACGTCCAAACTAATCTGAAGTCGATCAACATCAGTAATTGCCATGACGCAGAAACTCTCAAAGATCATGACACAGAAACTCTCAAAGATCATGACATAGAAACTCTCAAATATCATGACACAGAAACTCTCAAAGATCACTTTAAAGTACATTTTGGATGAGGATATCAAAGTCCATTGAAATTCTTAACGGACCTGACTAGAACTGAGCTACTCGGTCAATGGAGATCTGACAACAATTAACTATTCCATAGCTAGAATAAGAGATGTTGTTTTTCATAAGATCAATTTTATCGTACAATTTCCGTCTTTTTTCGTTTTTTATAGAATATTGTTTTTCTACTCATTTATTTCTCTAACTGTAATTACTTTTTAACGAGTTACTTTATAATTGTGTTCAGTTACAAAGAGCTATAGTCACTGCTTTCAGAATTCATGTCTGGGAGAGGTTTTCTCCTGTAATTACTTTTTAACGAGTTACTTTATAATTGTGTTCAGTTACAAAGAGCTATAGTCACTGCTTTCTGAATTCATGTCTGGGAGAGGTTTTCTCCTGTAATTACTTTTTAACAAGTTACTTTATAATTGTGTTCAGTTACAAAGAGCTATAGTCACTGCTTTCTGAATTCATGTCTGGGAGAGGTTTTCTCCTGTAATTACTTTTTAACAAGTTACTTTATAATTGTGTTCAGTTACAAAGAGCTATAGTCACTGCTTTCTGAATTCATGTCTGGGAGAGGTTTTCTCCTGTAATTACTTTTTAACAAGTTACTTTATAATTGTGTTCAGTTACAAAGAGCTATAGTCACTGCTTTCTGAATTCATGTCTGGGAGAGGTTTTCTCCTGTAATTACTTTTTGATAGTGTTATAATTGTGTTAAAAAGGAGGCTCATACTAGAATCTCTTCAAGAAAGGTATATAACACGCTAAATATTCACCTTTTTCATGTCCTAATTTATTCATATTTTAACTTCAGTTGTATATAATACATGTTGCCAAATAAATCATTAATAATCTATCTATATTAGACTTCTTTTCTTCATTACCATTCCTTCCTTTTTCTAAATTACCTGAAGCGATTTCCCTATAAAAAGATGAAAGTGGGAATAAATCTAAGATTGATCGATTTTAAATTGTATTTTTTTGAGAAACTAGACATCTGGTTGTTGATTTTGAGGCAGGTGCTTTTCTACCGAGACAAACTACCCAATAAGAACATAACAGACGATATATTATTGAACTATTAATAAAAAAGCTGCGAAAACTCTCAACAAAACTAGATGAAACAATTGAAATGAATTCAAAACGTAAGAGACATCGAGAAGACACACATTAGATACATACTCACTTTGAAAATGGTTTCAAAATCCTAACAAGGAATTATCCTGGAAATGTTTTTTACAATCAAGACTTAGTATTCTCATGTATATTCAGTTCTAGCTTTGAGACTTTTGTTCTTACAGTTATCATTCTATTTGATTTGTGGCGACCGCGGCATATCTGAGGGACATTATATACCAAGTGAGTCGGTACTTGATTCCTTTGTACGAAGAAAACGAAAAAACGGGAATATTGGTAAAATGTCGTACTTCAATAAATGTACACATGTAGTCGATGAAATAGCGAATAATTTTACATTAAACGCACAAATCAGTTTAAAATCTGTGGCAGTCATCAACTCTGTGTTAGCTGTACCAACAGCTGCTGCCAATGCTCTGGTTATCGTGGCCATTCTGACGACGTCTTCTCTACGAACACCGTCGTATCTTTTACTCACAAGTCTCGCCTTCAGTGATTTTGCAGTTGGAGTTCTTGGTCAACCGATCTTGACCACCGCGATTTTTTTGTTCTTTAATGAGAATGCTGTTGTATTGTGCTATTCTTCGATAATCTATTTTGTTATGTCGAGCTGGACATCATGGGCTTCGCTCTTCACTATAACAGCCATCAGTGTGGATAGGTATTTGGCCATACGACTCAAGATGCGGTACAAGACTTATGTCACCGTACCAAGAATAAGGTGTATTCTAGCTCTGATAATGACTTTGTCATTCTTTGCGATGGTTTCACCACTGATTTTTAGAACAGACGTGACAATGTTTGGTATCTTTGGCGCTAGCTTTCAAGGAATCTGTTTATTCATTATTCTGTTTTGCTACACGATGTCGTTCAGAGCCCTTAAGATCCACTGTGCTCAGACCCATCCACAGGGTAACCAACAACCCAACAGTACAACACAGTCCAATACCATCGACGTTCTCAAGTACAGAAAGCTCTTGAAGACAATGATATTGATAGTTATCTTAATTTGTATTGGTTATCTACCTCTGATAGGTATTTTTATCACGATTACAGCACCAGGATCGTACAAATCCAAAGAATATCGGTATTTCATGATTTCATCGGGTTTGCCAACCCTTGCTGGTTTAGTGACTATCATGACTCTGAACTCTACACTGAATCCAATCATTTACATGACAAGAATGAGAGATGTAAGGGATGCTTGTGCTCAGGTACTGAAGAAAGTTCTTAGAAAATGATTTCACCACGTATGACATACCCTGAAAGGAACTCTCTCAAACATGACAGTAAAAAACAATATTTTACTTCGAAACCGCGGGAAGTGGTTGCCCAATTCTCCCGAGCCAGGGGCTCTTGTATGAAGCGTTCGAAGGTGTGTCCTTTACCCCCTCAAACTATCAGTGCTCCTTATTACGGGTATTTAAAGCTAAAGCTACACAGAACAGAGAGAAGTCAAAACAGACGTGGAGATCATGAGGATCGAACCGTGGACCTCTAGCTCCGAAGGTCACGCACTAACAATTAAGCTACGTGCGATAGCTAAATAGACCTTTTGTGAGATATGAAACATGGTGCATACAAACATCTATTGTTTATAATGCCTTATGTGGTGGTGTTTGTACCCATTCTAGACCAGAATGCATCATGTTTATCGAACTCGGAAAAGGCCCATGCTATCGAGAGAATTCCCCAAAACAGGCCACCCTTGTTAAAAGTTTGGCAGGTACACAACTGGACCCTGCCTCGTTTTCCTTGAACGCGTGTGCTCTAGGGACGGTGATGTAGGCATTGTTATTTGAAATTGTAAAAGGAAAATTTTGAAAAATTTCTTTCCGGGTTTACTTGCTTGCATGTTATGGCCGTGTAACGTTTTACCAGATCATTATCACGAGTTTGTGTGAAAGTAGAAAACACTTTGTTGTCTCCTTAAGGCTTACTTGACTTACTAAAAATGTCAATCACTATTAAACGTAAAGCAATGCCTGATCACTGCGTAATAAGACATAAGAGCTAGAATATATACTCAAATGAGTAAAGCCAAAGTTATGCATAATCCATAATTGATTAGTAATTCATATTCAAAAATTGTGAACGGGAATAGGTCTTTTGCAGGACATAATCATGTGAATGCCGTAACAAGAGTGCAAAAAAATTCGCGCTTCCCTTATTTAAAGAACTTTTGCTAACTTAATTGTCGTATCCAACACCTTTTAAAGATACTATTTTCCCCTTCAAGATACAAAGCATTTTGGAGTTTGTGGCTTTCAGCAGAGCCTTCCCCAAGAAACCTTGGGCTAAATTGATTCGTTATCAAAGTGATACATCCCAGCTGAGTTGATCGCCTTCCTCGAAGGGAATTATGGGTCACTATTTTTGGTTAGCATTTTTCGAGCATTTTCCGAGTATACAATATAGACTTTTCTTGTTGATTGAAATAAAATTCCGCCATGAGTTGGACTAGCGTTTACGATTAATTTCAAGAAGGAAGAACTCGTATTTCATAAATTCTCTTAGCAGAATAATGGAAAATACAAATCATTTTGATCATATGTTAGATTCAAACTGGACAATGTTTCTGTTCTAGACGAATGAAAATAATGTATGAAAATAGACAATTTTCGAATATGCCGTCTATGACGTCAAACGAGGAGAATGAGAATGTCCCGGATGTCGAAACCCAATGATTTCCACTAACAGCATCCGGGACTTGAATGCCCCGGAATTCAAAACACAATCATTATCACTTATAACATCCGGGACATTCTAAGACTCCTCGTTTGACGTCATATTCGAAAAGGCATGACATAACGTATAATTTAATAATAAGATAAATACTAAAGAAACATAGACGTTTCCTTGTCATCTCGACAACATCATCAGATCAGTTATGAAAAAAAGATTCATTTCATGTTCATTTCTCACTGACGCAGATGATGTTATCGAGATGACAACGAAACGTCGTCTTTTTTCTTTAGTATTTTGCTTAAATTGATTGTGTAAGGTCACTCTTATCATAACGTATACATTTCTAGAATGACACATGTAATAAATCAAAATGCAGAAGGAGTAGAAAGCGCGTGCGTGCTGTGTGCAGAAATAAAGGATGCCGAGATTGGCAGAAGAAATAAGAAGTGGTTAGGAGAAGACTACAAGTGATTGTCAACACTTCTCGAGTGTTCTGCCAATCACCAAGTGCTTTATTACTGCACACGGCACAGCAGGGAATTTCTTATTTTTTTAAAATATAAGATACAAATTAAGAAAGAAGACTATGCGTACTTTTCAATACGTCTGACCAAAAACAAACAACACGACATGCTTTGTGCGCTCATGAAGTACGTGCAATCCAAACCAATCAGAAAGCTAGATTTAAAATAGATATTTTTGATGATTTATTACTTTATGTTTCCTGGTGCGGTTTTATCGAAGTCATCCAGTGATTACAGCGCATTTGCCAAAGAGGTGTGTATCATGGTCTACAATAAGTGTCTCTTTATTTTGAGAGTGATAAGCCAATTGGTTAATGCCCTTAGGGCGGTCGGGACCTTTCATTCTGGTCGATTAAGTACCCATAAAGCCATCCTTCCATCATTGTTAAATGAAAGAAATGGATAGTGACAAATAAAGTACTCCGTATTCCAGCTGTACGTAAATTACTGAATAGTTGAAGAAGAAATATTTCAAGATGAAATACATACAGAAATGCTCAAGTATTGCTTATGATATATCGGATAATTTTACGAATAGCGGCAGTAACAGCTTAATATTTCTTGGTGTCATCAACTCTGTGTTAGCTGTACCAACAGCTGCTGCCAATGCTCTGGTTATCGTGGCCATTCTGACGACGTCTTCTTTACGAACACCATCGTATCTTCTACTGACAAGTCTCGCCTTCAGTGACTTTGCAATAGGAATTATAGGTCAACCACTTTTAGCTACAATGATTTTTTCGTTTTTTCGTAAACATGCTGTAGTATGTTGTTATGCTTTTATGACATGTTACGTCATTTTAAGCTGGACATCATGGGCTTCGCTCTTCACTATAACAGCCATCAGTGTGGATAGGTATTTGGCCATACGACTCAAGATGCGGTACAAGACTTATGTCACAGTACCAAGAATAAGGTGTCTTCTTCCTGTAGTATGGATTTCTTCATTCACTGCAATGGCTTCTATATTCGTTCTTTTTGAAGATATGATCGTTTTCGGTGTCACTGGTGGAGTGTCACAAACTTGCTGTTTAGCTGTTATTTTGTTTTGCTACACGATGTCGTTCAGAGCCCTTAAGATCCACTGTGCTCAGACCCATCCACAGGGTAACCAACAACCCAACAATACAACACAGTCCAATACCATCGACGTTCTCAAGTACAGAAAGCTCTTGAAGACAATGATATTGATAGTTATCTTAATTTTTATTGGTTATCTACCTCTGATAGGTATTTTTATCACAATTACAGCACCAGGATCGTACAAATCCAAAGCATTTCGCGATTTCATGATTTCATCGGGTTTGCCAACCCTTGCTGGTTTAGTGACTATCATGACTCTGAACTCTACACTGAATCCAATCATTTACATGACAAGAATGAGAGATGTAAGGAATGCTTGTGCTCAGGTGCTAAGAAATTTCTGTAGAAGCCGTTGAGAAGGAGAGTTAAGGAGGAGAAGGAGAAAAGAAAAAGAAGCTATGATGAAGGTGATGGCGATGAAAGAAAAGAGAAAAAAAGAAGATTATGATGTTGATGGCGATGAAGAAGATGGAGGAAATCAAGGACGAAAAGTTTTTATAAGACTTCTACATCCTTTGAAGCAAAATTCTCAGTAAAATTAAAGTTTGAACAGATCGAATTCCTTCAAAAGTACTGAAAACACTTTTTCCTCCCTGTCAAATGAACTACTGAATGTCACGATATGTCTTTCTATCCAAGAGCTGCATGGTATCCATGGTATCCATGGAAACTTTTGGCTAACCCTTTTTTGTAAAGCTGATAATGTTCCCAATTTCAAAAACCAAATTTCAAAACCTATGCAATCAGCTGACCGTGAAACCAATAATCCTCAGAAAGAGGAGTTGTATTGGAAAATAAGTTATTAAATAATGCAAACCCACAGGACTATGCAAATGATTCACGAACATTGCTATAGTATTCTCTCAGTGTTATGTTATCTAATTAAGCTCCCTAGCTTGTTCTGTCATACTAATCTATCAAAACAAGAAAGCTGTAGGCTATTGTATTGTAAGCCGGGTTTTTTATTATTATTTATTTATTTATGATTTATAGCATGGAATATTTTACTTAGTAATTCAGAAGATAAATTAGTATTTACTTAGTATTTAGTAATCATTAGTAACATTTATATATTCTTTATAAGGAAACTAGTGATATAAATCGAGGTTTCGACGACATCTGGTCATTATTATATAATTTTACTTTCCATACTTTTCACTATATAATTTTATTAGTAACATTTATATATTCTTTATAAGAAAACTAGTGATATAAATCGAGGTTTCGACGATATCTGGTCATTATTAATTTTTACTTTCCATACGTTTCACTATATGATTTTTATTAGTAACATTTATATATTCTTTATAAGAAAACTAATGATATAAATCTTGGTTTTGACGACATCTAATCATTAGTATTTATTTAGTATCTATTTATATCACTAGTTTTTCTTACGAATTCTATTACAAAAGTTTGAACGAATGAAACAAAAGTTCATCTTAAAATGAGCGTTGCTATATATTCAATTAAGTCGGTCAGCGTGAGCTAGCTCGAGTTTGACTACTGAAGCCAAAAGTAATTAGAAAACTTTGTAAGAAAGCGTTTTTAATATAATGTGGTGTCCAGAGTTCGTTTTCGAGAAAATAAAATGATTACCATATTGACAGTTTTTTTCGAAAAAATGAATAAAAACATCTTAATTAATTAAAGTTTGAGGATTTCGTTTTAAGTAGGTTTCATAACATTTGCTTTGTCTGGTTTCCTCTATACGTTGCATTGAGATTTGAAATAATAATTTTTACCCTGAAAATTGGTCGATAACTCGATGGAATAAGTAAAGATATAAAGTACTTTTCAAAAGTGCCAAAATATTAAAAAAGAGGGCGGGAAATTTCCTTTACGAGGAAATGAAATTATTACCATAATGAAAGTTCTCGAAAAAAACTCGTTCTCTACGATAACAATAAAACTGACCTCACACAACGCTTTTTCTAATGGGTTAAAGTATAATAATTATGTAATTACGTTTTCCCAAACTTTGATGAAATATTGCCTTTTAGCTGTTGGATTAAGTAAAAAGAAAAACGTAGAGGGTTTTACCCTGTTGAAGGCAATTCAGTGGTTTCTTTTGCGCGCGTGCGCGCACTCTCGGAGTAACCTCTCTCCTAATCCTGCCTTCGTTTGATGTTTGGACATACAGCTATTTCAAAAAACGTTTGGTGAAGGTTTTGCATGTTGTATGTTACTTATCAAGCTTGAGATGTATTATATTCATGTGTAAATAATGTCGGCACCGAAGAAAATATACCGAAGAAAATATACCGGAAAAACGTTCATATAGTTGTGATTGGATTCACATCGCCTATAGTGTATTTCGGGCTTCATATGCAACGAGCAGCAAAGCCTTTGCCAACCGTTTTTGAAATAACTGTATATCTAAGCATCAAACGAAGGCAGGGCTTCAAGGGTTACAGTGTGATTTATCACTCGACCTACCTCGATGTCAAGCTTTATCGAAGAACAGTTGATGGCTCAGATAAGCTTCACATTAATAAACATGAAGCGCTCAGATCACATATAACTCAGTTTAATATTGGAAAACCTGTGTGGATGGTTGCTCACCAAATCTAGCTCAAAGGTCAAAATATCGAATCACATGATTATTGTATTACCCGACGCGATCACCGTTTTCCTTGATCATTTTGCCCTTGAAGTACGGCTGGTTTATTTTGGATAGTCATATGTTTTTTGCAGGGGGGGGGGGGGGGGTTGCTAGTATAGGGACGATTTGATATTTGACTGCTGTAAAATCATACGTGCGAAATAATTCGTTATAGACATGGTGGCAGCGGTGGGATAAGATGGAGAATGGAGTTTTCATGCATCGTAATATACATTTCTGTCTTATCAAACCCAGAAATACCCTCTGGGCCGATCTATAAGTCAGGGCATGGCTAGCTTACAGATCGAGCCCTGAAACAACCTCTGGGCAGGGCACGGTTAACTCACAGATCGAACCCTGGGCTGATCTATTTCAGGGTATTATACGAGAGTTATTGCGATTTGAATTTTTTTTAATGTATGGGTAAGACCTTTATGGCCTCGTTTTCATCTCAGTTTAATTAGCAGTTATTCGCCGAAGGCGAAGTGATTATCGATGAATATTTACCGAGCGGCGAGTCTTCGAGCTGCGAGGTAAATATTCATCGATAATCACTGAGCCTGAGGTGAATAATTGTTTTAGTATAAATAAAAAGGTGATTATTTCAAAAAAGAAATGAGGAAACAACATTGAAAGTGAAAATATTTTATTTTTTAAAAGCGCGACAGCCATTTTGTCCCAAAAGGTGATTATCGGCTGATAATCCGAGATAGAAAACCAATCAGAGCGCGCGATTTTGTATAATCACCTTTGTATTTATACTAATATATTAATAACTCCTTAATGATCAATGTTAGTACTTTAATAATGCACAACTCAGCTTATTGGTAGTATTTACTTTCATGTGATGGTGTTTGATTATTTGTAGACATTCATTTTCTAGTTTATGCTAATTAGATGAAAAATGTCAATTTAACAAACATAGCTATAGCTTAATGATACGATGACCCGGTTCTCCGGCATTTGATGCAGTTTTATCTTTAAAGTATTTTCTTGAGTGTTTGAGTGCAGGCTTGACGAATGTCTCCCATCCTCGCTATGTAAATGACAGGATTGAATATAGCATGCAGAGACACGATACTGATCAAGATCCAATAAAAACGCATGAGTTCACCTTCAGCTACATGTAGTAACACTATCAGAAAAAATCCAATTAGAGGCAGGTAGCAAATGAATACCAACCCAGCCACCAATGTCATTGTATTCAAGAGCTTTCTGTACTTGAGAACATCGATGGCATTAGCATTGGACTGTGTTGTACTGTTGGGTTGTTGGTTATCCTGTGGTTGGGTCAGAGCACAATGAGCCTTGAGGGCTCTGAACGACATCGTGTAGCAAACCACACTAAGAAGTAAGCATGTGATAAGTGCAACAACAGCCATCACTCCAAATGTGAAGCTTAAACGCCGGACAATCAATAGGTAACAGTCCATTAGGACAGTGGTACTCCAGATGAAGACAACAAGACACCTTGTCCTTGGTATCGTGACAACAGATCTGTACCGTATCTTGAGTCGTATGGCCAAGTACCTGTCCACACTAATGGCTGCTAGGGTCAACACTGAAACACAGCTCGTCAATATGGCAGCTAAAGTGAAGGAGAATAGAAGATGGAGGTACATCTTTTGATCTTGAAGAATCCCGAAAAGCGATGCAGAAAGAAAGGGAAGAACAAGAATTCCAACTGCAAGATCACTGAAGGCGAGACTTGTGAGTAAAAGATACGACGGTGTTCGTAAAGAAGACGTCGTCAGAATGGCCACGATAACCAGAGCATTGGCAGCAGCTGTTGGTACAGCTAACACACTGTTGGATATCGCAAGAACAAAGAAGCCAGTTCCAGTACTGCTTTCCATGCACTTGGTAATGTTGTTAAGGTTTATATAACAATACTTCGTTCCGTTCATTTCGACTCTTGACTGAAAAAATAACTTGTCTTGTCACTGGTCTTGTAGGGTTTTTTGTTTGTTTGTTTGTTGTTGATCGGTTCTCTCCTGTGGTTCGAGACGTTTTCGTCGAATTCTCCGGTACTCCTTTCAGCATAAAAACTCGACTGGAAAGATAAGAGCGACCCTGTAGAAGATAAGTTTGTATTCTCAGCTCTTCGTCCTTGGAATACTTCTGGAAACGAAGGCGCTATGGTAAGAAATCGAACTTAGGCTCTTTTAAACCTTCTTGAAATGGCATTTAGATGTTTATAGCCGCGAGGTGTGGCCTGTAAGTTGGCTGAACGTTTTCCGCAACCCACGCAAGAGCACGGAAGTATGTGCTTGGAGAAATAAGAGACATGATAATTTCCAACCTCTTTTTGATATATATTTTGGCACTTTTGAAAAGTGGTTTCTATCGTTATTTATTTCTATCGGGTTATCGACCAACTATCAGAGTCAAAATTGCTTGAAAAATCAATTGAAAAGACACCAGACAAAACAAACATTTTAAAACTACTTACAACGAAATCCTCATACTTTATATCAATTTACATCAATGGACAAGTGCTCAAATGGAGACCTTGTAATTCATTTTGATGCAATTCTGTATGCCAGATGGTTTGGAATCTAGGCGCGCAATGCATTGTTTGTCACAGGGGAAATTTCTACGATTTTCAATTATCTCTTGTCAAAACGAAATATTTCCAACCAACAACGACGAAATATGCTATTTATAAAAGACATTTGGTGAATCTTTCCACGGATGAGTTTCATTTTCTTTATTTTTGAGAAAAAGTTGTTGCTAATCTAGCAGAAAACCTGGCTATGAATGAAAGCGTTCACTGTTGGCCGAAATTCGTTCGGGCTGAGAAAAGCGAAATCATCTGTAACAGATGAATATTTTTGAGAAAATATAGTATAGATTACAAGGAATTCTCATTCACTTGACTCCATTTCACAGTATTATATCGAATAAAATATTAATAAGCTCCATTCGCTGATAATTTGATTGCATATCATTCTAAATTAATGGTGAATTGAAGAGAGAGTCTGTTAAATATGCCAGATGCCAGATAGTCTAAACTTGCTAACTGTGCGGAAAAACCTACTAGATAACTGAATGATGATTCATTTAATGCACCATCATCAAGTCCAAGTACATTCTTCATAATTGTCATAATTCGAAACTACAGACACTTTAACTGAGTTGATGGTTAAAGCATCTTTGTCTCTGGCTCACGTTCTATCAGGTAATACAATGATAAACACATAAAAGAATAATTACTTTTCTAATATTAAACCAATTGATTACTTTCATAAAAATGTTTTAAAAACTTCATCGGAAGTACTTTCGCTTTCCACTTTTTTCCACTTTTTTTTTCAAGGAAATTTCGTAATCTTAGACTGTGATGGTTCTCGAACGGTTTTCTTTACACTGTGAGATGTGTCTTAGCACAGGGGCGTAGACAGGACTTTGCCTTGGAGGGGTGGTGGGTTGGTGAAACAAAACACATTTTCAGAACATCTGCAAGTTGCGTGAACGTATTGCTACGTGTCTACTTATGAGTGTTATCTGAGTTTAGATGATCATTCTGGAAGGGATGCGGAGTTCCTAAGACGGGACTCATTTGAAAGACAGTTTCCTTATGATTCGGATGCAGGCTTGACGAATGTCTACCATCCTCGTTATGTAAATGACAGGATTTAGTGTAGAATGCAGATGAACGATACTAATTAAGAACCAGTATGTGATCATTTTTTCCCCGAGACGCCGTAGTAGTATTGAAAATAATACTATCAGAGGCAGATGGCATATGAATACCAGCATAAATACCAAGACCATAGTCTTTAGTAGCTTTCTGTACTTGAGAACATCGATGGCATTGGACTGTGTTGTACTGTTGGGTTGTTGGTTACCCTGTGGATGGGTCTGAGCACAGTGGATCTTAAGGGCTCTGAACGACATCGTGTAGCAAAACAGAATAATAAGTAAACATATTGTAATGAAAACAACAGACAATATTCCCAATACTTGGCCAATTTTGCGGTCAATCATTATGTAAGACGTCACTAGAACAGCAAGAGTCCACACCATAACCATATAACACCTCACTTTTCGTACTGTGACCATAGATCTGTACCGCATCTTGAGTCGTATGGCCAAGTACCTGTCCACACTAATGGCTGCTAGGGTAAACACTGATACACTATTCGATAAAACAGCGCCTACCGTAAGAGTGGCGAGGAGATACGTACGAATTTTGTGCTTGAACAGAATCTCAAAAATCATCGCAGAAAGAACTGGCTGAGTTAAAATTCCAACTAGAAGATCACTGAAGGCGAGACTTGTCAGTAAAAGATACGACGGTGTTCGTAAAGAAGACGTCGTCAGAATGGCCACGATAACCAGAGCATTAGCAGCAGCTGTTGGTACAGCTAATAGAGCGTTGGATATCGCAAGAACAAAAAGGCCAGTTCTAGTACTGCTTTCGATGCATTTGGTAATGTTGTTAAGGCTTTCATAACAAAATAATGTCTCGTTCGACATTGAATCCATTGGTAACCTTCAGTTGATCTTGCAAAGTGAATTACCACTGAATGAAATGGTTGTCACTGGTGAGTTGAGATGATGATTGGTAATCTCTTTTATCGAGGGATTCTCTGGTTATCTGGTCTTCCTCCCAAGCGCAGAAATCCAACGGTGGAAGATGGGGGCCACTCTGTGGAACCTCTTTTATATTCTCATTTATTCATTTATTCATATTGGAATGCTTCCAAGATTCACTTTCTGGAAATGACAGTTTTTCTTTTGCGGAGTAATCCTTGAATTTAGAAATTTTAACTTAGTATCTAAAGGTAGACATAGGCTGCAGAAGGTTCACTAACCTTTAGATGCTAGAAAGTAAGTAAGTAAATGAGTAAACTCTTTAAAGAGGGTGGCACTATGAATAGCCAAAAGGTTAATAAACTTGTGGCCCTCAAGTCAAGATAAACGTTACTTATACAAGTTAACTAAGTGAAGTGACAGAAAATTGCCTGGAATTCATACTCAAAGCCCTTTAAGCACAGGAACTCGAAGAAAAAGACAAATGAAGATTCTTCCGTCCGCCCTTTTCAATATTTTGTAACTTTAAAAAGTACTTAATATCACCTCAAAACTACTAGAGATCTTTCCATTACTTAATGCATGTTTTTTCCTTGTAGGTAGATTTGTTAAGCAGTTAAGATAGAAAATGGAGTCCATGAGAACTTATGTCGTAAAGGGTAGATTGCTTATTCAATTCTCCAAGTGCTACGCGTAGGAATAATCAATTATTAAAGCTTAATGTATATAATTATTTGAAATTATGTCACTGGAACACGTAACCTTGTTTAGTAAAGTTCTGAGTAAAACACTCGAATGTGCTGTCAGCAGTGTAACTGATGCATCTTCCTTCCGCTAGGGCGTCACATTAAAGAAAAAATGAGATATTTAATTGTAATAGGTTTTTTTCCCAAACTAGTAATAATAATTACACTTTAAGGAGAAAACGGTGTGATTCTCTTAGCATAAACAAAATTGCTTCAAAGAAAACTCCTAGAATACCAGCGGTTAACCTTAGCTAAAATATTCTTTTTCGGAATATTGAAATAAAAGTCGACACTTTGTTAAGTTGCTCGATAAAGCTTCGTTAATTATAGATTAATTAATGTATGTAAAGAAATTATAAAGTCTAATTTAAACAGTTTATAGTAATGCAAACGCCAGTACTGGTGTTATTGTTATTCCAGCTTAAATTAACGTTAATTGATTGAAAATGTCTTGGAAAGTTTCAATGAAGTGTCATCTTTTTTCACACCTACCTTCGAATTTCTTATCGATATCAAAGAAATTTCGAATATTCTTTGGCTTTGTCCATGGTCGGAAGAACGGACGGACGAAGGAATCAACTTTGCATCTTGTTTTCCCCACTGATCATAATCCCGCTTATGCGCATGCTTGGTGCGCACTTGAATAACTTTCTACGCTAGTTCATCTTATCTAACCCCTTTTTCTTATGCCTTTATTCATTGTTAAGAAAGTACTTGTATCATGTCAAAAAATCTTAAAGTGTAAGAAAATAAGACCTTGATTTTGATTTTCACCTGTTTTGCAGCTAGTTTTTGACCTCCCACATGGAAGGGAGTGACAATGGATACTCAGGGATCAGTGACAGATGCGCTTCAGCACTACTTCTGGAGGTATGGTCCTTATTATTCCCCAATTAATGAAAACCACTCTATAGCAGATGCATCATGAAATTTCAAGAAGATCAATTTTAGAAAGCATAAGATCGAGAGTAAGGCCTGTGCGAGTATGTGAATCACTGCAAGCTTTCATTCTAATTGTGACGTATTTCAGGGTCCAACGTACGGCTCACAATAACCACTAAAATCAATAAATTAAAAAAATGTTCTCAAGGATTTAACCGGCTCCAACTGAAGCAATTTCGACCTTAACAACCAAATCCCGTCGCGAAGAAAAAGTAAAATCTCTATTGAACTGCTTTTCGGTTTTCCATACGATTGATAGATTTTGTTTCGAAAAAGATTTTAAAAATATTTTTTTCACGAGAAAATCGCGAAAAATGAAATTTTGTCAAATCGCTGCCATGATTTTCTGTCAACTTTCGTTTGGCAAAATGAAATAATTTAATGACTTGAAACCTTCTCAAAATTGTTCATTCTCATTAAGTTTAGTCCAAAAGCCTTTATGTGAATTTCCACCGAGCCACTTTGTGGTATTATTTGAAAATTATTTCTAGATTATACTTTTCGCCTTCTCAAAAATAGTGCAAAAACAAAAAAATATTTAAAAATTATTCGAGAATTCTGTAGTCTGATGGTATCTTTGAACAGCTGACTTATAAACGAGGCTAACCCTGTGCAAATGAGTCGGTGGTCTTCAAAAACAGCGGCTTACATCGAGTGCAAAACTGGTGTGTTGCAAATTTTGACTGATTTTCCGAAAAGTTTTGCCGCTGAGTTGACACAAAAAACTTATCGCCAGCATCAGTTCGTCTACATCAAATAGTTGTCTGTAACAAAAAGATAAGAAGAGGAGAAGGAAATATCACTGAAATGTGTTCTAATAGCGCCAACATCGCGAAAACTCGGTATTAGCAACCGACAAACAATATAGATTAGAATGACATATCATGTTTTTACTAGAGAGCAGATGCCCGGCGACGCAATTCAAAAGAAATTAGCTGCGGGAATCATAAATTAGAAAGTATGGTATTCATATCATCTTGGTCACTATACCAACTTTTTAAGCGAAGGCTGTGAATAAGAAAAGGACAAGATAACGTGTAAACGAAGTAATCGAACCACATAGTGAAAATCAAATTGCACGCCAAGGATGGTGGGTTTGATGTTCGTAGTGATCGCCAACTTTATTTTAGCTGTACCAACAGCTGCTGCTAATGCTCCGGTTATTGTGGCCATTCTGACGACGTCGTCTTTATGAACACCATCGTATCTTTTATTGACAAGTCTCGCCTTCAGTGATCTTGCAGTGGGACTATTTTGTCAACCAGGTTTTGCTGTATTAGTGATCATGAAACTGTTTCCCAACCGCATTGAGTTTAGTCTCAGCTTTTTGTTATCTGTAATTGTTGTTTCATCTTTGTTGAGCTGTGTATCAGTGATGACCATAACAGCCATCAGTGTGGACAGGTACTTCGCCATACGACTATCTGTTGTCACAAAGAGTGAGGTTCTTTTTTTGCATTGCGTCTCATGGCGACGTTCGCAATTCTCTTGTTACCTTCCTTAGACGGCTTTGTGGGTGTAGTCGCTCTAACAGGATGCTTCCTGGTGATCTTGGGATCCTACACGATGTCGTTCAGAGCCCTTAAGATCCACTGAACGTGTCTCTAGTAAATAGTTAATAGTATGAATCTAACTATGGAAACCTTTTTACTTGCTTGATGTAAATTATTTTCATTTATACAGATTATTAATAGAATCTAATTTAAATTAATGATAATAATAATAATAATGATATTATTATTATTATTATTAATACCATCATCATCATCATCATCATCATCATCATCATCATCATCATCATCATCATCATCATCATCATCATCATCATCATCATCATCATCATCATCATCATCATCATCATCATCATCATCATCATCATCAAGGATGGATATAATACAAGAAAGTTGAGCACCTTCTTTTAGGCAACTGAAAATCTGAACAGCAAACAGTGCATGTTGGTTTCATTGTTTTTACCAAAACTTCATTTTATTTGTCGCTTTTTTTCCTTGATCCTTCATCAAATGCTAAAAAAAAGTATCATTAAAAAAACAACAGCAATGGGTAAGAAAATAAGCCCTTGACTTTGACCTGCATGACAGCTAGTTTTTCACATCCCACATGGAAAACATTGATAATGGATATTATAACCCATCAGCGACAGATGCCAAATAACGGGTCCAACTACTAACAATAACCACTAAAACAAAGCGGAAATGTTGTCAATTTTAATTTTTTCCCTCCACCTGAAACTATTAGAACTAGCCTTAGGACGACAGATCCTGACACGAAAAAAAATAAGAAAAATGTCTATTGAAGTGGTCTTCGACTTTCCATACGATCAGTGACGTCACCGCACCGAAAAGCTCTCTTCCACTTTCACGACTATCGTATCGCTACCCTAATGGAAACCATGCTTTCTGATGAATCAGACATCAAAAATATTCCTTGCGTATGTGTGACAGATTGAACGTTGCATGCGATAAGCATGAACTAAGTTTTAAATTACTTTTTCGTATAATTGCAAGATTTGACTGATTTTCTGAAAAGTGTTGTCGTTTAAATTGATGAAACAAAAAAGAACTTATCGGCCAGCATCAGTTCGTCTAAATCAAACATTTGTCTAATGAAAAAAGAGAAGAAGAGGAAGAAGAAAGAAAAAATATATTCATATAAAAAGCCTTAGGACAGGAAGTGACGAAAGATAACGAAAGGAAAATAAGAAGAGAAGGAAATCATACGGCTGAAATGTGTAAACAATTTGATCAAGAGGTGGATACGAAAAAGTGAAGGAGTCGAGAATTGCTATTGTCTTTCTAACAAATCCAGTATCTCGAAAACTAAACTCGGTACTAGCGACAAACAAGCCTTACATTCTTAAAATGTAGATTAGAATAATATCGGTTGTTTTTACAAGCAAGCAGATGACCGACCTATTTACTAACAAAAGTGGCTTAAGACCTGGATAATTCAAAGAAAATAGCGGGAGTGCAGCTTGGAAATCATAAATCAGATAATATGGTATTCATAGAATTTCGGTCACTATACCAACGTTTCACTGATCAATCGCTATGTGAATAAAACAAGAAAAAGATAAGACGAACACTACGCTCATTCTTCTGTAAACGAAGTAACAAGCGGTAACATTGGCTATGAATCGAACCACAGACTGTACATCAAATTGAACGCCTGAAGAATGGTTGGTTTGATGTTCGTAGTGATCACCAACTTTATCTTAGCTGTACCAACAGCTGCTGCTAATGCTCTGGTTATCGCGGCCATTCTGACGACGTCTTCTTTACGAACACCGTCGTATCTTTTACTGGCCAACCTCGCCTTCAGTGATCTTGCAGTGGGACTATTTTGTCAACCAGGTTTTGCTGTATTGATGATCATGAAACTGTTTGACAACATTCAATTTAGTCACAGCTTCTTGGAATCTGTAATTGTTGTTTCATCTCTGTTGAGCTGTGTATCAGTGATGACCATAACTGCCATCAGTGTGGACAGGTACTTGGCCATACGACTCAAGATGCGGTACAGATCTGTTGTTACAGTACGAAGAATGAAGCTGTTCTGTATTTTTTCTTGGGTTAGTACTCCTGTGGCGACGTTCGTGGTTCTCTTACTAAGCATACCTTCCCTAGAAGGTATTTTGGGTGTAGTCGCTGTTACAGGATGCTTGCTTGTTATCGTGGTATCCTACACGATGTCGTTTAGAGCCCTTAAGATTCACTGTGCTCAGACCCATCCACAGAGTAACCAACAACCCAACAATACAACACAGTCGACCAATACCATTGATGTTCTCAAGTACAGAAAGCTCTTAAAGACTATGGTACTGATAGTGGTGGTCATTCTTATGTGTTACCTGCCGATGCTTGGGGTACTGGCTTTGTTCGTACTAATGGTGGGTCCAGACAAGTTTCTTGTAATATGGGGACTGATGAGTATCGTGTGTCTAAACTCTTCTCTGAATCCTGTTATTTACCTGACAAGAATGAAGGACATTCGACAAGCCTGCAAGCAGAAAGTTAAGAAACTGTTCAGATGGAAAGACTAAAGTTTCAGTCTGTTTTGAATTTTTTATTCATGTCTTATGCAGTAGTTTTAATGCTTGATTCAATTTTTTGTCTGAAAACAGGGAATTCGCTAAATCTAAACTCAAAAATTTTCAGGAAATGTCAATTTTTTTGTCGCGATATTTGTAAATTAGCGATCAGTTTCTTAAAGCAATATGCCTTTTGCTGGACATAATTACGTGACTGTCACTGGATGGCAAAAATATAATGGGCTTTATCTAAACAACTTTTGCGGGATTACTAACGCCACATCCAAAACCTTTTTCAAAATACTATTTTTCCCTCATAAGATACTTTCGATTTCAAGATACGCATCAATTCAAAGTTTGTTTGCCATCCAGCAGAGCCTTCCCCAAGGGACCTTGGGCTGAATTGGTTCGTTATCAAAGTGATATATCAGCACGTGACTGTTTGTTGCAAATGGCCTATTTCTCGTTGACCGATTGAGTGAAAAAGTTTTTGAAAAACTTTACGAATCAAAAACCTCAAAAGGTCGAATACGATTTATGTGTTTCGTTTTAACCAAAAAAGCCTTGAATAAACCATTCTATTCAACCACGTTATGTTTATTTATAACAATTATATCCAAATCAGTGAATATACAATGAGAATAGGCTAGTACAAATAATTGAAATCATTGATAACGCATAAAACATTGAAAAACACGCCCACGTAGTGCCTTATCAGATGGAATGGCTAGTATGAAGCCCTTTTATTTACCTTACTCTAAACCTCGATGATTCGTGCAGAGCCAGAATACTTCGTTTACCAGCTGAATCAAAATTGGGTAGTTGAATCAAGCTTATGCACTCGGCATAACATTTCGTAATTCTTAGTATCTATTTGTGATTCATGGTTAAGCTATAGTTAATAATAAATTTAATAATAATAGAATCCTTTGATTAATCCACCAAGTCTTTTGTTTCGTTGTATTCAAAGAAATGTTGAAAGCCAAACTGAGATTCATGTCGAGTCTTTTCATCTATTTCAAAATAATAGAATTTTTAGAAATTCAATTAATGTAAGGACTGTCTTCTTTAAGCGAGAACTTTTCCTTTTCTTCTGTAGTTATAAGGAAATGTTTGATCAGACTTAGTGTATAAAGTATTCGCGCATCAAGACATGAAGATAAAGAGGACCATGAAGAACATAGAGGATATTACATGGGCGCGCGGAGATACGAATTTTATCTTCGAGTGTTGAAAATATCTCTCACGAGTGAGCGCAGCGCCCATGTAATATTCTGTTTATTATATAATTATCAATGAAAAAGAAAAGAAAGATTTTTCGAGCTTTTTTCTGCTATAAGAAGTATGTTACCATAGTGATGATATTTTCACATGTGAAAATAACATGTTATTTCTACGTGTGAAAATATCAATTTTTTGAAATAAAGAAATATAGGTATTTCATTAGTAATCACATAATAAAATAATACATATTTTTTTTACTTTGACCGTCTGTTGTTTTTTTTTTCAATTTTAAATGGTTCTCAGTCTCGCGATAACGAAACCTGAGAACGAGAAGATCTGGACCGAGAAAGCCTCTGGAACCCAGTAATACTTTTTTTTACCAAAGTCTTTATTTTTCGTTTACTTATGATTTATTAGTGAGTTTTCTTTTTGTCCACGTCCACGTCCACGTCCACGTCCACGTCCACGTCCACGTCCACGTCCACGTGGACCCAAGCTAGACCAGAATGCACTACGTTGACCTTTTCATAAATGGCCAATGATACAGCTTCAATTTCTTTTAGTTTGAAGATATGCAGGTTGTTTGTGCATCTCCCTTCGTCTGTCGTCTATCGTCTGGCAACTGGAGGGAGACCTTCCAAAGTTCGACATTCTTGAACCTATAAGTTTACTTACAGCACGCAAACCATAGCCTTCTCAGTACATCTCTACAAGCTCGTCTGAGGTCCCTCATTCGTACCATACAGATCACTGGATTTATTAACGAGATCAGGTGTGATACGCTTTTTAGAATCCAAGCAATTATTAAATGTCCATTGACCTTCATTAGAAATATGGAAACCGCTGCATAGAAAGGCAGAGAGAATACTACTATCAATAGAACTATTATTATCATTGTCTTTAAGATCTTTCTGTACTTGAGAACATCGATGGTATTGGACTGTATTGTACTGTTGGGTTGTTGGTTACCCTGTGGTTGGGTCTGAGCACAGTGGATCTTCAGGGCTCTGAACGACATCGTGTAGGAGACAAGTATTATGAGTAGGAATGTTGTTGCACAAATGACACCTAACACGGCGATGACCAAGAAGCTGGACATGATCATAACGAGTATTGTGACGCCGGCAACAACGTATATCAGAAGCAGCAGACGCTTCGTCCTTGGAATTGTGACAACAGATCTGTACCGCATCTTGAGTCGTATGGCCAAGTACCTGTCCACACTGATGGCTGTTGTTATATAGGTTGCCGAAGTTTTGAAAAATCCAGTTATAAATAGTACTGCCTTATCCAAATGAGATGGGAGTATGTATCTGTTCGCAGTCCAAAATGCTATCACTGTGCGAAGAGGTTGGATCACAAGTCCTATTACAAAGTCAATGAAGGCAAGACTCGCTAGTAAAAGATACGACGGTGTTCTTAAAGAAGACGTCGTCAGAATGGCCACGATAACCAGAGCATTGGCAGCAGCTGTTGGTACGATCATAACAGTGTTGGTTATTCCAATATATTTCATGATAAGCGTAGTTCGACATAAAAACGATCCGCATCTTGCAACGTGGGAAATGTTATCAGGAACCGATTCAGTTTGGTTCATCTTGGCCTGTTCTTTCAGAATACTGTTTCTATAAGTCTACTTTTACCGAATTGTACTACAGTTGAAGTGTTCTAAAGGCTTTTATTCGGTCCACAAATGGTTCGTCTTTAATTAAAGACTCGAACTATATGTTATGCATAAAGTTTGCCTAATGACGCAGTTTCTAAATATGACAAAAGAAACATTCCATTTATTCTCAGTTGGTGTTTAACTCACAGTCTTTTGGGCTTTCTTTGAAACGCTAATAACATATCATAATAACTGTCCATATGGTTAAGTTTAAAAAATAATGTTTTTTTCTCTCTCGACCTCTTTGTTGTCCAGTTTTGAGATTGCAAGAATGTAATCTTTTTGGAAATTGTCAGAAATTATATTTTCTGCTGTTAATCCTACTTTACTATATTTTGTTAATTATTTTCAATATTAAAGAATATTTGACAGGCAAAATGCTAGCGAGCTGCCTGTTTCAATAATTGCTTCTCCAATAGTTTTTTTCATTAATTCTTTTCGGTCATGAATAGCCTGACTGGATCAACTGAAAAGCCCTACTTTACGAAGTCTGTCAGATTTGGCTTTTCAGACCTTTTCATTAACATATGCAATGTAAATAATCGTACCGATGAGACCCTTTTTCAAATACGACTATCGGTAAAATTGTCGTAAGATTTTGAAAATGTTTGTACATCGTATAAGTACGTGATGTCAGCTCTCTTATACGATTGAGGTTTTTTCAATTTCCATTCAGGCTTCGATTTATTGCGATTTCATTAATGCACAATTATCAGAGTGACCATCTTTAACCAAAATAAGCCTTAATTCGGCTAGCTTGTTTCAGAAATGTGGCGACAGTTTCTTTTTGTCACAACTTCTTTGTAGAAACAAATGGCTATATAGTGCAGTTAGAAGTGCACATACTCGAAAACTGGACGTCCGAAGAGCGAGCGAGATTGTGATTAATCAAAACTTGATTTTTGTAAGTCTTTACTTTATGGTCTCCCCAAAACTTCTCTGAATAAACTACAGCATCTGCAAAATGCTGCAGCAAGACTTGTTGCCAGTCCTTTCTTCTTCTTCTTATTATTACAAACTTTGACATAAAGAGATCACAGTTCTAATGCGTTTACTTGAACCGGATGCAGGTGTGTTCGCCTTTTATCAAAAGGAAAAAAACTCGAAAAATCAACACAATTACTTTTTGGGCGGCAATTCTCGGGTACTAGTTCCCGGTATACCTTCCACCTAAAACCATAAAACTGTGTGTCAGAAAATCAGCAAGCGCCATTCAATTTGAGTTCTCAAATTTATCCAGAAGTGAATGCTGTGGAACAGAAATTTCACTGTAACCAAAAATAATTATCCTTTAAAGATATTGGCTTTTTTTTACTTTAAATTAATTATGTTTTTCCTTGCTTTTCTTGCAACCAGCGAGGGATAATCTTTTGAAAGAAATTTCGTGGTCCCGACTAAAGCTCTTCGGGTGTTAATAATTAGGAACGATAGTTTTGAGCAGCTCAAGCTGTCTGAAGACTTTAATGACAACAACGGCAATGAGATCAGAGATGTTTTATAGTGAAAGCATTCGTGGTTTCTCAGGTGCCATCCGATTTCATTCATTTGAGCAACAGTGGGGCAATGCGAAGCTAACCCAGTTTCCTGCTGTTCTTTGAGGTAAAAGTTGACGCTGAAATCTTAAATCATCGTGAAGGCACCTGAGATAACATAAAGCCTATCGACAGCTGTGTTCGACTCAGTATCGCGGTAACTTACTGCTAACTGGATAGAACTACCGCATAGGAAAGGAAGATGGGTTTATTTGCGGTGGCGTAGTAGTTTAGACAGTTACACAAGGGATTCATGAAAATGATGAACAAATTACTTTTGTTCTTGGGATGATCAACTTTGCCTTAGCAGTCGTGACCACAGTTGCTAATGCTCTGGTTATCGTGGCTAAAGTCTCGCTTTCAGTGACCTTGCAGTCGGATTGATATTTCAGCCACTTTACGGTGCCTTATCAGTGTCGCTTAATCACAAAAGATATCAAATCATTTTGTCTTCTTCAACAAATGCTGTATGGTGGAGCAAGTATTACGTGTTGTGCGTCGCTTATGTCCATAACTGCCATCAGTGTGGACAGATATTTGGCCATACAACTTAAGATGCGATACAAGACAAGCGTAACTTTATCAAGAATAAGGCGGCTTTTGGTTGCAATATGGATGATTTCTCTTATTGCTATGTCTGCACCTATTCTTTTAGATCTGGTCATCCTCGGTGTTATGGGCGCTGTTGGCATCTTGGGATTTCTTCTCGTAATTCTTTATTGTTATGTAGAGTGGTTCAAATGCCTTTTTCTGGTATTTACCCGAAAGACACCAAAAAAGTAAACAACGCCACGGATTTTACAGCATTCAATCTTCTCAAATACAAAAGGCTTTTAAAAGCTCTTTCTTTTGGTAGTAGTCTTGGTCTTCGCATTTTATCTGCCACTTGTTGGAATTTGTGTTTGTATGATGTCTCTTAACCCAAAGACCGTTATAATGGGAAGCATGTTAAGCGCTGTGACTCTAAACTCTACCTTCAATCCCGTTATCTACATGACAAGGATGAGAGAAGTTCGACAGGCCTGTGTTCGGGTAGCTAGAACATTGTATCAAATGGTATATATGAAATAAGGAATGTCTGAGAACTCGAAGTTCGGTGAAGATCAGTCTAACTAAAAAATCTCTTATCAATGAATTTATTAGTTCAAATATTATCTATTCTTTTCTTCGGATTAGTAATTAAGTTTTATGGAGCTTTAACGATAGGACATCAGTATTAAACATACACTCCCTTTAAGGCGCGATAAAACGGTGCAATTTTCTCTGCAACTTGTCTCGCAACGACGTTGCGACACAAGCTGCAAAAGAGTTTACAATCTGCAACGGAGACGCAATCGTTGCCAAAAGCAAAAACAAATTCTACTTTTCGCAACGATTGCTTCAACTTGTAGTCGCATGTCTCGCAACATTTTTCAAATTGCACTGTAGGTTACACGCCGCAATGCTCCATTCAACTTGTGTTGCAATGCCGTTGCGACACAAGTTGCAGAGAAAATTGCTCCGTGTAATCGTGCCTTTACATAGGCTGTACGCCACTGGAAAGTTTCCTCTTTAATTGAAATTCTGTTTAAGCAAGGTTTTCATCTTTTTATCAGGGGAAAATAAGGGGAGTCTGGCCATCTAAATGTTCTTAGTGGCTCTGTCAGATTACTGATTAGTTAGTAGTTGTGGAGTCCTTTTGTTTAAAAAAAACTGTCATCAAAACTTGAATAGTTAAAGGAAGTGCTCTAGCACTGCACACTTGACAATTGTAGTTAGTGGTTTTCCTTCCGCATCAACATAAACTTTTAGTTATAGATTAGTTACTTCGATCAAAATCAGTAGGTTATAAATTTTATCCAAGGTTGATAATCTTCTGTTTCTCGCAAAGCCCATGAAAATACCTAAATTATATTCTCATAATTCTTCCATTTTCAATATCACACTTGTATTCATAACTTCGCTTCGGTGACATCCCGGCGGAGGCGGCTGTTTAACCGCCTTTTAACGTTTCCGACAGTTGAATGAAAGTGAGAAATTGGCCTTCTTTTCTCTCGACACAAGATTCAATCCTTTCTTTGTTCTTGTTTATTGCACCTAGAGAGCTAGAAGTAGTTTTTATAAGAACCCCACTTATTCCGCCCTCTGCCAGCCAACAGTTTTTCCTGCTGTCTATGAAGCTAGGAATTACGTCGGGATTTATTTTGTTCGCAAATCACTTTTTATTTTGAGCTTGATAGTGAAGAAATAGAAAATGCATGCGCTTGCTGTGTGTAGTAATAAAGCACGCAGGAGTTGATAGAACACGGTGAATTCTTAGGAGAAGCACGACGCAGAGCGGAAGAAAAAATATATATCCCCCAAAAAATATATCCCAAAATGTTTTCTGGATGCTATGGGGTTTTTAAAAACCTACGTCAATCAGGAGAAAATCACTAATTGATTTTTTTTTAAATCGATTTCACTGTACCATTCCCCCTAGACATCCGCAGAGCCAAGGTGTCATATTGATTTTTGACCTGGCGTCAATTAACGTCGATCTGCTCTTAGGGTGCAGTTGAATTGCTTGTACGGATTGCGCAGGATAACTTTTCTAGCCGAAGCATTAGGGGAGAGACTTGCCGGCCCCCTGACCGTATTTACAGCTAATCCCTTGCACTCTGCCACGCACGGAATTGTTGAAAATTTGATGTTTGTAAGTCTAGCTTATATAGTGCATTATTTTCACTGCTATTCTTGATACCGTGGCCCAGTGTTAAAAACCTTGGATATTCAAATGCAAGACACTGAGTCGAGTCCGGTTTTAACAGAGCTTTCAATAAAAGGCAGCTACCGGCGGTTTATCGCCGGATACTTCACCTTAAACTGCCGGCTATTTTGACAAAAAATTAATTTATTGCCAAATAAAGTTACGGCCCCTTGGGGGATACGGACCCCTACTTTTTTGGATTGACTGTCTACTCCAAATATTATTGAAAGTTCTGGGTTTAGCGGGGTTGGTATGTGAGTTGGGTGATTTTTATCTCCTATTTAGTCGGAAAATTGATCCATTTTTTTTATTCTAAAGATTCCTGATACATTGGCAACATGGTGGTTAATAAAACAAATGGATACGTTGGTTGAGGTTGTTTTTGGATCCAGTACCAAGGTAGGACACTCTTGAGTTAAGCTTGATTTTCACTTACGATCGAATTTGAGTCGGATTCAAAATTGTAGTCGGAAGTAGATGACGAAGCGGAAAACCAGAAAACGGAGTCGGAATCGGAGTCGGAAGCACGTCGGACAGAATCGGATTGGAAGGAAAGGAAGGTTTCCTTTTTCTTGGCTTTTCTTACGATTATGATGAGCGGTTTTCATTTGCAATTTTACGCGTGAACGCTTCTGACTCCAATTCCGACTCTGTCACAAGTTAAAAGTAGGCTTCAGGATCGGTGATTTTTAAGTCCGATAAAGATGAGTGCAAAGTGAAAGATATTGTGGTGGTACGTAGAGTGGTATCAAGAAGTAATAATGAGCACTGAAAGGTCCTTTAAAAAATAAGTGAAACACTTAAAATGCATAGAAATCCTCCGAGATTCACGATTTTAAAGTCCACTGAAGATGAACAATAATTGTAGAACTGTGAATCGTCGCATATATACATACATAGCTTTGAGCGACACTAGAAGAAAAGAAAATAAAAAAAACCCGAAGAATAGGCGAAGAAAATCTTTCTGAAAATCAGCTCCAAAATGGCTGTCAATCTCTTTGCCATTAAACACTCTAGGTTAAGTTCTTCTTCTCTGGCTTTTTAAAATGGTTTGATATTCTACTAAAAAGAGGCATTTTCTTGTATGAAGATAAGCGATCCCCCACGATGACAGTTTGCAGACTTTTATCTGAACTAAAACGTCTCTAAGCACCGTTTTTGTTGAATTAAGACGTCAGCAAGTGTTATGCAGTTGGAGCCGATTTATTTGAACATAATAATATATGATCTGAGGCGGTACTTGCCTAACTGTTATGACACTATTACTTGGTGATCATTTGGATCTTTGATAAAGTTACAAAATAACGACCTAGAAATTCATTTTTTCTGTGTGGAAAAAGATTCAAATTCATGTATATTTTCCTTCAGTTGGTGGGACAACTCTATGGTGAAACTGTAACTTCCATCTGTGCGCAATTATCTATGTCGTAAAGAAACTCACTCACACTGGAATATCATCCAATAAACGTAGCAAGGAAAATACTAATTACGTGACCATTGTTAATAAAAATACTTATTGGAACAAATGAGGTATCAACGTTGGAACTAGCATGCGTTAAGTGCTCTCTTGAATATGAAAGAATATGAAAGAATATGAAATGACTAAGAATATATTAGCCCATAAAAGGGCCATATGCTAGCGCTTGGGTCCACTGACGTCAACACATTTGGTTATATACGAGTGTTGACTCGCTCAAGCGACATAACAGAAACTATAACTATATATAGATTCTTAGATCTCACAGGCAGCTTTTGCGATGGACAAACCTATGCCGTTCTGCATCGAAGCAGTCTCTAATGTCACGAACAGTTTAAAACAAGACGAAAGAGAAACTTTGCTCGTTATTGGAGTTTTCAATTCTGTGTTAGCTGTACCAACAGCTGCTGCTAATGCTCTGGTTATCGTGGCCATTTTGACGACTTCTTCTTTGCAAACTCCGTCGTATCTTTTACTGACAAGTCTCGCCTTCAGTGATGTTGCAGTAGGGCTTCTTGGGCAACCCGTTTTTTCAGCTACAGTATTTTTGTTTAGGAACAGGAAAGCAAGAGTTTATTGCCATATCCGCTTGATAGCCGGTTCATTAATGGCTGTGCTTAGTGTTGCAGTGTTACTAACTATGTTGGCTATCAGTGTGGACAGATACTTGGCCATACGGCTAAAGATGCGGTACAAAACTTTGGTTACATTGCGAAGGATACGATTTATTTTGTTTGTAGTGTGGACTTTAACACCCGTTCTTATGTCTCTTCCTTACTTCATATCACTAGCTGCAATCAGTATTTTTGGGGCTATTGCGATTGCAATATGCTTGTCTGTTATCCTCTACTGCTATATAATGTCATTCAAGACACTCAAAATCTATTGCAACCAGACCCAACCACAAGGCAACCAACAACCCAACAGTACAACACATTCCAATTCCATCGATGTTCGTAAGTACAGGAAACTATTAAATACAATGTTACTGGTGCTGGTGATGACTGGAATCTTTTGCGTCCCCCTCTTGAGCGCAATGGCGATGTTTACAAAACCAGTTTTGAATAGAAACGTTGCGTGGGTGTGTTTGAGCATTAGTGCTCTAAATTCAACGCTTAACCCTGTTATTTATTTCACAAGAATGAGAGATCTGAGACAAGCTTGCATAAAGATCTTTAGAAAAATGTTGAGACTTTCAGTGGCTTCTTAAGATAGTGGGCAGTGATCATGAGATGATGATGACGTCTTTTTTTAAACAAGAGCTTGACGACACAAGTGCCTTAAGATGTTTTCAAGCTCGGATCAGATGTTTATCCTTGATCGACTATCGCCATTCATTATTCAAGGAACTGGTGCGTGTGCATTGCTAATTCACCACTTTCAGTCTTGCGCTCTTTACTCTAAACCTGCCATTATATGTTAGGATTTGTGCTGTTAGGTTTCTGTGCTTCGGTATTTCACCCTTATTTCCAATAACTGATCAACATCTAATTCCAAATTCAATCGTTCAGGGGAAGTTTAGACATGAGCCTCTGGCCCTAGAAACTAAGCAATCATCCTCTCTATGATGGACTCAGATTAAATGATATAATTTCATTCTTTGCGACAGCCTTTAGGCTAATGTGCTTCTAATGATATCCTTGCGTGCCTGAAGCCGATAGCACCGAGTGTACCTATCAGTGAACTCAAGCCGTTAAAATCGGACACAAAAACACTCAGTCATAGTAGTTTATAAGAAGATCCAACTAGATAGTATTTGTATTCTTTTTAGTGGCTCTTCCACTAGCTCCTTTAATAAAGACTGTACTCAAATAAAAGCTTTGTAACGTGCGCAAAAGTATCATAGATCGCAGTTTCTAGGCAACATTCAGTAAAATCCTTTTTCTCTCGATTGTCTGCGATTGTCTGTTCTCATGAAGTTGGTCATTTTTCAAGCTGCTCCAATTTCTAAAGATGGATTTCATTAAAATTAATTAGATTTGCAAAAGAGAACTAGCGAGTCAGTAATGAAACTGGTTTCAGCTGTGTCGGTATATATCCTCTATAGATAGCATAAGTAATAGATAAGATAGATGTAAACTGAACATCGGCTTTACTTTGTCGAAAGAAAAAAGTCCAAAACTTTAGTTAAGGTATCCCTTGTATTACACAGCTGTCTGACCTTTCTTGTATCTATCATTCAAAGTCATTCTAAATATTGCATGCAATATGGACCACAAATGAAATAAACATAAAGAATTAAGAGAAAAATATCACCTGAAATAAACATAAAGTGGTTGGGAGGTGACATATCATATGATCACTAAATTAAATCTGAATACAGAATTTGTTCAAATAGCGTACAAGTCATTTATAGATGCCAAACTATAGTCAAAATAAACAATCATTTGACTAAGCAGAATGACATGTCAAGTAGTCTCATTATTATTGCTTTATAGTTTGACGGATTGCTTTTTGAATTATCATACTCAATTGTTAAACTGAAAATGTGTAATATGTGATCTTATGACATGGCAGGGACGCACCATAGAAAAAACTGAGCGTAAATCTTTAAGATTTTCTCAAACAATTTCAGAATTGCCCGTTCAGCGAACTTTACTGCTCATGCACGGCATTAAATTCCAGCTGTCCTGTTCGATTTCCGAAATCAAAAAAATTCTGAAAGCAAAAATAGAAAAGCTGAAACAGAACAAAACAACAAGGATATCCAGTAGCAACAAAGGTATTCTAATATGCAAAAGAATTTTTAAAAAAATGGAAATTGAAAAATTGGGTAAATTGTTCTAGAAACCTTTTTGTCTAGAAAATAAATCCAGTGCTAAATACAAAAGTTAGAAAGGACTTCACTTCGAGATAATCTTTCATTAGGTTTTATTTTTTTAATTTTTATTGTTTAAACAATAGTAGTGAACTGTGCATCAGATATTATTCTGATAACGATACTTTCCGCGGCACAAATATAAAACCATGAAGATTCGTCGACCAATCAAAATCGTTTTATTTTTGTTCATTTCTTCATATTTGTTCATTTCTTCATTAAAAAACCTTGAACATTCGTCGACCAATCAAACTCGTTTTCTTTTTCTACATTGTTACAGAGACAGAGAACAGAGACACCGTTTGCTTTTATTATATCTTATGTCCGAGCCCTTTTTTGTATTTGTCGACGTGGAGATGATCAATATTTCAAACAAAAAACAAAAAATACAAAGAGCTTATTCAACTGATAAAAAAGGCAGTTGACATTGATTAATATACCAAAAATGTGTAATAAAAATATATATGTATTCTTGTTATTAAATTCATATTCTAGTTTGATCTATTTTCAAATGAAAACGAAAACAAAAGTACTAGATCGAGTAACACATTCACCATCTGATTTCTGCCATGGACCAACATATATCCCTTTGCTTTGGTCCTGCCACAAACAATTCCAGGAGTGTAACAAGTCAGGATTCAAAAAACATGTTTATTCTTGAGATCATCAACGGTGTGTTAGCTGTACCAACAGCTGCTGCCAATGCTCTGGTTATCGTGGCCATTCTGACGACGTCTTCTTTACGAACACCGTCGTATCTTTTACTCGCAAGTCTCGCCTTCAGTGATCTTGCAGTTGGACTTTTTGGCCAGCCAGTTTTTGTCTTTTGTATATTTTCCTTTAGAAATGGAAATGCGAAGGCCTATTGTTATGCTCGATGGATCTCAACTGCTTTTTTAGGTTTGGTTGCTTGTGGAACACTCTTGACAATGGCAGCCATCAGTGTGGACAGGTACTTGGCCATACGACTCAAGATGCGGTACAAATCTGTCGTCACAGTACGGAAAGTAAGGTGCATCTTAATATCAGTTTGGGTTCACGGTATTTTTGGAGTGTGTTATCCATTTTTCTTGTCTGTAACAACGACCAACATGGTGGCGGCTTCTGAACTAGTGATTGTTTTACTCATCATCCTGTTTTGCTACACGATGTCGTTCAGAGCCCTTAAGATCCACTGTGCTCAGATCCATCCACAGGGTAACCAACAGCCCAACAGTACAACACAGTCCAATACCATCGATGTTCTCAAGTACAGAAAGCTACTAAAGACAATGTTGTTGATATTGCTGCTTATTATTGTCTGCTGTCTGCCTCTTCTTGGTGTTTTTATTGTGTTTTCTGATCCCAAGCCAAACAGAGTCATTGCTTGGTATCTTCTCAGCATCTATTCCCTTAACTCGCTGTTTAATCCTGTTATCTACATGATAAGGATGAAAGATCTGAGACAAGTTTGTTTTAAGATACTTAGAAAAATATTTCGTGTTTAATGAGTTTTAAAGGGAGGATATATACAAGTTGTGTATGAATCTTTTCTGGCTACGGATGTGCAGAAGAAGTAGAGAAAAGAGGACAAGGACAAGGATAAGGACAAGGACAAGGACAAGGACAAGGACAAGGACAAGGACAAGGTAGAGAAAAAGAAAAAGAAGGGAAGAAAAGGACGCGGAGGAGGAAAGGAAAAAGGAAATAAGAGATAAAGTTAGATAAGAAAGTAAAAGGTAGAATAAAGAGAAAACAAAAAGATCATCATTTCTGACACACCATTATTTCTATTTGGACTTTGGCGATCGTGCCATGAACTTAGATAAAGTGTTATTATCAACGTTGCTCTTCGTTGCTTTATTAGATTTTGATGCAATTGATTCGTCAACATTGACTAGACGGTCAGTTTAAAATTTATCAAATGTCTAGTGAAGTTAGTCTTATACATTACTCCTAGATATTTATTAAACTGAGGAAGAACAAACCTACAGAATCGCATCATTAGTAACATTATTAGTAAGTAAGCAAAAAGAATGTTTAAAAAAAATCAGGCCCTAATCTGGTAAAACTAATACTGGTGTGGTTAATTCTTCGTAACTGTACCAACACCTGCTGCCGAAGCTCTTGTCATCGTGTCCATTCATAACCACTTTTGTAACCAATTCATCTAGTTCTCTCGGCTTCTACTTTTGATATGCTTTCCGCACGCAAAACTGTTACTATCTCACCCTTTTCATGAAAATGAACTAATAGAAGTGTGTCCGGCATTGTTTCGTGCGGTGGACATTCAAATTTTTAGCACCGTTCCTTAAGCCAAAAATAGGCCATTTCAATCATGATGACGTCATTTTAATAAAGTTACTATACAACTGTGCTATTGACTTTAGGGTAATAATTCTCCATCATTATCACATAATTAATTTTTCATCGGACTTTAACCATCAGGGCTATTAAAACCGAGATGAAAAGATGATCGGCAGAACGGCTATTGATATCACTATGAAAAGAAGAAGTCTCCTATATATACCGACTGCAAGTGCATACAAGCTCTCCAGGTTTCCCTTGTTTTGGAAAGGCAATAAAAAAGGCTGTAAAATATCGAACTCCATAATGAAAAGTGTCTATATTAAGTTTCTTCACCTGCCAGTACACAATTATCTATCATAATGTTTTACAATAGGAAGGATTACTGGGGCCTTATCTTATAAACTGTCACCAAAACACAATACTCAAACACATCAGTTGAATGTCAAGAAGAAGAGTTCTTTGCTGCGCGATTCTTGAGGGATTTTATTTAAAAAGATTGAATTGCCCGAAGACAGATTCTCCATCTGATTTCTGCTATGGAGCAACCAATATCTATTTGCTTTGGTGCTGCCAAGAACATTTCGAGGAGTATAACAAGTCAGGATGTGAGAAACATGTTTATTCTTCAAGTTATCAACGGTGTGTTAGCTGTACCAACAGCTGCTGCTAATGCTCTGGTTATCGTGGCCATTCTGACGTCGTCTTCCTTACGAACACCATCGTATCTTTTACTGACAAGTCTCGCCTTCAGTGATCTTGCAGTTGGACTTTTTGGCCAGCCTGTTTTTATCTTTTCTATATTTTCTTTTAGAAATGGAAATGCGAAGGCCTATTGTTATGCTAGACGGATCTCAACTGCTTTTTTAGGTTTGGTTGCTTGTGGAACACTCTTGACAATGGCAGCCATTAGTGTGGACAGGTACTTGGCAATACGACTCAAGATGCGGTACAGATCTGTTGTCACAGTACGGAAAGTAAGGTGCATCTTAATATCAGTTTGGTTCAACGGAATTTTTGCAGTGTGCGGTACATTTGTTTTGTCTGTTACAACGAGGAGCATTGTAGCGGCTTTTGAACTAGTAATCTGTTTGATTGTCATCCTTGTCTCCTACACGATGTCGTTCAGAGCCCTTAAGATCCACTGTGCTCAGACCAATCCACAGGGTAACCAACAATCCAACAGTACAACACAGTCCAATGTCATCGATGTTCTCAAATACAGAAAGCTCTTGAAGACAATGTTGTTGATATTGCTGCTTATTATTGTCTGCTATCTGCCTCTTCTTGGTGTTTTTATTATCTTCACGAAACCCAATGGAGACAGAATTGTTACTCGGTATCTTCTCACCATCACTGCCCTTAACTCGCTGTTTAATCCTGTTATCTACATGACAAGGATGAAAGATCTGAGACAAGTTTGTTTTCAGATACTTAGAAAAATATTTCGTGTTTAATGAGTCCTAAAGGGAGGATATATACAAGTTGTGTATGAATCTTTTCTGGCTACGGATGTACAGATGTAAAATGAAGTCAAGGACCGTAAATGAAATATTTTTGGCATGAAAGAAAGAAGTAGAGAAAAGAGGACCAGGACAAGGACAAGGACAAGGACAAGGACAAGGACAAGGACAAGGACAAGGACAAGGACAAGGACAAGGACAAGGACAAGGTAGAGAAAAAGAAAAAGAAAAAGAAGGGAAGAAAAGGACGCGGAGGAGGAAAGGAAAAAGGAAATAAGAGATAAAGTTAGATAAGAAAGTAAAAGGTAGAATAAAGAGAAAACAAAAAGATCATCATTTCTGACACACCATTATTTCTATTTGGACTTTGCCGATCGTGCCATGAACTTAGATAAAGTGTTATTATCAACGTTGCTCTTCGTTGCTTTATTAGATTTTGATGCAATTGATTCGTCAACATTGACTAGACGGTCAGTTTAAAATTTATCAAATGTCTAGTGAAGTTAGTCTTATACATTACTCCTAGATATTTATTAAACTGAGGAAGAACAAACCTACAGAATCGCATCATTAGTAACATTATTAGTAAGTAAGCAAAAAGAATGTTTAAAAAAAATCAGGCCCTAATCTGGTAAAACTAATACTGGTGTGGTTAATTCTTCGTAGCTGTAACAACACCTGCTGCCGAAGTTCTTGTCATCGTGTCCATTCATAACCACTTTTGTTACCAATTCATCTAGTTCTCTCGGCTTCTACTATGGATATGCTTTCCGCACGCAAAACTGTTACTCTCTCTCCCTTTTCATGAAAATGAACTAATAGAAGTGTGTACGGCATTGATTCGTGCGGTGGACATTCAAATTTTTAGCACTGTTCCTTAGCCAAATATAGGCCATTTCAATCATGATGGTGTCATTTTAATAAAGTTACTATACAACTGTGCTATTGACTTTAGGGTAATAGTAGTTCTCCATCATTATCACATAATTGTTTCATCAGACTTTAACCATCAGGGCTATTAAAACAGAGGTGAAAAGATGAGCGGCAGAACGGCTATTGATATCACTATGAAAAGAAGAAGCCTCCTATACTGATACAGCAAGTGCATACAAGCTCTCCAGGTTTCCCTTGTTTTGGAAAGGCAATAAAAAAGGCTTTAGAAATAATGAACTCCATAATGAAAAGCGTCTATAATAAGTTTCTTCACCTGCCAGTACACAATTATCTATCATAATGTTTTACAATAGGAAGGATTACTGGGGCCTTATCTTATAAACTGTCACCAAAACACAATACTTTAAACATCAGTTGAATGTCAAGAAGAAGAGTTCTTTGCTGTGCGATTCTTGAGAGATTTTATTTAAAAAGATTGAATTACCCGAAGGCAGATTCTCCATCTGATTTCTGCTATGGAGCAACCAATATCCATTTGCTTTGGTCTTGCCACAAACAATTCCAGGAGTATAACAAGTCTGGATTCAAAAAACATGTTTATTCTTGAAGTCATCAACGGTGTGTTAGCTGTACCAACAGCTGCTGCTAATGCTCTGGTTATCGTGGCCATTCTGACGACGTCTTCTTTACGAACACCGTCGTATCTTTTACTGACAAGTCTCGCCTTCAGTGATCTTCTGGTTGGAATTTTTGGACAACCCGTTTTTACCTTTTGTATATTTTCCTTTAGAAACGGAAATGCGAAAGCTTATTGTTATGCTCGATGGATCTCAACTGCTTTTTTAGGTTTGGTTGCTTGTGGAACACTCTTGACAATGGCAGCCATCAGTGTGGACAGGTACTTGGCCATACGACTGAAGATGCAGTACAGATCTGTAGTCACAGTACGGAAAGTAAGGTGTATCTTAATATCAGTTTGGTTTCATGGAATCTTTTCATTATGCTGTCCATTTTTCTTGTCTGTAACCACGACCAACATTGTAGCGGCTTCTGAACTAGTGATGGTTTTGCTGATCATTCTGTTTTGCTACACGATGTCGTTCAGAGCCCTTAAGATCCACTGTGCTCAGACCCATCCACAGGGTAACCAACAACCCAACAGTACAACACAGTCCAATGCCATCGATGTTCTCAAGTACAGAAAGCTACTAAAGACAATGTTGTTGATATTGCTGCTTATTATTGTCTGCTGTCTGCCTCTTCTTGGGTTTTTTGTTATGTTTTCCAAACCCAAGCCAAACAGAGTCATTGCTTGGTATCTTCTCATCATCTATTCCCTTAACTCGCTGTTTAATCCTGTTATCTACATGATAAGGATGAAAGATCTAAGACAAGTTTGTTTTAAGATACTTAGAAAAATATTTCGTGTTTAATGAGTCCTAAAGGGAGGATATATACAAGTTGTGTATGAATCTTTTCTGGCTACGGATGTACAGATGTAAAATGAAGTCAAGGACCGTAAATGAAATATTTTTGGCATGAAAGAAAGAAGTAGAGAAAAGAGGACAAGGACAAGGACAAGGACAAGGACAAGGACAAGGACAAGGACAAGGACAAGGACAAGGACAAGGACAAGGACAAGGACAAGGACAAGGACAAGGACAAGGACAAGGACAAGGACAAGGACAAGGACAAGGACAAGGACAAGGACAAGGACAAGGACAAGGACAAGGACAAGGACAAGGACAAGGACAAGGACAAGGACAAGGACAAGGACAAGGACAAGGACAAGGACAAGGACAAGGACAAGGACAAGGACAAGGACAAGGACAAGGACAAGGTAGAGCAAAAGAAAAAGAAGGGAAGAAAAGGACGCGGAGGAGGAAAGGAAAAAGGAAGTAAGAGATAAAGTTAGATAAGAAAGTAAAAGGTAGAATAAAGAGAAAACAAAAAGATCATCATTTCTGACACACCATTATTTCTATTTGGACTTTGCCGATCGTGCCATGAACTTTTATAAAGTGTTATTATCAACGTTGCTCTTCGTTGCTTTATTAGATTTTGATGCAATTGATTCGTCAACATTGAGTCAGTTTAAAATTTATCAAATGTCTAGTGAAGTTAGTCTTATACATCACTCCTAGATATTTATTAAACTGAGGAGGAACAAAGCTACAGAATCGCATCATTAGTAACATTATTAGTAAGTAAGCAAAAAGAATGTTTTAAAAAAATCAGGCCCTAATCTGGTAAAACTAATACTGGTGTGGTTAATTCTTCGTAGATGTAACAACACCTGCTGCCGAAGCTCTTATCATCGTGTCCATTCATAACCACTTTTGTTACCAATTCATCTAGTTCTCTCGGCTTCTAGTTTTGATATGCTTTCCGCACGCAAAACTGTTACTCTCTCTCCCTTTTCATGAGAATGAACTAATAGAAGTGTGTTCGGCATTGTTTCGTGCGGTGGACATTCAAATTTTTATCACCGATCCTTAGCCAAAAATAGGCCATTTTAATCATGATGGCGTCATTTTAATAAAGTTACTATACAACTGTGCTATTGACTTTAGGGTAATAATTCTCCATCATTATCACATAATTAATTTTTCATCGGACTTTAACCATCAGGGCTATTAAAACCGAAATGAAAAGACGAGCGGCAGAACGGCTATTGATATCACTATGAAAAGAAGAAGCCTCCTATATATACTGCAAGTGCATACAAGCTCGCCAGGTTTCCCTTGTTTTGGAAAGGCAATAAAAAAGGCTGTAAAATATCGAACTCCATAATGAAAAGTGTCTATAATAAGTTTCTTCACCTGCCAGTACACAATTATCTATCATAATGTTTTACAATAGGAAGGATTACTGGGGCCTTATCTTATAGACTGTCACCAAAACACAATCAAACACATCAGTTGAATGTCAAGATGTAAGGTGCATCTTAATATCAGTATGGGTTCACGGTATTTTGGAGTATGCTGTCCATTTTTCTTGTCTGTAACCACGATCAGCATTGTGGCGGCTTCTGAACTAGTGATCGTTTTACTCATCATCCTGTTTTGCTACACGATGTCGTTCAGAGCCCTTAAGATCCACTGTGCTCAGACCCAACCACAGGGTAACCAACAACCCAACAGCACAACACAGTCCAATGTTATCGATGTTCTCAAGTACAGAAAGCTACTAAAGACAATGTTGTTGATATTGCTGCTTATTATTGTCTGCTGTCTGCCTCTTCTTGGTGTTTTTGTTATGTTTTCCAAACCCAAGCCAAACAGAGTCATTGCTTGGTATCTTCTCAGCATCACTGCCCTTAACTCGCTGTTTAATCCTGTTATCTACATGACAAGGATGAAAGATCTGAGACAAATTTGTATTCAGATACTTAGAAAAATATCCAGCATGGGTAGTGAATTATACTGCATGGATAAATATCCATTCATGCTATATATCCATGCGTTCGTCCGTCTGTCCGTTTGTCCGTGCGTTCATCTATCATAGTTTACATTTAGATATATAATCAAGTATTGTATTTGGGTAAATAGACCTCTTTACCTTCGTATGGAAATTGCCCATTTCCGACCACATGTGACATTCCCTTGAGAAATGTTCTTTTGTTAAAATATTTACACATGAAAGAATCAACTCCCAAAAGTGGCATCACGTGGTCTGAAATGGGCACAACAAACAACGAAGAAAAAGAGGTGTATTGGCTTACGCAAGTTGGAATGCTTTGTAATCAATCTTTTTCATGACTGGTTAACTTTATTTCAGCAGATGCGTCCGTACAGTAAAAACAATTGAGTATGTAATAAAGTTAGTCCAAGTAGCCACTTGATGTTTTTATTAACATCAATCTTAACATCAATCATAACTAGAATTAATTCAAATAAAACTGATTTTAAACTGAATTTAAATAAGTAGCAGGGGCGCGAAGGTCGTCTTAATTCAAACAGAAGGTCTTGGCTAACTGCAAGTAGTTGCAATGGATCAACCAATGTCTTCTTGTCTAGATTATATCACAAATATCACAAGAATTGATGAAGAAAGTCTGCTCGCCATTGGTGTGATTAGTTCTGTGTTAGCTGTACCAACAGCTGCTGCCAATGCTCTGGTTATCGTGGCCATTTTGACGACGTCTTCTTTACGAACACCGTCGTATCTTCTACTTACAAGTCTCGCCTTTAGTGATCTTGCAGTAGGACTTCTTGGTCAACCACTTTTTTCGGCTACAATTTTTTCATATAAAAATGGGAATGCTAAAGCGTACTGTTACTTTCGATCCATCTCCAGCGCTCTCTTTGCTGTATTTTACTGCGTAACACTTTTTACCATAACTGCCATCAGTGTGGACAGGTACTTGGCCATACGACTCAAGATGCGGTACAAGACAAGCGTAACTTTGCGGAAAACAAAATGTGGTGTAGCATCGATTTGGATTTACTCATTTGCTTCTATATCTTGCCAATATTTCGTATCATTGACCGCAGTTGGGGTGATTGGGGCTGTTGGCATCGCTATTTTATTGTGTATTATGATCTACTGCTACACTATGTCGTTCAGAGCCATTAAGATCCACTGTGCCGCTCAGACCCATCCGCAGGATAACCAACAACCCAATAATACTACACAGTCCGATGCCATCAATATTCTCAAGTACAGAAAGCTCTTAAAGACTATGGTACTGATAGTAGTCTTCCTCTTTATCTGTTGTCTACCTCTTCTTGGTGTTTTTGTTGTGTTTTCTGATCCCAATGGAAACCTAGTTGTTGCTTGGTATCTCGTCAACATCTCTGCCCTTAACTCGCTGTTTAATCCTGTTATCTACATGACAAGAATGAAAGATCTGAGACAAGTTTGTATTCAGATGCTTAGAAAAATATCCAGAATGGGTAGTCAATAGGAATAGGATTTGAACTAAAATAAATTGGATGAACGTAAGTATAGGAAAAGGAGTGCAACTAAATTGGATGAGATGAATGTATAGGATGCGATTTTTAGCCGTGTTCGGGCATTTCAGCCTTTTGAGCTGTTTCAGCAGTTTCAGTTTCAGCTTTTTACCCGTTTTCGGATTGCCTTCACCTCACAGCAACACCTTGCACATAATAATAGAATAAATAATAATAATAATAATAATAATCATCATCATGATAATAACACCTTTATTTGAGTGTTTACACTATACTAAAACTATTTTGAAATCACATGTTCAATATAATGTTCTAAATATTTAAGTAATTCTATGGCCCGGTTTAGACGTCGAATTCCACATGCGGCGAATGCCACGCAAACAAACAAAACCTATTGTTTGAGTTCATTTGCATTAGATTCGGCAAATGTGAAACCCGACGCCCAAACCGGGCCTTAATTAAATCTATCATAAAATTTCTAAATATTATAAATGATCATAAATTCTTAATCTATGAAATAATAAATTAACATAAACTCTAAAACCATTAAAATTGTTATGATAAAGATAAGCTATATAGACTATAATACAATGCTATCCCACAGAGTAAACTAGGAATTCCATAAATAACATCCAGAACAGCTGCTACCATCTGTCAATTTTTCAATGTTTATTTTCTTAATACTTCTTTTAAAAACATCTAAAGAAGACTGCTCTCTTATTTTAGCTGATAACTTAGACCATAGATATGACCCAAAATATTTTAAAGAATGTTTGCCATAATAATGTACTATTGAAAACCTAGGGATAATAAAATCAGCATTTCTCAAGTTATATTTAATTAGTTGAAGGTCTATCAAATAAATTAACGATATCTTCTGGAAGCAATTTGTTTTTAACCTTATACATTAAGATGGCAATATCCTGAAGCCTTCTATTATGGAGAGTTGTCATCTTAGCTCGAGCTAATAGATCACTATAAGTAGTGCTCCAATTACAATATACAGTTCTAAGACCTCTCTCATTAACCCGTTCTAGTTTTCTCCTATCTGAGGCCTTGCAAAGGTGCCACACTAAGCTACAGTATGTTAAATGAGGCAAAATAGCTGTCTTATATCCGTCAGCTTAGTTTTGTTCTAGTTGGAATTAAATTCCTCAGTCTCAAAACTCAAATACGTTTGCTCACTTGGGTACAGATATGGGATATGTGTTCAGAAAAACTTAAATGATCATCACGGAGCCCTAGTAGGTCAAGGCTTTAATCAAATCAAGACTGAGGTCAAACGTACGCGTTGAAAACAATGGATAATAAGGCGGTCTTCTTTTATCTCATTAGGTTCGGCTCATGTAAAGTTCTACGTTCGACCTTGGTCTACTCGTTTGTCATTCTCTTTTTATTACCATAGTAACATCTGTGTTCGCCATAAAATTGGGCTTACGGCTTCTTATAATACAAGCCCTCCAGGATCACCTTTTTCGGGGTGACAATAAACAAGCTGTAGAAAATAACGAACACCATGATAAAAAGCGCTGTCTGGTTTTGGTTTCTTCACCTGCCAATATATAAACAATTATGTATTGAAATATTTTACTATACATAGAAAGGCTTACTGGGACCTCATCTTATAAACTGTCACCAAAACACAATACTCAAACATATAAATTGAATGCCAAGAAGAAGAGTTCTTTGCTGCGCGATTCGTGAGTGATTCAAAAATATATTCCATCTGAATTCCGCCATGGCCCAATCGGCCCAACCTATATCTATGTCGTTTTGCTTTGATATTCTCACGAACTTGTCAAAAAATCTCACAAGTCAGGATGCAAAAAAAATTTTTGTTTTTGAAGTGATCAACTCTATGTTAGCTGTACCAACAGCTGCTGCTAATGCTCTGGTTATCGTGGCCATTCTGAAGACGTCTTCTTTACGAACACCGTCGTATCTTTTACTGACAAGTCTCGCCTTCAGTGATCTTTTCGTAGGAATTCTTGGTCAACCAATTTTCACCTTTTGTATATTTTCATTCAGAAATGGAAATGCGAAGGCCTTCTGTTATGCTCTGTTAATCTCACTTGCTTTTTTAGCATTATTTGCCTGTGTAACCCTTTTGACAATGGCAGCCATCAGTGTGGACAGGTACTTGGCCATACGACTCAAGATGCGGTACAGATCTGTTGTCACAGTACGGAAAGTAAGGTGCATCTTAATTTCAGTTTGGTTCAACGGAATTTTTGCAGTGTGCTGTCCATTTTTCATGTCTCCAACCAAGACGAGCATTGTAGCAGCTTCTGAACTAGTGATCTGTTTGATTGTCATCCTTGTCTCCTACACGATGTCGTTCAGAGCCCTTAAGATCCACTGTGCTCAGACCCAACCACAGGGTAACCAACAACCCGACAATACAACACAGTCCAATGCCATCGATGTTCTCAAGTACAGAAAGCTACTAAAGACAATGGTGTTGATAGTGGTGCTTATTATTGTTTGCTATCTGCCTCTTCTTGGTGTTTATATTATAACTGTTAACCGCAATGACAAGAAAATCTTTATTATATATTTTCTCAGCATCACTGGCCTTAACTCGCTGTTTAATCCTGTTATTTACATGACAAGGATGAAAGATCTGAGACAAGTTTGTATTCAGATGCTTAGAAAAATATTCAGATTGAGTAGTCAATAGGAATAGGAATAGACCTGAATCAAACTAGACAAACGTTGTGCACATGAATTAGATTGGATGAACTTCCCTCCGTACATTAATCCATGCTTCTTTGCATCCGTCCATCCATGCGTCCGTCCGTCCGTCCGTCCATGGGGCCGTTCATTTGTCCATCCATCCGTTAGTCTATCTGTTCGTCCGTTGGTCTATGCATTAATCTATATCTAGTTTTTCAGATATTGATTCTGGTTGAGTATAGTATTCATCGCTAGCTCATGATTAAATTGATTAGATTGACGAACGTAGGCTGGAATTGTATTATGATTCATAACTTTGTCCCAGCAGGAGCGTCCGCACGGTAAAAATTGATTAAATATTTAATAAAGTTAGGACTAGCCACCGCTTGATGTTTTTATTACATTGAGTTATACTAGACTTTTTCTTTGATCAAATTCAAATAAAGCTGATCTCAGATTGAATTGACTTTAGTAAGTAAGTCTAGATAGGACTCTCTCAACTCGTCTCTAAAGACAAAGTATTGGCTGCAAATAGTTACAATGAATCAACCTATGTCGTTTTGTTTTGAAGTCATCGAAAATATCACAAAGAACATAACAAGAAGTGACGAGGAAAGTCTGCTCGCCATTGGTGTGATAAGTTCTGTGTTAGCTGTACCAACAGCTGCTGCTAATGCTCTGGTTATCGTGGCCATTCTGACAACGTCTTCTTTACGAACACCGTCGTATCTTCTACTTACAAGTCTCGCCTTTAGTGATCTTGCTGTAGGACTTCTTGGTCAACCACTTTTTTCGGCTACAATTTTTTCATATAAAACTGGGAATGCTAAAGCGTACTGTTACTTTCGATCCGTCTCCAGCGCTCTCTTAGCTGTATTTTACTGCGTAACACTTTTTACCATAACAGCCATCAGTGTGGACAGGTACTTGGCCATACGACTCAAGATGCGGTACAAGACAAGCGTAACTTTGAGGAAGACAAAATGTGGTGTAGCATCGATTTGGATTTACTCTTTTGCTTCTATATCTTGCCAATTTTTTATACCATTGACCGCAGTTGGGGTGATTGGGGCTGTTGGCATCGCTATTTTGTTGTGTATTATGATCTACTGCTACACAATGTCGTTCAGAGCCGTTAAGATACACTGTGCCGCTCAGACCCATCCGCAGGATAACCAACAACCCAATAATACTACACAGTCCGATGCCATCAATATTCTCAAGTACAGAAAGCTCTTAAAGACTATGGTACTGATAGTAGGTTTTCTCTTTATCAGTTGTCTACCTCTTCTTGGTGTTTTTGTTGTGTTTTCTGATCCCAAGCCAAACAGAGTCATTGCTTGGTATCTTCTCAGCATCACTGCCCTTAACTCGCTGTTTAATCCTGTTATCTACATGACAAGGATGAAAGATCTGAGACAAGTTTGTATTCGGATGTTTAGAAAAATATTCAGAATGGGTAATGAACCTGAATGTAACTGAATTAGATTGGATGAACGTATCAGAAAATTATGGGAATGTAGTTAAAAATGGTATTGTCTTATTCACTTTATTTGTTACTGTGATTGCTTCTAAGAATTTATATATCGGAATTATATAAAAATTGAAAAAAAAAATCAACTTTGTTTGTCTGTTCTAAAGAACTATATCATGGGCGTAAAATGTTCTTATTTTAGACCAAGTTTCATTCCCTTGAGTATTATTTCTTTAACAGTAATGCTGGAGAAAGTACATTTGCATATATAGCTGAATCTCTAAATTCTAAGTTCTGGTTTTCTTGAATATATTGAATTCCTGTCAATCTGTGAGATAATAGGCATGTCGTGACTTATAGATCAACCCAGAGGTTGTTTCAGGGTTCGATCTGTGAGGCAGCTGTGCCCTGAGTTAGATTATAGACTTATTATAGACTTATTATAGACCCCTTGCAGCACTTCGGAATACAGCTCAATTTGGAGGATAAAAACAATAGGTTTTCATTCTTAGGATATTGAAATTTTTTTGTTTCTCTCAAATTGAGCTGCTTTGGCGTCACGTGAAATGGGTCTGTTTTAGCTTGCGTTGCTTGGCAGTCTACTGTTGTTTAAGAGAAGGAGGCGATAATCCTTTCTTTTTTCTTTCTCCCCCTCCCCCTCTAACAAAAACAACATCAGACCGCCAAGCAACGCAAACTATTACTATATTTGTTTAGTGATGCTTGTGATGATGACGAAGCTTATTATTCAAGAGCCGTTGCCGCTTGCTGAAAAGGATGTGATGGTCTGGGCCTCCCTTCTGTCTGATAGTAATGCCAACGACGGGGTTGCGATTCGTTGCTTGTTTCCCGCCCGCGTCGTTCAGTCTTGCGATCTCATTGTTGCTGTTTCTCATTCGTAGTTCGGTCGTTCTTCCACTGTCACCATTGACGAGAATATCAAGAGTAGGTCTTTTTACTTTTGCTTGGCCTTCAGAATTCTGTGGAGTAGTAGCATCACTGGTGTCCATAGCTTTTTCTGGTTTTTCACTTTCTTTTTCACTGTCCGGTTCGTTTATTTTCTTTTCCCAGCTCTCAATTGAATCATGTTCCAACGAACTGTCATGAAGTTCGCTGCTCTTTTCATTCGTTACTTTTAGCTGCTCCTTGGAAATGCCAGATTGTCGTTGATTTTCAAAGCTCAAGGCTTCTAGAGGATGCTTAAATGCTGTTTGAGGTGGTTTAAACCTCAGGCTCTCCTGGCTGCTTGCTTGAATTGGCTTGGTGGTTGTACTAGTTATGGGCAAGTGTCCTTGGTAATTTGGCTGTTGTGCATTATTGAGTTCTGGCGATTCAATTTCCTTGACCTTAATTTTTCTTATTTCAATAACTTTATCTTGGTTATCTGCCACTTGTGTATTATTCTGGAATTTCTTTATTTCTTCTTTGCTATTGTTGCTGTCACCTTGGACGCCAACCTTAGACGTACCACTGTTAACATTAACAGGTGTTTTCAAAGGAATATTATCACTGCTAGATTGGGGATTCATAGCTTTTGTATTTTGACTTGCGTTAGTAGAAATGTTTTGGTCGTGTAGTGACAGCGGTGGGATCATCTCAATGCCCATGCCAGGTTCTTGTTCTTTGTTTGCACCATTCATATGCTCTACCTTGACCTCCTTGTCAACATTCTTAGCCTCATTCACGTTTTGTTTGATGGTTTCTATTATCTGGTTCTGAGTTGATCGACCAATAGGTATTTTTTTGTCATGAATGGCATTATCGTGAACTGACTGGTCATCTCCTTGACCACCATGTGTCGTAGTTTGACCTTGCTTTTCGTTATTATTACCATGATGATCTAACTGCTTCTGTTCTTCCTGATCCTTGTTGTTTTTGATATTCAGCTCAAAATTCGGTTTAGAGATTCTTTCCTCATCTCCAACTGCTCCTTCTTGCTTACTTGCTCCTGGGCTACTTCCTTCGACTTCGTCTTGAACTCTCTTCCTATTATCATTGTTAATAACGAAGTTAAATGTGTGTTTTGGTTTTTGTGTTTCCGAGTCAGAATGAGAACTGTCATCCATTTTCTTTCGTTCTTCTTGGCTCCGACCCAAACTTGCCTTGATACCGTCGTTGTTAACCACTATGTGGAAGGAAGGTCTAGACTTCCTTGCCTCATCGTCTGATTTGCTTGACGATGACATTGGAGTGAGATTGGTATCGCCATTAATTAGCACATGTAGAACTGGATCTTTTGAACTGGTCGTTTTTACGTGGTTAGAGTCAGTTTGTGTCGAGTCATCGCTTTTTTCTTCCTTCTTATTTTCACGGAAGTCTACGCCGAGTTGAATGGAAGGGGTGTCGTGAGTGTCATCGGCTGCTTTCATCGTGTCGTCAAACTCACTATGACTGGGTGAATTCATACCACCTGCCTTAAATGACTGTTTATCATCTCTTGGACCATGTACTGCCGTTAGGTTTGGCTTTTCTGGATTATAAGCATTCTGCTCTGAGTAGTGGCCTCCTTTGAGGGACAAGGATTCATTCCTCTCCCGATCCCCTATTGCATTTTCTTCCTGTATTTTTAAGGGTTGTCCATGACTCACAGTTTTTTGGTCAGTTATTTGGTCACTAAATTGTCCTTGCCGAATATCGTCGTGGTTTCCTTTCGCACTATCTAACGAACGATCTCCACAGTCTACCCTCCCTGGTAAGTCACAGTTCATACCATTGGGGTTGAACAAAAGACCATCACCACATGTCATTCTGTGGGTGTTGCCAATGTTACAAATGATGAATCCGCTACATCTGTCTGGATCTGCATACGTTCCGCCTCTTCTTTGCTTACAGAAGTTGACATTTTCTATGATATAAATAGAAATAACAAAACTTTGTTGAAACTTCAAAATATATTGATAATCTGGAACAACCTCTGGACTGATCAAAGTTAGAGCATGGCTAACACACAGATCGAACCCTGCATGAAACAACCCTGAACCAAGTCAGGTCACGGCTAACTCACATGCAGATCGAATTGGGATTTAGCTTGCTAGATTGAAATTCCTCTGTAGATAAACATTGCACATCTTTAGATTGCCATGGTACATTTCCCTTAAAAGAAGAAACGAAGCTCAGCAGACAAGGAATTTGGTCAGTGATTGAACATCAAGTGCTTGTTATGTTAACATTCTTTCTTTGAATCCCATGCCCGAAGGAAGGCACAGATATGATCGAGGAAAAGGTAGATGTAGAATTATAGATAATTAAGTTACCTGGTCTTGGTGGATAAGTGGGAGATGGTGCTGGTACTGGTGATGGTACTGGACGTGGACGGGGACGTGATCCAGGTGTAGGCTGGCTGGGTGATACGCCAGGGGACCCGGGATCTAGGAATTGATACCAAGTGACACAGTAAATTATTTGATTGATCATCATTTATTTCATTATTCGGTACTAGGGTTTGAAGTGAGGGGAGTGCAGGGGAAGGGGTCACTTTACTTACCCCATCCTACTGGGGGCTGAAGTGGATCAGTACTAGGGTTTGAAGTGAGGGGAGTGCAGGGGAAGGGGTCACTTTACTTACCCCATCCTACTGGGGGCTGAAGTGGATCAGTACTAGGGTTTAAAGTGAGGGGAGTGCAGGGGATGGGGTCATTTTACTTACCCATTCCTCCTGAGGGGTAGGGTGGGTTGTTGCCTTGTCCCATACACATGATAGAAGATGTTCCTCCTGAAGTTAAGACACATCCAATTAGAATGCTTATCAGACAACATACCATCATGGCCAAGACACGCGTTACGTCAACGACTAAGGATTTTTTTCACATGCATACACACAAAGTGTACTGTATCATGTTAGTCCAGAAGTGATATCATAAGGTTTTTTTTCACATGCATACGCACAAAGTGTACTGTATCATGTTAGTCCAGAAGTGATATCATAAGGTTTTTTTCACATGCATACGCACAAAGTGTACTGTATCATGTTAGTCCAGAAGTGATATCATAAGGTTTTTTTTCACATGCATACACACAAATTGTACTGTATCATGTTAGTCCAGAAGTGATATCATGCAATGTATCCCTGCCACCGGAAAGGACTTGTTGCGTACTTACCACCAAACTCGTTTCCAGTAAACTGGATATCTGTCAGAGTATCCTGGTCGTTCTTCATGGTAGGGATGATAGTCTCTCTCTGTTCACCAGTTACAGCGGTCAACCTCACTTGCATGGGGAAATCCACCTTACCGAGCTTGTCCCCCACGAAATAGTTATCGTTGACACGCTTTAAGCAGGAGTATTTGCCATTTTTAAGAACCTCGATCCCTGCCACAGGAACCCTGTACCAAAAACAAATCCACCATTCATGATCAAGGGTAGAACACTCGAATTGCTAGGTAACATTTAGCAACAGGGAAGGTGCGAATTTAACTCAGTTCTACAAACCTAATTGAACGACGTACAAACACTTTGTTTTCAATTAACCAACTAAAGTCTGATAAGCGGACATGTACACCCTTAATTTTGGAATTTTCACGCGGTCGTTAAATACAGGGTTGAATACTTATAGAGGTATATTAGAGCAAAACCTATCTTTGACTTTGACAGCTGGTCGATATATAAAGGTTGCCCGCTTATTAGGTGGCCGTTATAAGGCTTGGAATACAAACTCGGCTGTCACCAGAGCAATTAACTGTAAACAACGGCCAAGCCTCTTTTAATTACATGCAGGACGGATAAATTAATTTATTAGGTTTAGATGCCCTAACCTGGTGTTACGTGCTTGCAGCTTGATATACCATGGGTTACTGCCAGTAAACTTCATCATGATGTTACCATTGCTGCCATCTACGTTGGGGCAGTCGATGGCTTTGAAGGAGATTTCCCAACGACCATCACCAGGGATGTAAAGGTCCAAGTCACCTTTGTGGTCAATTTTGTACAAGTGAAAAGATGAGTAAATAAGTGAATGAATAAATGGAGAGAATGACTGGAAGGAAGACAGGAACCGAGAGAAGAAAGAAAAGGTAGGTTCAAGTTCGTTACTTTTGTGGTTAATTTTATACAAGTAAATAGATAAATGATTAAATGCAAGGAAATATGTAATGAAGAAGAGAATGGAATGATGAAAAAAAGAGAGAGGAGGGGGTAAAGAAGCGAGAACAAGGAAGACGAGAAACAAAACAAAAAAAACAAAAAAAAGATGAGAAGAAAAGAATTTACGAGGTAAATATTTCGACTATGATATAACTTACCCTGCTTGCAGCCTCCACAAAGGTCATGTACAATTCCTCTGAGGGTTCCCGTCACTGGATCAGTACCTTTCCCTTTACCAGTGCCTGTGATCTCTAGGCACATACCACAGCCTAAACTGTTTTGAAAATCCTCCTTTCCAGCTGCGACCCTGATCCATCCTGGTTGACTGGCCAGCGGTGACAGAGGGTCTAGAGAGCATGCGCCTCCACCAGGATAGTTGCCGTAGTATGTTGCCTGCAAGAAAACAGTTTGCAAATCAATTGACTTTGCCTAATATCAGCTGCTGCCAGGGTGCTTAACATTTACCCGGAAATTCCGGTTGGAAAATAAATGGTGTCATTCCAATCGGAAAGTTCCAGAAATTCGATCTTCCGATTGACGCAACTCACTTTTCCCGCTCTTTATGTTGGCTTCCGGTAGACGCGTGTATCATCAGTTGGAAGTTTGTCCAATTAGAATCGAGATTAGAAATTCGCTTACCATTCCATTTCAACCGGATGTATTGGATTAAGTCGTAAGTACCTCTGGTCCTCAAGACTGGCAGTGCCTCAAAAAGAAATTTTCCTTAATTTTTTTTTTGTCAAATCCTTACCTCTCCGTGTGACTGCTGTTTGTATCTACTGTAGATGGCCTCGACATGAGGTTGACTGGTGTCTCTTCTGAATCTGCCAATCATACGGCCCTACGTCATCAAACCGTGGAGCACCATTATTAATTTTTCTTCTTTTTCTCGTTGTTTTAACAAGGTATTAGTAGTAAGCTATGATAAAATTGGGCTGTAGCTTATAATTAGAGACACTACTCATTCATTCATTCTCTTATATTGAGTAACATTTCACACTTTTTTTTATCCAAGAATGCCTTCTTTCTGTCGCAGAAAAGAATTTTTTTACATATCGAATATCGGGGTATTAAGAGTTGGTCAAGCTGCCTTACCTCATCAAGATGAACCTTGTAGAGAACTAAGAACGTTACCGTTATCAAGGGTACATACATCGCCTCACGAGCTGGAAAAAATGTAACGCTGATAAACATCGAATGTTCTTCTAGATGTGTTCGGAAGAAAATGCTCAGAGATGGTTGAGATTATTAGGTAAGTTTGATTTAGCTTTTTGACGTTTTTCTAATGAAGAAACTCCTTTTTCTATTTAGTGTTTTTGGTTTTAGAAATTCGTAAAAGACAAAAAAAAAAAGCTGCATGGTGAGAAAAAGAGGATTTGCGGAACTGGATTTCAACCTGCTGAACAAATTTTCAATCTCCTTACCTTTCTAAATATATTTTTTTGCCTGAAATGGTTCTTTTCCGACAGCGGAAGTGCAGGGCCGGTTGAATTTTTGCCGAGTCACAATAACTTGTTTTTGTTAACGTTTTATTCTCATCTTTTGACCTGATTAAGGTCAGTAGGTTACGGACAGAAACGAGTGCAAGCATTTTGAAGAGTTCCACCTGTGAAAAATACTAGAATACGTTTTCCGACTTGCGCACGTCAGAATGTTTTAGATTAGTTTCTTGTCAGCCCCGTAACCGGTAATTCTTTAATTTGCGTCAAAACAAAATAATAAGGACGAACTCTTCTTTTAATTGTGCGAGCCAATAAAAATCAAATAATTTTGATGACGAATTGATAGATTTGTTGGAGGACAAAGTTAACGCTAAACTACCACTAACTGAGCAACAAAATGCGCAGCTCCTCGCGGTCGAAATGAAAGCGTGGGACAAGTAACTAGGAATTTCTGGCCGCAATCAAAGCTGGGCAGTATCCGCACATTGCCTTAAGCCTTATATATTCTATGGGCTGTTCGTGAACTTCAATAACCCACAGGAACTCTCAGATCAGACCCTTGGAAGGCCCTCCCTGTTTATCAATTGAGTATTTTTACTTTTCGCTGTTTCCACACCGGATCAATTAAGATCAACAATTTTAAGGAGAAAACCAACTAATTATTATGCTTGACTGAATATAGCAGAACAAGAATACAATCATGTTAGGAACTTTTGGAATTTTATTTCAATTTTTTGGTCATAAAAAGTTTCCCTTCAAATCAGATACAAAATACTTTTCTTTCATTTCAATAATAATCCATAGACTTTACATATCCTCAATATCAGATAAGTTGAACAACTTTCTATCTCTAATAAAAATATAATAATCATTTCTGTCCAATATACAAGAATAATATTTTTATAAAATATAACAATAAAATATTTTACTGCAAATCGTATATAAACAGGTATTTTCATCATAAATATATATAACTTTCTCTATCAAACCCAAAACTTTATAACTTATTTCTGAGTATTCTCTTCCTTGTAGGCTTGGTAACTTCTTAAATCTTTTCCCTTCAAGTGCTGGATTTCATCCGCCATGAACTGTACTGGAACTTCGGGTCTTTCATAGACCAGCTTTGTTAAGAGAATCTATAAGAGTAAGACTTTGGTGTTAATAATGCCCTAGAAAAGGGATGTATCAGGGGTGGTCCATGATGTAGCAGGTGCTAGAATGAAAACAGGGGCTGTGGGACAGCCAGGGGAGGGGCTGTGGGACAGCCAGGGGAGGGGCTGGGGCATTGCATGCCTCGGAATCAGCACTTGTCACTTATATTGAATGTCTAATGTGTGTGTGTGTGTGTGTGTGGGGGGGGGGGGGGGGGGGTGGGGTCTTTTGGTGGTGACTGATGAAGCAGAGGGGCCCATCGACAAATCTCTATAGTCTAGCTACCACAAACAGTCATCAAATTCAAAAAGATTAAAATCATTACTAATAATCCATTTATTGAAATTCTAGTACAATCTATATAAGGAAACAAGGGCAGAAAGGAGTGCTTCGAATTGTTGATAAGAAAGAGAGTCATAAATACAGACTGCAAACAAATAGACCTTTTCAGCTTCGTTGTTTGTTTGTTGTGCCCATTTCAGACCATGTGATGCCACTCTTGGGAGTTGATTCTTTCATGTGTAAATATTTTAACAAAAGAACATTTCTCAAGGGAATGTCATGTGGTCTGAAATGGGCAATTTGCATACGAAGCTAAAAAGGTCTATTGTATTTTTCTACTTTTCTAATATTAAACGTATAACGTTTTTCGAAGGCAGGTAGCCTTTGCAAATATTTACCAAGCTATGGAAAGATTTTTTTTCTTTTAATATAAAGTATTTAGTATAAATTATAAAAAGGTATCCCTTGGAACCAATAAAATGTACCGTCTTTACCTCTAACATAAGCAAAACGTTGCTTTCCTCCATGTATTTCCATGCTTTTACATAAGGATCTTCAAGGTTTTTACTCACACCTCCGCCAACCTTTGGGACCAGTACCGTTTGTATAGATTCCAACATCTCTTTACCAATTTCATTAGCTTCTTGTAAACTGTATCGCTTCTCTAGAGAAGAATTTGCGCCTTCAACGCTTTGATTTTCGTTAGAAACAGCATTAGAAGATATGGACGTTTCTTGTTCACATCCATCAACTTTGTCCGCCATCTTTGTTTTGAATCTACTGCTCATGCGCAGTACATGTTTTAACTGCACCAGCAACGCCTGGGCGAAAGTAGTTTTCAGCTGAATTTTTGTTCATCATGAGCTAAAAAATGCTGAAATTTTTATTCCTCGTTAACAAACAAGGGCAAACACGACTGTCTCAGTATTATGAGTACATTAAGTTAGAAGATAGGAGTAGTTTAGAGGCAGAAATTGTCCGTAAATGCCTTACCAGAAACGAGGACCAGGTAAATGTACTGTCGACTTTTATAGTCAACTTGTTATTTCTTTATAATGTTAATTCCTTTTGGTTCTTGTTATCCCACAGTGCTCTTTCATGGAGTATAAGAACTTCAAAGTTGTTTATAGAAGATATGCGTCGTTGTATTTTATTGTTGGGGTTGATTCTTCCGAGGTAACGAGAGCTGATTTTTCCTTTCAAATCTTTCTGCTTGCATGAGGTCAAATAATTTGTATTTTTCAACAGAATGAGTTGGGGATATTAGAGTTTATTCATAACCTGGTGGAAATACTAGACAAATACTTCGAAAGTGTGGTAAGTTTTTAAGAGAGAATTCATGAGTTGACTGCAATTATGTTAATCTTTATTTATCGACTTATTCACATATTTATTTAGTTTATCAATCCACTTATCAATGTCTATCCCCAGGTTAAACCCAGGAGAATTGACATAAGATATTGCTCCCTGGGTTGGGCAATTTATTGACTAACTTTACAAGAGTAAAGATCCTGAAATTCCTGGGTGTAGGGAAATTGCCATTGCCATCACCAACAATGTCAAATTACTCCCCCAGCCGGGTCACATTGGTGAGAGGTGATACTTTAGCAGCTCACACCATTCATGCTTCCCTAATGTTCTTTTAATGTGATTAGAATTTAACCAACAAGCAATTCTACTCGCATACCGTCGATTGCATCTACCCGTTAGGGCATGTACAAAAAAAATGTTTTGTCGTGCCAGCAAACATCAAAGTTTCACATGCCATGGTTAAAAGTTTTAATTATCAGTCATGTCTATTACTTGGAATAAGATTTTTTTTCCCATGACAAATTTCACTTTCACAGCTGAGAAAATTTTAGTTTTTTAGGCTGTGCAACATTTTTTCTCAACATGCTAGCATATACAAGCAAATCCTTGTCACTTCATGCAAATACTTCATGCTGATACTTCTTCATTTGGTCATCTTGGAAGTCCTTGAGAGAGAGTGGAAAAAACTTTGAATTCTAGAATGTGAAACTTTGTAGTTTGCATGCCAGCGCAATAAAACATGATTTTTGTACACAAGCTAACAGATAGATGCAATCGATGGTATATGATGGTTATAGTCCAGGGATCAAACCCATGACCACAGTCATGAAAGATGGCATACATGTTTCCAAATATTTTGATTTTTTTTCCTAATTTTTTCTCTTTTGTGTTTTTTTTTCCAGTGTGAGTTAGATGTATCCTTTGAGTAACATTAAGGAGTGACATAATTATAATAATATAAATTGTCTGATTGTTGTATAATAATATAGATTGATTGCAAAAATCAGCTATAATATTATTTTTATTAAACAAAGTCAGGTGGAAGTCTGAAGGGGTGGGGTGGGGTGGTGAGGTGGTGGGGCCTCCACATCCATTGCACCCCTAGCCTTGAGCCTATAGACCTGATATCTTAGTAGAATATAGTACTTCTCGGTTGAATCAAAAAAATATTTTTCTTTAATCCATCCTTAGATAATGTTTAATTTAGACAAAGTGCACATGATTTTAGAGGAGATGATTATGAATGGCCACATTGTAGAAGCAAACAAAAGCCGTGTACTGGCACCCCTTTTGGAGCTGGATAAAGTATCGAGTTGAAATCAGTCCATCCATAGCTTTTGCCTCCTTTCGTACTGTCTTGGTTCCCGCTCCCACAGCATTATCTAAGAAATATCTTACACTTTGATCTCAATATATTATTGGGGTTCATGGATTACTAATCTCTTCCTGGACATTATTCGTAGAATAAAATATCTTTGTCAAACGAGCAAAAACTATGACTTATGGAATCAGTTTAAGATTATCCAGGTTTCCTCTCATTTTCTTTCCATTGCCAAAGATCTTGTTAAATTATATTTTGTTTCTTAGAAAAAAATGTAAAATAAAAGTGTAAATATGATTCATTATCAAGTGCTTTTTTGCCTGTGTGAATTTTAATTAGACTTTCCATAAAAATGTTCTCCTTCCTAATTTGACATTTTCCTGGTAGGCTTTTTATGATTCTTATAAGCTCTTTATGTTTTTGGACATAAGAAAAGGAGGATGTATATTTTCTTAAATTTTTGGTAAAGGTTTGGTGCGAGGAAAAAGATTTGGAAAAACATGCTGCCAAATCTCCCCCTCCTCCAGGAAATACTAAACAAACTTTTTTTCATTGAACTGTCCAATAAGAAATAATTGGATTTAATGGTCAAGTAACAAATCAAAGTTTCCTGGATCTATTGCTCCAGTACTTCTTAGACTCTCATGCATAACAGAGCAAGACGACTTCTGGTGCCCAGGTTAGTCGAAAGTTTCAGGGTCAAATGACTCATTAGTTTTTATTTGTCTGTGTGGTGGGGTGGGGGAGGGGTGGTTAAAAAGTTAATTTTTCTTTAGATAGGTATAGAAATATGTTCCTTTATACTTCACAAATGGGTGGGCGTAGTATCATGGACGTTTATGAATCAAGTGTACACTGACCTATTCTTGGGGGGGAGGGGGCAACCACGTGACCTTTAGATATAAATAACAATAAAACAGCTGCCATCTTGGTTGATATAATAAGAATCTTGATGAGGATTTCTTTGTATAGTCAACCAACATTGCGGCTCGTGATGTAACATGCACTGGTCCAAGAATTTCAAAAAACGTCGGTTGGAAATCTGAATCTGAGACCAAAATGAATTGTGGACTGTGAGCTGTGAATTTAAATCATTTAAAAAAAATCTTAAGGCATGTGATTCCAGATTTGAGATCTCCGACCGACAACGTTTTTTTTGAAATAGGTGTGCACTTGAAATAGGTGTGCACTGTGCTGTGATCCGCGCAATGCGGGTAAATTCCTTTTTCCTTCTAGTGACCTTTAGCAGGTACTTAACACCAGTCTAACCATGCGTAGACCACGACCAACAAACGTTCCTGGGTTTAGCCTTTCCTTTCTTTAAAGCGTTTTTTGATGGGCCCCTAAACCGAAGGGGTTTGACAAGAAATCAAGGTATGCCATCAATCAAAATTTACCTCTATTGCTAGACTAGACATATGATTACTTTGCTCACGCCAGAAAACTGCATAATTAATCAATTTACTCAAAAAACAGCAATCAAAACAGGAGTATCCATTTTGAAAAAAATACTATTTAGTCTTTCTTTATTTAGCTGTTTAATTCAACTTCTGATAAAACATATTTTAATGATTTTAAGTGTGAATGAAATTATGTTGGAAAAACCCAAAGAAAACGCGTCACTTAAACGTATTGCGGAAAACTATACAATGTAGGAAACAGCTTCTAAAATTTACCATTTAGATAGGAGCATACTCTTAATGAAAACATGTTATCAATTTCTTTTAAACATTTATCTTAAGAAACTATAAATAGTACTTTTTTATCTGATGATTAGAGTCTCCCATTAAAATGTGAAAGTTCAACAACCACTTGCCCATCACCATGACGACGTCGATACTTTGGTTGTTAGCCTTCGTATACGTCCCTGTCCTATTAGTCACTGGTGGCCGTCGTGATATCTACCAAGAGTTCAAAAGAGACTGGTGCAGAGAGAGACGAGCCAGACAGGATTGGCGTTCTATCAGCGCTGCCTGCAAGGGACGGGTCCGTCAGTGGGGGTATGAAAAGTGGCCAAAGGACTCAAGAACCAATGCTAATGATAGCTATGTTTCCTGGGTCGACCCAAAACCCGCAGGACAATTCACTAAGATTTATATACAAACAGTATCCATGAAAAACACGTCAAAACTCATTGGAGGCGATTCGTGGAGGATCAAAGTCATGGGACGTTCCAGCCTTATGGGGTCCATGTATGATCTAGGAAATGGGACGTACGAGATGGCACTCCTTTTTTCTGAGCCGGGGACATATACAGCACAGCTTACACTGGATTACTCGCTTTGTCATGGGTTGAAAAATCCTCCATATGATTGGTTCAGGAAAGGTAAGACCTTGAAAACATGGACGATTTGAGAAATTTTCTTTGCAAGAGAGAGGAGGGGAAAAATGGTAAAGGGTGGGGCCGGTTTGGATTTTCCAAAAGGTGGAGGGGAGGGGGCTCTGATGTTCTTTGCAGTGCATGGCCATAGGTTTTTTCAGAATTCTAAAAACAGGATACATTGTGGTCCAGCATCAGTTCAAACAACACCAAATAAGGCATGGTGAATAAAATATGTTAGTACCCAAGCTAGACCACAATGCACCACGTTTTTTAACCGTCAGAAAAAGTCTATTGAAAACATGCGCGGTTTGAAAATTTTCTTTGGGGGAGGGGAGTGTATGATAACCACGTAAAATTGCAGTCCAGTCTCCCTTAGAAACGACATAGAAAGCCACTAGTTGACTGTTCGTTACTGATCATAAAACTTTGTTTCACGTGTTGTTTTATTAAGGCTGCAGACATGGGTCTTTCCAAAGTGAAGGATCACTACATTCTGAGGATGATTACATCGATCAGAAGTTTAGACATGGTTCGACTATCACCTTTAATGTCATAGAGCAGCTAACTCATGATAAGCAAGGTAAGAAAACATGAAATATAATTGTTCATCATGTGTGATGATTCCTGGAAAGTAGCACAAGACAACGTGTGGCACGCCCCTTATTTGCATGTTCAACTAGTTTATTGAAGCAGCTATAAAAGAAATAGAGACAAATTATTGTTGTCATTTTTGATCGATTGCCATTTGTTAGAATTATAGTTTTTTAAGTTGCCCTAATTAAATGCAAAAAATAAAAAAATAAAATAAAATTAGAAATCACACACGTCACTTTAATTTGGAACAGACGAGGGGAATCCCCCTCCCCCATAATCTACTTCAGTTTGTAACGGTCCACTAAAATAAAGAAATCAGTAGGGATGTTTCTCTTACAGCGCGACGTGCCTTACCGTAGCCACCCAACAAAACGTTTTTACAAGTTAGCCAATCAGAAAGCGAGAATCTGTAAATTTGCATGTGAAATTGCTTTGTTGTTACCGCAAATATTTGAACTTCGGAGCAAGAACTTGAAGAAAATGCTTAAAAATCTCCATTTCTAAGACCAGTTTTGCTCTTTTGACTTGCTAACACTTAATACTTTCGTAGGCAGTCTTTTTCATGTGGAAATTCTTTGCAAGAAGTGATTTATCGTACTTGTACAAAAGTTTGTTGGGTAGCTACGGTAAGGAGCGTCGTACTGTAACCAACCCTACCTCCAAAAATAATATGGAAAGATAGTTATTACAATAGTTATTTTTACGTCATTTTTAATTTTTCTATTTGTTCAAATCTTATTATATTGTCATTACCAGAATTCTTAATGGCGGATTTTGACAGTGACAAATGGTGTCCAGAGAACTGTACTCTTGTGTGGGATGGTTTTGGTAGATGGATAGACGATGAATGGCAGCCTTATCTAGAGAGTAAGACATGTCTGCATATGTGTAGAAAACTTCGATTTCAGTTTAGAAGAAGGAAAGAAAGAAGGTTGAAGAGATGGAGGGAAGTGTGGAATGGAAAAGTAGAATTGAGAATGGTGTAAGAGAAAGGATGGGTGGACAATGGAAGGATCGGGAAGGAGAAAAGAGTGGAAGAGAAGAAGATGGGAACTGAAACAGTGGAGAATGAAAAACCAGAATTGGGAAAGGGAGTAAGAGAATGGATGGGGTGACAATGATGAAGAAGGAACAACATAAAGGGGGAAGGAAGAAAACAGGAAAGCTGTGATTCCCTGAGGTCATCAGTCATGATGCATGCATTAATTCCTGCAGGTTCACCTATAGCTGGGTTTCACTTGACGTCATTTCCTGTCTCTGCGGAATGTTCATCAGATGATCATGAATCACAAGTTTGCAATAGAATTCTTTCTGGTTTTTGGAGCAGATAATGAGATTCAAAGACTTTTATCAGCTCATTGAAACCCAGCTATTCTAGGTTATCAATTGTCCTGATAAATTTGTCGTCTATTAGCACGTACTAATACTCTAGTTCTATCCTAGCTCGTCCTCCGCCACCGTCAGGACACATCACCGGTACCGGGGTACTATGGATCTACGGTGATTCTGTAAACAGGTTATTTTTCGAAGCATTACAGACCCGCCCCTTATGTACCCAAGTATTCCATGCTTGTTATTACACGCCTGTTTGGGTGTACATTCTACACGGTGATCCAAAACAAGAGACAGATTTAAGGTGGGAATACCGTTAGCTATAGACGCTTCGATCCAATTGAAATTCACCATACATAGGAGTAGGGAAAAAAAATATTGCCGACATCTATCTCTTCTTTTTCTTCTTTCCTTTTCTTTTATATGTACACATATATATATATATTTCTTTATTCGTGACTTCTTTTTCCATTTTTAACATCACAAATGTTAAAAAAAGCCATTATATAGGGGATCGAATTATCAAGCCCTATAACCAGGGTACCCTTCATTTTCTATCTTGGATATTGGTGATCAAAGATTGAAGCCATATAACCAGGGTACCCTTCATTTTGTACCTTGGATATTGGTGATCAAAGATCGAAGCCCTATAACCAGGGTACCCTTCATTTTGTACCTTGGATATTGGTGATCAAAGATTGAAGCCCTATAACCAGGGTACCCTTCATTTTGTACCTTGGATATTGGTGATCAAAGATTGAAGCCCTATAACCAGGGTACCCTTCATTTTGTACCTTGGATATTGGTGATCAAAGATCGAAGCCATATAACCAGGGTACCCTTCATTTTCTATCTTGGTTTCTTTGGAATCAAAAATTGAACCCGTATAACAAGGGTATCTTTCATTAATTCTATCTTGCATGGTTATATTGGGGATCATTACCTCATGTAAGACTACATGAAATGTCTCAGTTTTATTGTATATTTCTCTTGGTCTCTACTGTGATCCCTTTATGATCCCTGTGATCCCTTGTGTTCACTTGTGATACTGTGTTCCCCTGTGTTCACCTGTGATCCCCTGTGTTCACTTGTGATCCCCTGTGTTCCCCTGTGTTCACCTGTGATCCCCTGTGTTTACCTGTGATCCTCTGTGTTCAACTGTGATCCCTTGTGTTCACAATTGTGAATTCTGTTCACAATTGAACACCGGGGAATAAAGGGGACCAAACAGGAACACAGGGGAACACTTCCCACGTCTTATTGGGCTGTTCCTTCGTCTTATTGGGCTATTCCTTTGTCTTATTGGGCTATTCCATCGTCTTATTGGGCTATTCCTTCGTCTTATTGGGCTATACCTTCGTCTTATTGGGCTATACCTTCGTCTTATTGGGCTATACCTTCGTCTTATTGGGCTATTCCTTCGTCTTATTGGGCTATTCCTACGTCTTATTGGGCTATTCCTTCGTCTTATTGGGCTATTCCTACGTCTTATTGGGCTATACCTTCGTCTTATTGGGCTATTCCTTCGTCTTATTGGGCTATTCCTTCGTCTTATTGGGCTATTCCTTCGTCTTATACACCCTATGCATAAAGAGTAAAGACTGGGAACGAGCACCATGAATCATCAATGATTTCAAAAATATATTTTGATTACAAGAAAGAGCATGTCTAAATTAGTAATTTGGTAGAGTTCTGTTGTCATATATTAAATCACTGCAGAGTTATAAGCATTTGAAATGTGTCAAAAACATGAAAACGAGGCTGGTCAGGCCTTGGTTGTTGTTTCCATACAAATCTTTCTAATTTCAAACAGCTGTAGCTTTTCATCATTTAATGTTAGTAAGCTGATTTTTTTGGAGATTACTAAAATCGATATACTCTTTACAATGAAAGCAATGGTGTCTTCAATAACTGATGAACTAAGGTATTTCCATGGCAACGCCCTTATGCATAGGGTGTATTGGGCTATTCGTTCGTCTTATTGGGCTATTCGTTCGTCTTATTGGGCTATTCGTTCGTCCTATTGGGCTATTCGTTCGTCTTATTGGGCTATTCGTTCGTCTTATTGGGCTATTCGTTCGTCTTATTGGGCTATTCGTTCGGCTTATTGGGCTATTCGTTCGGCTTATTGGGCTATTCGTTCGGCTTATTGGGCTATTCGTTCGTCCTATTGGGCTATTCGTTCGTCCTATTGGGCTATTCGTTCGTCTTATTGGGCTATTCGTTCGTCTTATTGGGCTATTCGTTCGGCTTATTGGGCTATTCGTTCGTCTTATTGGGCTATTCGTTCGGCTTATTGGGCTATTCGTTCGGCTTATTGGGCTATTCGTTCGGCTTATTGGGCTATTCGTTCGTCTTATTGGGCTATTCGTTCGTCCTATTGGGCTATTCGTTCGTCCTATTGGGCTATTCGTTCGGCTTATTGGGCTATTCGTTCGGCTTATTGGGCTATTCGTTCGTCCTATTGGGCTATTCGTTCGTCCTATTGGGCTATTCGTTCGTCTTATTGGGCTATTCGTTCGTCTTATTGGGCTATTCGTTCGTCTTATTGGGCTATTCGTTCGTCTTATTGGGCTATTCGTTCGGCTTATTGGGCTATTCGTTCGTCCTATTGGGCTATTCGTTCGTCCTATTGGGCTATTCGTTCGTCTTATTGGGCTATTCGTTCGTCTTATTGGGCTATTCGTTCGTCTTATTGGGCTATTCGTTCGTCCTATTGGGCTATTCGTTCGTCCTATTGGGCTATTCGTTCGTCTTATTGGGCTATTCGTTCGTCTTATTGGGCTATTCGTTCGGCTTATTGGGCTATTCGTTCGTCTTATTGGGCTATTCGTTCGGCTTATTGGGCTATTCGTTCGGCTTATTGGGCTATTCGTTCGTCTTATTGGGCTATTCGTTCGTCCTATTGGGCTATTCGTTCGTCCTATTGGGCTATTCGTTCGGCTTATTGGGCTATTCGTTCGGCTTATTGGGCTATTCGTTCGTCCTATTGGGCTATTCGTTCGTCCTATTGGGCTATTCGTTCGTCTTATTGGGCTATTCGTTCGGCTTATTGGGCTATTCGTTCGTCCTATTGGGCTATTCGTTCGTCTTATTGGGCTATTCGTTCGTCTTATTGGGCTATTCGTTCGTCTTATTGGGCTATTCGTTCGGCTTATTGGGCTATTCGTTCGGCTTATTGGGCTATTCGTTCGTCCTATTTGGCTATTCGTTCGTCTTATTGGGCTATTCGTTCGGCTTATTGGGCTATTCGTTCGGCTTATTGGGCTATTCGTTCGTCCTATTGGGCTATTCGTTCGTCTTATTGGGCTATTCGTTCGTCTTATTGGGCTATTCGTTCGGCTTATTGGGCTATTCGTTCGGCTTATTGGGCTATTCGTTCGGCTTATTGGGCTATTCGTTCGGCTTATTGGGCTATTCGTTCTTCCTATTGGGCTATTCGTTCGTCTTATTGGGCTATTCGTTCGTCCTATTGGGCTATTCGTTCGGCTTATTGGGCTATTCGTTCGTCCTATTGGGCTATTCGTTCGTCTTATTGGGCTATTCGTTCGTCTTATTGGGCTATTCGTTCGGCTTATTGGGCTATTCGTTCGTCTTATTGGGCTATTCGTTCGCCTTATTGGGCTATTCGTTCGTCTTATTGGGCTATTCGTTCGTCTTAGTGGACTACTTTGTCGTCTTATTGGGCTAATTTGTCATTTTAATTGGGAAATTTGTAATCTTTTAAGATTTAAAAATGGCTATGATTTTGTCATCTTGGTTATTGGGGATCAAAACATGAATCCCTATACCTATAACCAGGGTTAGGTAGGAAAAACGGAAGGGTTATTACCAATGCTTTGTATCGATTTTGTCAGTTATAAAAGAATCTTACCTGATGGTTATCTAAATAATTTTTATAAATATTTGTTGAAGCTTTGGAGGTAAAGATTTGAATATCACATCTGTATTGGAAGAATTACTGTCTGTGGTGCGGCAACCAAGTATGGACGAGAACAGCGCACTTCTACTTAACACAGGAATCCATCTTCTCAAGAGCACAACGTTCAGGAAGTACCAGAAGATTATCAAAGGAATGATAAGGGTGTTGAAAGCACACTATAGAGGGAAAGTAGTGTGGAAGACTACCACAGCTCTGGGAGAACAGACGCATTTGTATTCTGGATGTGCGCGACGGTTCCATACAGAACAGGTAAAGATGGACAGATGATCCAGCCATGTTATTTTCTGTGCCACAATGTGGCTCTCATGAAACCCCTCGGTAATGCATTGTAATTCGCGCCTAGAACTTGAATCACAGTTGAGCAATATTTAAAAATTATTCCAGGTGAATTGAATATCAGTGAATATTTACCTAGATGGTAAGGTAAGGTAAGGTAAGGTAAATATGTAAATATTCACCATATTCAATGATCCTTAGGTGAATAATTATTTTAGTATAATTCTAGACTTTAATATCAGAGATACTTCTGCTTTGGGAACCTCATAATTACTGCTCCTTACCTCAATGACTGGTTACTCGACCAATCACAGCACGCGAAGCTCTATATTAAATTTAAAAATCATACTGTATTCAGACCCCTTACACGTGATGTCAAAGTAGCTCAATTTGGAGGACAAAACTATGATTTTGTCCTCCAAATTGAGCTGCATTCCAACTTGCTGCAAGGGGTCTATACTAGAAAATACAAGTGTCGCATGGGAAATGCCATGGTATACCAATCAAAAGCATATCTAGTACATAGTATACCCACAAGAACTAAGAATGCTTCTCAACCTATTTGCAGCGAATCAAGTTATTCAATGCTTACGCAGTGAACAAGATGTGCAAGGCAGGGTTTGCAGTTCTTGACGTCTACCCATTAACTAGTGGGTTTCCCGAGGGAACGTATGATGGGATTCATCACCGGGCGAAGGTATTCTATCCCGCAGAAAGAGCTTTGGAGACGTATTTTAGAAACCAAGGTTAACGTGTAGGGATCCGGGGCAGCAGCCATTACCACAAGTACCACCATCATTACCACTGTCTCAGCATCATCACCAGACCAGCATCTCCATCATGACATTACCACCATCATGTGCAGCATGTTTACCTTCACTATCCACCACACTTCCACTTTCATCATCACCATCATCATTACAACCCCCATCATTGTCATGACATCTACCATCTTCAGCAGCATCACTACCATCACCATCATCATCATCATCATTACCACCATCATTAATTATATCATCATCATCATCATCACCATCACTAATTATATCATCATCATCATCATCATCATCCAACATCAGCACCACTACCACATCACCTCTATCATCATCGACATCTACCATCACCACCACTACCATTTTCCGCATCATCACTACTCCTCCATCATCATCATTGCCCCCATCACCATCACCGCGACCATCATCAACATCCACCATCATCATGGCTCCTTTTGTACACATCATTCAACTTTTTTCTCTTCAAAGACATCCTGTGAAAGTTTGGATTAGTGATTTATAATAATACTGAAATTCGTAGATGTTTCGTACTTTAAAACTAAGTTTTCTAAGCTAGTTAGATATACTAAACAAAACGAAATACTCTTATAATGCCATAAGGGACCTTACACTATTTATTGGAGGGGTATGTGTGAAAAAAATGAGGTGGACTTGAAATTTTAATGGTCCTGAATAGTGGGATCTTGATGAGTTACATAAAGTTAGGGGGAGGGGTCCACAAAATATTTTCCTTTGGGAATAGGGGGTCCAGAAATGTTTTCTATTTTTTTAACTGTCCCCCGCCCCCGCGCTAAATAATTAACACTGCCTAAATACTACTCTGACAGAATAGAAACAGTAATTAATTCAGCTATGAAATCAATTTATTAACAGTTAACTTTCTTTTCTGCAAACAAGAACTATTTTAGAAAAACGGGCAAATAGTACAATCATATTTACATAAATTGCCTAACTAGATCTAAGTTCATCACTATTCATTGGCTGGAATTTTATGATTTGAAATAGTGATTTTTAGGAAAAATACAAGGAATTTACAAAGAAACCTAGCGTAAACCATAAGAAGTTAAATACATTTGTTTCTAGTGCAAGTTGTCTTACTTAATGGAGATTTTGCAGTTCAGAGCCTCCTTAAATAAATCATAAAATTTATTAAAGAAAATGCCTCTTTTTGCAGATAAAGTCTTTGTATTTTTACTAAATTTATTTGAATAGCTTCAATCATAATTATATCTGTTTCTGGAGGTTTATATCATTGAACTGCATAATCTTCATTCTTCAATTTCAGTTTTTTGTGCTTTAAAATATTTGGTTTTCTTTGCGTTTTTTTCTATATTTTTTTCTTCTCCACAAGTGAGTGCATTTCCCTTGTGCGCGCTCTTCCGCCATGTACTGGAAAGTTATTGTATTCTTTGTTAATTTCATTCTTTTGCTTAACTCGAAGTCTTGTTTTTTTGTTGTTGTTGTTGCATTGAATTACATAGACTGTGTCCGGTACATGACGGAGATACCATTGCGTGCCTCGACAAACTTCTCCTCAATGTCAAACATTAACACAGGCAACCCAGTAGGTTTACACACACTTTGAGAAAGAAACACAGCAAGTAAAAAGTACAGTACAGCTTACTTTTCAAGCATCAGCAACTGAACGTCCCACACTGGTTAATTGAGATGGAATCCTTTCTCCTTGGTTGCAGCCAGTAATTTTTCCCTCAGTATTTCTTCAGAGGTGTAGTCGGGTAATTTCAGGTAATGAACGCATGTGTTAACTGAAGGAAACGAACCATCACCTTCACCTTCTTTCTTTACTACTGTTAATCGAGGATGTAGGTTGGCGAGTCCCCCTGGGGGGAGGGATGAACAGCCAGTAGTGAACTGCAGGAATGCCTGGAAAGACAGTGATATTGTTAGTAAGGCAGGAGCGGCAGGTGCATCACCCATCACAACAAAACCAGATGTAAAGTAAGATTATTGAACCTAATACCCGGCTGGGTGGTAATGACACTATATATTAAGGTTTGAGGTGTCGTGCGAAAGAAAGCCAATTCAAGGTTAGGGAATGTCAAAGTAAAACACTAGAGGCTACTTCAAGGTTATACTGGTCAGGTTCTTATGACAGAAAACCAATTCAAGGTTAAGGAATGTCAAAGTAAAACACTAGAGGCTACTTCAAGGTTATACCAGGTTCTTATGACAGAAAGCCAATTCAAGGTTAAGGAATGTCAAAGTAAAACACTAGAGGCTACTTCAAGGTTATACCAGGTTCTTATAACAGAAAGCCAATTCAAGGTTAAGGAATGTCAAAGTAAAACACTAGACACTACTTCAAGGTTATACCAGGTTCTTATAACAGAAAGCCATTCCAAGGTTAAGGAATGCTGGTGCAGTACAATGGGAAGCCATTTCAATGTTAGGGAACGCTAGTGCAGTACAATGGGAAGCCATTTCAATGTTAGGGAACGCTGTTGCATTACAATGGGAAGCCATTTCAATGTTAGGGAACGCTGGTGCAGTACAATGGAAAGCCAATTCCAGGTTAGGAAAGGCCAATGCATTACAATGGTAAGCCAACTCAAGGTTAGGGAACACCCTTGCATTACAAATATAGGAAACCATTTCGATGTTAGGAAAGTTGCCGTTGCAAGTCAAAGAAAGCCATATTGCAGCACATAGAAAAATGATGACAAAATACCAACTTACCTTTCTCTCATCGCCATTCATATTCTCCAAAACATTAACAAATCTTATATATCCTGGGCTCTCCCTAGTAAAGCCATACTTGGGTTCAGTATAGTTTAATACGTCTTCTCTAGTCCATTCAGGCACATGCTCTCCACTCATCATCAGCTGGAGTTCCTCTGGAGAGAAGATTCGAAGCTTTTCCATGGGGAACACCTGGTTGAAACCGGCTTTAAATGCATCCATTTGTTTTCTTATACCAGAGTATAGACACATGTCGGTCATGAGCTCGATGTAGGTCTCCGCATTGTCTAACGTCAGAAGCTGATGATAGAATAATATAGTTGATTAATTAAGAGGAGGGATAGCCTGGGGCATGACACTTCGTTACTAGAGTACTTCTTGTGTGCTTCTGAAAAATCACGCCAAGGTTCTGATACCGAACTGAGGACATTTTTGGAGTCGATTACAGTGCGCAAAATTACTGCTGAGCCAATCAGAACGCTTGGGCACACCACGGTCACGGTCACGCCACTGCACGCATGTACGTTTTATACTAGATTTGATGACAATTCCTTATCTTTATTCTTGACGAAAACATCCGCAACCCTGTGTATGTGTCTCACATTAGAACAGAATTCGCGTAATTGTGAAATGGCATGAACGGTCCTTTCAACCAATCACACCACATGAGCGAAAGTGTTCGGACACAGCAAGGCAAGTCCGTATCGTGAGTTTTTTTAGTCATACGAAATCTGCTCTAAGAATATCCAAGGCATATAAATTATTCCCTACTTACCACTTCTTCACCATGTGGAATAAGATCAACAGCTTCGAAGCCATAAACCTTTGATGAAGGTAGGTACTGGAATGTTAATCTGTGAAAAGAAATTAAACAGAGAATAATATAAGATCCCCGTGCTGTGAAGGTAAGTGTGAAAAAACCAAAGTCTATATTAATGCGGTTATACGGCCAACAAAGTGGTGCAACTTGGCGCGCAACATTGTTTCGTTGCAAGATGATGGTGAAGATGATTGATGGTGAAGACGATGACGAAGATGATGATAATGACCATGAATGATGAATGACAATGATGATAACAATGATGACGATGACAATAATGATGATGACAATAATGATTGGTTTATGTGAACTCAAAGGAACAATAGCTTCACATTACAAAGCTAATCTATCTATTCGAATCCCCCCAGTTGTACATTACCCTAGATCCTCAAGATGACACTCGATGCCATTCGTCTTCAACTTCAGATTCTGTACTTTCGCCTTCTTCTCACTGTTCGAGAGAGTATCATCCTTCAGGATCTCGCTGCGTCTATTCACAACTTCCTTAAGGCTATCAAGGAACTTAGTCCTGAGTGGATCGATGTTCGATAACTCATTATCAATCAGACCAGTGAACCAACAAGGTTCAGGTACAGGAACAGAAACATCCTCGACACTCTCTTTCGTCTTCTTGAGTTCAGACTCTTCTTCTTTCAAGAGTTCTTCGTCCTTAATCAGCTCGTCTTCTTTCGAGAAATGCGAGTCTAGTTTGTTGATAGCGTTTTGATTTTCCTCAAGGCTTGGCTGGTCTAGCTCGTTGGTGATGTCAGATGACCCCCCACCCCACCCCTGAGAGCAGATAGATTCACCCAAGTTGATCGTACTGGGACAAGTGTCGAATGATGTCAGTCCCAGCTGGTCTTTACTGACACTTCCACCGGAGCACAACAGACGTAGGAAGGGTAAAGATAATGGAATATCAACTAGTCGGTTGTCCTGCAGACATTTGGCAAGAAAGATTCCCAGCAAGGAGAATAATGAAACAACTCGTTCGGTGTCAGGGATGTCCTGTGGTAGGGGTGCAGGGAATAAACCACCTGGTTGTTGGACGTAGTACCCTCTAGGACGTACACCATGACCAATGTCAACCTGTCACACGGGTAAAATCATTAATTGTCAGTACGGGAACCCTGTGTTGGTTGATATCTGTAAAGTCTTGGATACTGATCCCATAATGTTGCAATTTCGTTGAGGATGTTTCCCCCCGGGTAGCATGGTGGGGTGAGAGAAGAGGGATGGGTGGGGTGAGAGAAGAGGGACGGGTGTGATTGCAGGTGGTCAGGGTTAGAGAGGAGAGGGATGGGTTTGTGTGCAGGGGGCGGGGTCATAGTGCAATCAGATGTTACATGTCATAGCGTTAGACAAGAATCTTGACACTGACTAACCTCTTTAATGGAGCCATCTTGAGCGTCATCATCACACGCCCACATTCCTAAGCTCTTTTTCTGGAGCTCAGCAGCAAGAAGAGCATAGAACTCTAGTGAAGGTCCCAGACCGGTGCCTTCCTCACCTTCAAACTCGATCTGAGGAAAACAAATTGCAAAGTTTAACCAGTTTCTAAGAACAGCAAGACAGAAAGATGGTCAGTGAGACAGACAATCGTATACTCAGAGGGTCAGACAGACAGACAATCGTACACTCAGAGGGTCAGACAGACAGACATAGAGACAGACAGATGGACAGACAGACGGACGGACAATCAGACAGACAAACAGATCGACAGATGGACAGACAGACAGAAGGATATTAAAGAAAAATTAAAGCTGAAAGAAATAATCAAAGTAGTTGATGACTTACCTCTAGGATTGATTTTCTACTGGCATGATATCGTAAGACAGCCACTGCCCAGTCAAAGAACTAAAAGCACAAAAATATCATTACAAAATTACCACCAACACCAACATCAAACTCAGTCTGAGATTTTGGCTTCGGTCAATCAATAATTTTCTAAATCAGTCTGTTAGAAATTTAAAAACCCAGGTGTTTGGAATTATAGCAAGTTGTCTGGAAGAAATGCATAATTATGAAAATAGCCAGAGGCTGGAGCTTTTCAAAAACGGGTTTTATGTTGCGCTGTCAAGATTCCCATGTGAAATCATCTTGATGTAACGATGTTGAACGTAACGAATGTTGCTTGAGGGGAGTGCCACCGTTTTTGACATCTTACCTTCTCTCCTCTTGGTACTCGAACTCTCTCGTGTTTTAACCGTCCAATCTTAAACTCATGAGAATCATCTCGTCTAAAGGTGGGCGCGCGGGTTCTTTCAACGGCGGTCTCTCGTTTATTCTGGAGCCAAACTATAGCACTAGGTAAATAAAGGAAGACAAATAGGTAAGAGATGCATAAACGAACTGGCGATGGAACGACTTCACAAGAACTCGCAATGTTTTTTCATCTTATGCGCAACATACAAATAAAAAAAACTATCAGTTAAATGAGCGAATAAGAACGGGAGAGAGGGACAGAATGGAAGGAAGGAGGGAGGGAGGGAGAAAGGGAGGAAGGTAGGGAGAAAGGGAGAGAGGGAGGGAGAGAGGGAGGGAAGGAAGCACTTACCGTGAACAGCCAAACGCTGAGCAGGAGAAGTAGAGTTGTCTAGTCTCAAAAGCGAATAACATGGGACACGTTGAAGTAAGGTGTTCACACCAGTCAGGTATGGCATTACTCGATACTATTAAAGGATCCTAAAAAGAATAAGATAAAAAAACAACATAAACACCTGTGTTACATCTCACTGTCTTGGGCAAACAAACCTACCATTATCTGTTGCATCAGTTTAGTGGTTAGTTTGTTACTGATGAAGTCCTCAGGTCCAACCATGAATCCAAACTTATTCTCATCTGAAATAATAACAAAATGGAAAGGTCAAACAGGCATTCTGCAAGGCACAAGGCACGGCACGGAAATGACTACATCCTATTAACCAATCACAGCGCGCGATGTCATTGCTCAGCCAATGAAAATGCTCAGACACAGTTCCGTGTCCATCACGGCATCCACAGCATGTCCGCTCTGTGAGTTTTCATAGGTCATACGAGATTTTTTCCACTTACCGTCTTCCCCAAAGTGTTGAGTTGAAGATGTAGATAAGGCAGTGAGTTGTCTAAGTAGCTGTAGGATATCAGACACAGGCCCCAGATCGTCCTTGGGGCTTGTTATACCTGAACCACCTGCCGCCATCCTCTCATATCTTGTATGCATTGGACTGGTAACAGAGCCGGTTGGGGTGGACTCGAGATTCTTGAGGAACTCCTATCAAACGATAAAATAAGTTAGAAGAGGGACAATTAGGGTTCATTACTCCAGTTTTCAATCTCTGTTGCTCAGGGTTAACCTCTTTTTGTCGTGTAGAAAATTCATTGAAATCAGTGCATTCTTTACTTCACTGTTGGAATTTGTGAATATTTTGAGTCTGAAGTGAGGCTAACCCTGAGTAAATGAGTCTGTAATTAAGGAACAGTGGTATTTTATGGATTCGAAAAAGGGGTATTGTTGTAGTTTTAAAAAAAAGGTGAAGTAAAAATACGATATACCTTATAGGCAGCAACTAACTGTGAACAGTTTCTGTTCTTCCTAGTACTTTTTGGTGTGCCAGTGAGCTTCCATCTTCTGAGGAAGGCAGCGTCTGCATGCTGTTGGAGGAATGCTACTACTTCTGACTTGGGGAGTTCATCTGAACCTAAGTAGTGCTCCACATAAGTTGCAGTCCATTGCACCTGTACGTTAGGGAGAAAGAACTTCATAAATACATAATTGAGCTCATTTGGGATATAATTGGTGATGATGATGACGATGATCATGGTTACGAGACAATGATTATATGGTTAGGTAACGATGGTGACGATGAGTATGGCTATGATGATTGATGATGAACGATAAAAATAGTTAGAGTATATCCAATTGTCAAAATGGAGTTACAGAAAATAGAGTTTGCATTTATTCTCTCATACATTTTTACTAACTATTTCTGGGTTAAAAATATTGAACTAAAAATGATGATGATGATAACGATGATAATGATGATGATGCATGTCTACGCTATAATTCCAGTCATCTGGGTTTCTGGCTTCTGCAAATTAACTTTTGATCGAAGGAAGCTAAAAACCCAGACATCTTGGGCTGTGTTGGTTGCGTAATTATAAAAACGGTCGTAACGATAGTATTTTCATTTCTGACCTGGTTAAACCTCTACTTACAGGTGTTTCGTGCTCTTTTTTGATCTTCTCCTTTTCCTGCAGGTTCTGTTCACCCTTCTGAACTTCTCGATAAGTTATTCTGTAAAAAAAGCATCATGTGAGCAAATTCTCACCCATCCATGGCATAGTGTTCAGGGAAGAACGAGAGGATAATGGCTGGGTACAAATGCAGTATGAGTGATGTGAAGTTAAGCAGCAAAAGGTCACAAAAATATGGGATTTTCCCAAACTTTGTCTGCAGGTTTTTCCAGCATATTTTTTCTATGCTGACATTATTTACATGAATGAAATGCATTTCAAGCCCCGGGGGGGGGGGGGGGGGTACTCCCTATAATGGACTATACGGGGATGCTCAGCCCGAAAGGGGTAGTTTTTTTCAGGCCGCACTTATAGAAAAGGGGTGGAAATTTGTGAGTTTTGGCATAAAAAAGGGGTATCTTTTTGCTGAAATTTGGTATAGGAAAGGGTAAGGGGTCGAGAGTCCGGGCGGAGCATCCCCGTATGAAACGACCTGAAGTACCTCCCAGGGATTTCAAGCTTGGTAAGCAACACGCAATATGCAACATGCAGCATGCAACAAGCAACAAAATCTTGATCATCAACTGTCTTTAAAATAGCTGTTTCACTATAACTCCCCCTTGAAAAATTCAGGATTATTTTCATTTTTTTACTTTTCCTCCTGTTTCCCCTCCACTCCCCCACCCCACCCCACCCCATCCCTGCAAGAAGGTACAGATGCACAAAGGTATCCTTTATCTAAATTTACATACATGTAGGTTGGTTCCCAGACTCGTCTGATTCTTTCTGTCTTGGTGCCACCTAAGGTTAGTGCTACACGTTGAACGTAAGAGAAGATGGTAGCTGATGGGTTACTTAATGGAATCTCTATATCTGGAAGCTGAAACACATGAATAAACAACTTGAGCTCATTAGGTAGCTCACCGTACAGAGGCACTGCACATGCAGTATTATCACATGAAACTAGCATCGGTGATTGTACATGTATTATCGAGAAAAAAGAAAACGCGTGCGTGCGGTGTGAAGTCATAAAGCACGCTGGGATTGGCAGTACACGAGAGAAGAGTTAGGAGAAATCAGAAAGCGAGATTAATGTCATTATTTTATAAACACTTTATAAAACTGATTTCGACCAGACTGATTTCGACCAGACTGATTTGAACCAGACTGATTTCAGTCAACTAGTTGCGGCTGTAAAATTCATTCTGGTCCGCTAAAAGGGACAATGTCACGAAGATGCTTGTCTAGTGTGACCCAAGTTTTAGGAAGAGCGAAAGAATGAACATAACCTACCCCTAATGATGATGGTCCTCTGATAGTCAATGTAAGCTTAGGCGGCTGAGGTGCTATTTCTTCTGTTGTTGGTTCCTCTTTGGTACCTATTAAACAGTCACATCAGTCACATCAATACTACTATATTGCCAGTATAAGAAATCTAATAGAGAATTCTATGAAGAAGCTGGGAGAGCAGATTTTGTAAGAATGCGCAAGGTCACGGCATGGTCACGGTACAGAGTGACAGCTCCCATTAAACCAATCACAACAGCTGCACACAAGGCTACTGAGCATCCAATCAAAATGCTTGGACACGGCATGACATGCTCTGCGCTGTAAATCTTTTTTGGTGCTTAATGTTTTCCCAATTTAGACCACCTGTCATTCTCTTGAGAATAAGATTCTTTGTTTGAGTTGTATCTATATTGATGTGTTTTCTCATGCGCAACCGTTAAACAAAGAAATGATATTCAAGAGAATGACACGTGGTCTGAAATGGGAAAACATTACAGCCAAGGTAAAGAGGTATATGTATGTAGAGTAGAAGAGTTCTACATCATGATGTAATGTATATCTTACCAGGTCGAGGAACTTCAACGTCTTGGGTCTGTTGTACGTTAGTTCTACCAGGTCGTGGATCAAACGCAGGGACAAGGGCAGAAAACTGTCTTTTCAACACATACTCATCATCCCACATCCTTCTACGAGTACCTGGCCTTTCTGGCTCTTCCGTCATCTTAACAATAAGAAAAAAGTTGTATTTTTGTTGCGCAACATGTTTCTTTTGATCCACTCATTCATTTATTAACTCCGCTAAAACGCACACACAGCGCTCATTTCTATTATAATACCGCTCTTTTCCTAGGAGTCCAAAAGCGCTGTACCAAGAAGTAACTCACTCCTGTATCAATGTAACTCATTCCACAAATTCAAAAACCTGATATCAAAGTAGCTATCCAAAATATTACAGCACTTCCCTATTACGCACGCGAATTGCATTGCGACAAAATAAGGTTTTGTTGGACGTCAGTCAAAGCGTTTCCATGACATTGTCAGAGGTACGTTATCAAGGTTATCAAGTTATCAAGGCACGTGCCACGTTGAATGTTGTGGAAACGCCTTGCTTGACGTCCATGCATCATTTCGACACCTCGTCTCTATTATTTTGTCTATATTAGCGAGGTGTAGGGGTTGGGAAAGCATACTTACATCTTCATAATCATCCTCATTTTCTTCATCATTCTCTTCATCATCGTCATCATCCTCCTCATCTTCTTCGTCAGGTTCATGCAGGTCATCACCGTCTTCAAGGTCTGCCAGAAGTCCAGACGAACGCACAGCTTCGTAAACTTCTGCTTCGATATCAGACGCACGTGATATACCTCCAGCTTGTGCACTGGCTGAGCTTTGTACCATGCTCAGTAGACTAAATATCAAAGAGATAAAGAACCAGCAATTACTTACTACTATCAACAAACTTGCACTAAAGGGAAATCTGTTTGACATTTCCCGACCCAATTTTACTCTCACAGAGAAGAGTTGGAAATATTTGGTAAAAAATCTGGCCCACTTTATAATAAAACTGCTGTGCAAGTATTATAGTGAAAGAAATATAAGGTTCCTGCTACCCAGAGCAAGTGTGCAAAGGAGTATTTTGTGCAGAGTCTTGTTGCGTACAATGGATATCTGCTCCTCAAAACAATTCTACAACAACATTTCATTTTGGATGAAGCCTCGCATTCTGTTAATAACCAATTGTAAACTTCGTAACAATAAGATGTAACAAAACGATGTACACAGAAGAATATGATATTATGTAAGAATGATCTGCATAAAGTTTAAGAAGCATATGTAAGGATGAATGCTGTGGTAATGGTATAGGAACGATGGATAGATGGATGATAACACATAAGACAACAATCAAAGTGCTTGCAAGTGTCACAGCTAACCCGCCCACCCATACACGACTTCCACGCACCTCTCTATATCAGACATGTGCCGTAGTGTAACAGTGGGTGTGTGGCTGGCCGTACTGCAAGCCATGCTAAGCAAACTAGAAATATAGTAATTAAAAACAGTTATACAATATAGGGGAATTCATGGAGTCAGTTAATAAATGAATAAAAAATCTGGTGGCTATCAAACCTGTGGCCCTCATTCCATAATCAAATTGAAAATTAGAAGTTGATTTTTGTGGAGGGAGGAAGAGAGTACTTTTAGGTGAGACAGGAAACAATGCACACTTAGTTATTTCGGTCATATATAGAACAACACATGTAGCTCAACACTGTGCTTACATACGTTTCTGAACTATCAAAGTAATATTGTAAGTGACCACTATTAAGTCCTCTCAGCAAAACACATCTGATCTTTAGTAGCCTTACCCCATGTGGAGGCAATATTTTGTCCCCCTCCAAACATACTTAAAGTATTTCCTCGAATAAGCGCCGTCCATTTAAGGCACGAAAAAGGGCCACGGCGCTTATTCGAGGAAATACGGGATAGCGAAAAGTGGTAGTTGATACAGTACCTCTTAGCTGAACTAACGGCCACAGATAGATTACTAATGGAGTTCTCTATGCTGCTAGGATTGGTAGTGCTGGTAGCAGGTTCCATCACCTGAGTCATGGGCTCATCTGCTGTAACTACTGAGAACTCAGCTTCTTCACTCATCATCAGGTTCCCAGGAGATGATGGCGGGAGAATTTTGTCATACTCGCTATTGAAACCAGCCTGAAAAAAATGCAGATATATATAATGAAATATAAGAATTTGAGAATATTCTTCATCATGCAAAAACATGTAAACATTTGTAACAAATGTCAAGTGTCCATGGCAGTTGCCAGCCATGATGACCAGCCAACTTAGTTATAGCTCCGTCATACTTTGTTTCTGGCTCAACATTATTGGTCAAAATGATTTGGCAAAGATTTGACAAACAAGTTCCAATTCTGGCTGGACATTGTCCAATGACCAACTGTTATTTCAAGCCCTGCACATCACACAAGTGGTTTTAGTGTCTTTACAGTGTATATACCTCATAACATAGTCTCTTAACTACATGATATGTATGATATGCTAACATGCCATGCATGTCCGTAGAAGAGTGTTTGCTTACCTGTGGAGTTGGCGAATCAAGTGGGACTTCCCTATCAAGTTCAAGAGAGACCCCATCATCAGGAGCCCCATGACCGCTGAAGATCTCCGCCATTGCTGCTGATACTGCCTCACTTTCACTCCCCTCCAACACCACAGGGGTTATAGATGACCCCTCCTCTTGTTGAGCAGCCATATTAGCAGCTCCAGATTCACTCCTTGGAGATACATCCCTGCTGGAGCCTGAGTCTGATAGACATGCTGGATCAGCAGTATTGGGTCTGTCCTGCATCACCACAAGGGTTGAGGTTGCTTGGCTTGTAGATGATGAGGATCCCTCTACAAGTTTGAGATCAAATATCCTATCAGTTCCCATACAACACATCTTTTGTTCACAAAAATGCAAACACTGATTATTATGATTACTTGGAAAGAATGTCCTCACTCTGCTATTTAGTGAAAAGACCTCATCGGCTTGGGTCTAATGTTGTACCATTTCAGACCATGTGTCATTCCCCAGGGTATCATTTCATTGTTAAAGGTTGCGCATGAGAAGATACATGAATATGGATACAACTCAAACAAAGAATCTTATTCTCAAGACAATGACATGTGGTCTGAAATGGGACAACATTACACCCAAGCCAATGAGGTCTATTACCCTGGGTACCAGAGGAAGTTTTCTCCTGCATATAAGAGCTGGGTAAAACATCACTCTGGGTACCCTTAGTACCTTGGGTACTAAGTGAAATCATATTAAAAAGATCCCAGTTCAATATCTAAGTTGTTCCATTCAAATTCAAATCTGCTCTAAAAATCCTAGCATTCTGTAGCTCACCAGTGACGAGACCCTCTGCTGAAGCAGGACCATCCTGATCTTTCCACTTCCAGTCCCTTCCTCGTACCACCTTGCTGCCTACTCGAAGGTTTCTTAGCATCTGGGACCTGACGAGGCGTCGTTGTCGTCGTGGGGAAGCATCCATGTCGCGGGATTTTCCAGGATATAGAGACCAACATGGTTTGAGTGAGCGACTTTGCGCGTCTTGGAGGGTTTTGGATTGTTGATGTTCAGTGACTTAATAAGGAAGTGGAAATAAATAATTAGCAAAGTAATAGATAGATGATGATCATGATGATGGTGATGAACATGATGATGATGAGCATCTTGATGGGTTGAGGGTTTTGGATTGTTGATGTTCAGTCACTTAGTGAGGAAGTGGAAATAAATAATTAGCAAAGTAATAAATGGATGATGAGCATGATGATGATGATACATGATGATGATGATGAGCATGATGATGATGAGCATGATGATGATGATGAGCATGATGTGATGATGATGATGGCGATGAGCATGATGTGATGATGATGATGATGATGATGAGCATGATGTGATGATGATGATGAGCATGATGTGATGATGATGATGATGATGATGAGCATGATGTGATGATGATGATGATGATGATGATGATGATGAACATGATGATAGTGATGATGATGATGATGATACATTACAATTGTAGATGAATATCACTGGGCATTGATGAATTGATGATGACAGTTTTGAGGATGGTAAAATCATCATCATCATCATCATTAATTATATCATCATCAGCATCATCATTATCATCATCAGTGCATCATCATCATGGTGGTGAGATTTATTATCTTGAAACACAGTATTTCCTGATAATTGCTTTTTGATTCTTTTCTGTCCCTGAACTCACCTAGTGCCTCATCCACTGCTCCCACCACAGTGCCGTAGATCTCCAATCCTGATAACGACAAATAATGTGTCTGTCCACTAGCATTCTTCCCAGCCTGCTGGAGCCGGAAGTGACGCCAACCTTCTTCATCTTCAGGAGGTTCTATAGGCCAAGACGCTGTGGAACTGCAATAGAGAAGAAAAAAAGAAACTATTTTCATAAAATATCTCTATAAAGGATGAGGTATAGCCACCATGCGTCACATGAAAACACAAAAAAAGAATTTGTGGGAAAAATGTGCTGGATGGCAAGAGCATACTAGTCAATACATTCCCATACAAATCCTTATGAAATATTCAATTTCACATTCAATGTCATTTCTCCCTATAGTACCCTTGCAGTACATCGGAATACAGCTCAATTTGGAGGAAAAAACAATAGGTTTCAATTCTCAGTCCTGAAATTGAAATTCTTTTCTTTTGTCTTCCAAATTAAGCTGCTTTGAGGTCACATGAAAGGCATGTGAAAGGTCATGTGAAAGGGGTCAGCTCAATAGTCAGCATCATGAGCTGAAATCTTCCCTTTCACTAATATTGAGGTGCTCTTTTCATTTCTGGAGTTTATTTTGACATAACTCCTTGATTTAAGGGCGTAGGGTTACATGACCTGTGCAAGTCGTCCCATGCTTACCCAGGTTCATTTAATGAGCTGTCATCAGTGTGAGTATGCAGAGTGATCCAATTCTTGCCATCCTTGCTGGCCTGAAATAACCAGTTTCGCAAGGCGGATCTGAAAGAAAACAAAATCAGATGATGAATTTGCATCTAATCATCACATCAATTTAGTTATTCCAAATGGGTCAAGTCCAGCTGAATTCTTAAAAAGGAAAATTTATTTCAAACTTGTTTTGTACTCACCTGCCATAACCTCTTGCATGGCGAAGAGTGTAGCAAGATGGTCGAACCCAAAGACCAAGGTCAACTGAGAACCATGAGTTCCTAATTGAATAACGAATCAAAACTTTTAATATGACAATTCCAGTACAATTTGCCTTACTTGGGCTACCCTAGCCTTCATGTATCAAGGTATCTCTAGGTAACTGGGACCATAAGATCAAATGAAACTTAATGATTGATTCTTGATTATGAAAATTCTACAACCACACAGATGACAGCTGAAATATGTCAGACAAACACAAATGGAGAGACAAACATACAGAATCATAGACAAAAATACAGACAGACAGACAAACAGATTGGTAAACACAAGAACAGATGGACAGACAGAGAGAATCAAGGACAGAAATCCAGACAGACACTTAACATATAGACTTACTTGTCGTCATTAGTGTGGCAGTTTAATGCTGCAGACTCTCTACTCAGGATATCTTCCAGTTTTCCATAAGGTAAGGTTTTGCCTTCGGAAGAGCTCACTACAACCAGACCAACAGAGGCAGGGTTTGTCCAGTCAGGAATTGTTTTCCCATTCGTTCCAATCCAATAGATTATCCCATTTTCATCAAAATCACCTGTCTGGGTCAAGGTTACTTTTTGACCAGCCTTGATACGTCGAGTGAAGTTGAAAGTGGAACGATCATAATCATACCATTGCTTAGCAACCTGGGAAAATAAATAAAATATATATTAATCAGAATTATTTGCAAATAAAAATGACAAAGGAGAAGGGGTGAGTAAAGCCTTGTCAATCCTGCATTTCAGTGTCTCATTTGTAATTTGTTTTTGCATTTTATGGATAAATAAATAATTTCAAACTATTGTAAGTTTGCCTGTGTGCCATGCTATAAAGGTGTACAAAGCAGAGAGCATTTCAGTTCTGCAACATAGAAAACTCCAGTTATGGCAACTTTCTCCTGTTTTGGCTTTAGTCCATCAAATTTATAACAGTCCAAGAAAGTAAATTTTTAATTGATGGAAGCCAAAAACCCAAATGTCTGGAAGTAGTGGAGATCACAGAAACAAGGAAAAAGATCTAACATACCATTTTGAGAAGATATCTCTCTAAAGCACCAACAGTTGTTAATGGTTCCATTTTCAAGGTTCTTCCAGTTCTATCTATCAGGGAGGCTTCTCCTGGTGCTCTTTCCAACTGGAATCTGAGGCGTTTGGTCAAAACCTGCACAAAATAAATTGAAATGTTAGGGTTTGGCTTGAAATAAGGGCCGGTCATTGGACAATGTCCAGCTGGAATTGGAGCCTGTCCAGTCCAATCTTTGCCTTCCTGGTCATTTTGGAAAAAAACATGAATATTCTACACAAAAGTGAAGCTAACCCTGAGCAACAGAGTAAGTTTTAGAAACTATTTGATGCTATTTTTGGCCATTTCAACCCTTCCCTTAAATCTACCTACATGTAGTATGACAATACATGATGCTAAAGAATAAAAGGATGCATACCTGTAATCCTGAGCCAGGACAGTCATAAGTATAGACTGGTAGTTTCTCGGCTGACTCAAGTACAGCCACAAGCTTCTTTACCAGGATTGTTGCAGGGGTTATATCTGTGACACTAAAATCAAACAAATGTGCAAAGGTTAGAAGTTTGAAAAACAACTGATTGGAAGATATAAGTGCATCTATATATACATGTATTTCTTCATATTTCACAATATGATAGAGTTATATGAATCCCATGAACCTTGTTACTAGGCCTGCTTCACTAGTGTAGGGTAAGCATTGACTCTCATGTGCTATCAGCCCAAGGGTATTTTATTGCTTGTTATCAAATAGCTGAATGAATGTCATGAACTTCATTAACAAACTTTCAGTGAAGGGCAAATACTGCTGATCATGTGTTATTAACCAGAGAGTATTCTGTTGCTTGTTACAGTATCAATTAGCTGAATGAATCTCATGAATCTCATTCCCAGCCTTCAATGAAGGGCAAACACTGCCCTTCATGCTCAATCATCCTTAAACATTTCCACTGAAAATCTTGCTGTTCATCTGACAAAAATCATGTAGGAAACTAGAAATGACATCTAATAATAGGAACCTATCCTGTACCTTTCTTTGCTGAGATGTTCTTCGTTCTCACCAAATGCTTGTTTGAACACTTGTGCTCTTTCTCGAACCAGTTTTGCTTTGTTTCCTAATGTTTGATCAGTCTGCAGGGATGTAACATTTTGAATTATTTGATAATACTAAACACTCTGTCTGACTAAGCAGGTTTACTGAGAGAATGATTAAGGAAGTGAAGGGGGCGTAGAGTAGTGCTCTCAATATACTAACCACATTCAAGCAGTTCAGCAATGCAGTAACCAGTCCAGTAGTTTGGAGTTCATAAGAAGACACAGTATTGTCTTCCTTGAATAACTGCAACAACTCCTGCAGAGAACTGCACATCAGGTCTTTCCATTTCTCTTCACCACTTTCATTCTGGATAAAAAAAACCATAAGCATTAATCCATGTTGCAGATTTAATTAAATGAAAAATGGACAAAATATATGACAAGTGATAAGAAAGGAGAATGCACCAACACTAGAGAAACCATGCTAAGAATACAGTCAGTTATGATAGAAATCAATACTTGTACTCAATTATAGTTTTAAAATTAATACTCACTAAGGCCCTGTTTTCTTGAGAAAGAGCTGCGTCATTCAAATGTTCCACAATCTCATGCAACCTTGTCACAACTTCCCTAGGTGTGGCATGCGAACTCTGCAGGTACTTGTCCTGAATCTCTGTTGCCAAGTTCTTTACCTTCTGCTTCTGTGCTTCAACCTTTGACACAAACCTCTTACCTCGCTTACCAGACCACCCAGCAACAAACTCTGGCCCAAGTGATGTTTCAGCGCTGAAGGTATGCTTTGTTCCTCTGTTAGACTCAAACAAAAACCCTGCAAGATCCTCTCGGAGAATTGTAGCTTGTTGGCCATCAGAGTTATTGATTGTCATATCTTTTTCTTTGGAGCAATTTAAGAACCAGTTACCGATGGATAATCTTGCTGGTCCAGGTGAAGAAAGAATAGGCTGACTTGGTGTGCCAAGCTTGACTTGTCCGCGAGCTCGCTGTAGCTTTTCCAGAAACTCTCCTCTGCTTTCTACAAACAAAAGTCCCCATATTTATATTTCTATATTGAAACAGATTAAATTATAGTATCTACAAAAAAACAAAAAATATTTAATGCCCTTTCAATTTGTTTTTTTTGTTTGTTTCACAGAGGGAGGAAAATGTGAGATTCTGGAGAAAAACCCTTGAATCAAGGAGAAGACCTACCAAAGTCAACTCAAATGTTATGCCAAGTCCAGGAATCAAATATAGCCACCCTTCATTCCCAAAGGAAAGGCTATTGTAGGAATTGTAGGAGTAAAAGCAGATCTTCTACAAGGTCTTGAATCAAGGGATGGACCTAATAATCTCTGCTAACAAGTCCAGGAATCAAATATAGCCACCCTTCATTCCCAAAGGAAAGGCCATTTTAGGAATTAGTTGTGAGTAAAAGCAGATCTTACATAAGCTCTTAAATCAAGGGAGGGACCAAACAATCTCTGCTAACGAGTCCAGGAATTGAACCTGAGACCCCAAAGGTGAGAGGCCTGCAAGTGCACTTCCACCACACCTTATGTATGACATGGTGATGTTGAGCCCAGAAATCAAACCCAAGACCCCAGAGGTGAGAGGCAAGTGCACTACCACTACACCACCCTTGATTCCCTAATGTATGTGATGTTGAGTCCAGGAATCAAACCCAAGACCCCAGAAGTTAGAGGCAAGTGCACTACCACTACACCACCCTTGATTCCCTAATGTATGTGATGTTGAGTCCAGGAATCAAACCCAAGACCCCACCAAGACACCACCCCTCATTTCTAAAGGCAATGTCTATTGTTGCAGGAATTTTGAATATAACAAATCTTACACAAGGTGCAGAATCTATAGATAACCTTACCTGATGAATCTGATCCTCCTTCAGGACTACCACTAGAATACATGGTAGCTAACTTGCAGTCAAGAATGAATCTGAACCAACCATTACTACCATTAGACAGCTCAATGGCACAAGACTCATTCCATAAGTATAGGCAGTCTCTACTGCGCACTATACACCAGTCATTCCAGTGGTATGGTTTACCCTGCTCTAGTTCACTGGCATCTTCCTGGACTGGTTCATCTTCCTGGAATGTACAGAACATGAAACACATAATTTAGTTGTTACTGGAAAAACTTGTTATTTTATTGATACCCTGAAACAATCTCTGGGCTGATCAAAGTCAGGGCACAGCTAACTCACAGACAGAACACCCCTGAAACAACTTCCTGGCTGATCAAAGTCAAGACATGGCTTACTCCCAGATTGAACCCTGAAACAACCTCTAGGCTGATCAAAGTCAGGTCACGGATAACTCAAACCCTGAAACAACCTCTGGACTCATCTAAGTCAGAGCACGGCTAACTCACAGATCGAATCCTGAAACAACCTCTGGTCTGATCAAAGACAGAGCAAAGCTAACTTATGGATCAAATTCAGTGAAAGTACCTTCTCAAGCTTGGTTTTCTGTTGTTCCTCCTCTTCTTCCTGGACACCATCATTAAGACCTGCTAGTTCAGAAACATGGTTGATGACACCAAGTCTTGCAAAGTGACTAATGAACTCATCAGGGCATTTCTCACAAATGTCTTGTATCATTTGTAATGCTGTAAGGTGTCCATCATCATCCTCCTATGAAAAAGTAATCCAAATTAAGTCTCTAAGAATTTACAGTAAATAGGATTATATACTTTTATGATGAAAACAATGCATCTAAACTTTGGCTAGTCAATCTAATCAGAGACCATCAAGAAACAATAGCATTTCAACATTGAGTCCATCCGATGCAACAAAATTATTCTAATTCCCAAATGGTCACAAACTACTTGTGTTGTCAATGTTTCTGTTTGGCTCAAATACCCAAATTTGGAATGCATTGCTTTCATTCTACATTTTAATTGGTTCTTGAGTTCACATTGTCTTCCAGGTGTCCGGAGCACGTACGAACTGTCCGATCACAGCGCCCTTTGATGCTTAGCCAAGCGGCCCTTGCTCCAAGTCTCTTCCCAATACAAAAACACGCGTTTCAAAGAATTTAGAGAAAAAAAGTTGAAGTATACGTGTTGTTCAAAAAATTAAAGTAAATCTTTGTGATCCATCTCCTGAAATTCTGTGAGATATATGACTTTTAAGACTCGGACAAGGGCCCCTTGAATTACAACAACAATCCTTTTCGCGCTTAGTTTTTCGTACAGCTAGTTAGTAGTCACACTGTAAGCTACAAGGTAACTATGGCAACCGTACCTCGTGATCCAAAACCATAGCAAGAACCTCCACAATAAGAGAAGACACATTAGGTAATCGAGAAAGGTCCAGCAGTAATTCTTTGGTAGCGTAATGCATATTTTTGCGAATAAGAGCAAGGGTGGCCTTTCTGATAGACGGCATCATTGTTGACAGATAATTTTTGGCCAAGACGGGTAAAAGGGTTTTTAAGTAGATTGGTGCCATTTCTGGGTCTCCTTTGGTATCTTCTTCCTTTTCTTTCTCTTTTTCTTTCTCTTTTTCCTTTTCTTTTTCTTTCTCCTTGTTTTCGTCAGATGGACCATCTTCTGTTGTTGTTTCTCCTTCAGCTTGTCCTTCAGCAGTGCTTCCACTACTGGCTACTGGGACCATCCATTCACCTACAAGAATGTGAAACATCAAAACATAAATCATATGCATGATGCCAAGGGTTGCCTATACATGTTCCTGAAGATGCCACACTGCCGTGAATTGAGTTTACTTGATGGCTTCTCTCTGAATATCTTTTCTCCGAATTCTTTGGTTTTCCTCCCCAGGAACCTTTTCTATTGACTTGCCTTGGGTTTTGTAATTGACATACCTGGAGATTGCAATATATGGACAACTTCCCTGTGTCCTTCATCATTTCTTTCTCTTGCTTTATCCATAGGTGTTTTGCCATCTTCATCTCGAAGATCAGGGTTAGCACCATGACGTAAAAGTGTCTGAAACAAAGCACAAATTTTGAAAAACATTTTAATAAAAATTCAAGAAAAACTTGTCAAAGAATGAGATACAACTTTGTAATATTTAAGAATAAACCAGAGCTTAAAAGATGAAGACTGATGATGATGGTGATGATGATGATGATTGTGATGAAGACTGATGATGATGGTGATGATGATGATTGTGATGAAGACTGATGATGATGGTGATGATGATGATTGTGATGAAGAGTGATGAAGAGTCATGATGATGGTGATAATGATGATTGTGATGAAGATTGATGATGATGATGATGAAGAATGACGATGATGATAGCAATGATGAAGGTGATGATGATTATTGATGATTAAGCTCAATGATGATGCTTTTTCTGGTGAAGAAAAAGCGAGGAATGTATTTGTACCTTAGCTACAGCAGGTCTACCAAAACAGGCCGCATAATGCAATGATGATGATCTCTGCCCTCTGTTCACATCTGCTCCTCTTTCACACAGATACTCAACCTACATAAATAATATCAAAACAACATAAACAATTTGAAGAATGGAAAATATTAATCATAGCACAGAAAATTCTACTGTGTCACCAAGGAAACTTGTAAACCAAAGTAAAGCAAGAAATAAAGTTCTTTTTGGTATTAAAATCAGAAGAAGACAAAATACTTGAACCATTTCTTACCATTTCTAGGGTTCCAAATGCAGAGGCCCAGTTAAGAAGTGTCTGGCCAACATCATCCATAAAATTCACTTCAAAGCCACCTAAAACGATAAAACAAAAGTTTACACTTAAGTAAGAAGAATCACAAACACCCACAGAGATGTACACACACAGGATGTGGAAAAGGATTTAATCAAAGATAGTTCTTTCTCTTACCATTTTCGATAGCATCAATCAAAGCATCAGTATCCTTGCTCCTTATACAATCAATCAACTGTCTGTGAGATCTTTCACTTGAGCTATCAAATCTTCTTATCCCTGCACCACCCGCTCTTGATAGTGACACGCATGACTTGGGCAGCGCTTGACGCCCTTCAAACAGCAGGACTAAGAGTAGGTCAACAAGACGCATGGTATCTAGAATACATCGTTCATCTCCTTGAAGTGCTTTCTCAATAGCTTCTGGGAGCTCTGATCTTAATAGATCCTACGGAATAAACATTATTTATTATCAATGTATATTATAAACATTTATTTATTATTATTCATTACAGTGCAGACACTTGAATCATGAACACTTGACATTTTTCATAACTATCCAATCAGCACTCTCCATAGAAAAAGGGATCAAACATTTTTAGGCATTATCCAATCACAACAAACGGCATAATTTATGTAATTTAGTAGTTTATAAGTTCACATGAGAAAGTTAAAAATAAACTTCTAAAGATTTTCTGTTGTTTGTTGTGATTGGATGGCACACCTTTGTTTTAACGGAGGGCGCTGATTGGATGGATATGTAAATGTCACAAAAAAAATTGAGCTGTTCATGGTTCGAGTGTCCATACTGTAATTAATTGATTAAAATGAAGTGAAATATTCATTCCTATATTCACCTATAGGTACATGATTATAGAGAAATAATATTCTGAAGTTCTCAACCTATCAGTACACATTTTCTATTATCACCTGGGTAATGATACTAGATAATATATGTTTAAAAACTAAACTTACATGAGTAATAACAGGTGATCCTCTACACAGTGTAGACAGAAGGCTAACAATCGTTGACACAGATGTACTATTGCTTTTAGAGTCAGGAGTAGCACCAGCTGAGCCACTTTTATCTAAATTTGGGCCAGCGGCATTAGCTAGACGTTCAAGAAGCTCTTTAGTCAACCCATGAAGGGCTAGAGGGGCTGGGTCAGTTCCACGCCGAGTAAAGCGGTCAGCCAGTGAAGCAAAGCATCGAAGGGCACCATCTGAAACCTGTTGTGAATCAATTAACATTGTGAGTTGTGTAAGAACAAAACAAGATATGAATAATAAAATAGCTCTTGTAGTAGCTGTATTCCTATCATAGGTATCCCCCTTCAAAGCAGCTTAATTTGGAGGACAAAACAAAAAAATCAATTTCCTGAGAATTCAAAAAAACCTATTGTTTTGTCCTGCAAATGGAGTCGCATTCCAACATGCTGCAAGCTGTGTAATAAGATTATATAATGACTTACGTAGTGATCTTCATGCTTTAAGAGAGTAGACAATGACTTGACACATGTTTCTAGATTTGGATCTTGTGGCTCCATTTTACCACATAGCCTCGAGACAACATTCATTGCAGAATGAAGTGTGTCCTTGTGAACAGAATTACCAAACTCACGGATGAAAGTAAGAGCACATTGCAATCCACCAGCCTCAAATACCGCTCCTGCTTCTCGAGTACAAATCAACTCAAGAACCTAATTACAAAAAAATATTCTTAATTCTTGAGTTATTTTTGTCCAAACACTAACAATTGTATAAAAAAATATTTCAAAAGAGGTTGTTGTAGCTAAATGATAAGAGATAGGCAGGCTTGTTGCTAGGAACTTGAAAGGAGGGCTTTGTTTTTCCACCAATCTCAGTTATTGCATCCAGCTTTTATAGCAGAAATTTGCAAATAGAAATGGTAAGGAGGGGAGAGAGAATAGCTGGAATAAATGGTGTTCCTTCTGATTATTCTCATTGATAATACAGAAGTTAATGTTGAGGTATTCAGTGTTGCTTGTAGTCAACAAAGTCATTATTGATTATTCATGTTTGGATGCAAGTCCATAATAACTCCAATAACTTTTTTTTTTAAATAGGTAAAATATAAGAGTATAGACCTCTTTCACTTGACTTCAAAGCAGCTCAATTTGGAAGACAAAACAAAAGAATTTTAATCTCCAGAGAATTGGAATCCTATTATCTTGCCCTCTAAATTGAGCTGCATTCCAAAGTGCTGCAAGGGGTCAATATACACTAGATTATATAATAATAATAATAATACTTTATTTATACTGCGCACATTATCCTAAAGTTCTAAGGCGCCTTACAATAATAATAAAATATAATATAATATATACAAATTTATACTAATAAAAAATGATATTTAGAAGGAAAAAAAAAAAAAAAAAAAAACATTATACCTTGACACACTGCTCTCCTAAGTCCTTGCTTGTCCTTGAAGACAGTTCCACAACTACCAGTCTGTTACAAAGGGCCTTAACAGCCCCTTCAACAGCAACAATACGCCTAGTGCATTCAGCTGATACATCAAGGTAGTATGTAATAGCACGAGCTGTTACTTCTAAGACATTCTCAGGTGCACATTCATCTAGGAATACTCTACATAAGGCTGGAAGAAATGTTCTAGGTGGGCAACTGTGTCAAAAAAAATAAGAGTAAAAACATATTTAAGCATGAACAAAATCATGAGAAGTTGTAACATTCTTTGTAAAGTACGAGAAAAAACATATTCAGTACTAAAGGCAAAATGTTTAATATTTAGACCAGAATCCACTGATCATCATCAGAATACATGATAACACAAGAGCCATTTAATAAAGGTTAAGAGATGATAACTAGCGGTAAGCTAGTGTGGGCTGCTTCAGTGTTTCTAATGAAACAGTTGTGATAAAAAGGTAAATTTTACACTGTAAAAAATAAGTAAGACAGTGATCTTTCTTATTTTCTTACAGTGTAAAATTCACCTTTTTATCACAACTGTTTAATAAAGGTTAGGTGGTTAACCAAAATGTGTTTTTTTAACTTATTTTCATCAGAATATAATGGGGAGGATGTCTCAGCAACGTAGGTGAAACAAACAATAGAACCAAGAAAATATTTTTTTAAGAGGCACACCAGCACAACCAATAATATCACAATAATACCAAGAAGGTACACCTCTTAAAACCTTTCCGCATCATTTAACATTAATTGGTACATCCAATAGAAAAGCCACAATATTCAAAGCATTTTATTCTGAACTTTATTAATTATTAAATTATTTTTACCCACAGTCTGGCTTTTTGTGTCAAATATTAACTGTAACAAGTTCAAGGCCAACAAAATATGACCAGAGGGACTTTTAAAATTGAATTGTTTTTGACAAAAGGCAATATTTGTTTTGTAATCATATCTTACCATACTCTAATGATTTTATATATATATTGAAATTTCAACCAATTAAAATGCTGAATTATATATTAAAAATATTAAAATCGAGAAAATGAAATAGATGTCACAATATTATACCACGTAATGTCGAATTTTTATCAATTAATCACTGAGGACTCTCCAAAAATGGGTATGTCGTGATGAAAAATACCTTAACTATAAGAAGACGTGCTCTCTTCTAAAAATAGAATTGTCTTCAAGCGACCCTTCTTCACGAAAAAATTTATTTGATGGTTGGAGATCTAATAAATTATAGTCGATTTTCCAACTCATTTTTGTTTTAGATACACTGTAATATTATTTTTCAAACACATACATTTTTAAAAAGGTTAAATAAAATGGTAAACATCTTACCTTTCAAAACATCGATCTATGTTGTCTGACATTAACAACAGCATACACAATTGTTCCAACGCGATCAATTGCATATCCCTCTCGTCGCCTTGGCCCATGTTCAGCCATTCTAACAGAGTATCTGGATCCACGTCCACCATTTTCGACACTAAATTCAATGGTCTTGATGAAGAAAAGTAGAAGCACGGAAGCAGAGAAGAGATGTAGACACTTCGAACGTTATGTTGAATTTCACCACGTCCGGTTTCTAAGGCGAGAAAATGCCTTCCTAAAACTCAATCTTTTTCGTCGTAGTTTAACCAATGAGTCCCTGACTTTCAATAATCCTTGTACTTAACAATACAACGTTGAATTCCTCTTTTTCTATGACATAAAACCCTTTTTTAAGTTTCTCCTAAAGCGAAGGTATTTTCCCTTGCCTCGTGTGATGAGGGGAAAACAATCCCAAGTCTTCGTCAAAAGAACACCGTTACCATCCTTAAAAAGCTACCTTTTGATATTAATTTGAAGTAAAATTGTTCTATGATCCTAAATGACTAGGTATGGCTTACAAAAACCATTCTAATTTAAAAAGGAAGGCTAAAAAAGTCCAACCTTTCCTCTACTTCGATTTTTCTTTCCTATCTTTTTTGCTTCGTGTATCACAAAAAAACAGCCTCGTCTTGATGCTAGAACCAGACCTCTTACAAACACTACTTCGCCCTAAACGAGGAAGACTAAGAATAGAGCATGGAAAAGCAACTTCCGGTTCAAGGCGAAAAGCAGTTCTATAAATAATATTTTTACTTTTTCTTAAAGACATAATCTTTTCTTCAAAGTTCTAATTGTTTCAGATGGATTTCAAATCATCGAGAATATTTTTCGTTTTATTTTAGCGGTTATCAGAGCCGGAAATAAGTCACAAATTAAAATTGGAATCCCTGTGTAAACTCATAGTAGACTGGGTTCAGTTAAAATTCTTCTAAGAATTCTTTCAGTGTGCTTGTCTTGCCAAATACTTTCAGCATAAGATTTTCCGCACATTTCCTTCGCCGATTTCCTTTAATTCTACCCTTTTGCATCTAGATAATAATCATTTAAAAATCCATATAAATTTGTAGGCTAAGAGATCGACATAAAGTTGAAAAATCCACTAGAAAATCATTGGTGACAACAAATAAACTTCAACTTTCAAGTCATATTTCCAGTATGGAGAGTTTTTCTGAGCTTCCAAGTTCACCTGATGCAAGCCTTCTTCTCACTAAACGTCGTTGTCCATTTGGGGAATCACCAAGAGAGATGAAAATTTCTGCCTCTGACCTTGAGCATAGAGCACCTGGTACTCACCATGGCCTGAACCATGGGTTGAACTACCAAGATTCTGGTAAGGCCTAGCTCACACTTGTTATCCAAGTGTATACCCCTTTCACATCACTTAAAAGCAGCTCAATTTGGAGGACAAAACAAAATAATTTCAATCTCCTGAGAATAGTCCCTTCAAAGTTCCCTAGCTGCACCATCTTGAAAGGAAGCCATGCCTTTGCATCAAAGTGAGACAAATGGTAAGCTTGCAATGATCGAGACCTTTTTTAAATGCCTTTAACAATTATTCACATATCTCTATCATTGGAAGCTTACCATTCATCTTTCTTTGGTGCAAAAGCACTGCTACCTATAAGCAAAAGCAACAAATGAAAACCTAACATAAGAATAGATTTATGGTTTTCATGCATAAAAGTTTGTAAAACATGATGTTTCAACTGCATCTGTGGCAGTCTTCATCAGACTCTGATCAAGAGTTCTGCCATAGAGTCGACGTAGTTGAAATGTCATGTTTTACAAACTTTTACACATTAAAACCATAAATCTATTTTTATGTTATGAACACCTCACACGAAAGCATCAAGTCTACTAAATGCAGACCTAGTTGTGTGGCTCATTAACATTGGGTGTTTTCCCTATTATAAAAGAGCTATGTACGTAGCTGCCACAAGTTTGTAGATTACCTACATGCTTTTGCTAATACTTGTGTCAATAATTGGTGTAGACAGTTATAACAGGTGGCATATGCTGCTAATGTATCATCTTTCACTGCTGTGAGTCCAGATGTTGTCACTTTTTTGTGCCCTGTGGATGCCACATGTGAGTTTGTTTAATGGGATGTTCTTGCCCTTGCCACAAGGGTTTTTCTCTGGTTTTTCCAATTTTCCTCCCTCCATAAAAATCAACATGTGAGTCGAATGTTGTGTGCATAAAATAGTAAATGTGCTAGTAGTGAATGTGAGTGAAAGCAGGCTCACATAAGAGAAAGCTGCTATCAGTCAGCTCTAACAAATAAAAAGAAAAGATTATTGGTCTTTCCCTTGATTTGAGGGTTTCTTTTCAGATTCTGTAATTGTCCTCCCTCCATAAAAATGATAAATTTCAATAATTAGTAGGTTTCAAAAATTAATAGGTTTTTCTTTACCTTTACTTTGTAGGTAATAGTGCATTTCAAATATTGATGCAGCATAATCAGCAGTTCCAACCAGTGACAGCTCCATCTAACTACACATCTTTTTCCAAATGCTGGGTGTGTGTTAAACAATCAGAAACAATGCCTTGCACATTTTGTGAGCGTCGAGTATGTGAAATGTGCGTGCGTCAGTGTGACAAGTGTTTTGGAGTATTCTGCTCCTGTTGTGCTACTGTCAAATATGATCAGCATGAAGACCGTGCTTTGTGTTTGACTTGCAATGCCGAGGAGATCAAGAAGAACAAGATGAGAGTTGCATCAAATGCTGGACAAAGAAGAGCAGAAATTTCAAGTGAAAGATTTCCACAAGCCACTGCATAGTGAAATAAACCAGTCTTCAACACACTAGAACACTTACAGCATGACACATTAAGTGTTTATAAAGTGTGATCATACTTTTGCATATTACGCTGTAAATAATGCACACAAAAAAAGAAAAAAAAACACTACTTCAGGACCTATAGTCTGAGTCAATATTTTGACATTATATTTGCAGGACTTAAAATAATGGCTGGTCAGTCACCAGTCATAATGACCAGCCAAATTAATTTTATCTCAGTCATACCTCGCTTTTTGCTCAAGGTTGCTGGTCAAAATGACTGGCAAGTCAAAGATTTATTTTGACCCGAAAAGTTCCAATTTATTCTGGCAAGACATCGTCCAATGACCTGGCATTATTTTAAGTCCTATATTTATTTGTATTTATCTTTTCATACTTGTAAAACTGTGAGTTAGGTTTGTGGATATGCCTTTTCTTCTGCAGTTGACATTCTTTGAGATTTAGTATATATTAATAATATATATATATATATATATTTAGTATAGTATATATAAAGGTGTGTGCATGTATTTTTCTAACAAAAAAAGGACAAAAAGAAACCAAAGATGTGAAAGCTTAATGTTAGATTTTTTGTATGTTAAAATATTAAAGACTTTGATTTAAAAGCTTTGTTTGTTTTTTTAATTTATTGACAAAAGTTGTCAAAACTCTACTTCTAGATAGAAAAATCAGCAAAATTGTAAATTGATGAATCGATTGATGAATGATTAAACGATAATAGATAGATATTTTTTCCCTAACAAGTCAAAATGATTGACATGGTATACCTTACTATCAATCACATGACTTTTCTGGATTTGACTGGGGGCAACCAATGGTTGACTGGGGGACAACTAGTGATTCTTAAATCAAATCATGTCAAAATAACTACTCCTCAAAGTATTCTATCTTACTAATTCTATGACATGAAACCAGAAAACAAGATACACAGACAACAGGCTCAAACATTCTCCAAGCCGGTTACTGAATGCAGATATTACCGGAAGTGACGCCTATTGCTAGTAAGCAATAGAGGGTAGGGCAAAAAAGAAGCTCCTGTTGGTGGTACTGCTTTATCACGTTCCTATTGACGTCATGGGAAAGCAGTTACCGGACAAGAAGTGTGTTTTACTCAAATTTATCTGAGATTTCCCAGTGTAGTCTTGTTTGAGAAAAGAATGTTTATAAGGTAGGAACGAGGGGAGTAAGGACGTTTGTTTTCTCAGACTAACGCTTATCCGACACTAAAAATATTCCCTCGAGTCTTGATTTACCAAACAGATGGTATATTAGAAAAAAGCTTACCCCACCGCTGGCTAAGCTAGTTACGTCTGAATGATCTACTGATGGCCTAAAACATTTACATAAACCCGAGTAATTTTAGAATGAGGGAGTTGTCATAAAAAAATCTCGGTCATAAGCTTACTCCTTTTTTGGTAACAACTTACCGTGATTTGAAAATGATTATGTACGGTAGCAATATTCTTTCTTGATAAGACCCTGGTATTTCTGTCTAATCCTTTTCTTCAATCAATTCACGCAATTTCGAGCCCTAGCGATGCTTTTGTAACAATGGCTACCAATACTTTCCCACTGAATTTCAGTGTTTTTAACTTTAATGATATTTAAATTGTTTCAAAAGTATTTTTGGAGAGTAAACTGAACAGCTATAAATGCCAATTAAAGTTATTTTTTTATATATGTGAAGAAAAAGAAAGTTTTAAAAGTTTACTATATATTCAGTTATCTAAGTCGTAGTCTTGTTCCGGGCTACTGACTTTTTCAAACTGACAAACAGTACCTCAGTTACATAAACAATATACATGCTGACAAATTGGAATTCTGATCTAAGATATTTTATTTAGAACAAGCCACGCTCGCGAAATGAAATAGCACAATTTTCTGCTATGTCATGCTAGGGGGCTATAAATAAACAATTTCATAGTGTTTACTACCCGTGGGCTGGAGTTGTGACGTCATTCCAGGATACACAAGGCTGCACAAACATGACCGGCACGAGACCCTGTTGTTTTACGAGGCGTTTTGTAGTTATGGCGGTGAAAATTACCGGGAAATTTATCTACCTAGCCTCTCTACCTAGAATTCCAAAAACCTCCTGGTTCGTAAATAGCATTTGAGCTAATTGATGAATGCTTTTTAGTGCTATTTGGCTGAGTATCGTTTACGTTGATATGAGCCCGCGTGGTCTAGCTAGCGTGACCCAACGACCGAAGGGACAAGGGGGGTATTGCGTAAATTATCTGCAAGCCGCTTGTAACGAGTTGCTGTTACATGTATCAGATCTTGGTTACGAAGGTTGCAAATTGTGCTCCCATGCATGTTCTAAACACTATTTGGTTACAAGTATAAGATGCATTAAGCACCACTTAGCGTGGCCCAACGATAAGGGGCTAGCTAGGGGGTATTCCATAAATTATCTACAAGCCGCTTCTAACGAGTTGTTACATGTATCAGATCATATTACGAAGGTTGTACATTGTGGTACCGTGGCTCGTTTCTGCAGCTTCTTTAGCCTACTGTTGTTTTTCTTTTGTTTCTGTTTTAGCGAAGCAAACCAAAATGGATGACACTTAATTTGTAGAGAGAGGGAGGAATCCCCTTCTCGTTCCTCACTTGTACCTATATCTTGAAGCACGTGCATGGACAAACACTGCATGCACAGATACAGCTCGCGATCGTTCCTCACTTGTAACTATATCTTGAATCACGTGCATGTACAAACACTGCATACACAGATGCATGTGACATTATTTCCGGCTGCTGAGCTTATTGTAATCCATACGGTTGACCCATGGTTGGGAAATTGTGATAAACCTGTGATTGATCCGGTGTCAGTCTGCAGTACTTTAGATAATGGCAGGCCAAGGCTTTTGCGCTATTTTTGGGTCATCCATGAGTATTGCAAATTCCCTAGCCTGGGTCAGAGAGCATTGCGACATAGTGCAATAACATGTTAAATTACCTTAACTTTAAATTTAGACCTAAGAACATTTGATGAAAAAGTTTTGCATCCTACGTTTTTGCCATACAGTTTTTTCATGGGTCTAAAATACTTGTCATGTCTAGAAACTGAATACCTCTTTAAAGAAGGTAAACTCGCTATGATAACAACACCCATCCGGAAAAAAGAGAGTCCTTTTTTGGTGTAGGTGGTTAGTATCTAGCGGTTACTTTTCGGATGAACAAACATTAGTGAAAAATGTACTTTAAATTTACGTACGGTAAATATCTTATTACTACTAATGATAGGAAATGATGCCCATGTCTAGGGCAGAAATAAGCAACACATGTATTCGGAATAAGAATACTGAATAAAAAGATAAATAAATTTATCAAGTTACAGCCATATCCGTTTAGATCCTTGAGCCTGTTCGCACTAGGCAGGAATTACGTCAAAAAGAAGGTTGCAGTGACAGTTGCAGTAGGATTATCCTACACATATCTAAATAAATTGCGGTAAAATGATCTCTCGTTACGAACCATGTACGTTTGGAACTTTATGTTATTATTCTAAAGTAACTAATGAGCCCTTCGCTGATGACATAAATGACGTCAAAATGACAAGAGAGTTGTCGTTGTGAACAGATAAGAACAATGATTCCACGCTGTAACGAGATTGTAACGATCAAAAAATATTTCACCTTCGTCACTTTGTAGTCCTAATTTTGGAAAATTGATATTGTTAGAGGTGCACGGTGCTCGTTATGCGTTGCAAAATACCATTTTAGATGGATGCTTATAATGTGGGAGGAAATGCAAGACAGAGCATCAACAGAAAGCCAACACTCCCCATGATATCCTGGCTTAAGACCTACATGTGTAGTCCTTGCGTGACGTTGTCAAAACCACACATGCAATCAGTTGATTCTCTTTCAGAATCAAATTTTTGACAGCTTGTGAGAGCATATTTCTTATGTTTTATTGTATTAATATTTCACATTCGATTCCAACCGACATTTTGATTCCTGAAGCGCTGTGACTTGTTTGCGACGTTATGCAATGTGCACACTGTGACGTATGATATGACGTTGATATTTTCATTTTATTGCGCAACGCTGAACATTCTCTTTCGACTCTCGTTAAGCCTAAGCTCAACTTGTCGTGCAAAACGTCAAAGAGTTTGACTCAATATGTCTCAGCAGCATTCTGTGTTACTGCCAAGTTTGAGGAGTCATAATTTTGTATTAAAAAACATATTCTTCCAGTAGCGCTGCGGGACTACTATTTTATTGCAATGCTCAGCCGTTGGCTTTCGGAAAAAAATATGGCATATATGTAACTGTTCGAAGAAAAACACAGCATACAAAAATGAAAGAAATAATTACATTATACATAGAAATAGGGAAATTTCTGATCAATCTATTGTCAGGCACTTCTAAATGGAATTTTAAAAATTTAAATTAAAATTATAGAAAAATATGTCAGTTATGTTATGGCGTGACCTTTCGTACTTCGGTCTGTAAACTTGCGATCGAATAAGGAGAGCCGTGTCCTTGAACAACCTTTAAGGAAGGGCAAAGTTGCTTTTCAAAGTTTTAAGTTTTTTCTTCAAAAAAACTTTCGTACTTCGCCTGCAATCAGAAGAGTGCCCTTGAGCAACCTTGAACGCAAGGGCAAATTCGATTTTCGAAGTTTAAAGTTTTTGCTTTTGAAGAAAAATTTTTCGTCCAATCGATGGAAAACCGAAAACCGTATGCACTTTGCAAAACTATAAGATGACTTCGTAAAAAGGAAAACAGGTTTCGAGGTAAATCCCCGCGAGCATAATTGGGAAAAATACATTTTGTAAATGAAATGAAATGTACCTAGCTAATAAAAAAAAATTCAATTTAGCTACAGCTAGGTCTTTCGTGACAAATTTCACATGAAATCAAAATAATGAAGAAAAGAAAAAAAATATATCCACAACCTCTTTTTACTGAAAGCATGATAACACTGTATATATAGCGAACTGAAAATGGCTGGTAAATAATATCCTAATTCATTAGACGTATACGTAAAATTACAGCATGGTCAACCTTGGCCTGAACTTCATACGTGACATCGATATAAAAGGCTATTTCGAAATACGTTCTACAGCCTTACAGCTTCGGTTTTTGAGTAACCGCAAAAACATTATCGTATTATCTTGGATATAATTGAAATGTGCTAACAGTAAAGAGCTTTGAAAATCAGATATCACAGTCTTTATGAGAGAACTTCGAATTCACGTCTTAGATTGTTGCGTCACAGATGACGCATAACATACTTAAAATCATGAACTCTCTAGAAGCTTCGATCAAAATGAAGAAAGAAAATACGTTCAAAGACCTCAAAATTATAGCATGTGCCAGAAGAATCCTTAAAAAATATATGCTCAGATATGCCTTGTTTTTATCGAACAATCAAAATAAGATTTTAATATTTTATTTTACAAACCATCGCGGTTTGAATGTTATAGCAACGTAACAACATACATAAACAGAACATTCTGGTTTGGTACGTGCGTTATGTAGCCAAGAAAGTCGTGTATTTTACACTCTAATCCCCAAATAGTACTTTTCCTCTCATGTAGAAAGGTTAGTTAGCTTTCGCTTCCATTTCTGAGCCAGTTCTGGATTAATATTGAGCAATACATTCGCTTTAGTGTTGCGTAAACCTCTGAAACGATACCGCTGCGAAGACTCAGGTTCAGTCTAGAAAGTGTTACACACCGTGGCGACCGTCACAACATTGAATTACAAACCATCTGATTGGGTTAAAAAAAGACAACCTTATGACGTCAATGAAACTTACTTAATAATGATGTCAGTATAAATTAGACCCGAAGAGACACCGAATACTATATAGCGAAGCGTCGACGGGACTTTCCCAGAATAGCCGTGATTCACCTTAGTCAGCACAAGGAAACGAATCGGAAATCAGGATCCAAAGACCCATTGTTTGGTAGAAGGGACGCCCACCACCTGCATAAAAAGATCTGGTCAAAGTATGAATGGTTTATATTATCCGATGAACTGTGAGGGAAACTACCTCGTACTCCAAAACAGAGCAATGCCTGTACCAATGGAAGACTCCGATCGAGAATCAAACGTAAGTTTTTGACAAAAACTATTTTTTCAGAAATATAGTTCGAGGCTCCTAGGTATATTAATTTTTGCTGTTCTATAACTTGCTGATCTGCAAATGAGAAGAATAATCACAACTTTTTTTTGAAATTTTTGGACTCAAATCGTATGAGCTGCACGTGTGACGCTCTTTGTTTACAAGTCCTTTGTTGCAGTTTTCGGATTATTTCTCAATTTTTCCCTTAAAAAATCTTCTCCATTTCTTCTATTTCCAACTAAGATTTATGCTCTTAATATATGAGAACTTTGGAAATGAAAAAAAAAATAATTTACAGGGGTAGTAACGTATATTCAGTAAAAGTTGATCTGGATACTATATCGCATGATACAATATGGCCGAATTTTAAGAAAATAGAATTTCTCAGAGCTCATATCGTAAGACGTGAATCTAAAAATCCTCATATATTCGTATTGCAGATTTCTAGTGAAGATGCTGGGAATTTTTCCGAATTTTCAAATCCACAAACCCCACCATTATCCAGAGGTGCTGCAGACGATGTAAAACTCGAATTACAAAGAGCCATCAGATGTCGAAGAGTAGCTCAAGGTCTTGAAGAAATGCCGAGTTTAGACTCCCAAAGATCGAATTCAAACCAGGTAACTTATACTTTAAATATATATATATATTTTTTCTTTTACTTTGCTTGTGTAAAATTTGTTTTATGTAGCTAGAGGGTTTATATTACCAGTAAAGCAGTCACGAAGTCCAGTACTTGCCATATATGGAAATATTTCCCGAATATACTAGTGAATATGATGTAGATCTACTCGAATATTCATTTTATCTCTATCTTTTTTCAGCTGTCTCCGCAAGAATTAGAAAAACGGCGGCTAAGAAGAGAACGAAATAAGCTAGCTGCTTTCAAATGTCGACAACGACGAAAAGAACATATGCAAGAATTAGAAGAGGTACGTTCGAGAACATGTAAACAAACGAAGAACGAACCTTACATACGATATTTTTACGATTAGAGCTTAAATACCAAAGAAAAATATGGCTGAAATGTTTTAAATTCGACCAAGGGAAAAGATAATCGCTTTTGAAATTGAAATCGGGTACTGTTCGTATAAATTTTGGCGGGTAAAGTTTTAATCTTTGTTATTTGTTGGGGTTCGCTTTCATCAACACGACCACCGGATCCGGAAATGGAGTTACCTTGAACTAGCGCGGCAGGCTGTTTCCGACTTTGCTTTAATGTTTTACCGTACAAGGCTTTGACGTGGAGGAAACAGGGCAGTTCTGGGTGAAACCACGTTGATTATCGCGTGGGAAGCACACAAAAAAATATTTAAAAAGGGTGGAACTAAATTAGCATATTGTATTATTAGAAGTTGAACCTAAACTTTGCAGAAATTCGAAAAATTTAATGAATGAATGAATAGAAAAATGAAAAGTGAAAAACGTTGATAAGAAGTTTCATTCTAATAATTTGTAAAATGGCAACAATTCTTTATTCTTAGCCTATGATATAATTTTACAGTGGAGCATTAAAGACTAATATTGTTGTATTCTTTGTCAATTCAGGAAACAGATGGCCTTAATTCTGTAAACCACGCCCTAGAAACAGAAATCGCTGCCTTAAAAGAACAAAAAAGAGAACTCGAAGAAATGTTGAAGACTCATGACTGTCTTATTGTAAATTCAAGTGATGAAGAAGACAAGAAATCTTCATAGTAATATATAATAAGTTAATCTAGGAATATATTTTTAGACACATTTTTAATTTAAGAAAAGTATGTTTGGTTAAAAACCCAGACTTAATCATAAAATGATTCCATTAGCTAATGAAATATGAAAAAATATGCAAGAGTTCAGTTAGCTTGTTTTAAGATGATTTAGCAAATCCTTGTTGGATATCAAGTCTAACTTACATACAAGGTATTAGGAGTTAAGGTATTATAAAAGAGATGGCAATTTCAGACTTTGTTTCACAAGATGTTAAAAGTTAAGAAATGTCATTTACCTTTGAGAACATTTTTTCAGTTTTATGAGGACTTTTGTTAGAATTTTTAAATTTTTATGGGGTTGCCAAACATGGTAGAGATTGTCTTATGTTAGGAATCCTACAAGTTCATTCAGCAAAAACACAAAGTTACAAACCAAATAAGGTTCATTTGATATTTTGTAAGATGTCAATAAGTTGTAAGTATTTGAACACATTATTTATGAACATCTTCTTCAATGAAGAACAGAAAAAAAATCAAGTTTTATAAAGCTTTGCTGGACAAAGTTCACATATTAATTTATTATCATTATTATTTGTTATTTACTTGATTTGTTAAAGTTACATGTACACCATAAGTTACTTTATCAAACTTTAAAGAATTCAGTTGATCTGAGAAAATAAAGAAAAATAATCTAAATTACAAGAGTCTTTGTTTATAAATTTATTTGACAAGAAAACTTAAAAACATTTTGACTGAACACTTCGGTTGTAAAACTACAGCCATCATCTAAGTCTGTGTATCAAAGTTGAAAATCAGGGGTTTTAGTGTATTCATACCTTGAAATTTCCACATCGATACAGTTAAAAAACAATCTTTTCTCAAAATTTGATAGTGTGTTGAGTGTGAAATTAAAGTGACTGATGTAGATATTTGAAGTATCAAACCATGAGACAAAAATGTTGGTGTGGAGAAAATTTCATAAACCAAACCCTGATAAAAATCTGTTTTAACACACGAAAAATGTCCATCCACAAAACATCTTATCTATTAAGGATGATGGAATGCATTGTAAGATTTTTTTGCCGCGTCATTCTGGGTGTGCTAAAATATTTAAAACAAATAAGTAATGCCCTTAAAAATAGTTTTATAAGTATTCTTGAGTCAAAATACACTAACTTGGCCAAAATGGACAGAAAGTTAAAAACAAAGTATGTAATGTGTTAAAAATAGAAAATGATGTCATAGTTGTTGTTTATCCTAATTGATATCATGAGTGTGTACTTTTGTGTACCTTTAAACTCGCATGACTGGTCATGATAACCTGATTAATTTGTCAGGTGATATAAGAATTAATTAACCTTATAGGGGTATTTCTAAATATAGAAGATTTATAAGATAGTATTTAACATTAACTAATACCTTGACCACAGTTTTGAATTCCTTTATATGAAAAAATTAGAATCATTGCAAAAGACTTTTGTTGAAAAGACAAAACTGTGAACTGCTTTAAATTCTAGATAAGTTGAGGAATCGAGTGTGTATTAAAAAATGGAGGTGGTATGATACAAAAACGAAACATACTGAATGGTGAAACGGTTAGATATTTTCATCCATAATCATTGCATTTACTATATTCTAATAATTTTAACTGCATTTTATGATAGTTTATTTGACTTGTTTTGTATTATTGATACAAAACAAGTCATAATTATTATGCATTTTTTTTCTAAATAAAGCACACTAATAATTATTGGTGAAACAGATAATTATGAAAACAAAAAAGGATTCTTTTATATATTATATCTTTATCCATAAACATTGCATAAAGTATCATTTTCTAACAATTAAATGCATTTTATGATGGTTCAATTTGAATTGTCTCACTATAATCATGCAATTATACAATCTATTCGCATATCACATCATGGTTTTATGGTAATATAATACAACAACCAGAAGAATATTTACATTAACTTGACATCAATTTTCCTTTTCGCCTCAAGATATCAAGTTTCCTCTGTTCTTCAATCCTTGGATCTGGTGGTGACACAAAATCTTGCCATTTTTTCTAAAAACATTTGGAAAAAAACCAGTTATTTTGAGCCCTCTTTTGTAATTTGATGACTATAGGAAAAATAACTTCATTCAAGGTTTCAGAATTTAACTCATAGCATCTGCCCAAAATTTCTTTCCATCCTAGCCTAGAATAGTTCCTTTCACAGTTCCCTGTGCCATCTTGAAAGGTAGCCATGTTTTTGCATCGAAGCAAGATGAACGATGAGCTTACAATGATAGAGGCCTTTTTTAACATCTTTGAAAATTATTCACATGTCTCTTTCATTGCAGTCTCACCATTTGTCTTGCTTCAGTGCAAAGGCATGGCTACCTTTCAAGATGGCACAGAGAACTGTGAAAGGGGCTATTTCTCTCAACATGAACAAATTCTACATACCAGCTCAATGTGAATATTAACTCCCTCAGGAAGGTTAGATTGAACAAACTGAAGCCAAATATCAGCTTTTTCTACTGGAATTTCTTTGATCTGTTCACACAAATAAAGAAGAAAAATTATTTCAAAAGTGTGACATTTGAACTGGGCCTTAGTTGAATAAAGTAATAGTGTAAATGTCTTACTTGCTTACCTGTATCATACGACCATGCTTTTTCAACTCATACTTGACTTTGTGTTTTTTGTAACTATCGGGAAGGTTAGCTAGAGTTTGGTTGAGCTTCTCTGTGGGTAAATTAAACCTAAAAGACAGAAAATAATAAGTATAAGAAACATGGTAGAGTAAGGTCAAACACTGAACTTCATATGAGTCGTATGCATTGAAAACAATGGATAATAAGGTGACACTACTCTTGAAAGCGACCAGCTCTAGGACCATAATTTTTAAACCTTGTTTGCATTGATGCTTATGAGAGCCCATTCTTGTTAGCGACCAGCTCTAGTTACGGCCACGTTTTCTATTTCCTGAGGTGTATGTTTATGAGAGCTTCAATGGTACCCATAAAATGGGTTTGGTTACCATAATGACCATAATTTTTATCATAAACCTACTATGACTAACTTACAAAATCATAATTTGTTCTTAAGACTTAGGTACTTACTTTTTCGTAACCTCAAGTCCAAATATATGACTTCCAGATTGTATAAACTGAGAAAAACTATCCAGTATGGCAGGATCATATCCTTTGATAGTCACAAGAATATTGGGATAGAGTAAGTCCCTTTTCATCAAACTCTTCTGAATAAAAGAATCAGAAGCAAAAATATGAAGAAATAATCTTTAAGCCTATATTATCACTTTAGAGTGAGGCTTATCTTACATGGCACAGGACGAACATTTAACTGTTCGAAAATTTGACCAGTTTATACCATTTACACAGAACCTTTTCTTTAATTTGCATAGCTAAGCATTTGTATTTCTGTCCAGATAGCACAGTTCCATGTAAACTGCCTAACATACATGAAAATTTTCTAATTTTGGAAATTCAGGATTGAAAACAATGGAAATAAATTAATGAAAATAGGAATGAAAATGAAGGTAAAAAGAAAGGGTTTAGAAATTTAAAATGGAAGAAAATGGAACAGAAATAAAAGTGAAGGAAAGAACCCTAGTTTATGGAATTTGGATGGAAGGAAGAAAATAAAAATGGGAATGAAGTGGAAGAAAAATAAAAAAATTGAACTGCCTGCTAAGATTTAGAGAATGCCATAAGTTTCTTAAAATTTCTCAGAAACTAAATGTCTCATACCTCTGTACTTGCTAATGTAGCAAACCCATGGCTTTGCAGCAATCTTGATGATATTACTGAACTACTTTCCCTATAAAAATGTAATTTTTTTCACAATATATCTTTACTACAACTTAACACGCATATAAACACAGAATGGTAGAGGGACGGAGTAACTAATACATGAAAGTAATAGCGGGATTTATCTAGGAAGACAGAAACTATTTACCTAGAAAATATTAAAGTATTTTGTGAACCAGATAAGCTAAATCTACCGGTGCTGGACGCATGTCTTGCAGACCTTGCAGAAATTATGAAGGCCGAATTTGCCTACGAAGAATAAAATATATTAAGTAAAACCTAACTTAATTGAGAAATAACACATATTTGTTGGAAATAAAAGAGGATTTCACATACCTGAGCAAATAGAGGACGAATTCTAAGACTTCGAAAAGACATGCTTACTTCTCTGTCATGCATCCGCCATCTTGGAAAATCTGACTAAGAACACAGGGTGACCAATCTAAGGAAATATGTTGGTCACACAGGGAGCCCAAGAAATAGTGATAGTTTGACAAAATAAGCCTTCCTGCTTCCGGTAATAAAATGACCACATCAACAAAGAATCGTCGTGTATTTCTTCCGGAAAACTTTGACACGTACTTTTATCAATGTAAACAACGTACAGTTGAGATGCGTTTCCTCATTCCTACCCGTCCGCCCAAGAAGCCCGGATCAATGCTACCTGTTTCCGCGCATGGAAAAATGCTTCTTTTTACTATTGTTTGAGCACACCGGATGCCAGTTCCTCCCTCTCCGCCATCCCTGATAACAATCGTTGAGCAAAGAGAGAAAAGCAAACACTTTTAATCCTTGTCTTAGTAGAGAAATAAAATATAAATACTGATCTCCATCTTAGCTCACTTCCCTCGCACATTCACCACCACATTCAGTATTCTATGCGGACAGCTCTAAGCGCACATCTTAGTTTTTTTTTGGAGAAAAATGGCATATTTTTATTAATTTATTTTGTTTTATTTAATTTATATATATATATTTTCATGATAGAGTGAATTTAGTCACACTGTTGAATAGTTAGATAAATTTATTTACCTTAAATAACTATTTAGGTGACATCACCTAAAGTAGTAAATGCGCGCCAAAGTAAGGGTCATGCAAATCCGGGGGGTTTACTTTACCAAAGAATGTGTGAAGAGACAGTCACTTTTATCATTATTTTTCCCCTGATCTCAGTAGCTGTTTACTCGTAGATTCAAATTTATGTAACGTCAGCTAACATAGTAAATAACTTATCTAATTTAGTTGACGTCAACTACTCAACAGTGTGACTAAATTCACCCTAACGGCTATCCTTGACCTTGACTCTTTGCTCCAACAGGAAAACAACCATAACTGATCAACTACGTAATAGAAGTTAAAATGGTTGCAGCTGGTAAAATAAATAACACAATGGCTGACATTTGTCCTATGATCGTGACGTCATCCTTAACATACGTCCATGACGTCATAGATCTGTTTCTGACATATTGTCAAGCATTTCCTTGGTGAGGTCAGTCCTAATTTTCACTTCAATGTGCGTAATATATACAGGTCTAATTGTGTGTTTGTCCTGAAGCGGAATGATTATTTCTGGAATTTTATACAGCGAATCTTTACTTGCAGCTCGACTTCTGTCCAGAGTTTCTTTACTATTCAATACCGTTAGCCTATACATATTCGAATTGGTATACGCCAGTTTGTCACGTGACCCATAATAGTTGATTTCCTTTTTCATACAAAGACATGGGCGGACGAAAGGCAAGGAGAAAAACTCCCTGACAAGTCTCTTGTCGCGTATGGCGTAGATAAGTGGATTCGTACAGCTTCCAGTGAGAGCTAGAATGAGTCCAAGTTCAACGAACCAGTTCGGTGGAGTCCGAGAAATGAATAATTTGCAGATGGTAGTTAAGGTATATACTGCCCAGCATGCAGCAAAAACTCCTAGTATCACTAAAACAGTCTTGAACACAGATCTTTCTCTCAGCAGTCTAATGTTTTCCCTCGTTTTGTCTGGGTGGCGTTCGTATTGTTTCATCCACTGGGCGCACTTTCGTGAATAGTAATAAATCAAACAGTACACCACAACCATAGTAATGACCGGTATAGCAAAAGCAAACAAAGCCAGGAAGAATGAATACGATTTGTTTAAAATGTCCTCAGCTGCCCAGTTTGGTTTACATGTGAACGTAGCTGAATCTCGTACTATTTCACCCCAGCCAACCAAAGGTGCCACGCCCCAGAATATAGCATGTAGCCACGCGAATAACAGCAAGATTTTAGTGAAGCGTTGTGTATAAGTGTCGTGACTGCGGTAATCGAAAGGATGTTTGACAGCGTTAAGTCTGTCCAAACTGATAAGACAGAGAGTTGCAATAGAGGCGTTCAGAGAGACTGACAAGAAGGCAGAATATGCGTGACATATTTCATCTCCTAGTATCCAGTCTTGGTGCATAGTTGAAACCATTAGTAACGGCGTACAAAACATTCCTGCAACAGAAATAATGATACATAAAGTTGGAGGGATGAATGGATCGATGGATGCGGGATCGATGGATGCGGGATCGATGGATGGAAGGGAATGATGGATGGATGAATGGATGGATGGATGGATGGTTTAGCAAGCAAACTAGAACGCATTCTCACGAGAAAGGTCATTCCAGTTACGATGTTTTAAGCTTCAATGCCTCGTCAAAAAAAAAAAAAAAAAAGATAGGAAAGCACTTAGACGGAAACGGATGTATTGGCCAATGCACGAGTGAACGCAACCTCTTGCTATATGCAATTTGTGAAACTGATCCCTGTATACATATTATTTTAATCGAACCCTCCCTTTTCTATCAAAAAGAATCACTTTCAGTAAGGAAGTCATAAAGTCATATCTATAGCATGCAAGGAAATTAAAAATGGCAGCCATGCTGCATGATTTTGCTTCATAGTGCCATCATTTCCGAGAGTAAAAGTAGCAACTATATCGGACTGATAAATAACAATTATTTGACGTAATAACGTGATAAGTGTACTTGACACTGCCAGTTTTTAATGCTTCACACAGTCAAAACACTGAGGATCGGATCCTGTTTTGACTGTGTGAAGCATTAAAAACTGCCAGTGTCAAGTACACTTATCACGTTATTACGTCTCGCCAAAATAATCCCGTATCGTGTTTTTTTAAAATATATATGTTATCGAGCACTGTTATGCAGCATAGACAAGACATACTGTGATATGTTTTGTGTCATAGCTCCACCTAGCCTCCTTTGCAGACGTTCTTAGTGTCGTCACGTGACGACCCTAAGAGCGTCTGCGTAGGAGGCTAAGCTCCACCATATAATGTGCATTCTGATTGGCTCGTGCAACTTTTCACTTCTTTCGATGCTTAGCAGCCTTCCAGCCAATAATCAAGGATAATCACTAACACGCTTTCGGGAAACCAAAATCCCACAAACAAGTCATATGCTTATCCTTTAGCACTAAACATCCTTGCTAAAGACAACACCGCCGCATGAAAACTAGCTGCACCAAACTTACCAAAATGAGTCCAAGATTTCTGAATATTGCAATATGGCAAAAATGGGATAGGATTGACTGGGGCCTCTAGTGTACTGTGTCAAAAAACTAGCTCTGATATCCGCATTTTTTCTTTGGGTTTCAGTGATAATACTTGTAACAGGATGTAAATCTAGCATTAATAATTCATCGAATATGGGCTGAAAATTTGCATTGATCGAACTTGTCAACAGCTGAGATTTTTGAAGCGTTAAGAATAAAAAACGTCGTTTGGATATTTCGAAAAGGCGATGATAAAGACATTTTATTGGTTTTAGAAGTCCTGTTAACCTGCATGGTAAAAAGTACTTTAATAAATGGTCTTGGAAAAGGACGAAATCGTACGTTTGTTTAGGAACAAGGAACGTAATGAAACTTTTTTAAACTTAAATAACTTACCCACAAGACAGTCAGCCGTTGCAAGGCTAGCATAGAACGCGTACATAGAAGATTGAAGTCGCTTGGAGCCTCTCCAGATACACATGAGGGTAATCATATTCCCCGTTACTGAGAGGACAGTGAGACAACTCCATAATCCAGCTTGAAAGGCAATCCACATGGGATGATTGAACGGCTGTGACATCAACGTCTTGTTTGTGTCAGAATCGCTGTTATTTGAACGCAATTCCATGGCAAACACTCCTTGGGAGATGGAGTTCTTTCTTCTCGAACCAGCTCAAACGACGATTGAACGTCGAAATCCTTGAATCTCGTACAAACAGCTGTGTTTAATAATCATCCGGAAATCCATTCACGTGAACGCTGTCCTATATGCAAATGCATCTACCAAATCAATGTTTAATTGTCACACATTAAGAATTGTATAACAATAGAAGTGATTGATGGAGCAGAAGTGACTGAGTAAAGAAGTTCTGGACTTGTACTCGAGAGTTACTAGCTTCTCTATGAGGGAAAGATTAATCAAGAGACAAAGCCATCACAGACGCTATCTTAAATATTGTCCTGTCAATATTTAAAAAAGTTCTATTGGTGGGCTAATCGTTAATACAAAACATTACAAAGGTCACTAACCTCCTGGTAGGAAACTATAAGAAACTCAGCATGAGTAATATCCTCACGATGAAAACTTGTCTTCTCTAACACAAGGTTGTTATTATACTAGACTTTGTTTGTCAAAGAGGCACAATACGCTTCACAGTAGGATTTTCAAGCATTGGAAACGAAAATCATGAACAAAGGAGATGAAAAGATGGTCACCAGCTATTAGTTATTCTGAATGGAAATATACTCCTGTCCCTCGAGCTCTTTCCCTCGTACCTTCCAAGATCTCCTCTTGTCACAGAGGGATCCTTATAACACGCTTTTAAATCTACATCACAGAATTATTACTAGAAAAAATATACTCATATCGTACCTGTTTTGATATTAGTACCACCATGGCTTGGAGGAGCTAGTGCCGTACAAATCAGCGCGCCACAACTCGAATATAAAACGTGCCCGCTGTTTGCCACTAGTGGCCGGTACCCGCTATCAAAGATGACGCACTTCCTGGCCATTGTTTTAACAAGTACATTCATTTCCCAATCCTTTTCGAGATTTTTTCAACTGATTCGATTTTAGAGTCATCTGTTTACATTCATCCAAAAATTTTGAATTAATTTCAATGAGATTTAATTTGCAGTTTTACAACCTCCGCTTCTTCTAGTGATGCCATATTTCTTCATACCTCATTAGAAGCCCCAGAACTTTATATAAAGTTTCACAGCATTTTCAAGTAATAAACACCTCATTACTAAAAGAAGAAAGCCTTTATTTACAAACAAACGGTAATTACATTTTCAAGATTTCAATCGAAATAAGAGTTTTGTCAAATTAAAAACTCATTCCGATTTCAAAATGCGTACGAAAAATTAGCTTCGATAGCATCAGTAATAATGAGAGAGAAAAAAAAATAAAATGATAATTAAATGTACCTAAGATTTGTGGTAAGGAAAACTGAATAAGGTGTTATGTACCAGCAAATCTTATCGAAAATGGACAACATTATGTAAAGTAATGAATCGTCTTTCTTGATTGAAAAAATATAAATTGAAAAACTGTTAATCTTAAAATAAATAGTTTCTTTTAAAAATATGCTTTTTACAAGATTGGCTGAAGCCCAAACAGGTACATAAATAAATATGATATGCCTGGCTTCTATACATGCTTTTCCATTTATATATATTTTAAAACAATATTAAAAAAAAAAAAATTCTTAAAACGAACATTCTCATAACAATTGCAAATAAGTGTCGACGAAATTTGGAAAAATATATGAAGGGGATAAAAGCAGATTTTGAAATACATGAAAAAGGGAAAAAGCAATATAGAGACCAGGCTTAATGAATATATGAAGATTCACTTCACTCTAGTCTCAAGAAATCGACCAAATACATTTTTTAAAAAGATTAGGGTACTGCAGTTTTTTAATCATTGGCTATGAATGCGGTGACGTGACAGTGAAACAGGTTTACAGCCTCTACTTTTTTTTAGCAGCTCCCCACAGCACGTCCATCCTTGATTCACCAAGTAGCTTCCCGAATGCTGCATCATAACGCAGGTGCGAGTTTTCAGAGCTACTCGGGGCAGCCTCGCGCGACATCGGGTGCACGAAACTTCATCGAGCTGGGTTCGGAGGACCCGAACGCATTGAGTCAGGCGTCGGATTTTTTCCTCGTTTTGTCTATTTTCTTCTCGGGCGCGTTGCGTATCGCTTAAAGCTCGATTGAATACCCCTTTTAAAACCAAGGAATCGATTTTCGAGAAGAGTTCTGGATTCACTTTCATTCCCCATTCTAGATCAGATATCGTTGCTTCCTCGAGACACTTGTGTTCTACAATCAATCGATTTGTCTCCGTAAAACACTCGTCACCTTCTTCGTCCCATAGAACTAATAATTTCAACTTCTCGCCGTTCTTGAACAGGGCGTTTTTCGTACCGTAGTCGAGAACGGAGTCCAGAAAAGTGTAATCAATAACACTTCGTCTGAACATCGTGGACTTCGTAAGAACTCGCCATTTGTGCGCAAAAACGGAAATTGCTTTGGTAGTGAGTTCTTTAATGCCAAGAAAATCACTGTTACTGATGGCGCGAAAAATTTCTTGCTCTTCAAAAATGGCGTCGTTTTCGTTAGCAATTCCTGTATAGAGGAATTGGAGGATTGGTTCGAAGTTTCCTGGCGTTGGGAGGTCAATCGATACCATGTCCATCTGGGTCTCTTTGAAGTCTCCTTGGAACAGCGCCCTAAAATACTCACTCCTCAGGACTAGGTAGCTGGAATGACAGTAGAATTTCTGGTTATCAACGCATATTATCTTGTCTGCGTATCTTGGGTTGTTCACGAACTTAAGTGCTTCTTCTCCATCAACTATGGTAAAAACCTCGTCTTCTGGTTCTTTCGCTATTACTACTTTATTCTGTAACACGTGAATCACAAGCCCAGTATTTTTGAGCTGATTTATAATGCTGTTGAGCTGTTCCTTGATAGTTTGCTGTACATTATCGTCCGCAAGAGGGTTTGTAATCTGAGCTAACGCCATTTTTGTCGACCAACGTACTCCTTCTAACAGAGTACAGCAATGAATTTTGAATCTCTTTTTGCTTATAAAGTAGATTAAAACTATATCCCTAGGGAAACCATTTCACTTTGCATTCAAAAATGTAAAATTTTGCACGAATTCACGTGCAATCAAATATGGCGCGAAAATTATGCGCGCGAACCATCCCTACACAGGAAGCCCAATCAGTAACATAAAACCACAGGTAACCCACAGAATAAATTTTCAGCACACTATTTTCATACATAATATTTACAAATGAATCTATAATCTATATAACCTGCCTTGCTATTCTGTGTTATCGTGTTGATACTGGAAGTGTTTCGGCTGATGTAAAAACAGAACCATTTTGATATATTCAATCTCCAGGGAGAAGGGGCCGTCATTGTGGTCAGCCAGTGTTATCCCAAATGTTCTCATCTTAGGGAAATCCATTTGGTGATCTTGGAGATACCCTGAGTTTGTTAAGATAAACTTACTGAATGGCATCTGCAGAAATGAAAAAAAACCTGAGTTTGTTGTTTAGTATTAATGTGATGATGCGAGGGACTGATGAGATTGGGGGGGGGGGGGGGGGGTGAAGGGGTTAAACACCTTTACCCTTCCTTTACCCCTACATCCTTTCACCATGTCAAATAAATCTTTAATCTTTTCCCTTTAATAAACCATTTTGGCATGAGTGGTTTTTTTTTTTTTTTTGTCCCATTTCTGACCATGTGTCATTCTCTTGAGAATAAGATTCTTTGTTTCAGTTGTATCCATATTCATGTATCTTCTCATGTGCAACCATTAAACACATAAATGATACTCAAGGGAAGGGAATGACACATGATCTGAAATGGGAAAAAATGTGGACCAAGCCAAGCATTAGAGTGATTCTCATAAACCCATTAAATACTCTTTAGTGTGTTATGCACTACTTCACTCTAATTCTTTTGTTTTCTATTGTGCTTATCTGACTATTATGCCAAAGCTAAAAAGATCAGAATCCCTATTTTTTTTATTCTCCTCACAGGTATATTAGAGTAAACCCCTTATTTGCATCAGCCATGGCTCCTTACCCTAGAATGATGATCCCCCTTTCTCACTATAACATGTAGTAGTGATAAGGATGCCCCCCCCCCCCCCCCATTTTTGACATTTCTCTATACAACATTGACTGGTCTTGTATACTTACTCTAGCTGTTTCCCAGTATGGACCACCCCTTGTATATAAAAATGACTGATGCAGATCATCTGACCTAACACTGTCAGGTTGGATATTCAAAGCATATGTTCTTCCGTCTCCTTTGAACTTCATCTGGATCCCATCAAATTCTGATGTGTCAAAAGGAACCACAGAACCCTTCCAATCCTAAATACATTGAGAAGAAGAAAGATTCTGTTTACACACATTTTCATACTGTTAGTTCCAATATCATGGATATTCCTTATCAACAATACTTACAACTCGAGGCTGAGATCGTATCGCACAAATACCACTATTTTTAGCTTCACTTCCTTCAGGAACCTTGGTTGAAAGATTCCCTCTAAACAGACCTTTCCCTGATTTGCTGACAACAAGCTCAGCTGATGACAGCCCACCAAACTGCTTATCAGTGATTGTAACCCATTCTTCTTTAGTTTCTGGTTTCTTGAAATCCCATAGCATTAGCTCTAAGCGATATTTATCCATAGGGTCGGGGAAGACTGTTTTTACTGCTCTTTTTAAGATGGGTTTAGAGAAGATTTCTTTGATCAGTTTGCCCGCCATGTTGGACGTGAGATATAAAAAGAGACTGGATCGAGACTAGTTACTATTCCTCCAAGTCGACGCGTCCAATATGGCGGCTGCTGGAGCTCAAATGTGTAGACTCAGATTAACTAAAAATATTCAACTAACTGTAAGACTAAAGCAAGCCAGGACTAGCTCTGTGTTTTCTACTAGTTTGGCGTCATGTGCTGGTGTATTTTCAAAGGAAAAGGAGAATTATGGAGGACGTTTTTTGCCTGTTTTCTGTGTGGTTCCATGTTGTGGAACTTCGAGTACAAGGAAGAGCACCGGACATCGTTTGTTGGAGAGAATGTCTCAATTTCAGTCACATAAAGATTGTCAGATATTTAGTTCTAGATGTATAACAACATCTGCTTTATACTTGAATGGGAAAGACTCTATATCTACTGGGAAGAGAAAACTGAAAGAAAAAATAGAAAAAGTGAAAGAAATGGTAAGAATTCTAGTGCACACGTGACACAACTGCGTAATTCCAGAGGCTCTTCAGTTAGGGCAGATTTCAAGAAGTCAGCCAATCAAAAATCAATAAAACATGTTCATGGCACAGCATGCTTCCCTCATCCAATCAAATGCACCAAACATGGTGCGGACATGGTTACGGCAAGGTCACGACACTGACTAATTACACCAGACCAATTTCATTGTGCGAGAAAAAAAACAGCGAATCAAAATTATAGAAAACATCACCATCTCGGCAAGGCTTGCACACAACACTGATTTTTTCACAGTCATACAAAATCTGCTCTTTTCTTCACTCAAGCATTGACATTCATCAACTGATCCCTATTTTATTTTTGTTTTGTTTATTCTCAGAGAGAAAGTATTCTCACCATTCCAAATGTGTTATCAGCATTCAGGATAGTGGCTGCTCCATTCCTTGGTTATTTTATTATCTCAGAAGAGTTTACTGTTGCTGCTGCTCTTTTTGGTGTGGCAGGAATCACAGACATGGTTTGGATAAAATCAATATTTTATCAGTCTATCTATAAATTAATAAAATTAGCATTATACTAGAAGATTAACACTAACAGTACTGATATGATACATGTCATTCCCTAGAGTATCATTTCTTTGTTTAATGGTTGTGCATGAGAAGACACATGAATATGGATACAACTCAAACAAAGAATCTTATTCTCAAGACCTCGTGTCATTCCCTAGAGTATCATTTCTTTGTTTAGTGGTTGTGCATGAGAAGACACATGAATATGGATACAACTCAAACAAAGAATCTTATTCTCAAGAGAATGACATGTATGGTCTAAAATGGGAAAACATTACACCCATCCTGAAAAGGACTTTAGCTCAGGGACAGCAGAGAGGGAAAGGCTAGAGGGCTATACCACTACCCCCCTCCCCTTTAAGCTAAAATCCACAAAGTTCAATTTTCAAATCTTAGTTTGTAATTACCTATTACAAAATTAATTCGTACTAACAAACGTCTTTAATTTCTTCTTCTTCATATAGCTCGATGGCTATATTGCTAGAAACTTCAAAAATCAAAAATCCGTCTTTGGTACTATACTAGATCCTGTTGCTGACAAAATTTTAATGAGTGTTTTGACAATCTCATTAACTGCAGCTGAACTTTTACCTAGTAAGTCATGTCACCTTGCTTTTACCATCAAATATGTTCTCCCTAATTCCAACTCTTTTCTGTTTAGTTCCCTTAACAGTGCTGATTCTCAGTAGAGATGCCCTGTTGATTGCTGCTGCATTTTACTTTAGATACAAGTCGCTGCCATCTCCAGTAAGTTAAAATATTTACCACTTTAAAAAATATTTTCAGGGGTGGGACCAGGGGGTGCCCTTTGGTGGACCAGACTCCCCTAAAATAAATCTACTTGTACAAATTAAATATGTCAGATCAGGATTTTTGATGACATTTGACACTAGCTTTTTTTAAATTTCAAAATGCCCCTTACAAATTTTTGGGACTGCCCCTGGTTTTAACACTTTATTTATACAGAAGCGGTGGAAGCGGGGAGAGGAGGGGCTGGGGGCACTGCCCTCCCCCCCCACTTATTTTTTTGGGGGTGCCAGGCCCCCCCAAAAAAATTGTGGTTTGGATAAATCATAAACAATGAATATTTTTAGTGTTTTTTAGTATTTTTAATATTTTTAAATATTTAGTGCCCCCCCCCCCCCCCCAATTGATTTTCAGCTTCTGCCACCACAGTTATAGCAATCAAATTTTACCCATGAGCAGACATGAGATTGCAGGTGGCAAGGAAATAATGTGTTCACTTCTCATTAATCTTTTTTTCATTTCCTAGAAAACTATTTCAAGATATTTTGATGTTAGTCTAGCAACAGTAGAACTACGACCCAATCTCCTAGGAAAGGTATACTAATAATCTTTGATTGCTGATATTCATTAGTACTTCTCTTCCAAGGACTACAGAGCACCATTTAATGTGGGGATGTGGCTGGTCGAGACTTTTTACAATAATTGCATTAAAATTTCAAGTATACCAGATGGTTTACTAATTAGGTGGCTGCACAGAAAAATATAAAAGCCTTCATGAATAGTTATAATTGGGATATGGAATGCAGATCAGATATGAAAAGTAGACGCTAGAGTTCACCTGTTGCCGGCTATAATGAAATCCCTGCTTTTTAGAGAGGCTAAAGTGTCCTAAGCGCCTTTAGTGGTCGCTGTATTTTAAAATTGAAAAGTAAAAGCTTGTAGTTCAAAAATAAGGAAAGTGATCGAATGGGAATTTAAATTGAAATGGAAAAATTGACTGACCATTTTGTTTTACAGGCCAATACTGTTCTACAGCTTGGACTTGTAGGATCTACTCTCCTAGCACCAATTGTAGGATATGTTGATCATCCATATCTACAGGCAATGTGGTAAGCCCAATCTTAAATCAAATTATAGATAAAATTCTACCTTAAGTTGGTTGAAACCCTGGCATAGGCAGCCCAAACATCAGAAAATATAATCACTAATAATTGTAGAGATGTGTACATACCGCAAAATACATTATTGATGTAGCTTACTTCTAATTCTGTAATTCAATTATCATTATGATATTCACTGGTACTTGCTACTAAGTTGCACTGTCTCAAAAATTCCATCCCGTATATACTGTAAACCAAACCTCTATTCAGAGGACACCCTTTATTAAGTGCGTGCCAGGTAAGGTCCCAAAGATGTCAGCTTAATAGAGGTACTGGTCACTGTATATGAATATGGATTGGTTGATTAATTTATTTGGTATATTCTTTTTTTAGGTACATTGTTGGAATGTCCACTGTGTTATCATCATTTAGCTACTTATTCTCAGCAAGTACTTCAGTTAGATACCTTAAGTAAAGGAAGCCGTTTTGGTCAAGAATTATTGACAAAAATGATACCAATCCTAATCATTTGCTGTGGAGCAAAAATGACATGTAAATATAGCTGAAATGTAAAATATTAGCAATTATTCATTCTAAACATTAACGTTGAGTTTGGAAGATTAAAATAATTTTAAGAACTACAAGGAATAGTGTAAATTTTAGCAATTTTACTTAACATTTACCAGTCGATAGTAAAATATACCTATGACAGGAAAACATATTAAATGTAGGTGGATTTCTGGATAGTAAACCAAGGAGCCAAAGCAATCAAGTATTGCCATATGGACATATGGTAGCTATGATACCAGGACACTATTTGTTTTCATCCATGACATATTACCATATAAATTGGTCAGAACCAAAGCGGACTTGGAATCCAGGATAGAGAAATGATCCTCAATAATATATGAAAATGAAGTTATCAATTATTGGAATAACCTGTAGTGTATTTTAATATAAATTATTTTCAAAGCAGTGACAAAGTAATGTTTAACTAGTTGGTGCTAAATAACAAAATAGTAGTTTTAATACTTTTTTATTGTTTTACTTTGTTATTGCTAATCACCATGTACAGCAGTGGTGCGGTTTAACGTCGTCAAACAGAAAGCATGCATGTGTTTTTTATTTGATGCACAGTACAGATTATGCAACAATGATAAAATATAGCGATGCGTAAATCTAAACTACAAATATACAACTATAAAAATAAATCAGTATAAAGCATAATTAAATGAATCTTTCAAAATAAAAAAAAATGAAAAAATATAAAGGATGAAAATGAAAATGGATGAAAATGCCTCATTTTTTGAAAGTCCGAATAGTTTAAGTATTTAAGAATAATATGACTCAATCATGATTATGAAAACCAGATTGCCAAAAACTAAGAGAACAATAGGGTTGAGTAAATGATGGCATTTACTCACAATTTAGATGCTGAAAAAAATATAATTTTTAACTGCCAATTTTGACTGTGAAGAAAATGTTGCTTGGCTACTTTTGGGGCCATATAGTTAAGTTTAACCAAGTTTCAAGGCATTTCCAATTTTCATCCAAGTGCCCCTTTAACTGAAAAACAAATACATTAACTAACTAAAGCATCTAACGTACTACAATAGTAAACTTGATTAATGTGTCAGAAATTCCTAGCTTGCACTCAGTGCAAGCCAACTGGGGACACCTAAATCAAACCTAAATCAAATTAGAGCAAGCACAGTACTTTTAAACTACAAAAGCAGCTTACAAACAAGCTTTAATATGAGACATGCACAGTGTAGGAAGGATTGAGAAAAGAGTGTAACTGTCAGTGACAGATTTAGTAGGAAGTTACACAGGGCTTGTCCACCCCCTTTTAGCTTGGAATTAGTGGGTCTAGACAAAGGTGATAAAAGAATTGCTAATACAGAGGAGTACCTAGAGTGTCTTAGGGTGCCCATGACCCCCTTTTGTAAGAAACAGAGTGATAGATAATAATACAAGTTAGCTAAAGGTATAAAAATCATTGGATTTGTAATTATAAAGTCAAGAGGAATCTCCTGATTTGTCCTTTTTGGAGGTTTCGGCATTTCACAAGGGACAAACAAACAAAAGGTAGTCTTCTGAGTAAAAAAATTGATTTGTGTACAAAAAAAACTTTTTGCTTTAAGCAGATCAGTTCTCGCTTATTTATCTTTGTTAAAAAACATTTAAGTATTTGAAAGACGTAACAAATTTCAACACGGCTACATTGTAATCGGTGGGATGATTTACGCTCTGACAGATATCGGTGCATCTTCATCTTCCATCGTCAGCAGTGGATCATCATGATCGTCAATTCTGTCGTCACGTGACAAATGAAGGTAGCGTTGGGATGCCGAACTGCCTGAGCCAGGAAGCATCTTTCTCCTAAAAAAAAAACAGGGCTTTTTTAATGTTTGTCTATGTGTTCCAAGGAAGGTAGGAATGTATAGAGTAGGTACTTGGTGCAGAGCAGAGCATATGAGCTATATGAATAATGTTAGCACCATCATCATCAAATTCATAATTATCTCAAACATCGTCAACATCATCACCATTATCATTGTCAACATAATTATCGTCACCATCATCATCAACACTGTTAGCACCCTTATCATCAACATCACCATCATTGTCAACATAATTATCATCATCATCGTCAACATCACCATTATTGTCAACATAATTATCGTCACCATCATCATCATCAACACCGTTAGCGCCCTTATCATCGTCAACATAATTATCGTCATCATCATCATCATCGTCAACATCATCACCATCATCGTCAACATAATTACCATCATCATCATCAACATCACCATTATCATCGTCAACATAATAATTATCATCATCAACACCGTTAGCGCCCTTATCATCGTCAACATAATTATCGTCATCATCATCATCATCGTCAACATCATCACCATCATCGTCAACATAATTACCATCATCATCATCAACATCACCATTATCATCGTCAACATAATAATTATCATCATCAACACCGTTAGCGCCCTTATCATCGTCAACATAATTACCATCATCATCATCAACATCACCATTATCATCGTCAACATAATAATTATCATCATCAACACCGTTAGCGCCCTTATCATCGTCAACATAATTACCATCATCATCATCAACATCACCATTATCATCGTCAACATAATAATTATCATCATCAACACCGTTAGCGCCCTTATCATCGTCAACATAATTTTCGTCGTCATCATCATCATCGTCAACATCATCACCACCATCATCGTCAATATTTAAGTATGTAGCATAGTATTTAGCATCAAAAGCGCGTTCACCATTCACAAGACAAGTCTCTTGGAGTATGTAAAGAATATTTCCCTACAATCTATTTTAGCGTTATCACAAAACTCGTGCAAGCAATGCCTTTTCATAACTGTAAATACCTACCTGTAAATAAAAAAGACAACTACCACTACTCCAATGACAACCAATATAACAACAATAGGAATCACAATCTTTGCGGTGCTTGACCCTTTCTGTGCTACTGGTTGAGGGGGGTTTTCTATCACCACAGAGTAACCACCCAGTGTCTTGTCCTGGTTCATCACGTTCGTTATAATCTGTTGTTTAATGACCGTCTTGGTCTGGCGACTCGGAGTCAAGACTATGAACTGTAGATTAAGTTGCTTGTGGAACTTGTATAGTGGTTTAGCAATTACGATATCATCCTGGGTAAATTTGGAGCTGTATGAAAGAGAAAAAAAACGGCATTCATTCATCCATCCATTCTTTCATTCATTCTTCCATCCATCCATCCATCCATCCATCCATCCATCCATCCATCCATCCATCCATCCATCCATCCATCCATCCATCCATCCATCCATCCATCCATTCATTAATCCATTCATTCGTTCGTTCGTTCGTTCTATCGTTCGTTCGTTCTATCGTTCGTTCGTTCTATCGTTCGTTCGTTCACTCTTTCGTTCGTTCGTTCATTCATTCATATATTCATTCAGTCATTCATTCTTTCATTTATTCATTCATTCATTCATGACTGTATGACTCTCCTCTCCTCTCCTCTCCTCCCCTTTACAACAGCTTTACTGCTTAGTTTCTGATTGGTTGTTTTCCGCGATAGTTTGTGATATGTATGAACCATAAAACTAATAACTGTGAGAGGTAGGTTTTTTCCACCTCATACCTCATGTTCTTTCCACACGAATTAGCGGTACAGTACTTATTAAGCTGAGCGGCAACTTTTGTCTTGAAATCTTGAATCTGAAACTGAAATGATATTTTCGTAAAAATAAGTTTTACATCTCCTTAATCTTAAGCGCATTAACTCCATGCAGAAGTAACATTTCTAAGAAGGAAGACTTTGTGAACATGTCGAAAACGTTGATAACAATAGCGTGATGCCCCTACAACTCTGAAGCTACGTCTACACCAACGTACGGGCATTGATAACTTACAGATTGAGTTGGAATTTAGCGAGTTAGGTCTTGTAGAGGGAGAAAACCCGTTAAATCAAAGGAAGAGACCTAACAAACTCTACCCACATGCAAGGCCAAGTACTGGAATGGAACCCGAGATCCCAGAGGTGAGAGGGGAGTGCACTACTGCTACACCACCCTTGATTCCTTAATGCAAAGTACTAACTGCGTATACTTACTTCGCTTGAACTTTTCATTTTCGAAAATGTGATTTCAAAGACATTGACCCCTTTAACGAAACAAGATGCAGTGTGTATCAATGTTATTCAATAACACCTCTTTATCTTGGGTGTAAAGTTTTTCCATTTTAGACCACGTGTCATTCCATAGAGTATCATTTCTTTGTTTAACAGTTGTACATGAGAAGACACATCAATATGGATACAACTCAAACAAAGAATCTTATTCCCAAGACCACGTGTCATTCCCTAGAGTATCCTTTCTTTGTTTATCGGTTATACATGAGGAGACACATGAATATGGATACAACTCAAACAAAGAATCTTATTCTCAAGGGAATGACACGTGGTCTAAAAAGGACAAGCATTACACCCAAGGTAAAGATGTCTACAATTTGGTGCTGAAACAATAACAGAAACATCCAAAAGCTTATTATCGAGAAATATATATTTTGAGGACTTTACCTATCGTAACATCACATTTGATAGTCTTATCTTGGTTGTCATCGCAGACACAAACACCGCCATGTTTATTGTTCCATTGACAGTTCCTGCAATTCGCAGCACAGCCTGCAAAAGTCACATCAACTTGGTCAGACTAGATATCACGATGAAGGAGATTTCAACGATGACTAAAAACTGATGGAACCAAGTTCAGCTCATAAGGATAAAATATCTTACCTGGATTAGGTCCTGTAAAATATAAAAAAAATATTAGTCAATAATTAATCGTTCGAGAAACTAAATATTAAGATACTATAAGTTTCAACCAGGACAGCTGAGAACAGTGAAATATTCAAATATTTTTTTTCTGTAAATTTCAAGAGACTTAAAATTGCTGACACATGCATCCCTAAATTATGGAATTCTTTACCTATAGATCTGCGTCGCATTACAACAATTACTATATCTAAACGTCAGTTAAAGACATATCTTTTTAGGTTGGCTTATTGTTAGCCACTTTCTGATTAATTATTAGTTATTATTATCATTAGTTTTCATTATTAGTTTTTATTTTTTCGTATTTTAACCTATATAATATTTTTATAAGTCGATTTTACATTTAGCATATGTTATGCGCGATTGATCATTTTCATGAATATCACGCAGTATAAGTGATTAGTTATTATTATTGTTATTTTAGTAGCAACTAACAGGAAACGTAATGATAAGAGAAGCCAAAATGAAAGGAGCGTGTCAGCTCTTACCTGGTGGCAGCCCTGTTGGAACTGAAAAGTTCAAAAGGAAAATGAAAGTGAATAGCTTGCATAATGAATGGAAGCGGTGCATAGAAGGGTATTTTTCTTTTTGTGGAAAAGTAAACAAAATATGCGTTTACCCAAGCTAGACCATAATGCACCATGTTCTCCCATGCAAGATCTGGGAAACATACGTAGAGGAGTTCGATAAACAGGATGCATTGTGGTCTAGCTTGGGTAACAACACCATATAAGCCATGTTTAACAAAATGTTTGTACACAAGCTGTAGACCACAATGCACAATGTTCACTACCTCACAACACCATATATGGCATGATGGACAAAAGATGTTTGTACCCAAACTAGACCACAATGCACCATGTTCACTACCTCACAACACCATATATGGCATGATGGACAAAAGATGTTTGTACCCAAACTAGACCACAATGCACCATGTTCACTATCTCATAACACCATACAAGGCATGATGAAATGGCAAAAGATGTTTGTACCCAAGCTAGACCACAATGCACCACGTTCGCTGTCTTAGAAAAGGTCTACAGTAAATACTTACTAGGAACGGCACATTTTACCATGACATCCTTGGCGTGTGTACAAGTGTGTATATTACCAATGAGAGGGACATACTGGCAGAGACCGAGAGCTGATTCGCCACCATTGCATTTTAACCTGGTTATAATAGGATCTGACCCATTTGTAGGCTTTGGATTATATCCAAGTTTCATCGATACTACCTGGGAATACCCAATCTGTCTACAGATGACCTGAGCTGCGTTCATGTCGAAGTATTCATTACAAATGGTACCCCAAGAACCAAGAAAGATCTCGACAACTCCTTCAGCATCGGAATTTCCTCCAGTCAGGCGAAGATCTTGAAATAAAATGAAGTTGTTTTAAAAACGTAATTTTCGTATGCATAGACCGAATCGAAATATGGCGGCCAATTTGAATAACTATTTTTTTTCTGGATTAACTAGCCTCGTGTTCACGTGGAAACATAAAAGCATTTTCACATGTATGAGAGGCTAGTAAGTCCAATAGCTATTCAAATTGGTCGACATACTTCGATTCGCTGTATTTAGGTTGATATACGCTGCTCTTTGCTGAGATCACTGCTTCATTGACAGTTCATTCTCCAACGCGGCAAAGTTTGATATTTCTGCTTCTGTCCTCGTAGGCCGAGGCATAAATACCAGGGCACTCATGTCAACTCATGGCAACGGAGGCTTAAGCCGGTCAAGGAAGCATAGCTTTACAGGCTATATAAACACAACGCGGCTATCATTATCAAGCGCAGCTGTACTGCACTGGCTTCACCTCTGGGTTGGGTTTCAGGGTTCGATCCATGAGTTAGCCGTGCCCTGACTTAGATCAGCCCAGAGGTTGTTTCAGGGTTCGATCTGTGAGTTAGTTGTACCCTGACTTAGATCAGCCCAGAGGTTGTTTCAGGGTTTGATCTGTGAGTTAGCCATGAGCTGACTTAGATCAGCCCAGAGGTTGTTTCAGGGTTCAATCTGTGAGTTAGCCATGCCCTGACTTAGATCAGCCCAGAGGTTGATTCAGGGTTTGATCTGTGAGTTAGCCGTGCCCTGACTTAGATCAGCCCAGAGGTTGTTTCAGGGTTTTATCTGTGAGTTAGCCATGTCCTGACTTAGATCAGCCCAGAGGTTCTTTCAGGGTTTGATCTGTGAGTTAGCCGTGCCCTGACTTAGATCAGCCCAGAGGTTGTTTAAGGGTTTGATCTGTGAGTTATCCATGCCCTGACTTAGATCAGCCCAGAGGTTGTTTCAGGGTTTGATCTGTGAGTTAGCCGTGCCCTGACTTAGATCAGCCCAGAGGTTGTTTCAGGGTTTTATCTGTGAGTTAGCCATGCCCTGACTTAGATCAGCCCAGAGGTTGTTTCAGGGTTTGATCTGTGAGTTAGCCGTGCCCTGACTTAGATCAGCCCAGAAGTTGATTCAGGGTTGGATCTGGGAGTTAACCATGCCCTGACTTGGAGCAGCCCAGAGATTTTCTCGGTATCGATAAAATTTGAGGGTTTGATCAGAGGGTTAGGGTATCTGACATCATCTACTGACTTACTGTAACACTCGACCCCAGCATCGTGTCGATGAGGATTCCACCACCACGGACCATTCCACTGGATTTGATGTTGGGTAACATTACACTGAGAAAACGAGGTCTCATTACCAATACACCTGGCAGATGACAGCCATATCGGACCCTTACCAACCCCGTAATGGGCAGCACTATACACTGCTGAGGCACCACTGTAACCGAGTTGTTTGCAGATTACAGTTGAATCGTAGATGTCCCAGCCGATATCCATGATTGTCCCCCATATACCACCAATCTGGACTTCTACTCGCCCCTCGTAGTCGTGGTCAGAACCTTCAAGTCGCACTGATCAAAAACAACAAAAGGATATCAATTAAAACTTAACAACGATCTTATTGAGTACGTTAAAGTTAGAGAGGTTTTCGGTTCGACATGCTTAACATTGAATTGGCTTCCCATAAGAATGGTTATCGTACGAGTGAGAAACATACGGCACTGACTTACAGCACGTACATGGTACATGCCGTAACACTGAAATGGCTTCCCACAAGATAAGAATGATTACCGTGCGAGTGTGAAACATACGGTACTGACTTACAGCACGTACACGGTACGACATGCCGTAGCATTGAAATGGCTTCCCACAAGAGTGGTTATCGTGTGAGTGTGAAACATACGGCACTGACTTACAGCATGTACATGGTACGACATGCCGTAACATTGAAATGGCTTCCCATTACCTTTTTTCAAAGTGTCTTTGGTTTTACAAATAACACCGACGTCCTGACTATGAAGGCATCTTGACACTCCCCATCCCTTGTGTGGACACATAGTAATGGCAGGCTCTCTTCCCTCACAGTGAAGGTTATCCAACCAGATAACTCCTTTTCCAGGTTTATGGACTGAACAACATGGTATGATACTCTCGACATCCAAGAATCCGAGCTGTCTGCAAGCTACTTTGGCAGCGGCGAGATGGAAGTGAGTCCCACAGACTGTGCCCCATCTGCCGTTGTGAAGGACTTCGATACGTCCTGCCGAAGAAACATTTCCGCCCGCAAGACGGATTGCTAGAAAAAAATGAAAAGAAAAATTTTCAGACAAATTGTACCAGGAAATACATTTAGATATTTTGCGTCAGCGCACACAATACACCAGTTTTTAATTCGATGCAAACCTCTGTTTTTGAAGACCAAAGACTCTTTTGTACAGAGTTAGTCCCCAGAGTTAGAGTAAGTCAGTTAATCAAAGACACCAAGTCCGTGGGATTGGTATTATTCAACTTGCACATTCTTTACATCACAGTTGGCTGTTGCTAATGATTTGCAAAAGTCAACTACAGGTATAATGTAAGTTGAATAATACCAATGTTTTGAAATCCCACAGACCTTAAAGATGTCTATGAATTGCTGACTTATAAACGAGGCTAAGCCTGTACAAGTGAGTCTTGAATCTTCAAAAACAGAGGTTTACATCGAATGCGAAACTGGTGTACTAGATTTTTTTGAGGCAGATTTCGATTGACGATATTTTTTGAATATTTCACAGCATGCGAAGTAATTGCTAAGCCAATAAAAATGCTCAGACAGGTACCGTCACCGGTCACAGAATTGACAATATCCTTTCCACCAATTATTACAGCATGCAAGGTTATTTCAATTTTTCTTGTTCTTAGCTGTGCTTATTCTTCATACCGGTAATTAGTTTTTACTTCTGAAAACCAATGGAGGCCATATTCTCATAAGGAACAATATGTATACTTACTTGAATTGATTTTTGACAGATCAGGGGGGGTTGGTTTAGCATTGGCAGGAACAAGTGCATCGCAGCTGGTTGTCAGGGCTGCCACATCATCAATTGCGATATCCCCTGTGTGTCGCGTACCAACCAGGGCCTCAAACACAATCTGTGTAACAACCACAGTAAAAAATATTTTAAAATATCCTTTATCCTTTTATCCAGAAAAATCTTTGGAAACGACTGTCTTGTATGGTTCTAGGAAACTGGCAAACTTTTTTTCCAGGGATTTTGGATGGAAAAATCTTTGCAAATCTTTTGGAAATTGGCAGACTTTTACCAGGGTGGGTTTCTGCAAGAAATTAACTTCTAAATTGTAATTTGATGTTGAAGGGCCTTGATGAAAATTACTCTGAGTAACTCTAGTAACCTACCAAATTGTGAAGTTTTTTCTCCTATTACTTATATAGCATAGGTGGTACTTGCCTTGAATGATGAATACCCTCGCACTGGAATGACAGCTTTCTCCCAGACTTGTGAAGCCTCACCCTTTTGAGTCCAAAACATTTTTCTATCTGTCCCATCATCTATGTATACATTCAGTTCACAGACAGTCTCACCCTTCATATGATAGTAGAATGTCACACACTTTATGCCATTAACTTGAGGACTAATTATACGGGCCATTTCTCCCTGTACACGTGGCCATGAAGTCTCAATGTAAATGTAACTGCCTAGGATACAACAAAAGAGAGGGATCTCTCTTATCCTACATTTGTCATTAAAACTATGATTATTGTCATCATTATCATCATGATTAAGCACTGTCATCATCACCCCCACTAGTCATCATCATCTCCTTCACCACCAATGTCATCATCGTCACCATCATCATTATCAGTCATCATCATGCATCATCATCACCATTATCATTATCAGTCATCATCATCAGTCATCATCATGCATCATCATCACCATCAGTCATTATCATCATCATTATCAGTCATCATCATCAGTCATCATCATGCATCAGCATCATCATCACCACCACCAGTCATCACAATCATCATCACCATCATTATCAGTCATCATCATCAGTCATCATCATCATCACCACCATCAGTCATCACAATCATCATCACCATCAGGCAGAGTCTCCAAGCAGATAACTTAATGCCTACAGTACAATACTGTGCACCAGGAGCGTATCAAGGAATGCCCTATTGTTCGGTGGAATGTTGAGGAGAAAGGAGGAGGGATTAAGTAGGATTAACATCAATTAGTGAAAGATTCATCGGAGAGGTTATCGGCCGTGAACCGAACCCCCATCGCTCACTCTTCGGAAATACGAAGCACAAGTCACAGTAGCATAGTCATTTAGCTGTGAAATATTCGAAAGAAGCAAAATATTTCGTAGTTCGAAAGTTTTTGAATCTTCCGCGGTTCGTCGAGTTCTATTGTATGAAGTTAATCACCCATGCCCTAACGATTCTGCCTGATTCCTTGATACTAGTATACTTAGGTCAGTACCACAGTATCTTACCATATCCTGTAGAATGATCATGGGTAGGACCAGTTTGAAACGATGGTGTGCTGTTCTGGTGCTGTGTCCAATCAAAGTCATCATCAGCAGCATTAGTGTATCCACAAAGATCTATATCGAATGAGCAGCTACCAGTATTGGTTGGGTCTGAAGAGTAATGATAACTCCTGGTTGAAATCACAATAATTACAGTTTGTAAATGTAGAGATAATAGTACAAGAAAAATTAACCATGTTTTTTGGAGGGTAGCACTTAACAGCCAGTGGCAACAAACCTGCGGCTTTTGTTCTATGATGAAATTAATTTTTGCAGAAAGAGGGAAACTGGATCGAAGCTAGAGAAAACCCTTTGAAGCACAGTAGAGAAACTTACAAGCAGCTCTACTCACATGACAGGTTCAAGGGATCAAACCAATGATCACAATTACTACAAGTATTTGCACATAAATATAATACATTTAAAGTTTGGCAAGTAACATGCAACAAGCAACATGCAATAAAACCTTCACCAACCTTTTTTGAAATAGCTGTATACATGTATGTATGCATGTGACTATTTATACACATGGACATGTATAGGTACATACATGTACTTACTAGTGTCTGGATGTACACAAGCCACTCCACCATCTTCACTGTGACGGCAGTTGTGGACTCCCCACCCATTATGAGGACAGTCTGTAATTTTCGACTCATTTCCAGTGCAACGAACATCATCAAGCCATATTGGACCTGTACCCTGACCAAATGCAGCAGTAGTATAGACAGTGATGGCGTCCGAGTAGCCTGCTTGACGGCAGATAACTTGTGCCTCTCGGAGGTCCCAATAATCATCACAAATGGTTCCCCATGTATTATTATGGAAAATTTCAACTCGTCCTTGCCAGTGGTCTTCTGATCCAATCAGCCGGATATCTCCATCTTTTGTACCTGCGAATGCAACATACAATTCAAATGTGCTCCTTTCATTTCTGGTATGACATTATCGTATGAGTGGGAAACATGTGGTACTGACTTACAGCATGTAAATGGTATGACTTGCCATAACATTGAAATGGCTTCCCATAAGAATGGTTATCGTATGAGTGGGAAAGATATGGTACTGACCTATAGCATGCACGTGACATGACATGCCAAACACTGAAATGGTTTCCCATTGTTTTTCAGTAATTTCTCCAAGCACGGTAAAACATTAGAGGGGGAGAGGTTAGGGAAGGGCTGGTCCAGGGGGGGACTCCCTTATGAAAGGGGGTGGGGGTCCTCGTCAGAAATTCTGAAAATGACCCCTAAAAGGGACCTGTATTTTGAGATGATGGGCATGGCAGTGATGAAATTTCACAACTAAGAGGGACCAATCAATAACGTATCATTTTGGTTCGGTTTCTCGATTTTATTTGTATTTTGATACTACCATCAAACACCGTCTCCTCATATAAGTTTATGACGACGTCGTCATAGCTGTTGATCTTATACTCTAAGCGGGACCACAAAACTCAGCTGGTGGGCATTCTCGCCATTATTACCCTAAGCGGGACCAAAACACTGATTTCAAATCCTAAAAGGGATGACGAGGACCCCTGCCCCCTTTTATAAGGGAGTCCCCCGGGGACTCCCTTATAAAATGCCATGCAGACATTAATCATATCCTCCCCCAATTTTCTGCAAGGACAAGGTGATCAACCCTCCCCTCTTATGATACATGATAATTCAAAATTATTCAAATTTTTTTGACCCTCCCATTTTGGGTGACAAAAAAATGAAAGGCCCTCCACACATTTGCCCCCTTCTAATTTTGACTGCTAATAAACTATTAATAAAGAATAATCCACTGCTTTCAATATACCCATGGATGCTATCTATGTGCCTCAGAAATTATCTGTTACATAACCTTTGGGCCCAAAAGATAAAAATACCAAAAAAATGTTACTTTAGTCGCACTATAGTACATTGAAACTAATAAGAAACTGATACAAAATTTGGGCATTTATCACTAAAGCACACTATGTTTTTTCGATGTGATGTAATATAATGTGTGTAGATCACTACAAAATGCTGGGTGCATCAGTAATTATCTGTTAAAGATAAAAATACCCAAAATAATGTTACAATAATAAGATAACTTACATAATACTGTGCAGAATAACAAGGCAAAAACAGCACAGCTCAGAAGTGTGACCTTAACTTGGTTAACCATCCTCAGCTCTTGCAGATCCCTAAAAGTAAAGTATCAAGGAAATACCTCCTTAGACATTTATATATATGTAAATATATTATTTTAACTTACATTATTCTTTTTATTACAGCATCACACGAGGATTGCAAGGATATAGACGGCTTCCCATCATCATCCAATATCACAATGCACATCTACAGTTATGGCTATGGTAAGATATGGTACAGCTTTGAATTTACTGTAGTTTTCCTCATAATAATACTACTTAAATTTCATCTTTAGTTCCTGCATTTACTGCAAAGTTTGCTCCCCTAATTACTGTCAAATAACAGATCCAACATTAATATATTGTTACCCAAATATTCGATCATAGATTCTTAGAATTCATTCAGGTGTCACAATCTAATCCTTATTTATCTTGCTGTATTAAAATTTAAGTACTGATCTGTGACATCATGTGCACATATCTTTATACGAGATGAGTGAAGTAACTAATCCCACAAAGCATACATTGCTTGTTGGCAGCCCTTCACTCTCTGCTTTAAAAATCAGTCCTCTAGTGGTGTTCATACCAGCAAATAAATCACATATTTGAAATATTGTTGGCGATCCTTTGTGTTGGTGCTACATGTATGTGCATGGGCCTGCCCACAACAGCAATGATGATAATTATTTGAAATATCACTCTGATTTCAATTTTTGGACTTTTCTAAGACTTAAAATGTATTGGATTCAACTGTCAATACTTTTCAAATAGAAAAAAGTGCTTGAACACATGGCCGGCCATAAAAAATCATAAGGGACGTCGTCTGTGATTGGCTGGATACATAAATAAGCTTATGTGCCTTAAATACATAAATAACCTGAACACAAAAACAATATAAATGTTATGTATATATAAGGCAATTTGATATTATTATTGTGGAACGAAACTCCCTTTCTGAATTTAACACATTCGTTAGAAATATTTCTTTGAACATTACTTATGACTTTTTGATATTTTCTAAATGTAAACTTTAAATAATTTCTACATTGTATTGGTGTATCATTTACCTGTCGTATTTTAGTTGTATATCTTGTTTTTTGTACGTGCTATCCCTCTTTTCTTTTGGAATCGAAAGTTAGACTTCCTATGCCTGCTTTTGTCAATAATGTCAAATAATAGGTATATGATCTGTTACAGACCGACAATAGTTCGCTCTACGAATGATAGATTGCATAACACAACAATTTATTCAAGAAAATGAACAGCTCTTGACCATGAAATGGGAATCAATCATCTTCATGCGTCTCAAAGAACAGAATATTCATCTTACGTAATGATCAAGATGTTATTTCGATATATAATAGAGACCGGACATGCAAAAAGGACGAAAGTAATATAGAGGAGGGCATTTTTATAAGCACGTCTGAGCTCACTAATCAATCATATCAATATTGATGCAAATGAAAATGTATGCATGAGGACGAAACTAAAAATACGTAGAATGAAAACCAGGTGTTGAGGTGATGATATAAGACTTATATCCGATCTATCAGAGTCTGAAGTCTGTTTAGACTGCGTTCTCCAATTATAGAACTCAGATAAAAGCTTATTTTGAAGGACATTGAACTTGATCACACGTGTCTTACGCTAGAAAAAAGGCTGTAATCGTTTTTGACTCGAATTTGCACTCCAAAAGCTATCAAACTACTAAGAGGTGGTTTTGTGGTCAGCACACGAACCAGTCTGTACTAAGACTGTATACGATTGTTGACTTATGAACTAGTTTTATTACTACAACTACCATTTAAGCTTACCATTTCTCCAAACAAACTCTAAATCTCTTCAATATTTATCTGACTAAAGAATTCACTAACTCAAATAGACAAGTAAGCTTACATATTTGTAAGAGAAAAAGAAACACGAACTTAAACTAAACTTACCTTGAATCGAGTGTCCCTGGAAGTCTTTGGACGCCAGAAAGAAAAAGTATTCAGACTTCGATTGCAGAAATAATGAAATGAAACAAGGTTATGTGGTTGTTATAGTTTTGCGATGAATGGCAGAGATCGGAGAAGGGTTTAAACCTGGAGATATCGGTGCTGGCTTGAAACAAGAGCAACAGAAAGAAAAATAATCCACATGACCCGGGGTTGTGTTTGAAATGCAAATATATGCCTGCCAAATATCGTGTTACTGTTATGCTAATGAGATCGATACCCTTGGATAGACATCCTTTACCACAGGTATCCCAAGCTGGGTGTCTGTGGTATTCAGACTTATAAGGCAATGTATGGCGATCCTTAGAAAAAGATTAAAACTCAATAAATCATACAAATAAATGTTCTAACTTATGTCTCGTGTTTTTCTTTGAGTCTCTGTGAAGTTTCAGGTCATTTACATCAATATTGAGCGAGTATCGTGGTGGAATATCCCTCGTACTAAAATTGTTTTTTGACCATGTTTAACATCCGCTCACAACACAAGTTATACTGTAGCTCTGTACATTAGTAAGTCAAATACTGTAATTTAAAGTTCGTTTAGCTTTGGTGTTTAGCTCTGTGAAAGTAAGTGAAAGTGTTTGAAAACGGTAACAGGTTTGTGTTCTCAAATTTCATAGCTCCCTCTAGAACGGACACTTATCTAAGGTTCAAAGGTTCAAAGGTTTTTATTTACCACATATACACATGAAAATACACATTGAAAAAACGGAAATAAATAGGTGGAGGGTGCAAGAGAGACAACCCAAAGGGTTAAACAAGGTACTCTTGCACCCAGAACTAATTAACAAATAGTGTGAAGCGTGGAGATTGCATAAGGCAATCATGCTCTATAAACAAAGGAGGTTTTCGTGATTGACACATACAAGTCATACTATATTACAAGTTTACAATTCAATTAATTTTTCGGGTTATATTATAGAGAAAGAAGTGAGGTTTTCATTTTTTTCTTAAAAATAGTAAGGGATGAAGGCGGACTTAGCTTAGTAGCGGCGCATTTTATTTATTTTGTTTATTTTAAACTCAAGCTTAATAAGGTATTCCTTTTCTGCTTTTTGCTTCCTTTTCTTCGGTTTTCTTGTGGAATTTGATTCCTGGATAACATTTCTATTTCAGCCACTGTTAAACTCTTAAAAAGCTGTTTTAAAGTCTTCATTCTTGAGCGTTAGTTTTGAATAAACATTCTTGAGCGTTAGTTTGTTTAGACATATGCAGTTTAGGCGTTCAAAATTGGCCAGTATATGAATTTAAAAAATGGATGACTGAATCAATACAAACTCTACTGTGCCCACTGCCATTGGTGGACAGAGGTCTGATTACAGACTGAGCATGTTCAACCTAGGTTAACAGCGGAGCCTGATCATCATCATCGTCATTTAGCGCCAGTATTGCATCTGATTCATTATAGCCATCGTCATTATTGTGATAATTGTCGTCATCTGGCGGAGTCGTGGATAAGGCACGGTAGCGAACTGATGCTGCGGTTGCTTTCCTCTTCCTGAAATCAAGACAATACACAAATAAACCGAGCAGGAACTTACTAGAGTAGTTTCCATAGCACATTTCGCATGAGTGTGCACGGTTCACAGTATGGCGCGGCGCGGACACGGCACCGAATGTCAAATGTTTTCATACATGGCACGGCACGGCACTGACACGTTCACGGCAAGGTGCGGTCAGTACGTGCCGTAAGTTTGTTTTTCATAGTCATAAGAAAACTGCTTGGGAAGTATATGATACTGCCTTACAGCACTCCCGTTTACATGTAACAGCATGATAAATATCGTAGAGCAGTTATATACAGTAGGAGTGCAGATCCAGGATTTTTTAGGAGAGGGTACACCGATTAGTTAGCACATCAAAATATCTGGGAGGGGGGTACTGATTTACAGCACATACACAGTACGACCGCTCTAGCAAATATATTCCATGTAGCAAGCATTGATTGTATCTATAAAAAAAACCTGTGACCCTCGTTCAAATCTCGAACTGAAATTCCAAATTAAATCATAAAACGAAGTCATTAAAGTTTACCTGGTGTAGATAAATACAGAGGTCAAAACTGCGGCGATAAAAAGTACCACCACCAACGTTATAACCACTATTTTCATCTTGTGACTCAAACCAGCGGATCGTTTTCCTGTTTGTGGAGGCGTGGGAGATACATTCGAGTGCTGCAGCACGATGGGGTAGCCGGCGATGTTCTTCTGTTCTTTGGCCATATTATATATGGCTTGGTTGGGGAACAATTCGTTTGATCCTGGGTAAAACACCTTGAATCGAATCATGAGGTGTCCTTGAACAAGCCTTGGATAGTCTTTGATTATGACGATTTCAGAAGGACTGAATTTTTGGCTAATTTCAAAAAGAAAATTTGAGATATTATTCATCTGTATAATATACACGCAAAGGCAAATTATAGAGCAGATATCGTATGAGGGTGAAAAGTCGCGGCGCACGACACGCAGTTAAGGCGCGGCGCAAACAAGGCACCGAATGTCGAATATTTTCACATACGGCACGACACTCTTTAGTCTTAGTTTAAAAGCTGAAAGGACGCGGGCTAGCCACCCAATTCACGGCCTGATTCCCACCTTGGTTGTTAAGGTGATAGCAACAAGAAACGTGCGACCAAATTTAGATGATTATCTACTCACCTTTGGATCCCACACGGGTGGTGTCTACAGTAAGCGTTAAGTTGAGAGGCCATTGACTTTTTAAACACGTTTGGTAGCCACTAGAAACGAGGAAAAAATGCTGAAACCTAAGCATCTGCACTTAAAGTAAAGCGAAGTGTGATGACGTTTGCGGAGGGAGGGAAACCGGAGAACCCTGTCAAGTCTTCCCTTATAATACTAATTTCCCTTATATAAGCACTTACTTTATGTATGCTCTGGTTTAGAAAGCGAAATTCAACCACGCCCTTATCTGTAGAAAAAGACACGACGTTAACCACTACACCGGCTTGGAAGGTAAAGACGTTCCATTGTAATACGAGCAACAAAATCATAACTTGTCTCGCAAAATTGCTGCGTTGCAAGTTGCAGAGTGAATGTGGCTCGTATTACCACTCCGTGCAACAACAAAATTGTGTTGTGCGACTTTGTTGTAGAAGCAGAAGGTCTTTCTACTCTCTGCAACAAAGAAAATTTGTTGCGCGCGGGATAGTAATACGAGTAGCATTCGCTCTGCAACTTGCAACGCAACAATGTTGCGAGACAAGTTACACGATTTTGTTGGTCGTATTACCGCACCTTTACGGGAATTCTATCTATAAGAGTAAACAAAAATCTGGAGGTGGACTTACCAGTGTGAACGGGTATCGACGGTGTACCAATAGTTGGCACTGTAAACGTGCATGAAAAGATGAGGGAAAAATTAGAGAAAACAATAATAGCAACAGATATAAGAATAATAATAACTCAGAAACAGATGACAATAACAAACACAGTTGACAACAACAACAACAACGACGCATTACAATAACAACAACACCGATAACAGCGAGCACAACCATCATTATGGAGCAGTTTTCGCATGACTATGAAAAACCTACGGCACGGACCGCGTATTACCGTGACCGTGTCAGTGCCGTGTATGAAAATACTCGACATTCGGTGCCGTGTCCGCGCCGTAACCGTGCCGTGTGCCGTGACTTTTTACACTCATACGAAATCTGCTCTTGTTCAGTATCCTTACATGGATCAGCGCAAACGACTTGAGCATCCATAGTGTGATCACAGCTGTGGGAAATAGAGTAAAGTACTTGCTGCTGACAAAGGCCAATGGATGGTTCATTCCCTACACACTTCAATCTCGTTATAAGAGGTTCAGTATGATTTGAAGGAATAGCGGAATATCCCAATTTCAACGACACAGCTCTGAAGTATCCCAACTGTCTGCAGACTACTTTAGCATCGTCCATGTCCCAACCCTCATTACATATGGTTCCCCAAACACCAAAGTATTGGATTTCGACTATTCCTTGGCTCTCGTTCCTTCCTCCCGTAAGCCGAAGATCTGTTGACATTTTTATGACGACAACATAAGAATTCTACTTGATTTTGGTATCACGATTTGTAGTACTAGTTTTAGGAGTAGCGATTGTACGAGCCGCCTCTTCCTAGATTGTATTGTATTTATTATATGGCAAGGTAATTTTACGCGCTATGATTGGTCAATTTGCGGTCCATAACTTACGGTACGGACCGAAAATCAAAATTGTCTCTCCTAGCCTTGCCATATAATAAATATCTTATTAACCGCGTTTGCTCGGTCCGTACCGTAAGTTATGGACCGAGTTTGTTCCCTAGCGCGCAGCGCGTGGTCCATAAGACAGTGGAAAAAACTCGGCCCATAACGGTACGGACCTCGAACTCGGTTAATAAGAGCTATTTAGCGTCCATGATGGAAGACAAGAAATGTGCATGCATCCAATATGGCGGCTACGACGTAATTCATCAAAAACAACAACAATAATGGTAGTGAAAAATCAAGAGTAGATAATCACTTGGCTCAGTTGGTTGAACAGTTTCACTTTCGTGCGGGAGGTCGTGGGTTTAATTTGTGGGCCGGAACAACACTTAGGGTCTTAAAACAACTGTGGAAGAGGTACTGATTTTGTAATAACAACTACGGTTGGTTAGACCTTCATGTGGCTCGGATGGCCAAGTAATATGGCAGTCGCATCTCTTCACACTTCATCATATATCAATATCAAAGGATTGTAGAAAAGAACCACTGAGTGCGCAAAGGAACCCTGGCAATGACCACTCTGTGTCTGGTCTTTACTAATGATTTCTAATGTACGTAATGATTGCTTGTATATGGACCTAGAGACATTTAATATATGTTTCTCTTATGCGATAAATAAAAAGTTCAATATATACCATAGCATTCTGCTCCAGCATCTCTCCAATGCCTCCAATTATACATCTGCGGGTTTCTGTTCAACGTCACGTTACATTTCCATATTGCAGATTCGTGTCCAGTACAATCAATACCTGATATCCACACAGGCCCAGATCCACGACCAAAATGTGCAGCATTGTAGACTCCTCTTGCTCCAGCAAAGTGCATTTGTCTGCAGAATACATCAGCGTCCCATATGTCCCAACCACGATCACTAACTGTGCCCCACAAGCCACCTACTTCTACCTCAACTCGACCTTTATAGTGATCGGACGAACCCACTAGACGCACTGTCAAGATTAAAAGAGATTATTGTCAACCAACAAAGATTGTGATATAGCTACGAAATAACGCGCGCTTTGATTGGCTGACCATTATGTCAACGCTTAGCGTGCGTATGTTGAGTTCTGATGTTGCTAAGCGCGAGTGCGCCAAGAACTATAAGGATAACCGCGCGCGCACCAATAAACACATTGAATAACATGTGAAATTAAATGTAGCACTAGAAAATTCTATATATAGATATAGACTAAGTGACAAATTAAGTTACAAAACAACTCACAAACTTAGAAATAGTAGGATTAATCAAGGCAGAAATGCTGGTATTTTACAGTGACAAAGTTTTTGAACCGATTAGTTTTAACTATAGCAGGGTAGGAGGACTTGCCAGAGCGCAATGAGATAGATGAAGTAGATTGTACCACCCTATCGCGAAGCAATTTGGAAAATAGGGTTTCCAGACACAATGCTCTTAACAAACTTTTCACAAGCGATAGTTCGACGATCACTCAGAGTCGGAAGGCCGGATTTGTCCAGTGCCTCGCGAAAGGTGGAACCTGGAAAAATCACAACAAGGGCACTAGGAAACGGTTCTCTTTGGCGCACTCCCCACCCTCCCCCTCCCTCCGCGCTTCCAACTCTAGGACACTCGCTAGGACATTCAATGAACACTGAAAGGAATCATATATGACAGAACAAAGAAACAGTTTTTTTGCCTTTCTATAAGGACAGCTGTTTTTAAGCTCAATATTTCGTAAACACGCTCTCTTGGGGCCAATGGACAATGAATGAAATGCGACCCAAAATTCATTGAATGCGGTTTAGAGATACAGCGCCTATTACTTTGGGAGAGGTAATATTTTGATCAACAGAAAAACTGACAAAAGTTTGGAAAAACATGCAATGACAAAAATGAAACGCTCATAGTTTTGCTCTCGAAAGTAGCAGCCTTGTCGTTTTTCTGATCTGCCATCACATATACAAGATAATTCTTTGTCACATACCATTGTGCAGAGTTCTTCCCGTTCTGCAAATAACACCAACATCTTGATAGTGAGCACACCTGGAGATACCCCATCCTCTGTGCGAACACATGGAGATCGAAGGTTCGTCTCCTCGACACTGCACATTATCTAACATAATCCTTCCCCTGCCTGAATGGAAAATCGAACAGCATGGAACCACCATCTCAGCGTCTATGAACCCAAGTTCCTTACAGACCACTCTTGCTGAGGTTAGTGGGAAATTCGAACCACAAACTGTTCCCCATCGTCCTTTGTGAAGAACTTCAAGCCGCCCTGCTGATGATACATTGCCTACCAAGCGAACATCTGAAAAGAATACGTAGAAAAACTACTGCTATTGTGATTGGCAAAAGCTACGTTACAGCACAAAGTAGGTTGGTGAACGACTACGTAAAACTGTTTTGTTAATAAACTGACATTTAAATTGCCAACCAGAAAGCTATTGGATCAGGAATCCAACAAAGTAGGTTAAAACTTATAATTACAAATGGTTTGCATACATAAGGCTAGTGTTCATAAACATTGAATCCACCTATAAACGACCATCTGGATTACAACATCCAGATTCCACATTCCATCGGGGGGGGGGGGGGGGGGCTTGCTTCAAAATTAAGGTATATGAAAGGGGTGCCTTTCAGACCAAAAGGCATATGGAAAGGATACCTTTTTGCTGAAATTTGGTATATAAAAGGGTAAGTGGTCGAGAGTCTAGACCTTGCCAGAGCATGACAGATAAACAGACCTTTATATTTGGAGTCTTATACTATTGTACATCAACTATAACCCAAATAATATGTATTATATTGATTAATATAACAAATCTCAAAATTTCTGTGTAGCCTGAAGGTTAATCAATGATGTTATGACTATGAACTTATTCTGTTTTATCAATGTACTAATAAAATCATTGCATCCCTACATGCATAATGTTTAGGAGTACCCCCAACCCCCGGGCGTTACATAATCTGTGTGTAAGACTTAGAACTTAAAAAAATTAGAATATAAAATATAGTTTTGTTATCTCTTACTGTGTGTGATATTCCTGATGTCTAACTGCGCCAATGAAGCAGAGGCAGGGAATACTGTACATGTATTTCGATGAACGGTAATGTCATCAATAGCAATGTTCCCCCTGTAATCTGAACCAGAAACCCCTTCAAAAATAATCTGAAAAGAAAAAAGAATAATGGGTTATGCGCAACTGAGTCGTAAGAGAGATGATGTGTGACACCGGGGAACATGGCTGGGTTATGCGCAACTGAGTCGTAAGAGAGATGATGTGTGACACCGGGGAACATGGCTGGGTTATGCGCAACTGAGTCATAAGAGAGATGATGTGTGACACCGGGGAACATGGCTGGGTTATGCGCAACTGAGTCGTAAGAGAGATGATGTGTGACACCGGGGAAAATGGCTGGGTTATGGGCAACTGAATCATAAGAGAGATGATGTGTGACACCGGGGAATATGGCTGGGTTATGCGCACCGAGGAGAGACAAAATACATGCAGGATATCTAAAATCCGAAACGATTTCAATTACTCACCCTAAATGCCTTCAAACCCGCTTTGACTGGTACTGTAGCCCTATTCCAGTTAGATGATTGCTCTCCTATCAGCTGCCAGGCCATCTTCTTTGAAACGCCATCATCTATGAAGACATTTAGCTCACCAATGGTAGATCCTTTCATGTGGTAGTAAAATTCAACACATTGGGTATCGTAGATTTCAGGACTGGTAAGACGGGCAATTTGACCTGCTGCGTTGAGTGTGGAAGTTCTGGTATATATGTAGTTACCTGAAAAAATGCAAAAATGATGTAAAGAAATGGCTTGGGGCTACTATTTTTGGGAATCCTTCAGAGCTCAGCTTACAGCTAGACTTCAACAGCGTTACTCCTGAAATAATAATCCACACTATTTAGGAGCAGGCCGCATAGCTCAGTTGGTTAATGAGCGACCTTCGGAGCTGGAGGTCCATGGTTCAATTCTCAGGATCTCCACGTCTGTTTCGACTTCTTTCTGTTCTGATGGCGTGTAATCATCTATTTAGAGCATAACGCTTCTGTTTTATACAAATTTCCCCGTTAACTCAGCTCAGCAATTATGGATTTTTATCAAATCACACAACATCACCTTTTCCTGTGGTGTGGTCTCGTTGCGGGCCCGTTGAATAGTAATTCAAAGTTCTACCAGTGTGCAGAGTCCAATCAAAGTCATCATCCTTAGCATTTGTATATCCACAAAGATTCCCCATGTCGAATGTGCAGTTGCCAGAGTTATCAAGCTTACAGGTGTCGTTAAGAATATATATGTCATCTAGGGATATGCTTCCATAAGCTCTTGACGATCCAGCGATGCCTCCCTCAAATATGATCTAGAGTAATGACGTTATAGGTATAAGAGTTCGACCGGGATAGAAGGTACGTGTGAGGGGGATGGGTGGGGTAGCGAGTGTGAGGTGGGACGAGAATCAAAGGTAATACAGCAGTAGTGATATCCCAATCACGCGCCCCATAATCACCTCTGGGATCTCGGGTTCATTTCCCAGGTACGTGCATGGACTCGGGACCACATTGATTTGAGTCCAGAAACCATGGTCTCTTGTTTGAGGGGTTTTCTCTGGGTTCTTTTGAATACATTCCACCGGAACCCAACACGCTAAATTCAAACTCGTTTTGTAAGCTAGCCATGCCCAAAATTTGAGACATTTTTGTCCTGTATCTTCAAACGTTTTTCAAATTCTCCCAATTTTAATGCAATTTTCGAAAGCAGTTCCTATGTTATTGTAAGTAGTTTTTTTCCATTGTTTTCATGTTTATTTGGGGTTTTTTGATGGAAAAGAATGAACAAAAAATTGAACGCGGTTCCTTCCCTGGTTTTTCATGCAGTTTCATGAATACCTTCTTGTACACCTGTTTCAAAAAACGTTGTCAATTGGAGATCTAGATCTCAGTGAAATCTAGAATCTGAGACCAAGAGCCAGCGCAGATCATCGCTCAAAGATGCTGCATGGAATATTTCGATTTTAGCTTGTTTCAATTTACTTATTAATAAAGCAAAGGAATTATCACTTCATTCCTTTATGTTTAAAATCAAAGCTCACAGCCCGAAGTTCATTTCAGTCTCAGATTTAAGATTTAAGATCTCCGTCCGATAACATTCTTTGAAATAGGTGTGCATGTCATCTCTAGCCAATAAGCGCCCGAATTTATGATGAGCTATAGGATTCTACCTTGAATGTTGAAACACCTTCGACTGGTACTCTCACCATCATCCATGTATGACGGGAATACTGTCCACCAACCTGTTGCCAAACCAGATTATTTTTGTTGCCACTTTTTATATAGACATTCAGTTGAGCAAGATTGGAACCTCTCATGTGGTGATAAAACCTAATACACTTTCCACCAGTGATCTGAGGGCTGATAATGCGGGCCATGCTGTCATTTCCGTAGTAATAATAGTTGGTTGGCATAGAGATGTAATATCCTGGAATAGGAAAGATCCAAAACTCAAACGACTTTTGTTTTTAAGGCTGCAGCATGTATGGTGCGGGTGTAGCATGTAGGGTGCAGAGTGTAAAGCGAATTAAGGGTGTAGGGTGTAGGGTGTAGGGTGTAGGGTGTAGGGTGTAGGGTGTAGGGTGTAGGGTGTAGGGTGTAGGGTGTAGGGTGTAGGGTGTAGGGTGTAGGGTGTAGGGTGTAGGGTGTAGGGTGTAGGGTGTAGGGTGTAGGGTGTAGGGTGTAGGGTGTAGGGTGTAGGGTGTAGGGTGTAGGGTGTAGGGTGTAGGGTGTAGGGTGTAGGGTGTAGAGTGTAGGGTGTAGGGTGTAGGGTGTAGGGTGTAGGGTGTAGGGTGTAGGGTGTAGGGTGTAGGGTGTAGGGTGTATATGGTGTAGGGTGTAGGGTGTAGGGTGTAGTTTCTTACCGTTTCCAAAAGTATGATCGACATTTGGTCTGTAGTAACCGTAGTAATAGTAGTAATAACCTGACTTTCTCAAATTCCATTTTACTCGATTGTGTTGCGCATTTGTATAGCCACAAAGACTTGACCCTGTCTCGAACGTACAACTGCCTCCGCTGTTACTACCTACCAAGAAAGAAAATCCCAATACACATCGACACTTTGTGATGATTTCTCTTGAACCATTCCCAATAATGGATCAGTAATTAAACAAGTCAAAAACGCAATGAATGCACTGTCTGTTGTATACAATATTTCTTTATAGAAACAGCAACCTCTACAGACACCCAGTATCGATCATTCAAAGGAACCATGCATGAAGGAAAAGGGAGAATAATATATAATGTGAACGCACCTGGTGCAGTTTTGTTGTGACAAGCAACTCCGGCATCACGACTATGATCGCAGTATCTTTGCCATGAATATCCTCCCCATGGACTCTTTGAACAGCTTGTAAGATTCGTCTCTCTCCCACTGCAGTAGACAGAAGTTAACCAAATTTTACCAGTACCTCTTCCAAAATAGGCATACAAATAAACACTCCTTGCTCCTGGGTATCCAAGCTGTCGACAGATGACATTACCATCATTTATATCCCAGGAATTGTCACAAATTGTTCCCCACGTCCCGTTGTAATATACTTCCACTCTGCCTTCGCTGGGTATTGATGAATTCACGAGTCGGACGTCCCCTGGAGACTGAGAATCTTGACGAAGGTAAATCAAAAATTAATATTAAAAGGTAACTCCAAAGCCGATGTTAGTGATGGTAATGGTGCTAATTGTGTTAATGAATGTGGAATGTAATAGTAATGATGATGATGATGATGTTATGATGATGTTGCTGTTGTTGTTGATGATGATGATGATGTTATGATGATGTTGTTGTTGTTGATGATGATGATGATGATGTTTAGCTAGTGATGATGATGATGATGATGATGATGAATATGAGTGATGTTGATGGTGATGATGATTATGATGATGTTGTTGTTGTTGATGATGGTGGTGATGATGATGATGATGATGTTTAGCTAGTGATGATGATGATGATGATGATGATGAATATGAGTGATGTTGATGGTGATGATGATTATGATGATGTTGTTGTTGTTGATGATGGTGGTGATGATGATGATGTTATGATGATGTTGATGATGAGGATTTTAGTTAGTGATGATGATGGTGTTCATGATATGGTGTTGTTGCTGGTGATGATGATGATGATGATGATGATGATGATGATGATGATGATGATGATGATGATGATGATGATGATGATGATGATGAGGGGGATGATGATAGTGATGATATTGATGATGGTGTTGATTGTGATGATGGTGATGATGGATGATTTTTATTATGATTTTGATAATGAAGAATTAGATAATGAGGCTGATAGTAGTGTTGATGATAGTAGTGGTGGTGGTGGTGAAAATATCTTTGCACTTGATAACTATGATCAAATTCATTGCAACACCTACTGGATTTGGCGATGAAACCAAACAGACAAATAGCGACACCAAGAGAAAACCAAACACTTGTTAGAATCATCATGAGAAAGACGATATCTGCAATTAATATAATAATAAAAAACTAGTAAATATAGAATAGTTCATCTATAGCTGGGATGAACTCTAAATAGAGCTCCGAAAACATGACAATATTTGATTGTATAACTTTATTGCTTTCATAAATTTTTAAATGCAAAATTTAAACTTAATGTTACAAATTGAAGAAAAGTCAGTGCGAATTAAAACTTGAATATAATGATGACAACCAAACTTCTACATAACTATCTAAAACGAAGGATACTTTGTTCGTTACCTTGAATCTAGTACTCAGAAAAAACAACCTTCACCCACTTTGCATCTACTCTTCAAAAGATTTGGGAACTTGCAAATGGAAACTATAACGGTAAATATTGATATAATAATAAGATTATAATAATATTGATAACGGATAGTGTTTATTATAGAATTTTCGAACAACAACCTCCACCACCTGTGATATTCCAACTTCACGGCCGATTGATGAGGGCCTCATGGAAGCCCAACCAATGATTACCAATGCTGTCAAATTATCCATTATGAATTATTTATCATTAGAAACCCTTCCAGCCGAAACTTCCGCAATGGAAATTTTATAATTTTCTGCAGGAAAATATGAAGTAATAAAAAGAATTACATTGCTAGTACTTTCAATGGAGATTCGATTAAAACTAACGCTTTATTTTGTTTAATAAATCTGCTTTGGTACGGCTGACCTTTAGTAGTAAATAAACGTCAATCTCGTGATGTTTGTCTGTTTAATATATTTAAAACCGATCGTGTGGCCCCGAAGGAGAGAAGAGGAACAGTGGCCGTGTTTCTATGAAGATGTTGCAAGTGTCTTCAATAACATATGACTAGTAACTACAGCAAGCCCAAACAGTTTAACGTTATAGCCTCGCTCGCTTAGAAAATAGTAATTTCATTTATCATTAAAGCTGTATTGTCTCAGGAAAATGTCACCTAAAACCTCTGATAGCTACACCATTTTCCCATATCGACCTGAAATGTTTTTTAAAACCCTTTTCCAAACTTGGTTAAACATTTATTCAACTTGTAGAATGAATAATTAATCAGTTTTGAATAAAAACAAAAAGGGACAAACCAACATCTATAAACACTACTTCATTTTGCAGGCAGGAGTTGTAATTTCGAGGACAGTTTTCGAAAGAGAGAATGAATAAAATCCTCCAAGAGCTTAGCAAATCTTACATATTTCTTTCTTTCTTTCGCGTTTGTTAATCTTGTTATATGCTAGCTCTCTCCCTCGATAGAATCTTTTAAAATATTCAAAAAAGACATCAATCCTTTCTGGGCCTCCGTTTCAAGAACTACGTTTTCTTAATTCATGATTATTCTTACCTCTATTTCTACATTAAGTATTGCAGCTGATGTTTACAGTTCTGTCGTAGAGCAAATCTGGTGCTGCCACATTGGGTATTAACTGCAAATGTCCAGAGATTTAGTCTCACGCATCGATGATTACTTCCACGACCTCGACGTTTCTTTGAAGTCAAGCCATCAAACGGACGGTGACGAGTGGTCTATTTTAAGAACTGGCCCTCAGTAATGTTGCATCTGTTTGGATATTAGACTTGCTCCAAGTCTCGCTCGTTAATTTTTTTCCGTTGCTAAATCGGATTCAAATTGTGCACTTCTAGTTACGACAGCTTCCCGAAGGATGGTGCGAAGTGAAGAGAGAAAAGCTCGCTTTCTCATTCTCCCTCCTCGGGAAACTTTCGTAATCCGGCGGAAGTGCACAATTTGAATCCGATTTACAAACTGAATTTTTTTTGCCAATATAGAAGTTGATACATAAGATTTTTAGGATCAAAGTAACATATAGAATAATTTGAACTCTTGCAGTTTTCAAAGGTTCATGACTTTACAGAGAAACGGTAAGAATATTTCATGGTTTCTAACATGCTCATTAGAATTATTATAAAAGCGAAGTTCACTGTTTACGAACATTGACGTCAGGAATCTTTTTCATTCAAACTTGACAACCAGCGCTGTCATCGCTGTATGCAAGGTATCTCTGTACTACCAGGTATATGAATGAAAATGTACATGAGATGGATTGGATGGGTGTATCAGAATAAGAATGTACACAAGATGGATTGGATGGGTGCATCAGAATAAGAATGTACATGAGATGGATTGGATGGGTGCATCAGAATAAGAATGTACACGAGATGGATTGGATGTGTGTATCAGAATAAGAATGTACACGAGATGGATTGGATGGGTGCATCAGAATAAGAATGTACATGAGATGGATTGGATGGGTGCATCAGAATAAGAATGTACACGAGATGGATTGGATGGGTGCATCAGAATAAGAATGTACACGAGATGGATTGGATGGGTGCATCAGAATAAGAATGTACATGAGATGGATTGGATGGGTGCATCAGAATAAGAATGTACACGAGATGGATTGGATGGGTGCATCAGAATAAGAATGTACACGAGATGGATTGGATGGGTGCATCAGAATAAGAATGTACATGAGATGGATTGGATGGGTGCATCAGAATAAGAATGTACACGAGATGGATTGGATGGGTGCATCAGAATAAGAATGTACACGAGATGGATTGGATGTGTGTATCAGAATAAGAATGTACACGAGATGGATTGGATGGGTGCATCAGAATAAGAATGTACACGAGATGGATTGGATGGGTGCATCAGAATAAGAATGTACACGAGATGGATTGGATGGGTGCATCAGAATAAGAATGTACACGAGATGGATTGGATGGGTGCATCAGAATAAGAGTGTACATATATAATATATATATAATCAAAGAAGGACAGTTTGTTGGATGGATGACTCCTTGCTTCGAGTTATTTGCCAAGAAAGACGCCGACATCGGCAATTGTTTTTACCTCATTTCTGCCTCGAAATTACTAGTAAATGTATGACGAAACTCAACTTCCGGTCGAATTTTATTCTGATTTGGTTCCAAGACTAAGGGTCATTCTTAAACTTCATACTGGTTTATAATGCTGTCAATGTAGTAGTTAAAACATTCCAGGATAAGAGATACAACGTAGAATTTGTAAACTTAACAGACAAGAGGTAAATAATTAATCACCAAGAGTATTTTTCTCTGAGTGTGTCTGCGCAAAGATATAACCATGGCTTTTAATACTAGTATCACCATTATCAGACGAGCAACGGCCTTCGTTCCCCGCACTACTACTATCGTCCTGGGCACACCTATTTCCGCCTGTTCCAAACCCTAAACGCGAGTCTGATGACATGCAGTTATTCTCGTTGTTACCAAGGATACCGATTCTTGCCATAGCGCCGTAGCCAGCTCTGACATTAAAGCCTTCTATGTTACATTTGATTTGTAAAGAGGAACCAAGGATTAATCTTTTCCACGCAGCACGTCCTTGCCTTGTTTGTCTATACTGGTTGTCTGCTGTGAGAGAGTGCAGCGAGCTTGCAGGATATTTAACTGCCATCCAGTTCGTTATATTTTTTGTCTTCATTCCAAAACACAACAGAGTGAAAGGGAAGGTGGAATAGGTTTCAAGTTTGGTTTCTTGGTCGTCGAGACCTCCAGAAGCGCCAGCGATGTTATAGGTGGCTTTGTTTGTCCAATAGGGTGAGGCGTAGTGGAATGTAGTCTATAGTAGGTACAATCAAGTGTCAATCAATCAAGTACATATAGAGTGCCGTTAGCATCTTGACTAACCTTTGTTCCATCGATCTTCATGATCATCGTCCATCCTTTGGATCCACACATCTCTTCCATGTAGCAGTACGCCTTGATAACAGCACCTCCAAGATTGAGATAGTACATTCCACTCTTAGCTTCACTGATTAAAATCAGACAATTGCAAAAATATTATACGAGTATCGAGTGCAAAAAAAAGAAGAAGAAGAAAAGAGAAGAGAAGAGAAGACGTAGGACGTAGGACGTAGGAGGACAGAAAAAGCACCCGTTACCTGTTTCTCGCAAGGATTTCTGAACACGACTTGGCCGGTTTATCCTCAGAAAGACCAAACGGTAAAACCTTTTGGCAAACGTTTACATAATCAACTCCATCGCATATTTCAAGTTTCTTGTTATTGTAGCGGAGAGTTCCAGTAGTGTTCGTGTTACATGTACAGTTATGTGCAGTGATCCTTGGGATGATTGTAGAATCGATCGAAGGACATTGATGAGACCCTTGACCGCTAACAATAACGGCGAAAATAGCAAGATACACAACGCATACGATAAGGTACGAATTCCTCATTGCAGGACGGATTGTTTGAGTCTAAAGTAGAAGAAAAATAAGGTAAATTAGTTAACATATTTTTGCGCCACCATCAAATATAAATAGTATATCTTGCAAATTTTCGAAATGAAAAAAAACATTTTTCGAAAGAAAGTCCTTAGGTTGTGGATTCAATATGGTGGAAGAGAAGACTTTTCAACTCAGTGAGGCTTTAAAGTGCAATTCATATGAAGTGAATTATATAATAGAAGCAAAAACGATTAAGAGGTGTAGCAGGCTGAATTGATATCATAAATTTTAACCAACCTACCTTTTAGTCTGCAAATCTCTGCTTCTACCGTTATCAGTCTTCTATACTTTCTTCCTCAGTTTAAAAATAAACAGCAAAAATTTGCGCGCGCACCGGAAATAGAAATAAAGTACAACGGTCAGCAAACAAACAAAGCGCAAGCTCGCGCGCTTAGGATTAGCCAAGCCATTATGACTCGTGTTGCCGGACTCTGCGCTACTATTTTCTGCTTCATATTATAAACAAATTCAAGAAGAAGTTTATTAGAAAATTAATTACATCAAAAGCGTGAAATAACAGAAGAAGACTGAAAAGTTAATGCCGAGATTTTCTTGACTATATTCATATATCAAAGTTATGTTTAATATCAATTTTTCTTCTAAAACCTAAAATAAAACAAAAGGACTGCGCGCTAAGTTTCACGAGCTAAAATATAACCAAAACCTTTGATGCTCTTGTTACCGTTATTTGATCTACAGCGCGCTTCATTTCCAGCAGAGTTGCTTTTATCTTGGCCACAACTACTGCCCGCAGTTCCAAATCCAATCCGCGAATCAGGCGAATTACAATGTTTTTCCTGATTACCAATGATCCCAATTCTGGCTGAGGTGCCATCTGAGCCAACATTAAATCCTTCCTTAAAGCAAGCAGTTTGAAGCGAAGATCCAGGAATCAAACCCTGCCAGACCTTTAGTCCCCTGTCTGTTGGGATTTCAGTGTCGTTGACTATCAACGAGTACAGTGATTCTGCTGGGTGCTTCAAGGACATCCAGTTGGTGGCGTTATTCACTCTCATTCCCAGGCATAACGTTTCGAAAGGAAACTCAGAGTATGTTTCCAGTTTGGTTTCTTGATTGTCGTCAAGACTTCCAGTTGCAGCTAAAGCAGTGTTGTAGGTCGAAGTATCGGTCCAGTAGGATGACTTATAATGAAATGTGTCCTGGCGTCAAATAATACAAAATGAGAACGCAGGGTAACCCTACTTCTAGGGCTAACCCTTATTTTAGAGTCCCCTGGGGAAGAAAATATAAGGTTTGTCCCTAGCACCCGAATCACCGTACCTCGATGTTTCTCATTATGTAGGGTGACCCTACTTCTAGAGCTAAACTCTTTTGCTTTTGGTGTCCCGTTGGAAAAAAAAAGACTTGCCCCTGTCGAGTGAACTTTCCTTGATTCCTATATGCTTCTGGTTGACGAATCAACGCTTCATATGCCACCCACCTTCCCCTCCCCTCCCCTAGGATTTCCATCCCATGCACCTGGTTGATATATGGTGTGATCTATACATATACACACCTTGTGTCCATCTATCTTCATGATCATAGTCCATCCAGTCTTGCCACATATTTTTTCCATATGACAATACGTTACAACAGTTTTACCATTGAGAAGAAGGTAATATACACCACTGGTTGGGTTTTTTTCCCTGTAAAACAGACAGTGCAAAGATATTGATTATTTGAAAAAAATAATATTTAAGGTAAGATTAGAAAAAAGTATTTAAAAGGATTGATCAACCTATATTCTCTCCTCTTCTCTTCTCTCCTCTCCTCTCCTCTCCTCTCCTCTCCTCTCCTCTCCTCTCCTCTCCTCTCCTCTCCTCTCCTCTCCTCTCCTCTCCTCTAATCTCCTCTCCTCTCCTCTACTCTTTTCATCTCTTCGGTAAAGTTACAACATGTATCCTTCACTTACCCCATAGTCTGTTGAATATCTAAGCAAGATTTCGCAGGATTCTGAAGAGATCCATAGGTATAACCAGTGTAGGGATCATCGGTAGGACTAGTGGTATGGTTATCCACTTCTATATGCGTTCGTGCAAATATATACCCCATACTTTTGATACTTTGATCACCATTATCAGATCCACAGCGTGCTTCATTCCCTGCAGTATTCCAGTCGTCCTGACCGCACTCACTCCCTCCAGCACCAAAACCAATACGTGATTCAGGAGTTTCAAACCCTTTCTTGCTACTTCCAAGAATTCCAATTCTTGCCATGTTTCCAAACCCAGCTCTGACATTAAAACCTTCCTTGTGAGATTCCTTCTGCAGAGAGGAACCCTGAATCAAACCCTTCCATGCTTCTCGCCCGTTACTCGTGTTCCTGTACTCTCCGTCTGCGATCAGAGAGTACATTGAATTCGCAGGATACGACATCAACATCCAGTGTATTTCATTACCAGATGTGAATCCCAAGCAAAGCAAGTTAAAGGAAAGATGAGAGTAGGTTCCAAGTTTAGTTTCTTGGTCGTCGAGACCTCCAGAAGCGCCCGCGATGTTATAGGTAGCTTTGTTTGTCCAATAGGGTGAGGCGTAGTGGAATGTAGTCTACAGAAGGTACAATCAAGTATGTAGATATCAGTTAGAAGCTGATTAAAAAGATAAATCTGAGTGTTAGCATGTTGACTAACCTTTGTTCCATCGATCTTCATGATCATCGTCCATCCTTTGGATCCACACATCTCGTCCATGTAGCAGTACGCCTTGATAACAGCACCTCCAAGGAGCAGATAGTACATTCCACTCTTAGCTTCGCTATAACAAACATATAGCAGATAACAGAGTTACACTTCATTACCAATAAGCAATAGTTTCTAGTCGATTAGTTCAACAATAGACCCCTTGCACTTGACGTAAGAGCAGCTCAATTTGGACGACAAAGCAAACGAATAGGAAAGAATCCGTCTCCTGAGAATTGGAACCTATTGTTTTTGTCCTTCAAATAAAGCTGCATCCCGACGTGATGCAAGGGATCTATGCAGTCAATTTTTAGAAATTCACCCTTGTTTGAAGGCAATGTATAATGTAACTCAAATATCTGCTATTTCTTTTGCTGAATTATTCTTTTACTTCACCTTTTTTCTGCAATTTCGTTGCATGAATTGGCAGGATTTTTTTTCGACCCCAGCTCATGAAATCCTTCACTCACACTAACATACCGATCCCCGTCACAGATCTGCAGCTCGTTGTTATAGTAACGTAGATTACCGGTAGTAGATTGACCACAAGAGCAGTTGGTTTGGGATGCCTGGTACAGTGTACTCCCGGTCTGTTGTGATGGACAAGCTTCACTAGTGACACTGTTGGTGGTGTTTATCATCAAGTAGAAGATGAGTATTAGCATGGCATCTAATTGATCCAGAAAACAGGATGGTTATTCGTGTTCCAAAATAGTGAGTGGAATGAGGTGTTGATAGACAAGAAAGAAATTTAAAGGGAATTAAAATGTGAACCAAGGGAAAGAGAGAAAAATCAAAGCAGTGAATGAATGAATGAGTTAATATGTGAATGGATAAATGAATGAATGAATGAATGAATGAATGAATGAATGAAAGAATGGATGATTGAATGAATGAATGAGTGAATGAATGAATGAATGAATGAATGTGTGAGTGAATGGATGAATATGTGAATGGATGATTGAATGAATGAATGAGTGAATGAATGAATATGTGAATGGATGATTGAATGAATGAATGAGTGAATGAATGAATATGTGAATGAATGAATGAATGAATGTGTGAGTGAATGGATGAATGAATGAATAAGTGAATAAATGAATATGTGAATGAATGAATGAATGAATGTGTGAGTGAATGGATGAATGAATGAATGAATGAATGAATGAATGAATGAATGAATGAATGAATGAATGAATGAATGAATGAATGAATGAATGAATGAATGAATGAATGAATGAATGAATGAATGAATGAATATGTGAATGAATGAATGAATTATTATTCATCAATTATTATTGATGTAGAAACATCTCCGTTGAAAAGCACAAAACATAATTAGGACGAGAAGGAAAGAGTAGTGAGAATGAATAAGATAGCATGAACGAAAAGATAATGCAGGTTTAAACTTTTTAATTATAATAAAAACCAAGAAAGTTTAATCTGACCTGATACAAGATACATTTTCTAGTCTTTCGATTTTCCCGCTCTAGAGCTGGACTTTGTTTACATCCAGAAAATTTGAATTGAAAAGAAATAACGACAAAAACTTCAAAACCAGCGCGCGCAAACTGAGTTTACTTCCACATGTGACGTATTCCCGGTTCACAAGAGCACAGGTAGCCCAGTCTACCTTTTTGGGATTACTCAACTTGTCTCTCTGGGTAGACTGCTTGCTGAAATGACCATCATTCTATTTTTAAGCCGTGTTCATGAATATGTATATTTTTCAAAAAGAAAATGCTTCAAACTTTTGCTTGCTTTTTTTTTTTTTTTACAAATTTGTATTTATTTTTCTTAGACGATTTTCTGCTTTTACCTGTTTCAATACTGTGAATCGTAACTCGATGAAAGTTTCTTGTTAATTAAGACTGAGTAAATAAGACGGACTTCCGAAGCATTTCAAAATAAAGCCAGAGAAAGAACATGGCCGTCAGAACACGTTAAGACCCATATAGGAATGAATTTATTTATTACTGTAATCGCATAGCTACATTCCACAGGTCTGAGTCATTTGCCTATAAAATCACTTCCCGGCAATTATTCGGGTCAAACTGTTGAAACCCACACTTCCCAGTTTCGTATGTGGAATTCAATCCATATCTTGTTTCCCAAAATACGTGATTTGTTTATCAATTTGTTACAATTACATCAAACTACTTATGTTACGCGAAAACCCTACGATCGTTTGTTTTTCATAGCAGTCGAACAATCAACTTAACTCTTACTATATATCACTGTTATCTATCGTAAATAAACTTAAAATCAAGTTGGTACGATGTACGATTTACTGATATCCTTTATAAAGCTCACGACACTTTTATTTTGAAGGTCAGACAAAAGAAAAGAGTAACGCATTGAGGTACAAGAGGCTGGAGTTAAGGCTTTGACATTACTAAAAATCCACGCATCATGAAAGCAATTGGAGCCCAGTGTCAAAGATAGCGCTGGGGGGAATGAAAGCCAACTATTGACATACCAAAAAGGCTAAACACATTAGAAGAATTAGCTCTCAATATCCAAGCAAATGTACTGTAAGTCATTTGTAAATTAGAGACACAAGAGTGCTGGCAAACTATGTCTACATGAGTGAGACAGTCAATCATGCCATAATTCTGAAAATGCAGCTCAATAAAAAATACAGTTCAGTACAGCTTTTTGGGAGACTAAAGCTTTAGCCGTTTGCACAATGTTACATATTTCGAGTCTTGCTGCAGTCGTCGCATTCAAAAATAATTTTCAAACTATCTTATGTTCTCCTATTTAGAACAGAATAGAAGAGAATTTGGAAGTCAAAATATTTCGTTCCCCTTCAAGAATGATGTGTCCGTGTTGAACAGCAATTCTTGTCCTACGCTGGGGTGTGTCACTGAGTAAAATTAAACCTAGTTCTGCCTAAACTAATAGTAGTTTATCATTTTAAGATATTTATTATTTTTTAATAAAGTTTACGTGACACCAGTACGTTTTCCTCTGACTCAAATTTTATTTTTGAGGCGGAATTTTTGCGTGGTTTCCATGGGAACTGAACAAACATGGAAAGTCGAAACAAGAATCAAGACGAAACAAGTTTAGATAAGAGGAATGATTTTAGCATCAAAAAATAAAGTAGGTAACTTATATTTTAAGTGCTTTAAAAATAAAGTAGAATCGCTTTAGAAATATTATTGGATATGATTTTTTCTGCACTATGGCCGAGTTCCTTTTTAGAACATTTTAAAGAAAGGAAATAGTTAAACTAGTAGAAAATGAGTTTGATATTTACGTAGTTAATTTAATCCGGGATTAAAGAATGTCAAGTTTTTGAGGAACCCGGCTGAGAAGGAACATTTGTCAGGTGATATAGTGGTTCGACTTGGGAATATTTTGCCATGAATTTAAAAATAAAATGGACGAATATGGCTATATAAACAAGCTGTGGTGTTTGGAAGAAAGCAGAAGTTGACCTGAAGAAGATTGAACTCCAGAGTGTCTACTAAAAACCAAATTGTGAATTAGTTTTGCTCTTACAAGATGATGATAGTACAGCTGAAGGTAAGTAAAGTACACTATAAAACAGAGAGTTATTCCATTCGTCTTTGAGCTCAATTTATTACTTCAACGACTCTTTCTTAGAGAGAGATGAGCACTGCCAGCGAGTATTTTTTTCTTGCTCTTTTCTTGTTTTCCTTCGCACTTCCCATTGAAGACTGTAGAATAAATAACTTAAGGAACTCCCAAATCTTCCATTGAAATGTACTTTCATAACGTACTGAATCATTATCATTATGCCAACTTTACGACCTTAAAAATCGTTTTATCTGCACACTTTGCATTATGATTGTTCATTGATAAGAACTGCACCGGTATGTGTAGTTTATTTTGATATTTCTAAAAAGAACTCTCACAAGTTTAAGAAATTAAAACTGTGGTTGCTTCTGCAATGCTCAATAGTGTATGAAGTCAGTTCCAAGACAAGGTTCTACAAGGATATTTTGTTATGGAGCTGCAAATTTGAATTCGATCCCTAAATAAAAGAGCTCGAGTGACTCAAGTGACAACTAAAAAATATCTATCGTGAAGTTTAATCAGATTTACAAACACGACAAGCAAAAAAGTAAAAAAATCGGCGCCTTCTTCGATAATCTCTGATATAAACACGGCGAGAGTCTTAAGAAACGAAAGATTTTTTGCGATGTTTTTGAGGAAGACATTTTTGTAGAATGTTAAGGTTCGTAGCAATTCAGTAGCCATCAATAACGTCGTAGTATCAATCATCATACTTATGATTATATAGAGTTCCATAATAGCTTACAATGGGTTGAGTTCTTCATTTCAAGTTATCTATCTGTGATAACACGAGACAAATGTACTAAAATCATTGTAAAATTACCCATTTTGCTCTCAGTCGAAATACATTTAGGAACGGAATAGAATGCGACAGTGTGAGCCAAAGTAAATATATATAACTTTTAAAAACATGTTATTAGTGGTATATCAATCCAACAACGAACTTAAGTTTGAACTTTATATCAAATCAATTTGACCATTCATATCGTGTGTTATATCTGAGCTTCTATAATTTATGATAGACCCCTTTCACGTGACGCCAAAGCAGTTCAATTTAAAGGATATTTTACAAAAGGATTTCAATCTTATGAGAATTGGAGCCTATTGTTTTGTCCTCTAAATTGAGCAGCTTTCCGACGAAAGGGTTTATAGAGAAACACATTTTAAGTACCCAATCAGATTACACGTTCTATCTACCCTCTTAGCTAAAGCGGCCAATCAGATACCTTGCGCACTTGCTCAAATACTCTCTTTTTGTCATATCTTAGGTATTTGTTGTATGTGTTCTCCTGATGGCAGTCGTCGAGCCAGCAAAACTCCCTAGGAAGTCCATTGATAATGACATGCCTGTTCTCGACGTCTTAAAAAGTGAGGGATATCAAAGCTCTCATAACGTAGCAGATGTGGCTAATGATACCACTTCTTCGTTTGAAGAACAAAAAGTGGAAATGATGAAGAAATTCTACATGGGTTCTTCACTGGTCAGCGCTAGCTTACATCCCAATGTAACCAAGAAAACTTCACAAACTAGCCAGCACTTGGAGAGGCAAAGAATAAAGCGAAACCCTCAAAAATGCGTTCCAGATCCAGTAATGAGATGTGTGAGGAACAGAATACCTGAATGCCTTGCCAATGTTGGTTGTAAAGGGTCAGGTAGTTGTGGAGGTACATGTAGGGAAGTCAGGGTTCCAGTCACAGTGCTTAATTTCAAGGGGGTGCATAACGGTCAATCTATCTGGCAACCTGGTGTTATAATTGTATCGGCTGATTGTGCATGCGCATGAACTGACATTCCTCGAGGAATTCACCATTTGATTGGTCACAGACAAAGCATTCAATTGAGGCTCCAAGGTAGTTTCAAAGGATTATTCAAAGTTAAACCTTGCAGCCTCGACTGAATGCTTTGTCTATGACAAGTGAACCGACGTATGAAAAGTGAAGCCATTTCAATGTTCTGGGTGAAGCAATGTTTAGGAAGCCATTTCAATGTTCTGGTTGAAGCAATGTTTAGGAAGCCATTTCAATGTTCTGGGTGAATCAATGTTTAGGAAGCCTTTTCAATGTTTTGCTTGAAGCAATGTTTAGGAAGCCATTTCAATGTTCTGCATGGCAAAGCAATGTTTAGGAAGCCATTTCAATGTTTATGCATAAATCAATGTGTACAGAAAGCCATTTCAGTGTTTCTTCATACAGAAATGTCTGGGAAGCCATTTCAACGTCATAGAATTCTATACAATACAGTTTTCGTCTACGGAAGCCCTTTCTACTATATTACTTCATTATATAATTATATTTTGTTTAGGAATACATTTCAATGAATTTCTTACTTAAGTCTCACTTGCGAAATCAGTTTTCCCTGTGAACTAAAAATAAAATTTACAAATAAAGCAAATTCCCATTCAATAGTATACAACTCAGCTCGTGATTCACATGATACATATTGATTTTATTATCTATTATTATCAGCATTATCAATAAATATTAGTATTATATGATAATTAATATTACGAAAATAAACAATTCAAGTTGTTACAAATATTATAAATACTATGAATATTTATATGCTAAGGAAATACAATCTACTTTAAATAATACATGTAAAACTATTTTACTCGCTGAAAACTTTTGGAATAAATATACAAAATCTTCAAAACTACTTTTTGTTTAAAAAGTTTCATTATTTCTTCCTTGGAAAAATATAAGAAAGTCTCACATTCTCTAGTTACCGGGATCCCTGTGTTAGGTGGAACACAGGGTTCCCAATTACTTGAAAATATGATGCTTTATGACTTCTTCTAGTTAACAAAGTTTCATTACATCTTCCTTGGAAAAATATGAGGAAAGTCTTACATTTTCTGATAACCCGGAATCCCTGTGTTAAGGTATCAGTTAACACAAATTATTGGTTTACTTTTACTTCGAGTAGCGAGCTTAATATCCATTAAAATCCCCAAAAAGGATACATTTTCCGAAAAGATCTTTTAAGGAGGATTACATATCTTTTAGTCATTTAAACAATAATATTTCATTTTGGAGAAAAAGCTCATTTTTCTTTCACGTGGTATCTATACACGATGCTTAAGATACACAGAAATTCGATAGAAAAAATTTGAAATTCGATAGAAAAATCAGTAATGGAGCGATGAAAATCAAAATACAGATATACTTTGAGAGATCAACATCTGTAGAATAAGATATCTGTCCTCTTCAAATCTGTGTGCCTTAAGCATCATTCAAAATGAAATAGTAGTTCTTTAAATAACCAACAGATAAGTAATCCTTGATTAATTTCCTTTTAGAAAATTATTGTATACTTTGTTTGGATTTCAATGAATATTAAACGCGCTACAGGAGTAGGGTTCCCAATTACCATGTCATTATTACTACATATTACCATGGTTACAATAAGTTAACTTAATGGAAATAACATAAAAAATTACTAAATTTCTCTGATATGACCATAAAGTTCAATCAATAAAACAAAAACCAAAAATACGCCTGAACGTGCGCATTTTAAAAAGTTTTCTAATTTAAATTTTAAAGTAGTTATGAAAAATTAGTGTCGTTAGTATATAAGGTGATCGTTAAAGTCTGCGTAAAGTTATCGTTACAGTCAGCGTAGTTCGTATAGTGTTTGTCACAGTCTGCGTAGTTCGTATAGTGTTTGTTACAGTCAGCGTAGTTCGTATAGTGTTTGTCACAGTCTGCGTAGTTCGTAAAATGTTCGTGACAGTCTGCGTAGTTCGTAAAATGTTTGTCACAGTCTGCGTAGTTCGTAAAGTGTTCGTTACAGTCTGCGTAGTTCGTATAGTGTTTGTCACAGTCTGCGTAGTTCGTAAAATGTTCGTGTCAGTCTGCGTAGTTCGTAAAATGTTTGTCACAGTCTGCGTAGTTCGTATAGTGTTTGTCACAGTCTGCGTAGTTCGTAAAATGTTTGTCACAGTCTGCGTAGTTCGTAAAGTGTTCGTCACAGTCTGCGTAGTTCGTATAGTGTTTGTCACAGTAAGCGTAGTTCGTAAAATGTTTGTCACAGTCTGCGTAGTTCGTAAAATGTTTGTCACAGTCTGCGTAGTTCGTAAAGTGTTCGTCACAGTCTGCGTAGTTCGTATAGTGTTTGTCACAGTAAGCGTAGTTCGTAAAATGTTCGTTACAACCTGCGTAGTTCGTAAGATGTTCGTCAAAATCTGCGCAGTTCGTAAAGTGTTCGTCACAGTCTGCGTAGTTCGTATAGTGTTCGTTACAGTCTGCGTAGTTCGTAAAATGTTCGTGACAGTCTGCATAGTTCGTAAAATGTTCGTCACAGTCTGCGTAGTTTGTATAGTGTTTGTCACAGTCTGCGTAGTTCGTAAGATGTTCGTCAGTCTACATAGTTCGTAAAATGTTCGTTACAATCTGCGTAGTTCGTAAAATGTTCGTCAAAATCAGCGCAGTTCGTAAAGTGTTCGTTACAGTTTGCGTAGTTCGTAAAATGTTCGTTACAATCTGCGTAGTTCGTAAAATGTTCGTCAAAATCAGCGCAGTTCGTAAAATGTTTGTCATAGTCTGTGTAATTCGTGAAGTGTTCGTCACAGCCTGCATAGTTCGTATAGTGTTCGTTACAGTCTGCGTAATTCGTAAAGTGTCCGTTACAGTCTGCGTAATTCGTAAAATGTTCGTCACAGTCTGCGTAGTTCGTAAAATGTTCGTCACAGTCTGCGTAGTTCGTAAAATGTTCGTCACAGTCTGCGTAGTTCGTATAGTGTTCGTCACAGTCTGCGTGGTTCGTAAAATGTTCGTTCAGTCTGTGTAGTTCGTAAAATGTTCGTTCAGTCTGCGTAGTTCGTAAAATGTTCGTTCAGTCTGCGTAGTTCGTAAAATGTTCGTTCAGTCTTTGTAGTTCGTAAAATGTTCGTCACAGTCTGCGTAGTTCGTAAAATGTTCGTCACAGTCTGCGTAGTTCGTAAAATGTTCGTTCAGTCTGTGTAGTTCGTAAAATGTTCGTCACAGTCTGCGTAGTTCGTAAGATGTTCGTCAGTCTACATAGTTCGTAAAATGTTCGTTACAATCTGCGTAGTTCGTAAGATGTTCGTCAAAATCTGCGCAGTTCGTAAAGTGTTCGTCACAGTCTGCGTAGTTCGTATAGTGTTCGTTACAGTCTGCGTAGTTCGTAAAATGTTCGTGACAGTCTGCATAGTTCGTAAAATGTTCGTCACAGTCTGCGTAGTTTGTATAGTGTTTGTCACAGTCTGCGTAGTTCGTAAGATGTTCGTCAGTCTACATAGTTCGTAAAATGTTCGTTACAATCTGCGTAGTTCGTAAAATGTTCGTCAAAATCAGCGCAGTTCGTAAAGTGTTCGTTACAGTTTGCGTAGTTCGTAAAATGTTCGTTACAATCTGCGTAGTTCGTAAAATGTTCGTCAAAATCAGCGCAGTTCGTAAAATGTTTGTCATAGTCTGTGTAATTCGTGAAGTGTTCGTCACAGCCTGCATAGTTCGTATAGTGTTCGTTACAGTCTGCGTAATTCGTAAAGTGTCCGTTACAGTCTGCGTAATTCGTAAAATGTTCGTCACAGTCTGCGTAGTTCGTAAAATGTTCGTCACAGTCTGCGTAGTTCGTAAAATGTTCGTCACAGTCTGCGTAGTTCGTATAGTGTTCGTCACAGTCTGCGTGGTTCGTAAAATGTTCGTTCAGTCTGTGTAGTTCGTAAAATGTTCGTTCAGTCTGCGTAGTTCGTAAAATGTTCGTTCAGTCTGCGTAGTTCGTAAAATGTTCGTTCAGTCTTTGTAGTTCGTAAAATGTTCGTCACAGTCTGCGTAGTTCGTAAAATGTTCGTCACAGTCTGCGTAGTTCGTAAAATGTTCGTTCAGTCTGTGTAGTTCGTAAAATGTTCGTCACAGTCTGCGTAGTTCGTAAGATGTTCGTCAGTCTACATAGTTCGTAAAATGTTCGTTACAATCTGCGTAGTTCGTAAGATGTTCGTCAAAATCTGCGCAGTTCGTAAAGTGTTCGTCACAGTCTGCGTAGTTCGTATAGTGTTCGTTACAGTCTGCGTAGTTCGTAAAATGTTCGTGACAGTCTGCATAGTTCGTAAAATGTTCGTCACAGTCTGCGTAGTTTGTATAGTGTTTGTCACAGTCTGCGTAGTTCGTAAGATGTTCGTCAGTCTACATAGTTCGTAAAATGTTCGTTACAATCTGCGTAGTTCGTAAAATGTTCGTCAAAATCAGCGCAGTTCGTAAAGTGTTCGTTACAGTTTGCGTAGTTCGTAAAATGTTCGTTACAATCTGCGTAGTTCGTAAAATGTTCGTCAAAATCAGCGCAGTTCGTAAAATGTTTGTCATAGTCTGTGTAATTCGTGAAGTGTTCGTCACAGCCTGCATAGTTCGTATAGTGTTCGTTACAGTCTGCGTAATTCGTAAAGTGTCCGTTACAGTCTGCGTAATTCGTAAAATGTTCGTCACAGTCTGCGTAGTTCGTAAAATGTTCGTCACAGTCTGCGTAGTTCGTAAAATGTTCGTCACAGTCTGCGTAGTTCGTATAGTGTTCGTCACAGTCTGCGTGGTTCGTAAAATGTTCGTTCAGTCTGTGTAGTTCGTAAAATGTTCGTTCAGTCTGCGTAGTTCGTAAAATGTTCGTTCAGTCTGCGTAGTTCGTAAAATGTTCGTTCAGTCTTTGTAGTTCGTAAAATGTTCGTCACAGTCTGCGTAGTTCGTAAAATGTTCGTCACAGTCTGCGTAGTTCGTAAAATGTTCGTTCAGTCTGTGTAGTTCGTAAAATGTTCGTCACAGTCTGCGTAGTTCGTAAAATGTTCGTTCAGTATGCGTAGTTCGTAAAATGTTCGTTCAGTCTGTGTAGTTCGTAAAATGTTCGTCACACTCTGCGTAGTTCGTAAAATGTTCGTTCAGTCTGCGTAGTTCGTAAAATGTTCGTTCAGTCTGTGTAGTTCGTAAAATGTTCGTCACAGTCTGCGTAGTTCGTAAAATGTTCGTCACAGTCTGCGTAGTTCGTAAAATGTTCGTTCAGTCTGTGTAGTTCGTAAAATGTTCGTCGCAGTCTGCGTAGTTCGTAAAATGTTCGTTCAGTCTGCGTAGTTCGTAAAATGTTCGTTACAGTCTGCGTAGTTCGTAAAATGTTCGTCACAGTCTGCGTAGTTCGTAAAATGTTCGTTCAGTCTGCGTAGTTCGTAAAATGTTCGTTACAGTCTGCATAGTTCGTAAAATGTTCGTCACAGTCTGCGTAGTTCGTAAAATGTTCGTCACAGTCTGCATAGTTCGTATATTGTTCGTTACAGTCTGCGTAATTGGCAAAATGTTCGTTACAGTCTGCATAGTTCGTAAAATGTTTTTTTCATGTGCCAGTGTTGAGATACGTCGTTGTTGGAGTTAGTCGTACATTAGTGTTTATGTCAGTTTGTCATCAAAGTGATCGTTACATTGATGATGTCATTTTATTGTTTTGTCGTTCTTAAAGCACTTATTTTAGAGTTGATTTGCGCAATATATTCTAATAACCAAGTAGGTAAAGTAATACTTCTTTAGAAGTGCATACCTCAACTCTTTTTTCTATAGGTTATTAAGATAGACAGCAAATCAACATCACTGAGTTTCTTCGTCGTCGGTTTGTCCAAAATTGAACTCGTTAAAATGTCAGTATCTGTCAATTAATGTAATTGTTGTGAAGAAAAAAGCCCTACTTCTATAATATTCTTATCATTGTTAAGTTCTTTGGTATCAAGCCCACCTGCAGCCGTAGTTTTAAATTACTTCACGAGAATATGAAATAAAAAGGAAAGCTTAATTGTCATTATAAAAATGATTTAAGGACAAGCGCGAGAATGTGGCTTTAAGAGAGTCATACTTAAATAAAACGCGAGAAAAAAAATGATAAAAAATTGGACGCTCAATCGACATGTGTCATCACAAAAATAGCTTTTCATACTTAATTGTATGTCACAACCACTCTGTTTTACTTTATGGCCATCTTGTCAGAGAAAGTCAGTTACTTAAAAACTTAAGTAATGCGTCTAATATTAATATTACTTTAAGAATAAAATACGAAAAAGCATCCACCCACACACACAAGCTGATCACATTAACCCACAAAACAAAATATAAGAAAATGAATAGCAAAAATAGTAAATATATATATACCAAAACATTAACATAGCAAAATGATCGATATCGATGTACTAAAGATAATAAATCTTAAAAATGATTTTAAAAAAGGAGTTGCATCTCTACCAGCGAGATTTTGTTAGATCAACACTACGTTTTAAAAACGGTAATTTTTTTACACGAAAACTAATGTATTCAAAATAAGAAACTGAGTAATAGTAAAAAGAGGCAAGCATATCGCCAATATATCAAAAGCCGAGGACATTTTCCTTACAACTTACAAAGCGATGAAATTCGATTTTCAGATTCGCTGGAATTGCGCGCGTAGGGTCGCATTTGCGCATTTCATTGTAAATCTTAAAAAATCGGCTTATTTAAATTGCGCACTCGTAACGAGTTGTGAAAAGGTGATTCGTAGTTTTTTATCAATGATTTTGCGTTGTGAGTTGAAAGAAAAATCTCCTCTTGTCACATAGAAAGCCGTTTGATTGTGTTCACTTGAAGGTAAGTTAGCGCTAGCATCGTTCATGGTAAAAAAAAAACAATGTAAACTCTGGATGCATCGAAGTATTACAAATCTAGTGCGACGGTCACTTCTTTAGCTAATTGGTCGTAGGACGTATGGAAAGAAAACACTCAGCTCTCATACTAGAATCATTTTACTTCGCATAGACATCGCGCGCAAATTTTAACCTACCTTCAAAGAACAGAATCGTTATCAGCTTAATTTTACAGTGCTCCTCAAAAGCACCTCGGAACCATCGTCCCAACCAAGTAGGCTTTGGTGGACGTCAATCAAGGCGTTTCCATGACATTTTCATGACGTTTTCCGATAACATTATGGTCATAGAAACACTTTGATAAACGTCCACCAAAATCCTATTCTGTCGCGACGGCAAAGTGCACTAATCCGTGCGGGCTAATGAGAAGTACTTTAACGAATGGTTTCAATCCGATGCTGAACATGATAATTTTCTAAAGTATCAGGTTCATCCTCGTCATGGCCGTCGTCAACAAGGATACCGGGGAGTTTTACATAAGCATAATTTAGCTGCGCTGCTTATCATCTATTCAATAATTCGTTCAGGAAACATGAATTATACAAATTACCCTCCAATGAACACTAACAACCAGTAGTCCCTAGTCAGGCCTAACACGTTGCTTTTACATGTTTTGATAGCATCACTGACGTCATAGTACGTAAGATAACTGTTTATCCAATAAAGTTGCCCAAACACAGCATCGTCACGGTCACGGCACGTTACGTCCTTACCGTGCGCTTTTCATAGTCACACAAAATGTGCTGCATATGACGTCATTAAACTACTACTCCCAGGATTCTTTTCGTGATGCTATCATGTCATAAAACGACCAACCGGTTGTTTGCATTCATCGAAATCTATAATTCAGAATTCCGTCGAGAAACTATAATTATAGCTTATGAAATTTAAATAAAAGAGTATTAGAAAAAGTTCCCGCCAAAATTTGATTCAGGCAAATATAATACATTACTGTAGTAAAAAAAATGATAAAAAAAAAAAAAAAAAAAAACGAAAAACGAAAAAAAAGTGTTTTCTAGTCTCCCCAGAAGAAAAAAGTTACTTGATGCAAATGTTACTATAATTGCTTTCTACATACCAAATATGGCGACGTCAGACAACCAAATATGGTAACGGTATCACTTCCACATTATCCAAATATGGTTATGGCTCCAAATAGAAAGTGATATAGATTTCCATATTTCCAAACATGGTGGTGGTAGACTTTAAAGGTACAAATATGGTAGTGGTGAATTTCCATATCTCCAAATATGGTGATGGTAGATTTCAAAATTCCAAGTATGGTAGTAATATATTTCCTTATCTCCAAATATGGTGATGGTAGTTTTCAAAACTCCAAGTATGATAGTAGTAGATTTCCAAATCTCCAAATGTGGTGTGATAGATTTCAAACTATGTGAGCTCCAAAAGATGGTAGTAATAGATTTCCATATCTCGAAATATGTTGATGGTAAATTTCAAAAAATCCAAATATGGTAGTGTAGTGATAGATTTCTTAATTTCTAAATACGGAAATGGTAGATTGCAAAGTTCCAAATATGGTAGTGGTACATTTCTAGATCTCATGTCGAGAGTCTGACAAAGTTCCATACACGCGTTTCCAATTGATCCTCTCATATAAAGCATTAAATATTTTGATCTCAAATTCTCTTAGATATTATTTGTCGGCGGCAAAGCAAGATACCAAAGAAGTAGAAGATAATTAACAATAAAAAAGGGCTTGTTTAACTGGCCTTGAGTCGTACGGTCATGCTGGTCCGCGGTCTGCCCCATTGCCTTTCTGCATTTTACACTTGTGGCCATCAAGCATTTTAGAGAGTTGCTCAATCTCGGCATGAAGACATGCTATGTCAGATTCAAGTTGGCTGTTCGCTGATTCTAGTTCTTCTGAGGCCTGTTTTGTACAAAGACTATGATATTCAGTAATGCTTACTAGAGATGTTGTGTTGGCTAGAATTACCATGCAAAAACATGAGAGAGAGAGAGAGAGAGAGAGAGAGAGAGAGAGAGAGAGAGAGAGAGAGAGAGCCGGAGAGCTCAGCAATACTACATCAGCAATTGCCATTCCACAGTCTATGACCCTTCAAGGTCAATATGTCAATAATGGACCAATCATAACGAAGCAAAAATGCGGTCAGAGCTTGTATAGATACTGCCTTGAACTCGATGTTAAAAACCTTTAAAAGTTTTCTTTTGGGAGTGTGGAGTCAATTTTGGGAGTCAAGGGCTTGTTATCACGTGACAAGTCAATGTCAAATTTACTTATACTACTGGCGCATAGGGTAGTCAACAGACCTCTTTACCTTTGGCGTAATGTTTTCCCATTTCAGACCACATGTCATTCTCTAGAGTATCATTTCTTTGTTTAACAGTTGCGCACGAAAAGACTCCTGAATATTGATACAACTCAAACAAAGAATCTTATTCTCAAGAGAATGACACGTGGTCTGAAAATGGGAAAACATTTCTCTTAGGTGGATTAGGTTCATTTACAAAGAAATGAATATATCGATCGATATTAAGATCATTCAAGTGCTTGATTGTACTCTTACCTCTATTAACGTTTTCACCTGTTCTTTTCGCTTCATTCTACATTTTGAAGCAGCTACCTTGTTTCTCATACGTCGAAGTCTTCTTCTGGCCATTTCTTCTTGTGACAGCTATCAAGACAAATAATTACAGTCATTTAAAAAAAGAACTTGCAAACGCGTAGAAACGCCATGTAAGATACGACATTGTGTATCGGTAAATGAATTAAAATTGGTAATCTCATTTTGAGAAAATACATGAAGTAAATACCTGTAGGTTGGAAAATATTATCTATTGTGGATATTATTGAATGTAAGCTTTTGCGAATCAGCACATTTTCTCATACAAATTCTAATAACAGTTTTGCAGTGACGTCATTTCTATGTCACTATTTCAGATCACCTGGAGACCCCTGTCATTCTCTATTTTCACATTGCCCATAATACATTGCATTCTGGGGGTAACCAGGGTAAAAAACGCACATATTTTGCTGAAGATTGATCAGAAGATCCTGAAACCCCGATGTATTATGGGCAATGTAAATGTGGAGAATCGTGTATTTCGTCGAGCATGCGCAGTACTCACATCTTCCCTCTTGTTGATTTGCTTGTATTCAGTTTTCGGACATTCCAGTCCATTAGCAGCCCGCTTGGACTCAATGGCGTATCGTAGTTCCAATTTGACCGGCAAATCAGCTATCTCGAAGTTGGTATCCAATGGAAGGCCATCAACTGCTGGATTGGTCGCACTTCTGATCACAGAAGGGTCCATATAGATAGCACTTCCTACCTAAGAGTTCGAAAATATAATTCAGTACTTGAAAATCGCCTAAGAAAACGAATACTAGCGTGAGCTCTTTATATTTCTGTAACCCAGGCACGAATTGGTCTCAGTCGTTAACAAGTTTACATCTTGCAATAGAAAAGGTATGATCGATGTAAGCCATTATTAATTCAGACGCTCAGCACTTTCGAAAGAAAGGAGAACAAACCTTCAAGATTCTCCCACGATTTGAAGCCGAATTGTCTACTTCAAGCTCCAGTTTTGAGTATTTATATTCGCTAGATTATAACCTGACTGGTTTTGCACATGGTCTAATTATTCATGTCAAGTAGTATATAGAAATATAACACCTTGGATGTTTAGTCATGCAGTACAGCTTTCTGTCCGTTGGTATTTTTTTCTCAATAAAAAGAACGTGACAAAAGATGCTGCGGTTTTCTTTTGATTCCTTTGATATACTTGTTAATTGTCTATTTTTCCTTTCTCTCCGGCTCAATCGCTCTCTCGCGCGTACTCTCTCTTTCAAACAATGATAATTATTATAACTTTATAGGGCATTGTGGCGCATTTTGCGGGCTAAAATACGAAAATCAGCGGGCTAAAATAGATTTTAGCCCGCTGCCATCAGCCAATAAGACGTGATTTCGTATTTTTCAAAATATGTAGTCGTTTATTCCTTTTGTAAATGCCCTAAAAAGTTATAATAATAGTAATAGAGGCGATGTTCTCTGGCATAAATATGTTTTTGGCCCTTCTCAGTGCTCATTTTAACCCTCGCTTCGCTCGGGCTAAAATGAGCCTGAGTCGGGCCAAAAACACATTTATGCCCTCGAACATCGCCTCTATTGTTATATTATAACGATGATGATAATAAACGAAAAGTGAAAAAAGAAAGAAGAAATCATTTGTAATTGAAAATTGAAGTGTAGTAAAATTTAAAAGAAATTATTCTATTTCATTTTATCCTATCTTAAAAGATTTTAATAGTCAGCAAGTTTGTTTATATTTTTGCACTCCCATCATCCTCCTCTCTCGGCTATATCACTGTCTCTTCTTTTCTTCCACACATACATCTGATACATATTAGTTATTATCTTATTTCCAAACTATTATACACATAAATGCCATTACAAAACATTTTAAAACTTATTCCACAGACATTTTCTTTGTAGTGGATTTTGTTGTTATTTATTGTCGAGATAATTATAATAAGACTCAGATTTAAGTGGTTTCTGGCAAGGTGTACAATATCATCTTTTGCATCACATTTTAGATCGCAAGAACAAACGCGAGATCGATCGATCTTAATTACAAAATTAGAGTCAATCAGTTACTCAATTAAATAAATATATAGGAATATCCCTAGCAAATCTTTCTGCTTTGGAGAGTTTAGTAAGTGATATATTTTGATGTGACAATCACAGTAAACAAAAGGTTGTGATTGTTATTTTTGTCATACTCACTCACTCCCTGACAGGTGGGAGACACTACCTGCTACTCGCCCAACCAAAACAACAACTTTTTGTTTTATCAGCTTTTTTCCTTCTTTCTGTAACTTTAGAAATGCAGATTCCTAAACCACTTGCTTTGCGTACGAAAAAAAAAAGATCTGAAGAATTCTTTTTGAATTAAAAATATTTCGGTGCAAAAATTGCGTAAAAATTATTTGTAACTGAAACCTTTACCAATGTTATATGGGAATTAATCTACTATATTTCGCTTTTAGAAATATGAAAATCTCATCATTTGCAAATGAACACACAGTGCAGCCGATATCATAGATTTTCGTTACGATTTCCAATAGAGGTAATTTCCAGAGAATCAGTGCAAAACGTTCTCAACAGTCAAGCAAAATAGTTATCGAAAATAAGACTATGATTTGTTTTCCAAATATTTGTGAGCATTGGGTTGTGTACCTAAAATCCCTGCTTCTTACTAAGTTATTTCAATCTAAAGCACAAGTATAAGATTATTGCTTGAATTAAATATTATTGCATTAGTTTACCTGAGAGACAAATCCATACTCCATGTTGAAGTCTTGTTGTTGCCAAGCTAAGTTCTGTAGTTCATGTCTCAGTCGTGGTTACACAAAATGAGTGAAGATCCAGAAATGTTCATCATATTCATACACGAGCTTACGCCATACCCAAGTTGGGGTCTCGTGCAAGAACCATGAACAGAGTTTCTACTTAATTAAGCCGTGATGCCATTACAAATTGATGATCATTGCTCTACTTTGGCTTTTTGACGCGACTTGTCAATCAACTTCAAAACAACCAATCACAGACTTCCAATAAAGTGAACAAAAGATTTTCGGCCTTGTGTACGAGGATAACATAACAGCCACAGTATTGATTACGAGCACAGGATTTTTTAAATTTTTTGATAGTATATATATTTCCAATAGAAAATCTACTGTCAAAGTATTATTCATCTCATTGCAAAGACTTTTATCAAATCTTATAGAAATTTGTTTAGATTTTAGGCGAAAATTTAGATCATTTTTTTGATTACCAGAATTAGTTTTTAAAATACTAGCATAACTTATTGGCTTATTATTTTTTGGACAAACTTTTTTCAAGTACAGACTTCCATGATAATTTTTTGGAGAAAATAATGAAATATTTCAGTTCCATTTACATCGTTTTCCCTTTCCCTCATGGAGATGCCATGCTTTGTAAAATTTAATTCAAAGCAAATTTGACGAAATCAATCATAATAGAAATAAGATCGAAAAGTGAAACCCAATTCTTTAAAATCAATGAAATTGCTTCACGACAATGAAAATGAAAGATTACAATACTTCAATTTACAGTAGTCAAAATTGTTTTAACGCTAAATAATGATAATATTTGGCGTTTTTGTTACTTAGTAAATGTATTAGGAGTTTTTAATTTTTCTCGGAAAAAAAATTCCAAACTCCTGATAATATTTCTCAACTAGATCCTCAACTATAACAAAGTCATTCTCTTTAAAATAATGGTTTTTAAAATTCTTTTTGGGTTAATTTCAACATGTCATGATATAGTTATGTAGTAGGAACTGTTTACTTTTTGATTTTAGAAAACAGTAATCCAAAATGAATAATAATGGCTAGGAATGAACTTTTATTTATCTTTTTTTCCACCGAGTTCTGCTGATATTGGACGGTTCAAAAGACCGGAATGTTTTTCAAATATCTTGAGATGGTTTCCAATATTCCAAAAGTCAAAGCAACATCATGATAGGAGTAAACCAAATGGTTTTCTACATTGACAGATTCTTAATTTTCTAATTATAAATTACAGGTCACTTAGTAAAGTTACAAAATATTTATGGTAGCGAATTACTAACTGAAATTTACTTGCCAACCAAATTTGATTCTTTACATGAACATTTGCATCAATAAAACTTTATTTCTATATATTAATATTGTTCACAAAATAATTGAGGGTTTGCATTCGATTGCAATTTTTTTATTTCCCGTAGTAAAATGGATGTTTGACATAATTATCATGCTTAGTTATGTGCAAACTGAGAATTCCATTGAATTTTCTTTATGATTTTCGCCAATGAGATTTTCCCGTTCTAGTTCAGTTATTTCTTTTTTTATCCTTTTTTTCTTCAATCTTTGCTTGGTCAAAATAAACTCTTAAAGTTTGCATGGCATTATGTTATTTTATGAACTATCATTATGTTGTAATTTCACGTAAAATTAGGATACGATTCAAGTATCCCTACTGGAAGGATTTTTGATTAAGTTGCAGTTTATGGTGACCGTAGTTTTTTTCTTTCTTTTTTTTACAACTTTATTGGGCAATAGCTGTTAATACAATACATGAAAATAGTTTAAAGAAAAAGTAGATAAAATTGCCGAGGTAAACAAAAATTCTCTTGTAATTATGGGATATGTCGAAACTACTCAAACGTGACATGAATCAAGTGTTAACTAACTGGTGTGACAGGTACCCGTCACCCTTCTAGAATTTTCCAAACTGGCACGGCATCTTTGTGTGGACCACTTGTGAAGATATTCAAAGTTCTTGAAACAGGTGTCAGAGTGATTTTGCTAAACGTTGTGGTAAGAAAATGTCAATGTCACTTGTTAAGGTGCAAATGAAATCATTGAAATAGTCAAATAGACAAAAGAAAACAATGGAAATAAGTCCTACCAACCACTTTTAGTTTACTATTTCACTGGTTTAGCAAAAACACTCTAAGATCTAAGCTCTATTAGATTTAGGTCAAACGTTGAACTTCAAATGATCAATAAGCATCGAAAACCATGGATAACTCATTCACAGGAAAACTCAGTATTTATCAAATTATTTGGGAAACTTCTTGAATCTTATTGTTTGACCTTGGCTTAAATCCAAAGGTCAAAGTCAGTTGTGGCTAGATTTTTGATCAATTATGGCTGGAGAAATCAAAATGGCATTCCTGTGGTGCAGAGTGCATGTGACGTTATGGCTGCCATGTTGGTTGACCCGAAACAAAAGATTTGGTTCTTATGATGTTGATGTCAACAAACATGGTGGTCGTGTCGGCTCAGTGTAATGTGCCCTTTTATTGTCACTTGATCAAGGCATGCAAGTTACCTATATTAAGAAAATGCCTTCATACCATACTTATGATCTATTCTGATCCTTTACGGATCGAAGTTCATTTACAAATCTAGCTCCATCATGTCATGTCGACAAATTAATCCATGTGGGGCTCAGAATTTTTTCTGAGTCCATTCAGTATGGTACGATCACATATACATTTCATATTCCATCACCATACGCAAACCAACATTATCAAAAGTAGCAAAAATATTTTCTATTAAAAAGGATTCATTCAATTAATAATGTTAGGGACCTACAATTGAGCTCTGGGGTACTTCTCGACCTTCAAAATAATATTTAAGGGGGGCTACAATAGAGCTCTGCGGCATTCCACTACCATCAAAATAATATTCAACCGGACCCACAATACTCCACGAATATCAAATTAAACCAATGTTCCAGGGGACCCACAATACAGCCCTGGGGTATACCACGACCATCAAAAATCAGCATTATCAAATCAGCTATCTTCATCAGGAAGGTTAAGCTGTGCTTTTCAAGTTTGAAACGCTTCCTGGGACAGAACTCATGCTCACTTGGTTTCTCAGCCGTATTCTCTGTTTACATTCTCATGATTTCTGTTTATGTATCACTGGGGTTACTGAATATCCACGTGCACACACAAGCCAACGTTGCCCAGCGCCCGTGTCACAACCAAAGGCCAACCCCGAACTCGTTTCTGCTAAGGGCTATACTCTATCATCCGTTTCAGAATAGCGAAAAGTCAAGTATCAATTTGGCTCACTCATGATATATAGTTCTTTTATATAGTTTTTTTATTATGATGTACAAATACAAAGCAAAGTGATGTCTATGCTTGGCAAGAAAAAACTTTTACGTTATAATATATTCTTGTGAGCCGAAAACGCTTCATCAACCTTGCTTTAAAAGTCAACTTTAGCCAAAATAAACTATTTTAATTTATATCATATCTGTTTTTAGATATAGTTTTCATTTCAATTGCACTAACATTGTTAATCTTTAAAAGCTTTGCGCTGCAAAAGCTATGCGCGGTAACATACATTCTATCTCCATGGTAACGTTCTGTCTCCATGGTAACGTCAGTAGGTCATTCTTAATCAGAACATTTTTTCGATGAATTCGGTAATTCAGCTTGTCATTGCTTTGTTTGATAAACTTTCAAGCAAAAATTCTTGCAGATTTTGAAGCGAAAACATATTTTCTTGCTGCGGGAAGAAATCAAAAGTAGATTCAATTTTGCCTTGTGCAGCGAGTGCCGGTTTCTTTCCATGGCTTTTAAGAGATCCCTTGACCACGTGATTAGTGTTGCTTTTCCCGAGGATCGGTTACGAAGCATCCGGGACTTGTGAATTGTCGCTGCAGTTTCCATGGTTGCCAGCCATGTGCCTGAAGCAACTGTGCGAGTCCAACATGAACTCAAGCTGTTTGATCTCGTCATGGAGCTTTGATATTTGGCTTTGGAGTGTGTTATTCTGTGCTTCGAGTTGGTCCGAGGCCTAGAGGAAAATTTCGCAAAATTAACTAGGGTTCATACAGTTTTAAAGTCGTTCTAAGAAGCCATTCGTCATGCTATTTTGCCACACGTGCAACTGAGGCTAATCAATTACTTTTTTCACACGTTCTTCACTTCAGAAAGTCGAGGGAAAAATGAACTCAATGGTAAAGTTATTTAAAGGGAAGATCTCTGTCTGACTGTGTAGAAAAGTATAGATGGTCACGGTAGCACTCGTTGTACAACAAAAAGACTTCATGTAACACGAAAACTTAGATTACGAATAAGAGTTATTCACCTGAACTAAGTTGCGCACATGTTCCTTGCGCTTCTGCCTGCATTTTGAAGCTGCCACTTTGTTTCTTTCTCTTCTGAGAAGCTTTCTTTCAAACTCCTCGTGTGAAACCTGCGAAAAACCAGTCCTCATGATATTCAGATATCAACTGATTGATATTCTTTTTCGATAAGTTCTCTCTTGAAAGAGTACGAAAAAGTGTGTGTTGGTATAGTGTTTTTGCCACTCCATTAGTAAGTTATATTAAGCAACGGGTCATGAGATTTATCGCATCGTGTTTGTCCCCTAGATTGGTTTATCACTTGCACTATGAAACAAACATGGGGATGATGCGGGATTCGTGGAAATATGAGGCTTTAGACTTTATTACTTAGCTATTTTTAGTTAGGGAGTTTGTAGTTTTCATTGTAATGGTTTGATTGCATTAGACCTTTTGAGTTTGGGTGGTTTGTTGTCCCATTTCAGACCACGTGTAATTTCCTAGAGAATAAGATTCTTTGTTTGAGTTGTATATCCATATGTGTCTTCTCATGCACAACCGTTAAACAAAGAAATGATACTCTAGGGAATGACATGTGGTCTGAAATGGGACAAGCCATCCAAGCTAGAAAGGTCTATTAGGGAGCTGAACGAACTACCACCCCATTTATGCGCCCTAAAATTAGGGCAAAAAATAAAAAGAGGCAAACTCAAAACTATCATTTCAAGGATGGACCGACTTGAAAAATGCGACAATGAAGTGACCCATTCAAACAAACCGTTTCAGTAAGAGGATTGGATCCATCTAACGGAGTTTTGTAGATGTATTCCATGTCAGCGGCGTTTTCATCAAGGGTAAAATATGGCGATTCATCTTTGACATCGATAACAAATTCTTCACTTGTCGTGTCCAGACATACAGAAGACGGTCCTACGCCCGCAAAAGAGGTCATGTTTACCTCCGGGTTCTAGGAAGTAGAAATGTTGGGTTAGAGATCACTGGAAGCTTAAATGCCTTGCTTGATGACCTGAATAACCTTAGTTTGTCTGCGGTAAACATTGCTGTTGGATGGATGGATGGATGAATGGATGGATGAATGGATGGATAATTTGTTTGATTGTTAGTAGTTGGCATTATTAGTGAGGTCCCTTGGCCAATTACCTCGCCTTGAATTGTTTGTTTGTTAGTTTTGACAGTACGATGAACCTCGCCGAGAGTGAGTGGTGTGTTGGTTTGTTTGCTGGTTGGTTGGTTAGTGGGATCTCTTGCCCTGACTATCGACCTAAATGACTGTAGTTTGTCCACGATGAACATTGCGATTGGATGGATGGATTGTTTGTTTGTTTGCTAGCTGGTTGGCACGATTATCCTAGCAGTTCGTTGCTTGTTGGTTTTTTGGTTGATTAATGAGGTCCCTTGACCAAAGGTCACTTCAATGATCACAGAACGTATTATGTAAAAGAAAAAATATCAACTCAGTTATTCTTATGTTTGTAGAACTTAGAACATAGAATAAACCTTTTGGTGATTTTGGTATTTTTTTTATGAATTAGCCTAGAACGCAAGGCAGGTTTCACCCATTAAAAATTATTATTTTCTGATTAATTAAGACATACAAAAAAAAGAAAGAAGGGGAATATCCCAAATGTCACGGATGAATCAAAAGGCACACGCCATGAATCACAAAGTAAAATGGGTCAGTGGTACGACAAGAGAAATCTTCGAGGGAAGTGGGTCATTTGGAGAACGATATGACCCGGCAATTTCAAGGAAAGATGATATGGAAACTTTACGCCATTTTTTATCACAAACAATTGCATAGTCAAGTAGTTAGACAATTCTGGTGTTATAAAACAACTATCGCATATCGTTCCAAACTTTCATTGTCCTTTTTTTCCTAGTGCATGTTGACCAATAAAGACGTATCGTTTTCGAATCTTGAGCAACGTGTTGCCAAAATCTTGCTACCATTTTACGTTTGGCCAATTAATGCATCATTCCGTGTTTCAATCGATGTTTTGTATCTACGGGTACCAGACGATTTTGGTCTCAATCACAACAAACATGTATATTTAGGTCAATTTTGGATTGTGAATCGGACCGTATAATTAACATGGGTGAACGGCTGTGTACCGGAAACATCTACATTCGTTATACTAAAGATTCTAGATGTCTTGCAAAAGGTTTAACAATGAACCAGCTTCAGATATCTGGCAGCACTTTGCCTTTACAGATATGATCTAATCGATGTATCAATGTCAGTAATGGGTTATATAATGGCTAAAAGCAAGTGGTCGCTGAATTTAGTTTTCAATATTATATTTGCAGTAGCTGAGTATTAGGGGGGATTTCCTGGTAATGTAGACCCACCTGATTCAGGTTCAGAACTGGAGGAACCCCTCCTGCCTCCATGGCAGTCTTCTCTTCCGTTCGATCGGAGTCAGTCAAGGTTGAATTGTCCGTCCGTGCCCGGCCATACGGTACTTATGCCAGCGGTCGTCTCAAATCAAGACACACAAACAATGTGATAATTGTGAAGAGGGCTGATCACATCATGAACTATGATTGGTTCCTCGTGGAAACCAAACCCAACAACAATCGAATTGTATCGGATGTCCTTTTATGATCTCATTCTTTTCCCATCAAGAAATTTCACGCGATGAATCTAGCGTTACTGATGAATGAATGCCACCGACGATTCTCCTATTCACTCTATTCTAATAATATTTCTAAGCGTTCGCACTATTTTATAATCTTTAGTATCTCATTGGTTTACAGTTCACAGGGGGTTGTTTGTCCTAACAGGTACCCGTAACTCCAAATCACGTGCCGGAGACAAGGCTACTTGATCAAACCGAGCTCTTGCTTGATTTCAACTCTCATGACTCCCTTAAGCAACTAACGGGCCTCATTTTTGTTAACGCTTGTGCTACATAAATTCCAAAACACCTTGAAACGATCACACAATCTTAATAATTTTATTGCTCAATATCTCGCAGGGAGGCATTTTGATTTCCAATCACAGGTACCAGTGCTAACTTCTTGTTCACGCGAGTGGTCTGCAGGTTCAGTAATTCATAGATAACATTTCTTCTTCACAATCATCAAGTTATTGACATTCGCACGAGGGATATGACATCTCTTGGCACAAAAGATGAAATTAACTGAAGTGTTTCAGTTCACTTGTTTCTCGGAGAGAAAGTATCCGACTTCTTGGAAGAGTTGTAGGAATTGTAGGAAATTGTAGGAAAGGGGCACCATGTGATTCTCTAAACTGGTAGACCTTCCCCGCTGAGAGGAATAACATCATTTATGAAGCCCTCCAAGTATTGTTAAACTCCAACAAAATTTTGCATTTTTTAACTAGAAAGTTCTTTCAAATATAACTATGACCTTGAACTTGGAAAAGGCTGTTAAACTTTAATCAGCTTCGTGGTTATATACAATGAATTTCTTTCCAAAAATATCCCTACCAACATAATCTTTTGGCTCATGGATTATATCTTCAGTTGTTCCTTGGCTGGCCGCTTCTCAGTCAGGGCACGGCTAACTCACAAATCAAACCCTGAAACAACCTCTGGGCTGATCAAAGTCAGGGCATGGCTAACTCACAAATCAAACCCTGAAACAACTTCTGGGCTGATCAAAGTCAGGGCATGGCTAACTCACAAATCAAACCCTGAAACAACCTCTGGGCTGATCAAAGTCGGGGCATGGTTAACTCACAGATTAAACCCTGAAACAACCTCTGGGCTGATCTAAGTCAGGGCATGACTAACTCACATATAGAACCCTGAAACAACCTCTGGGCTGATCTAAGTCAGGGCATGGGTAACTCACAGATTGAACCCTGAAACAACCTCTGGGCTGATCTAAGTCAGGGCATGGCTAACTCACAGATCCAACCCTAAAACAGCTTCTTAAAACGGCTGATCAAAGTCAGGACCCGGCTTACCGGCTCCCAGATAAAATTGAAATATATTTTGCTAGATCTTGTGGAGGAAGGAAAACCGGAGAACCCATTGATAAACTCTCGAATCAAGGGAGAGCACCTAAGTATCATTTTTTCCATAAAGTCCGCACCCCTGTTAGTCTAGTCTTTGGCTCATGATCATCCTGTCTTTGTTCAAGATTCTCAAAAAAACCCGTTCGAATCAATTATGCTTGAATCTTTGCTTAAACGTTTGGTTCAATTTGGAGAACCTTTTAACAAAGAAATACCCTTTTAGTGAACACTCAGTGACAGGTAACAGTTTAAATACGATTAATATTTCAAACACAATTAGATGGACCTCGTTAATACTTGATATCATCGTTCTCATGGCAACTGCGATGCACTCAGAAATACAGGGTGATTTTGGAAGATTGTTATGTGATTAGCCAAGGTACTTAAGGAGTACAGAAATAAAATCGATTTCGTTTCCCAATCAGTTTTTTAAATATTTACTTCAGTTTCTTTCACTTCTCAAAATTTATAATTTTTTAGAAAAAAAAAATGTTATTTCTTTCGAAAAAAAACTTGGACTTCATTTGTCACTTGACAAGATGCTATCAATGAAACGTACTTCTTTTTTTTCTTTTACAGGTCAAAATTTGCTTTTCATGCTTTGCCCTTTCCAAAGTAGCAATTTTCATTTCGAATTCCATTAAAGTGAAATTCTAAAATGAAATATCAGTTTCTACATTGGAATATTTAAAACACACACGCACATATAAACACAAAGCTAAGAAAATCACATCCAACAAAAGTAAACAAATAAATAATAATTAGAAGCTTTGAAGGTCCCGAAATATTATCCTTTTTCAAATTGAATTTTTCCAGTCGTCGGAATAACATCTGTTTGAAACCTTATATCCCGGATGTATTTTCTTTTCTCTATTAGTACGTATTGATTACGAAACATATGGGAAAACATCCCGCACAACGCAAACGGTGATTATGATTCACTCTTATGTCTCAGCGTATCGCAATGAGGCCGCATGGCTTAACGAGTTGTTTAACAACACTTATGTGGTTAGTTTATACGTTTCCTGTAAATACGGCTTGTTATTCTTATGTTTACGATGTGTTTACATTTGGCGCACACCTCCGAACACGAACCAACTGTTCGTCTTATTCATTTATTTAATTGTTCATTCATCCCTCCATTCATTGATCCATTTATTCGTTATTTCGTTCGTTCATCCATTCATATTCATTCATCCATTCATCCATTCATCCATTCATCCATTCATCCATTCATCCATTCATCCATTCATCCATTCATCCGTTCATCAATTCATCCATTCATATTCATTCATTCATTCATCCACTCATTCATTCATTTATATTCATTCATTCATCCATTCATATTCATTGATTCATTCATTCATCCAGCATTCATTCATTCACTCATTCTTCCATTCATTCATTTCATTCATTCATCCATCCATCCATCCATCCATCCATCCATCCATTTATCTATCCATCCATCCATATTCATTCATTCATCCAGCATTCATTCATTCATTCATTCTTCCATTCATTCAATTCATTCATTCATCCATCCATTGATTGATTGATTCATTCAGCATTCATTCATTCATTCACTCATTCTTCCATTCATTCAATTCATCCATCCATCCATTCATTGATTCATTCATTCATTCAGCATTCATTCATTCATTCTTCCATTCATTCAATTCACTCATCACTAATTCATTTCCAAAGTAGCAAAAAAAAAACCTTATTGTATTACAATTACAATTGCATTTACATTTCGATTTCAAGAATTATTTTCATCCAGTCTATTAGTTGTTTAAGATGTTTTAACCTTTTCCTTTAATCTAATAAAGCGGTTGCAATTAACGTGTTTTCTGTCTAGCAAACATCACGAAAAAACACGCCCTTGCCGCATCTGGTTCACGCGATGGTCTAAGCCCACGCTACTAATGCATAGCCTGAAGGTCTTTACTCCGGGTGCCACACACCTTTCAACTATCATAACGTGCAAATATCTAAAGTAAGGCACGAATTTGTATTTACTAAATATCAGTGCTAGACTTGTTTAAGTCGTTCATGACATCCGCTATATTACCATGCAGTCCACATAGCTGTATGGATAATGTCGTTCAAAGGATTTCACACTAGCTATATGTTGCGGGGCAAGAACAATGCAACATTTTGGACGGCACGAGATATTATCTCCTATGCATAGGAAATAAAAATATTTTATTTTACGATGGATTGCCATATATTTTACCAAAATGATTACGATCAATATGTGAGTTAACACTTCAATATACATATAGAATATTGTATCTAAGGGTAATGTGTAAGCTGTTAGTAATGAGCTAGTTAGATAATCAGCTAAAAATAAAATTAAATAAAAATATTGCGTAATATTGCGTAACTATTTCTGATTTTTCATATCGTCTTGTGCGATATTTGAGCCGTGCCTGAAACCACGTCCCACTTCTCTGAGTCGTATAAATCCGATTCATTCCTAGACTTGGGCGTTCCATAGGGTTATAACGTGGCCATAGTCTGACCCCTTTCACCCCAAAAAAATATATAATCTAAAAAACCATCACGAAAATCCCTCCTCCAAACAATCCGATTAATGAGTCTGACTGAAATAGGGACGCCTGGAAACTTTCTTGTCGTTAATGTACCATCAAGCTGGGCTCAGCTGAGTCATAAGACATTTCATAAACGACCACCATACAGTTTAGACGTACAACTTTTCCTTATCATGGATTAGCAACCAAAAACAAAAATGCGGTGCTTCTGATCTAAGAACTTCTTTAACATTAATAAGCTGTATACTACATCACGTGCTATTCCTTAGTATTATATCTTTGCTTTGAATGAAACGAACATCCTTCAAACGTTTCCGTCAGATGTGGGCCTTGAGCGAAGAAAACACGCTTAGCACACCGGAAAACGCTTATCTTAAATATAAATTTTGCTAATTTTATTCTATTTAGCTGAAAACAAAGCTCCATCTAAAAGTGCAGAGAAGATTCGGTTGCTTTTGAATCCCACGCACACGAAAGGCATTAAATTTCTTTTTATAATTTTCATGACAATGTTGTTTGCCTCTGTGGGTAATAACTCCACTGGGTTGTTCCAAGTAATTCAAAGCCATACAAAGATCCTTCTGCTGATATTCTAGTGGAAATAACATGAAAAGATAGAAGCGCCGCCGTGTGTAAGATGTGTGCGCATGTTTCGTGACCAACCGCACAATGTGTACAACATATCGTATGAAAGTAACTTTAGCCGTTAAAAAATAATTGAAATAATATATATTATACTGTATATAAGTTATAACATGAGTAAATATGGTTAAGTGGATTATGGATTATGCTGCTATGATAAGGAGGAGGAGAAGGAGAAGGAGGAGGAGAAGGAGGAGGATCGAGGAGAAAGAGGAGAAGAAGAAGGAGGATCGAGGAGAAAGAGGAGGAGAAGGAGGAGGAGGAGGAGGAAGAGGAGGAGGAGGAGAAGGAGGATCAAGGAAAAAGAGGAGGAGAAGGAAGAGGAGAAGGAGGGACAGGAGGAGATAGTGATAATGGCGATGATGAAAAAAAAAATGATGGTGATAATAATATTTATAACGCACCGATGATAATGATGATGATGATGATGTTGCTGCTGCTGCTGATGATGCTGATGATAGTGATGATGCTGACGATGATGATGCTGATGATAGTGATGATGATGATAATAATGATGATGATGACAATAATGATGATCGAATTGGTGATATTATTAGCAACAATGAGTAATTACTAATACAATTTATAAATTCTTTTTTCGCGTGTCCCCAGCTCCAAGCCATAACTCAGTTCTTTCGATTGTTTTGACCTTTTCGCCTCCTTGAGAATGACTTTGAATTAAAACTACCCACCCAATTGATTAACCTCAACCAGCCCATTAATGTTTGGCATGAAAGATCAATCAAGATATATTTTCGCTTAGACAATCCGCAAGAACACTTCTTCCGCTTTGATGATATAAAAGGAAACATCGTTATCTTTTTGTCTGATAAAATGAAGATATTTTTTGAGTGGCGGCGGGGTCTTCTCGAGCGAACTAAAATTAATGTGCCATTTTAGTTCCTATCTGTTCATGATGCGTTTTTTTCCACAAAATTGCTGCTTACCCTTCACCTCAATTGTGATATTTATGCTTTTAAAGAAAGTTAGCTTTTAAGCGCGCGATTGAAAAGTGTCGAAGAACATTCAAGTTTCAAAGAGCTATTTTAATAATAAAGAAATCAGACAAATCTTTTAAGCCGGTGCTTAAATGGCCTAAAGGTAGGTATGCGCCTGATGTCTGTCAACGATAAATGCTAAAAGTTCACTGAATGGCATGGCTTCTTTGAGTCTGTTCTAACTCTCTCTGAGCACTGATGGCAACTTTATTCCTTTATCCACTTGAAATAAGGGTATTTAACAGATCCATCATGGCGACATAAACTCGATTATAGCAGACTGAGATATGGAGTCTTAAAATTAGAAATCGCTACAACACGAAAAAAAAACGAAGAAAACAAATAAACAGATTTAATAAAAAAATCAAATACAGCTATTTCAAAAAAGGTTGGTGAAGGTTTTGTTGCATGTTGCGTGTTGCTTGTTGCTTGTTGCGTGTTGCTTGTTGCTTGTTGCGTGTTGCTTGTTGCTTGTTGCTTGTTGCTTGTTGCTTGTTGCTTGTTGCTTGTTGCTTGTTGCTTGTTGCTTGTTGCTTGTTGCTTGTTGCTTGTTGCTTGTTGCTTGTTGCTTGTTGCTTGTTGCTTGTTGCTTGTTGCTTGTTGCTTGTTGCTTGTTGCTTGTTGCTTGTTGCTTGTTGCTTACCAAGCTTGTAATGTATCTATGCTGGAACCTAAAACCTACAGACAAAAGTTTGAAAAATCCCATATTGTTGTGACCCTTCGCTGCTTGAATTCACATCACCCATAGTGCATTTCGAGCTTGGTATGCAACATACAACAAGCAACAAAACCTTCACCAACCTTTTCTTAAAATAGCTGAAAAACAAGAAGTATAATATGTGAATATCACACAACACGTCCAACACGAATAGAACCTGCATAATGGAACCTTAGCAATTAGAATTTGTCACCGAATACATAAAAGTCTTAAGAATCATCAGCTGTTTGAGAGCCTTAATTGGATCATTCATTCCGGTACCCGGCCTACACTAGGTGCCTTATCAAGCCATATTATCTTGTCTAGTCAGCTATTATCGCTGATATAACGGTGATAATGATAGTAATACATAATATATTCATATTCATATCATTCTATCTGACAAGTAGGTGGCTTCCAGGATGTTTTAACCGCGAGGAAGTGCCTGTCACCTACAAAGCCAATATATACCTTCCTCTTTTAATTTTACATTACAACTTTTTTTTTAAACTTTTAAAAGCGGTGCCTAGCCAACCAATCCATCAACCCTCCCTGGATCCATCCTTGATGTAACAAGGCGATCCAGGAGGGGGGTCGGCGGGGTTTCGGACCCCCTGTCATACCTGAAGAAGTTTAATTTATTGTTTTATCCTAGAATTGCCACAGATTTGAGTAAATTGTTTTACGAAGTATACGCTTGGAGCCCCCCTCGGCTCAAGGTTCGGACCCCTGGCCCTCTCAAAAGATCCGACATCCTTTCGTAACAACAACATTTGATGAAATAGTACGAGTAACCAATAATTACATATTTTGATAGATTTCAGTAGATTGAAATTTCAATAGACTTTTTGAAATAATTTGTTTTGTCTTTCATGAAGTTTTTTCTTGTCACTTCAGTTTTTCTCCCTCAGCAAATATCTCCGAGTGTTGAAATACTGTGCTAAATATAGGATCAGTGTAGTGTTTGTTATGTTTTAGCAGCAGCCTTTGGCTCATAACAACGCTCTTCCTGCGTCACGAAATAAATCTGAAGCACAGAGTCTGTTTTGAAGACATTAAAAAAAATATTTTTCTATTCGGTCCTTCTTAGTTTATTAAATAGAGGATATTACATGGTTGCGCGGAGATACGAATTTTATCGTTGAAATATCTCTCACGAGTGAACACAGCGATCAATGAAAAAAAAAAGAAAGCTTTTTCGAGCTTTTTTCTGCTTTAAGAAGTATGTAACCATAGTGATGATATTTTCGCATGTGAAAATAACATGTCATTTTCACATTTGAAAATATCAATTTTTTGAAATAAAGAAATATAGGTATTTCATAGATAATCATATAATAATGTATTTTCTTTATGGTCTAATAATTAACATCATAGATTATCTATTAGCCATCAATTCATTATTTTTTTCTCATTTATTTATTTTATTCATACCATTTCCTCTGGTTAACCGTGGTCATTGATTATTGATCACTCGTGAAATATCTATTAATCATTATTAAAATGAAATAAAAGCAAAAAATATTTATTTAGACTTTAGACATCAATTGCTGCAGGTGAAATAGAACTTTGAAAACACATCACTAGTCTTGAAAAAAATAGTATGATTAAAAAACAAAGTTAATTAAAAATCGAATGACTAACTTGTTCAAATTCAGTCATAAAATATAAATTATTTTCTGAAAAAAAAATTTACTTGCTTCTTGAAAACGTTTCTTCGAAATAATTTTCCGATCGTACTTGAATAACACCAGCACCTTTTAGACTGTTTTCATTAAGCTTTAGGCTAAAAGAAGGAACACAAGCTAATTGAGAATGTACCTATTTAACAACTCAATGAAAAGCAAGGCTCGAGCAAAAAGGATCTCTTGATGTCAAGCTGCACCTTCATTCATATTCATCGCCAGCTGGCTCGTCAGAAAGAGAAATTTATGCTTTCTTTATTTGGCTTCTTTTTAATTTTTTAACTAAAAATAACGCATAAGTAGTTACCATAGCAACTACAGTGGACATTGAGGAGAGTCAAAGGCCCAACGAGTATGGACCAGTAAGATTAGATAATATAGAAAATACATTTTATTATCTTATGATCTAGAGAAAAAAATGGAATGTTATGCCTTCCAGGTCCAAATGTTCACTTTTTACCACAGTCAAGGTCAACTGAACACCCAGAAGGGAAGATGTTCATAGCTACTGCTGCTGCTATTTGCACACCTACTGCTACTGCCTTCCCTTAACACTGTCATTTCCACTCATTTGCCGTCACTACTGTTACTACCATTGCCTTGTGAGTGCTGTGTGTGTACTGCTTTTGCCACAGCGAATGATGCAACACGTTTTGTCCATTATCACTGCATGTGCGGATCCAGGGGGTGGTTTGGGTGGCTAACCCGCCCTTTTAGAGTTTAAAGAAATTAGAATAAAGGGTAATTTAAAAGGAAGTTATATTCTGGCTTTCTTGTTATCGCATAACTACCCTTCAAATTTTATCATCGAACCCTAAAACAACCTCCAGGCTGATCAAAATCAGAGCTAACTCACAGATAGAAAACTGAAACAACCTCTGGGCTGATGAAAGTCAGGGCACTGCTAACTCACAGATCAATCGAACCTTGAAACAACCTCTGGGCTGATGAAACTCAGGGCTCACAGAAACTCACAGATTGAATTGAAGTTAGAAAACCTGAGAACCCGAAAAAAAACAACCTTGAATCAAGGGAGGAGCCTGGAAATACTCTGTTCACATGTAATGCATCGAGTCTAGGAATCGAACACCCGAGACCCCAGAAGCCGTGAGAGGCGAGTCTCTACCGCCACACCATCCTTGATTCACTATGCTACAATTTGTTAACACCACCATCATTATACCACTGCTATTGATACTGAAAGGCTTTTTGACGGAGGTACACAGACTGACTTATAATAAATCTACTGATTAGCTAATGATGAATCCATTATTTCAGCTTACAAGTTTACTCTGAGCAAACAGCGCAAGCGGCTTTTAGTTATTTTTGACCAGATATAGATATCATCAAAGCTCAAATTTACACACACAAAAACCAAAGGCCCCACGTGGAGGTATGATTCACTCATCAGTATCTAAGATAAGCTTCGTTAGTAAATGATAGTACTAGTGTGTGCTAGGATTGACCCGTAGTTCGTGCGGTTTTGCACGCTTGCATATCTTATGTAAGCTGAAATAAGCTTTGTTTTAGTGGGGAAAGTCGGTATGAGTACAAGACCGTAATCTCTAGATATTTACTAATTGCTATGAGCTAATGAAACAGCGCAAAAACGTACGTGATCTACAGGCTTTTTGAGTCTGTTGTCAATGATTGGAAGTACTTTTTCCGCTTAATATAAGGTTATTATTCTATCATTTGGCATTTGTTAAAATGGGAAGGGGAGATGATGTTCTAAGTAATCCCTTTTTGTGGACAAAGAAACCGTTACGATTTTTCATAGAACTTAAACGTTCCAATTAAGTGAAAAACAAAATACAGACAAAAGAAAAAGCAAGCAAGGAAAAGAAAACGAGCAAGTTAACGGATGAGAAAACGAAGGAGCGAACGAAAAAACGAACGAACGAACGAACGAACGAAGAACGAACGAACGAACGAACGAGCGAACGAACGAACGAGCGAAGAACGAACGAACGAACGAACGAGCGAGCGAGCGAAGAACCGGGAACGAATGAACGAACGAGGGAAGGAACGAACGAACAAACAAATGAACGAACGAACGAACGAACGAACGAACGAACGAGCGAACGAAGAACCGCGAACGAATGAACGAACGAGGGAAGGAACGAACGAACAAACAAATGAACGAGCGAACGAACGAAAGAACGAGCGAACGAACCTAGAAAAGAACGAAAATCTTAGGCAAAAACATAAAGGATAAAGAAGTTCTTCATTTGCCAAGCACGCGACTCAAACCCAGGCTACCGTGGTGATAGGAGGCACGCTCTTTACAAAGATAACTTTGACGTTACGCAAGCGAGAATTCAGTACACTACGTGCTAGGGAGAAAATATTTCCATTATCTGTCAACCTTATCTACATCATTAAATAAACTATAGCAGTCGCGTGCTGAAAATCAAAACCTAAACAGAAGAGAAAAGAATTTCCGACTCTTGGTATGAAAATGAAAAAAAAAACCCGCATTTTGTCGACTTCCACTTAATTTTCTTCTTCTCTAGAATGTATTGGAACTCGTAAATATTTGTCATGGAAATCGGTGGAAATCTTCTCGGTAAGGGGGAAAGAATCAACAGAAATTCTCTTCAATTAATCTTTAAAAAAACTCTTTAGACTAAGCAAATTGCATTAGAAAGCAAAGCGCCTTTCCTGAAGGATCGGTGGTTAATGCGCAATCTAAATTCCTTGATGTGTCCTAAATCTTTAATCAGATTCCTCTTCATTCCACTACAACTTATTTTGTAATTTGTAAGGACTCCCATAGTGGATCATTCCAACGTCTATCACACTTTTATTATTCTAGGAATTACATAGGTTTAAAGTAAATGGCAAATAAACACATTGGCTAGTACCCTCAGGCACGTCTTATGTAGACGCCCTAAAGCACTATTGCCGGGAATATTTCGACAGAGCTTCGTCCATTCACACCTTGACATATACAACACAAGACTCAAGGGTGGTATTGTAAGTAAGCATCATCAGTGAAATGAGTCAAGTGAGATAAAGAGGGCATTTTGAAAACGTGATGAAAATTTGAAAAAAAAAAAACGTTTCTTGTTCTGAACTGAGCCAACACGATAACACGGAGATATAACCCAAACACCAATCGACGAACACGTTAGTGAAAAAATCTCGCTCGTAATATTATGTTGTAAATAAAATATTGTTTCCGTGCTGTGCCAGGATGAAAATATAATAACGGTGAAAGGAGATAAACAGTATTTAGCTTCATAGAGGGAAAACCGCGATACAAACAAAAAAGTCAAAACAAAGATTTAATTCACTCAGTTGTTGCTGGCAGGGGACCAACCGAAAAGCGACAAGACTCCCAAGATAATCAGTCAAAGTCTCATAAACAAAGCAATCAGTGAACAGTTCTCGTTATTATTCTTAGCCATGTGCCTCTTGATCTCTGTACGAAGAGTAATGACACTTGTTGTGGAAGTTGAGAGCAAATGATTGAAAATCGATCTTTGCGGGAGCCAGCCCAGTGGCGCAGCTATTGTTCGTTATTTTGTTTTTTGTCAAATTAAAAGGAATACTCGGTGAAATAATAATCCAAACTCAGTGTTTCCCAAGCGTGCGTTTGATAACAGCAGAACGTTTTTGCATAAAATATGAAGCCAAGATTAAAATATCAAACGCATTGGCCGCAGAATGCTGCTAAAAACATTAACTAGAGTGCTGTCAAAAAAAATTGGCTTAGAATACTCCAAAAAACTTTGACTAGAATACCTCAAAAATATAGACTAGAAATGCTTCCAAAACACTGGTTAGGATGCTTCCAAAAAAATGGCTAAAATGCCCCCCAAAAATGAGCACAAATTTGCCTCCACAAAAGCCGGAAAATAGCACCCCAAAACAGTACTTCTTACGCCATGTTTAAAACGTGCGTTGACAACAAAAGATCAACGCTAAGCAGCACTATGCTTATCATGATCTTCCGTTGTACTAAAACGCACTCAAGATACACTACATGTTAATCAGTGTAGTCGGAAGAAGACGGATGTATGAACGAACAGCTTAATGAACTCCAAGCGCGCAGCTCATTAGCGTTTACGTTTTCAAGGAGACATTTCAGGACTTTGTTTTCGTGGAGAGAAAAGCAATTTTAGAATCATTACCGGCTAAGTCATTTCTATTAATATTTCAGACGGGTTGTTTGTGACTCGAAGCAAAAGGAGTGTTCTAGAAGGGCGTGGCAGAACACGTGGCTCCCAGTTTGAGAGGGGAAATATTCTCATCAATTTTATACAATTATTATTGAGTAGGAAGGTCAAATTACTTTAGAAAACACTTTTATAATAAAGAAACTGGTATCAAAACTATGTGCAAGCGATTGTAATAATAATTGAAATAATATTGAAATCAATTAGGAAAAAATAACGGCATGAAATAAATCTGAAAAACGATTACTTTACTATTACTTCTACTGCCAGTTTTTTTTAACAATTCCTTAATGTATTGTTATTATAAGCTTTATTGCAACAGGGATACACATACTATGTACATACTATGAAAGTTGAAAGGAAACAATCCCTGTTCACTATAACCGCCTTTTAACGCCTTAATCAATATTGGTAGACTAAACGCTGACTAACTTCGCTAAAATATTATTCTTAGTTCTAGTGTTTAACGAGACAAGATTCGAAGCGCTTTTATATATGATAATATTCCAGCTGAACAGCAACACATTAGCAAGGATGAGATACCCTAGCAAGAGCCGATTTATGGTGGAAAAGGAAAAGGAAAGAAGATCGTTATGGAGTTGGTCGGATGGACGGCGTGGGAGGACGGAATTACACGTTCATTGTGTCTGGTATTTCTTAATTATTGACTGGGTTTTTTCCCTTCTTTTCTTTCGTTTCTTTTCTTCCTTTCTTTTTAATTTTTCAGTCATACTTTATGTCTTCTATCTTTCTTTCCCTCCTTCCTTCCTCTCTCTCTCTCTCTCTCTCTCTCTCTCTCTCTCTCTCTCTCTCTCTCTCTCTCTCTCTCTCTCTCTCTCTCTCTCTCTCTCTCTCTCTCTCTTCTCTTCTCTTCTCTTCTCTTCTCTTTCTTTCTTTCTTTCATACTGTCTGTCGTATTTTTGTATCTTTTATTCATTCTTTTTGTCTCTCTCTCTTTCTCTCTCAGTTAGAATTTTCTTTTTCGTAATTGCTTGATCATGAGCTTCCACTGTTTATTTTTAAGCTCACGGAACCCTGCCCTTTCAATTTGTTTCTTCCTTACCGCATTTGGTTGTAATCACGCACCGTCACTATTCTCCGATGTTGGTACAACTAACCGAAAGGGCTCGCAATAAAAAGATTATCTTAATCATCGCATAGATGAAACGCTCGGTAAAATCAATGATATTATTGTCTTCACAATTACCAAAACAAATGCAATGATTGTCACGAATGAATTATGAAAATATATATATATATTTCATTAATGTTGAGGGTGAGCAGTTTGAGGGTTGGTTATCGCCGAGTGCATAACTCTGGAAAACTAGAATTTCTATAACCTTGGTATTTAATCACATTTTGTGGTGCAGTTATTATCTCTATAATGAAAACCGCCAAGAATTCTTCTTGGAAACCCAGGTTTAAGGCTAAGAATAGCTTGAAAAATAGAAAAATTTGAAAACTTAAAGGTACGGATTTTTTTGGGATTTTTTTTCGAAGTTCACGCCACTAACTAGATGACTCATGATGATTATATCAAAAACTCAAACCGTGAAAACAGACAAGTCTTAGCAAAGTCCTCGTTTGATTTATAATCAAGATCACTATGTAGATACCTTTTAACTACGTCTAGATAAAGCTTTTGTATTAATATAATGTCAGATGAAAGAGATTTGATGACAAGTAACTGGCAAGGCAAGGCCCGCTAGCACCGACTAATAATACCATTCTTAATAAATAAAGAAAACTACTGGTCTTTTCGTAAACAATGCTTCGTGACCACTGCAAATACGTTTGGAAAATACTTGGAGACCGTTCGCCCTCAGGGCAGAGTATAGTATTATTCAGTTTTCAACACTCTTTCGCTTAGTAATTCAGTACTTCTTTTTCTTATCTTAGACTCACAAAGAATGAAACTTGAAACGTCTTTGATGGTTACCAATTAAGTAGAGCTTTAGAAAATCCAAGAAAAAGGGAAGAAATTGAAGAATTACTAATTGAAAATTATCTTGCCACGCTTCCACGGGAGATACATTATTCATTACAGTGAAATTCTAACTGCAGATACAGATAAATTGAATTTGTCCGGTATTGTATTAGACAACGATGAATAAATTTTGGTCGAACCGGAAGACTTAGAGAACATAAAATTAAGATTCTGAAAGCGTTATGTGAATAAATGATAAAACAGTTCAGTTCTATTCGTTATATAAAAGTTTTTCTATTTTACACAAAGGATGATAATGCTTGGCTAAATATTTATTGATCATCAATATTTGATTACACTTTATTTATAAACCTAAAAATAGATCTATTGCACACACGTAAATTTCCATATATGTCAGTATATTTACAGCCGCCATTTGAACTCGTTCTCAAAACAAAAATTAGATTTTTCCGAGGGAAAAAAAATGTATGTATATACAGACTTTTCGAGGGGAAAAAAACAAAAAGATCAAAGAAACTGTGGAATGGCATCGATGATATTTTTTCAGATGGCCTTGGTTGTAGAGTAGCAGGAAAAAAAATATCAATAACATCCCATCTTTTTTTATATTTTTTGGATAATAAATATATATCTATTATTTTATATACACATTAGAAATTTATAAATGCCTTTTAATTGTATACTACAACGTTTCTGCATCGAGTGCACATATACATATAATATATATGTATGTGTGATTTTATACACCTAACTACAAGAACGTTGTCCGCATATAGAAATAAAATATTACAAAATAAAAATTGGAATTAATTAGGAATATATATTTTTAATTTAGATCCAAAAGCCCCCCAAACTGATTAGAATAGCTGGAGCCTTTTAGTATATACCAACTTGAAGATTATCTCAAGAATGTCAGTCTATACCTTCAAAACAGTGAAATAATTACACCTGTTTTGCAAAAATAATTAATTCCTATGGGTTTTTTTTTTTTTTTTTTTTTTTTCATATGACAACTTTGTTGCAATTAGGTGCATGTATATATATATTTGTTCGGCGAGGTGACGCTTCAAAATAAAATAAAATAAAATAAAAAAAGCTCTTTTTGTCATTATTATTAAAAGCCAAAGAATGAATATTTGATATATTTTAATCAATTTGGACCAAAACAATTTGACTAAATAAATCGTTTTTCATATTAGTACTGTCCTGTTATAGATTAATAAACTAAGAATAGAAAACACGAATCAATTACTCAATAGCTATCGTTAATTTATTGACAGTTTATATAACTCAAGATGAAGAGAGTTATTGTAATTGGACTGAGCAAGAAAGCGCGCGAAAATGAGAAAACCTACAACCTGTAATCACACGTCAAAGTAGAATGATTTTGTGAAAGAAAACTAGCCAATAAACTAATGAAAGCTGATCGTCGAGGTATAAACCATGAATGATGGCACTCATCTTTAAGTAAGGTGGAGACGGTGTAATAAAAACGTATATAACTCACTTTAGTGAAGTGTGCCTTTTATATAACACGATGTCTGAAATCATATTAGAACTATCTTAGATTGATTGCATGTCGCTGAAGTAGAAATTCATAAAATCGTGTGACAGAATTTACCATCTTGCAATAATCAGAAGCACTTTCACTTAAAGTTTCATTAGTTCTAACATCCTTGATGCAGATGTTCATGTCTCAAGCTAAGAGCTAACCTCCTATTGCTCGAGAAGGTGTCGATTTCATTTGGTGCCGACATGCAAACCAACAATTAGCACCCGGCTCAGGGAATACTCCATTTGTTACCGCACTATTAATGATGATAACTTAAACTACCTTCACAACTTGATAAGGTTGAAAACTAGGATTGGAATATTCTAGAAGTTCACTGGTTAAATGTTAAATGCGATCGCAGCGAGTGAAAAACAAATTACAAATTATGGGATATCTTTGATGGTATTTTTAGCGATAACCTTGGCATAACTATGTGGCACATGTTGTGGTAATTTGTAAAACGTTTAGAATGATGTAACAGGAAAATTACTAGAAAAGAACGCCATTCTAGTAAACATTTTGAAATCACGAAATTTTTAATCGAATGTACGAAAATCCGCCCATTTTCGGTGATCCCGACCAAATGTTAGAATGAGCGGCTTCGCTAGATCTCAAATTTGTAATAATCTGATCGATTCTGAAGCACTCCACGCGGATTAGTCTGTCGGTAAAGTCAGACTTGTTACCCCGCTCCGCGTTCGAAGGGCTTGATAACACTTAGTGTACTAAACAGGTTAGGTATCTCACATATGGCCGCTAATGGCTTGGCTATAGGGTTACGAGTAGCTTATGAAATTTTTTCTCGGCTTAGAGTAGAATAGTAACTTTAAGAAAAGAAATCAGAGTAAGAATAGTTGGATATATCTTCAAGAAAGGTACTTGAATTTCACATAATACCCTGTTAAATTAACTTACTAGTTTTAGCGGTTCCTGTTTGTGCGAGAGCAAGGGTTTGGTTTGCATGTGTCGTTGTCCGAAGACTATTTTCGTGTTGATTGAGAAAAGTTAAGCATTTAAAAAGCCATCATGCTATTTCACAGATCATGTTATGCATACCGGCGACAAACAAAGTTCATTCATATCTGTAAATAGACAAAATTAGTCGGGCCCAGCAAAGTGCTCTTTGCAGCTCTCACAAGCCGTGATTAATAACATAAATTCTTTTTCTGATAACGCCACAAATCTTTCCCGCCGCTATTAGACACGGAGACAATCTGAGAAAGCAAAGTTCACCTGGACGCAATGTGATAAGCAACCAGTGGCTTTTACTTCCTCGGGCAATATTGCAACTCATGGAAAATGTCATTCGTTTTTCAAATCAAGTCATGCGAAACGCACAAATTGTTCTTTTCAAGTATATAAACGCAGTAACACGCAAGGACAACCAAACAAATACTCCTCGATTGTCATTCCACGATCAAATCATTAAAACTAAATATCTAAGAATAGTTTTTGTGCGCATGTTGTTTTCAATATAGATAATAAAGATTCCAAAGATTGAGGTTAATAACTGTAGAGCATTTTAATGACTTTTAATGATATATTTATGATTTAAGTAGAGTATTATGACCCCCGGTATCCCCCCTAGAAAATCCCTTGCATCGAAACACTGTATACTTAGTAAGAAGTACCCATACTTTTAACAAATCGATCAATCAATGTCGCACGTAGTTTAAGTCTAAGGAATACCTCGATTTGTACAAGTAGTAACGATATTGGGTGTTCCTTGACTTCGAAAGCGGATATCCTATAGAGCCAATTAAGACTGGATTTTCTATTCAACTCCATCGATAATTCATCTCTACAGTTGGTTAATGTCATACAACTGAAGAAAAACTCTTGGCTTATTTTTATCACAAAGAATAGTAGAGCCTCTTGGGATTACCACATGAATGAGGCATGTACACTAAGAGAAAAGATTAATACGAACTAAGAGTACTAAAAACTGCGTAGTTAAGATCTTGCAAAGCTTCTTTAAACGAATACCCTCGCGTATAAAACCACTATCGCTTTACCACGATTACTATTTATCTTACATTACCGTAGGCTCATCGAAAAAAAGGTGAGCAGTTTTGATGCTGTACAGTGATAATACTTGGTTTTCATCATGGATAACTTTGTGATTGGTAAAACATATGTCACTTGCAGATTAAGATAGTTGTAATTTGCCCAAGGGGAAATTACTTTTGCCATTATTTATTAGCTGTGCCACAGTAGGCCTCTTCTTCCTATTTAGTCTGTGAGAGTTGCGCGAGACCGGCGCCATGTTTTTATTATAATTTTGGTTCAGTGATAAACTTTACCTTGATTTCACTCAACTTTTTTCAGCGTTAGCCCTGGTAAATTAGAGAGTCAAGTGGCTTGGGTTTCTCACTAACTCAGACCCACTTAGGTCTTTCGGTACACTGACTACAGTCTTCAGGGCTCCAAGTCGATCTTGAGCGCTTTTTACGGCAAAACATACGACTGAACGTCTTTCGGAAGTCAGCTTTGAAAAAGGCATAAATAGGAGCGTTGAGAAAACAGCCAATGACAAGTGTGAACCATGAAATACTGACCAGTTCTTCGGGTACTATCTCGATGCGTTGTATAGCTTCTGCCGTTGTCATGTAAACGACAGGCATCCAACTAATCACAAAAATAGCAGCAATAACAGCGAAAATTCGCGTAACCCTCGCTTCACTGTGAACTCTACCTCTCTCTTCCATCACTCGCCCGTCCACCGGGTAATTCTGCATGGCTGCGAGATTCTTCACTTGGCGAGCTACTTCTCGAAATATACGCACGTACGCAAATAGGATCAGAGTATAGGGAATAACAATGCCAAGAATGAGAATACAGAATAGAAACACTCGATGGGCCGTGCTTGAAAAGTCATTTTCCCAGCTCAATGGAATCAAAGAAATCAAGACTGGGCATGTCCAAGCCGCCAAGGGTAGTTTCAAAAAATGTTTATCCATGAACGGTACGTACCTCAGAGGAGTTATGACAGCGAGGTAGCGATCAAATGTAACTGCTAAAAGGTTAAACACATTTGCCTGGAGTATAATGGATTTGATATATTCCTTAGCTTCTGCTCCTTTGTTCGAGAGTTCTAGCGGCAAAAATATGCCACCGAAGAGCGCGTCCGAGAGAGCCAGCGATACAATGAATCCATTAGTGAACGTACGAAGTTTTCTATAACGATAAACAACAAAACAAACCAAGAGGTTCTGTACTGTTATAATTGCGCCGATCACTGCCAGAGTTACCGAAATCCACAGTTCCTTAAACATTTTGGCTTCAGTTCTTGTTTTTTACACTCCACGGCGACCTGCAATTTGCATTATTTTCGGTGAGGTCTAGTGAATTAGTCCACTTGTTTGACTGGCTTGCTCACGGTGTTATCTTTGTAGTGAGGTATGACTGGCTTGCCAGTCGGCTATTTAAGCTCAATGATTGCGCCTTATGACGTAGCGCACCTGCCAGGCTTTGTATAACACGACCAAACGCAAATACGACGACGCACCCGAGTTCTTTCAACTCAAATCAGTGTTATATTTCTTAGTTAAACCATCAGTTAGCTTGGTAGTTGATCTGTAGTTTTCACATTTGGAGTTCTCTGATCCAATCGGCTTTGTACGTTTAAGCTTTTAACTCTAGACCATTCGATTCTCTCGGCCAACTGAGAATCTAAGACGATTAGCATTTGCCTAAATAAACGAAAATTGTAACTCGGTGCTCAGAGTTGCCTAATAGCGTTTGTCAAGACAACCAACTCTAAAACTACCGAATGAGTAACTCGGAAACAGTTATTTTCTAATAAGATGAAGTAAATGTGTTTGTGATCTCGGGGGGAAAATGCCCTTTTATCTTCGGGGAAACTGAAGGGGAGAAAATGATACTTGATCACGTGATATGATCACGTGATCCAGTTGCTTGATGAGATTGATTACAATGAAGTAAATTAGAGTCACTTTAAGTAAACGCACCAAGAAATTTAATTCCACGATATGCAAGATAAAATAATCCACACTAAGTAAACAATTTCGATTTTTTTGGGGAAAAAAAAAATCTCAGATGCGTATAAGCAATGTTGTTTTAAATTTATTCTTGTTTTCGAAGCTACGCGTTTCCGGAGAGAACCATGTTATCGTTTGGTTTTACAATCTTCTGTTCAGTTGGTCTGATATCTCTAATACCACACAGACTTTAAATGGACATCGACTATTTTATCCAAAAATAATCCCCATTCTAATCCCGAATACACCATTTCTACGTACGATTATTATTATATTTTATGAACTTCCATAAAAAGATGTAAAGATCGCGGAAAGATGCATATCTGAGCTCAATTTGGTTCCTTTTGAAAACAGAAATCAATTAACCGATGTTAGATACTTCTGGCAGTCGAGGATAAACAAAACAGCCTAACACTACCCCCTTGAATTGCTCGACAACACTAGGAAGTCCAATTTCTTTTTCCTTCCAAAATCAGTTGTTTTATCAGCTCTTCCTTCTCGATGCGTCTTTATTTTCAAATCTATATGAATATACCAGACCTTTAGGCAAACAAGACTTGCTTGGAAGAAAAAAGTTAAAACTTTTTTAGCGGAAATAAGAAGGGTAATAAAAGCGGCAACCAGACAGAATGTCTGGGGTGGGGGCGGGGAAAACGTGGCAGAACTGAATAAATACAATACAAAAGGCATTGGTTTGGTCTAAAATTGAACTGTTCATTTTCACCAACATATATAATTAAAAAAAACTTGGAAACTGAATGCAAGCTGAAAAAGAAAGCCAGAAGGGATACGAGACAAAACAACAAAAAATTCTTTAGAAATGACGTGATTGAAGCTAATGTTTTTTCAAAAGTTTCGAGTAATTATAATTATAAATATAATATCGATATAGTTGATGTTAAATGCTAAACTATGTTTTTAAACACGATATTTCAAAACACTAGGAAATTGCGCGCATAAATTCTGTTAGCACTTTCAAAATATCGATAATAGCAACAATAAGAAAATAAAGAGGTTCAGAATTGTTCATTGCACAATCTTGTCCAAGGGTCAGTCTTTTAATTAATTTTTTCATTTTTGGTGAAAAAAATACTGATCACAAATAAAGGTTTACATGGTGTACTTACAAGTTGTTTTTTTTTTCCAGTTATTAACTCATTAAAGAAAGTGTCAAAAAAATCCATTTGATGTTCTGAGTGCCTTATTGTCTAGAATGTCACTGATATCTTAGTGTGGTTAAAGAAAATTTGAAGTAAAAATTCTATAGTTAAAAAAATTATCCGGAAATTCAGTAATGTGTTTTATTATTTCTCTACAAGGATGTGCTTAGGTGTATTGCATATACTAACACGCTTACAGACTAAAACACAAAGAAATACGAGGCTTATTTAACTGGTTTAAAAAGAAAATAAATCTTGAAATGAGAAAGAATTGAGCGCAGTCAAGAGCTTATTCATAAGCAAAGCTATTCATCTTTTTCATGACTATTAAATTTTTTTTGCGACGAATTTTGAACACGACTTCAAGAAGTGAAAAATCCAGACGCTTTCTTGTTCATTTTGAGCGCGGTTTTAATGATAACTTAATTATAAAATGTATAGAAGTACGTAACCAGAGAAATTTAATAAGAGTTTACGCGGAATTTGATTGGTGTTTTTAAGACTAAGACGGCTTATGGCACATCCATCTAAGCCAATTCAATTGGGTTTGGTTTTCTGGTGGGTTCTAAAACCCGTGTTTTGAGTGTTGGTTATGAAATTTTAAAAGCATATTTTTCTAGGATAGCATAGCAGTGATTAGAATAAATGGTCCAAAAATAGAAAAAATTCCGCCCAGTTTGCTCTTATTTTATCGGCCCCAAATGAGAAGATTTGAAGGTAGTTAACCCTAAGATACTGCCATTAGGTCTTTCTTGCTCATTAAAACTTCGATAATCCATATTCCATTATTCAAGCTTATCAGATTCCGTGTCATTTTGCCTAAAAAGCCGTGGAAAAAATCTCGATCGACAATAATCTCTGGCTCGAATCTTAAAATATTTGCGACAAGCTTGAATAGAACATTGCAATTGGCTCAAAATAATTATATTAAAGGCTTAAGATCGCTCACACTCTCGTATGTCTTGACGGGCCATGAACTTATACTTTTGATTAGCAATGATTGCCAATCTTTATGGCTTTAAAAGTTCATTTGTACGGTTTGAAATGAACGCTTAAATTGGCTACTTATCTGCATGTGCACATGTCAATCAACGCAAGACTGAGAGGCTTTTTTATGATCTTGAAACCGTATAATCTCTGTAGAGAGAGAAATGTGTTTGTTGTGTTAATCAGGTTTTTTTTCATTGCTTAAGTAAATTTTGTTTAACACTGCTGCGTAGAATTTCATTGAAGTGGAATTTTCGACGAAAAAAAAAGCCCACACAATCCCGGCAATAATTTAATTAAAAATAAACATTTGGGTCAAGGAACAGATGGTAGATATCATTCACAAATCGAATTGAACTGAGTATTCCATAGCGATCATGTTCCACAGAAATGCCAAATGAAAAACTATGTTTAATACATCACGTACGCGGAAACGCCAAAATTAACACTGAAATGGCTTCCATTTTATCGTGCGTCTCGTCCAATCACGTGACTCGAGATGACTGCAAAATACGCTATGAGCCCGAACAAGTCATCAGTTTCTCTACTACCTATGCAAACTTTGCTCTAAGTCCTGTCAAACGTCTCTTATCGCAGACAGCCCGTCGGGCTCACACAAATTAATTTGAAAATTCTTGGCAAAAACTCCTGAATTGGGGATAGCTTTGTGCTTGAAAATGACAACTAGCCTTAGTACTAGCAACATAAATGCCAGTGTAAATGTTCTAACTGATTGATTGCTAAGTGTTTGAGGGCTTACTACAAAATATGACAAACACATCCGGCTTTGGAGTTTGTCATTCCAATATTCAAAGCCTGGAAAACTTCCACTTGTTCACACTGTTTTTCACATTTCTTATGCATTCGAATAAGAGAAATGAGAAAGGTTTTTCTTGTACGGGAATTCATTTCAGAATTTCCGCCACGCCCATTTCTATCTAAACCAAAAACACCTTTCTCTATTAAGATTTCTTAACAATTTCCTCAATCCTTTTTAAATGAGAATTTTTATTCACTTGCTACTTTTTCAGTTCTCTTTCTTTCTTTTCTGTTCGTTTTCACTGTTCTTAATAACTGCGTCTCAGACGGGCAAAGTTACTTCGTATCCAATTTCTTTCATTTAATTTCCTTTCAATCGATTAAAAATCCAGCACCTTCGGGGCTAGCTCGATGAAAGCTGTCCAACAGACAAAATGGAGTGTTGCCTCGTCTAGTCTTGTCAAATGCCGGAACATAGCACAATGTGAGTGTCTTTAATAGAGCAGTTAAATTCTTTTCATACGTTAAAAAATAGAACATATCTTCTGTTATTTTGCAGAGCAGAGCAGGGGTATATGCTAATGATTATATAATGCATTAGCAACAACGACAACAACAAAAAAAAAAAAAAAACAAAAAAAAAAACAGAAAAAAGAACTTAAAAGGGAGCAAATATTCAATTTGAGACCATTTTGTTCACAAGAGTTTTAATGCATAGCTTTCAGATGGAGGATAGTGAAGTTGATTTTGTCATTTGTGCTCTTATGAGCAATTTTCTGATAAAATACCGTTTAAGATATACTGATACTTTAATCGATCCTGACCCTGACCGCAGACATTTTAAACGATGTAGAAAAGTTGCAGTTTAGTGATAAAGTGACGAAGGTGATGAAAAACAGTGTATAGGAACTTTTTGATTGGCCTTCACGACCTCGCATCTTTATTATTTTTTTCTTACTTTTTGTAACTTTTTGAATGTAAAACACGGATTTATTCATTATTCATAATAAAAACAAATAATACATATATATATTACATGAAATAAAATATGCACTGAAGAAAGTTTCTTGAGTATTATTACTTTCTTTGTTACTTTTTGAATGAAATAAACTGATTTATTCCGGAAAAAATATAAATCAGTTTATATAGAATCAAAAAATATTCCAGTGTCCATAGAAAATGCCCACAGAATAAAACTTTCTTGAGTATTATTACTTTCTTTAACTCTAACGGCTGAAAAGATGCTGCTGTTGTTGTTGTTGTTGATGTTTTCATCTTGTAAGCAAAAAACTGTATTTCTAATAATTTTAAAATGAAAACCGCCTTTATAATGAAAGTTCTTGAGTATTATTACTTTGTTTATTGCTAAGCCTACTAAAAGATACTTTAATGGGAATGTGAGAATCTCATTCCCAAGAGGCCTTAAAGAGGATATATTACGCCCAAGCAGCTAGGAATGATCTCCTTAATTCAGCACATATATTGTTGTTGCTCTTTCATTTTTCCTGTTCTTAACTGGGATTTTCTGTTGACCTCTGTTGGGTTTGTGATTCCGTTAAGAAACAAATTTGGCAAGTGCCCAAGGTGCATATTTCAAAGAGGTTTAGGTCGGTAATTTCAAATTCTAGATTCTCAAAGATTTTCCCCGCAATTTGGATTCATTATTAGGCTGCAGTATAGCTGTAGATCAGCCTTTTTTTACACGACAAAATTTCCCACTTCACTGGCACACTAATTAAAATCCAAGAAGAGCTGTATTCTAGCTAAACCCACAACAAAAACCTTTGAGTAAATGAAGATTTAGAAAAGGTAAGTAAGCATTTGTGAAAAATATATCTCAGATGACAAAATATCGATTTTCCGAGTGATAAATTTTGACGCTAAGATGATCAGTAAAATCTCTATATACCTGATACAAGCCGAGGTAAATTCATTTTTGTCATATTTGGAAGTCCATCAAATTCCCCCTATCTTACACCTACGTGCCGTCTTTTAATCTAGTGCTCTAGCCCAAAGATGCCTTGATAGCTTGGAACATGACAAAATTACAGCATCTGTAATTTTCTCATAAATGTGACAGAAATTCGAGATACGCGTCTGTTATAGTGCATGAAAGGTTGCGCATAAGTACCGGGTAAGGTCAATATATCTTTTAAAATCTGGAAGTAAATTATCTTTAAAGTAATCATTAATAACCTAACCGCAGCGTCTGTGTCGTTAGTTTTTGCTTGCATAAATAAAGAAGTATTTCCCGTATTAGTTTTCTTCATCATCAAGTACAACGAGTGATTATCTTTGCAATAGCATCTTCATCGTCATCATGGCCAGCATCAACCATCCTCAGGTCTATGTATTAGGACATTGCATCTCTATCATCAACTGGTATCAACATCATCATCATCATCATCATCATCATCATCTGTCAGTAGCATTAACATCATGGCCAGCATCAACCACCCTCTGGTCTATGTATTAGGACATTGCATCTCTACCATCAACTGGTATCATCATCATCATCATCATCATCATGTCAGTAGCATTAACATCATGGCCAGCATCAACAATCCTCTGGTCTATGTATTAGGACATTGCATCTCTACCATCAACTGGTATCATCATCATCATCATCATCATCATCATGTCAGTAGCATTAACATCATGGCCAGCATCAACCATCCTCAGGTCCAGATCTATCTATTAAGAAATCTCTACCATTTACTAGTACCAATTTCACCATCACATCTAATCATCATCATCTGCATCAATATCATAACCATTGTAAACCAGCCTTCACGTTTATGTACTAACAACTTATTTTTCTATCATTGACTGGAATCATTTTCACCATCACATGTAATTATCATCATCTACATTAACATCTTCTTATTCTCAGTACACCACCAATATGCCTGTTTTAAATAATAGATTTTCACTGTCACCACCACCACGATCATGAACCATTCCCATATCATTACATTTTTACCATCATCATCATCATCATCATCATTACCAAAACCTTTTTCATCATTACCATTACATGTACATTGCCATCGTGATCATCCCTCTACTCCTCCTTCTCTTCATCATCATCACTACATCATTTGTTGTCATCACCATCATCCTCATCAACAACTCTTCATGTTTTTATCAATATTTATTTCCAAAGTAAATAATTCATTTTTAATAACACTATTACTTTAATGTCTACAAGTTTCACTTTGACCAAAATCTCTCTAAAGTAGCTCTTTTTGGTGTAGAAGCATCTTTGGTATTTTGTTGCTTCCTCTTGCCTCCTTTAACGTTCTTGCCCCCTTCTGCTGATCCAGCCTGACCTCCATCTTTCTTGGGTGAAGTTTTGGGTGAGGTATTGGTTAAGCTGTCCAAGGACAACACCTTCTTAATGGTTCCCGAGTTGAGACACAAGTCCACATGCTTGTTAAACACTGTTAAGTAATCAAAATTTTTGATAACTTGTAAAGTATTACAAACTGGGCAAACAGCTTCAAAGCATGGCTTCTCAACCTGGGTTTGATTTTTGAGGCACAAATCTACATGTTTGTTGAAAACTTCTAAATAATCAGATCCTTGGATGGATTGTAAAGTGTTGCAAACAGGACACACTGCTTGGAAACCAGAAGTGGTTGAGGTACTCTGACCTAGACCAGAAGTACTAGCACTACCAAAGTCTGTAGAACTCATTTCTCCTTCAATTCTACAGTCTACAACAGTCCCATCATGACCATTCTTCTCTTGTTTACTTTTGCTAGTTTGGAGAAAACTAGTTATTGTGTCCTGTTTTGTGTCTTTCTTCTCAAAATTTTCAAAATTGGAAAGTCGCACACCCATTAACCTCAGGCGCAATAACTTTGGCTCACAACTTCTAATTTCTTTGGAGAGCAAATCTTTTGCAGCATCCCAAATTTCTTTTTCTGAAGAAATTGGGCTTGGATAAGAGAATGACCTGGTTTTCATCTCAAACTTGACAGTCTTGAGTTTCAAGGTAACAGTTCTTGGCCTAAGTCCCTCATCTTTGCTATCATTAGCCACAATCTTGCACAGATTCTGACATTCAAGAAACAATTCCTTGGGATTACTGATTTCAGTGAATGTTCTCTCTGTTCCAAGACTTTTTCTCTCTCTGGTACACTCTAACGTTGTTTCACCCAGCCCAAGAGAGACTGCAAGTAAAAATCTTGAGGAAATACTTGAATGGAGGAGAACAATTAAGCCTTTCTTGTCATAGAGATCACTACAAGTAGTTATTCCTAGAGCTTTTAGCATTTGTTCGCTTACTCTTCCAATACCAGTTATCTTTCTAATGGGCAAGTCTCTGACAAACTGCAGTACAGAATCCTGATCAGAAGGCAATATGAATTGACCATTAGGCTTGTTGCGGTCAGTACATACTTTCGCAAGCATTCGGTTGCATGCAATACCAGCACTGGCAGTCAACTGTGTTTCTAACTCAATCCGAAAGCGAATTTCGTTAACAATATCATCAACAGTATGACCAAACTCATAAGCCTGGGTGTCAGAATTTTCACTCTTTGTTTCTTGGCTTTTTGATGGCTTATAGAATACCCTCTTTTCAGTTTGTTTTTGTCTCTCTTTGATATAATCAGTAAGGTCCAAGTAGGCTTCATCTAAACTCATTGGTAAAAAATTAGGGTCATAATCCTTCAATATATTTCGAACAATACTGCTAGCTTCACGATATTTATCAAAATGTTCAGGAACAATTGTAAGATCAGGACAAAGTTTTTTGCCAATAAACCCTGGCATTGCGGCTCGGACCCCAAATCTCCTAGCGAGATAGTTGGAGGTAGATAGCATCCCAGTTGACCCTACAGCCATAGGTTTGTCCCGTAAGCTCGGGTCATCCCGCATCTCGACCGCAGCATAGAAAGCATCCATGTCAATATGGACTATAGTTCGACTCAAATCACGACTCTCTTCAAGTTCTTTAACTAGTTTATCGGCTTGTAGCAATGCTTCTGTTTTTTCTTCATCAGTGGACGACTCTAATCGTTCAGTCTGACGTTGAATTCTTTCTTTCACTTGTTGCTCTTTCAAAAGTTCATTTTCGTAGAACTTCGATCCTTTGCTGGCTTCAAATATTATCTTATTTATCTTTTCTTTGTCTAGTCCTTCCATACCGGCTTTGTGGTCATTCAAAGACATCCTAGAAGGTCCACAAGTTGAGTTATCTTTAGACGATTCCGGCTTATCAACTTCGAAAGTACTGGTCGACTCCTCACTTCTCTTCGGTTCATGAACGACAGCAATCTCAAAATTCCCATATTTACTCTTACTTTCTGTTTGTGGATTCATGTTGGTAAACATGGAAGTCTTATCTTGATATGTTTGTATTTCGTTCCACTCAAATTCATCATCTTCTTCGAACTCTTCTTCAAAGTAGTCAACCTCGTCCGCCATCTTGGAATGTAACACAGGCAACCCGCACCAAAAAAATTGATAGCCTCGTTTTCACGCTCACAAAATTATCGCGTAAGGGAGGAGTAGGTGCCTGTTCTTTTTTTTTTATTATTATTTCTCGAAGCTCTACTAAGTCAAAAACGTTAGGCTCTTTTTAGCTTCCCGGAGAAGAAACAAGAATTATAAGGGTACTAGCAATTGGCTGCTCTGAAATAGGTTTAAAAAATGCGGCTGTTCACAGGCGGTTTCCCCCCACTTTTTTTACGAGTACTATACTATACGCTTGCCAATGAAGAAAAAAGGGTCTTCTTTCTACTCTTGAAACTAAAGGCATAACTTCCTGAAGATACTTCAACCTTGAGACTCAAAATTCATTTGCTATTCAACGTTATTCAAGTCAACAAGAAAAGGCATTTTGTTCATTTTCAAAGCCAAGTAGCACTTGCAGTATTTTTCCTTACAATCAAGTCTTCCATTCAAAACGAAGCACGTAAAGGTTAATTGGCTTTCATGCGGCTCCAACACCAACAGTATTACAGCCTATGGCATAACTACGTCATGATATCCTGTCGGATTTAGCGCGTAAAAGGTCGCTGTAAGCTAAAAAGACCCTTTGTAACTCCGCGCAGCATTTATATGGAAACTTAAATAGTACAAAGTAATTCAATTTGGCTGTCTTGGGCTCGATTTAAAAATATCGAAAATAACTCGGCAGATAGTTGTGTTTATAAATAAAAAGGGCGGAAATAATATTTTCCCAAAATATCACGTTTTTTTACGGATATTTTTCTTCTTCCTAAATTGTAATTGTATCACAACATTCTCCTCTCGAAAACGGGGTATAAGTAGATAAGCAGCTTGTTTTGAGTATATTTAGGGAGTATTTTTCAAACGCATTATTTTTATCCGAAGATACTATTGCATAAATCTTTTTCTATGAGGTCACAGCTGGGTAGGCGATAGAAAATGTTTACTGAAACTAAAAGCACAGGAAGCCCATGATATAATGTTGAATTAAACATAGCATGCTTTATAGATCACAAACGTTGTAAAAAGGCAAAATGGAATGTTCTGAACTGTGTTTTAAAAGTATGATGACGAAAATATGTGAACGCAATTATTTGGGCTCGATTTCAAGTAAATGAACGAAGAAAAGACGGATTGCAAAGCGCCGGGTTTTTTCAGTTTTTTCAGTTTTTTTTTTCACTTTGAAAAATGAAAAATAGAAGCTAAGATCGAAGAGGACTATTTTCATATTGTTATTTTATATTGAAGTTGAATCCAACTGATCCCAGAGCTTAGATGTCTTAGAATATGAAAAACAAACTAGGAAAGAAAAGATAAGGAATGGAAAGGAATAGAAAGGAATGGAAAGGAATGGAAAGGAATAGAAAAGAGATACAAGGAATGAGAAAAGGAAAGAAAAATGGGAAAAGAGAAAAAAAGGGGCAAAGAATAGAAATATGTTTCATATGCAAGGCGTGTTCCATTATCATAATCTCCCTTTTATCCCTTTTTCACTAATGCCGATTTCAGTATTAATCGAGGAATATTGCCTTACGGCGCAAGTAGATAATCCACAAGCAGACAAACTCCAAAAACATTATCGTGATGTAAGATTTATACTAAAACTTTTTCACACATAAAAAGGCGCCACATATATCATAAATCAGTATTATTATTATCAGTGCAATAACGTGAACCATGCATTAGTTTTGTGATAAAGAGCCCTGCTTTAGTTATATAGATCCATGGGTAACTAACTGACCCACCTGCTTTCAAATACAGGGTAGTTTGTGTTGAACCAGGGTCTTGTGGCCTGGGTTATCATCCATATACTGGCCATCTATCCGAGTCATGAAGACTATTTCTACTTGAAATAATCATCATCTTGGAGCTTAAAAAAATAAATTACTGTATTAGTACAATACTGTGAAAAGAAATCCCAAAATACAACAATAGTTCGGGCACATCAAACATTATAATCCTCTAAATACCTCTTCCCGCCAAAGAAATCTTGGTTGCTAGATCGCCGCAAACGCGCGCGCAGAGGTCAGAGGAAAAGCCAAGATATGAATTACAATATAAGCCTTGTTACATTTGGCGCGAGATTTAGTCATGTAGGCGCCATTAATTTCATTGTGCATTCAGCGACAGTGCTCTAACAATCTGATACACTTCAGGGAGTTATATTAGACTGGTGATTTAAAGAACCAGAAAGAATAGCAAGGATATATTTACCTCCATAAGCATCAGGCATTCTTTCAATAGTATATCTACAATACAATATCAAAATATCGAGTCAATATTCAAAATCCGTGACACTTAGAACAAGTATAAGGCTTAAAAATTCACTATCGTTCAAACGATTTCGTTCTTAAGATTTAAAGTGATTAATACTCAATCAATACTTTTGAGCCAGTCCTCAAGTTTAAGCAGGGCCCGGGGAGCACCGTAAAATAGTGTTAAAATTGACTTTGAAATCAGCCGTGTTCAATATGCAAGATATGAAAAGCGAAAGGGTATAGTTCCACCACCCCCTTCCTCTCCGCAGTCCTGTTGGACTCAAATTAAAATGGTGAAAATCTTGCAGGAACGAAAAATTTCATAAGGAAGACAATTTTGAAAATATTTTTTTAATAGGTAAACTAATAATGACTAGGACTGTCTGGGGTTTTGTATACAACAAGTGAAAAAGAAGCTTGGACCGACCCGGGATTTTCTCCCGGGAGGGGGGTTTGCATTTGAATGCATGAGAAAAACATTGAACCCCAAAAAAGGTAAACCCATTCAAGAAAGGGAAAATTATTATGCATTGGATATCTTCAAAGCTGCAGTAAGGACACAAAATTGACCCAGGGAGGGCTGCACCCCTCAGAATAAAAGGCAAAAAAATAATTTCGTATTGGTTATCTTCAAAGTATTGGTACAAAGTCGACTCAGGGGGGTGCAAACCCCCTGCACCCCTCCCCTGGATTTGCCGCTGAGAAGGAAACAAACACTGTGTAAAAAGTTGCAGTACAGTGTCAAACCTTTTTACAACAGTGTTTAAGTTTTCTTCTTATTTACTTTTTAAAATAGGATTGATATTAATTGTACATGGAAGGTTCCCACTACCTGTTTATTATTCCTTTAGATTAGGTATTTTCAAGTATTGTATTTTTATTATCATAATTTTTGTATATTTTACTATTTATTATTGTAAGGCACCTTAGAACTTTAGGATCATGTGCACATTTTAAATAAAGTATTATTATTATAATAATTACTAAAATAAAGTATTATAACCTGTGTTGTGATATATACATGATAGGTACACCAGGTACTTTTCTTATTCTTCTTTTCAGGTCTCTATCGCATGTTGCCACAATATAACACTTATTCTATAGAGATAACAAAGAGAGTGGTTATTAAAAACAAAAATACCCAGCAAAAGAGCAAATAATGTACTGGGCCCCCATTGATAACAGTGTTTATTATATGGCAAGGTACTTTCATGTGCTATGATTGGTCAATTTGCAGTCCATAACTTACGGTATGAACCAAAAATCAAAATTGGCTTTCCTAGCCTTGCCATATATATACATGTAACAAATGTCTTATTAACCTTGTTTGCTTGGTCCGTACTGTAACTTATGGATCCTCGTTTTTCCCACTTTTTTATGGCCTGCGCACTACCTGCTTGGGCCATAAGGAAGTGGAAAAAACTTTGTCCATAACTTATGGTACGGACCTCAAACTCGGTTAATATTAAAGAGTTATGTACACAAACACTGAAGGGGCAACCCTGTTTAAATAAAGGTTATCATTATTTATTATTACTGTGTGACGAGGAAAACCTATCGGATAATAGTTAGGCTATGCACCATCACATGACCATAACCAATCATCAACCCCTACTACCACCATCATGATCATCAACCCCTACTACCACCATCATGATCATCAACCCCTACTACCACCATCATGATCATCAACCCCTACTACCACCATCATGATCATCACTGCTACCACCATCATTTATCATTACCATCATATTCACCATTACCACCACCTACCTGTAAATCGACATAATCATCATCAGCATCATCATCAAACCCACCACCACCATCAACTGCATAAAATTTTTCATCATCAAAATATTATCTGATTACCTGACTAATTCTGTTAACCAAACAGTCATCTGCATAAGTTCCTTGATGTGTGCATGGTAATCTTTCGAATCGAGGGTCTTTGGCAATCCTGAGTTTGAAAATATAAGACATTTACTTGGGTATTAAATTGCTATAAAATTTATTAATAATTGTTGTACATGTACTGTATAACATAGCTTCATGGCTCAAAAATATTTTCCAAACAAAATAAAAAAAGTGATTATTGAATTTCTGTGAATTACCTACCTTAATGCAACTCTATATTGTGATCCCAGCTTCTCTAACTCAGCCATCACACAATCAGTGATACATGGAATACCTTATAAAACAAATTTGGCACTAATCAATTTGAATTTTAAAATGACTTTTTCTAAGCCTATGATTAAATGACAGTGATAACTGATTGAAAGAATATCAGCTAATGTCTGCAAAATCATTATACCCAAAATATGTGCATCAGTAAACAACTATTGGATGAGTTTGAGCAGCTTTTGTTTTTTTTCAAAAACCAAGGTGGTGGAACTTATCTGGTCAAATCTTTGCCTTGCCAGTCATTTTGATGTATATATTATATATATATACAGTATATATTACAGTGCGAATCGAAAAACCGTGGGCCCCTAGAAATATTTCAAGAATGTTTCTTAACCAATCAGAAGCGTTGTTGTTATCTTTCCATCATCTTGTGGTTATGGAGTCATTTCTGATTGGCCAAAGAACAATAGAATATTCCTGGAATATTTCTAGGTGCCCATGTTTTTTCAATTCACACTGTAAGAGAAATGTGAAATAATAAAAATTGTATTGTATAATAGCATGCATTATTCAATATACTAATGGCTACATATGATTGATATGAGATACTGGAAAAGATTAAGCTGGTAACCCATTATAGACAATAAAAGTCTTAAATCTAAAACACCTTTGTACGTGGGTGTGTTTGTCATTATAAATTTTGCTACTACCATGTATGATAAAATTGACTTTATTGTAGCCAAGCTTTTGGACTTAGTTTTAGTCAGTAGCTCGTGCACGTGTATTTGTCTCGCTCTATTCTTAGCGTGCGCATATTGTCGTTTGTATATTTGAATCCTCGCATGTAAATAAAGTAGATCATTCATGCCCTGAAGACAGATGCTAAGTCCGAAAACTTGGCTACGATAAAGTCAATTTTATCATACGTGGTAGTAGCACAATTTATAATAATAGTCTTATCATCTCTAGTAAAAAAATCAGTCCATCATAGACTTCATGATACTGTATCTAACTGCCATGACTAACATGGCCACCAGCATGTGACATGTGATCTATTACACTTACATTTTAGCATACAGACAGTCCATCATAGACTTCATGATACTGTATCTAACTGCCATGACTAACATGGCCACCAGCATGTGATCTATTACACTTACATTTAGCATACAGACAGTCCATCATAGACTTCATGATACTGTATCTAACTGCCATGACTAACATGGCCACCGACATATGATCTATTACACTTACATTTTAGCATACAGACAGTCCATCATAGACTTCATGATACTGTATCTAACTGCCATGACTAACATGGCCACCAGCATGTGATCTATTACACTTACATTTAGCATACAGACAGTCCATCATAGACTTCATGATACTGTATCTAACTGCCATGACTAACATGGCCACCAGCATGTGATCTATTACACTTACATTTAGCATACAGACAGTCCATCATAGACTTCATGATACTGTATCTAACTGCCATGACTAACATGGCCATCGGCATGTGATCTATTACACTTACATTTTAGCATACAGACAGTCCATCATAGACTTCATGATACTGTATCTAACTGCCATGACTAACATGGCCATCGGCATGTGATCTATTACACTTACATTTTAGCATACAGACAGTCCATCATAGACTTCATGATACTGTATCTAACTGCCATGACTAACATGGCCACCAGCATGTGATCTATTACACTTACATTTAGCATACAGACAGTCCATCATAGACTTCATGATACTGTATCTAACTGCCATGACTAACATGGCCACCGGCATGTGACATGTGATCTATTACACTTACATTTAGCATACAGACAGTCCATCATAGACTTCATGATACTGTATCTAACTGCCATGACTAACATGGCCACCAGCATGTGATCTATTACACTTACATTTAGCATACAGACAGTCCATCATAGACTTCATGATACTGTATCTAACTGCCATGACTAACATGGCCACCGGCATGTGACATGTGATCTATTACACTTACATTTAGCATACAGACAGTCCATCATAGACTTCATGATACTGTATCTAACTGCCATGACTAACATGGCCACCGGCATGTGATCTATTACACTTACATTTAGCATACAGACAGTCCATCATAGACTTCATGATGTATCTCTGCCATGACTAACATGGCCACCAGCATGTGATCTATTACACTTACATTTAGCATACAGACAGTCCATCATAGACTTCATGATACTGTATCTAACTGCCATGACTAACATGGCCACCAGCATGTGATCTATTACACTTACATTTAGCATACAGACAGTCCATCATAGACTTCATGATACTGTATCTAACTGCCATGACTAACATGGCCACCGGCATATGATCTATTACACTTACATTTAGCATACAGACAGTCCATCATAGACTTCATGATACTGTATCTAACTGCCATGACTAACATGGCCACCAGCATGTGATCTATTACACTTACATTTAGCATACAGACAGTCCATCATAGACATCATGATACTGTATCTAACTGCCATGACTAACATGGCCACCGACATGTGATCTATTACACTTACATTTAGCATACAGACAGTCCATCATAGACTTCATGATATCTAACTTGTTCTTGATTGAAAAATTGATAAAGTTGGTATCAACAAGAATGTAATATGGAGGACCAAGCTGTGTGTTGTACTGGAAAAACATGGAAGATGATACTTGCTCCCTGCATGGAAACAATAAAAGGATTAATATACACACTAGGATTTTTAATACACGCTATAAACTTGAAAGAAAAAAAACAGAAAATGTAAAGATGCATGAACTTGTACAGTAAAGATATAAAGCATGCCGGGATCAGCAGAAGTTTTAAGTGTTAGGAGAAGCTTGCACTTTACGTAGCAGTGTGCTTTTCAACACTTCTTGGGTGTTCTTTTTCCCCAAGTGCTTTATAACTTCACACATCACAGCAAGCAGTATTTTCTTATTTCTTTTATAAAATACAAGAGTAGCCATTATTTTTGATAATAATAAAAAGTGTGCATGCGTGCTGTGTACTCTCATAATGCACATGCTCTCAACCAATCAGAAAGTGAGATGTGTTATTTAGGATATATTATAAGACATGGCATTGACTATATGACAACAGTATGGTTGTATAGTGTTTCAGCCAAGCTGCGTTTGTCCTTTAATAGTCCCCTCCACAGTACCCTGTGCCATCTTGAAAGGTAGCTTGCAATGACAGATAACTTTTTTAACACCTTGGACAATTATTCACATGTCTCTATCATTGTAAGCTCACCATTCGTCTCGCTTCAATGCAAAGGCCCAGCTACCTTTCAAGATGGTGCAGAGAACTGTGAAGGGGACTATCAAGACTGTCATTGAGATTTATGATATTCATTCACCATGAGCCAGTTGCATGAATCCAAATAAGTTATCCACTTGATAAGTGCTATCAAGTGAATAGTTTTCTATAGGATATAACGCAGTGGATAACTCCAGTTTGAGCTTCATGCAGCCAAATCATACCATTTACAGTAGATAAAATCTGCTCTACAGTATGTAGCTAGTATATAGTTATATTGATTCATGTTTTGTCATGGCTGGGTCAATATTGCTTAGTAAAAAGTGCTTATTTGGCCTTCATAAAACTGACTGCTGATCTGATACCAAGCAATATTGACCCAGCCATGACAAAATATGAATCAATACAACACATACTACATAGAGCAGATTTTGTATGAGTATGAAAAGTCATGGCACATGGCATGCTTATGGCACAGCATGGACACTGCACTGAAGGTTGAATGTTTTCATACATAGCATAGCACTGACAACATCAAGGAAAGGCCCAGTCCATGCCATAAGTTGTTCTGTGTCATACAAAAAACTCTGTGTGCCAAGACTGGCATGACACAACAACTCTATGACTACCTACAGCCACGATTTATTATTGTAGTTAAGTTAACTGATGTATGTCTACACAATGGGAAATAATAAAATAAACAAATGTATATTAATACACAGGCCATATAGCAAAGTCCTGGCAGATAGCTAGCTTCCTTATATATTGGTTCAACCATGTTGTCCATTCATGAACAACAAAAAGGATCACCAGACTTCTTAGATCGAATATCACAGACTCCAATACACTATACTACATGTACTTACACATGCTTCACTTTATCTTCTTCTTCTTTCTTTTTCTTGGTCGTATCTTCTTTCTTTTTACTGTCAGAGAAAAGGAATTGGTAGGGAATACGCTTAGAATAGAGCGATAGTAAAGGGGAAAATTAAGCTTATTCTTGGACTTCAGTATGACTTACATTCGAGGATCGTTCGGTGAGATAAGACGCTTCACAGCCGCAAACTTCCGCGTCTTTTTAGCTTTTCCCTAGTAGGAAGAATAAATAAACCCTTCAATTAAATCAAATATCTCTAAATTATGGTTCATATGATCAAAAATAACCATTTTTACTCACCATTTTGTAAAACGTGTAAGAAAATTTTGGTTTACAAAAAATCACATGTAAGGTCCTGGGACTAATGGTATCGTTCGCTGGTTGAGAGGCTCAAAAGTCTCTTGGAACGCCTGACATTTATCAGTCATTATTGCACCACAGCTTATGATATCGACGTTGCAGTTGTTGCACCACGTTGTGTATTGGCACTTTACAGTATATATAGTGATTTGTATAGTCTTGCGATCATACCAGTTGTAAGTAACACTGATCAACGCTATCATGGCATCAAACAGCGACGATAAAGACGAAATTTTTGATCCGGAAGTTTGGTTAGAACTGTTCAATAAGCGAGGACAGCATCGCCCTCAACGAGTGAAAATCATAGAAGGAACTCTTAAGGCGTGTGAGAATTTTAAATACGTGCTGCCTGATGGAAAAGAAGTTATCTTTGGGGACTTTGAAAGTGTGTCTCGTGAAGCTAGAAAAACTCGTCCGTATGACGATGAAGAACCACCAGCAGATACATCAGGTAGTTCTGGTGATGTTTTTAAGACTGAGATTGAAGTTGTGAACAGCGATTGCCTTGAAGAAGCTATCAGACTTAAGAATAAAGGCTTTAATCCTGCAGTGCTAAATATGGCTTCTCCAAAACGACCAGGTATTATTTACAACTACTTCTATTGTATTTACTTAACTTAGATATCTCTTCAGTTCCGTGACGGACAGACAGATAGATCATACCCTCGTAAAAAAAACTTTTTTATTATTAATTTCTATCTATGAGCTAAGCGGGAAAGCAGAAAAAGACGCAGACTTCCGCGGTATTGCCAAATGCTGGGGGTAGGATATGATCAGGTGGGGTATGATATATGATAGAAAGGGCTCCAGACCTTGAGGTGCTAGATCATTTCCCTTTCCAAAGTGATAACTTTGGGTACAGCGCCGGTAACATTTCACTATTTTCCTTTCTCTTTTTTTCAGGGGGCGGATACCTAACTGGTGCTGGTGCTCAAGAAGAAAACCTCTTTCGAAGAACAAACTACGTCCAACACTTAGCTGACCCAGAAAAGGAGTTCGATCCTAAACGAAAATGGGAATACAGATTACCAGAGTTTTCCTGTGTTTATTCGACGAATGTTCAGATATTTCGCGCTTCCGAAGATCAAGGATATGCTTTTCTTCCTTCTCCAGTTCCAATGTCATTCGTAGCCATCCCGGCATATCCAACCCCCCCTTGCACAGGCTACAAGGACGAGAAGCAGTTAATACCTAACATGGTTGAAAAGGTCAAACGAAAAATGAGAATCATGCTCTCAACTGGTCTTCATCAAGGACATGATAGCCTTGTGTTGTCTGCTTGGGGATGTGGTGCGTTCAGAAATCCACCAAGACACATAGCAAAGTTATTTCAGGAGGTACTTTCAGAACCTGCATTTAGAAACCGATATCGACACATTTCTTTTTCAATATTAGATGATCATAACTCTAAAGGCGAAGGAAACTTTAAAGCTTTTTTTGATACATTTAATGCTGCCGAAAAATAATTGTTAAAATATCTTAATTTCTGTATTTGAGTCAAATGTCAAAGTTTGAAATAAAGAACATATTGTGGCATATCCAGGATCAGTGCTTTGGGGAGAAAAAGGGTGGATAGTTTCTACAAGAGACCATGGTCTCTTGTTTTCTAAGAAAGATTCAGTAAAATTTTGAGAAAGGGAAAAAAGACGAAAAATACTTCCAGCTGAGTTGAGCCTAATATATTAGGCAACGGAAACTATAATTTGTTCATATGATATTTGGAAAAATAAATTGATTAATTAATTAAAATCACTGATATTTTTTGCGATGAAAATTGACTTCCGGCTCTCGGGAGCTCGTTCCCCTGGTAACACAGTGTTTCCATGGTAACGTTTGTGAGGTGAGAGCAGCTGTGTTGATTTGCATAAAGAAGTTGAATGAAAGTCTAAAGTGAACAGTACACATCAAATTACTCATCGTTTGTTATCCAAAATAAGGTAATTATGTCGGCAAACGATGTAAAAACCAGAGAAGGAAAAGAAACAACTTCTAAGGAATCTACAGTGGCAGATTTTAAAAAGGTAAGAGTGGAAAAAATCAATTTTTGTGGACGGTTTTTGACTTCGATAGCTGTCACGTAGAGTGAAGTTAAAAAAATTTAAGCTTAAATAATTTAATTTAGATTGACGATATAAGGGAAGAGTCAATAGATAATCTACAAGAAGACCAGGAAAATCAAGATACAAGTGAAAATGAATCGATAGTTAGCAGAACTATATGGAAAAGTCCAATCAACAGCGATGATGAATGGGACACTGACCTTGAAACTGAAGGTAAAAAATAAACCTTGATCGAAATTTGATTGTGTTTGGATTATTTTTTGATTTTTTACTTTTCTAAACTAAGATCATCAGTTCTGGATTACTTTTTATTCTATTATGGACAATGTTGAAGAGAGTTAACTATATGAAAATATTCTTTTGCGTGGTGATCTTAATCGTTCGTCGAGGATTTCCCCGAAAATTTAAAGGAAAATTAAGCTTATCCAATTTCATAGAACGTAGTCAAATCATAATATATTTTATTAGCTAAGGAGTTAAATTTCTATTAAACTCTTGATCTCAATAAACCTGGAATACAAATGCTAGAGGAATATTTCAAAAAACCTTTGATCAAAGACGGAATGACTATTTGTCTTCGATTAGCGCGAAATAAACGAAAAAAATCGTATATCAGGTTACCAAATCAAACTCTCCTAAAGCTTCGTTGTCATAATATCATCCTGTGTTTGGCATCTAGTCGTGTTTTTACCTTGTTTTGCTCCGCAAGTTGTCAACATCGAGTCAAAATACAAATAATTTAAAAGCGTGTAAATCCTATCAGTCACGACTAAATATTTGTGTTTTCAGAATAGGTGTCACACTAACCTCAGTGTATCAAGTTTGATCAAGAGAAAAAAATTATCTTAGCATTTGCATAAATTTGCAGTTATTGTAAGATATCGCTGGAGCTAGAAGCTTCTTTCTTTTTTTCTTTCTTTCTTTCTTCCTTCCTTCTTTCTTTCTCTCTCTCTCTCTCTCTCTCTTTCTTTCTTTCTTTCTTTCTTTCTTTCTTCTTTCTTTCTTTCTTTCTTTTCTTTCTTAAATTTGCAGTTATTGTAAGATATCGCTGGAGCTAGAAGCTTCTTTCTTTTTTTCTTTCTTTCTTTCTTCCTTCCTTCTTTCTTTCTCTCTCTCTCTCTCTCTCTCTCTCTTCTTTCTTTCTTTCTTTCTTTCTTTCTTTCTTTCTTTCTTTCTTTCTTTCTTTCTTTCTTTCTTTCTTTCTTTCTTTCTTTCTTTCTTTCTTTCTTTCTTTCTTTCGTGCTTGATTTCTTGTCTTTTCTTGTACTGGCTGTATACAGTTATTCATGTTTTCCTTACAGATCGTGCTGAAGAATTCGACGCAACTGGGAAAAAGATCTACTTAAATTGTTGCAAAACATTGGATGTCATCCCAGTGTCCTATTTCCTACGCCACATTCAAGATCCACGTGTTAATTTGAGACATCGTGGGCTTGGTAGCAAGGGAACTAAAGCATTAGCCATTGCTCTTGTGGTTAGTAAACTGAGCTTTTCATACCCTATTTGAAGAGAATGGAAACGCCCCTTTGGGTAGCCAGTACTAGTATAGACCCCTTTCACGTGAAGTCAAAGCAGCTCAATTTGGAGGACAAAACAAAAGGATTATTATCTCCAGAGAATTGGAACTTATTGTTTTGACTTCCAAATTGAGCTGCATTCCAACGTGCTGCAAGGGGTCTATACTAGTATATACCAATATTGAAATAAACTATTTCTTGTGCATGCTTGAAAAATCTCTCCTCTTTCTCTCCCTTTTTAAAAACAAAGGGAAAATAAGCTCTGCTGGCAGGGCAGAAAAAATACTGAGGAATGGCCAATACGATAAGCACAGTGATTTTTTCAGAATTAGTTTACAATAAGTAAAAGAGATTTAGAGAGCGTACTTAGTTTTTATTTTAAGTAGTTTACAATAATCTTAAAATATAAATATGAAAATATCCCCGATGTAAATATGCTAGCCAGATATAAGATTAATAGCAAGAAAGTTAGTGGAGCAAAAGCTCTTGTCAGTAAAGCTTTTCACAGGCAGCATTTCAAGACAGAAGGAAGAGCTCAATTTTTCGGGATTACTAAACTGTAAACTGTACTGCTGAACATAAACAAAAAGGAACCAGTTTTTCTAAAAGAAAAAACTATATTACCAATATTAAGGTTTGAATCCAATGAAGAATTTGAAGATAATCGTTCTAAAAAGAAAAAGAAAACTACCCATATTTCATAATAGGGTTTGAATTCAATGAAAAATTTTAAGATGAAAAATTAATAAGAAATCTTTTGTGGATACGGTAAGATTCGAACCCAGAGCTATCTAATTAATTAAAAAATAAAAATAAATAAATAAAAAAAAAACGATTCCACTGTGCCATACCCCCGAGACATCCGCAGAGCTGAGGCGTGGTATGGACTTCGGACCTGACGGCAATTAAATCCTTCTGCCCTTGGGTGTACGAATTACACAAGAAAATGTTCTAGCCCGAAGGCATCAGGGGAGAGACAAGCCGGCCCCCAGACCATATCTACAGCTAATCCCTTGCACTCTGCCACGCACGAAATCGTTGAAAATTTTGTGTTAAAAAGTCTAGTCTATCTGAAGCATTGTTTTTACTGCTATTGTTGTGCAAATTTCTTGAAACCGTGGCCCAGTGGAAAAAAAACTTTGGTTCCAAAATTTTTTTTCCCTGTCTTTCTTTCCTTCCTTCTATCACCCTTTATTTTATTTCATTTCTCTCCTATAGTTGAACACATCAATCACAAGTTTGGATTTGCATGACAATGCGTTAGAAGCGGACGGCGGGATGTATGTAGCAGATATGCTTAGAGAAAACTGTTACTTGACTGAACTGGTGAGTGTCGTTATGAGTAATGTTCAAATATCTTAAAAACTACTTTTATTCTTACTATTATAAAGAAAAAAGGGTGTTATGACAAAGAAGTCAAGAAGGCTATAAAATAATTGGTTGCTTGTAAGAAACAAGACAATCAGTTTTTTTAGCCAATCAGAGCGCGCGCTCAAAAAAATTAATACGTTATTTAAAGATGATTTAATAATTTGTTGAAAAGATTGTGCGAGCCTTTCTATCCTTCCTAATTATTTTTTATGGAGCCTATGTACAATTTAGTAAGTTTTACAACAGTCTTCTTTTTTTCATTTTGTAGAATATTTCGTCTAATAATCTTAGATCACGAGGGTGTCAAGCAATATGTGAGATGCTTCAGACCAACACAAGCTTGTTGAAGATCAACTTAGCAAACAACGGCTTCACTGACAAAGATAGTAAAAATATTGCAGAAGCCATGCGGGTAGGATGATTTATAAGGCTCGTTTACAATGGCGATTATTGTTGCAAATTGTGGTGCGATTATATTTTTGCGGCGACTTTGTCATAGAAAAGAATGGTAAAGGATAAAAACAAAATTGTAAAAAAATTTATTCCGGACACCGAGAATACCTGGAAAAATGTCTCTTTAGAAGCATAAGACAAAATTTATTGCATTTTAGAAAAATCGGCGCCGAAACATCGCCAGTTTAAATGAAAATTGCGCTGGATTTAGATGGATATTTACAACCCCCCCCCCCCCCCCCCCCCTTAATCCAAAAGCCAGCGAGCTTCAACAATGCTTATTATAATATGATGTTTGTATGACTAATTTTTGTTGCTATTATTCTCTAGGGCAATGATAAAGTGGCTTGGTTAGATTTGAGTAATAATCGTTTCTCCGAGAGTTCTGGTACAAACTTTGGTCAGGCAATAAGTAAGGAGTTATCTCACATCTTTGTTAACATCTGCATCCCAAACTTAGCATTTGTATATGTGCGGCTAATTGGGCTAAATATCGACACAAATTTGATTTTAGTGAAGCATTTCGGCTCTTTTCCCCCCGCCAAATCTCATAAAAATTCTCGAGGAAGCCCGGTAGAGCACTGAAAAAAAAATTTCTAATGCTACTGAAAATGTAATCTTAATTCAGACCCACTAACAAATTGCGCAAGAGCGATGTATGTTTTACCAAGGTGTAGATCTGAACCGGTTTTTTTTTTTTTTTTTTGCCTTTTTTAAACAACAAGATAACGTCAAATTATATCAATCCTTGTCTTTTCCAAAATCAACTTCCTTGGCTGCTTTATAGTGTTATGTATTGTAATATAATGACTGAGCTTAGGTATGTTTGGAATTCTCTCTTGCAGTGTCAAATGATTCTGTTGAACATCTTGATCTTAGTTGGAATCTATTAAGAAAAAAAGCTGCGAGTGAAATATCTAATGGCTTACGGGTAGGTTTGGTATTCAAATATACATCTATTTATCATCCCTTCATCCATACATAAAGTCATAAAGTCATTTTCTTTACAATATAAAGATAATTATGTGATGTTTGTGCTTGATGGGACTTTTTTTCTCGGAAAAAATATCCAAGCTTTTGACTGTGCGTCGTGTTGCAAACTGAAAGAAAACTAAACAAATTTTTGGCTGATGTTTTCCTGTTTTTTAGGGAGGGGTGGGGATTTGCGCAGTGAAGCAGACTGAGTGACATATACCCCTTGCGCGTGACGTCATAGCAGCTCATAGCATATGAATCTTATGTTTTGTCCTCCAAATTGAGCTGCATTCCGACGTGCTGCGAGGGGTTTATAAGTAATTCAATGTGTTGATTCTATCTTATAGACCAATTGCACCATTAAAACACTTAATTTATCATTCAATGGGTTTGCTGATGAAGGAACTGCTGCTCTTGGTGAAGCACTCAAATACAACAACACGCTCACAGAACTCGATATAAGGTAACTGAGTGTAATTAACGAATGTGAATCTCCAAAGCCATGTCTAATTTGAACGCCCTATATTTGAACTGCCAGTTCTATTTTTTGCTGCTCGTGATCACAAATTTAGTCCATTTTTCCTGGCCTTTACCACTTGAAAAAGCTGATTCTCAAAATAATGAGAATGTCTTGGAGATTTTTGATATTGTTATTAAAAAGTATGTGTTGTGTGATCGTCCACTTATGAAAAACATTATGATCAGAAAGTGAGTTTTGTGCGTTGACTACCACTAAAACAGTACAATTGATTGCATTCATATACCGCATGTCCCAAATGGTATCTGAAACATCACAAACGTTGTCTGTGTTCTTAAACACGAGTCACCATTAACACAATCGATTACACTCAATCATAAGCGCACGTGCAATTTGGGAATGACGTCATAAAAGTTACAACAGGAACACATTTGACGTCACATACGTTGTCAATTTTCTAGTGGACATTGTACGTTTACTATTAGAAATTAAATTTTCCTTTCTTGTAAATTAATTTTGTTTTCGAAACGAGTTAAGTGACTAATGCTGCGCACGTGTGAGCAAACAAGGAAACGAATGTTTCCATGGTTAAACAACTGTGTTTCCTATCTCGTTTACTCACTTCGTCTTTTACGTTGCTATAGTAACAACAGAGTAACGAATCAAGGGGCTCTTTGTCTTGCCAAAGGTTTAGAAGGAAACAACACTTTGGAAACACTTAAGGTAAAAGATGTATGAAACATTCGCAGTACATAGATTTAGAAGTCTAAGCTTAATCAGCTCAATATAATAACATAGCGGAAGTTAATATTGGGTTAATTGCAATCTCTTCCCATGCAAATTTGTGTGTTTGTTCTTCATTTGTGGCGTTACTGTTTTTCTTTCTCCGTTGGATTTAGAATCCCAAGCTTTTTCAAAGTTTACAAACTTAGTAATTTACCTACTCCATATTCTACTAGGAAATTCTTATAGGGTTCCGAAGTTCCATCAATCATTTCTACCAACGTTCAATAATCTTGTTTCAGAATTTGATTAAAACTGTAATTAGCAGTGAATGCATTTGTTTGAATAAGCACGAGTTTAAAAGAATAGACAATAAGAATGAAAATCGATCCCACTAAGCTGAATTTTCAATAAATTTTAAGGTCATTCATTATGGCTTTCGAAACTCTTTAGAAGCTTCGTTATACAGTTACACAAGTCTTGGTCAGTTTTTTTTTACTTTTATTTTCTTTCTTTCCTTCCTTCCTTCTTTTTTGTTTCCTTCTCTCTCTCTCTCTCTCTCTCTCTCTCTCTCTCTCTCTCTCTCTCTCTCTCTCTCTCTCTCTCTCTCTCTCTCTCTCTCTCTCTCTTTCTTTCTTTCTTTCTTTCATGTTTTAAATCTTATGAAAATCTTAGTTTATTTTGTCTAACATTTCATTATAATGCGGTATACTATTGCATCGACAAGATTAGAATGTTCCCAGATTCCATATTTAGGCCAGTACCGAAGAAACTCACATTTCAAAACGTCTGCAAACTAATTTCAGATTCATCCCATAAGCCAGTAACTCCATCATATACATTAATTATTTCACGCTATTTGGGCTGATAACAAATATACCTATCCTTGAAATGTGAGATAGCTACAATTTCATTAGTAAGATGTGTTCATTACGCATCTTTTTACACGGATACCGATATTTGCTTTATGTATCAAACAGCGGCTTGAGGATGTTTAACAAAGACAGTCAAGTGTTGATTGCGGTAAACAATTGCTTATAGCTTGTGATAAAATCATTTTTGGTGTATTAGTACTTTGTGTCAATGATTAGTATAGTTGATACCGACGTTTATAATATGAAAATCGAAGCTTTTTTTTCGTAATAATAAGCTTTTCTCGATTCATGGAAAAGCAAGTATTCGCATTTTTGTAACAATTTCTAAAAAAAAATTAAAGACAAATTCCAAAAAAGAAAGAAACTTCGAGAAAATATTCTGTTAAATTACACCAACGTGGCGCCTATGATTAAAACCAAGCTCCATATCTTTAATTTAAAGGTGTTTTTTTTTTTCATTTAATTTAACAGCTCTTTTCTATTTTTTTCCATATATATTCAAAACTTTTCATATCATATAATGAATGTATGGTATCGTCTCAAAGGTTAACAAAAAACTAAATTTACCATGGTCGAATAAAATAAACTTCATCCAATTTGAATCCATTATTGAACCCAAGTTTCAAGTTTCATTTTCTTCCATGTTATTTAGGTTGGATGCAACCCTATCAGAACGGATGGTTTACTTGCAATTGTCAATGCAGCTCTCTCGTATTGTGACAGTGCATTAACTACATTACATTGTAAAGTAAGTATTTCCACTGCCTTTCTGTAGTACCTTCATTTGCTTGTTGGTTTTGTTTCCTTTGAAATATTACTGACAAGAAATCCTCGTGAAGGTTTTGTAGTTCTTTGTTGCTTCTTATGGTGGTTCATCAGTAGTGCTTTTTTGTTGTTTCTGCTCCTTAGCTGCTCTTTCTACTTCTACTTTTTGCTCAGTGCCATTGCTGCTGTTGCCTTGATTGAGCTGTTGCTGTTGTCGTTGATGTTCCTGCTGCTGTTGCTTTTTATCGTGACTGTGGTTTTCCTTGTTTAGATGATTTTATTTTACCTTTGTTCGGGAATACATCAGTTGGAATATACATACATCATTTACATCATACTTGTTGGAATATATTTTCAAATGACAATTCTTCTTCCTAGGATATTTATCTGGATACACAATTCACTTCTCGTCTTCACGAAGTCAAAAAAGTAAAACCCGAGTTCAAAGTTTTTCCATCTCCTCGAGCAGGTGGTAGAGATCCCTTAAAAACCCTTAAAACTTTTATAACAGAAAACAAGAATAAATGGGTTGAAATATGCAAGAATTACGACAGTGAGAACACCAACTTTGTTACACGAAGGAGTTTTGCAGATGCGATAAAGGTAAATTATTGGTTGCAAGATAATAATCAATTTTGTTATAAGCAAATCTAGGTGCTTTTTCAGTTGAAAAAAGCTGCCAATTTATTAGAAGGAAGCAATCCTATTCGACCAGAAGTTATTTTCTGACATATACTCATAAACAGTGTGCTCCACACTCTCTGGTAAATATTTTAAAAATATTAACCAGAAAACGTCTACGTTGTCGATATTAAGAATCCTGTTTTCGCCTCTAGTTTCACGTGTGTTTGTTGTCGTTGTTGTTGATGATGATGATGATGATGGAAAGAAGATGATGATGGTGATGATGATGATGATGGAAAGAAGATGATGATGATGGTGATGATGATGATGATGATGATTATGATGATGATGGAAAGAAGATGATGATGCATGGCGATGATGATGATGATAATGCAAAGATGATGATGATGATGATGATGCATAGTGACAGAGTCTGTTCCATATCTTGGGAAAAGGTAAAAACTACTGGCGAGTCTTTGCAATTGGAAACCGATGTTCAATTTTAAAAAATGTGCCCTTGCCTTCGCCCCGCTTAATACACGTTAGCTAGACGTCAGCCTATACACGCATCAAGAGTTCCGCGCTACTGCTCTAAGCGCATGCTCAGGGGATTAAAAAGTGGGACCAAATTTGTAAAATATGCTATATTTTAGTTGTATCTTTCTTGTCAAGCACAATTTTCACTAAATATTCAAGATCGCGTACCGTTAAGCGAATTCTGAATCAAATATACCGAAAAATTGCATATTTTAGAAATTTGGTCCCACTTTTTAATCCCTTGAGCATGCGTATTGAGCAGCAGCGCGGAACTCTTGATGTGTGTATTATCTGAGTCAAGATATCACTAGCATAACGTACATCTTGTCCATCTAATTAATTCTTTATAGAAAACTGGATTAAAGCTTGAGATGGATGAAGTAACTCGACTGTTATCACAGCTAGACCCTACTAAACAGGGACTTGTACATTACAGGTAACTGATTATTAGCCTTGGCGGCCATATTGGTGGTACATTGGCCCTTTGTTAATACCACCAACATGGCCGCCATGTCTTGTATATTGACTCTCTTGCAAGTGACTGCATATCATGTTCCAGTGTTCCAATGCCCCCCTTCTTTGATTCCCCCTACCCTTCAAAAATTAACGAGCTTATTTTTATCAGGCATTCAAGATTGGGGTTTGATTTTCCGTCGAAGCAAACGCCGGACCGAGAATAACATATCATGCCAAGGATGAAGTATACTTTTAGATAAAAAAATAAAATAAAATCGACATTACAATTATTTTTAATGTAATACATCCCATTGATAAAGTTGTAGTTGAGTAATTGGTATTTTCTTGGCATATGCTGTTCCAATAATTTCTCTCTAAAGGTCACGCCCTTCCAGGGAGGGTGACACCCCCCCTTCTGAGCATGGATGGTTTGTACCATCATGATTCAGCACCGTCATTTAGTTCGACCAGTTGGTCTCTCAATTCTCAAAGGCCAGATCCAAGTCTCAAACCATTGATGGAACAGATTCAGCTTTACCTATGGAAACAGTTAGGAACTTTTCCTTTCGTACGCATTAATTTCCCTAGCTATCGTTCGGTATATTTTCCATAATTATCCTAGATTATTCGTGTAGAATATTTTTTACTGGATGAAATAATGTTTAATGAAATTGGTCAGTGTCTCAGCACGACAAGAACAACAATTTCATTCAATAACCTCCATATTAGTTATTCATATATTGCATCCACTGTGTTCTTTTTTACATCTTTGACAGTAGATTGGTCCATTAGTCTATTCACCTGAATAGATCGAAATGTATTTTCACCCTGTGTTTGGGACAGCGAATGCACATTATTGCTGTCCATAGACACTGGTAGAAATAATAATCCCTTTCGCAAAAGTCTTAAGATAGCTCTGCGAAATCTTTTGTATTGAGCCCAGTAGATTATGGGATTGCAGCAACTGTTCATAAAACCTACCAGCATACCAATCATCGGCGCAACACCTTCGATCTTCTTGGCACGGCCAATCTCGATAAATAACATGACACAGAATGGCGACCAGCAGACAAGATAAGTTATAATCAGAGTTATCAATGTGACTACACCTCTGTAACGTTTAATGAGGCTGGGTTTGTTGGTTTGTGTGTTTTGAGTGGCGTCCTTACTGTCTGTCACCACGATTGCTATTCTCCTAGTTTGTCGTTGGATAATCTTTGCAATTTTCAAGTAAACTACGAACATTACTATCAAAGCGACACCGTATGTTCCACTCACCACAGATATAGCGAATGCAAAGTTTAATCCATTCATTGACCAGTCTTTTGATGCACAAAACCCTATGTAGGGAATAAAACACTCGTACGAACTGACCCCCAATATGGGCAGTAATGCCCAAAACCCGGAGTACAACCATAGTACAATACAAGCAATGTATGCTCTTCCTTGAGTTACGATTTGAGGGTATTTCAATGGTCTTGCTATAGAGAAATACTTGTCTACTGATAACACCATCAAATGCATGATGGAAGATATGCAGAAACAGAAGTTCCCAAATGCGTTGAAGTATTTGAAGGGCCCGCACCGCCAGGTCTGCACTCTGAGAGCATCTACTGCACAAGGCATGACAAGGAGTCCTACCAAGAGATCCGCAACAGCCAAGCTAACGAGAAAATGATTATTCACAGATGACTTTAGAACATCACTTGTTGCAAAGACAATTATTACCATAGTGTTGCCAATGATCGTTGAAATTAGAGCAATGGCCATTATCGTGGTCAAAATTATGATCCATGCGGCTGGGAGGTCAAACAGCTTCTCCTCTTGCATCCATTCATGAGTATCTTCGTATGTGATGTTATTGCTTGTCTGGTTCATCATGGTGCCTGAGATAGACCTCTTCTATAATTAACTACAGCAACTTATGAGAATCTTTTTGGTGGCCGCGTTTTCACTGGCTCATCCTTATTGTCCACTGCAACATCCTATTCACTTCTTTCATCCAAGGTTCCAGTTTTACTGGATTTTACAAGATTCTTTACTAAAGAAACTTGAAAACTGAGCTTTTGTCTGTTATTGACTATCCATTCAACCGCGTTGATCTCAGAAGTCCTTTCTTTCCTGAGCGTGCTTTCGAAATATTGAAACTACAGCTTTGAATAAACTTCGTTCAACAGTAGTTGAATATTCAATTACGTCAGATATCAGCACCATCTAGATTACCAACCTAAAAAGAAGAAACAAAAATTACAAAAATAATTACCAGCGAGCGATAAACTAAATATATTGATAATAATGAATAAAGAAAAAGAAAAGGAAAAACCGCTCAAATCTATATATCTTAGTTTCCTGGGCGGCCAAGGCCTACAAAGCTATCCGTTCGACAGCAAATTAAAAAAGTGTACTGTTTATATTTGAAAAATAGTATTAATCATCAACAAAGCTATTTGTCAGGAAGGTATAAGCAATCTTTCGTTATTCAATGGTGCGGAGATTTTTGTTCTAAATTTTCTTTTCTGCCCCAGTCATGCTTTAAATTAAAACTTTTGTTACGAGCCAAAACGGTTTTTGCTATAAGTCTTCCTGGTAATTCTTTAGTCTGGACTGTCTTTTCAATGGAAATTGAATTCCTGAAAGCGTAAATATTGTGTTGTAAGACAACAGAGAAGTCCATATTTGTTCAGCTTTGAAACACATCTTAAGGGAATTGAAATAAGTGAAAAGAAAGCCGGGAACACTAAAATTGAATCAAGTGAATGAATTCATTCATGATCACCCATTCAAATTTCGAGTATATTTTCAGTTGAGTCAAGAAGTGAAGTTTGATCAAAATATTCATTATTAAACACATATGAATAGGATTTCTGCTCGTGTATTTTTTACGTTCTAACAGTGCAGATGGCAAGGCTGGCAAATAAGCATACCTAAGTCGCTCCAACCTTGTAAACATATAAGATAAACACGCCGAAAAAAATTAATTTCGTGGTTAGTTCGTGTTTAACACAAATAATAGAAAAATGAATTTTCATAAAAAGCATTTTAAAGGAAGAGGTCATAATGATCGTCTCTGCTTGTAGTTTATAAGTGGGTCCTTGGGGCCACAGTGCGTCCAAAGCATACTTCACGTATTAAGAAGAAATAGAAATTGAAAAATTAAAAATTAAAAGATGAATCAATTTACAGATATATTAGAAATACAGAAATAACCTTACAAAATGGGCTTACAGTTCTTATATCGCTCCATCACACACTGTCTTGGTTTCTCAGTTCTAAATGTTAGAATCTAAATCATTAAAACGGTTTAAATGTTTTCTAGAAGATAATGAAGATAATAAAACAGTAGGGCCATTTTATAAAATACCTTAATAGCTAAATCTGAACTCAGATAAGCGGCTAAAGTGTTGGCTGAGATAATGAATTTAATTAACCATGCAAAACGTGAAACAGTTTATGGAAAAATACTTATAAATTTTTTATAAGATGCTGTCGTACTCTCACAAACTCCTTGCTGAAACCTTTCAGGGGTTTTACAATTCTTTTGTATCATCAAACCCCTTTTAAGTCAGTCAATGATTTCCCACTGCTAGGCATTTGTCATTAAAAAACAATTAAAGAAAATAAGATAAAATATACGAATAGGAATCACAATTTACGAATTGAAAAGGGATATTGACTTTTCGTCAGTGTTCAGTAGTGGCTATTGCAAGGAAAGATATATTTAACTTTGAAATGAGAGACAACAAGGCATACTAAAACGTTTTTTTGCCCGAGAGTATATCATTCAAAAAAGTGATAAAACCACTGTTCAATAGGGATGTAAATCATGTGTCACCAAGCTAAATTTTCTCGGGAAAAAATCCTTAGACTATGAATTTCATATGAGAACAGTCCACCAATACTTCAACATCAAAAACAAAACGTCAATTATAAGAAAAGCATTTATAAATAACTCTTTATCAGTAGATTTGTTGGTTAATAGTATTAAAAAAATAGAAATGTCCACATTTAGTCAAGCATCATAATTTGACAGTGATATTGGTCTTAGCGAGTTCTTGGCAATCTTAAGTCATCAGTTTTGACTGAGTTGTACCCTACTTGCAGAGGTGTTTTTCTGTCCTCCGTTTTGGCTTTAGGTCGGCTTAGTCCTATGGAGGGAAAGACAAATAACCTCTGCTCCGAGGGTATCGATCGTGTTGACAAACTCCCTTAACATCCCAGGGCAAGAAAAAATGAAGCAACGCCAGGAAGAAACGATATGGCATGTCATGAGTTATTTTATAAATTAAAAAGAAATGATAAGAAAATTTGTCTAACCTTTAATGATAACCCATTAGGGTTTTTAAAAGACGTCAATTATACAATGGTTTTCGAATAAATTAATTTCAAGAAAATGAATGGAATATAATAATTTTGTCAGATTATGAAGGATGACTCTCACAATATTAATAAAATTATCGTGAACAACATGAAATTGTTTGAACAAGTCCAACGATGAATTTTTAAAAAAACTTCAATTTTGACATTGCCGAATTTTGCTTCCGCTAGACGAACTAGGGTTGGAAAGGTCGAAAAGAATAGACGAAACTAGTCCTCAAGAGAAACTTGACTTTAATTCGTGAAAGAAAATCCGAGCAAGGAAAATAACAGGACATTTCGCCAGTAAAAGATAATTATAGAGATGATTTTTTTCCCTAAAATTGCTCTCAATTTCAATTTTGACATTGAATTTTGCCAGTAAAAGATAATTATAGAAGTGTGAAAATTTCCTAAATTTACTCGATAGCCAGAATCTAATAATTCAGTTTGCTGTAAATACAAAGCATTAACCATGAAAATACATAGAAAACAAAAATGTAAAATAAAACGAGTAACACAAAGGAAACAGTGACTGACCTCGTCTCGCTGAATATCATAGTTCTCGAACGGAGTTTTTCTTTGATGTTTGCCTGAGAAACATCAACGTATAGTAGTAAGTAATTGTTACTCAATGCCCTACAGAAACTGTGTAAAGGTTGGGAAATTCCATGTCAACAACATCTAGTGTGCTGATTGGCTGCAATAAAGTATCACGTGATTCAGGATGACGTATAGTATTGTCCAAACAACGAACTTGACTGAACAGACAAGGTAATCAACGATATTAAACCTGGAGCGAGAAACAGCGGATCTTTAGTGCTAGAAGCCGGATTGAGAGTTGTTTAATATTCTATAATGGCTTGAACAACGAGAGTAAATAAACTTTATATTTTGGCTTCATTTTTCAAGGCTTTAATTACTGCAAGTGGTATGTAATTCTAGTATTAGTCCAAGCGGCCTTCTCGATCGGTTTAATTATTGGCAAAGCGCATGCGCACCATGCGCACTTAAGCTCGACGCTTCAAGGGTCGACTTCTGTTTTAAAGTAAGAAAACTTAAAAGCAGGTGGTTTTGTTATAAGTGGCAAGTTTGGCCTCAATAAAACAAAGAAAAAAGGTAGCAACTCAAATTAAATTATCTTGTTCATACACTTCTACAAATCTAATATGTTTTGTTTCGCTTCTCAATCCTGGAGTAAGTTCCCAAGAGCTTCTTTCTCGTTTCTTAATTCTCTTAATATAAGAAACAATGATTCCGCAAATTAAGAGGTGCACTATTTTGCGCCTAATTATTTTACTCATAAAAATTCCCTTACCCTACTAATTCAATTCGAGCTGGTGGGAAAGCCCGAAAACGTATGTTACTCTTGCTCTCCCTACACTCCCGTAAGAATATGTATTACTTTAGATTGAATTGTAAATAAAGCTTGTTGTTGTTGTCATGCTGCTCACCTCACCAGGCAAGCGGGTTTGCCCGTTGTTTGATCCCTACTAATACCTTCGCACTAATCCGAGTCCATTAGGTCTGTTGTAAGTGTGGCTGAACGCGCTGCTTGCCATAAGAAGTGAATGATGTCCATCCAACTAGTTGATCCCTTGTGATAGATCTACAACACTTGTTTTGACCTTGGATCTTTGTAAATTGAAGTATAGAACGAAGAAAAAACCCGTTTATTGGCCACTCTCGTCAGACTTCGACGTCAACTATAAGAATTTCATAATAACTCGCACTTTAAAAAAATGACTTTACTGAGGACCTTCGATGACTGAATAAAATAATTGAATAATTATGGTTACATTCTATTTTGTGACTGGATATTCAATGCACTTCTAACTCACTCATGATCAAAATGACCATTGACTCATGCACTTCGCTGCTTAATCGTACACAAAGAACGATCTTGGAGGTAAATTCGCGCGTCGTCTGGCATTTGTTGAAGCACTATAGCAATATTATTAACCTCATACGTCATTGGTCTGTTTTTCGAAAGCATTTAATACCTTTATTTTGATTCGAATGGTTAAGTTTCAAAAACAAATATTGAATTCTATATGATTTTGCATTAACTCAGTGTCAGATGTGAGTAGTAAAAGTTGCTGGTTATACGGCTCTCTTGAGAATCCATAAGATAATAATAATAATAATAATAATAATAATAATAATAATAATAATAATGGATGATTATGATGATAATATCAATAAGAAATTCAAAATATACTTAATCCTAATACTAATACTTAAAACTGAAACTTATTACTAATATATATTTTATCTAGAATTAAATTAATAAAAGGACAAAATTGTATAAAAAGAAAAATTCATATCACTATTTATATTATTATTCAAATAATAATAACAATAATATAATAAATTACTAAAACAATTATATAATGACTATTTATAAAATATTTGCTTCATGGTTGTTTAATCTAAAATCCTCTAAAATGTTTTTATTTAAAAAAGGGATTCTTGACCCTCTTATGCACAGATAGACAGTTCTATAAAACTATACTATAAAACTATAAACTATATAAAAGGTTTCCCCCATACTCCGGTTTTCCTCGTTCAGTAAAAGATAAATAGTTCCGAACGAGTCTGCAATTAAAAGAGGGAGCGGCATATTGCAGTATAACTTGTATGCGCACTGTAGTTACTTATATCTTACATGCATGGGATTTGAATGAAACTACCTTGAGCAGCAACGATTCCTGTCTTTAATGAAGCATTTCCGAATAATGTTATGTGCTGGATATTAATGTTAGTAACATGCTGTCCCGTTGATTACGTTATATTTAGATTAGGTCTCTTTCTACGTTTACTATTATTTTGCATTAGATGTATTCTTAGTTTCTAAGAGAGCCTAGCATGAATAAGAGATGGCACTCGCTATGGTGCCCCTCGCCTACTGTCATCCATCCATCCATCCCATTCATCCATCCATCCATCCCATTCATCCATCCATCCATCCCATCCATCCATTCCATTCATCCATCCATTCATTCATTCATTCATTCATTCATTCATTCATTCATTCATCCATCCATCCATCCATCCATCCATCCCATCCATCCCATCCCATCCCATCCCATCCCATCCCATCCCATCCCATCCCATCCCATCCCATCCCATCCCATCCCATCCCATCCCATCCCATCCAATTTATCCATCCATCCATTCCATCCCATCCATTTCATTCATACATCCCATTCATCCATCCATCACAACCATCAATCAAGTAATCCCATCCATCCTATTCATCCATCCATAAATCCTATCCATCCATAAGTCCTATCCATCTAGCAGCAGCTTCTAGCAGCCCCATCCATCTGTCCAAGAATCAATCCTTCCATCCATCAATTCCCATCCATCAATTCCCTTCCATCCATCCATCCATCTATCCATCCATCCATCCATCCATCTATCCATCCATCCATCCATCCATCCATCCATCCATCCCATATAACTTTGAAAACCTTGCCATATTAAGCACTCAGCATGCAGCACTCTACCCTAACGTTTATCATCAAGATGGTGAATAAATAATTAGAAGATTTATCAACATGGAGCCGGGAAGGTGGCCGCCTAGTGCGTCAAAGATAAATGAAAGAAAATAAATAGAACCAACTCATGGTTTGAGTCATACTCAATTTTTGTTTTTCACATATGTCACCTTTTCCATATGTTTTCAAAAACAAACAACCCTTAAATTTTTCTCTTAACTTCTATGATAAAATTGATATTTTTTAATAGTATTAGGTCTCGACTACAACATTATTTATCCAAGAATAATATATTATGATCTTTAAACTGATTTCACCTTATTATATCAAACAAGTTCGTATTTTCATAACAAATACTGCGTAGCGAAAAGCATCATACAAATGTTCCTCAAATAAGTTAATGAAACTCAAATTATATATAACCTATACTTGTTCAAGCATCTTGTTCAAACAAGTATAAGGAATACCTTGGCTATGCTGCTGATATTGTGGTTCTTTTTAGTCTTTAGTTGGCTTTTTCCCCCTAAATTTTACAGTCCCTATTTAGTGTGATAACTAGAACCATGAATCCTAGAAGGACGTCTTTCAAAGATCGATGCAAGGACTTTAATGTCAAGTCTTGGGTATCATTGATTTCAATTCACTGACAAGAGGATATGTTATCTCACGAGATAGAACTTTTCATCTTGAGAAATACCTTTTAGATATTTTCATTTTGAATGGTTCTCAACCCTTATAAAACTCTTTTATCGCTCTTATAGTGCGTTAATGAGCGAAGAAAATATCACGGCAACTTTTAGATTGTTCATTATATCATAAATTTTTTGAAAAAAAAAAGAAAAAAGACTTACTGAATAATGGCGTTTTAATCATAAAAAAAATAGCCAATTTTTATTTACCTGTATAGGTGAAGTTTTTCCCTTTCGCCAGCATTAGTTTCCAAAACCGAAGAACTCGAAACCTTGGCATTCGATGAAACAGAATATAATGTCGTCTTTCACAATTATCACTCCTTGCATGTCTACATAACCTTTGTTCATTTTAACCATATCATCCTCACCTCAGTGTTACTATAGCAATCTGACCAAACACTTTCATAGGTTTTGAAACTAATTGAGCCTTTTCAAAATTCTCAATCAAAGCTTCAGGCGAACTTTCTGAATAATGTTATCTGAAGTTCATAACCGTTATAGACAGTGTATCACTCTTCGAGTGGCGTTTAGTTCCGCAAAAAACTCATACATGACAATAAGTATTGGTTCGGGATTTTGAGTTTACTTACATTCAAACGATGATGAAGTGTACTTAAGTGCAGTCCAGGAGAGTTAGTCGGTCAACTATTCAACACAACAGTTCAAATCAAATCAACTTTTGGATAAAACTTGAGCTCAGCTGTTAAATGACCATTTGCCGACACCAAGGCAAACTAACCAAGCTGATATGCAAATGTATTTTAATTTCTTATTGTTATAAGGATGTGGAGCTCAAATGAGCCCTTGGGGAAATTGTTCAGTATTAAAAGTGCCAAAAATGTCATTTACTAAGGGATTATTTGCTCCGAAAAAAAAACTAGAAAATATAATTACAAAATTAAAATTATAGTAGCAATGCTAATAACTTGTGCAAATAGAATTTCCTATATCTCTTCCGTACTATGCCCAAAAAAAAACAAAAAAAAACAAAAAAAACAAAAAACAAGGAATTCAAAAACGGTAAACAAAACAAAACAAAAGAAATTAAAACGACCAAAAAAAAAAAAAAAAACACACACACACACACAAACAAAATATAAACATGACCATTTCTTGATATATTCATGAGAGAAACACTGAATGAAATAAATAGAATGAGATGCGGATATCACCTAGAAAGAAAGAATGGGACTGAGAGGAAAGCTGTGATTTCAGTTGCTTGTCACTCAAAATGAATCTCATAGATTTTCTACTTTTCTTATCAGCTGATGAAAGATTACAGCTTTGTCTCCTAGAGTGAAGGCTAGGAGAAGTGAACGGATATATGTGATGCGTATATTTGGAGTTATGATATCTAGCTTACTTAAGAGATGATATCAGCCCATAAGGTTTGCACCTATTGTTTCTCAGTATGACAACTCTTCATTAGATGTAAAAAAAAAAAAAAAAAAAATTACAAAATACAAAGAAATCATGAACCTTTCTTTGAGAAATATTCACTTCAGTTCAGTTCAGCTTTTGGCTGCCCCCACTTTTTTAAGTGAACATGTATGACATCTGAGAAACAAAACGAGTAAAATAGTTAAAAGTAAATGTAAAACAGTTTTGCCGGAAGCTGTAACTGAGTTCAAGAAAAGCAATATTTTAGATGAAAAAGCTAGCATTTAAGAGGTTTTTCTCTGTTTGTTTGATAGAAAAAGCTAAAAGTTTTCTTACACCTTTTTATTTGATTGATAAATTAAAGCACAACTGTGACAACTAATTTAATCTAAAAATTTCTATATCTATGAAAAAAATTTCTAAATTTCAATTTGATCGAGTTATCATTGTTGGCAGAAGATTAAAAAGCCTGTGGTTTAAGTTGTAGAATTTTTCAGGAACAATAACTATAATAATCTAACTCTACACTTAAGTCGTGGCATTTCAGCTAGAAAGACGCCAGTCCATCTTTCAAAGAAAATGATAGAATTTTTTTTTCTGGGGAAAAACTTTAAAATATCGAAACTATTTCGGATTTTAACTACTGAAAAATGTGAAAATGAATTACGCACAACGTGTATGTGACCCTGCGACTAGTCGTTCACGTAATACTTTACTCTTTACTTGGTTAGCTATTTTTTGGCTTTTTAACATGGTTTTAATGAGATGTAGAATTAGTAGTATATCCTTCATAACGAACAAAATTGGTAGTTCTTTTCAAGAGTTCTGATTGGCTGCTGCTTGGCAACAGATGACATCATTGTTGGAGAATAAGTAGTATATCCAGTATAACGAACAGAACTGGCTGTTCTTTTCACGAGTTCTGATTGGCCGATGCTTGGCTAACGTACTTACAGAATTTATTGATCAAATAGATTGACCGTTCACTCGAATTTACACGATAAAAATTGATTACTTTTTGACAAAAAAAAAAAAAGATTCAACCCATGAATTTAATAATTTAAAAAAGCAATACTCTAATCCATATAATTTATGCAATTTGGTTACAGCAAACGGAATGTAATAATATTCAAGGGAATGGCATGAGACCAAACATTGAAAAACAGTCTCGGTTCTCATGTCCAACAAGAAATAAGTTCATTCTTCAAAATTGAATTATCAAACTAGTACTTTTAATCAGATTTTTTCCCTTGCAATATAAAATACAGATTTCATGAATATAAAATTATCACTCATTTAAATGTTAATATATCGTGAACAGCTAGCCCTTGAGAATGTGCAGGTGTCTCATAATTGATTGATTCGAGCACGAAATGGCAAGCAAAAAATTTTCAAAAGTTTGCCGCAATGATCTTTTTGGCAACAAAGAAAACACCTTCAAATATATGTTAAATGGATTGACTTGAACAACACTACTAAATACGGTTGAAAAATCTGATAAGTAAGATAGTACAACAAAAATTAAGTTATGAGCCATGAACTATGGTTCTTTCACTATGGTTGTTATTAAAAAACTTAAAGTAAAAGCAACTGAAAACGTTGAAGACATCGATGTAACTCGAAAGGATGATGTTACCGCCATTGTCAGTCCCTATAAAATTGGTAATTTCTTTAAATTTTTCATCAGGCTAATGCAGAGTAAAATTGAGTTGCAACACTTACCTAGTTCTTGGTTAAGTCGAAGAAAACTCTCTTTTTCGTATTTCTGTACAGTCAAGTCTTTTAATTAGAAAAGGCTTAACCTTTAGTTTTTCTCCGAGTTCCTTGTCGGCTGTGACATGAATCTATAAATAAATAGATAACATATAGATAGCATAAAAACTCGTTCCTGTATTACTAGTGGCAAACAAGCCTATGGCCCTCAATGCAATAATACATTATTCAATAAGTTTTGCTTATATATTACACTCAAATTGAATAATTCCGCTTTGAGTGTCCTCACTAATCAGTGTCAAGGACGACAATATTAATCAAACGCCACACAAACAACTCAATGAAATTACCAGTGTGAACTGAATGGAAAGAACTTCGAGATGCGTTAAATCAGTTAAAAGAACTTACTGCGACAAAGATAAGATAACTTGAAATCCCCTAAAAAAGAAAGAGAATTCTAGGCTGGATATATTGCAGAGAAATCATAATTCAGGATAATACTGATATGGACTTCATCATTCATCCTAACGTTTCGCTTCCTCTTCTCTGCTTGAATTCTTCATCAGTCAGGAAAAAAACATAATATATGTGTTTTGTACTCTCTTAAATAATAAGCAGTTCTGTGTAAACGCTTCGATTTTGAATTAGACTGCAGCAGAGAAGGTGAAATTACTCTCCGTGTCGGAAAAGCTGATCAAAACTGGATGACATGGAAATTACAAATTGCAATCTATTATATGTTATGACAACGAACTAATAATCAAAAAAACCTCGGCTAATTTTCAAAAACGCAATTCGCTCAAAATAGCCTGACCAAAAATTCATGAAATTTCAAAGAAAGTTAAAAAGAAATTCTATTGATATGTGTTTTTTTCAGTGATGAGAGTATAGTTCTATAATTTTTTTTAAAGCAATTGCGGCAGTCCTTCTATTTATCCGACTATCTGTGCAAGAATGACGCTATCGTGACTCCTTATTGGTCAAAGTTAGTAATCAATTAGCGATTGTATCAATTTGATTGGTTTGAATATGTTAGCTTCATTCGATTCGTCATTGTTACGTCAGAACTAATTTACAATTTAGCAAAAATTGATATTTTGACTTTTGGATTTTATCAAATTCTTTCAATTTATTATTTTCTTACATTTTCTCTCTTTTCAGTTCATTTCTTCATTAATATATTTTTTAAATATCTTTTTTTCCCCCACATATCATGTCATCTACTCAATTAACGTTGTAGTTATTTTAAATAACATTTTCATCCTGTTTTCCTTTTCCTTTAGTATGTATGTAATTAGTTTTCTCTTACTGGTACAATATACCACTTTACCTTCGTTGTTTGTTGTTCCCATTTCAGACCATGTGATACCACTCTTGGGAGTTGATTCTTTCATGTGTAAATATTTTAACAAAAGAATATTTCTCAAGGGAATGACATGTGGTATGAAATGGGCAATTTGCATACGAAGGTAAAGAGGTCTATTAACTTGTTGTTGTTCTTGTGGTAATGTTTCCCTTGTAGCTTAGATTCACTTCACTTTCTTGTTATGAAAACTGTGTCATTTTTATCGAGACCCCACTTTTTAGGTATAAACTTACTTCGTGTTTTGTGACGGGATTGCTGTACCAAGGATAGAGAGGGCGTTTCTTGTACAAACATGGACAACTATAATAATAGTAAAAATGGTAATATTAGTAATATAATCCTGATATGATATAAAACTGATAGAAATAATAATATTGATGTGATTTCTTTTTCAAGAAAATCTTACTCGGAAAAGTATCAAATATTGATATTATTAATACTAGTAATTCGTAATTTCGTATAATTCATCTACTCAAAGAACGAAAAGCAAGTGACCAAGAAACATACCTGATTTGAGTGGTGACTTTTGATTTCTTGTTTCAGGAAAATTTCAAAGCTATCTCAAAGTTGGTGGAGAGATTTCATTGGTTGTCTAAAGTATTACTCTCCTTGCAACTTGATTTTGATTGGCTATTCAAGGCCAGAAAGAATTAGGAGTATTTGGAGTGTGTATTTTACCGCTTCGCAGCATATGTGATGAAATTGGAGATTATTTTTTGTTTTATCAAACCTGAAGTTAATTAAAGCAAAAGAGTTCACTGAAAATGGACATTACTCGCAATATAAAATCTCCGAGTCTTATGGAACGCGTTAAAACCTTAATTCAAATCTCCCTAATCCAAATCCCTTGCGTTCAAGCTTTCATCTCATTTCAAAATTCCAAAATACTTAAGTATTACTTATTTCTTGGAATAAAATCCTAGCTTTCCTTATTGTGTCATTAATTCCACTCAGAATACAACATGAGGGGAAAGATCAAACATTAAACTAGACAAGAGCTTTTAGGAATAATATATCTTCTCAAAAATCTCCAGATATCCATACCTCTTGACTTGTTATCCGTGGCTGTTGTTCTTTATTTGCTCAAAGAAACCAATAACTTGCCATTTAATTTTTCACCAAGATTAACTATATTTTCTTCATAAATCAGTTTGGGAGTGCAGTTGCTCGTTGTTTCTACTTGTCGCAGACAAGTTTCCGCGGGGTTGTCGTGAAGATTTGTACGTGTTGTAACAGTACAACCTCCTTATCTAGGAAACATGGAGTCTTCCAGAACCTTATAGTAATGTGATAACCTGTTCTAACGCCTAGAGGCTTGCGATTTAGTAATCTTTCCTCATGTTCTCCCAACCACGTAAAAATGACGTTTATTGATTAATATGATAAAATGTTACCTAGTTAAAAGCCACAATCAAGATCTTCACATCATCCAAGACTAATAGCATTATAAGTTCTGTAAGTTAAGCTCACTACATAATAATGTACGTTGTTTGCCATATACAAGCTGTTTAAAATATTTTTTTGTGGAAACCTTCGTGAAAAAGAATGCTTTGCAAGAAACTTCTATAGTTCGTCCCTCCTGACCCTGCATGCCAAAATATTATAAGTATTCGTATCACATGGTCAATATTCTTGTATATACAATGCTTTGATTTTTATAAACGCAAGAATATATGAATATAACGTGGAGTTTGAAGGGTTAAGAAGCTTAAATTGTATTTATGAATTGCTTATATAGTTTAAAATATTGCGTCATGTTATGTAGAACACTCAAATCAAATTGGTGTCCTTATTATCGTTTTTGATGTTGAACGACCGATCTTATCCTCGAACTCGACCTTGACCTTGACCTTTCTTGGAAAAGAGAGAAAGAAAGTATGTTTTGTCTGATATTTTGTTGGTTGTGTCTGGAGGAGCCTCGGCCACACGGGTAACACACCCTCCTCCCTTACACGAATGAGTGCACTTTTTCCCATAGCAATTGAAAACACAGCCACCACCATCACAAATCTGATGGCAGTTTTTGGTACCACGACCACAGTCCATGTTGCAGCTTCTGCCGGTACAACGTTGTTGACAGTTGTCAGATGTGCAAGCCATGCGGCATTGGTTGCCTGTGCAATCTTGAGTACATTTTTTAGACTTGCACGTCATTGTGAAGCATTTGCCTCTCTTGCAGGACTGTTTGCATGAGTTTGGTGTGTGGCACTTCAAGCGGCATCTTCCTTGTGCGCATGTCTGGTCGCAGGATCCGTAAGGCTTAGTGCCCTTGCAGCTAAGCGCACATCTCTTGCGGGTACATTCCTGTTTACAGCGTCCGGATCTCATATATTTGCACTCTCTTGGAATTTTGGGCTGGACTGTCGGAGGGCTAATTGACCTGCAGTTTCCTGATGGACACAGCTTAAAGCATCTCCGAGCATTGCACTTGAACAGACACCCTCCACCTTGGCACGACTGGTAACACTTCTTTACTCTGCTACTACACTCCATAGTACAAGCTCCACCAAGACAGACTTGGTTGCACTTCAAAGCAGTGCATCTCATTACACATGCACCTCCGCCGCACCCCTGAATGCACTTCCTAGAATTGCATGTCATAGGGATGCATCTTCCTCCAGGACAATTCTGCCTGCATTTTCCGTTATTGTTATTACATCCTAAGACGCAATTCCCACCGAGACAAACCTGGGTGTTTCCCAACCTCGGTGGGTTGTTGTCATAAGATATATCACATTTTCCTGGAAGACACTTTTGGTAACACATGTTGTTACTTACACTGTCGCATTTTTTAATCTTCTTCCTGGATGTGAATCTAGTAAGGCTGGTCGCTAATGGGCTGTTTAAAACCCTACATTCTCCATTCGATCCACACGTGCGCCTACAGGACCTTCCTGCGCACATCATGAAGCATTTTCCTCTGCTACAGTGCTGTTCACAGTAATCCACTCCTTTAGGACACGCCATGAAGCATCCTCCTCCTTGGCAGGTTTGAATACACTTCTTTGCATTCCCAGGGCAAGTCATGTTGCAGAAACCTCCTTCACAAGACTGCTTGCATCTCTCTCCGTTGCATTCCATCTGGCACCGGCTCTCAAGACACGATTGGGTACATTTATGAGAATTGCAGACCATATTCTTGCAGCCACTAGAAATGCATCTCTGTCTGCAAGGTTTTGAAGTGACGCAATTCATAGAACAACCTGCTCTAATACACTTCTGATCACAGGCTTTGTTATGTGACCTGCATTTGATGTCAAGACTTCCGTAGATGAAGTGTTGTCGACATGCTCGGGATCTGTGTGAAGTACATCTGGTCACAAGCTTGGTTGAATTGACAAGAAAGGGAAGGATGGCAAGGACCAAAAGAAAGAGAACCTTCATGATACTAGAAAGAAGAAAAGTACATTCAATCCTGATAAATGATGATATGTACGATGCCTTTCTCTGACCCTTCCCTGAGGCAATGAAAAAGTATGAAACCGTCCAATCACTTAGACGTGAAGGCTATATATTTCAGTGTTAAGGACGTGTGGGATTTCCACCTTTTCTAATGAGGCTTTCTCAAACTACAAAGGATTCATTTGTAGAAGAAATTATTTGCAATTCACTTTTTCCAACAACAAAATCAACATACAATAATGCTGTTATTTTCATAAACATGCGAGCTCTGTAGTTGCTATTTGCCTGTTGGAAATTGGTTTTTCACTGTCGCAAGTCAAAAATATAAAAGGTACTGATTGATATAGTTTTGATCGATGGACGCGAAAAACTAAATTTCAGCGTGCAGCTCGCATCCAACGAGTTCGCATGTTTATAAAATATGGCAGTAATAGGTCACAGAACGGGACGCTAAAGAACTGTCTGTGAATTTGTTGAATGTTTTCCACCCTTCTTCGACATGGATTGATAATTAGATGATAATTCAACCCCTGAGGGGTGTATATAGAAATAATTGTACGTGACACTCATAACCTCAGTGATTTGGGTCATCAGATTGACTACGATTGTGTACAATGACAGAGTATCAAAGCAGATGTTGGTTGTGTTTATGAACGTTAGAGCGGCTTTTGTATGAGTGGGAAACGATATGTCAAAATCAATTCGTAGCCGTAATGTAACCGTACCGTGTCTTACCGTTGCCGTAACTACGCGTTATGATTGGATGAATTACTGTAAGACAATAGACCCCTTGCAGCACGTCGAAATGCAGCTCAATTTGGAGGGCAAAAATATAGGTTCCAATTCTCAGAACTTTGAAATGTTTTTGTCCTCCAAATTGAGCTGCATTTCGACATGCTCCAAGGGTTCTGTTGGAAGCCATTTCAATGTTGTTACGGCATGTCGTACCGTGTACGTGCTAAGTCAGTACCGTTTCCCACTCTTACGAAAACCGCTCTATCCTAGAATCCCATCATTAATATTTTGTAATTTGAGTAAGAGATCCGTCATACCTACTTCAAGTGTTACTAAAAGAGTACGAGGTCCATACTGTACCATATGGACCGCATAAATCTGGTTAATTAGAACCAATACAATCAATTTCTTAATGCAAAATGTTATATTTCCATGGAACAATGAAGTATCATTTACACGACATGAATAAGGGTGCCATAGTTTGCTATCCCAATCTAGCAGTTATTTTTACGAACATATATTACATCAACAAACTTACTTAAAAACCACTAATCCGCAGTCGGCTTTCTAGTTCGGATTATATAATCTTACTTACATCTTTTTAAGTCCAGTGCTAAGTTGTTTCCGTTTCCAGGGTTTAGAGGATAAATAAAATCAAGGTAGCTCAAAGCAATGGAATTTTTCAAGACAACACTTCTTTCTTTAACTCAGAGAGGTCGGCAGTCTCGGTATCATAGTCTAATTCAAGCTCAGTTATTTAATGAATCGACTGTGTGATGCATATTTAATGACTTCTCCAAAAATACACACTGGGCTGTTTAAAAGGTCACGATTTTTAAATACCAACGTAAGTAAATAAGGAACGGATTTGAACACAAATATCGAATCTTCTGGAAAATTCTGATCTTGGCAATCTATTGCATTATACAGGGACCCCGAGATTGATAAAAGGCTTGGTTGAATAAAGTCAAGAAGAGGAGAGGAGAGGAGAGGAGAGGAGAGGAGAGGAGAGGAGAGGAGAGGAGAGGAGAGGAGAGGAGAGGAGATATTCAACTTGTGTTTCTACCCCAGCTACGTTGCGCACAATAGCCATTGGCAGGAACGAGTAAGGGGTCGGATATTTACACAGTCAGTAGCCCCAGTAACATAGATATAGCAATATCGAGCCTTTGTTCTTATTTTTGTTTTTTCCTTTTTAGACTTAGAACTCAATAGCCAATGTGCACAAACTTCGAATTTCTACCACAAAGCATGATGGGAAACCGAGTCTTTACCCTTTTTTGGCCTCTAAAAATTCATCTGACAATTTTTCCTCTGATATTTTCTATGGAAATCTAAGTGTCTCAACAGACGAAAATAACAGAGTATTTTTTTTTTTTTTTTGACAATTGACAATTTCAAAATTGTAAAGCTAGCATTTTTAGCCAACTTTAACCAAAAAAATTGTTATGTCAACGAACGTGGCGACCATTTGTCTGCTTGTTTTATTCCATTTCTCTACACCTTCTATCTACCACTTCAATATACAAGAAATTAAAGTTTATCCCAGATATCGTCTTATAATCCCTTTAATACAATGCATCTTCAGTGTGTAAATACAGGATATTTGTCATGGTTTTCCTCATACCGACATTCCAAGACTAACTCTTAAACCACCGGATGTTTGGTCTAAAAATGAAGAGGTCTGCATGTAATGAAGTTGACAAAAAAGGTCACGTCTCAATTTATTTCTTGTTAATCATTATATTAATTCCATTCGTTCTTTTGATTTTTCCTTCTATTCAAATTTTTCGTCCATCCATCCATCCATGTTCCATCTATCCATTCCTCCATTCATTCATTCATTCATTCATTCATTCATTCATTCATTCATTCATTCATTCATCCATCCATCCATCCATCCACCCATTCCTCTATTCATTCATTCATTCATTCATCCATCCATCCATCCATTCCTCCATTCCTCCATCCATCCATCCATTTTATTCGGTTCTTTCACTGCACTCGTGATCTTTTATTCTTTCATTGCTTAAATTTTTCCATCCAGAGTAAAAGAATACGATCACTGGTTGTGACTCTGCAGTTTTCACAAACATCCACTATAGCTAGCTACTAGTCCAGTGTTTAATGTTATGTTTTGCAGCTTAGGAGTATTTCTGTTGACCTTCCGTCATCTGTTTCAACTTATCTCTGATTACAAACATCACCCTAGCCAAACAACAACAAAAATCCGCCTCTAGCGAAGTAGCCAAATTTAGACCACCCAAAAAACCTAAATAAACTTCCCTCACTTCTCAGCTTCATCCAATCTATCACAGAAACGTAAACACATACCACTTTCGTCTCGAGAATTTTCTCCGACTTGACATTTTATCTCATCAGTCATCAGTGAACTGGTAATGTTTTTGCAATAGCTAGAAATAAGGACTGTTATGTTATACCAGATTTTTATCTGTGACATTCACCTGGGGTATATTATTTTATCATGGTGCATTGAAAGAAGATGTAAAGATATTACTATAGCTATTTGACTGACCTGGAATACTATAAGTGCAATGCTGTATGACTTTACAGATATAACTTATAAAATCAAACTGTTATTTTGACTTCTTCATCTATCACAAAACCGGAGAGTCAAATGAAAAAGTATTATAGAGGTCTGTTTATAACGGTGAATGTATAAGTGCAACCAGGACTATACGAAGCGTCCGTACTAGAGAGGTGTCCGTATTATAGAGGTCTGTTTATCAGTGAATATGTCAGAGCCGCAATGTCCACATATAGAGCAGTGTCCGCACAATTGCTGATAATATTCAAATATCACCACTAATAAAATAATATCTCATTAATTATCTATCACTAAGCTTGCACGATGCTTTAGGCAAATATCTTAGAATCACGACCATGAAAGAATATTTATTATTTGATTATTGTCTAGGCATTCGGTGATCAGAACCACCGTCATATACTGCTATATTTATTCTTTATAACACAGTTATTTATCCCTGTTTCTTCGTCTATCTTTACGCTACATTATGACTTCAAATGAGAAAGTCTCAGTAAGGTATCCGAGCGGCAAACGCATACATAGAATCGTGTCTAGAATTTTACATCATATATAAATGTAATACTTACAACTCACTCTGTCTTGTTACTTTGTTCTTCGGTTCCTCTTGAACACGTAGTTCTGTTTTATAGGCAGAAATTAGCAGATCCCAACACCGAAGTTCCCGGCCGTGTGCTGAATCACATTCCTGGATAAAACTAAAGTCGAGTAAATAAGGTCCAGTCGAGTAACTGAAGCCTGGCCTCGAATCGAAATATCTCTCTACACACGTGGTTGAGGTGTCAAAAAGCACGAGTCTCCCCAAAGACGAAAATTTCCTCAAAGGAATTTGTTTGGGGTGATTGCTTTCTGTAAGAGAAAGATAACATCTTGAAGGATTTTTTGAAACTAGAGGAATGTCACGAACTTCCCAGGGGGAGGGGGAGGGGGAGAAAGAGAGCTGGGTGTAGGCCTGGGTAGGGGACAAAATATTTCAATTCTTGGAGACCTGTTTCATATAAAATTTGTTTTTATTTTCCTCTGGTGAAATGAAATTCCCTAGCGATGAATTCATTCAATCTTGTCCCACCCTTCTCCCGTGAGATTCTTAGTCCTGTCCTTTTGTCAAGAAGGGACTCACCCTACCCATATAAGAATTTTTTCACGACAATGTCAAACCATTTTTACCCCTATGAGATTTAAAATTGTCTCCGGCTGCATTGACCCCACCCTCCCCCCATGATAGTTTAGTGCAGTCATTACCGTTTCCCGGGATTATCGCCAAGATTATCAAATCTCACGGTTAAGATCCGCTTTCTACACAACAGGACGTCCTTTGTTGTATACCGGTCATGAAACCAATATGGTGGCCCCTGATATCTCAAGTGCTTTGGATCTGTTATCAATGCCAGTGCACTTGGCCCAAGTTAACCAATACTTCATGACAGATCTTATCAATAAGCCCATTCCTTGATCACCACATATCCAAAATCAAAATTAAATCGTCTGGAACAAATTCTAGGGATATCTAAATATAAATGTACCTAAGTTGACAGATCGTGAAACTCTGTAAGGGTTCACATGTTGGTCTTTCGTCGACGCGTTTTTTCATGTCTGATAATTGACATGTCTGGCTCTGTAATTCGACCAATCACATTGTCCCTGTGTACACTCATTTGCATAAACGATCCACGCGTCAGTTTGTCTGTATGTCGGTGAGGTTGTTACCCCCAACTATCTGGTTCTCGATATCGTAATTGAAATTCAAGCTTTTAGGAATACGCGGTTTTCAATAATAGAAATTTCGACCTAGCAACATTTATGAAACGATTCAGCAATCCCTAATTAATCACAAAGAGAAAGGACGATGAGTCTGAGTAGGTATAGGAAAGCAGAGAGGATGGAACACTTAACTTTTGTTGAGATACGAGGAGTCTTTTTAAAATATGCTTTAAGGCTCTTCATTTACACATATCTATTTTTATCCACGACATTATTTTTGCCCCTAATGTTTCTAAGCAAATATTTATAATTTTCCATGCATAATAATAACTTTATTTGAGTGTCTATGTGTTTATACAACTAATTGGGACATCAGTTCACTGGTCTCAGAAAAAGCATGAATCTAGGCTTCAAGGTAGTTTCAAAGGATTATTCAAATTTGAACCTTGCAGCCTCGACTGAATGCTGTGTTTGACCAGTGAACCGATGTAGGGAAAGTGTATATAAATGGTATATATGTTTATAAAATTTTGGCTTAATTTTTTCCTCCATTAAAAGTAGGCGCAGCAACGTTACTATTTCAATAAATTAAAGTACCCTAAATAAGTATTACTCGATTCTGATTGGCTGAATGAAGTTACAATAGATCTTATTCGTAGTGCAATATTTTCTAATTACTGACCACTTGTCATTCCCTAGAGTACCAATTCTTTGTTTAACGGTTGCGCCTGAGAAGAAACATGAATATGGATACAACCCAAACAAAGAATCTTATTCTCAAGAGAATGACACGTGGTCTGAAATGGGAAAACATTACGCACAAGGTAGAAGTCTATTGTAAAGTATCTCGTTTCATTTCAGACCATATGCATTTCCTTGACTATCATTTCTTTGTTTAATGGTTGTACATGAGAAGACACATGAACATGGATACAACTCCAACAAAGAATCTATTCTCAAGAGAATGACACATGGTCTGTAATTTATTAAATGGGAAAACATTACACCACAATGAATAAGATATATTAATGCGATAGAAATATTTATTAATGATCACCTGCTCCCACCACATTATATTAATACCATTCATGGTTGTTGCTGGAGGAAAGTCAAGGTGACACGACACGGAACAATTTAAAAATAGCCTCCATGAAATGACGATACCATATACCAGCTATATTAAAAAATGTTAGTGAAGGTTTTGTTCCATAGATCACAACAATATGGGATTTTACCAAACTTTATCTCCAAGTTTTTACGGTACATTTTCCTCTGTTTGTGCTGACATTATTTGCATATTAATATGATAAAACTCAAGCCTGGTAAGCAGCACGGAGCATGCGCGACGTGAAACAAACAAACCTCTCACGAACCTTCTTTTTGATATAACTGTAAAATGAATATAAAATTCGTAATAAAGTATCAATGTATTTTTGTATTTTTTTCTTTTTTTTTTTTTTTTTTTTGGTGCCCATTGACTGCTTGTTTTTTAAGGTTTCTCCAAATAGGTAATTATAAGATTACTTGGTAAACATTTTATCAACTATCCAAATTTTTCTTTATTTGTTTGCTAAGCTTGCTTTTGTAGTCATGGCAACTGACACTTGTGACACAAATACAAGTGATGGATTATTTAATGAACTTAAAGCTAACCATTATAAAAACTTAGTTGCTATACAAAGGTTTTTATTATTATTATTTTTTCAGGTAAGTAACATATTTACCATAATCGGTCTTGTCATGCGAGTTGTAACAACAAATAAATGGAAAAGAGATCGTAAGGAAATCAGAAAATACAGAACGAAAAAAAATCCAAAACGATCTACAAAATAATAATAAGGATCATAAAAAAAAAGTTATCAATGAGATATAAAAAACTGGAGCTCGAGAAAGTTAATGAATAACTGAAAACAAGGCTGAGTGTGCAGAACAATGGCATTAATATTTAGATAATAAACTCGGTCCGAAATAATATTTGAACTACTTTTGAAAAAGATCAGTTTTAAAGACCCTGAGAACCATATTTTAAAATATTTCATGGTATAAATTATTCTTGTTTTCTGGTTTTAAAAAGATCATATTTTCAGAAAACGAAAGAATATTTCTAAAGTTTCCAATATTGAAATTTTGTATTCAGCTTGCCTTTCATAGCAAAGCTTCATTTTTATCCGAACTCAATGAATATTTCATGTTCAATTGCAATTATTCTAGCCGCCACCTGGTGTTAAGAATAAGCAATTAGAATACATAAAAACTAATATTCTCTCATTTTGGAAAGGCAAACGTTTCGTTTTACTCAACATTTGGTGAAACGCTTTTATAGTGAGACATTTTCCTTGGCAAAGCTTAAGGAGTGAAGTCAGGTCGGTAAATGAATGGATGCATCTGATTAATCAATAGCAACAAATAATCCTATACAAGGTACGAAATAAAAATTTAAGTTTTTTTTTTAAGAATATATATTCAGTGCATTTGGGATTGCTTGAGTTTTTTTTGTTTTTTTTGTTTTTGTTTTAGGTTATTCTTAATTTCGACACTGCTGGGTGAGAATCAAGACATATATGTGCTATATATATATATCCTCTTCATAATCATTTGTTAATGTTTTGCACTATTTTCATGCAGAACGTCACCCGATACCCCACAAATCTTAATTATAGTTTTCAATATTATTACCATGTACTCCTAAAGCGAATTGACCAACGACTTCTTATTTGTTAATCAGCTTTAGTTTCACTTGGCACAAGATTGATAGTATTGATGTAGTTGACCGATAAATCATGGATGTTTTTTTTTAGGAATTGGTTTATAAATTAATCATAGTTAGCACTCAAAAGAGCCGGTATACCTTACGAGTCTACCGTGCTTATTTAGTAGGTTGGCAGTCGTTGGTAGTAGCGGAGATGAAGAAATTATACGTGGAAATATGAAGTATGAAGCATAAAATACGGCTATCAGATGAAGAACTGTTTAGTGGATTCGAATAGCCTTCTCTTTTTGCTGGTTCCTTTCCTCGTGATCGTCCAGTCCCAAGGTAAGATTAAATTTGCCTACAAAGTCAATGTTGTACGGCTTTCGAAGAATTGCATATGGTACTCAAATATACTCTGTAAATAACTTTTTAAAACTTAGTTTTTGGTAAGAGATTCTTCATTTTGATAAAGGAGGCATGCCACCGAAATATTGGGAGGACTAACTATTGCAAGGTTTTATTTTAATTAATAATCCTCTCGATTTAAACTGTCCAAGTAGAGAACAGTTTCTTGCCGTGCCCCAAGAATTAAAGTGACAAAGCCTTAATGTCTCTGCTCAGAATAACTTAAACAATGGAGCTCTTTACCTAATGAACTTCAAACTTAGCATAAACGGTTAAACATTTTTAAATTTAATTTTAAATTCTAGAAATGGTTTTTAAGCTGATACATATATACACTTACAAAAATGAGACCCAGAAAAATCTTATATGACAGTAAGTTGAACCAGAAGAACCAATAAAGTGAAGAGTGGAATGAAAATAAAAACACGTTGCTATGACAACGATAGAACCCTTCGTGATCATATGTGCGCAAAGTTTTTTTTACTTAAAATATCAAAATTATTTGATAGGAAATTCTCAAAAATTAATGAATCTATTTTAGGACGTATTCCCTATTACAGATTTCTTTTTTCTTAGCACTTTTTATCATGATTATTATTATCCAAGCTTCAAAGAAAGAAAGAAAGAAAGAAAGAAAGAAAGAAAGAAAGAAAGAAAGAAAGAAAGAAAGAAAAAAAGAAAGAAAGAAAGAAAAAAAGAAAGAAAGAAAGAAAGAAAGAAAGAAAGAAAGAAAGAAAGAAAGAAAGAAAGAAAGAAAGAAAGAAAGAAAAATAAAGGAAGGAAGAAAGCAGCCAAATTGAAGTAAAACTAACTAATTTAAGCCGATGAACGACGCAGTCAGGTTCTAACAGCGTCAGTCTTGATATCATGCCAAACCTCATCCATTGGTTCAAGAAACTGATAAAAACTGAAATTGACCATACGTAGGATGTCATTCAGTTTTTCAACCCATATTGCACAACATGTCTCACGTAGGACCTTTCTTCTTATTGCTATTCTCAACATGACGCAATTTTTGATAAAAGAGACTCGTTATTAATATCTTGAAGAAAAACTAAAGCCAAAGACAAAAAACTAACCGTCATTATAAAAGGCTATAATCGTTGCTTTAATTTATCTCTATTTCGACCCTTTAGCGTACAATCATTTTCCTTGCATCTTAGAATCACTAAAGATAGTCATTGCCATCCGTTATTAAATGTTGTGAATTTTAATGAAAAAGTTAATAAGAACGACCTTCAGCTTTCACTAAGTTTGATAATACTAATGATAAAGTTTATAGCCATTTTTCTCTTCTTTTTCTTCTACCTCTTCTTCTTTTATTTATATAATTTTTTATTTTTTCGAGCTATTTTAGCAGGTTGTCTGTCTCACCGACTTGAAGCAAATCATGTGATTTGTACTATCCGTTATTAGGTCACAAATCCTGCGCTCTGATTGGCTGAGCGAAAAGTAATGATATAAAAGTCTTTGAATCTTATTATCTTAACTCCTAATGGTGTTCAAACACTGACCACCATGCGTGCTGTCAGCCAGAAATTTTATTTCATAAATTCTCTTGGCAGAGTTTGTTTTGAAGGTCACAATTTCACGACTTTATAAAGAAATTGTTTGAAGGCAATGGAGTGCAAAATTGTACTCCGAGTTCCCTGCAATAACCTATTCGGCCTCAGTCAAAACTAGTTTAATTGAAGCGTTTTTTTATTTCAATTATTACAATGAAACAGAAGCGCTTGGAGATTGCAAGAATGTGATTTTCCTGCTGACGAAGCAAGAGCTTTATCTACGTCATCACAGTATAGAGAACTTAACTGACGTCACACAAGACCTGTGCCAGATCACGTGTTACATGCACGAGTCATGCATGTCGTATAACTATTGTACGAGTTCTGCCACGTGTGAGATAAACGATGCAGATAAGTACAGCCATCCCGAGGACCTCGTAAGGAAAGCGGGCTCAATGTACGTTGGTACAGATGTGAGTATTTCGTCTACTGTTTTAGTTGAGAAAATTATAAAATATGGCCAATGTTAAGAGATGGTTGCTGTTAAAAGATTTCCCAAAATAGCGGTCGAATCGAGAGGTAGTGAAGTTGCCCGAGTCGAGTTGGTCGATTCTAAGAGTTGGCTATGAAGATATGGAAACAGTTGGTGATAAACTGTGGTCTGAAGTAAGAATAGTTCGGTTTGAAAAGACTGTCAATTTTCATCCAGTATTTAATTTAAGAAAACTCTTTTCTAATGCGCGCGATTCCACAAATGATTCCTTGTGACAATTTTGGCATCCAAATATTTACTAACCTTTCTCAGTTGTCTTTGATAATCTTTGTGCTTTTGGTCCTCAGAATGCCTGCAGGAGTAACCCGTGTCCTGGAAACGCCACCTGTCAACCCAACTTTTATACCCAGAGCTACTCATGCTTGTGTCCTCTTGGTTTTAGTGGCCCATACTGCACAGGTAAATATATATCTCTCTTGCTTTCCTTACTTGATGGCACGCGACTCTCTAAAGGCTGACTTGTGCGGGCCTCATGCTGTTGTTACCTTGCTCGGCATCCTAGAGTCTGCATGTCTTGTTTGTGGTATTAAGGCTCGCACAGACCAGAATGTTCCTTCAAGTTCCATGAAACAACCTCTGGGCTAATCAAAGTCAGGGCACAGCTAACTCACAGATCGAACCCCGACACAAGCTCTGGGCTAATCAAAGTCAGGGCAGGGCACAGATCGATTTTGACTTTAGCTTGTTAGATTTTTCGAATCAAGCAGACCAAACAAACTCTACTCACAAGTTATGGCAAGTTAAGTCCAGGAATCGAACCCGAGACCGCAGAGGTGATCAGAGGCGAGTGTACTACCGCTACACCATCCTTGTATGCTTTGATCAAATCACATATTTATCTTAGTTGATTCTGCGCGACTCGATCGCGATACCAGGAGCTACTGTTTGTACTGTTTAATAAACGAGCAGGAGTGTTTTATCGGGATTTAAAACACGAGGCGAAGCCGAGTTGTTTTAAGCCCGATAAAACACGATCTGCGAGTTTATTGAACATCTTAAAAAACCTTGAGGTGTATATTCGCATTTTCTACTGAATTTTTGACGAATTAACCAAGTTTACCAGAGAAAATCCGAGTTAAAGTTTATGCAAATGAAGAGGATGTTTTATCAGATTTAAAACCTCCTCCACGGACAATGATTTCTATTGTGTTTTCCTCATTAAATATTCATGAGTTTTTTAAATTAATATTACACTCTATCTTATTCCAGACATCGACGAGTGTGCATCAGACTCCAACAATTGTTCCAGTAATCACAATTGTACCAATACCGCTGGATCATATGACTGCATTTGCAAGCCTGGTTACCAAGAACAGGGAATCACGTGCATAGGTAAATCTTCAGACCATTGATGCATTATCCAAATAATATCTGCAACATTTTTTCAGTCATTTGAGCTTCTTTTCAATCATTTGAGCTGATTTTCTTAATACATAGACCATATACGTTTGCACTAAGCTCTGATTCTGTGGGGGTCAAGACTGGAAGCGGTCTCTCTTATTCCCATGCATGTAGTTTGGCTTATCTTACTTGATTCGGCAAAACTCGTGATACCATTAGGTAGATTTTTATTAATATTACACTCTATCTTATTCCAGACATCGACGAGTGTGCATCAGACTCCAACAATTGTTCCATTAATCACACTTGTATCAATACCGCTGGAACATATAACTGCAGTTGCAAGCCTGGTTACGAAGAACAGGGAATCAAGTGCATAGGTAAATCTTCAGACCATTGATGCATTATCCAAAAAATATCTGCAACCTTTTTCAGTCATTTTAGCTTAGCATCATTTCTTATTACATAGACCATATACTTTTGCAGTAAGCTCTGATTCTGTGGGGATCAAGACTGGAAGCGGTCTCTCTTATTCCCATGCACATAGTTTGGCTTATTATGGTTACTTGATTCTGCAACACTCGCGATACCAGGAGGTACATTTTTATTAATATTACAATCTATCTTATTCCAGACATCGACGAGTGTGCATTAAACTCCAACAATTGTTCCATTAATCACACTTGTATCAATACCGCTGGATCATATGACTGCATTTGCAAGCCTGGTTACCAAGAACAGGGAATCAAGTGCATAGGTAACCCTGCAGAGACCTGCAACCCTTCTTTAGTCATTAAAACTTGGATTTTTTCTCAATCATAGGCAATACTGATATAAATAGACCTTTACTAAGTCCAATTCGATGTAGATCTAGACTGCAAGCTTTCACCCTTATTCCCTTTTACCCGAGCGTACGCATCTGAGAGGGGCGGGGGCAAGGGGTCTAGAGCCCCCCACTTAAGATATTGGGGCAAATTCCTATTCCCCAATTGCAATTTGCTGGGTTTTTTCTTCGGCGGTTTTCCCCTTTATTTATTTTTATTTTCATTTATTCCTTCCTTCCAGCCTTCCTTCCTTCCTTCCTTCCTTCCTTCCTTCCTTCCTTCCTTCCTTCCTTCCTTCCTTCCTTCCTTCCTTCCTTCCTTCATTTTTTTTCCATTTATCTATTTATATTTTGCGATTTTGGCAATTTTAGACTCAACTGTTTTCTATTGGTGTATTGTTTTCTGGTGTAGATATTGATGAATGCAAAACTGAAGCTCACAACTGCCCCGCTGACAGCACCTGTGTGAACACTGAGGGCTCTTTTGAATGTAGATGCAATGATGGTTACAAGATGTTTGAAAAGAAATGCGCCAAAATTGGTAAGACAACTCATTTGTACAGTTTAAATAAGTCAATCAATCAATCAATCATAAATGGATGGATGGATGGATGGATGGATGGATGGATGGATGGATGGATGGATGGATGGATGGATGGATGGATGGATGGATGGATGGATGGGTGGATGGATGGATGGATGGATGGATGGATGGATGGATGGATGGATGGATGGATGGATGGATGGATGGATGGATGGGTGGATGGATGGGTGGAGGGAGGGAGGGAGGGAGGGAGGGAGGGAGGGAGCGATGATAATTATTGGATGAGGTTGGGCATGATATCGAAAATTATCAAGAGCAAGGCCGTGTTATCTGCCGACGCCCTAGGCTGGGGCGGATAAAAAGGCCGAGGTATTGATATTTACGTATTTCCATTTCCATTGTGACCTTGAGATAATACATCTATCATTCGAGTTCACATGATATCAGGGATTGGATGAGGACTCTCGACCAATCAGAATTGAGATACTGAGTAAAATGTATGATAATATCTAATACCGTCTTTCTCTTATGTTCAGTTGCAGATTATGTTATCACTGTGCATACGGCCGACGAGCGGTATGCCGGTACTGATGCCAAAGTATTCATCAAACTTCATGGATCTCACTTCAAGAATGATAAAACTTCTTCACAAGTAAAGCTCTCCGGAAGCTTTAATAGAAATAGGTGAGCAAGATGGCTTGTGATAGTTTTCTATTTATTTGATATGATGTCATAGCCGCGCCATTTGGATGAATAACCTTTATCTAAGCAGGGTCGTATCTTCAGTGTGTAAAAACACATTGTTATCACGATGGGAGCCCTAAAAAGGTTAAGAAGTGATACATTTATATTTTGGTTTAATTCCAGTAACGGAAAGGGTGACTGAGAAGCATACATGATTTCAACAATAAGACTTTCATGATCGCATTTGGAATGAAATTAGACGGAGCTTTTTGTATATTGTAGAGCTGTAGACACGCGAGTGAAAAACGTCTGCGCATGCTCTAAGTCTGTATGCAAATTAGTCAAAATGTCTTCAAGTTTTTTTGTAAAAAATGCAAATTTGACTTTCAAAATCGCCTGACAAATGGACTCTACAAAATGAAAAAAAACTGAAAGTCAGTTCTAGAAACTTAAGGTGACCGACTACTTTTGGAAAACAATTGAAACTTATTCTCAAACTATGATTTTTTAAAGTGAAGTTTAATGCTGATTCCAAATGTGAAAAGAAAAATGGGGTGTCCCAAGCTTGTTTACAAGATAATTAGCATTTAATGGATGCCTACGCTCAAGTTTTTGAAGGAAAAATTGCGCCTCCGGAAACGATCAAAAAACATTTACAACTCATACTGATAACAGATTTTTGCAGACCTTATCATGCACAAATGCTGGTTAGTGAATCATTCTATAATGCCACATCGATATTTTTTGAATGAAAGACAAAGAAATACATCAATTTGGCATATTTCGCGCTTTCAGCGCTCTCAAACATCTCACAAAGTCGGGAAAAAATTCCTTCAAAAATCCATTTTTTCATGCGTTAAAAAAACTAACATTTAAAAAAATTTCATATAACGTAGATTTTTAGAAATTCTTTCAATTCATTTATAAAAAATATAGAGTCCCGTGCAAAATTTGAGGATTTTGCCCTATCAAGTTTCGTATTTTATTCCACGGTTTTGTGCACGCGCACATGGTGGGTTCAAATCGAGCGTTCAAAAGTAGGCAGTCACCTTAAGGCTAATTCTTTCATACTTTTTTTATTAATACAGTACCTTGGTCTCACAAAAGTATACTCACGAAATGTTTTGTATACTCGGAGAAAACGAACATTTATTTTCTAACTAAAACTCTTGTAAATTATTGGAAAGCTTGCTGAAAGGCACGCATGCGCAAACGTTTTTCTCTAGTGTCAGTGCTGGTTGTGACGTCATTCAGTAAATTTACTCGGAAAGATTAAAAGAAGATGGCGGCTACCTGTGGCTTATCTGGCCGAGTGTGAGTTTTAAAGACAAACTTTGATTTCTGGTTTTGCGAAGAGCGAACCTCTCAGCCAGAGATACCCAAAAGGCACCACACTAACACTTGCTCTTGTGATTTACGGGCTTTAGTTGGCTGGAGAGTAAACAACAAAGAGAATTTTTTGGCACAGACGGGGGACTTGTTAGACTATTATAATATAGATTGGTGTGGTCATAAAGCACGTCTTCCACTCTATCATTTAAAAAACGCCACCTCTATTGCTTATTTTAATGTAACTTGCTTATTAAAATTTCAGAGTTGACACTACAACGATTAACAGAAAATTACCAAATATGGAATTGCTTTCCAAAATAACGATGAGTCATGATAACACTGGATTGGCTCCAGGGTGGTACTTCAATAAGGTAAGAGTAAATAGATATAAATTACGTCACAGCAACGTACAGACCAGACCAGACCAGACCAGACCAGACCAGACCAGACCAGACCAGACCAGACCAGACCAGACCAGACTAATGAGTAATTTTTTTTAGGTCGTTGTTGACAACAAGACTCGAAGAATGAAATACATCTTCACATGTGCTTGTAAGTTAGGATGGTCGGGGACACCGCTGTCAATTGACCTGCCGCCAACAGAAGTCGTTCGTTACTAGATACTGAACACTAAGGTTCACAACAACGTTATGACTCAAACTGTAACTAAAGAAAAAGGCATAACCGACCCCCTCACCTCACCAACCAACTTATCCAAACACAGTCTTGCCATTGACATTTATTATTATTCATTGTCTGGAGGGGTCGGAGAATTTAGGGGGGGGGGGATTGAATGTTTTTGTTTGATGAGGCATCAGCTATGTGTAGGCAGTATCAAAGGAAGGGGACCATCGACAAATAATGACCGATCCCCAACTAAATAATATTACAGTGCACAAAATCCAGTGAAAAAATACGAAAACTATAAATAACGCAAAACTATTTGTGGTTTTCTTATGTACAGTTGTAGCTCGAATTAGTTAGTCATTTAGTACTTTTTCATGGGTTATTTTGTGTGTTTAAAAGTAGTTTTTGTTGTTGTTGTTGTTTATATAAATATCTTAAAAAGATAGGAAACTGGATTTTTTTTTAAATTTCTTGTTGGTGTGCAGTGTGACTTTCAAAGTTTGGTTTACAAATGCTTGAATCCTATATACTTTATTATCTTATATTTTACAATTTACAACCAATCAGAATGCAGAAACGTTGGTCCATATTTCTCGGTATTTCACTCTTTTTTTCCCCCTGATGTTTCCTATGGTATGGAATAAAATGTCTATATACAATGCTTTCGAATGCTACACCAAGAAATATCGCACGCGTCACTTCTCTCTCACCGTATGAGAGAAACCGGAACCAGAAAAGCAGTGAGAAGATTTAGCCAATAATAGAACTGATGCCCAGTCTTTTTAGAGTAGGAGCAATAAACGAAAGTGAGGTTTGCATTCTTTACTTTTGATAAATAAAACAAAAGAGTAGCTCTTCTTCCACTGCATTTCAATTGGAATTTAGAAATTGATTTTTGGGAAGAGAGGAAAAACCAGAGAACCTGGAGAAAAATCCTTGAAGCACAGGAGAGACGACACAGAGCCCGGGAATCGAACCTGCGTCGCCGTGTTGTGAGGCGAGCACCCTCATCGCCACGCCACCCGTGCTTCTCGATTCCGATGGCTTCTTCATGAAACGCATGTAAACACTGAGAAACCATATAACCAAAAGCATGTCTAAGTTACTCATGGAAAAAATAATAGCTTCAGGGATAAGGTCAAAACAATTGTCAACAATTGTCAAAACAAGTGAAATCCCTGATTTTGTTCTCTCCAAAACTAAGAGTCAAATTACGAGTATTTTTGCATGTGTGCTCAACAACGCATTTTAGCGAGCCTGAGCCTACGAACACCCAGTATTGAGCTTTTCAACAGTTCTCTGAAGGGGGGGGGCGTATTTACCAGTACCCACCACCTAAATCAATAAAATTGGGACCCTACTTTGGACCATTGTTTTGACCTTGCCTCTTAGGAAAAATCTTTTGAAAAAACATAGAATAGATCAGTATATCTGTGAACAATATCTAATTACTTCTGTATGAGTCTACATCGCTAGTCTGCCATAATGAATCCAACGATGCATTCTGGGATTGATACCTCAATTGACATGAAAACGCGTTCAAGATAACAAAGGTCAATCCCACCATGCATTTCAACCGATAGTCGTAATATGGACTCAGTATGAGACGCACATAAACAATAAAAAATCATGTAATCAAAAGCATGTCTAAGAGACTTAATAAAAAAATAAAAGCTTTAGTTGACATTTGTCGAGAAATACTGAATAGATTTTTGCAAAGAAAACAGAGGAGTCGTCAAAGCACAGGGAGCCCAATTAGATAAAAGAAAAATGAAAATAAAATCGTTTATACATGAAATCCTTAGCCTCACGTTCATGCAGTTCTAACTACATTTAATGTACTCACATACTTTTATGCACGGGCTTTTATACGTTAAACAGACGCATTTCGATACGAAGTTGGCTGGTTTTACCAAATAAGGCGTGTAAAAGCTCGTTTGGCAGCAACAACCACGTTCTTCTTTTCTTCTTATTGACCATGATCATCATCACTATCATCATCATTACCATCATCATCATCACCATCATGACAATGATCATTATGATCTTCACCATCATCATCATGACAATCTTCATTTTCTTCTTCTTTTCCCCTGTTTAGTTCAAATTTTAACCTTTTTATTTGCGTTTGAGCTATTGAAATCGGCGTCTTTAAGAAGTGTCTTCACTAATATCATTCATAGTTTAAAAGTTGCATCACTCTTTACCAGGTTTTAATATTCACCCATTCTTCATTAAGTGGGTGAATTTCAGTGTGCAAAATGTTGAAAATGGTAGATAAGAATAGTACCTAACGCAATCTAAGCTTTAGCAGTTTCTTTTTTGGCTGCGTAAACTACGAATTTGTAGGGCGCTTTATTTAATTCGAAGGTCGAAGATCAAGGTCAAAAAGTCTGTTACGTGACCGGCGTGATTTGCACGTCACACACCAACAAAAAGTTGCCAAAAACCTCGAATTCCCCCTTATCTTCAATAAAAACTATTTAAGTAGGTTTGTTTCGGACTTAATTCAAAGGTAAATTGGTCCTGAAGTCAAAATATCGAGTAATTCTCGATAGCCTAATATTGAGTGAAGACTGCTTTTGTGTCGTTACAACTGCGATGTAAGGAAAACCACTACATCAAATAACACCAAAAGCATTCAACGTCATAAAGAAATGCCCAAAGAATGCTATAATTACATAAATATTTACCTTTAGAAGTGTTTTCGATACCAAGAGTACGCAATTTAATCCGCTCACACGATTTTTATCAGTCTTCGCTCCAGTTCTTCTCTACCGACCGACTGGAGTAAAGGTTTGTGATTGCGTGACACACAGGAAGCCCATTATAGTGGGGAAAAAAATTCCGTACTTGCGTTCCTTCGTGCGGCACATTTCTATTTGAGAGTTCGTTGGTAGTTGCTGTGGGTCAAGCAAGTACAGTGTACACTCTAAATGTGTTATTATCACTAAATGAAAAAAGAGACATTCGTAGACTACTTCAATGATACGTTGAGATGACTTTACAATGATAGAGACCTTTTGAAAAAATTGAAAAATTATTCACACGTCTCAAGATCTATCATTGTAAGATCATTTCAAGTCTCTCTTCCATGAGAGGGCACGGTTACCTTTCAAGATAATTGCGCAAGGAACTTTAAAGAGAACTAATAGACAACATTGTTTTGGGGGGTGGGGGTTCGTTGGAAAGGGATTTAACTGTGTTTTACACAAGATATTCTCACAAACTCAAAAATTCTCAACCATTTTGTCCAAGATTGTAGCTTTTCTTCCTCAAGTAAAAATTTTTCATTTTACTCCATCTACACGAGCAATTTCTCCTTTTAAAGAAAAATTGCTCGTCGTGCAGATGCCGCTTAAAAGGATTTTTCTACACGGACTACACGGTAGACTCGCGTACTTGTTTCATGTAATTCATGGCCGTGGTGAAAATACTGGAAAATAAAGCAACGGACTTTATATGGCTTATTGCCTTCATTGTCGGTATTCAGTCTCTATATACACAACGATACCGAACGGCTGTAATTTGCACTTGTATTTTCAAAGAACGTGCGTTATTTTGATAACCACACGCTAGTTCGGATGATACTGAAGTGATGATGTAATGAAAATATGTTCGACTGTATTATTACTTCGTTCTTCAATTTCTATAGAACATCAAGAAAGACGTTAAAAATTCATAGGAATAGGTTAAAAAGCAACAGAGATATGGCGTTTGAATATATAATTTCCCCATACAAAGCACTATATTTTCGGCTTGCTTCATAAAGTTGTGAACTAAGCCCGAAAATACGCTTAGTATTAAAATTATATTATTCAAAACGCCATATCTCTGTTGCTTCTTGAGGTGACTAACTTCTTTAGCAAGGAGTAATTACAAAATTTTCTTAGAAAGCTATTTAATACAAATTCAATGCTAATTCCAAAAATGACAATAAAAATGTGGTGTCCCGAACTCGTTTTCGATGAGAGCGCTCAACTTTCGCCAAGGCGTTTTCGAGTCCCGCTGGGCTCGGTGTCATGTGTGAGTAGGTTGTTTGGTTGTTTAGTGGTTCTCTCCTAGGCTTCGAGGGTTTTAACTCCCGACTGGTCAAGTTTTTCCTCCCTCCGCAAAAATCAACGTCAAAATTCCTGGAATGTAGTAGAGAAAGAGCCACTCTGTGGAATCCAAAACTAAAAAAGCCGGCTATGGAAGTAATTTTCTCAAGATCTAGACATCTACTTTAAAGACAGACCTTTAAACAGTAGTTTCAAATACTAAACTAAAAATATTTGAAAAAAGTTTCAAGAATAAGCTCGTTTATTCGTTCAATTCAATCGAAAATCGTTCTCAAATTAAATGACGACAACAAAAGCACTTAAAACTCTTTTTCTATACGTTCGTTCTATAAACTTGATGTCAATAATGTCATCACATGGAAGTCAATCTGCCCTAAGTGCTGTTCACCACGTGACATCTACTCCAACAAAATGTGTTGCTTTTGATTGCTTCTAATACATTCATCATGCTGAACAATCGAAAACTATGAACTAATGAACTGCTTCATGATAACTACTAAATACTAGATTTCTCTAGATGTAATATTACGAATGACCCTTAGGACATTTTTCAATAATTTCAGTCTCTAATCCATCTGCTTGCATCAATAATCTTTATACTATTCGTAAATCTAACTTATTAACTAATTCCTTATATTTCATAATTTACTGACTCTGAACTTCTTTTATGATAACAAAATATTGCATTTCTCCTTGATATTAACTGATTAGATTTCTCACGAGCATAATTATCTATCTATCTATATATATGTATATGTATGATAATCACATCTGATTATCTACAGCCCTTAGACTATCTGCAGTCTCAACAGCCCATATATGTTTTTTTATCGTTTTCTTGTTCATTTTATGAGAATAATAAGTTTCTTTGGTTAGATTTATATATTTTTGTTAGGGAGCACTTAATTTGGAGCCCAGCTCTGTTGTGCTGACCCCCTCCATCAGTAATTATTCAATGGATGAAGTAATGTAAATAAATAAATAAATAAATAAAACTTTGCAATACGATAAATAAAACTCAGATCTAAAATTCACTAACAAAATTTCGACTCCAACTGTGAGTCTTCGTCAGGTATAACATGTTATTTTCACATGTGAAAAAATCAAATTTTTGAAACAAAGAAACATAGATATTTCATTGATAATCACATAATAAAATACTATTATTTATTACTGCTCCCCGAAGGGGTTTTCAGCTATAATTTACACTGAATATTCACATCATTAAGATAAATAATCTCTAAAAACTAATTGCTGAACTCGGCTTAAAAGAATCAGTGAAAGAAAATACGTTATTGATAATATTCTAAATTCAGCTATTTTCTAAATTTCAAATTTTGTTTTACTTTTTGAAATTCACATTTTCTTGCCTTTTTTCATTCAATTTAATAACTTGAAATTTCCCAGGCAATTTTTCTCAAAGCTCGTCAAAAAGGTGCTATTTCCATCTTTCATAAATAATTTTAAATGTTGAAAGTTCATACCCTTTTTACAAATCTTCTTCCTTGAGCGATAGCATAACATGATCCTGCATTTTTGCAACAGGACTTTTAAAATGGTGCTATTTCCATGTTAACTTAATCTTTTAATTGTTGGGAATTTTTAAAGGCCTATTTTCATTTGATGAATTGAAATGGATATTGTTTTCATTGAGCTTGCGTGTTATTGTCCCTCAAATTCCTTGTGCCTCAAATTCCCAAAACGGCCTACTAAAAAATATTCGCGCCAAAATATGTCAAGCTTCATGTTTTTGTTTGCGTTCGTATCCAGAGGAAAAAAATGCGTGGAAGGAGCGCAATAGTTTTTCCCCGCAAAAGATCTATTTCCTTTGAATTACTATGGATATTTGGAGGCAAATATCGAGTGTATACGAGAATATCGCCAAAACAACCTGACGTATCAAGAAATTAGTGAGTTATTCCATGAAAATTTCCCTGAAGTACGAAGAGGGTTTTCTGTGAATAGAATAGTTGTCAAGTTGACTTTATTATTACTAGTCATCGCCAGAAATTCCGAACCAAAGTGGGCGGGCACTATATTATGCAAAATTAGAATCATGCAAAATAAATGCCAATCATTCTTATTGTCTTATCTCAATTGTAATCGGTTCATACATCACAACTTAGCATTGAACATAAAGGTTTGTTCGCTGCTTTAAATTATTTATCTACGGCAGATATTTTACTAGCAAAACATCCTAAAAGACCAAGAGGAAGCGGATCAGTTTGGGAAGTCGAAATATTCATTCAAAGACGTAAATTTTCGGCAGTGGTGAGAGAAAGATCGTCTACGACTGTAGAATCACGAAGTTAATCATAAAGTTAGCTTATTGAATAATTCTTTGTTTTCCTCATTTACTGATAAACGTTAATTTATCATACAAGCTTACCAAGATTATTCCACAAAAATGTCCCGAACACCGTATTAATATTATATAAGAATCTTTCCTATCTTTCCTTGATTTTTCAGTCATTTTCAGTAAAAAAAACAACGCCTGCTATGAATACGAAATCTTTTGTTTATGTCGCGCCGGAAGTGTTTGTTTTCAGAGATTCGAAGTCTAATGACTGCAAATATTGAGAGAAGAAAAACCGAAATGAGTTTGTGGCCAAACAATTTGAAACTTGGCAGAAATATTGACGAAAGTCCAATCCTTCAAACAAGATTTAAGATAGAGCTATGCGTATCCTTCACCATGATTTTGAGACCAAAATAGTTGAGTGACTTTGCACACTTCCGGTCTTCTTCACTAAAATGGGTACTCGAAATCCCTGTATTTTTGTTGTTGTCAAACCGAATTGTAATTTAAAGTTTTGGTTCTGATTTATTAATTTTATTAAAGCCTGAAGGTTAGTTGTTCAACTTCTAAGATGGCTGCTTCGAAAAAGCAGATAGCAAGTAGTTTTCCTCGATTTTCACATCAACTAAAGCACTTCAGTTCTATGGAGGATACTGCATTTGTGAAGACGTCATTTATGCCATAGTTTAAATCGTAAAAACCGAGCCTGTATCGAGAGGAATTTATCAAAATATTTTGATGAGCAATGGTCTGCTATTTCAACTCGTGAAATACATAGGCGGCAAGGTTTAATACGCACATGTAGGGATAGAAAATTTAGATAAAGTGCAGGTATATTCATCCCTTCCACTAACTGACGTCCTATACATGGCGTCCAAAACTGTTGGTTTACAAAATTCGCAAAACCGACCCGAAAATACAATGTTATGACCCATAAGTAGCTTCTAAACAAACTTTACGTTTATGAGAACTTATCCAGATACCCGGAAGCTTGTGTAAATACAGATATTTTTATTCATGAAGAGATTCAAAATTATTCGCCATACATTTTCTCTAAGAAGGGAGTAAAATTCAAGCCGAGAAAATTCTAAGTGCCACGCTCCAACTGCGCATGTCCATTCGAGTTTTCTGGCGATGTATTACTTGAGTTTTAGTATAGAAAGACGTGTAAGTCGATCAAGAGCGACAACTTCCTGTTTACATAACGGTTTATTCTTAATTTTTCAACTGCTATGTATAACTATTGAACAGCTTTAAATTTCCACTGGTAAATAATCATCATTCTACCTTTTGTTGAATAGATTTGATTGTCATATGAAATACAACATGGACTGAATACATATTGCGATGCATGGTTGTCAATTTCACGACCTGTGAATGTTCTAAAATAACTTACAAACATAATAAAAGGTAAAAAGGGTATGAATTTATTTACTTTTAATACACTATTAAAAGTCCGTGGGATTGGTATTATTCAACTTGCACATTCTTTACATTACAGTTGGCTGTTGCTAATGATTTGCAAAAGTCAACCGTAATGTAAAGAATGTGTAAGTTGAACAATACCAATGTTTTGAAATCCCACGGACTTTTAATAACGTCGTTGAATAGCTGACTTATAAACGAGGCTAAGCCTGTGCAAATGAGTCTGTGGTCTTCAAAAACAGCGGTTTACATCGAATGTGAAACTGGTGTATTGCCACTTTCTTTCACTGATTTAAAAGGTTACTTTTTACCTGTTGTTTTAGGAAATTCAAATAGAAAAATATGTAAGGAGAGATTTTTCCTAAGGGACGTGACATGCATAAGAAAATAAGAAACAGGAAAAAATAATTATATTTAATTAAGATGAACAGATAGTTAACTGCGATGCCATAAAGTCTAGAGGAAGACAGGAATTCAAGGCGAGTCTCCGGGGAAACAAACATCATGTGATCCTGAAGTATGATTGGTTTAATTAATATTGAATGTTAAGAATCGCGATGTGAAGGCAGTTGTGAGCAAACGTTTGATGAGTAGGACGACACGAAACATGAGAGAGTTTATTTGTATCGCATTTTTATCTCTTATCTACAAACCAGGACAAGCTCTTCGGGCAAAATTTGACAAAAAAGCCGAAGTTCGGTTTGGCAATTTCCTTAAAATCTCAGACGGGCATATTCTTGCGATCACCGGAAAGGTGATCAATAATATCACGGTCAAGAGCAAAAATAAGTGTTTGGTGGAGTGTTTGGTCGAGGAGCGATGTCTTTCGATTAACTTGTACTCGGGCCAACCCAATCAACTTCAGTGTGAGCTCCTTACCTGGGCAGGAACTGCCTTTCACAGCCACTTGAAACCAAAAGCCAACTCTCAGTCCCTGCAGTTAGAGGTTCGTATACATCATTAGTTTATATCATTTTACTCTGCCTTAAGAAACACCATAGTCAATGCCAGATAAATGAACGCAACGAATATATTCAAGAGAGCATAAATAAGAGAGGGAAACGTCTTAATTCCACGCGCGCCATGTGAATTCACGATTGGGCTATTTCTAGCATCCAAAGTCGTTTGGTTTTTAATTTGTTGATGGCGTAATCGTGTGCGCGCGCGCTCAAAAACAACATACTTTTCGTCGATGTTTCTCACTTTTTTCGACAAAATCTATTAGATAAAGCAAAAAGATCAGGATTGGCTATGTTCTATTCTCTGATAAAACACGACTGAAGCTGTTGAACTCTCAAAAAGACGCGAAATTTATGTTTTCCCCCGAAAATCTTTACATGTTTTCGCTACTTCCAGGTTTGGATGAAGCCCACAATTTTTTGACGAAATGGAGTAGGGTGAGGCGAAAATTGACTTTATGCGAATGCTAAAAATAGCCCAACCGGGAATTGACATGGCGCGCGTGGTATTAAGAAGTTTCCCTCTCTTATTCATGCTCTCTTGATTTATTTCATGAGCTTTTTTGGTATGTACACTTGCATGTTTTTATAGTTTGCCATTTTTTTGAGAAATCATTCATTCTAACTGAAAGACAAAAAGAGAACGAAGAAGCAGGACGTCGTACTTCCTGGTGAGAAATTATGGACACGCACGCGCAGTAGATGCCCTGAGTTTGCAAAACAAAATGGTCGATCAGCGTATAGGCTTTTTTCCCGAAAATCTTTGAAAAACAGAGGTGTGCAAATTAATTAGGAATTTTCTCGACAACGTATGAGTACCTCGTCTATGCAAATATACGTAATACTAGTCATACTCATCAATAATGGAATTGTCACCTATCGTTTGTCTTAAAAAATCTAAATATGCCAACGAAGTGATGAGATTTAAAATTTGGTATTTTTTAGAAAATTAGATAATTTTTAGATTTTGGATTCAGTGTGCAGCAGATAATTCGTCGCGCAACATGATTACTCACAACGAAACTATGTATACTTCCTTATATGGAGGGTAAACCAGTCAAAACTGTTTAGAACAAAAGAAATAACGCACTTCCGTAACAAACTCAAAATTTCTGAAACTCGTTTATGTTGGCCAACTTCGTTGGCAATAAAAGCCAAAAAGGATATTATCTCAAATGTGTCCAGGAATTTCCAAAATATTATATCTGATCTTGCTTGTAGACACCGAGAGCAAACTGTCAAACTAATAGATAGGATATATCCTTGTGTATTCTTTGCGGTATGAGCACAATTTCTCCGAAGTCGAATCAAGAAAGCATCATAGGGCGATGATCCACACCAGCATCATTGAAGAAGTAAATAATGCCATTTTTCAAGAGAATACAAACAGATTTGAAAGATGTAACGATATAACTTTTGAACGTTTCTTCTTCGTGTAGACTGCGTGTTCACCTAATCCTTGTCAGAATGGCGGAGACTGTTTAGCAGATGCTGGAGGGCATCAATACAATTGCAATTGCACCAGCAATTTTAAAGGGGACAATTGCGAGCTCGAGAAGTTAGGTAAGAATGGTAAATGTTAAAGCTAGTTAATGGTATGCTGGCTGGCTGGCTGGCTGGCTGGCTGGCTGGCTGGCTGGCTGGCTGGCTGGCTGGCTGGAATAATATCTAATACCGTCTTTCTCTTATCTTCAGTTGCAGATTATGTTATCACTGTGTACACGGGCAGCGTGATTGGTGCCGGTACTGATGCCAATGTATTCATCATACTTCATGGATCTCAATTCAAGAAACATACAGATTCTTTAGAAGTACAGCTCTTAGGAGTCTTTGAGCGAAGAAGGTAAGAGAAATGGCTTGCTGCACACGATATGATGTCATACCCGCCATGTTGATTTATTTCAAATTTATTATTGAATTGTAATAATTAATAAGGAAAAGCACAATAGAAATTAATCACCCAGGAGAAGAAGTTGGTAATAATCGGATGTAAAATCGTCCTTATTTGTGTTCAAGTTGGATGCATTTTTCGACCCAACTCATTCCATCTCATACTGACACATGGGCGTAGCGAGGACCTAGGTTCTGGGGGGGGGGGGGGGGGGGGGCACCTCCGCCAAAAATCGCCGAAGCAAAATAAAAAATAGATAAATCGTATCTTACAGTAACCGTAATTATAGATGTGCAGCTTTGATTGTATGATAATTCATATGAATACAATACGGCATTACGCTATGTTAAATGGCGTAGATAATAACTCTTTTCGTATGATAGGAAAACGATACTGAAAACCCCTAGCCGCACTAGAGAACCTTACCTAAGCCACGCTATTGGATGAAGGGCAGGTATAAACCATGGGAAGCCATTTCAGTGTTAAGACGTGTCTTACCGTGTATGTGCTGTAAGTCAGTACCGTGTTTTACCCACTTCGAAGAACTCTGCCTCTATTGCTCATTTAAATGTAACTTGCTGATTAAAATTTCAGTGTTGACACCACAATGATTAACGGCCAACTGCCAAATATGGAATCGCTTTCCAAAATAACGATGAGTCATGATGACACAGGAAGTTATGCAGGATGGTACTTGGACAAGGTAAGAGAGAATTCGTGGCTTTCTCGAAAGTAGACAACAAAACAGAGAAAAAGAGAGAAACAGAGCATTTCTTCTCTTCTTGTCGCCACGCCACTCCACGCCACGCCACGCCACGCCAATGTGTAATTGAAACCCTTTTCCATTTTTGTAGGTCATTGTTGACAACAAGACCCGACGAATGAAGTACACCTTCATATGTAATTGTAAGTTAGGGTGGTGGGGAAAACCACCGCTTTCAATCGACATAGAGCCAACTACAGATGGTAATGGAAGGCCGATCGTTACTAGGTACTGAACACCAAGGTTCAAAGGGCCATAATATTATTCGACTGAATCTTGAGTTGTTTAAATACATTCGGATATCTTATCACAAAGTAGAGGCCACAAAACTCCCTACACCCCAGTACATTAAGAAGTGTTGAATGGTCTTGGTAGAAGCCAGAACAATCCTACACCCCAGTACATTATGTAGTGTTAAATGGTCTTGGTAGAAGACAGAACAATGCCTACACCCCAGTACATTATGTAGTGTTAAATGGTCTTGGTAGAGGACAGAACAATCCCTACACCCCAGTACATTATGTAGTGTTGAATGGTCTTGGTAGAAGACAGAACAATCCCTACACCCCAATACATTAAGTAGTGTTTAATGGTCTTGGTAGAGGACAGAACAATCCCTACACCCCAGTACAGTACTTTCGGATGCCGCATCAAGAAATATCAAACGCTAGCAATATACACCTCCCACTCATATCACAGTATGAGAGAACCGGAATAACTGATGCCCAGTCTCTTCAGTAAGAGCTAGATAAGAAAGTGCATTCTTTACTTCTCGATTCTCATTGCGAACTTCTGCATGAAACGCATGTAAACAGTGAGAAATCATATAATCAAAAGCATGTCTAAGTTACTCATGGAAAAAAATAATAGATTTAGGGATAAGGTCAAAACAATTGTCATCTCACGAGACCCTATTTAGAGGGGAGGGGTGGGGTTACCCTGTAACCACCACCTCTGGAACTAAAATCCCTGATTTTGTTCTCTCCAAAACTAAGAGTCAAATTGAAAGTATTTTTGCATTTGTGCTCAACAACGAATTTTAGCAAGCCTGAGACTACGGACACCCAGTATTGAGCTTTTCAACAGTTCTCTGAAGGTGGTGGTGGGGGGGGGGGGCGTATTTACCGGTACCCACCACCTAAATCAATAAAATTGGGACCCTACTTTGGACCATTGTTTTGACCTTGCCTCTTAGGAAAAATCTTTTGAAAAAACATAGAATAGATCAGTATATCTGTGAACAATATCTAATTACTTCTGTATGAGTCTACATCGCTAGTCTGCCATAATGAATCCAACGATGCATTCTGGGATTGATACCTCAATTGACATGAAAACGCGTTCAAGATAACAAAGGTCAATCCCACCATGCATTTCAACCGATAGTCGTAATATGGACTCAGTATGAGACGCACGTAAACAATAAAAAATCATGTAATCAAAAGCATGTCTAAGAGACTTAATAAAAATATAAAAGCTTTAGTTGACATTTGTCGAGAAATACTGAATAGATTTTTGCAAAGAAAACAGAGGAGTCGTCAAAGCACAGGGAGCCCAATTAGATAAAAGAAAAATGAAAATAAAATCGTTTATACATGAAATCCTTAGCCTCACGTTCATGCAGTTCTAACTACATTTAACGTACTCACATACTTTTATGCACGGGCTTTTATACGTTAAACAGACGCATTTCGATAAGAAGTTGGCTGGTTTTACCAAATAAGGCGTGTAAAAGCTCGTTTGGCAGCAACAACCACGTTCTTCTTTTCTTCTTATTGACCATGATCATCATCACTATCATCATCATTACCATCATCATCATCACCATCATGACAATGATCATTATGATCTTCACCATCATCATCATGACAATCTTCATTTTCTTCTTCTTTTCCCCTGTTTAGTTCAAATTTTAACCTTTTTATTTGCGTTTGAGCTATTGAAATCGGCGTCTTTAAGAAGTGTCTTCACTAATATCATTCATAGTTTAAAAGTTGCATCACTCTTTACCAGGTTTTAATATTCACCCATTCTTCATTAAGTGGGTGAATTTCAGTGTGCAAAATGTTGAAAATGGTAGATAAGAATAGTACCTAACGCAATCTAAGCTTTAGCAGTTTCTTTTTTGGCTGCGTAAACTACGAATTTGTAGGGCGCTTTATTTAATTCGAAGGTCGAAGATCAAGGTCAAAAAGTCTGTTACGTGACCGGCGTGATTTGCATGTCACAAACCAAGCAAAAAGTTGCCAAAAACCTCGAATTCCCCCTTATCTTCAATAAAAACTATTAAAGTAGGTTTGTTTCAGACTTAATTCAAAGGTAAATTGGTCCTGAAGTCAAAATATCGAGTAATTCTCGATAGCCTAATATTGAGTGAAGACTGCTTTTGTATCGTTACAACTGCGATGTAAGGAAAACCACTACATCAAATAACTGACACCAAAAGCATTTATAACGTCATAAAGAAATGTCCAAAGAATGCTATAATTACATAAATATTTACCTTTAGAAGTGTTTTCGATACCAAGAGTACGCAATTTAATCCGCTCACACGATTTTTATCAGTCTTCGCTCCAGTTCTTCTCTACCGACCGACTGGAGTAAAGGTTTGTGATTGCGTGACACACAGGAAGCCCATTATAGTGGGGAAAAAATTCCGTACTTGCGTTCCTTCGTGCGGCACATTTCTATTTGAGAGTTCGTTGGTAGTTGCTGTGGGTCAAGCAAGTACAGTGTACACTCTAAATGTGTTATTATCACTAAATGAAAAAAGAGACATTCGTAGACTACTTCAATGATACGTTGAGATGACTTTGCAATGATAGAGACCTTTTGAAAAAATTGAAAAATTATTCACACGTCTCAAGATCTATCTTTGTAAGATCATTTCAAGTCTCTCTTCCATGAGAGGGCACGGTTACCTTTCAAGATAATTGCGCAAGGAACTTTAAAGAGAACTAATAGACAACATTGTTTTGGGGGGTGGGGGTTCGTTGGAAAGGGATTTAACTGTGTTTTACACAAGATATTCTCACAAACTCAAAAATTCTCAACCATTTTGTCCAAGATTGTAGCTTTTCTTCCTCAAGTAAAAATTTTTCATTTTACTCCATCTACACGAGCAATTTCTCCTTTTAAAGAAAAATTGCTCGTCGTGCAGATGCCGCTTAAAAGGATTTTTCTACACGGACTACACGGTAGACTCGCGTACTTGTTTCATGTAATTCATGGCCGTGGTGAAAATACTGGAAAATAAAGCAACGGACTTTATATGGCTTACTGCCTTCATTGTCGGTATTTAGTCTCTATATACACAACGATACCGAACGTCTGTAATTTGCACTTGTATTTTCAAAGAACGTGCGTTATTTTGATAACCACACGCTAGTTCGGATGATACTGAAGTGATGATGTAATGAAAATATGTTCGACTGTATTATTATTTCGTTCTTCAATTTCTATAGAACATCAAGAAAGACGTTAAAAATTCATAGGAATAGGTTAAAAAGCAACAGAGATATGGCGTTTGAATATATAATTTCCCCATACAAAGCACTATATTTTCGGCTTGCTTCATAAAGTTGTGAACTAAGCCCGAAAATACGCTTTGTATTTTAACTATATATTCAAAACGCCATATCTCTGTTGCTTCTTGAGGTGACTAACTTCTTTAGCAAGGAGTAATTACAAAATTTTCTTAGAAAGCTATTTAATACGAATTCAATGCTAATTCCAAAAATGACAATAAAAATGTGGTGTTCCGAACTCGTTTTCGACGAGAGCGCTCAACTTTCACCAAGGCGACCTGCGTTTTCGAGTCCCGCTGGGCTCGGTGTCGTGTGTGAGTAGGTTGTTTGGTGGTTTTCTCCTGTGCTTTCAACGTCAAAATTCCATTTACTTGAATGTAGTGGAGAAAGAGCCACTCTGTGGAATGGCTATGGAAGTAATTTTCTCAAGACATCTACTTTAAAGACAGACCATAGTTATATGGACAGACCTTTAAACAGTATTTCGTTTAATTCAATCGAAAATCCTTCTCAAATGACGACAACATAGGCACTTCATTAAAATGCCTTTCCTATTCGTTCTCCCAAAATTTGCAATACAATAAATAAAAATCAGATCTGAATTTCACTAACAAAATTTCGACTCGTCAGGTATCAGACTCGCAGTTAGGCGTTAGAGTCGAAAATGTGTAGTCAGTAGATTTTAGATCTGATTTAAACACATTTTATTTTCTATAATCACAGATCGCCCTTACACTAGTATTTACAATACAATACAAATACATTTATCACTGCTCCCCGAAGGGGTTTTCAGCTATAATTTACATTGAATATTCAAATCATTCAGATAAATAATTTAAAAACTCATTGCTTGACTTTCTTAAAAGATTGCTTTTTACATGTTGTTTTAGGAAATTCAAATAGAAAAATATTCGACGTTCCCGTGCAAAATTTGAGAGCTTTGCCCTGTTAAAGTTCAACGTGTATGGTCCCTCAATAAAATTTGTGAAGGCTTTAATTTGAATTATTATGCGCTTTGGAGCGGTTTTTATACTCGCGCACATCGATCGTGGGCTCAAATTGAATGTTCAAAAAAAGTTTTTTTTTAGCGTGTAAGCGTCTCTCATGACGTTTTATCGAAATTGAAGACCGAAAATTGTCAAAAGAAAAATATTTTTGGTGACGTCGCCCTTCGGAACTCTGTACGAGTCGTGATTCAAGGCGAGTCTCCGGGGAAACAAACATCATGTGATCCTGAAGTATTGATTGGTTTAATTAATATTGAATGTTAAGAATCGCGATGTGTCGGCAATTGTGAGCAAACGTTTGATGAGTAGGACGACACGAAACATGAGAGAGTTTATTTGTATCGTATTTTTATCTCTTATCTACAAACCAGGACAAGCTCTTCGGGCAAAATTTGACAAAAAAGCCGAAGTTCGGTTTGGAAATTTCCTTAAAATCTCAGACGGACATATTCTTGCGATGAACGGAAGTGTGATCAATAATATCACGGTCAAGAGCAAAAATAAGTGTTTGATGGAGTGTATGGGCGAGGAGCGATGTCTTTCGATTAACTTGTACTCGGGCCAACCCAATCAACTTCAGTGTGAGCTCCTTACCTGGGCAGGAACGGCCTTTCACATCCACTTGAAACCAAAAGCCAACTCTCAGTCCCTGCAGTTAGAGGTTCGTATACATCATTAGTTTATATCATTTTACTCTGCCTTAAGAAACACCATAGTCAATGCCAGATAAATGAACGCAACGAATATATTCAAGAGAGCATAAATAAGAGAGGGAAACGTCTTAATTCCACGCGCGCCATGTGAATTCACGATTGGGCTATTTCTAGCATCCAAAGTCGTTTGGTTCTTAATTTGTTGATGGCGTAATCGTGTGCGCGCGCGCTCAAAAACAACATACTTTTCGTCGATGTTTCTCACTTTTTTCGACAAAATCTATTAGATAAAGCAAAAAGATCAGGATTGGCTATGTTCTATTCTCTGATAAAACACGACTGAGGCTGTTGAACTCTCAAAAAGACGCGAAATTTATGCTTTTCCCCGAAAATCTTTACTTGTTTTCGCTACTTCCAGGTTTGGATGAAGCACACAATTTTTGACGCAATGGAGTTTCGTGAGGCGAAAATTGACTTTATGCGAATGCTAGAAATAGCCCAACCGGGAATTGACATGGCGCGCGTGGTATTAAGAGCCCGTCCATGAGAGGACCAGGCAGACGTGATACATGCCATCTCTCCGATTTCAATGAAACTTGGCACAAAGAAAGGCTTTACTCAAAAACTCAACATGCCAAAATATTTCGAAATTCGGAATTATCCGGGGGGAGTTAGACCACCCCCCTGCTTTTTTTCCAAAAATCTCAAAAAATTCACCCTGCAAAATGGAAAAAGTGAAGACCTCCCAAACTCTCACAATTCAACAGATTTTATTTTGGCTGGACATGAGTATACTTACATCTATTGTCAATCCATGACAGGAGTTTGCAGTGGTTTGATTGAAGCCTTGTTAATCAGCAGACGTTAATAATTAACCCTATAAAATAACATGCCAAAATAGGCCAATTTGATGACCAAATATCTCCAATGGCCAAGGTTATATTCAAATGACCACATCATCACCGTTTAACTCTATGGTTGGTCTAAGGAATTCAAGAATAAAATTATTGGGACCTCTTAATTTCTTTGCGCAGGCCATGCTTGAAACCTGTCATTAAGAGCAATAATATTTTCTCCAAATCGTCAAACTACGATAGCAAAATGAGAAGTTTGGTGCATTTCCAACCGTTTTTCCAGCTCTTTTGCATGTTAACTTAATCATTGGACTCCCTGAGAGGTTCAAAAATAGTGAAACTCCGATATAATTAGAGATAAGTCCAATGTTTTTCGAAAAACAGCGTCAACTTATCACTTTGTAAATGATGATTCTTCAGAAAAAGCCCGATATTTTCGATATCTAAGTAGATAAATGAAATCGTTGAATATATGCCATAACTTAGCATTATAATAGAGATTTGTATTATATTTATTCTAAATTTTGGTCGGCGGCTGAAGGGTTGACAAGTACAGGTGAGTGAAAATCTACGCTTACGTGACAATGTTGACATTATGCATTTTGATGGCATTTGGCTTCGCACAACAATATGTTTTGACAAAAAGAGAACGAAGAAGCAGGAGGTCGTACATCATGGCGAGAAATTATGGACACGCACGCACGCGCAGTAGATGCCCTGAGTTTGCAAAACAAAATGGTCGATCAGCGTATAGGCTTTGTATGAGATAAAAGTCAAAAAGGATATTTTCTCATATGTGTCCAGGAATTTCCAAAATGTTCTAAATTTTCTTACTTGTAGACACCGAGAGCAAACTGTCAAACTCATAGATAAGATATATCCTTGTGTATTCTTTGCGGTATGAGCACAATTTCTCCGAAGTTGATTCAAGAAGCCCCTATATGGGCGATGATCCACACCAGCATCATTGAAGAAGTAAATAATGCCATTTTTCAAGAGAATACAAACAAATTTGAAAGATGTAACGATATAACTTTTGAACGTTTCTTCTTCGTGTAGACTGCGTGTTCACCTAATCCTTGTCAGAATGGCGGAGACTGTTTAGCAGATGCTGGAGGGCATCAATACAGTTGCAGTTGCACCAGCAATTTTGAAGGGGACAATTGCGAGTTCAAGTCAGGTAAGAATGGTAAATGTTAAAGCTAGTTAATGGTATGATGGATGGATGGATGGATGGATGGATGGATGGATGGATGGATGGATGGATGGATGGATGGATGGATGGAATAATATCTCATACCGTCTTTCTCTTATCTTCAGTTGCAGATTATAATATCACTGTGTACACAGGCGACGAGGAATGGGCCGGTACTGATGCCAAAGTATTCATCAAACTCCATGGATCTCAATTCAAGAAAGAAATATCTTCTTCAAAAGTACAGCTCTTCGGGGACTTTGAACCAAGAAGGTAAGAGAAATGGCTTGTTGCACACGAGCATCGATTTGTTTGTTCACGATCACAATCCTGGTAAAATTAGAACAGATTTCTTCATGATTTGGAAATTATGATATGACAAATATATATTTTACCGTTATCGTACCTAAACTACGTTATTGGCCATGGATGAAGGGCAGGTATAAACAATGAAAAGCCATTTCAGTGTTAAGACGTGTCAAACCGTGTACGTGCTGTAATTCAGTACCTTATTTTACGAACCACTCATACGAAAATCGCCGGCTCTTCTGCTCAGTTAAATGTAACTTGTAATTGAAATTTCAGCATTGACACCACAATGATTAACGACCAACTGCCAAATATGGAATCGCTTTCCAAAATAACGATGAGTCATGATAACACAGGACCGTATCCAGGGTGGTACTTGGAAAAGGTAAGAGAAAAATAGATATATATTACACCGTGTTCACACCAAGATCGATTGCGAGCGAGTAAAATGAGCACACAATCTGCCTGTAGTTTATCAGTAACACTTTTACTGCTATTTTCATAAACATGCGAACTCTGTGGCTGCGAGCTGCACGCTGAAATTTGGTTTTTGGCTTCCGTCAATCAAAACTAATCAGTCGGTGCCTTTTATATTTTTGACTGGCGGCAGTGAAAAACCAAATTCCAACGGGAAACTTGCAACTACGTACAGAGTTCGCATGTTTACGAAAATAGCAGTAACGCCGTGTTTACACTTGGACGTTTACTAAAACCACTCGCATTTCACGTAAAGAAGTGCAAGATACGCATAAATAATCATCGTACTGTCAGTTACTGTTCTTAACCATGCCTGATAGATTTCTTTCTTTCTTTCTTTCTTGCTTGCTTGCTTGCTTTCTTTCTTTCTTTCTTTCTTTTTACCTAAGCCTATGTCAATAAATATGGGTTTTTAAAGTCCGAGTTTTCAAGTGCTGTTTGTATCGATGACAACACTTGCGGGACGCGTTTGCCGGTGCTTACATTTTGGCGGGAAATATTCTAGATCGAGTGAAGTAGATCGCGCGCGACCAATCCTGACTGCCACCGCACCGCACCGCACCGCACCGCACCGCACCGCACCGCACCGCACCGCACCGCACCGCACCGCACCGCACCGCACCGCACCGCACCGCACCGCACCGCACCGCATATGTAATTGAAACCCTTTTCCATTTTTGTAGGTCATTGTTGACAACAAGACCCTACGAATGAAGTACACCTTCGTTTTCTTGGCACGAGTGGAAAACACCAACAAAGAGCCAATAAAAGATAGTAATGGAAAGCCAATCGTTACTAGGTACTGAACACCAAGGTTCAGAACGCTATATTATTATAAACAAGGATCTTAAGAAAATTCCTACACCCCAGTACATTAAGTAGTGTTGAATGATCTTGGTAGAAGCCAGAACAATCCCTACACCCCAGTACATTATGTAGTGTTGAATGGTCTTGGTAGAAGCCAGAAAAATCCCTACACCCCAGTACATTATGTAGTGTCGAATGGTCTTGGTAGAAGACAGAACAATCCCTACACCCCAGTACATTATGTAGTGTTGAATGGTCTTGGTAGAAGCCAGAAAAATCCCTACACCCCAGTACATTATGTATTTTACCATAACTTGTAAATTTCTCGCGCGCTGATTGGCTGAGAGCCATGTTCAATAAGAGGACAGACACATAAGATGACGAATCGCTCGCGCACGTAGCTAGCGCGCGCTTGAAACGGTTTTTTCTTTCAAACTTTTTCTTCGTTTTTGGATCTTTTCTTTGCCTGTTATGGTAAAAAACAAATCGAAGTGACTTTTCCATGGTCTGTACTCCTATCGAACATAGAAATGACGCCAGAAATGATCCAAACTTTGCAGTGAAACCACTCGCTGCGCTCGTGGTTCCACTTGAGTTTGGATCATATCTGACGTCACTTCTATGTTCGATAGGAGAACAGACCATGGAAAAGTCACTTCGATTTGTTAAGTGTCGAATGGTCTTGGTAGAAGACAGAACAATCCCTACACCCCAGTACATTATGTAGTGTTGAATGGTCTTGGTAGAAGACAGAACAATCCCTACACCCCAGTTCATTATGTAGTGTTCAATGGTCTTGGTAGAAGCCAGAACAATCCCTACACCCCAGTACATTATGTAGTGTTGAATGCTCTTGGTAGAAGACAGAACAATCCCTACACCCCAGTACATTATGTAGTGTTAAATGGTCTTGGTAGAAGACAGAACAATCCCTTTCGCTGGATTACTCCGTGCAATATGCAACAGCATCCTTTAACTAGTACTGATCTTACTACAACTTCTTTTATTCTCTAAACATTTAACAGGTAATACAAAATATATATCTAATATTTATAAACATAACACACTATTTAATTGGAGTTGCTTTTCATGAGTTTTTTCGGTCCCAAAATATATTTTGCACTTTTAAGATAATAACAGCTGAACGCTAAACTGTAACAATGGAAACGTATACAATAAATATGTCGTTAGTGACCATTTCATACTAACCAATATATGTACTTAGAGCTCTTTGTTATACAGTAGCCATGGAAACGTTAAGATTCCGCGATCGCCATATAAGGTTATGCGCTAATTTTGGGAAAGTGCATTAAAACGTATCATAATAATCATAGTATATATACGCCATGATACATCCATGATATAACCATGACATAACTGATGACAACGTTAAGGTAATAGGTGAAACTGTATACCACAAATAAGATATAGGTCAAGCCAGGCGCACGGTTAAAATATATTATAATAGTACTAGCGTAGCCATGGAAACGGTAGTAAAAAGGATGTAACCATGGTAACGGTCATAGAAAGGATATTACCTCGTGATCGCAGGCAATATGGATGTTGCTATCATCATACCAGCGACACCGTGCACATTTCCGCATGGCAGTCAAATATACAATGCCCCAGTTTTGTCATGCATGCTTGATGGCATTCCTTAACGCCTGGCCTGCAGGTCATGTGACAACCCGGTCCATAACACATCTGTACGCACTTCTCTGCCGTACATTTCATGGTTCCGCATTCTCCTCCATTACATACTTGATAGCAGACTTTAGCGTTGCATGTCATCAACTGGCAAAACCCACCAGCGCAATTTTGATTGCATCGTTCAATGCTGGAGCAATTCAGATTGCAATTCCCGCCATCACAGGTTTGGTTGCACGAGTGCATGCGCTGAGTGTCCAGCTGGTTGCATGTGAGGAAGCACCCTTCGTAACTCCTGCAGGCTTGACGGCACACTCCTTGTTCGATTGAATCACAGACCTGCAACAACCCAGAACCAGGCGGTCTCGTGCGAATATACTCACAATAACCCGCATAACAACTTGGAATGCAGTTCTCAGCATTGCAAATCATCTTACATCCCCCTCCAGTGCAATATTGCTGACAGAACCTAGTATCGTGTGATAAACACTTCATAATACATCCACCACCACGGCAAATCTGGCTGCATTTTTCCGACACGCATTCCATTTCACATCCCCCCGCTACACACTCCTGTATGCAGACACCGGATTTGCAAGTTAGCTTCTTGCATCCTTCTCCGATACACACTTGACTACATTTATGGTAATCGTTGCAATCAAGATTACAATGCCCTCCGAAGCAAATTTGACTATGGTTATGTTGAGGATCGCTATTAAAAATGTTACAATAGCCTCGTATGCATTCCTGATAACATGTCCTGTTCATCAAACCGTAGTTGCACGTTTCTATAACAGCCACTTGGTGGACGGGTTCTCGAGGAACGTTGTATACACACCTTCCGTCACGGCAGGATCGAAGACACCGCTCCGCGTGACACAACATTATACAGTTACCATAGTTACATGTCTGCTTGCAATACTTCACCCCAGGAGGGCATCTCATTAAGCACTTCCCAGCCTTGCATTTCTGAACACAAAGTTCTGTCCCAGGATTGCAAGTCATTTGGCATCCTGCAACGTTGCATTCCTGGTTGCAATGTTTACTATTGCATTTAAGATTGCACTCACTTCTTAGGCAATGCTGCCGGCATTTTCTAGAATTACAGTCCATAGAATCACACGAGCTGGCATAACATCGTTGTCGGCATTGGTCTGGAGCAGTACAAGAGATATTACACTTTCCTGCGTGACATAGCTGATCACAGCTACGGTACCGCTGAGACACCTGACAAGTCATATTGCGCCTGCGCACAGACCAATACTGCTGGCAACTTGAATCGCTTTGCAGGGTACATTGAGATCCCTCGTCTTCAATCTCGGAACAAATCACTAGTACGAACACACAGCATAGTAATAACACCACGAGGGCATGACTCTGTAACATTCTGCTCCCTAAAGAATGCTATAGATTAAAGAAAAAAATCAAATTATAAATATGGTAAAACGAATTGAAAATATTTAATTAAAATGTCGAAATGTCAGGGTATGGAATCCGGTTGCTCCTACGACTAATTGGTGTTAAATGTTTCGCGGTTTCAAGACTTAAAATATCTGTTGACACATTTTTAACAGACGCTAAATTTTTCTCTCGACAAGAACGGTGAATTTACTCTTAAAATTTTACTAAATTATCTCTCTATCGGCGACTTCTATGGTGGATATTTAAAAGGACTCTTGAAAGAGATAGCGAGTCGATTTTCAAGTTCCCAAGAACACTAGTCTTTGTTTATTTTGACAAAACCGATAAACTCAAGACCCACCGGATATTTCATGTCGCTGATATCTATCACTAGATTCAAAGCCCGCACCCTGTTGAATTGAACCATTCGAATTTTTACACTTCATATCATAAGTATAACCTTCCAAGTCTTACTCTCCTTTCAACAAAAAGATCACTAGACCCTTGTAAAAAGCATTTAGCAGTTTTAGTATCCATTAGGTCGTTCTTCGGGATAGGCGGTACCGGAAAGGTTTTGAGTGGGTGGCAAGTTTTCGTTTGAAACGTCAAAACGCGGCAAAAAGATCAACGTTTGTGCTGAGTAAAATCAATTACGCTTCTGGTCCTGAGAAATGTGTGCTCATACAAGCAACAACGTTCATGGAATTCAGAAAACGTCTCAAAAAGTCAAGAAGAATGACCGCTTCATATTCACAATATAGAAACACTTAGTACTTTTAGTTTTGATTGACTTGAAAATCAGTGAAGCAAAACGTAGTTCAAGGGCTATCATTTTGACAATCAAAATGTGTCGTTCGTTGATGCCTCGAAGGATAAAGTTGTGTTTTTAGTATATTCTTAAGGAATTTCCCGTTATTCTAAAAATGCACCAATATATTTTTCATAACACGTAAATGTTGGTTAAATAGCGAAATTCAAATTAGCTGTAAGTCAGAGAAAAATTACAAGAAATTGGACTTACATCCGCAAATAACAAGACAGAAGTTTGACAGAAAGCAAGCTCGAGTTGTACCCCAAAACTTGTCGAATGTGTTGTTGGAAAACTAAACAAGAATCGCTCTATTTGAACATACAGATGGTTTCTTAATCAAGACAAGTTGGCTTCACTATCACATTGGGACTTTGAAACGAAATCACGAACTTATCGCTAATATTTCTTAAGCAGAGTTTATGGATTTCTTCACAGAAAGACAATTAGATATTTCATTCTTTAAATCAAACATAACCCATTGTAAGCAGAAAGCCGCTTTGTAATAATTATAATACTAACTTACCTTCATAACTCAAGAAGCTACATTGATCATCTTCAAGGTACTGAGAACACTAAAGGCCACTAAAAACTTCTTTGCATTGTTGACAGTTTCGTGCGACTAAATATTTCGATTTATCGAATGGAGGTTTCAAATTACACGATACCACAGGGGTAGAGTGGTGATGCTTTTGCCCCGGGCTGTATACGTTGCTTGCCCCGCTACTTCTTTTTTTTCTCGGGTTTATCCTTTGTAGACTAGACATTTTCGAAGCCCAAGTTGTGTTGCGAGTTAATCTTGGTCACGTAAGGATAAATTATGAATTTTACTTGGAGTGTTTTAATGTTTTCATTGTGATTTTAAGTCCGTTGGCGGCGATGCTTGAGGTTCGTTATAAACCCGCTTATACACTAATTCCAAATCTGGGGGTCAAAACATAAACTTCCTTGAAATCTTTTTTTGATGTTTTAACATCAAAAAAATATTAAAATATTTTTCATTGTTTTGTCTCCCAGGCTGGGATTTAACGACAAGGGGTCTATTCATAGCCGGATATATCTTCCTATGCGTAAACAGAAAATAAAATAATCATTCTTAAGGGAATAACTCACTTGTACCCAAATTTTAAGGGTCTTTTGTGTCCTTTCATTCAATTTTCTCTTTCTCTTTCTCTTCCTCTTTTTCTTTCTTTCCTTTCTTCCTTTTTTCCAATATTTTTGTAATATTTTCCTTCGTTCTTTTTCTCAGCTTCCTCCATAATCTTTTAACTTCCAGAGGGCCGCTACACAATTGGCTCTTACACTTTCACTCTTCCAAATCGGTGTTTTTATCCGCGTTCTTCCTCTATCTTCCTTTAAGAGTGAATTCGATTTGTTCTTACAGTTTCCGTTCCTTCCCAAAATTCTTCAGACTTTATCATTTTCCATCAGTCTTCTTCTATCTTCTTTCCTACCCGGGCGGCCCCTGTGCTTTCCTAATAACAAAGTAATAATCTAAAGAATGTTATCGTTCTTATTCTGGAACTCTACCAATTAACCGCCATCAAAAACTTTTAGAGCAAACAGTTTTATCAGTTGCTTCTTTTAACAGCATCAATCGGCGAAGATAACGACCAAATAGATAAAATGTATGCGAATCTCCCAAGGTCAGAAAGGCACACTAGTAAAGCTAGCTAGGGATAGTACTAGTTAAGTAGCTATCAATCAAAGCAGCTTATGTTGTTTGTCAACTTTAGTGTATCAGTGAATTCCAGTAGTGGTGTTATCAGTAAAGGTATTCTGATCGCTTAACCATTTGCTTGTTGTGTGAGTATATCGAAAGATATACCACGAAATTTCACGAACGAAAATGCACGTACCATGTGTTGAGTGGAATTTTCTAACACATCGACAAGCTAAAATGTGTTTTCAAGTAAGTTAATGTGACCTACATGTTTATCTAATTTAAAGGGAAAACAATTGACTTGAAATGTTATTAAATATGCATATGCACTGTGGAGTGATTGGATTACATGTCCAAGTCTCAAACAGGGTTCGCGCTACTACGTATGACAATTCAGATCCCCGAGAGCAACCACTGTAAAGAAGTTTGACCGAATTCTAATGGACGAGTTCTAGAATCGACCAATCGTTTTTATCCTGTCCACCCAACAACACGCCAAGAGAATGCTAAACTCTCGATATTCCTGACAATTGACCGTATTTACGAAAATATGAGTTTACGCCGTCCAGGGACCAAAACACGTAAACTGTTTTCAAAATGTCCATTGTGGAGGGCGGTTTTTATGTGTTTACGGTTTACCTCGCCTGGTTCACACGGGTTCGTAATCGTAGTCATAATCATTGTCTTGCATAATCATAACGAGACGTGCGAACTACAAAATCATAATCATAGTCATAATCATAACAGCCGTCATAAAGAGTGGAACCTTCTCCATTTCATGTGATCATGAATGACTATGATTGCACGGTTTACACTTATAAACTAGCATCATAATCATAGTCATAATCGCAAAAAAAATTAAAATGTTTTAAACGAAGTGAATTATTAAAATAAGATATTGAGAGGGTTTCAGTCAAACAATAAAAGTGTAGTGATTCTACAAAATAAAATAATGGTTCCTCTGGGGCTCGAACCCAGGACCTTCTGCGTGTAAAGCAGACGTGATAACCACTACACTAAGGAACCACTCACATATTTTTATTTACTTTTATTTACTATTTTATTAAGTTCATTTATTATTTTTATCATTTCATTATACTTTCGAATATTTTTCATGCTATCGATTAAAAGAAGTCTTATCATATTTCATTAAAAATTGCTCGCACAGAAAAGGCTAAATTTTTCCAAGGGAAAAGATTCTCAAATGATTATTTTTAAGACAGGATTCCAGGACTACGATTTTTGATTACAAATGCGCTTGCGCAGTAAGAGCTTATATGTTTACTACGAAAAAGCGCATGCGCTTGGTATTAATTTGTTCACGTCATAACACAATCTCGTTCCCAGAGGCTTTATTTCTTTCTGAGCATGCTCGACGAAATAATCGAGCATGCGCAGTAAGAAATAAGGGCTCTGTGAACGAGATTAATCATAACATGGGTAGCCCAATTTTTCATTTCCCTATCTTCGGCAGTCTTCTATTCCAAGAGTACACGTGATTTCTACTGATTTCTACCGGACCTCCATAATGTCTTGATATTTGCCATATCTATGTGTGTAGACCATTTTCGAGATGCGCGATCGCAGACATGAAAAAGAGGCATTTTCGGGTAAGATCGCGCGCTCTATTGATTCTGCCCGAAAATGCCTCGAGATCATGTCTGCGCCTGCGATATTTTTGAAAGCGCTTGCGTATCTCGAAAATGGTCTATTACAACACTTTCCGGTGCTTGTTACTACATTTTTCGACTCTACATAAAATGTATGGAGAAAACAAGAATGGAATCCGAATGTCATGGATCGCCCAAAATTTAGAGATAAGGTCAAAATAACGGTTCACGGTTCACGTTTCCGACTACCCTTAGTTACCGTTGCTATTCAGGCCGTACCTAAATTAAGGACATCGGGTCCCTTGTCCACTATGTTTACGTCTTTAATGCTGTCTCTGAAATCCAGTTTTTCTTCACGTCTTATCACAATATACTGATCTGTATATGCTTTATATTATAAGGAATGTTGTCTGACACAGGTAGCCCATGATACTGATCATGAAGGTGTTTATCTTTGACTCTCACCACAGGTAGCCCATATAGCATTTTATGTCTTACACACAGAACATTTATGTCACGACATAACATTTAAAAATCTCTTCTGATAATAGTTAAGATAATGCACAGTAGTTGAGTATAAATTACTGATGTCACGATGTCACGCATCAAAGCATCGTGACAGAACACTTCTTTGCGTGACAATCAAAAGTGCATTCTCCCTTATTAGGGTCACACGCTTGTATGCAATTCTCGACGCGTGATGTGCACCGCATTCGGCATCCCCCACCGGGGCACAGTTGTGTGCAGTTCTTAGCCTGGCATTCCATTTCACAATCTGCACCCCTGCAATCCTGCACGCATGTGTTGGACTTGCATGTCATAGATTTACATTGACCATCCTCGCAAACTTGGTTGCATTTGTTTAACGTGTAACACTTGATGCTGCGGCAATTTCCTTCGTAGCAGAGCTGATCACACGAGTGGAATAACGCGTAGTACCTCCTACAAATACAGCTTCTCTTTGTGTGACAGTTTTGCTGGCATTCACCGGTTGATACCAAACACCGGACCCTCGTCGGTAACGCTTTTATCCGGGGCTTCACATTAGACATCAAGCACCCACCCGCTTTGCATTCTGGATAACAAAGCTTCGCTTGGCAAAATAATTTGCAGTCGCCACCAGCACAAAATTGATGGCATTTGTCGACATTTGGGAGACAGCGCATCGTAGTCAGCCCGCCTCTTGCGATCTGGTAACATGTTTTCGATGCGCATTCCATCACACAGGATCCTGCCACGCATTCCTGGACGCAGTATTCCGAACTACATGAGTAACGCATGCAGTTTCCTCCTGTACAAATCTGGTTGCAAACTAATGGAGCTTTGCAAACAAACGAGCAGTTGCCACCATGGCAAATCTGCAGAGATCGCTCAGTACGGCCGTATAAACTAGCTATCCTGCATCGACCCTCGGTGCAGTTTTGATAGCAGGTTTCTTCGTTTTCTGGTTTACTGCAGTCCCTTAGGGGTCTCAAATTGTTATTCAAGAATCTTTCTTTCCTTTCGATGTACGAGCAGTCTCCATCTTTACAAGAAGAGATGCAGTTTTTAGCATTGCAGATCATTGCGCACTTTCCTCCGAGACATGTTTGATTGCAATTCTGTACTCCAGCGTGACACTTCATTTTACATTTCCCCGAATTGCATATCTGCGTGCAATTCTTGACGCCTGCAGGGCATTGGATTTCGCATCCAGCAGCTTCACAACTTTGAAAGCATACATCACCCCGACATTCCATCTTACATCCCGCACGCACGCATTCCTGTTTACAGATGCGTGACGTACAAACAGCTGTCACGCAACGACCTGCAACGCAGGTTTGATTACAGATATCAGCGTTACATTCTAGGTTGCATTTTGCGCTGTTACATATTTGTCCACAAGCATTGTACTTGGTTGTATCACACGTAACCCGGTAAGAACCGAGTGTACGATATTGCCGACACTCCGATCCTGTTATCATGTTACAGTGAGTTGGCTCTCGTACGGTCTGGGACACAACTAAAGATGCCACTGACATTAGCAAAATATAATGAAAGAAATCTGCCATGGCGGATATCTGAAATAAAAATAGGAATATCTACATAAGTTTGGGTTTTGATGGAGCGCGGATTAAGATACTGCAATACAATACAGCCATAAAAACAGATGATTTTTTCGTTATATTTTTAATGCAAGCGCACAAGTAATCCCGCCCTCTGGGACGCACGAAAGTTGATTGAACCAAACTGCGCACCTCTTTAAACCATCCTTTTGAGAGAGAAAATGCGTAATGCAGATCACATCGAACCAAAGCCTATAATAACCTATTTAGTTCCCACATCTAGTGTTATCTGCGTGCCGATGGGAGGGAAAACTGCTAAAAAAAAAAAGGTCGTATAGACCCCTTACAGCACGTCGGAATACAGCTCAATTTGGAGGGCAAAACAATAGCTTCCAATTCTCAGCAGATTAAGATTCTTTTGTCTTGCCCTCCAAATTGAGCTGCTATGACGTCAACCGCAAGGGGTCTATTGCTGAAACTCGTCTAGTAACCTCTTAGTAGACTGGATGTAATACAAATCTCGTCTGTTTTGAGCAAGATTTTTTTTTGCTGCGCTTACGACACTACAACCTTTGTAGGTAATTCATAAGCTTGATAGAAAATGAACATTTCTTCATTTCCGCCAGATGTAATCGTTTAAAGACAAACTTATTAAAACCGGACGTTTTTTAATAGTAATATATCAGGAGTCTGTCGCTGGGTTGGTGCAAATATCGTAGCATTTTATCATAATTATGATCTTGTATCTAATGCGCAAGGCTACCTTAATTAAACTCTACAAGTCAAGGAGCAGAACTAACTCCAGGTTTCCTAGGTCTCGTATCTGTTGCGAATGGCAGACATAAAGGTTTTATTATTCAATACACCTTGGAATGATATTCATCTAGCAATCTAATGACCCATATTTAGCACCTATTTTTGAAGACAAAAACTATCGTTTCAACCTCTCTCGTTGTCAGCTGTACTTTTCAGGGGTATTAACAGCTTTTAGCTACTTTCATGAAGCTTTTTGAAGCATTTTTATCAATTGAACTCATTGCATTTAGATTTGGCACTTTTCCATCGTTTTCTATTTTTGTGCGACATTTTCATTAACCTTATTTTCTCTCAGTGTGAAAATAGCTAGTAGCAGTTTCTAGAAAATTCTTTTAAACTATGGATGTCGGAGCGGACGGCCGGTAACCTCTTTGCCGTCGTTTAGTATAGCTATCACAACTTTAGCGATGCCAAATAACGTTTTTTAATAGAAAAGCTCTGGGCTGACTCGCCTTCAGGTCTGCCATTTCATGGCTTTGAGAGATAAGGTTCCCCCTCAGCAACTCTCATACTGAGCTCAATTCAACACTAGGTTTCTTCACATTGCAGTTCCTCAACCATCTAGAACAATCACATATGGTGATCGAAGCTTTATCCATTCGGCTCCTAAATTATGGAACTTACTTCCAAAGGAAATCAGAATGTCAGAGACATTGCATATGGCTTTTAAATCCAAATTTAAGACTTTTCTTTTTAAGAACTATTTTTCCTGAACACTTATCTTGGTGTTTTTATATTCAATATTTGTTGTTTTCCTTTTTCAATTTTTGCAAACGCATAGAGATTTAGATATGCGTTAAAAATTCTCAGACAAGTTGGCAAGCTAAACAAAGAAAAGGAAGTTGGAAGTGAAACACCTAAAGCAATCTAGTTTTGCGCATTCAATTCTGTGCTGTTGTTGGAACATACAAGAGAGATGAAAATTGGTGCGCGCACTTCCCTGCTAGCATAGTCTATTTCCCCTAGGAGACCCTATGAATCCGCGCATATTCAGATTAACTTTAGAAAAAACTCTGTGCGCAAATATTTTAAATCGATAATTATAAGCATTCATATGTGAACGACTTACTTGAGTGAATTGCTAGAAGCATTTTTAAAAAGCGATTACAGCTCTTAATGTGCGCGTACATTCTGCCGGATTGACTTCTAGAAAACTCTGTGTGCAGATATTTTAAATCGATAATTATAAGTATTTATGCGAACAACTTACTTGAGTGAATTGCTAGAAGCATTTTTAAAAAGCAATTACAGCTCTTAATGTGCGCGCACATTCTGATTGACTTCTAGAAAACTCTGTGTGCATGCAGATATTTTAAATCGATAATTATAAGTATTTATGCGAACAACTTACTTGGGTGAATTGCTACTAGGAGCATTCAAAAGCGATTATAACACTCCAGTACTTCCTATATGGACCATATATGCTGATGACTTGCGCTATACTCAAGCTTGGTACAGCTTGCGCCCACGAGCTTATCTGTCTTCACAGACTGGATCCAAAAGTTTATAAACAATATGCGTGGATTGATAAGAGAAGTTGAAGGGCGTTCGTATTGCCATAATCACCGCTAATATACAAGGGGCACACAAGTTATTTAGTTGTGATTAGACGTATAATTATTACATAATTGACCGAATGCTGATATGGTTGCTACTTTATTATCATAATTTTTTCATATTTTGGTTGACCACTACATTAAAATTATAGGCTTTTGTACGTTTTGTAAGGTGAAATATTTCGATGAGAAGCGGCAGGTTTTACCAAATATGGCATGTAAAAGCTTGTTTGTCATGGCAACAGGTACCCTTAAAAACTTTCCTATGGTTTGCAGGATCAACACTGAAATTAAGCTTAAGAGTGAATTTAAAAACCATGATTGATAAACAAACTCGAATTTTCTGATTGGATTTTGACATTTGTCAAATTGTCTCTTTAATAGAGAAAATTTCTCGTATGACTTTGAGGATCGATTGAGGACGTACAGTAAGAACGGTCTTTCCGTGCCGCGACCCTGACGTTGCGGTGCCAGAGCATTTTCATTGGATAAGCAGTGATTTTATGCGCTGTGATTGGTTCAAAGAACGTCGTCAATTCATTACCATGACAATGAGTTGTGCCGTTTCATACTGTTTAAACGACATCTACACTAACTAATCTATGTGGGTCCCTGCAGCAGGCTTTGCATGGTCTAGGGTCAGGTTTGAATACCACGGTAAAACTCTTGTATGTATCTTTGTTGCTATTTGGTGTCAGGGTTAAAGTCGTGAGTGAGTAATCTTTGACCTCGGTATCTCTAATCTTCCAGCCAAACAAGCCATTTAAGTTTAAATATAGACTGGCTAAGGACTTTGCTGACAGATCTAAATACTTATCGTGATTCTTCTATCACTTATGATACGTCTTTTCCTTCTCATTGCAACAAAATAGCGCCTTAAAAATCTACTCAAACGCGAGTAATAAACAGAGCCACAGTTGTGCTTGTGATGCGAGTTGTAGATCATTGAATAATCGCTCTTTCGTTGTAAATGTGCATCCTGACCCTGGATTATAACTCAGTCTTAGCTGACGAACGTACGATTCAGACGAAGATGAACTTAGACGACCTCTGTTACTACACGCGACGGGTAATTCTTTCGGCACTTTTAGGGTGGAAAATGAACCATTGCAGAGCATGAAGATGGGATTTTTGTCATCGTCATCAGCACTGGCATCATCATCACCTTCATCATCATCATCATCATCATCATCATGCTCATCATCATCATCATCAGTCATCATCATCATCATCATCATCATCAGTCATCATCATCATCATCATGATGCTCATCATCATCATCAGTCATCATCATCATCATCAGTCATCATCATCATCATCATCATCATCATGCTCATCATCATCATCATGCCCATCATCATCATCATGCTCATCATCATCATCATCACCATAAACATCACATCATCCTCGTCATCATCATCAGTTACCTATACATCTGGGTGATCACGACATCATATCATAAATGCTCATCATCATGCATCATCACCACCACAACAATCACCATCATTATCATCATGCATCATCACCACCACAACAATCACCATCATTATCATTATCATCAACAGCATATAAAAGACGAAGTACTTTTTGCGGAAAAATCAAATTGCGAAATTTCATGCCGTTTTTGGTAAAGAAAAGTAGTATTCTCAAGGCAATGACACGCATAAAGTTAGAGGAGTATTACTGAGAAAAGGGACATTGTTGCGAATATAGCTGAAATCCGTAAACTGAACTATGGACCTTGTAAGCTCTTGTAAAAGAGTGTTTACTCGGGTTAAACCATTTTGTTTTGGTCATAGTAAGCCATAGCCAGCATGAAGCCTATTGTCATGTTGATAGGCCAAGAACAGCAGTCTGGCAATGTGCAATTCAATATTATCGAACATTGAATAATCAGAAGACAATCCTTTCTGGGATGATTTGGCTATACGTCTTGCTTAGGTATGAACTGATGAAAGCGCACTATGCATGTTTCCTTGGAAGATTCTATTTTTTCATCGATCGATACCCTAAAACAGCCTCTGGTCTGATCTAAGTCATGACATGGCTGTAACACACAGATTGAACCCTGAAACAGTCTGTGAGCTGATCAAAGTCAGGGCACCGCTAACTTACAGTTCGAATTGTAAGTTAGCTTGCTAGATTTGTTTTGATGGAGGAAAACCCGATAACCTGGAGAAAAATACTCGAATCAAGGGAGAGATCCAACATTTGTACTGAAATCAGTATGCAATATTATTCACAGCTCATTTACAAGTTCTACGTATTGCAATAAACTCATAATCCTATTATAAAAACACTTTAAAAGGCAATTGCTATTGTAACAGGAAACATTACAAATTAAATCACGCAAAAAACCGCAACTCTCTACCGCATAAGCGTTTTATAATTTCAGTCGAGAAAGCCGGATTAATCATAAGACAAAAACTATTGATAACTTTAAAGTGCTTGGGGCCAGGATGGTCGATCTGGGGTGTATTTTTCATGATTGCATGCTCTGTGTTTCAGTCAAATGTGTCGAACTGATGAAATTTTTACACAAATACGCCTCATTTTGCGTCAAAGCTAAGTGAGTCGAGTGGAATAAAGCGAGCGTTGAGTGATATCATACACTAAAAATCTGCAGGTTATACCTTTGGATGCTCCTAGAGCTACGACACTACTTCAAAAGTACGGGATAGGTTCATCGAGCGTAAATTTTGGAGGATAAAGTGTATTTTGGTAACATAATGAAATAATTTTCCACTACGACGCGACTGACCAAATTAGCACGAGTCCGTTTTGGTGACGATTGTTTCTTCGTCTATCTTATGAATGACCCCATATCTACGATTCCAGTCTGTGATTATAATGTTAAAATCAGATCGTATTTCAACACAACCATGTCAAACTACAATCTAAATTCACTATTTAACAGAAAAAAAATACAGCAAATACCAGCCAAAATAGTTTCTACTGACTACAAAAATATAGGAATTACATCAAACAATAAAGATTTTGAGGCATGAGTTGAAGGAGCTGGTTAGGAATGTCTACGCGCGCTCGTCGAAAAAGAAAATGGCGCGCACTAGTTTGTTCTTCACATTTCACTATCGAAAGTCACTAAATTGAGTGATTGATTGGGCTAAATTATTACCAGTAATACTGATTATTTAGAACTTGTACAAACGCGCACTGTTTCTAGCGCATTCTATACTCTGTGTAAGTCCCAAACACTGGCTAGTTTATACTCTTTGGAACTCTAGAACATCGTATCGTTATATTCATAGTACTTACATCTTGTCTTAGGTTTTATTTCGTAGGGGAAAAGTGCGCTGTTATTTTCTCTTGGCGAAAATAAAGCGAAATTGTTTGGTCAACAATCTGCTACAACCCACGCAGAAGAAACCCAACTAGTGAGCTTGACAGCTCCATGGACAGACAGTGTGTTTTTTTTTTAACTAGGCAAGGAAGGTCACACGGCCAGTGAAACGGAACACGGTATTTATTTGTATGTTTGACCGTAAGTGAGAGGGTGCTTCAAAGACCTACTTTCACCACCTAGACTCCCCGCAAGAGCGGGGAGACAATTATGTGACTTATACAAGAGCCAATACTTATCCGCTTTTGGCGCGACGTTTTTTCCACACCACACGTCCTTCTCTTGAGTAATATTTCATTCTTTTCGATGGCCCCATATAAAATCAAAGCAATTTTTCCACTTCCTTGCGCTGATAGTCTTCTTAAAAATCTGAAGAAAAATTAAATCTCTTGAGTATAATTTCTTTCTTTCTGTTTGATTCGTCTAATATATTTCCTTGTAGCGCTGCAGCACGTCGGAATGCAGCTCAATTTGGAGAACAAAACAATGGGTTTCCAATTCTCAGGAGAATGAAATTCTTTTGTTTTGTCTTCCAAAATTGAGCTGCTTTGGATACGTTATGGGAAAGAGGTCTGTTTTGGTAGATACTTGTTTCCACTGGAATCTAACCCTGAACCTTACCAACCCTAGAATCAATTCCAGTTCATTCTCCATGAAGTGCAGCTTTTAGGCTAAAGGGCTGGGGGAGGTTTTGGGAGAGGGGGCTGGGGAGGGGAGGGGAGAGTCCCAATATGGGCCGCTACTCAGGCTAGTGCAGCTTGGGCTATGGAAACAAGTGTTCACAGTCTATTTTAGCCTGCGTTGCCTGGCAGTCTGCTGCTGTTTAAGAGAAGGACGCGACATGCCTTTCTTCTTTTCTTTCCCTACCTTCCCCTCCACCTCCAACAACGAAAACTATTAAATAGCTGCTTTAACGTCACCTGATAAGTAAAACGTTTGATATCTCTGCAACAAAAAAAGATATCCCCCAAAAAAAATGTAAACACCATTCTGACTTTTTTTACACAGCACTTTCACTGGTTAGCGCTAAAAGTTGAATTTTTTCGTTTCATATAATTTTGATAAAGTTTATCCATCGGTTGTTATATTTTGACTTATTATGTGATTTACTGTGACATTTTAGGCCGTTAGTTAACGGCCGATTTTGACCTTACCTTACTGATTATATACTGGGACATTTTAGGCCGTTAGTTAACGGCCGATTTTGGCCTTCCCATACTGATTATATACTGGAACATTTTAGGCCGTTAGTTAACGGCCGATTTTGGCCTTCCCTTACTGATTATATACTGTGACATTTTAGGCCGTTGTTTTCGCTAACAGACCTGACTTACATGCACGTACGTGGAGATGCCCGAGATGGTCCGAGATACCTGGATTACGTCACACTAGAACCCAGTTTCCTAGGTTTTGAAACTCGGCTGTGGGACCAAAAATATCAAACTTTAAATTGAAATTGAAAATCAGGAATTTATCAAAATCATTTTTTTTTCTTTGCAGAATTGCTTCTCAACATTAAAGGTTTAACATAAAATTGGAAACCATGCACTTTTATAGCCAGTGACCAGCGATTAATAATCACAATGCCATGCGCGCACTTGCACGGAACGCCTGCTATTTATTGCCCCATATGACACAGTGGCACATTTTCGGGGCACGACTAGTTTCTTAAGTTTCCAAAATTGACCCCTTACTTAAAGAAAATGGAAAATAGTGATAAAAAGCTTGAGCAGGAAAAGGCCAAACCAGTCTTAGAGATAGGGCTAAGTATGTCAGATGTACCTGTTGTTGATAAACGTCCAATGGATCCTGAGTCAGAGGAGCGCCGATTGAACACACTGGAAGGTGCCTTTGAAACGATTCTTGAAAGTGTTGAAGGCAAGCAATACAAACGACAAGGGCTTTTGAAAACGCCAAGTCGAGCAGCAAAAGCCATGTTATATTTTACGAATGGATACAGCCAGAATCTAACAGGTTCGCTATTATTATTTTTAATTTTAGTAAGCCTTAATTTTTTTCGTACCATGGCCACTATACATGTATCACGAGATCACGAGAAAAGAGAAGTATGGCCTTTTGGCGAATGCTGACCCGTTGAGTGCTTTCGTGAATCATTTTCTGCGTGTTAAGGAGCACGGAAAAGCTGGAAAAAAAATTCCATGCCCCACCAGTTTTCCCCAGAAAAGTATTAAATGCGACTATGAAATTTAATTTTCATTTTTTGTGATTGTGTGTTGCAAAGTGACTTTGTGCCCCCGACCCCTTAAGTTTTTCAAGGCTTGCTATAACCCTTGAACTTCAATGTTATTGATTTCCAGATGTTCTCAATGATGCTATATTTGATGAAGATCATGACGAATTAGTTGTTGTTAAAGACATTAATTTCTTTTCTCTATGTGAACATCATCTTGTCCCTTTTATGGGAAAGGTTAGTTGAAGATTTAAACAATATAATAGACCAGATCTTTAATTACTACATATCACTATTCCCTCCCCGGCCCCCAGGGTAATTAAAGATCCTTGCATATTAACCTTGACGTTGCAGCTGTACAATAGATGTAAGACAATGTTTCCCTAGTCATCTTCCAATTCTACTTTTTGATGATGCAATTTCCTTCCCAACTATTAATTGCCCTGAATACCTTTCATTTATACCTCTATAGCAATCAGGGAGGTGAAGACGTTTTCTGTGATCCATGATTCAGCCTTTAATTTTTTGGACTGTGATTCCTGAAATTCAAGAAAATAATTATAGTCTGTGATTCGTGAATTTCAATGCCCCCCATGATGCTTGATCTGCTTATTTTGAAGACAATGATTCATGATTTTGCTTTGGTTATATACCCTGAATCTTTGTATCAAGGTTATTCATTTATCATATACTGTACTTTCTTGATTAATGAATTTCCGAAAAAATGTTCACATATTGTGATTGATACCCCCTCTTCACCACCCTGAGCAATGTTCACACTGACATCACCTATTGATGTTGATGTGCAACAACGAAGGGATCTATTGACTGTGGGAACAAAAACATCTTTTATTTTATGGTTGGGAAATTTGAATGAGAAAATATTCCTGATGTCAATGCCTAGCTGTATAAACACTGAACATCTTTATACTATAGTTTTGCTATTATTAATTATGGTTTTAATGTTTCTAGGTACACATAGGATATATACCAAACAAAAAAGTTGTTGGCCTTAGTAAATTAGCAAGGTAATTCAAATTGAAAGCTTCTAATCAATATATTAAATAAAGTCTTCAGAAACCCACTTACTGTGCGGATACTCCAACCATGACCACTTTGATAAACTAGTGTCATTAACCAATCACATTGCGATATTTAGTTCGATATTTTTAACCAGCCAATCAGATAGCACTTTGATGTAAAAAGAGCGTGAGAACGTGATAATCTGATTAGCTAATGCTGTTATCAGTTCAATCTCTGTCTAGTTTACTGTTATCTGATTGGTCAGTTTTATTCAAGTGGTCCCGGTTAGTGTGTCACACAGTAAACCATTTTGGATCAGTTTTATAATGGATATGTATGGGAAAGATCTAGTGGATAAGCAAAGCTGTTTTTTTATTTTTGCTTGTGGGTTAAATTGAATTAAATTTATAAACATAATGTGCCTGACCCCTTTGGGCCTACGCCAAGATCAAAGAGATTGATAGCACAAGAGACATGCTGGTTAGGGTCAGGATATTTCCTTTCATGTTATAGATATATATATATTGTTACACTTAATGTGTATGCATACTTGGTTGCTCCAATAGACCCCTTGCAGCACTTTGGAATGAGCTCAATTTGGAGGACAATTTAAAACAATATGTTCAAATTCTCAAGAGATTGAAAATCTTTTGTTTTGTCCTCCCAATTGAGCTACTTTGACATCATGTGAAAAGAGTCTAGATCAATCTATTAGGCAAAAGGTTTATGAATTATTTATCCAATTTTGAAATATCAAAACTGTATGGTGCCAATAAAATTTGAAACTTGTATATTTTTATTCTAGGGTTGTGGAAATGTTTAGTAGAAGACTTCAAGGTAATTAAATATTTAATATATTTAACTGACTAAATGAAAAGGAATTTATGCCATTCTTTATCTAAAGATCGCTGGTGTAAATAATGGCTACATCTGTCATAGAGTATGAAGGTCCATGGCCATGTACTTCAATAGCCCATTTTTGATATTCTGGCTGAGTGATCATGCAAAAAGCAATTCAAGACAAAGTAAAACAAATAAAAGTGTTCCAATATCAAATCAGCAAAAAGGTCTTGAACATGCACTATTGGCTGTACCAAAGATTCATGAATTATTCATGAGTTTTTGAAAAGTGTTTTAAATTATTTTAATTTAAATTTTAGTTCAAGAACGACTCACCAAAGAGATTGCATGTGCTGTAGTCAATGCAGTAAATCCATCAGGGGTCGGAGTTGTCATTGAGGCCACGTAAGTATGACAACTATAATTATACATAAAGGATGATAGATAATTGATTGATTGATGATAGATATGTATCAATGTTAATAGCTGACTACACCCATTTTCTTTTGTTTCCAGTCTATCTTAAGTTTCAACTAAAATATCATTCTAAAATAAAGTAGGGACCCTGAGGTGATGTCTCATAATGCTAGTAAAGACTAGGTACTGGGAATTTAGGAGACATGCGCCCTGCTGTGGCTTGGAGAATTTCTGAAGACAATCTGAAAGTTCCAATATAGTACCTTTCGCAGTACCATCTTGAAAGGTAGCCTAGCCTTTGCATCAAAGCGAGGTGAATGGTGAGCTTGTAGTGTATTTGATAGAGGTGTTAATAAGGGGCTCTATCATTCCAAGGTCACCATTCGTATTGCTTCAATGCAAAGTCATGGCTACCTTTCAAGATGATGCAGGGAACTATGAAGGGGGACTATTATGATTTTGAATGTAGTTTCTCCTAATAAAGAATTGCGGGTTCAGCTGAGGTAGAAATATAGCTTAGCAAGTTTTCCAGCCTTGACATGAGACAGCATTCCTGTATCCATGATGAAGTAATCCATCCCTCTGGATGAGATGTTGATGCTAGTTCGACAAAGGTTTTCCTCCTCCCTCTTCGCCCCCCCCTTTGAAATCAATTTGACACATGAATTCTTTTCTAGTCATATGTGCATGGTAATGAGGGGAGTCCAGAAGACAGACAGCAAGACCGTCACCAGTTGTATGTTGGGAGTATTACGCGAGGACCCCAAATCCCGTGAAGAATTTCTGACGCTCATTAAGAACTAGTCCAAATATATCATTCAATGTAGCTTCCTCAGCAGGTATCTCTTTTCTGTATTTTCCTATTGATGGGCTGCCTGTGTCTTTAATTTGGCCTAGAGAGACTCAAAGTGAAACAAAGTTTCCACTCTTTTCAATCTCCCTCTCCTGACATCTTACACAGGAAGCCCAGAGAAGAAATTTAAAGGCAGAATAAAAGATGCTTGCAGAGGGGTCTAAGTTCAATGGTGAAATTGTTTCTGATAATACACCGAATTGAAATATGGTGACCAATTTAAATAACTATTGTTCAGGACTGACTAGCCTCTCATACATGTAAAAACGCTTGTATGTTTCCACATGAACACGAGGCTAGTCAGTCAAGGACAATAGTTATTCAAATTGGTCTCCATATTTCGATTCAATGTTTATCAATATTTTAAAATGTATGAGAAAATCAATTTGCTTATATTCGAGAGTGCAATATTTTATATCATGGGAAATTCTCTAAATCGTAATATATTTATGCATGCTAGTTATACCATGGTTTCGAGTGACATATACTGTGGAATATCCCACGAGTCACTTTAGGTGAGTGTGTATACAAAGAAGATACAAGTGACGAGTGTGATATCCACAGTGTGCCATGAGAAACCATTGTATGACCATTTTATCCCACACCATAGGAAATATGAATGCATACATTCCACATGCAGTGCATGATGGGAAGGAAGAGTGAAATACCGACGGATATACAACGGCTTTCCTGCTTTCTGATTGGCTGTATTTTTTATGGTGTGGGATAAAGTATCTTATTGTACATTCAGGGGGAAAATGAGGAATAATGTAAACTAATATTAGTGTTTTTATAGCCTGCGTACAAGGGTCTGCTACGCAGGCTAGTGTTTTTAGGCCTATATAGCAGAAAAATTGCTTCTTTTCATATGTCAATATAGCAATGTTAGACTGATTGTACTGCAATGTTTATGATTGTCTGATTGTGCTGTCATATGCTATGCCTAAGTGATATATGTATCCTGCAAACAGACGTTTGTGCTCCCCCTACCCGTTGGGGTGAAGCTGGGGGAGGATAGGCAAGGTTGGCATGCAGGCAAAGTTCCTGTCATCTTTGAGGTTGTTTCAAGCAATCAGTCTCAGAAATGACTTTCCAGTAAAAATATTTTTAAAAGAAATCCAAGTGACATATTATCTTAACAATGATATACCTTTTTTATTAATCTATTAATGAATATTTATACAGTCATTGAAATTCTGGTTTCAAACTCTATAATGAATAACAATGAACAGAGAATAATAATTATTAACTCTACTTATACAATGATTGCTAGTATCGAGCATTTAGAGCGAGTGTATTGGGGGGGGGGGGATCCCTAAAATCGCCGAAGCAAAAAAAGTGTGAATCCTTTGTCAATGGGGAATTGACATTCCCTAAAACGTGAGGGGGGTCTAGCTAAAAGTTTGCTTAAAAAGTGGAGGGGTGTATCTCAATGCCAACTCATGGAGGCCATGATTTTGTGGAAGGGCCAGACCCCCCCCCCCCCCCAAATTATTATCCCCGCTTCCGCCGCCCCTTTTGTGGCAGTTGTCGAAAAACCGATTTCGCTCATGTTCTAACCTTAGTTAGGCCTTAACCTAAATAACATCTATACAAAATATTACTTATTTTCCGGGAAAAACGAAAAAATTGATTTTTCGGAATTTCGACCCCTAACGGGCGAAACAAATCGACAACTTCAGCCTCCGCGTTGCAAGGAAAAGTAATTCAGACGTATATAAAACCACCAGAATCTTATTATTTGTCATCTTAACTTCCATTAGGAACATTTTTAGCCACCTCAGTTTGCTTTGTCAAGACGAAAAAAAATATTTTCTTGACCCCATTTTTTTGCGATATGCTAAAAGTAGCGATAATTTGAAAAAAATATTTTTGTATGTGCCATAATAAATAATTGGCTAATTTTTTTCTGGTTGAAGTTAAGAATATGTCATATCATATTCCAATGAAATTAGCTTGGGGCAGTGTATCAATGTTTGAGATCGAGAGCTGTATGCAAAATATGCATAGTATCCAAGTAGTATTAGCCCCAATAACTGTTTACCCAGAATACTCTTTGGTCTTAGGTTTCAACTTTAATGGTTTTAATTTTTCTAGGTACACATCGGTTACATACCAAATAAAAAGGTTATTGGTTTGAGTAAACTAGCAAAGTAATAAAAAAAGACTGGACTATTTTACAACCTTATGCATCATACTCCGTAAAGAGGTTCTTCCGTGAAGTTCACTCATTTATATACTGTATAAAGCAACCCTGGGCGGCTGATAGGACGGCTGATAGGACGGCGGATAGGACGGCGGATAGGACGGCGGATAGGACGGCGGATAGGACGGCGGATAGGACGGCGGATAGGACGGCGGATAGGACGGCGGATAGGACGGCGGCTGTCCTAGCAAGGGAGAATTAGGTCTAGACTATTGTTCTCAAGCGCGAAGTTTAAAAGATAAGTATAGCAAGAACACAAGGACTTGCTTTACAAATATGGCGTCTCTTCATTACTGTGATTCGCAATATTCTGCGAACTCAGACATTTCAATGGCTTTTTGTGAAATTGGTTTTTCGCTGCCGTCGATCAAAACTTATCAGTCGGTACCTTTTATATTTTTGACTGGCGGCAGCGAAAAACCAAACTCCAACGGGAAATACGCAACTCCCGAGCTCGAAGAATATTGAGAATCGCAGTAAATTAGAGAATTGTAATCATCGTATAGGCTTGCTTTGAAAACATCATCTAAGAAGATGAATTTTTATCCCTACAATTCCTTATCCTAGCTACTATGAGGAGAACGTACTTCTATTCCCTAACTTGTAAGCTTAGAATGAATTTTACATGAAGGGTAATTAAATTAGTAAAATAAAGGAATATTTATCTTACCCTGTTCTTTTAGTAGCGGTGAATATTTTCTTGTTCTTGATTTCGTTCGAGCTTGTGTAGTATTTGTCCTCCAAAATATATTTTAAAAGGAAAAGAAAACTTGAAGATATCATGTGTATGCATCAAAGAACGTGTAACATCCACCAGATATTATACACAGGCATTTTTAACTGCAACAATTAGAGAAGAATCTCTAGTTTTCTCAAAGCCCCCCAAACCTACCTGTTTTACAGCCGCGACACGAGGTTCACGTGTTGTGGATGATGGCAACATCATATGCTAATTAGTTTAACATAAGTGTGAATTTACTTCCGGTAGAGATCTTCTTTACCGCCGTTTACCAGTCTGTAGGTTCAGGTGGGAACCCTGTGGCTTTATATTCATTGAACTGTGTTTTGGTAAGCCTGTGGTATCTTCCTGACCCGGATTTCCTGTGTCTTGTACCAATATAAAACTGAAGTTTAAGGGTTTTTTTTAGAGTCGTGGAAATGTTTATTAGAAGACTTCAAGGTAGGTTTTAGGAGAGAATGAGTGAGCTTGATTAAGTTTCAAAACGAATACTTTGGGGCGAAAACTAGCGATAAAGTTAAACTAAAAACGCTGTGAATTACTGTTCTTTTTCAGTGCAGGAACGACTCACAAAAGAGATTGCATGTGCTATTGTCAGTGCTCTGTCCAAGAGGGGTCGGAGTTGTCATCGAGGCCACGCAAGTATTCCACCCACCCTCATAAAGAATGACAGATATGTATGAATGTTAATAACCGAAACTTCAACTAAAAAATCTCATTTTAGAACCCAGAAAAACTGAGGTGGAGAGAAAAAGTAGTCTGATACATGAATTCTTTTCTAGTGCATGGTAATGAGAGGAGTCCAGAAGACAGACAGCACGACATAAAGAAACTGACGCGGGCCCTGCCTTGCTGTGACAGTGTCTGAGCCGTGCCGTGTATGAAAACATTCGACATTCGGTGCCGTATTCGCGCCGCGCCGTAACCGTGCCGTGTGCCGCGACTTTCCACACTCCTACGAAATTTGCTTAAGTTTTATCTACCAGTAGTAATGACATTCAAATAGTTTTATTCGAATAATACCGGAGTATTAAGGGTATTAAGTATAAAAGTCTTTGAATCTCATTATCTGCTCCAAATGGTGGTCAAACAGCTGAGGAACATTCTGCACGAGACAGGAAATGACGTCAAGTGAAACCCAGTTATACCATATTTTATTCTACCCAAACCCCCATCCCCACCCCAATGGGGAATTGATAATGATCTTTAATTTACTAAGAGATTCAAGGGAATAAATCAAATAATAACAAGTGTTTGCTATTTGTTCTCTCGTCATTTAACAGGATATTTTGAATACTTTTTAAACTTAGATTGGGCCAAGGCATATCTTTGATGCTGAGCAAAAGCGCAAATCTAGTCAACCTTGTAGGAACATTACACTCACCTTAATACTATACTATATAATTCAAGACATTGGGTTATTGGATTCTGTCATCAATGTTCTTTACCTAAATCTTCCTACTGATTGGCTATCAATCTACCAATAGTATCAATAATACGACTACCACGTGGGCAAGTAATAAGATCTAAACTCGGTGTTTCGATTTTCTCGGCTAATAGACGGTCTAGTTCACCGCGCAAATCCCGAACCAATGTCGCGATCTGGAAAAAAAAATACGAAAATTTAAAATTGACATATAGCTTTTTTGGTCGCTCTCAGACTTGTATTGGCCATTACGAGGTTGAGGGGAAAACTGGGTCGAGTCGGCATTGCAGTGCATTGTGGGGCTGTTTGAGGGGACGAAATTGACACCATCTTGGAAATATGTCCCCTAGTACAGCTGTTAAGTTGTGAGGTATTTCCGGGTTCAACTGATCACAAAACTGCGGGGGAGGGGAGGGAAGGGGTTAACATGATGGAGTGGACAGCAATGTTTTACCTTCTTTGTGGAGGCCGTAAAGCGCACCCACCCATCATCGATGGAGATGACCAGCGCTCCTTTCTCTACGTCTAGACTCAACGAATCACCGCAAAATAGTAACAGCGCGTACACAGATACCATACTTGTATCCCGGATAAACACCTGGAAATAAAAAGATTTTCGTTTAATTTATAGAGATACACCTCGTGCGACTCCTACGCTTATTCCGTGCTTAGCAACCTCCTGCGACGCAAGATACCTGCTGTACGAAAAACTAAGCGCGAAAAGGATTGTTGTTGTAATTCAAGCGGCCCTCGCCCGAGTCTTAAAAGTCATATATCTCACAAAATTTGAGGAGATGGATCGCAAAGATTTACTTTAATTTTTTAAACAACACGTATACTTCAACTTTTTTTCTCTAAATTCTTTGAAACGCGTGTTTTTGTATTGGGAGGAGACTTGGAGCAAGGGCCGCTTGTCTAAGCATCGAAGCGCGCTGTGATTGGACGGTTCGTGCGTGCTCCGGACACCTGGTAAGCGTGACTGAAAAATTTCTTTAACTGTTTATTTTGAAGAGTATACAAACCTTTGAAGTCTTGACTTTCTCGTGGTAAATCAGGTAAGGGCTTTCGAAATAGTTGACAATAAAATTGACTGACTTGGGATGAATAAAGACCTGCGGGTAGAATAAACAAGGCGAATAACCCTCATGAAGAATTACTTCTCCGTAAATAATTTATAATTTGATAGTGTTTCAAAGGAAGACTGATCGGCTTAGGCTTTAAACAGGTGTGGCGTGAAATGCTGATGTACTTTTTTAAAAGAAGTATACCAGCTGAGTTGATCGCCTTCCTCGAAAGGAATCATGGGTCACTATTTTTGGTTAACATTTTTCGAGCATTTTCCGAGTATTCAACGTAGACTATTCTTATTGATTGAAATAAAATTCCGCCATCAGTTCGACTAGCGTTTACGATTAATTTAAAGAAGGAAGAACTCGTATTTCATAAATTCTCTTGGCAGAATAATGGGAAATGCTAATCAAAATACGATGTCGAATCCTCAATTCTGATTGGTTGACCTTGAGTTTGTTCTGAAGGTCAACTCAGCTGGAACTATGGGCGGAGTTTTTCCATGGAATGAACGACTCACCTGGCCTTCGTTTTTTGTCCAGAACTTTATTTCATTTGCCTTTGGCTCTAATGGAATAGCACCTGCAACAAAATAAAGAATGCTGAGTTAACTTACGCTTCAGTATCGGGATCCCTGTGGTTGTGAAATAGAGAGGAAACTGGGGTGTGGAAACTGGAGTGGCTCGTCAGTGTGCGGTAAGTGTGTTTATAAAGTTATCAAACTCGCGTTCTGATTAGTTGGGAGCGTGTGCATTATGGGAGTACAGAGCACACTTACTATTCCGTTATTCGTGTCCAAAAAATTGTATTTCATAAAAGAAATAAAAAACGTGCTTGCTGCGCTGTGCGAAGTTATAAAGCACTTGAAGATTGTCAGAACGTATTATCACCAGCTGATCTGAGAAAACTGTTAACCAGTCAGAATACAGAAAGAGTACATTGGGCTGCAATGCACCACACAGGAACCCCAAGAGATGCTTTATAGTTGGTATGTTTTATAGCAACACAGGGAGCCCAGTACAAGTGATACTGACTTACCTCCACTAGATGCTTTATACTTTGTAGCAGGTTTTACTATATGTACTACGTTAGGATACAGAGCACCACACAGGACTCCCAACAACAGTTTGGAGTTTTCAGCATTGGAATTAACCTGGATAATGAATATAACATAATTAAGAGAGTAAGTGAAGTAATGTGATCGTCCTGGTGAGTGTAGTCTTGAGAAAGACTGTTGTTGGTATTGACTGACTGAAGTAATGTGATCGACCAGGTGAGTGTAGTCTTGAGAAAGACTGTTGTTGGTGGTGAATGACTGAAGTAATGTGATCGTCCTGGTGAGTGTAGTCTTGAGAAAGACTGTTGTTGGTATTGACTGACTGAAGTAATGTGATCGACCAGGTGAGTGTAGTCTTGAGAAAGACTGTTGTTGGTGGTGAATGACTGAAGTAATGTGATCGTCCAGGTGAGTGTAGCCTTGAGAAAGACTATTGTTGGTGGTGAATGACTGAAGTAATGTGATCGTCCAGGTGAGTGTAGTCTTGAGAAAGACTGTTGTTGGTGGTGAATGACTGAAGCAACGTGATCGTCCGGGTGAGTGTAGTCTTGAGAAAGACTGTTGTTGGTGGTGACTGACTTTTCGACACCCTGAGCGAAAGTCATCTTCAGAGTACAGAGATGGAATAACTGAGTACCGTTGCTACCCAAGACTTTTAAAATCTGTTTGTTAAGCACAAAAATATTTTCAAGTTTTTTTTACCAGGGGACCTGTTCCACTTAGTACTCCGTCTCCTGTTCGAGGCGAGAGCCGTTCCAACTGCCTTGATGTCATTTTAGTCGGTAGAAAACCAATGTCTGCAAGTAATTCGGCAAACTGACATTTGAGACTGGCTATCATCTGAAAACAAACACAGCATTAACAACATGTCATTCCCTTGAATATTATTACTTTTAAGTTAGTTTGGGTAGTAATGCATTTCCACGTGCTATAGACTACGTATCATTCCCTTGATTATTATTATCATTATTATTATTATTATTATTATTATTATTATTTATTTTTTGTCATTTTGGGTTGTAATCCAGCTGATCTGAGAAAAAATATCAGCCAATCAGAAACGAGAAAATTTGCAAAACTGAGGTGTCATCCTTAGTAGCCAGAAGACTCCGGAAACGGTTATTTCTTTATTTTATTTTCTCACTAAATGATGAATATCATACTCATTTTATACAAAATATCAACAACCTCTCCTGAAAATCTAGATTTATCTCAGAAATAAATTTTTGTAAGTCGATTTTCGCAGGCTTCATGACACCTCAGTTTTGCAGTGACGTCATTTCAGATCACCTGGATGTTATCACATTGTAGACAATGTCATCCAATTGAGTCGAACTTTCCTTTGTCTTTAAAAGGCGACAAATCAGGTGGACACTGAAAACCGTTTACAGTCCTGAAAACTGACCTGTAATGTCTTTATGGAGAGAAAATTGTCTTGGCAAAAGCGATAACCAAACTTCATGCCTCTAGCCATTTCTTCAAGCCATTTATTGTAAGCTTTTAAAAGTGTAAGATGATCACTGCAGCCGGTACTGAACTCTTTCTTCTTCTTGTCTGCTTCATCACGCTTGTCAAATGGTGCAACCTGCAAGGATTTTTGTCAAAATGCTTTCTCAGTTTGTGCGGACAGTTTTCCGATTTCATACGACGAGTCATTTCTTGAGTATTATTTCTTTCTTTACTGGTGACGCTAGATTATAGGCATATCAATGTACGCTGTTGCAAAATCATTAAATTTATTTCCAAGTAATTTAGAATTAAAATTAAAACGCGCAAGCTGAAGAGTCCCATTTATGACAAACTGAAGAAGGCGAAGCAGCCTTCGTTCCATGTTTTTGGTTGAAAACCCTTGAAGCACAGAGGAAAATGATCGAGTAACTCTACTCACATACGATGTGGCTCCACGAATCGAACCCACGATAACCTGTGAAAGGCAAAGCCTTTACAGCACACACCAACCGCGCTTTCCAAAACAACCATTCTCATTCATCAACAGAAAAGCAAAGCAAAACAAAACAAAACAAAAAGATAAGTTTTGAATTAAGAACAACCCGTTTACTTACGAAAGGTGATTTATAACTGAGGGAAGCCGCGACAGTTAGGACTGGATCAAGACAGCGAAATATGGCTCCAAGTAGCATCAGCTTGCCGATCCTGGTTAAGAAAGAAAGACAAAAATTGCAGTCGTGTAACTTGAATGGCCAAAAATACCGCCTACCACTTTTCTATTTCTCCTTCATCCTGTCCTTCCTCCCTCTCTCCCTGTCTCTCTGTCTCCCTTCCTTTCCCCTCCCTCCGCACCCCAACAGCTCGTGCAAGCCAAATCCAAAGCCAATGTCTTGTTTTCCCAAGCACAAGAGTCCTTATTTCATTGTGAAGACAGGCTGAACGCAAGCACAGCACGAACACAAGCACACTGCACACTCGGTAGGATCAAAACTTTTACTTTTTTATATTTTGATCAGTATAATGTGGATTAGGACAACGCGATCAAAGAATATATCAACCAAGAACAAAGATATCAGGCATACCTTACATCCACCGGTAAAGCAGCAAGATGGTATCCTAATGATGTGAGATTCTGTTCATCAAAAAGAATTGGTTAATTGCTTTGATGCGCGGTAATACGAGCAACAAAATGGTGCAACTTTTCGCTCTGCAACTCGTTGCGTTACAAGTTGCAGAGCGAATGTTGCTCGTATTACCACACCGCGTGCAACAAATTCTGCAACGAAGTCTCGCAACAAAATTTTGTTATTGCATGGGGTGGTAATACGAGCAACATTCGTCCTGCAGCTTGCAACGTAACAATGTTGCGCGCTCGACAAGTTGCACCATGTTTTTGTTCGTCTCAGACCTGAACGAAAGAACTTGACAGGCTGTATTGATCCTGTTATACCACAGGGTAACAATGACATTCATGCGACACATTCATCATATTGAAAAGTCTGTGTAAGCAAGTCTGAATATATAATAATGATCACGTGACCAACCTCTTGAGTGTCAAGAGCACCAAGGCTATGTAACCTAGCCAACGCATCATTGATCGAGTTATCTTCGGGCGGTTCCAAAAGTTTGTTCAGGACTTCCTGGAAAACAAAGACTCTCGATTCAGGAATTAAAACTCTGACTTAATTTAAGCTTTTTTAGCACAGAAAATGTTGGAAACTATGTAGCCAATAATGTTTTATTTACCTTGGTGTCACGTCCAAAGAACAAAGTCATGATCTTAATACGCAAACACAGTTTTTCAAGCGGGATTCGCTTTATTTCTGTCAAAAAGCAACAATGTCAAGTATAGTAAAATTTCTAAATAAAGAATTAATCGTTCAAAAGTTGCCAATCACGTGAAATCCCGGTCCACAACAGGTTTGAAACAGGTTTTACCTACCGGGTATCTGGTGCTCTGCGATCACGTGTTCGTAGCGATGACTCGTGAACAAGTGAAAACAAACCCCGGATGTAACTCTCCCAGCACGGCCGCGACGCTGACGCGCATTTGCGCGGGAAACCCAGGTCTCCTCGAGGCTTTCCATCCCTTTACTGGAATCATATCTGGATCACGAATAACATGTAATTAATTCTCTGGAATTATCATAATTGATATGAAGAATAGACCTCTTTACCTTGGGTGTAATGTTTTCCCATTTCAGACCATGTGTCATTCCCTAGAGTATAATTTCTTTGTTTAACGGTTATGTATGAAAAGACACACGAATATGGATACAACTCAAACAAAGAATCTTATTCTCAAGGGAATGACATGCGGTCTGAAATCAAAAATCATGCCCAAGTAAAGAGGTCTATTCAGTGCAAAAGAAAACTGAGAATACACGTCTAGTTTGCCTTGAGTTACATGAAGAATTCAGTGTTCTGTTATCTTAGCTAAATTGTACACCTTATGAACAGTAGAGTGCTTTCACACCAGCATGTTGTAGGGCACGAACAATACAATGTTTTTGCACGACAAAAGATTATATTTCCCCTAGGAGAATTCTATATTGTCTAGTCCTACAATTGGCTGCCGTAAAACTTGTGAAAACAAAACTGACCTGTTTTCCTTCATTTTTCCACAGTCGATAACATAGACAATGTCGTCAATGGTGACGGACGTTTCTGCAATATTTGTCGATAAAACTATCTTTGTAACGCCTTCCTTTGGCCTCCTGCAAGTCGACGGATTCATAATTGAAAACTTCTATTCATGACGCGATAACGTTTCAAAAAGTTCACATTTTGGTATTTCCAAAATGGCGGGAAAACTTACTTGAAAATGAGTCCTTGTTCCTCACTTGACAACGTTGAATGCAGGGGAAGGATAAGAAACCTGGAAAAATTTACACAAAACAAAAACTGTTTCAGAGTTTGATCTGTGAGTTAGCCATGCCCTGACTTAGATCAGCCCAGAGGTTGTTTCAGGGTTCTATCTGTGAGTTAGCCACGCCCTGACTTTGATCAGCCCAGAGGTTGTTTCAGGGTTCGATCTGTTAGATAGCCGTGCCTTAACTTAGATCAGCCCAGAGGTTGTTTCAAGGTTCGATAAAATTGTTCTTTGGTTGACAATTAAACAACATTGACAAAGACCAAATAATATTCATAATTTTCATCCTCACTTACTTGCCCTTATCTTTAAAGAGTATATTTGTATTCAGTTGTTCTAGCAATGTCGTGATTTCAGCCATTCCTGACAGAAAGACCAGGATAGCCCCACTACTGGGGTGCTTGGGGAAAAAATATATAAAAAAATAATAATTAATTATTTCTATCCAAAACTCTATCACACTATAGGTTTCCTAGAAGAAACGTTCAAAAGTGGTATGCCTATCTACAACTATCTTCTAAAGTTTTCCTTAAACCGACACTGGAAATGGTAAAGACGCGATAACAGGGAGCAATTTTATCTGCATCTCGCAATGGCGTTACGACAGAAGTTGCAAGAGGGTTTACACGGTGCAACAGATACGCAATCGTTGCCAAAAGTAGAGACGAATTCTACTTTTCGCAACGATTGCTGCAACTTGTAGTCGCATGTCTCACAACATTTTTCAAATTGCACTGTACGTTACACGCCGCAATGCTCAATGCAAGTTTTAATCGCGCTTTAAGTCTCAAAAGGGTTTTTCCATTAAAATTTTACTATAAAGAATACGAAAGAGAGGTGAAATAATAGTTACCTCGTGTTCTCCTTTGACAATCCATTCTAGTATAGAGACTATGATATCATAGTTGGTCTTCTCATGATCCATGTTGTACAAAGATGATGTCGTTGTTTTACTGTAACCTTTGAGAAAAAGCGTCTGTATGATCACTTGACTTCAATTAAGCAAAGGAATGGATTGAGCCTGTATTTTAACTGTATAACCCAACATCTGCTACTTTAAGTGAGTTTAGAGAAGACACCGTCTTTTTGTACCGAATTTCAATCTGCGTTTTTTCCCCAGGAACCGCAAAGTTTTGAAGTGGGGGTAGGGGCCACACCCTGAAAAGTTTCAAATCGAGGCTTTCGCAAATGCGATTTCCAGTACCGCGGTTTTGAGGGGCAACTGCAAAATATCTATTGAACTAAAGCCATGACATAAACCAAAATACCTTGGTATCTCATCTCCATTTGTTTTTCATTCAGTTTATCGTCTAAAACGTTTACTCCCGGCATTCTACACGTAGCTGACATCTCTGCAGCCATCTTAGTGAGTTCTTGAGAGCTGCCTGCTCCTCTGAAGCTTTCATCGGTTGATTTGGAAAATGTTTTGGATCGTTTCATTGGTCGAGCGTATGGTGAGCCCGGATCAAGAAGAAATCTGAGAAACGAAAAGAAACGCTTGAAAGCTTCAAAACGTGAATATCCTTAACAATACTTCTATTTAGCCTGGTTTTTTATCTACAGTAAGCTCTTACCCTGTTTTCTCCATAGCATCTTCCAGATAGTATTCTTGAACGGGAAATGTTCGACCTTAAAAAAAGGAAATATATTACAAAAAAGTGGCCAAAGACTGTGAATTCCTAAGGCTGGTTTTTGCTACGGAAACGGAATCGGAGCCGTCAGAATCGGAACATGAAGCATCTTAAAACGATGTGAAAATCGGAAAACGGAGTTGTAATCGGAGTTGGAAGCGCGTCGGAATCGGGAGGATCGGAAGATTGAAATAATGGAAAAGGAAAACTGAATATGAACAATAAAAGGCAGATAATGTTTTGTAGTATGCCGTTGAAGTTTATATCGACAAAGTACCTGGAATGTGAATAACGGGAGCGTCGTAGAAATACGAGGAGAAGAGCTTGGAGTTGAGTGTAGCACTCATGAGAACAACACGAAGGTCACGCCTGTCCGTGACTAGGTCACGCAACACCATCATTAAGAAGTCACTGAGGGAAAACAATAAAATGTAAGTGATGATAATTGAACTGAGTCGGAACTGAGTCGGGTCTGAGTCGGGACTGAGTGGCGACATGAGTGGAATTTTGGTCTGAAATCATACGAGTGATTACGAAATTGCCGGATATAGAATAGTCCCTTCCACAGTTCCCTGCGCAGTCTTGTAAGGTAGCCGACCGGTGAGCTTGCAATGATAGAGACCTTTTTAAAACACCTTGGACAATTATTCATATGTCTCTATCATTGCAAGCTCACCGGTCGGTTACCTTTCAAGATTTCGCAGGGAACTGTGAAAGGGACTATTGGTTGTCTTCACAATCGTCGTGAAAAGTAGATTTCCATTCGACTTCCCACAGCGACTGTGGCAACAATATACTTACGTGTAAATGGTATAAACTGGTTAAAATTTATAAACGGTAAAAAATTCTTCCTGTACCATGTAAGGCCAGCCTTATTCAACTCATACCTTTCCTCTGTTCTCTCATGTACTTCGTCTACTATCACGTGACTGATTCCTTTCAGGGTGGAGTCACTTTCAAGATATCGCAGCAGGATTCCTGTTGTACAGTACAACAGTCTGGTGGACGACGACTGAAACACAAGCACATTGATAACCCTGTCAAAATAAGTGGTAATCTTTACGTGTTCTGTTTTCTTGAGAATCTTTGAACTGGACTCCAATTCTGTCGCAAATGAAAACCAGGCTTTATAAAACGCATTCTAACAATGGATGAACTTGGAGGGAACGTAACTTCAGTCTTTTTGGAATTGCAACAGTCATCAGAACATGTTGGACCACTTTGTAACTTAGTCATTCCGTCGGTCCCAACCCTGACCAAAATCACGCGCTTTGAAAATGATACCGGCATAGTAACAACACGAGCGTCTTAGTCGCATTTTTCTTTAAAAAGACCGGCGCTCCACCTCGATTGGTTAAAAACGCTACATTTTGCACCAGTTTGGATGCAATGCACAATAAAATTTCAACATTTTTGAAATGACACCACTGAACGTACACGACATTAAGTCCGTTACAACAAACGATACGTTTCAATATATTATGGTAGATTTTTTCAACACACTTTTGATAAAGATATAGTGTATGTTTTAGTACCTGTTTACTCTCCAGTCTTATCTTGTAGCCAACAACATCACCCAACTTATCTGCTCTTTCAGCTGCTACTCTCTCAGCTACAGACAAGGCAGAGATTCTTCGAGGTTGTGTGCAGATGATATTGCAGTCTGCACCTTGACCTGACTTGAGGTGTGCATCAAGTATGAACTGAGGAATCTGTGTGGTCTTGCCACACCTTGGAGAAAATAATTAGAGGGTCAATAGGATGCATGGTTTCTGGACAGCCATGTCGTGGGTCAGGAACAGGGACTGCGGAGAGCTGGCTTTATAGCCCACATTTTTTTATCAAATTCCTTTTTGCATACTAGTTTCTAATATTTTGATAGTGAAATAGAATTTCTGTTTACCCTGTCATTCCACTGATTACTAGAACTTGGTGTCTTTCTAAGCTCTTGATGATGTCATCTTTAGAATTCCAAGCAGGCAGCTTCATACGATTTTCCAGCATTGTTTTGTAAGCAGATGAAGACTGAAAAAATATGCATAACACAGTTAAAATGTCACAGGAGATAGTAAACACACACTAAGGAAATAAGTATCAACACTTAATAGGAGGCAGAGGAGTTTTCAAGGGAGTTTAGATACTGAATGAAAACTGGTAACATTAAGGTTCCACAACAGCCATGCTGTAGCCTAGCTTTAAATAGGACTTCTAACTTTGAAAAAACCTCTGGGCCAATCAAAAATTGGGGCATGACTAACTCAGAGAATTGGAATTCAGCTTGTTACAGCTTGTAGGTTTTGTGGAAGGGGGAAAAGCAGAGAACCTGGAGGAAAAATCAGCAGGGCAAGAACAGAGTTATGATTTTGCTTGAGCAGGGACTTCTTTTCCCAAAAGAGTGAAAATTTCTATCCTTTTCCTTTACAACCTGGCTGATATGAAACCCTTTTATAGACTTTTTCAACTTTAGCTAAATTTACCTTTTGTTTTTCAAACTGTTGCTTGAGTTTTCTATTTAAATTCTCCTTTTCTTTTCCTTCAATTTCTTTCTTAGAATCTCTTTTCTTAAACTCCTGTATCTGTTCTTTATCATCCAAGTCCATGACTACATCTTCTAGAACATTACTTTTTGCTGTAGCCACTATATTTCTTTCTGGCTTGCTGAATTCAGGAAGTGGCATCTTTGCACACAAGAGCATCTCTTCCCTGTCTTCAAGGATGCTCAATAGGGAGAACACAATAGGTACATCAGATTCACTTAGTGATTTTGCTTCAGTACTCAGTTTCATAGTTATATTTAGTGATACATGAGGAGGTATTATCTCACTGGTGTTGTAAAATGCTATTAAAGGTGGTTCAAAGGGATAAAGGGATCCTTCTGGGAACCTAACTTCAAGGTAAAATACCACTTCTTTTTCTTGTGCTTTCAGATGCTTGTCTTCAGGTAATTCTTCTGATTCTATATCAACATGCCTCATTTTACATTTTAAGCCAAATTTACAATTTCCTTTAAGGAAAAACTTACAGGTATTTTTAGGTAAAGTAATATTCTTCTTGGGTTTCTTTCCTTCTCTACTTGGAGCCTTCTTTGAAGGTTCAAATTCTTCTTCCAAAAATTGCATATCAGGGATTTTTAAAGTCCATAGTCTATCAAGAATTGCTTCAGAAAATATTTCTTCATATATTGATTCTAAAGCTATGGCTTCTTCACTGCGCTGTTGCTTTGCTTCTTCAAAAGTTCGGAGATTATATTCTGGATTATTTAGACCAATATTTTCAATTTTGCAGCAGGATTGAAGTAAATGTTCAAGTGCTACTCCTAAATCATGATCAGAGTTTGCCAGAGAGGATAAACATCTTTTTTTCTCAAAGCCACACTGAATCAACTTTTTCAATGCAAAAGGGTTCACTTCATCACCACTAGCATCATTATCATCACCTTTCTCTGCAAATATGACGTCTTGGACTTGAAGTCTCTGATCACCAATCTTGCCCCAGTATCTTTCATCTCGCTCTATATCTTCAAACTCAAAATGTTTTGCGCTTGATTCTATTTCAAGATCTTGTAACATTTCCTGAACCATTTCTCTGTTTTCGTCAGTCATATGTAGGTTCTGGATAGGTGCTTTGGTTCTCATTTTCTTAGGAGGTAAAACCTCCTTTTTTCTTGATGAATAAGCCATTTTCACAGCTCACAATAATCAAATCCAATAATCAATTAATTAACTTGCTTTGTATGGACTTTGAATGGACAGTTCCTTTTAAACTACGTCTTATTCTTCTACTGTTATTGGTATATACCATGGTTTCTGGCCAGTCAAGTCTTCATATAAAAGTCCTCTTCTTCTTCTAGATATTTACTCTATGAATATTCCTTCTGACTGTTAAGCTTGGAGCAGGATTTCATAAAAGTTTGGTAAAATTATCTACTGTACATGTATTAAACTCAAGTCGACTCAAGTCTCAATCGTAGATACCGCCATTCAAAAAAGAACCAAATGATTATGAAATCGTTGCTAAAACTACAAAGACGTCTTCAAGAATGTCTTAGCGATGTAACAGACCTAAGCTTAGGGGAAAATCCATGATATTTTGAAGGATTTTAAGGATGAAATACAATATCTGATAAAATATTTCATACGTTTTCTCAGAAACACGAAAATCACCAGGCGTTACTCGATAGTCTGCTCATGCGTCAATAGCATCAGCCGCTGGTCATGAAGTAAAAATAGAAACTGACAAAATCAAACAGAAAATTGAAAAACTGCAAGAAAGAGAGGAAAATTACTCCACAAATGAAACAGTTTAGGCCTTTAAGATACATAGATGAGTGAGCATGGTCTTTGGGGAGTATTGTTAGTCGTATATAAGTGTTTATTGGGGTGTGCTAGGTGGTTGTATTGTGGCATATTCGTAGTGTTTAGTCTTTTTGTCTGGCACAAGTTATTTGGTAGACGACTTACACAACGTTCAAATCCTGAAATGGCAAGCAGAGCTTCTTCAAAGACACCAGGAAAGGGGGATGACAGCCTTGAGAACCTTCCAGCACCTGTTAGAAATGTTAGAATCCATCATCGGAACGCATATGCTTGTATTGCTAAAGCATTGGAAGTGGATGAAGACCAAGGTGAGTCAACCTCTGTTATTTGCCACATCAGCAGGTCTTAGAAAATGTCGAAGTTTTACTTGGAATGCTCTATTCTTTTGAGTGATAATCATAATATTGAACAACAAGGCTTTATTGTCACAAGATCACAAGATCAGTAAGCCCTTGTGATTACTGTAAGTTTAATACCTACAGTATGTTGCTTAATTTTGCTACAGGCTTCTTTCAACTAGACCCTTTGCAACAGCTTCCAAAGCAGCTCATTTGGAATACAAAACAATTAATTTCAATTCTCATGAGGGTATAGTTCAATCATTTTGCCCTCCAAATTGATCTGTATTTTTCTTTATTACAGGCTCATTAGAGACCAAAAAGAGAGCAGTGGAGTTTTATAGAAGAGGAATAAAGGAACTTGAAGATGCACTTGCCATTGATTTAACTGGACAAGGTACAGTACATGTAACAAGGGCAGTTGTCACAGAATGTTGAACAAAAATAAAGGCGCAGACAAACAGTGCAATATTGCCGGCAATGATACAAAAGTAGGATCGTTTTCTACTTCAGTAACATTGCTTGTAACATATTGCATTGTGTAATTATTATATGGCTCGCAACATCGATTTCCTGCAATATTGTGTACAATGTTGCACTGTGTGTCCATAGCTTAAGGGTGCAGTGGATGCATGACCATTTATTTAGTAGACTGTGAATAAACTCCACAAACTACTGTAAGTATCCTTTGTATCTTGTCTGTATGATATTTAATATTAATATTAATGTTAATATTATAACTTATTAGGAGAGGAATGGGACAAAGCAAGAAGACTACAGGACAAGATAGAGACTACACATGAAAGTACACTTAATAGAATGGATGAATTAGGTAAGTTACTAGATCGCATATAGCAGGTACTGTATACAATTCAGCCTGCTGGGAAATCAACCAGACTTATGTTCAATTCTTGGAATGAACATCTCATTTGAGTAAATGTTGTTAGGTGTCACTCTAGTTTTGAAGTTCTCTCTGGGCTCTCTAGTTTTTCTTCCCCAACAAAATATATCAAGCTAACTTCCAATTGAATCTGTGAGTTAACCATGCCCTCACTTTAATCAGCCCAGAGGTTGTTTCAGGGTTTGATCTGTTAGTTAGCCATGCCCTGACTAAGATCAACCCAGAGATTGTTTCAGGGTTCAATATATGAGTTACCCATGCCCTGACTTAGATCAGCCCAGAGGTTGTTTCAGGGTTCAATCTATGAGTTAGCCATGCCCTGACTTACTGAAGATCAGCCCAGAGGTTGTTTCAGGGTTGAGAGAAGCACACATCAGGTGGCAAAATTACCAGTTTTTCTTATATTATATATTTTCTTTGTCTAGTGGCACTATTGGTCTCAGCAGACATGAATGATGACCCACGCCCACCAGCTAGAAAGCCACACAATGGAACATCCAAGATATCTGGCTCAGCTTCCAGTGCGAAAACAACAGTTACTAAAAAAACACAAACAAACAAAGCAGTAAACTCTAACTCATCCAGTAACAATAATTCTACTGCAAGGAGCTCATCTTCGGGGACTTCAATATCATCATCTTCTTCTAATAGCTCTGGGTCATCTTCAAATTCAAATGCAAGAGCTAGAACTGCTGCTGCTCGACCAGCACCACAAAGAAGATACAATTCTCAGGTGAATATACAGTACTTGTCTAATACTACTGTATGCAGTACATTTACTAGTAAACATTGTCTGTTTTTATGGAATTGTATTTCAAACAGTTAGACAAGGTAAGCTCAATGCATTCAGTCATTAAATAGCTGCTCATAGCCAACTGTTGCTGATGGTCCATGTACGTACAGTACTAATATGCATAATGGATAAGTTGCGAGCCTTAATGTGAGCGACTGAAGAAGACTGCCGTTAGGCCTTTGACAACTTCAAGTCGATTGAAAAATGAGCCAGTTCAACTAGAAGTCGACTTGAAGTTGTCAAAGGCCTAACGGCAGTCTTCTTCAGTCGCTCACATTAAGGCTCGCAATTTATCCATTACACATATTATTATCTCTGAACCTATCCCACATGGCCTAGTGCCTTAACTCTCTCTTATGTACAGTACTAGGTGATTAATGGATGCCAATCAGTTGCCAAACATCAGCTAATAATATTGACACAGGTTTATGTACAGTATTTTGGCTGGCTGTAATGTTTTCCCATTTCAGACCACGTGTCATTCTCTTGAGAATAAGATTCTTTGTTTGAGTTGTATCCATATTCATGTGTCATCTCATGTACAACCATTAAACAAAGAAATTATGCTCTTGGGAATGACACGTGGTCTGAAAATGAAAATATTATGCACAAGCTAAGAGGATCTATTGATTGGTACTCAGGTTTTTGAATGGTGTACCCTATTTTCATATTGAAATCTTTATTTAATTTACTTAAATTGCAGCCATATCGTGCACCAAGAGCAAAACCAAGAAGTGCCGCTGATGCTGCCAAGCTAAATAAAGTCGCTGAACAGAAAAAAAAGATATCATATCTGAAAGGAATTGAGTCAAAACTAGCCAATATTATTATGGATGAAGTTCTTGAAAGGTACCATTAACGTATAGATAGTTGACTTTTTTGATAGTCAGTGTTATGGGATGTCAGGAAGGTGTCAGTAGGGTGTCGGTATGCTGTTCTTTAGGCAGACACCCTACTAACACCAATTTTGAGGTAACTCTTATTCCTTACTATTAGATAACAACTGAATCTTTAAGTTCAAAGATTAATGCAGAAAGTCCATGCTTATAATTTTTCATCTTTTTTAGTGGTCCTGCAGTGCACTTTGATGATATTGGTAAGAGCTTGCTTCATCAAATATTTCAGTTGTAATGAAATTCTTTAAAATTACAATGTATGTGAGTTTAATGGAAGTTTGTATAATGATGGCACTTCTACTTTCAGCTGGTGTAGATATTGCTAAGAAAGCTCTTAGAGAAATTGTCATCTTGCCGTCCCTCAGACCAGAGGTAAGATACTTCTAAGAAATAATGTCTGATAATAGGATCATTAACATTAAATAACTGGATGATGATGATGATGATGATGATGATGATGATAATAGTTATGATGGTTATGATGACATGATGACATGATAGTGTTGATGTTGATATGATGATGAAGATGATGATGTTAATGATGTTAATGATGGAAAGGATGATTATGATAGTGATTATGATCATGATGAAAGGATGATTATGATAGTGATTATGATCATGATGAAAGGATGATGCAGAGATGATGATGATGACGATGATGACAAGACTGCTACCATGATGATTAGTGATTTTTTTGATACTGAAGAATCTGGACAAAAACCTCATTCGAATCAAAGGAGAGACCTAATAAACCCTGCTCACGTGTGATGCTAATATTATTGTAGAGTGATTGTATTATGTATCTGATTATTTTATCCTTTCTCCAGCTTTTTACTGGTCTGAGAGCACCAGCCAGAGGTCTCTTACTGTTTGGACCTCCAGGAAATGGCAAGACAATGCTGGTAAGTTTAATCATGATATCAGTCTAGTGAAAAGCTCACCTTCGAGATACAGTATGCTTTGCTTGACATTAACAAAGGCTTCAGTACGAGGCTCCAAGCTCAATTAAATTTATTCTTTTCTCCTGTCATGAATCGCTGAGCATTTAGCACGGAGCCTCACATTGACACCTTTGTGCATGACAAGGGAAGCATACCTCGTATGTGGATTATTGCTTACAATGATATTAGTGAGGGTTGATTTGCTATGATAAGTGAGATCCAGTAGGAATATATTTACGTAAGGTAACATCTTTAATCTTCATCAAAATAGGCAAAGGCTGTTGCAAGTGAGGCACAGGCCACATTTTTCAACATTAGTGCTGCAACTCTTACATCCAAATGGGTATGTTAAACAAATAATCATAATCATTATCATTATATTATATATATTATATATATTTCCAATAATTTCTATTTATAAATGGTATGACTGTTTTAATATCCTGTAAAATGATATTTGCTATGAAGGTTGGTGAAGGAGAGAAGCTAGTGCGAGCTTTATTTGCTGTTGCAAGAGAATTACAACCAAGCATTATATTCATTGGTATGAGAGATAATGTTGAATATTTTTTAACATTTTACTACTAGTTCTTTCCTCTATGATATCATTTTGAGTGAAATTTGAATATTTGATCACCAGATGAAGTCGACTCACTTTTGACTGAGCGAAGAGAAGGGGAACAAGAACACAGTAGGAGACTCAAAACTGAATTTCTTGTTTCCTTTGATGGGGTGAGTAGAGATGCACAAAGCTGATACTCAGCCTAACTGGATCACAATTTCCAAGTTTTGGCATGTAATACATGTAATAGACAGCTCTCAAATCAGGAATCGAATGAGTAGAATTTAATTGAAAGTATTACTGGGTTTCAATCTGCAGATAAAAGTTGTTGAATCTCATTATCTGCTCAAAATGGTGGTCACCATGTGCTGTCAGCCAGAAAAAAATATATTAAAAATTTGTGATTTAGCTGATGAACATTCCGCATGAGACAGAAAATGAACAAGTAATCGGTATATTTTTGTCTACTTCGTTAGGTGATAGGTGATCCAGATGAGCGTATTTTAGTCATGGGAGCCACAAATCGTCCTCAAGAACTTGACGACGCAGCTCTAAGGTAATGAAAATAAAGCAGATGGGGAATGAAACGATGATCAATACTACACACAACACTATCACAACATGTCTGGAGCGGTTTTTGTATGAGTGGAAAATGATACGGTAAATTCGTAGCCGTGCCATGACCGTACCCTAACTACGCGTTGTGATTGGATAAATTGCTTGAAGACAATGGGAAACCATTTCAATGTTACGGCATTTCGTACCGTGTATGTGCTGTAAGTCAGTACCGTATGTTTCCGACTCATGAAAACCGCTCTATGGATAAATCATGGTACCGGATATGCTGTGCCGTGACCGTGATGGTACCCCGGCTGTTCAAGCATTTTCATTGGTTGAGTGGTGATCTTGCACGCTGTGATTGGTTCAAATAATATTGTCTATTCCGTACCATAGCCGTGCATTTGATAGGTTATTCCTCTACCATTGTGACATTACCCTTTGTTTCAGCATGTTTTATCTTTGAAGTAGTTTACATAATTCTGTGTTTGTTCTATTACAGGCGACTTGTCAAGCGAGTGTACGTTCCTCTTCCCGATAAAGAGGTAAGTTTAATGATTTTGAACCCTTGGACTTGCGCATGCACAAAAGATATAACTAATGCCCTTTTTTCAGCCCTGAGCCAAGCCACGTCTTCTTGTTTTCATGCTTTGCCAATCTTTAATCTCCATCTTTTTGCAGACGAGAAAAATTCTGCTGTCAAAACTTCTCGCTAAGCATCAAAACCCACTGAGTTCTCACGAACTGGACAGACTTGCTGCGTAAGTAAGACAAGTGACATGAAAGATAGATCTTGTTTGTTTGGGCGTAATGTTTTTCCATTTCAGACCACGTGTCATTCTCTTGAGAATAAGATTCTTTGTTTGAGTTGTATCCATATTCGTGTGTCTTCTCATGCGCAACCGTTAAACAAAGAATTGATACTCTAGGGAATTCATGACATGGTCTGGACTGGGAAAATACCGGTCTAACGAAAGAAAGCTCGATGGCCGCATTCATTATGATACAATAATAATGTTTCTTCTTCCCTATTAGAATGAGCGAGGGCTATTCTGGAAGTGACTTGACTGCCCTCGCTAAGGAAGCAGCTCTTGAACCCATTCGAGGTATGTGTATTGATGTACTTCTACTTGCTTTTATAAAATAACTGTTGTATATCTCGCTGTCTGATTGGTTGATGGCGCGTGCAATATGAAAGCACACATCACGCGCGCGCACTGTTTCGTCACTCCTATCCAAAATATCGGCTGTTCGAATTTGTATTTTATAAAAGAAATATAAAAAAAATTGCTGTGCTGTGTGCAATTATAAAGCACTTGGGGATTGTCGAGAATTGTTGAGAAGCACTCCGGTACGCATTATGCCTCTCTGATTTCGTTTTCTTCATAGATTTAAGACCTGACGACTTATCATCCATGGATGTACGCGAAGTAAGTTCAAAAAAGACATTTCCTACAGTATCTAGTGTCAGTGATGTCTTAAATACACTCTTAAGATCCTTCAAAATGCAAATTTTATCGATACCCGAAACAACCTCTGCATAGGCTCAGTGATCAAAGTTAGCCTGCGTGCATCCGAACGTAACTGTGGTTAAGTCTTGACTAGAGTTAAGGTCGGGCTGCACGCAGGCTAATCAAAGTCAGGGCAAGGCTAACTCACAGATCGAATTAAAATTTAGCGCCGGCGTTAGGTTTTACGGGGGAAAGAAACCTAAGAACTCGGAGAGAACCCTGAAATCAAGGAAGAGACCTAACAAACTATACTCACGTGATGTGGGGTTCAAGAATTGGACCCAAGACCCCAGAGATGAGAGGCGAGTGTACTATAGGCACGGTAAACCTCCTCTAAATAAATCCTCGCCCGACTCTTATCCAATCCGCTTCCCTTTTAACCATTATTTTTCTATTTAGGTCAGGGATATAACATTCAAAGATTTTCAGAATTCTCTTCGTAACATACGAGTAAGCGTGTCCCCAGAATCACTCAGAAGTTACGAACAATGGAACACCACCTACGGCTGTAGTACTTGATTCTCAGGCTCACCTTTCTCTCAATTCACAACTTTCCGTACATCGGTTCAATGGTCACAGACAAAGCATTCAATCGAGGCTTCAAGGTAGTTTCAAAGGATTATTCCAATTTGAACCATGCAGCCTCGACTGAATGCTTTGTCTGTGACCAGTGAAACGATATATGGAAAGTTGTGAATATGGATATTACACAATTATTATTGGGGTGCACTATTTAGTGGACTGATTTTACTTCAGCCGTGAACTTAGTGTTTACTAGTATGTCTTATGCTTGTATTTTTTCACGGGCAAGTAAAATCTCTCTACTAGAATCTCTGACAGTTCAATGTGGACACAACAAACAAATACTCATGCGGCGATTAACCTGCCATCCTTGGACATCTAGGGCGTCCAAGACGGAATGGTGGCCTTAGTGGCCTTAGGTCTCCGATGACAGTAGATTGAGCCGCATCGTGGTGAATTTGTGTTCTTGTAAACCATTACTTTGGAAAATCAATTAGCAAGCAGCTTTCTACTTGTAGCCAGCGATCAAAGCGCTGCAAATGAAGTATATATACCTTATTAGGTAAAACTGAAATTATTACAACTTACATTTCGGCACGATGATCATTCAGTATGTTTTCAGCTCAGCGGTAATAGTACGATCGTCGCAACATGAACCATACTGATGTTCAAAGTTGTTGATACATGTTGTAGAAAATAGGAAGAAACAAGTCGCCGCGCGCAACTTACAATAGCCCTCTTTCGATATTTGGTTGAGTGATCACGCACAAAGCAATTCAAGTCGAGGCTCCGGGGCAACAATATATTAGGATTACTCAATTGTTTCCCCGGAGCCTCGTCTTGAATTGCTTTGTGAGTGAGCGCTCGACCAGAATATCGAAAGTGGGCTATTTGCCGGAAAACGACTTCTCACAGGATTCTAGCATATCAAATATCTAGTAGCAATCCTAATAATAAATGAAATAAATGAGGTAGAAAAATATACAAATACAAAACAAAACTAACAACTATTTTTTTATTTATTAGTAGTATCGATTTCTTTTTTTGATCGTATGAAAATAAAACAAGTACATAGAAAGAACTAATCAACTAATTCGTAATCCATCATTACGGTCAGGAATTTAGAGCGTCTGATTCGCTTAGGGTCATGTGTTCGTATTTTTTGTGCCGGGCACATTTTTTTAGTTATGTGGTCGTCACGTACTAACATCGCATTTGCTTCAATTGATGGAAAAACGACTTCCGGATCCTAAACTTAAACCAGTTCTATAAAGATTTTATTACTTTTTTTATCAGAACCTGAAGATTCGTAGATCAGTAGTTGTTCTCTTCACAGTTCCCTGCGCCATCTCGAAAGGTAGCCGCGCATTTGCATCAAAGCAAGACCAACGGTGACCTTGCAATGATAGAGACCTTTTTTAACACCTTTGACTATTATTCACATGTCTCTATCATTACAAGCTCACCATTCGTCTTGCTTCGGTGCGAAGGCACGGCTACCTTTCAAGATGGCGCAGGGAACTGTGAAAGGAACTCTCCGGCATTATACTAAGAATTCTCGGATCTATGGTTAATTACTTTTAGTAATACGGCCAATTCAGCTCGAAAGGCGGAAGGTGTATTGTAATGCTCTGCCAGGAGTCCCTACCGCATTCCCGTTTATAAATGTATTTTACATGTATTGTGTATCTGCATTTTATAGAAATCATAATACAAATCAAGTAGAGTATCCCGTAGTTTTTCAAATGGTGCCTGGAATAGCCCAGGCTGGGTAACAAAGATACAAGAAAGTGAGGATGTCGTGAATCTTTTAAAGAATCCACTATAGTTTCGTATTCGAACGAAACCGCTCTTTTTGAAGACCACCGACTCATTTGTAAAGGTTAGCCTTGTTCATAAGTCAGTCAGTGTACAAATGAGTCTGTGGTCTTCAAAAACAGCGGTTTGTGTCGAATGCGAAACTAGTGTATTGAAAAATATCTCTTAACTCTCCATGTTGCAACTTTTAGTTTTGATTATATCGCAACTCTTTGTGATAAACCATAGTCCATCAACACGCACGCACGCACACACACACACGTTTTGTGCATAAACCAGGCATTGTAATCAAGGGAGGGGAAGGTAGACTTGTTATTTAGGCTGGTTCTTCCTAACCCGCTCCATCACTTCACTATGCTGTTGCACAATAATCTCCACAACAGAGGGATCGGCCAGGGTAGATACATCTCCCAGTTCATCAGGTTTGTCCTGAGCCACTTTGCGTAGAATACGACGCATTATTTTGCCTGAACGCGTCTTCGGGAGACCAGGAACTACCTAAAATATCAGAGTCTTCGTGAGAAGTGAACAATACGATGTTTAATGTGCCATTCGACTAACATGCCATCCGTACAATTCCGTGGTTGCGCAACGATGCGCGAAACAGTCACACCCCATGTCCCTGCCTTTATGGTGCGGTAAAACGAGCAACAAAGTCGTGCAACTTGTCGCGCAACATTGTTGCATTGCAAGTTGCAGGACGAATGTTGACGGTATTATCACCCATGTACGCAACTTGTCACAAAAATCGATGTTGCAAGTTGTGGCTGCTTGTTGCAAAAAGTAGAAAGTGCTTTTACTTTTTGCAACAAATTTTGCAACTTGCAAGATTTTTTTTCGTTGCGTGACAAGTTGCGTACGCACCTTTAAGCAACCTTCAGTAATTTTACACGAGCATTTGTTACTGACCTGGATAATCTCAGGTACTGCGAAGGCACCGATCTTGGCCCTGACCAACGCCTTGAGCTCCGTGCGGAATTGTTCGGGTTCGATTTCAGCGTTGTCCTTCAAAGTCGCATAGGCGTAGATACCTTAAGGAAGCAAATTGTGCATAATTGTTAACAAACTGTCCTAAAGATTGAGGCGGCTTGGTAGTTTCAATACACTCCGGTTCCAGAGGCTCTTACATAGTAGTTGAGCGTAGCGGTAAACGAGTTCTCGAATTCTCACACTTCGCGCGGCCCAAAATCGAGGTTCAGAATTACTACAGAGACTCAAAAAGAATAACGCGTTACCTTCTCCTTTAATCGGGTGTGGGAATCCAACCACTGCTGTCTCGGCTACTGCTTCGTGATTATCCTAATGAGCACCCAAAAAATATTAATCAATAGATATTTCCGCCGTCTACCCCACCCACCCCTGGGTCAACTTTGTATGCCCCTACAAGTTTTGAAGATATCCAACACGTATGATCTTTCTCTTTCTTGGATAATATCGAGTTTGTTTGTTTGTTTGCCGCTTATTTGTTTTGGTTCGGTGTTTTTCTTGCCCTTCCAACGCAGCAACCCTCTGAAGAAAATCCTCGATGCCCCCTGGCCTGACTCGGAGCACCTAGAGTCCGAGAGTGAGAGAGTGCTAGACGAATAAGCTTGAAATGCGAAAGAAAAGAAGATTTAAAAGGCTCCTTTTCCTTTCCATTTATCGCTTGGGCGTCGGATACAATTCATTTTTTTTCATTACATGTTTTTAGCGTGTGGACGCATGGTTAACTTTTGTGTACGTGGGGACAAAATATTGTTACTTTTAAGGGAAAAGCGAACACGTGCATTGAAAAAAGGAAAAGTTACCGCAAACCAGGTTTCCAAAATTCTTACCATCGCATCCTCGACTTCTGCAGTTCCCAGTCTCTTTCCGCTAACATTAATGACGTCATCCATCCTTCCCGTGATCCTATAGTGACCATCTTTGTCACGGAGTGCTCCGTCTCCAGTGAAATAGTAACCTTTGAAAAAGTATCAATCCGCAGTTCATGAAACTTGAATGGTGGAACGTAGTGAAATATGCTCATGAACAGCTAGGTACCCCTTTTTTATCTACGTCAATAATCCTTCAAAAATTCATATTTTCAAGAAGGGTTTCAAGATTAACTTACCAGGGTAGGGACGGTAGTAGGTGTCAAGGTATCTGTCGTGATGACCATAAATGTTTCTGCACATGCCAGGGCCGGAAGAACGAAAGCACAAGGCACCACTAACATTATTCCCTTTGATTTCCTTTCCCTAGACACAAAAAATAGATTCAAAAATCAAATGTTATTAGATATAATGTGAATCGGAAGCCATTCTGTAAAAGCCATTGCAAAGTCACAACGTCTGATATCGTGAATAAAAAGCCATTTTAATGTTGTGCGCAATGACATTCCACATGGAAGCCATTTCAAAGTTTGTTGCATTTCCGTATTCGGAAGCCAATTCAATGTCAAGCCTGATAATGAATAGAAAGCCATATCGCTGTAACTTGGGATATTGAACATTTAATGCCAAAGTAAGCATAAGCAACGTCCCTTAGAATTACGCGTCTCGTACACAGATATTACGGCCTCCTCTAGAGGAGGACCCCCCCCCCCCCCCAGCAACATCTGTTTCTAGCACTCACCTTCTCATCCACCAACACTGGATCCACTCCAAAGAAGGGTCGCATTGGAAACTCGGGTTTTATTGGATGCTCACTGGGAGATGGTCTCGGGGAGATGAGAATTCCTCCAGTTTCTATTGAGAAACAGAAAGAAAATCGATAAAAACAACCTTGAACTTCAGCAGCATATATGATGGTCAGATCTAATGTTGCATGGGCGAAAGTATGAATGATCGGGATAACAAGGGGTTCGGTTCTTCTAATAACAGTTAACATGTGGTCTTCTAATAACAGCTGACATGGTCAGTCCCTAGCTGCGATAGCAGTGGCCGGATCTAAAGTGGTCGATAGTATAAGTGGTGGGTATAACAAGGGGTTCGGTTAATAAGGTTTACCTGTTTGCCACCACGTGTCCACTATGGTACATCTCTTCTCTCCCACTACGTCATTATACCAGTGCCAGGCTTCGTCATTAATCGGCTCACCAACTGGGGACAAAATGTTAAACATGTCTTGTTCACACCTTGTTCATTCATAATCTAGTGGTATGGAAAATGGTGAATGTGTTGGAGTAGAGTGCGGTGTGGTTTAGTGTAGTGTAGTGTGGTGTACTGCAGTGTCTTGTGGTATGATGTATAGTGTGGTGTGATGTGTAGGAGTAGAGTGCGGTGTGGTTTAATGTAGTGTAGTGTGGTGTACTGCAGTGTCTTGTGGTATGATGTATAGTGTGGTGTGGTGTGTTGAGGTGCAGTATGGTGTGGTTTAGTCAGTAGTGTGATATATGGTATGGTATAATGTGATGTGGTGTACTGTAGTGTGGTGTGGTGTACTTCTATGGTGTGGTGTTGTGCAATGTGATATGGTGTAATGTATTGTGATGTGGTGCGTGAAGTGTGGTGTGGTGTACTTCTATGGTGTGGTGTTGTCCAATGTGATATGGTGTAATGTAGTGTAAGGTGCGTGAAGTGTGGTGTAGTGTAATGTGATTTAGTGTGGTGTAACAAGATGCGGTGCGGTGCAGTACGATTTGTTTTACAGTATTATTCAATATACCTGTTCCTAACACGCGTAAAGATGACCTATCATACTTGGTTACATGAGAATCTCCTGATTTCAACAACAGTCTAATAGCTGTAGGTGATCCGTAAAACTGGTTAATTCCTAGTCGTTGAACCATGTCCCAATAACGTCCCGGGTCTGGATATGTCGGGGTACTCTCAAACAACACAGACGTAGCCCCGTTAGCTAATGGACCATACACAACATAAGAGTGGCCTGTGATCCAACCAATGTCTGCTACACAGCCAAATATGTCTCCGGGTTTGTAGTCAAAGCAATGCTACAAAGAAAAAGAAGGGCAAAGTGAAATAAAATATGACAACGTCTGAACGCGCGTTAGCACTTAGTAATTGGATCAGCTTATGATGATATTCGGTTTCTAAGAGCACGGAAGGCTAGTTAGGTTAAGAGCCTCTCTAACGTTTGCGCAAGAGAAGACACATGACTACAACTCAAACAAAGACTCTTATTCTCAAGAGAATGACACATGAAATGAGAAAACATTACACCCAAGCCAAAGAGGTCTATTGCTAACCTTCATAGTCATTTTAGCATATAGTAGGTAGCCAGCTTGTGTGTGCAGGATTCCCTTGGGTTGTCCTGTGCTTCCAGATGTGTAGAGTAAAAACAGAGGGTCTTCGCTGTCCATAGACTCAGCTTCACACTCAACATCATGTTCTGCCATTGCCTGGAAAACAATCACAACAAAACTAAGAACAAGTCACACATAAACATATCACAAAATGTGTTGTTGCTTATTCTGTTAATGTTGTTATTGCTGCTGTTATTGCTACTGCTGTTGATGCTACTACTGTTGTTGTTATTGTTGCTACTGCTTCTGTTGTTGATGATTATAATGTTACTGTTGTTGCTGTAAATGTTGTTGCTACTACTGTTGTTGCTCCTCCTGTTGTTGTTATTGTTGCTGTTGCTGCTGTTGTTATTGTTGGTGATGATGATGTATTATTTTTTGTTGTCATTCAGATGACTTACCTCTTCAAGAGGAATATCTATCTTTCCCATTGGTACTTCCCCACCAGTGCGTTGCATGACGAACACCCTCTCGACACAAGGACTTTTTGACACAGCATCATCTACAACTCTCTTCAGTTCACTAATCTTTCCTCCGCGTACAATCTGGTCAGCGGTTATAACTGTAGAAGCTTGTGCTACATGTGACAAAATTTTAAATTCAAAATTCATTATTACTTAGTTACATAGACCTCTTTACCTTGAGCATAATGAGTTCCCATTTCAGACCACATGTCATTTTCTTGAGTATAGAAATGTTTGAGTTGTATCCATATTCATGTGTCTTCTCATGTGCAACCGTTAAACAAAGAAATGATACTCTAGGGAATGACCCATGGTCTGAAATAGGATTACTTTACACCCAAGCTAACCATAAAAAGCTCTATTAAAAAATGCAAGTTACATTTAGAATTGCTATTGATTGTAGAAAGCCACTGATCTGTATAGGTCAGGATACCTACCGTCATTTATTCTACTTGATAAAGCATCTGCACTAAAGCCTGCGAACACCACACTGAAATATAGATGTACATAGTGAATCATTTACAGTTCAGCTAGGATACTCTGAAATAGAAGTGCATGATGAGGTTTCCAAAAATATGTATGTTACAGAGAGTATGCAACTAGCCATGAGTGAGAAGCACTGGAGTGAGAGTCATCTCCATCCAGCACCTGTAAACTACAAGTTAATTGATCTCCTAACAACAAAAAAATGTGAAATATTAATATAATATTTAATAGATAAATTACAGACACATTACCTGTGAGGAGCGCCAATCCTTGCACAAGCCAGCATTGCGGCAACAGCAAGAGGAGAAACTGGCATGTAGATACAAACAATATCGCCCTTCTTGACACCATGACTCTTTAACATGTTAGCCATGCGATTGACCATCTCGTACAGTTGACTATAATTTAAATTTTATAAAAAAATAAGAAAGTAATAAGAGTAATGTCAATAACTCTGCGCTCTCTGGCTATGAATATGCCTTTTTGGCTCAGCATAATGCTTTCCCATTATTACAGACCATGTGTCATTCTTTTGAGAATAAGATTCTTTGTTTAAGTCATATCCATATTCTTATGTTTTCTCATGTGCTCTTGGGAATGACATGTGGTCTGAAATGGAAAAACATTATGCCCAAGCCGAAAGGGTCTTTTCCTTCCATAAAAATCAAATAAGCTAAATTCCATTTCAATTTGTGAGTTAGTCATGCCCTGCTTTTGATCAGCCCAGTGGTTGTTTTAGGGTATTGGTAAAATCAGAATTTTTTTATCCAACACACAAGTCCACAGCTAAACTGATAAAAATGATTATACAGATAATGTTGCATGCCAGCATAGCATGGCAGAGGAACATAATAAATTCAAATTTCATTTTCAAATAATAGATGCAAATTTTAGCACTATTTTCACTGCTACACGCTGATTCAGACAACAGTCACAACCTGGAAATTTGGCAATACACTGCCGTCAATCAGAGTATGTAAAGGTACCAAACAATTTGTTTGATTGACGGCAGTGCATTGCAAAATTTCTCTGTCGCAACTGTTGTCTCAATCAGCATTTAGCAATAAAAACACTAACTAGTAATGAAAAAATAGTTTTAAAATATACTCACATATATGAAACATGTTCGACATCACCAGGTTCGTCTTTTTCCCAAATTAGAGCACTTTGGTTTGGAATCGATCTCATATGTCGGTCAACACAGTTTTCTATAAAGCATAATATAGAGCATCATAAAATAACTGTTATATATCTCACGTTCTTATTGGTTGAAGGCACATGCATTATGAGAGCACACAGCATGAGTGTGCATGGACTTTCTATTTTGTCATTCATATCTATAATAACAGATATTCTAATTGGTATTTTTTAAAAGAAATATAAATCTTTCTTAATTGCTGTGCTGTGAGAGGTTATGAAGCACTTGGGGAATGGCAGAACACCTTGCTATGCATTCATGCTTCTCCTGATATTTTTCTCGTGTTCTGCCAATACCTGTGTTCTTTATAACTCCACACAGCATACTGTATACATGTTTTCTATTTTTTTCAATACTAGCTAGCAGTGGCACATGACAGTCCAGACATTACTTGTCTTGACCACTACTACCAGAATCCTTTTCATACTTGCTTTTCTCAGCTAATATACATAATATACCACGACTATTTCATAACTCCCAAAAGAGATAAAACATTTGAACAAGAAAAATAATTTGGAGAAAATTGTAGTAGTAATTAGTGGTAACAAGATGCGATAGAGAATTAGAAAAAGATATCCTTAGTTATTACCTCAACTACCCTCCCCCTCCTGGATCAAGGAAAAATATGTGTTTATTCAGCTAGTTTGTTTACCTTCGTAAGGACTCGAAATCGAACACAAAATGTATCAATTAACAACTATAAACAACTAATCGTGAATTCATAGAAAAAAGACCTAAATTTTATAATAATAGAAACATCTAATACGTACTGTATTCCCCAAATTCTGGCTTCCCCAAATACCAAAGGAACAGTCATCTCTTTCTTTTATACATGTGCGTGACATGGTATACAATTAGATCAAGAATCATACACGTGTAATTTTTTAGGAGTATTAGACTAAAAACTTATTCTAACGAAGAAAAACTCCATTTTCTTTACCTGCAACATTGATTTTTCCACCCAGAAACCACCGATGCTGTCCTTCGTGCATATTACAATCGCTAACAGTATCAAATGGCTTCTTCCACTGTAAGTGGGTAGCGCCGAGCTGCCCCCAGAACGTATCAGGATCGGTAATACTGTGATCATACTGGACACTGTTTTCTGGAGATACAAAGCTTAGCTTAGGAGGATTGTAATCGTCTTTGAAAAATGAAGAAGCATTTCTGCTTAAAGGTGGAATCAATCTACGAATGATCGAGCTACGGGACAGAGTAATGCACGCCATGGTGTAGGTGTATACGACCCAGTATATGAGCACGTGACCTGTATATATATATAGAACATAACAGGCAAGATGGTACTCAGGGGGGTGGCATGGGGCGGAAGCCAACTGGGTTTTTAGAATTTTTGAGAAATTTAAGAATTCGAAAATCTTATAAAAATATTGGAATAATAATCAGGATTATTATATGTTTAGTGTTGGCCAAATATATTTATGAACAAAATTCTCTCCGGTGGGCGCATCGCAATTATAACAACGTAGGACGCGCAGTTGCAATTTTTTCCCAATTTTTTTTCTGTCGTTTGTTTGACTGCGATTTTTAGATTTTTCTCACAATTTTGCTATTCTGTTTGCCTGGATTTTTTACACCAAAAAATCTCTATTTTAAACGAAATAATTAATAAAAAATGCGAGCAAGTATGGAGCAGATAGAAATACATTTTTGTAATTGCTGTTAATAATCCCAACAGCCGGGTAAGGTTTGAAATGGACTAAATGCCCGGCAGTCCTAACTTTTACAAATAATTCAGCAAAACCAACCAATTCAAGTACTCTATCTTTGTTGAGAAATATTAAATGCTTTTCGTGAGCTTCCTACATTTTTCTATTCTCGGCACAGAATACGAACGAGTCTCGTGAGCGTTTTGCAATAGACCACGTTCAACATTCCCATCTCAGTGCACGCAGTCTGCAGGGAATTCATCAGGACTTCATTTCATTCTTTTGTAGCTGATAGCCTCTGATTGGCTCAAGTTCAGCAGAGTTTTCCGCGCTAATTTTGAATATATTATTCAAATCGGTTTGGACTTTGTTCCCAAGTTCGCACTACTTTAACAACGAATGCTCATCTTAGTTCAAGAAGACTCTCTTTCAGCAGTCTTAGCATTAGCGAATTCAAGAGCTGAAATAACAAAATTGAACAGTTTGAAGTTCTGTGAGGTAAGATTTGTAGAGTGATATAACTTTCTATCCGACATAGTTGAACAAATTTCTCTCTATTCTCTGGGCCATTCGCGACAGAACGACGTTAGGTCTAGAGACAATCCTACTTCTTCCTTGGACTTCCAATTTTCTTTCAGTCTTGCCACTTAAAGGTTAATTTTAAAAGTGAATTTTATCGCAAAAACTGGGGGTAGTTAAGGTACGACATATCGTACTGAACATTTATATGGTTTCCCACAAGAATTTAAACTATTCTTCGATTGCAAATGACGTCATAGCCGCCATGTTGGATGACTTTAACAAAAGATTTTTCAATAAATTCTTTTGTTATATCATCCAACATGGCCGCCATGTCTTGTTATTTTGTTCTTTTGGGAATGATTTCAAACCCTCAATTTCCATAGTAAATAACTAATAATTACAGCTCAATATCGTTATTTCCAGTTACTCAGTTATTTAAGCGTTATAATTGAAGAAGCTGCACCATGCTACATCAGATCGTGATGGTCCTCATGGTCTTCACTATCACATCACCAAGTAGTGCCTGGTTACAGGGTAGTGGCTGCGTCCCTCGGCCCTGTCGAATAAGCCTGTGGTCCCCGTGGGCTAGGTGTTCAACTGATTGTGGTAAAACAGGAATAACCGACCGTAAAAGACATAAACTAGTTCCAGAATATTGTGGAGGATATTGTTCATATAGTTTCAGCGAAACTAAAAGCTGTAACAGATATGTTTGTAGTACAAGAGGAACGCCTTCTATTGGGTACTGCATCTGTCATCCTGGGTATACTGGTAAATGTTGCCAGAACAATGGTGAGTTTTGAAAGCTATGCCGATGGATAATGATAATGATTATCATGCATGATGATGATGATGATGATACGTGATGATGATACATGATGATGATGATGATGAGGATACATGATGATGATACATGATGATGATACATGTTGATGAGGATGATACATGATGATATATGAAGATGATGATGAGGATACATGATGATGATACATGATGATGATACATGATGATGATACATGATGATGATACATGTTGATGAGGATGATACATGATGATGATGATGATACATGATGATGAGGATACATGATGATGGTGATGATGATACATGATGATGATGATAATACATGATGATGATGATACATGATGATGATGATGAGGATACATGATGATGATGACGATACGTAATGATGATAATAATGATACATAATGATGATGATAATGATGGCACATGATGATGATTACACGTGACAATGATTAATACGGTTGGCGGATTGGTGCAAAATCCAATACGTCTATATCCATTCAACATGCTGATTATACATGATGATGATAAAGGATGGTGATGATGGTACGTGGTGATGACAATAAATGATGATGATGATGTTGATGATACATGATAATGCTACATGATGATTATGATGATGAGTATTATAATCATAATCATGTTGGCACAATCCTAACTACAATAGCCAGTTTCTGGTGTTTTAAAATACTAAATAAAGTATTGACTGTTTTCACCAGTTATCGTTAAAATAACGTTTGAAAAAAACGAAACTACGGTAACCGATAATACTCCTTTTACCACGGTTGAGATTCAAAGGTCAGGTTATCTCAAGAAGAAAACAGATGTCATGTAAGTAAAAACACGCGCGCGCACTTTGTTTCGTTATTCGTATCCAACATATGGTTATTTTAATCATTTTTTTTTTGAACAATTTGCTTATTATATGCAATCATAAAGCACTTGGGGATTGGCAGAACACTGGAGAAGTACACGACTGAATAGCACTCTGCTACGCGTCTCCTAACATGTACTTGTCTGGTTTTATAATATGCACGCGACTTTTCTATTCTTCTTATAAAACTGTTATAAAACTCTTATAACTGTTATAAATTTCGCTTTCTGGTTGGTTGATGGCAAGCGCAATCTGAGAGCACACAGCACGGTCGCGTATTTTTTACGAAAAAAAACAAATAAAAAAACTTCGGGTCGTGTTTTTCCTAACACTGACTTCACTCGTGTTCTGCCAATCCCCTCGTGCTTTCTAACTGCACATAGCTTGTGCGCGCGTTTTCTATTTCTTCAATGTTAAGTCAGTTTTCATGAGTGCATAAAAAAAACGTTCCTATACGTATAACTATTGTCTTCTTTTAAACCAGTGTATCATTTACTGAGACAAGAGCCATACCTGGCGCTCATCATAAAATAATTGGTTTGAAGATTCCACAAACTACGCTGACCTTCAATCCTGGAGAAACGAGCAAACAATTCTCCGTCATGACACGCAGGGGCCCAACCGCAATAACCATCTTACTACAGTTCGTAAGAACAGGGACTGACTCTAATATCGTATATGGACCAATCACGGACTATACTATATATATTGCTCAGAATAAACGTGAGTACTTCAAACGCAGCTGATTTAAAGTATACATAACCTTTTTTTCAAATCATTTAGTACTGATTCTACATGAAGTAAATAGTTGAATGGCAAATTATTTCTTGATTTGAGTGTTGCGCCTCTACGTTATAAAGGTTTATACTTCCAATATGTAAATGACTGTGACGTCTACTAAGGCTTCATTAAATATACAAAATTGATCTGGTTCACACAACTGAACAGAATTTGAAAATCACCATTATATTATTCATGGTTTACTTAAAGGATATTTTAAATTTGTTTTCTCACGTTTAGTATTACTAGTCAAAACAAACATACTAAAATACCTTAGTAGACGTCACAGTCATTGACATATTGGAGATATAAACCTTCATAACTTAAAGACGCATCACTCAACTCAAGAAATATTTTGCCATTCGACTATTTACTACATATTGGAGATATAAACCTTCATAACTTAAAGACTATTCGACTATTTACTTCATGAGGAATAAGTATTGAAGGCATTGAAAAAAGGTTATGTGCACTTTAAGGTGCGGTAATACGAGCAACAAAATCGTACAACTTGTCGTGCAACATTTTTGCGTTCTATATTGCGAGTTGCAGAGCAAATGCTGCTCGTATTACCACCCCGCTTGCAACATTGTTGTGCAACGTGTTGATGATACTGCTGCACGTATTGGTGCACCTTAAGAGTATTTTTTCGTTTCAATAGCAATTATAAAGTGCATGAACGACACCATTATGGAGGGTGATGGTACTACAAGTGTTGAGATTCAGAGAACGGGAGCAATCCTCCATGAAACTACTGTCATTACGTAAGCAGATGATCAGAATCTTTTACTATTTTTCGTGGTCATTCGTCCATTCATCCATTTAATTCATTTATCCATTCAACTATTCACTCGTTCGTTTGTTTATCGATTCATTTATTTTCATCCATTCATCCATCCTTCATCCTTCATTCATCTATCCATCTATTCGTTTATCCATTCAACTATTCACTCGTTCGTTTGTTTATCGATTCATTTATTTTCATCCATTCATCCATCCATCCTTCATTCATCCATCTATTCGTTTATCCATTCATTTATCCATTCATTCATTCATTTATCTATTCATTCATCCATCCATCCATTCATCCATCCATTCATTCATTCATTTATCTATTCATTCATCCATCTATCCATCCATTCATTCATTCATTCATTAATCTATTCATTCATTCATTCATCCATCCATTCGTCCATTCATTTATCAATTTGTCCATTCCGATCGTTGATCCATCCATCAATCCATTTATCCAACCTTCCCTCCCTCCCTTCCTCCCTACATCCAACCATCCATCCGTCCGTCCGCTCGTCCGGACACTCATTCCACTAGCCGTTTTCTTTCTTTCTTTCAGATGTACCAGCAAATATGGCAGTGCAAAAGGATCACGTGACTCCAGGAGTGAAACGACTGATGTCATATTTGATGTAGGCGATCAGACAAAATACCTCACTGTACGAATCAAACACACAAATACCACCGCGGTCATTACAGTGAATTGTTCAACCAGTGATCCTAAAGTAGAAGTACACAAATCGTGTGGAAATATAACCATTCAAATATTTGGTGACGACTTAAGCTTTGGTAAGTTTTTGAGTTAATTTTCAGGTCAATATTCTATTTCATAGAGAAGTATTAGCTGTATATCTGGTCATTCAAGGAAATAATTAGATTTCCTATTACACATCTGTCTGTTTTCAGTATAGATCCTACATGAGGTGAACTGTTGACTGGCCCCAAGAAATATAGTTTGAGTGATGCGTCTTGAAGTTATAAAGGTTTTCCATGGTTTTCCATATGCTAATGACTGTGACGTCAGGGGAGTCATCATTCAATATACAAAACTTAACTGTTACAGATAAATCGAGTTTTGAATGCATCATTGTTTTACCTATAAATCTTAATATACAAATTATTATAAATTAGTCTTCACATAGTAGCCAGTGTTTCGAATTACAAGCAACAACAAATAACTCCCCTGACGTCATACTCATTAGCATATGACATGGAAAAACCTTCATAACTCTTAAGACGCTGCATTCAAACTATGAATAAAAAACCTTTTGGGCCAGTCAACAGCTCACCTCATTCAGAATCTATACTGAGAATATTGTCAGATGTGTCATAGGCACTTTAACAATTTGTATTTCTCTTACTGATTTTTTGCTTTTGTTATTCTTTTCGTTCTTTCTTTTTCTTTTCTTTTTGGCGACTGAAGTTAATTCAACTACCCTTCCACCCAACACGACAAACACAGACAAAGACCAACGTAAGTATAACCGAAATAATATTAACCCTTGTTGCACAATATACCTCTTTACCTTGGGCGTAATGTTTTCCCATTCCATACCACATGTCATTCCCTAGTATGGAGTGTCATTTCTTTGTTTAACGGTTGCGTAAGAAGACACATGAATATGAATACAACTCAAACAAAGAATCTTATTCTCAATACCACGTGTCATTCCCTAGAGTATCATTTCTTTGTTCAATGGTTGCGCGTGTGAAGACACATGAATATGGATACAAATCACACAAAGAATCTTATTCTCAAAAGAATGACACGTGGTCTAAAATGGAAAAATATTACACCCAAGGTAAGAGGTCAATTATGCAATACTTGGGTATTACCGAAGATTGATATTTTATTTGTGCGCATTGCAGACTCCAAAACCAAATTCCGAGGGGGGAAATACAGCTAAACCACCACTGTTTCATATACATTATACGCTAGAGACCATGTAGGAGACTAGTTATTATTCAACTCGATGGCCTGATGCCCCTTATGCGATGCAGACCTTCATTGATCTTCCTCGATAAGATTTCGCATGTGTTTGAAAAATCAATACACGACATGCGGCACGGTCACGGTTCAGAGTTGTTGACGACACACATTGGACCGGCCAATTACAGCGCGCGTCATCACTAACCATCCAATCAAAATGCTTTTACGCGGCAACGTCACGGTTACAACAAGACACGAAACGTCCGTTTTTCAAAATCATGAGAAATCTACGCCAAGGAGTTTGCGCAAATGAAACTTAAACGTGACTGAAGATGTTAAAAGGACACTTAGTTGAAAACCGATGAAAATTGGAAATGAATTTTCTAATTGAAACTATCGAAACTTCACCCTTGGAAATGCCTTGAAACTTGGTTAAACTTATCTATATGGCCCCATTAGTAGCCAAGCAACATATTTTCTTCACAGTCAAGAGTGGCGGATAAACATTATTTATTATTTTAGCATATTAATTGTGAGTAAATGTCGTCGTTTATTTATCTGTGTTAGAGCTCGGTACTGCGGCAAAAGCTGGTCTTGGAGTTGGAATCTTCGTTCTTGTTTGCTGTGTTGTTCTGGTTGTCATCCTGATTCCTTATAAAAGAAGGCGTCGCAATCCAAGAGAGATGAAAAGATAGTAAGCACTTATAACACAAAACTAGTGACTTCATGTGTCGAACTGAGGAATGATAAACACAACGATGAAATTCTTTTGTGCTCGTGAAATACCTTAGCAACAAGGTCAGGGTGAAAAACGCACTGCGCATGCTCGTAAGTTAGGCGAGAAATTCATAGACGAGTCGTGTTTACAAATAAAACCTTTGGAGATTTACATGTCTTGTAATATGCGAATTTCTCTCGTACTATTTGACCAGGGAAAGAAAACAACTACACTGATGTGTTAGGAAAAAATAATCACTAACTTTCCACGAACGGCATTAACTTTAAAGATTTACTAAACGTCGTAAATATCCAATGGTTTTCTTCGTAAACATGACGCGTCTGCGAATTCAATTTCCCGCCGAACTTCCGAGCATGCGCAGTGCGTTTTTCACCAGTGTCTAGAAACAAGATAGTTCTAACAGTAAAGCCACCCTACCTAACTTCCTGTAAACGTTGAGTAAGTCAGTGTAAACGTGTAAAATCCTGTTCTGCAGCAAACCACAAAGGATGAAAGACGATGAACCAAAGACAGGCATCGAGATGAAAGACGAGTGGGAAGTCGATTCCAATCACGTCATCTTCCTCGACGAACTTGGTGAAGGAGCCTTTGGTAAAGTATACAAGGCAGTTCTAAAGTTACCGCAAGGCGAAGACGAGGAGAGAGTCCGGGCAAAGCTCAAATTAATTTATGTAAAGTCAAGTAGGAAGAATATGAATGAAGTAATTGTGGCAGCCAAGGCGTTACACGGTGAGTAATAGCTGCGCATGCGCAAGTTGTATTTTTCACTCGTAGATTTTGCACACCAAACGAACTCTAAGAGACGCGACAAAATAGTAATGGGAGTATGGAATGAGACTTATGCAAAAATGTTTTTAATTTTTGGTTAAAAGATATAAAAAATGATTTCTGCGCTACTGTTGGAATGTGTCTATGTCGAGTAAGTCGCCAGTAATCTTGCGCAGTTTTATTGTAACATTTGAATCATGTCGTTACCGTTACCGTACTGCGCAATTAGGCAATAGAGCACTTGTTGACATAAATCGCATAGGAAAACGATTTTCGGCTCCCGAAATTCAATCAGTTCTATAAAGAATTTTCTTACTTTTCCTTCATGACATATTTATATATATATGACAGGAATTGTTGTCCAGATTTCTTTTTTTTAAATATCAGTTGGAGGTTAAATTATTGAGAATTTTTTTGTATTATTTTGGCGATTTTCGTGAACAATTGGACCCGGAATTACGTCGCTCTATGAACTCCATACTAATGCACTCTATCTGTAATTTATCTGTAATTTAAGTTACTGCTTGGTCATCGTCGTTGCTTGTCAAGATCTGTTCTTGCTTTCTGCAGTATCTTTCTGATTTTATTTTGTCTTTCTTCAGGTACGGCAGATTCAGGAGAAAAGCAAGAATTCCTGAAAGAAATCAACCTGATGAAGAAGCTTGGTTCTCATCAGAATATCGTCAACTTTCTGTTCTGTTGTACGACGAGTGAACCCAACTTTCTTGTAGTAGAGTTCTTACCAAAGGGAGATTTACTGAAATACTTGAGAACCAACAGGCACAAGGTAGACTAAGTGGTTACACACCGAAGCGCACTAATCTCAAAATGCGGTGGAATTAATCTTTGGCTTGGGCGTAATTTTTCCCCATTTCAGACCATATGTCATTCTCTTTGGTATCATTTCTTTATTCAGTTAATGGTTGCGCATGAGAAGAATATCAATATGAATACAACTCAAACAGAGAGTCTTATTCTCAAGACCACGTGTCATTCCCTAGAGTATCATTTCTTTGTTTAACGGTTGCACATGAGAAGACACATGAATATGGATACAACTCAAACAAAGAATCTTATTCTCAAGACCACGTGTCCTTCGCTAGAGTATCATTTCTTATTCTCAAGAGAATGACACGTGGTTTGAAATAGGAAAACATTACATCCAAGGTAATATGAAAGAGGTCTAATGAAAATATTCTCTGCTGTTCAACAGGTCAGCGGTTTTGAGGGTAAAACATCTGCGCCTGCGTATTTGCACACGAAAGCTTGCCTGAATACTGCTCCTGAAATAGAGGTAAATGATAAATGGATTCAGCAATAGTTCCACAAAGTAGCTCTACTTTGACTTGATTGCAATCCGAATGTTGAAGCACAAAAAAACAGCTTCCTTATATTTCTTGTTTTCCCTGAATTCGTTTGTTACTTGAAATAGAATACTCGCTATGTGAACACTCCAAGAATAGCAGAACACTTGAAGGACGATGATGATTGTTTGTTGCCAAAAGATCTGCTGTCCTTCTCTTATCAAATAGCAGCAGGAATGGTGAGATATGACATTGAATTATAGAAATAACAACCTTAGTACCATGCTATCTATTCATAAATCACAACCATCTTGTATTTTATAGGAATACCTCTCCAGCAAAGGATTCGTTCATCGTGATCTCGCCGCTCGTAATGTTCTAGTGGCCGACAACAAACAAGTCAAAGTGTCTGACTTTGGACTGACACGTGAGCTGTACGAGGAGAGCGCCTACCATGCTCGTGTACAGAGGAGACTACCCATCAAATGGATGTCACCAGAAGCTCTTTACGATCAGGTTTTTACTACTGAGAGCGACATGTGAGTTGGATGTTCAAAATACTTGCTAGTTTTAGTTTGTTTTCCTTGCTTTTTCGTGAGTTGCAACTAACGTGCTTTAGGCGCGGAAATACATACGAGCAAGAAATTCGTGCAACTTGTCGCGCAACTTGTCACGCAACTTGTCACGCAACTTGTCGCGCAACATCATTGAATATTGCAAGTTGCAGAGTGATTGTTGATCGTATTAATACCCTGCGCGCAACAAATTGTCTTGTTGCGGAAAGTAAAAAGAGCTTCTACTTCTGCAACAAAGTCGCGCAACAAAAATGTGTTGTTGTGATCTTGCGCCATTTCAAACTAAATATGGCCAGATCCAGAGGAGTGGAAGAAAGCGCAACCCTTATCATAATACCAAAACGCTATAGAACACGAAGTGACAACTTTATACTTCTCCTCCGCCGCCATGATAAATGTTCTTGCAGCCTGACAGTGCTTGAAAAGTTGTGATAACATGAGCAACGAAGTAAAAGTCGTTACGGGAAACTGTGAAGGGGACTATTGTGGCAGGCACTGTGCGCGACCCTGTTTCTTTGCTGAAAAGAGTAAACAGCATTTATAATTCAAAAAAAAGGAAAATTTAATTTCTTCATTTATTTGTTTATCAAAAATGAGACAACTTTCTTATTGGTCGTGGACTAAACAGAGAACAGAAAAAGGTTGCAAAACATTAGTTTCTCTGACTTTTCTATATTGATCCTTGATGAATTTCGATCATTTGATTGGAGTTCTGAAGTAGCAAATTATATCTGAAGTCGTTTTGAAATTCCAGATGGTCATACGGCATTTCGTTATGGGAAATATCAACTTTAGGTAAGTGATTTCAAACATTTTTGTACTTTATTTTTCCACGATTTGATGAATTTGAATTGAATTTTTGATCACATATTTCAATATATTTTAGGAGGCGCCCCATATCCTTCTATGTCTAGTAAAGATCTCTTTAGAGAGCTACGCTATGGCTACAGAATGGAAAAGCCTGACATGTGCTCCGATGAAATGTAAGTATTAAAATTTGTAACTTAGAATTCACCCCTATTTCATGGACTATTTCTATGATAATGATGTTACGCTACAAGCTGAACGCAACTTAACAAGATAATGTCAACGCCGTAAAAAGACCCCTTGCAGCACGTTGGAATGCAGCTCAATTTGGAAGACAAAACAATAGGTTCCAATTCTCAGGAGATTGAAATTATTTTGTTTTGTCCTCCAAACTGAGCAGCTTTAACGTCACGTGAAAGGAGTCTATACGAGTCGTCGTGTCTTTGGTAACCAATTTTTCATCCAGTTCCATTATTCATTTTCTTTTTTCTTTTTTTCTTTTTGTTGTTGTCGTCGTCGTCGTTGTTGTTGTCGTTGGTGGTGTTCAAAAGTTACCAAATAATGTTACAATGTTGGCAAGAAGACCCAAGCGAGCGTCCAAAGTTTACTGTCCTTCGTGAACGATTTGAAGACCTTCTACAGGAAGATAGTCCATACATGGACTTCAGTAATCTGGACACTAACAAAGACTATTACCTGGTACCTTCCTTTAACAGCGCAGTCTCAGTTGAAGGTACCTCGGCATCTTCGCTTACAGATGTTTAATCAAAGGTTTATGCTTGGTCAGTGGCCAAGTCACGTGATGGAAATATACATATATTGTTTCCTTAACTCAAACTGCCCTTCGTAGAGAAAGGACTGGAATAGATTCTAAGATTAAGGGTTGGTTAGGTTTGGGGTAAGGTTTAAAGTTAGATTCCAGTCCTCTCTCGACAAGGGCATCTTGGGGTATGGAAACAAGTGTCTACCTATATAGTCATGGCGAGTGAAGCGTTTGCGCATGCGTGTTATGATGTTTTGGGTTTTTTTTTACCTGAATTGACTTTGTAGTACTTTCTTTGTAATTAAACAGAATTTTCCGAGAAATTGTTGCCATTCTTTTATCCCATTCACGTCATTCTTTCATTCATTATTCTAATACTGAACTCATTTTTACCTTTATATAGAAATATTATGACTCGATTTTCAGTCCGATTCTTCGTCAGAATATGTCGAGAAGCAAGTCGTGCGTGTAGTTTACAGAGCTGGATTCAAGCGCGATTTAATTTGAGAAATCAGGCCGACATGAGAAAATATTTTGTTGCTGATACTGTTGTTGCTGTTGCTGTTGTTGTTGTTGTTGTTGTTGTTGTTGTTGTTGTTGTTGTTGTTGTTGTTGTTGTTGTCATTGTTGCTGTTGCTGTTGTTGTTGTTGTTGTTGTTGTTGTCGTTGTTGCTGTTGTTGTTGTTGTTGTTGTTGTCGTTGTTGCTGTTGTTGTTGTTGTTGCTATTGTTGTTGTTGTTGTTGTTGCTGTTGTTGTCGTTGTTGCTGTTGTTGTTGTTGTTGTTGCTATTGTTGTTGTTGTTGTTGTCGTTGTTGTTGCTGTTGTTGTTATTGTTGCTGCTGCTACTGCTATTTTTGCTGCTAACACTGATGGATCATTATATTAGCTGCTGGTGTTGACGTCATTGTTGTTCTAATGTTATATATCAAAGTTGTTGCCGACGACGATGTAGTTATCGTTATTGTTTTCGTTGTTGTTTACAACCACCATCATCATCAATAACCCCTTGAACGGCAAATGCCGTAACTGACAATAATGTTTTAGATCGCAATCTATTCAAAGGTACACTGTACAGGATATAACCTACATGGCTGAGTGAATTCGGAAACTATCTTTGAAATCTCTACAGGACATCTTGGAGACAATCTCAATAAATTGAGTTTGACTTCAAAACCTCGAAAGCTGATTGGTCGAGAACAACATCTAAGTGTTCAGAGGACGCAGTATTCCGAGTTCCATGCTTTTTGGCCCTGATGAGTTTCCTAGGCAAACAACACTATCATTATTTAGCAATTATTGCATTTTAGCATAGTCTAATATATTCGTAACAAAAACAAGTCAGAAGCAAATATGTTTTTCAACTGAGTTTGGATATATGAATCAGTACCAGCTGTGATGACAGCGTTTCAGCCTGCATTGTGTAGGAAACTCAAACTTCACATGTAGATGTTACTTACCTTCAAAATGGACATTTTATCTATTTTAATTTGCATTCATTTAAACTTTGTCACTGCTTTTTCACTGCTGATCTAAGTATTTTTCAAGAAAAGAAGAACCAGAGAAAAGGCTAAGCTGAACTGGCAAGGAAGATATACGAAGCAACAAAATCAGGTATATCATTTGGAAACTTCAAAAAAAAAAATTCTATCTCTCTCGCTTTCATAAATCAGATCTTGAAAAAGGTATACAGGTGTTAAAATATAAAATTTCAATTCTAATCAGTATCTCCTATTTATCTTTTTTTTTTTTTTTTTTTGGCGAATTTGTACGTGTGGAAGACGGACAGCTGTACCGCCAACTCAAATAAGTATGAACTTTTTTTTTTTTTTTGCATTCTCTTGATTATGGTTGCATCTTTATTAATTATTCTAACCTGCTCAATGTCGTCTTTCTTTTTAATTGGGTCAAGGTTATAGGCAGTAAGATTGACGGCGTTAATAGTTTTTTAACTGAAAAAGAAATGATATGCATGAACCACTTTGAACTTTGAATTGTCAACATAGTGTTCGTTATGGGTAATTTCACAACCTAAGCAGCGTGAACTACTTATTGTGACATCACAAATGATAGGCGATCGATTAGAATAAATAAAAGTCCTTTCTGCTAAGTTCAAGGCTTCATCAAGGTCTAGAAAACCTCGAGACGATTTCCTGAGTTTTTTTGAACACCAAGTTAATTTTTAACTTAAATATATCATCTCTTTTGATTTTCATATCTGTCGAACTAATGGTACACAGAGTTGCAGAGACTTACAGCTTCTAGAGTACGTTGGATGAGAAGTATATATAGCAGTGAATACGAATTAAGAGCGAAGATTTTATCATTCCTAGGTAAGTAATTATCCATATCCAACATGTTTTTGTAATGCTTAGTAAATAATAGACATTTTATTGCGTGTTTTTTTACAGTATTTAATTTGTTTTGTTTTGTTTCTCGTCATGTTTACCAAACTTAAGTCAAGTGAGAACGCTACCTTGATCGATTTTAAATACTTCCAAGCTGGAGTTTTTCTATCGTTTTTTTCCTCTACTTCTGTGATAATTTCTTCTTTGGAACACTCATCCTAGTGTTCTTATAGCTATCAAGTATTTAGGGATAAAACTAAGGAATAACAGTAACTAAAATAAGGTTTAAAGAAGGTTATTCACTTTTAAACGAGGGTGGGCTACGACAATTTGAGTCACCTGAATAAGTAATTACAGTATAACTATTACAATATTATCTTAAAATAATTACAAATCTTTTCTACATCTACATACTATCTCTTGACACCATTGAATAGCAAGACAACTTATTTGATAACTTTTAAATATGTAATTTTTTTCAATTCGAATCCCTGCCTTAATAATATTGATAACTTGCAGTGCAATTAATATCAGTTGTTTCTTCTTTGAACAAATGTGTAGCTGAAACGCTTTTTTCCCCTTCAAAAATATCTAAAAATTGACCATGGTATTTCTTAGGTTTTTCAGAATTTACGAAGTCTTCAGTCTTCGTTTTGTTTTTTGTTTTTTTTATTTATTTATTTATTTTTGTTCATTAATATCTAAAATTAGGCCAAAGAACTTTTATCATAGTTTATTCATACGTTGCTTCAACATCCACTCATCCATGACATCACGGTCTATTATGATGAATGACGTCATCGTGTACTTTTCGTCCTCCCCTGTGTCTGCGTCATTATTACGTCAAATTTCTAATGGAAAATGTGTGGGTTGACCACGTTCTACGAATTTTAAACCATTCGAATATTTGACCAATACATGTTTTGTCCGAATGGCACAGTTCTGTGGATGAACGGAACGCCTAAACGTATAACGTTGGTGAGAGTTGCCTTAAAAACATACTATACTAGCCCTAAACAAAAATACTGAATACATACTAGTTATACAATGGTTTCTCGTGGCATACCGTGGAATATCCCACGAGTCACTTGTATTTTCTAGTATACCATTTTATCCCACACCATAAAAAATAATACAGCCAATTAGAAAGCAGGAAAGCCGTTGTATATTGGTCGGTATTTCACTCTTCCTTCCCATCATGTACTGCGCGTTGAATCTACGCATTTGTATTTTCTATGGTGTGGGATAAAATGGTTATACAATGGTTTCTCGTAGCATATCGTGGATATCCCACTCATCACTTGTATTTTCTTTGCATACATACTCGCCTAAAGGCTTGTGTGTATACTAGAAACTACAGGTGACTCGTGGGATATTCCACGGTATACCACTCGAAACCATTGTATAACTAGTATTTATCCCACACCATTGAAAATACAAATGCGTAGATTCAACGCGTAGTGCATGATGGGAAGGTGTGGGATATAAATAAATAGGGACCCTAATATTTAAGTATAGTGTTCACTTTTCCAGGTATAACATCACACTAACATGACAAGAAGACTAACACACCAGGGAACGATATTCATGCTAATATTCGTGATATCTTTGCAACCCGAGCAAACTTCTTCTTATGCTGGTAAGTGCCGCGCAAAGATACATCGACATTCATTTAATGCTCTCATCTTTATATACTTTATACTTTTTAACTTTATATTTCTAATATTGATAGTATTTTGAGGAACAATCGACGAAATTTTGATATTTATTTAACAGCTAAATAAATATGTTTGTGCAGTCTTACTGCAATCATTAGTGTTACGATACGATAACAAAATAGTCCCCTTCGCAGTTCCCTGCGCCATCTTTAAAGGTAGCCGTGCCTTTGCATCGAATTAAGACATGAGGTGACCTTGCAATGATAGAGACCTTTTTTTAACACCTTGAAAAATAATTCACATGTCTCTATCATTGCAAGGTCACCGTTCGTCTCAATTCGATGCAAAGACCTGACTACCTTTCGAGATGGCACAGGGAACTGTGAAGGGTACTGTACTATTAAAACTATCATGTTGTTTCTGAAAATTCTCAGCAATTATCTGTTACATAGGCCGGCCAATTGAACGTAAATTTGGTCAGAATTTTATGTATATTATTAAAGGAAGTTATTAATACTTTAACGTCTTCTCTTTTGTAACGAGGTGACTGTGATTTTAACGATGGTAGCATTTGTGGGTGGAAGCAGGAAAGTGAAACGGATAATTTTGATTGGTCAATTCGTGAAGGTCCCACTCCTGATCGGGACACTGGTCCAGACGAAGGGAGTGATGGAGGTAAGCCTTCAAATACACCTCTCCTTAAATGACGTCATTCGTCCTGGTGTGATGTTTTCCCATTTCAGACTACGTGTCATTCTCTTGAGTACCATTTCTTTGTTTAACGGTTGCGCATGAGAAGACACATGAGTATGGATACAACTCAAACAAAGAATCTTATTCTCAAGAGAATGACATGTGGTCTGAAATGGGAAAACATTTAATCGAAGCCGAAAACGTTTCATTTTCTTATTGCTGGGTTTCATCTCATTATCTGCTCCAAATGGTGGTCAAATACTGACTTTACATTGTGCTGTCAGTCAGAACAGTTTTCGTATGAGTGGAAAACTATAAACAAATTCGTAACCTTACTGTAGAAATATCGTACCGTAATCGTAACTACACGTTGTCATGTGATTGGATAATTTCCTGGAAAACAATGGGAAGCCATTTCAATATTGTGGCATGTTGTACCGCGTACGTGCTGTAAGTCAGTAACGTATGTTTCCCACTTATACGATAACCATTCTTATGGGAAGCCATTTCAATGTTACGGCATGTTGTACCGTGTACGTGCCGTAAGTCAGTACTGTGTGTTCCCCACCACTCATACGATAACCATTATTATGGGAAGCCATTTCAATGTTACGGTATGTAGTACCATGTACGTGCTGTAAGTCGGTACCGTGTGTTCCCCATTCATACGATAACCATTCTTATGGGAAGCCATTTCAATGTTACGGCATGTACTACCGTGTACTTGCTGTAAGCCAGTAACGTATGTTTCCCACTTATACGAAAACCATTATTATGGGAAGCCATTTCAATGTTACGGCATGTGGTACCATGTACGTGCTGTAAGTCGGTACCGTGTGTTCCCCATTCATACGATAACCATTCTTATGGGAAGCCATTTCAATGTTACGGCATGTACTACCGTGTACTTGCTGTAAGCCAGTAACGTATGTTTTCCACTCATACGAAAACCGCTAAAGTATCATTGCACGGCCGTGGTAAACTTTAAGCTCCTCTCGCAAAAGCTTTACTAGGGAATAATAAGCTATTATCCGTTACCTTGTTTTCTAGGAAAATATTTATTCATTGAGTCATCAGAGGAAAAGATTGGGAAAACGGCTATACTGAAGTTCGTTTCCAACAACGGATCAGGAATCCCGAAATGCTTCAGTTTTAAGTATTTCATGTTTGGACGAGACATAGAGAGCTTGATAGTGACCCAAGATAGTAGTCGTCTATTCAATCTGAGAGGACCTCAAGGAAAACAGTGGATGAACGCAACCGGAAGACTCTTTCCGCATTCACAAACTAAGGTTATTATGATTTAAGATTAATAATTCATCCATCCATCCATCCATCCATCCATCCATCCATCCATCCATCCATCCATCCATCCATCCATCCATCCATTCATCCATTCATCCATTCATCCATTCATCCATTCATCCATTCATCCATCCATCCATCCATCCATACATACATACATACATACATCCACCCATTCTTTCTTTCTTCCATTCATCCATTCATCCATCCATCCATCCATCCATCCATCCATACATCCATCCATCCATCCATCCATCCATCCATCCATCCATCCATTCATCCATTCATCCATTCATCCATCCATCCATCCATCCATCCATCCATCCATCCATCCATACATACATACATACATACATACATCCACCCATTCTTTCTTTCTTCCATTCATCCATTCATCCATCCATCCATCCATCCATCCATCCATCCATCCATCCATCCATCCATCCATTCATCCATTCATCCATCCATCCATCCATCCATCCATCCATCCATCCATCCATCCATTCATCCATTCATCCATTCATCCATTCATCCATTCATCCATCCATCCATCCATCCATCCATCCATACATACATACATCCACCCATTCTTTCTTTCTTCCATTCATCCATTCATCCATCCATCCATCCATCCATCCATCCATCCATCCATCCATCTATGATCCATCCTGTTTTTTAATGCTTTTGATATTCCCAAGCCTGCGGGATTTTCCTCTCACCTTATGTACTCTGCCTGCCCCCATCCCTCCTCCAGTCTCATTTTATTCCAAGTTGCCGATCCCAATATCTAATAGATCATTTTTGAGATGCGCGAGCGCTTTCTAAAATATCGCAGACGCAGACATAAAAAAGCCCGAAAATGCCTCGAGCTCATGTACGCGTCTGCGATATTTTTGAAAGCGCTCGCGCATCTCGAAAATGGTCTGTCATAATGAGTGTTAATTACATTCCAGGTTTCAATACATGGCGTGGCTGGTATAGGTCCTAAAGGTGACATAGCCATTGATGACATTAAATTTTCGTTTGACGACAACTGTGGTCAAAATGGTGAGCTTTTTTCCATTCTGTTTCGTTGTCATTGATTTCTGTGTCTGTGTTTATTGGATAGGTTTACACATAACAAGCACTGACCAAATCTTTTTCATTTCCTTATAGTAACGTGTCCAGCGTTCGAGGTGCCAAACGCAAAGAACAACTGTTCAGAAACGAAGGCAGGCGAGAATTGTACAATATATTGTAAAGACGATTATAAGTTAGTGGGCGCACCTTTAGATGGGCTGAAATGTCTTCCTATGGGCACGTGGTTCAACAAAAACCAATCAAGATGCATTGCAAAGAATTTACGTAAGTTTTGAGAGCAGACTTAGGGGCTGTTCAAAGTCCGGGCATAACTAACTCACAGATCAAACCCTGAAACGACCTCTGGGCTGATCTAGGTCAGGGCACGGCTAACAATCTCTATACACATGTGATGTCGAGTTCAGGAATCGAACCCGAGACCCCAGAGATGAGAGGCGAGTACACTACCACTACACCACCCTTGATTCACAAACTGATGGCTTTATTTGGTATAAAGGTTCATTTGATTGTAACAAGTGTTCTTTTTGTGTTCTTTCTTCAGCTGAATCATTCAATTGTGACTTCGAGTACGACACGTGTGGATGGGTTATAAAAAGTAACCAGTGGAAACGGAACCGCGGTCCTTCGTTATCCGACACAGGTGCAAAGCGAGACCATACTCCTGGTTATGGCGGGAGAGGTGAGTAGAGTATAGTATATTTCTTTCGCTTCGGTATCGTGCGTTTTGATTGGCTGTTGAAGCGGGCGGTATTTTCTATCTCTGCCCGTGGTCCGGTATCCTGGTAGAGCACGTGATGCTAATGTGGCCACTCCATGTGCTACTTGTGCGCTTCATGAATAATCACTATATATTACACTCCTCAAAAGAGCTGTTAAGTTGTGACGTATTTCCGGGTCCAACTGTTCAAAAATACCGCAAAAATAAAGCGAAAAACGTGCTCAATGATTTAACCTCCACTTGAAACAATCAGAACTTTGGACAACAAATCCATCAAGAAAAAGTAAGAAAAATCTTTATAAAACTGCTTTTCGTTTTAGACTCGGAAGTCGTTTTTCCATACGAGTGACGTCACACTTAAAAGCTCTATTGCTTGGTTTCACTTGACGTCATTTCCTGTCTCATGCGGAATATCATCAGCCGAATTGCGAGATTTTTAACAAGCTTTTCACGAACATGTTTTACCTATTATTTCAGGGTATTACCTTGTTGCAAGTTCGTTGAATGTGGAAGCAGGGTCCATGGTGTCCATGACGTACTCGGTACCCACCAGTCTAACTGGCTGCCTTGAGTTTTTCTATGTAATGCGTGGTTCATCAGTTGGACAATTAAGTCTTCTGGTGGGTGATGATCCAGTGTTTAGTGATACGTATAAGGGTACTGGAGGAGAAAATGGTGATGATTCTACTTGGAAAAAAGTACAAGGATATATTACATTCAAAAAGGTATTGCTAAAAAATTCTTTCCATCACCTCAACTGACTGACGGATTTCTTTCTAGTAGAGATCTATTTTGTTGATTATAACTGGTTTTGTGTTGTTTGATCATAGATTTCTTTCAGAGTTACTTTTGGAGACAGCAAACGTGGCGACATCGCAATTGATGACATATCGCTGAAGCAAGTCACCGAGGCTCAGTGCGGACCTATAGGTAAGCAGGAAAAATGGTTGGAGATATTCAGTCAGTCAGTCAGTCATTCAGTCAGTCATTCAGTCAGTCAGTCAGTCAGTCAGCCAGCCAGCCAGTCAGTCAGTCAGTTAGTCAGCCAGTCTTTCGGTCAGTCAGTCAGTCTGTCTGTCTGTCTGTCTGTCTGTCTGTCTGTCTGTCGGTCACTCAGCCAGTCTTTCGGTCAGTCAGTCAGTCAATTCGTTCATTTTTTTACTTTCTCTATTTTCCCTTCCCTCTCCTCTCCTCTCTCATTCTTTCTAAAATATAACATCCTCCCAAATAAAATTCCCTTCAAATAACTCTTCAAAACTCCTTGCCACCTTAAGTAGGTATACTTTAGAAAGCAAATCAACTAACAGTGTTTTTTCTTTCTTTGTGTTTTTAAGCCAAGTGCAAACTCATACCTGCACCGTTCAAAGGTTCTTCGACCTGTGATTCATTACAGAAAAATCCAAACGAAATTTGCAAGTTTAGATGTAACGGAGGTTTCGTTTTGATAGGTGAAGAGAAATTGAGATGTTTACCTTTTGGAACGTGGAATAACAAACCTCCTTTTTGCCTACATGAACCAAGTAAGGATCTTTTTGGTATTCTTCTTATTCTTCTTACGGATGGTGTGCCTGTGTCGTGGATTCTATCTTATTGTCACGTAAAGGCTTGCTTACAAATGGGCAAGAATTATAGAAATTTAGGGACATCTGTGTAATATGTAGCTGTTTTCAGTAATAGGTTAGCGTATGATGGCGAAATTTGTTTTGGTTGGTTATTTAAATTGACAATCAAATAAAGCAAAGGGCATTACAAAACCTATCCAGCTGATCTTAGAAAAACTGTTAGCCAATAAAGAGAACATTTATTAGAGAAAATTTGCAAAACTGAGGTGTCACCCTTAGTAGCCCAGCGACTCGGGAAACGGTTATTTCGTTATTTCATTCTCCCTTTCAATAATGAATATCATAGTAAATGTATACAAAATATCAAAAACCTCTCCTGAAAATCTAGATTTATCTCAGATATAAACTTTTATAAGTCAATTTTCGAAGGCTTCGTGACACCTCAGTTTTGCAGTGTCGTCATTTCTACGTCACTATTTCAGATCAGCTGGTTGTTTTAGCACATTGTTGGCACATTAAAACATCACGATTCACTATTCTATTCACCATCTCATAATTCAAATTTGATTGTGATTTCATTTGTGTTGCTGCTATTGTGTTTCTTCTGGTGACCAAGATCCTTAGTGTTAAAACATTCGATTGTTTGGATGTGACGTCATAGTGAAATAGGGCGATCCTACCCACCATTACTTGTGAGTAGAGTTGCTTGATAGTTCTCTCCTGTGCTTTGAGGGAGGAAAACCAGAGAAGCCGGAGAAAACCCTCAAATCTAGTGAGAGATACTTATTGTCACTTTAATTACTGTTCCTCCTCTCGTTTCACAGTTAATATTCGATTGGCAGGACTCAAGCCTGAGAAGGCGGACGCTGGTCGGGTTGAGATAAGAGTAGAGGGAAAATGGGGTTCCATTTGCCGAGATGAATGGACTCAAACAAATTCTGAACTCGTGTGTCGAACTCTCGGGTTCGAGAATCCAATTGTGACTAACATTGATCTCTCAACTCTTCGCTCGCCACCTGAAGACTTTCCGATATGGCTTGATAATGTTGAATGTAACAAAGATGCCCGCAATCCTCTAGAAGGCTGCAGACATAATGGAATTGGAATACATAACTGCGATGTAGAAGGGCATTCTCAAGATGTTGCTATTGAATGTAGAAATCAAAGCTCTACTACAAGTACGTTTAGTTGTTAGTCTGGTTCATAGCATGCTTTTTATCATGGTAGCATTTTGTTTGCATTGCTATACTTCATACCTGATTGCCTGCTATACTTCATGCCTGCTTGCCTGCTTGCCTGCTTGCCTGCTTGCCTGCTTGCCTGCTTGCCTGCTTGCCTGCTTGCCTGCTTGCCTGCTTGCCTGCTTGCCTGCTTGCCTGCTTGCCTGCTTGCCTGCTTGCCTGCTTGCCTGCTTGCCTGCTTGCCTGCTTGCCTGCTTGCCTGCTTGCCTGCTTGCCTGCTTGCCTGCTATACTTCATGCCTGCTATACTTCATGCCTGCTTGCCTGCTTGCCTGCTTGCCTGCTTGCCTGCTTGCCTGCTTGCCTGCTTGCCTGCTTGCCTGCTTGCCTGCTTGCCTGCTTGCCTGCTTGCCTGCTTGCCTGCTTGCCTGCTTGCCTGCTTGCCTGCTTGCCTGCTTGCCTGCTTGCCTGCTTGCCTGCTTGCCTGCTTGCCTGCTTGCCTGCTTGCCTGCTTGCCTGCTTGCCTGCTTGCCTGCTTGCCTGCTTGCCTGCTTGCCTGCTTGCCTGCTTGCCTGCTTGCCTGCTTGCCTGCTTGCCTGCTTTTCCTCCATTTATCTTGCTGTCTATTTTGCTTTCGCAACCTTAACTTTAAATAAATGTACAGTTTGAACACCATTAATATCTTGAAGGTTCAACAGCACCTTCCCCTCCAACTACATATGCTACCACGACCACGACTGGAAGCACAAAAAGTAAGTTTCTTTTATGTGATTACGGTAAATACATTATCGCAGTAAGCGAAATGTAAGAAAAAACAATATTCAAGGGTAGGATTGGACCTAGGATACCCACTACAATTACTTTTTTCCATCCAACAGAGAACGCGTTCCCTCTCTCAGCAAGGATAGCTACTGGTGTTGGATCCCTTGTTCTTGTCCTCGTCATCATAATTATCGTGGCGTGCTGTTTAAGAAAAAAGAAAAGGAGAAAATCACAAGATGGAGAGAACCCCCAACATGTGTAAGTAAACAAGAACTGATAAGCAAAAATACATGGTTGTTGCTTCTCCGCCCAGCTAATTCTAATTCTAATTCTCAGGAGAATTGTTCTCCAAATTCAGCTGCTTTGACGTCACGAGAAAGAGGTCTATAATTATGCATAATTTGTATTTCCAGCCAAGTGCTATCTTGCCCCAGTGGCGTACTGTTTGATGCTTCTGTTGATGACAGTAACATTTCTATAAAGGTGTCATTCATTCATTCATTCTTATGTCTCTTTTTCATAGAGTTGTGTTTTCTAAAAACAATGAAGTTGAACCAGGAAATCAAGAAGACAACAAATATGATCCATGGGAGGTAAACCCAAAGTATATCACATTCATGGAAGAATTGGGCAAAGGTGCATTTGGTAAGGTGTTCAAGGCCATCTACCAAGAACCACCACCTAAGGAAGAACAAATTGTGATGGCAAGGCTCATGGGAACACTAGAGTTGGTCAAGAAGAACAGACCAGAGAAGATGGTAGCTGTTAAAACATTACATGGTGGGTGAAGGAATGAATAGATATTGTCAAGAGATATGGTGCGCAGTAGCGTAGAGTGCCTGGGAAGGGAAATGTTTCCTGTGCAAGCAAATGATTCTCTCCATGTTCTTGTGAATTTGGCGGGAATCTTGATGATGATGATAATACGACAATGATGATACAGTGATGAGACGAGGATGATGATGATGATGATACGACAATGATGATACAGTGATAAGACGACGATGATGATGATGATGATACGACAATGATGATACAGTGATGAGACGACGATGATGATGATGATGAGACGACAATGATGATATAATGATGATATGATGATACACAATGATGATGTAATGATGATACGATGATGATGATACAACAATGATGACACTATGATCATGACACTGTGATGTTACGATGATAATACGATGACGATTGCTTCTATTTTCAGAGACAGCAGATTCCAGTGAAAAGCAAGAATTCCTGAAGGAAATTCACCTGATGAAGAAACTTGGCTTCCATTCGAACATCGTCAACTTCTTGTACTGCTGTACTAAGAGTGAACCCAACTTCCTTGTGATAGAGTATCTGCCAAAGGGAGATTTACTGAAATACTTAAGAACCAACAGACACAAGGTAGGCTATATATAGTTGTGGATGTGGTAGACGTCACTGGGGTGCCAATTTGACCTGGTTTTGAATGTAATGTTTTGCAGATCAGCGGTTTTGAAGGCAAAGAACTTGCGCCTGCGTACTTGCACACGAAGAGTCTTCTTGAGGTACCCGAGGTAAATGAAACGATTGAAATATGTATATATGATGTAATATTCTCACACACGGACTTTACCAATCAATCAGACAGACAGACAGACAGACAGACAGACAGACAGACAGTCAATCAATTTATGACTCACTCGTCTTCCCTCCTTACGTCCTTCTTTCCTTCAGCATTCTATCCCGATTTATCCATCCATCCATCCATCCATCCATCCATCATCCATCCCCATTTTTCCATCCATCCATCCATTCATTTTGTCATCTAGTAACCACTTTATTATTTTCATGATACTTATTAGAATCGATACGTGAATCCAGGATTTGAACCATCGTCAGAAACAAATCCGCAGAAAACCATTTTCAAAGAAGACGACGTCGAGTTAACCCCAAAAGACCTGCTTTCCTTCTCCTATCAGATAGCAGCAGGCATGGTAAGACATATGTTATTCCGATAACAGTCAACAAAAATAATCTAATGTTATACAGTGGATGAACAAACTCTGATCAGTATGAGGGACAGCATGGGTGGAGTACGCTGCTAACGCGTCGTCTTTCACTACTGTGGTTCCAAAGGTTCGGGTCACTTGTTCGAGCCCTGCGGACACCATATGTGAATTGAGTTTGTTTGATGTGTTGTTCTCTCCTGTGCTACGAGGTTTTTCTCCGGGTTTTCCGCTTTCTTCCCTCCGTAAAATCAACATGCGATTTGAGCGTTGTGTGCATTGAATATTGAATGTAGTGGTAGTGGGGTTGAGTGAGAAGTGTCCCCAGTTGGTGCGAATGCGCTAGAACGACTAGAAAGAAATACATTTCTTTATTATGATTTTTTTTCTAATTTTGTCATGAATACAAAATTTTAAAAATACTTTTTTCTGCATGTTGGTAATTTGATCATATCTTCCAGGAATACCTCTCCAGTAAAGGATTCGTTCATCGTGATCTCGCCGCTCGTAATGTTCTAGTGGCCGACAACAAACAAGTCAAAGTGTCCGACTTTGGACTGACACGTGACCTGTACGAGGAGAGCGCCTACCATGCTCGTGTACAGCGGAGACTACCCATCAAATGGATGTCACCAGAAGCGATATATGATCAGGTGTTTACAACCGAAAGTGATGTGTAAGTACTATGAATAATAACTGTCCATGAATCTCGCTTTCTCATTGGTTGATAGCGCGTGCTTTACAGTTACTTCATTTTATAACATTTTCTATTTTTTTCCGTTGTTTCAGCTGGGCTTACGGAGTGGTTCTATGGGAGATATCAACATTAGGTATGTAATCCACAACATCTTACTACTCTTTTTCTATTGGATGATAATTCATTTATCACGTGACATTTGTTTAGGTGGTGCTCCATATCCGGCCATGTTCACACGTGACCTCGTGAAGCAGTTGCGCAGTGGTTACAGAATGGAAAAGCCTGACATGTGTTCCGATGAAGTGTGAGTATGACGTGTTACTTCTCCCACTCACTCTGTCTGTCTGTCTGTCTGTCTGTCTGTCTGTCTGTCTGTCTGTCTGTCTGTCTGTCTGTCTGTCTCTTCTGCTCGTTCTATTGTTCTACGACACATCACTCTAAGTTTAATTTTCCAGGCATAGTGCGGTTTACATATGAGTTGTAAACATACGATACTGACTTACAGCACGTACACGGTACGACATGCCCTAACATTGAAATGGCTTCCCATAAGAATGGTTATCGTATGAGTGGGTAACATACGGTACTGACTTACAGCACGTACACGGTACGACATGCCGTAACATTGAAATGGCTTCCCATAAGAATGGTTATCGAATGAGTGGGAAACATACGGTACTGACTTACAGCACGTACACGGTACGACATGCCGTAACATTGCAGCGTTTCCACGTCCCGCGGAGGACATCGATCTCGGCGCGCGCACGAAGAAAAAGATAAGATACGGCTACGAATTTAGTCATAAGAAAACCGATCTGATTTACCACTTACTACTACTTCGATTATACAGCTATCAAATTATGGTCCAGTGTTGGCAAGATGTCCCAAGCAGTCGACCATCATTCAAAGAACTCCGACTACGATTCGAGGAATTACTAATAGCAGATAACCCATATTTGGACTTCAGTAATCTGGACAGTAACAAAGACTATTACCTGGTACCTTCCTTTGACAGCGCTCAAGATGAAAACTCTGCTGGTAGTGCTGCTCGTATTATACAAGTAGCATAAAACAAGTAAAGTATTCAAAGAAGGTCACTAGTGCTTGGGACAGCAATTTTCATTCTATATTTTCATACTAATGGCGGCCATGACAGCCAGAAATACTTGTTGGTATAGCATGGCTGGAATATGTATGCGCATGGACTAAATCACTCAAGAAAGCAAACATAGCTTCGATTCAAGTACGATACAACGGGAAGATAAGTTGAAACTATCTTAGAGCAGGTATTAGAAAATTTCGATAAAATTAGAAAGTTTTTCTGTCTTTAAAGAAATTAGCTTAAATCTATTGGCCGTTCCGAGGTTGAGGAAAAAACCTGGGTAGTTTGCATTGCATTGCATTGTGGGACTGTTTAGGGACGAAATACACGCTATCTTAGAAATACGTCTCCGAAAACAGTTCCACAATGCACTGATGCAAAACTTGACCCAGTTTCCCCCCAATATTTTTATGTACTGGTTTGAAAAAACAAAGGCATTCTATGGAGAAGGTGCGCCCGCGATGTTATGACCACCGCTGACTCTATCCAGTCCTCCTCGTTCAACTAACACCAACTTTCATCAGCCACAAATTCACTACACAATCCCAGGACGTCAATCAACGGTGTAACTGGTATTATATGTATTATTCTTTATTAGATATAAATAATTTATACATAACTCGAATAAATATTTTCGAAAAATATTTATAAATGTATATTTTCTGGAAATAACGATAGAAGGGATTTTTCTGATCACTTTTGGTAGTAAAAATATTAATAAACAAGAATATCTACAGATTACTAGAATAGAACAATAATAATAAAAACATACTTGGAATATATTATCTAGTTTAGATTAGAGAAATATTGATAGAGTTTGTGTCCAAATTTTGTTTCAGTTTGAAGTATTGAGATTTATAAAAAATATTCTAATATTCTATTTTAAAAATATAACACAAAGTTAGAAAAGAAACTTTTAGCTAGAAATTCTAATATACAGGCTTTGCACCATTACCTGATGGCAGCCATGACAGGAGGCAGAACAATGGAGTCCCCCCCCCCCTGGGAAACTGAATTCTTTCTCATGTAAATCATGTTAGACCAGATTCAATTGTTCCTGCCTCCTGTCATGGCTGCCATCGTGTGATGGTGCAAAGCCTCTATTGCATCCTGCAGGGTATATACTATGTGTGCATCAGTTAAAGCTTAAAAAAACTGTAACTAGGCGTGAACTATCACGTAATATAGAGCTGAACTCCTCTTTCTCTTGGAGTAATGTTTTCCCATTTCGTACCATTCCGAGCACATGTTATTCCCTAGAGTATCATTTCTTTGTTTAACGGTTGTGCATAAGAAGATACATGAATATGGATACAACTCAAACAAGGAATATTATGCTCAAGAGAATGATATGTGGTCTGAAATGGGACAACATTACACCAAGATGAATTGGGTCTATTTACAGCCTCCATTTAAAAATCAAGTAGCCGAACTTGTATCGAACGTGCGCCGATAAACACCGAGCGCAAGCCGAAGGTATGCCGAAGGGCAAAAGAACGAACAAAGAGAATTCAGCTCATTTATATTCATTCTCAAGCGAATGGTATGATGGAAGTTTTTGGTTTGGGTATAATGTTTTCCCATTTCAGACCACGTGTCATTCTCAAGAGTATCATTTCTTTGTTTAACGGTTGCGCACGAGAAGACACATGAATACAACTCAAACAAAGAATCTTATTCTCAAGAGAATGACACGTGGTCTGAAATGGAAAAACATTATACCCAAGCTAAATAGGTCTATACAAAAACTTAGAAAACTGTAAATCCAGTATACTTTGAAAATCCGAAGATTTGAGTTGACTCAAAATGCAATCGCATAATTTTCTAAAAGAGATTATTTTTATGTACATAAAATTGACTTCAATGCTGACCAGTAACTCGACGTCACGTGGTTTGACTATTGACTATCACGTGATGGCTAAAGAATTGATTACGCATGCGTCTATTATTTGGAGCTGGAGAAACCATAGTCGCTATTGATCAATTACCATCGACGATTGAACGATCCCAGTCGAGCAACGGTCGATCAAAGTCGAACACTGGTCGATCAAAGTTGAGCACTCAGCGAATCTTGACCTTTTCTATGACAGCACAAAGATCCAATCTGAAGCAAGGAATGGGATCCCAAAGCAAAGAAGAAAGCACGCATAAGGTAAGATGTCAAGGTTGTTCTAGATGTGTGTGTAGAGAGCGTCTGGTCGGTCACAATTTTCATTCACGAATGCGATGTCATCTAGTCCTACGTCTCCTGTGTAGCCGTTACCACGGACTCCTTCGAAGATTATCTGTAAGTAGAACAGATATTATCAGCGAATAATGTCAATTAGCTAACAAATAAACAAGCAAGCAAACAAGCAAGCAAATAAACAAGAAAGCAAACAAGCAAACAAGCAAACAAGCAAACAAGCAAACAAGCAAACAAGCAAACAAGCAAACAAGCAAACAAGCAAACAAGCAAACAAGCAAACAAGCAAACAAGCAAACAAGCAAACAAGCAAACAAGCAAACAAGCAAACAAGCAAACAAGCAAACAAGCAAACAAGCAAACAAGCAAACAAGCAAACAAGCAAACAAGCAAACAAGCAAACAAGCAAACAAGCAAACAAGCAAACAAGCAAACAAGCAAACAAGCAAACAAGCAAACAAGCAAACAAGAAAACAGGCAAGCAAACAAACATCCTTCATTACTCACTTTATATCTAGAAGACGAATTAATTTGTATAGAAGCTTTCCTCCACGACCATCCTTGCGGTCCAGACCGTAGCCATAGTAACTTCCTAACATCAAAATCATCTGTAATATATACTCTAATAGACCCTACTGACTGGCCATGCATCGAATACCAGAACGATAGACAACGAGATTCTGAACCTTCAAGCCATTTACTGGACAGGGTTGAAGTGTAGCCACGTCTTGCTGGCCAACTTGTTTCAAGGTAAACGTAATAACCTGTAAGGAAATTGTAAACATGAGAATGGTCAACAGAAAGTATAGATGGGCGATGATGTTTGAAAGAATATGATGATCCAGGTTGAAAACAGCAGCATTGTTTTTCTGTGCGCAATTCTGAACGTAGCATCGAAGACGGCAGCCGCGCGCACACGAGAAAAACTTTGCTCATGTAAAATCTTTCATTTTTTTCACACGTGCCTTCATCTTCGAGGCTTCAATCCTATAAGGATTTTATAAAGGCTCTCAATCCTACAGACTACGACTCTTTACAAACGTTGTCATCAAACTGCGCATTCTTTACTTTTTTTAGGAAACGTGTGGACACGGCACGGCACTGACACGGTCACGGCAAGGTGCGGACCGTACTGTAAGTTTCTAATAGTGATACAAAAAATGATCTGCAATGCGCGCGCCGTCAAGACAAAAATTGCAGAAGTTCTGATGAGAGCAGTAGGCTTTACCAGAAATTCACGACGTCTTTTCCAAATTCCATTTCAGGTTCTTTTTTAACAACGTGATATTTTATGGAAAAAAGAGCGGCTTTTGATACCGGATGGCAGTAAAAACACCCACGGCACGGTATTTGTCCAATCAGAACACAAGTAATAATCGAAATATACGTAATGCATTTCTATTTACCTTTGCCTGTAGTGTGATCCGCAGTCGGTCCTGTGTTTCTGCTCGGTGTCCGTCCTCGGTGTCTCCGCCAGTGAAACGTTGATGTTGTACTCCAGATGTTCTCCCAGTGACATAAATCCTTTTCAAAGTCACATTTGTCATTACCTGGATAGAAATTATATTCCCTTTTAATTTGAATTCTATTAAATCCTGAAGCAACTTCTGCGCTGATCTAAGTCAGGGCATGGCTAACTCACAGATCAAACCCTGAAACAACCTCTGGGCTGATCTAAGTCAGGGCATGGCTAACTCACAGATCAAACCCTGAAACAACCTCTGGGCTTATCTAAGTCAGGGCATGGCTTACTCACAGATGGAACCCTGAAACAACTTCTGCGCTGATCTAAGTCAGGGCGCGGCTAACTCACAGATCGAACCCTGAAACAACCTCTGGGCCGATCTAAGTCACTGCACAGCGTTAATTTACTAAATATAAAAATGTATATTCACCATCTGTACAGGGCTGCATGTTACACATACGCTTCTGTGTGTCAGAACCAAGGCATGCTTTACCGCCATGTTTTGGTTTTGGTTCGTTGCACAGTCTCTTTCGTTGCTGTACTCCATAACCACAAGCCTTGTCGCATGCTCCCCATTCACTCCAACGTCCCCACTGACCATCAACAGGAGCTACAAAACAATTAATGCTCGTTCTCATTTTCATTTATTCATTCGTTAGATTGTTCGTACACTCGTTCATTCATTCGTCTATAAATAGACGCCTTTATCAGAATGTTAAAACGGTTTTCATGCGCGCGAAATGTAAAGTACTGAACATGTATTACAGCCGCGTGTGTAATTGTTACGACAAGCTTTAACACTGAAATGGATTTCCATTATTTTTCTGAGGATCACCATAACACAAAGCGTAGTTATGGTAACGGTAATATACGGTACTGTACATGTATAACACTTTAGTTCGCGTTTTGATGAAAATTTGCCTTGAAGATAACGGTTGGCGCAAAAGATTTTTTTCGCTGTGTGTACCGTCGTCTTGTGGTTGTGTCTAGAGTTCTACATATTCTTAGATTCGCCATCTACTTACCGTAGCATTCCTTCGGAGGGCACTTCCTTCTTTGAGTTTCAACTCTGTTAGACGAAGCACCAGGACAGGCTTCGAGGTCTGATGAAAAACAAACGCGCTGTCTGGTCTTGACACATCTACTGTTGCATGGCGTGAAGATACTCCAGTCACTCCAACCTTTAGATTCTCGATCTACGGGGGAAAATACAAAAACTCAAGTTTTTCTTTTGACCAAATATTATCTCTCTAAAAAGAAGGAATATTCAAAAAGTAAAACTGCTGATACATCAATTTTTTTTTCTGTTGGCAAAGCAATCTTAAATCTTTCGTTAAAATAGATAAGAATATCAACAAAAAACATTTCCATTCTTAAAAGCAAAAAAAAAAAAAAAATTCGTAGCTCGGATTGAAAATGAGTGCAAGGAGTCTATCACTGGGTTACAATCAACTGATAAGAGTCTTGGCATGTCATAATCTGCTCCAAACAGTGGTCAAACACCGACCACCATATGCTGTCAGCCAGAAAGAATTCTATTTAAAACTTGTGATTCAGTTGCTGAACATTCCGCACGAGACAGGAAATGACGTGAGTGAAACCAAGCAATCGCAAATACAGAGTTCCCAACTCACGTGAACATTCGTAGAGAGCGTTCATCTTTTCAATGTCCATGGGACTGAAGCCGTCTTTACGCCCCAGACGCAAGCTGGGATTGTGCAGGGATCGTATCGTAGGTAACCCATTTCTGGAGAACGTCTTCTTGCCGTAGTGCATAATACTCTGGTAGTCGTAAGTAAAGCCAATGTTATCTACCTTGTTATGCTTGTATTTGTTGAACTGACTTTCCATTCCTAAGAAAAATAGAATGGTCAATGGACTACTTCGACGATACGGCGCGCGGCCATCTTGGTACACGGCACGCGGCCATCTTGGTACACGGCGCGCGGCCATCTTGGTACACGGTCCTTTCCATTAATTCAGATTCATAATCAACAAATTTAGTTCCCAACATCAGACAACGTGTCATTCTTTAGAGTATGATATCTTTGTTTAATGGTTGCGCATGAGAAGACACATGAATATGGATACAACTCAAACAAAGAATCTTATTCTCAAGAGAATGAAACGTAGTCTGATATGGGACAACATTACGCCCAAGATAAAGAGGTGAAGTTTTTTGTGCCATTTCTATTCGGTTAGTGAATCATTATGAATCTAAAATGTCTTTGATAATATCAACTCACCTTTCTGTATATTCTCCCAGAGGATTTCCACGAACTGATTCCTGTCCGGTCTGCTCTGTTCGTGCCAGAAGCCTACTGCGTGCATCATTTCATGCATGATGATTCCCTTGGTATTACAGCGCTTGCCTAAGGATAGGTTTTGTCCTCCCTTACGCCAGTAGATCCTTCCGATGTACGACCAACATCTGCAACAACAACAAGAAAGAAATTTAAAAAATCTGTTTGTGGAAAGTCTTTCCAAATAGCACTTCAGAATGCAGCTCAATTTGGAGGACAAAACAATAGGTTCCAATTCCCTGGAGATTGAAATTCTTTTGTTTTGTCCTCCAAATTGAGCTGCTTTGACATGACGTGAAAGGGACCTCATTTAACGAATCTTGAAACAACCTCTGCAAAGCTAGTGAACCCAGAGAAAAAATCTCGAATCAAGGGAGAGAGCTAACAAACTGTTTACATGTGATGCCGAGTGCAGGAATCGAACCGAGGTCGAATTAAGGTGAGTGCATTAAAGCCACGCCTTGAATTTAGCACATTTAAGGGCACTCTAACTAATGTCTCGAATGATAACGTAAAATTTGGCTTCATTCTCTTACCCTCGCCCTTTAGTGAATTTAATCCAGTTTCGTTCCTTGGTCTTCTGCACGAAAGTTAAGCATGTCTTCTTTTGAAATTCCTTAATGGCGGCCAGGATGTTGTCTACGTAGGCCTCTATGGTAAGAAAAAACAAAACAGTGTTATCTTTTCTTGCGCCTCAAGTCAAGGAAAGCTGCACTTCTGGATTTCACTCTTCAAGGACAAAAGCAAGACGACAAGCTAAACAGCAACTGATCACAGATTGCAGAAGTAAAAAGGTGGGAAGACTAGCTATCGCAGGTGGAAACCCATTGACAACCGCAGCAGATATTGAATGGAATCGTGGCGACGATGTCACTTGCGTTCAAGTGTGCAACTCCAAAGGTAAATTTCAGGCATTTCGAAAATTTTCACGATGGTGGCGCACGCGCTTGTTGACGTCATCATCATCATTTGTTGACGTCGTTATTGTCTTCTATGACGTGATAATTGTCTTTGACGTCTTACATTAGCCAATCAGAATACGAACCGAAATGTTGTCACAGTAGTTTCAATGGACATAATTATTAAGCTCAACTTGCCTCAAGACAAAGGAGTAAGCTGAGATTTCTTTAATAGTGCGCGCTATCCTAATCAAATGTACAAAAAAACATAACAAAATGGCGTCCTAACAATTTCCTGGACCGACTGCGCGACCGCTATATTTTTCGTTCGCTCGCCGTCTTCAAGGGTGCGGTTGACGTCCTAGACAGGACGCCATTTGCAGCCTTTCCACGTGGAGGACGCCAACTACGTTGGGGACGACAGCGCGCGCGCGTACTACAAAATGCGCTTACATCATCGTCTTTGACATTGGCGTCTTGATGCTAAATCACTGATCGCCTTCGTCAAATTCTGTATACTATCTTACCCATTCCTGTTGATATTTCGTATGGAACAACTCTCTTCGGCCATAGCTTCTTCCTTTGTCTCACAGCATTTCTTCTTTTTCGTTTCTCGTGTACAGTCGACTCGTCTCGCTCGGTTAACGCGATATCAGCTTCATATACCACGTGATTAGTCACTGGAGTAAAAAAAGAAATGTTAAATTGGAAAAAAGATTTCGATTGATTGTCGTAACACTAAATTTCAATCGAAAATATCCGTTCTAAAAGTTAACAGAAGTGTAAAAGTACATTTAGTGTTTTTGAGACCACATATTTGATGAATGAGATAAACGAAAATGACAGTTAGCCTTTCCTAATAGCTATCCATTTCTTTACTCTCATTAAGTTTTATTTTTTCATCTCGTTCATGCACTTTTCTCTTTTTCTATTCCTATCTTTCTTCTTATTACGTTTTCCAGGGTCCGACATCCATGCAAACAAGCTTCCAAAATAAATTGTTTTTTTTTATTCAGAGAATAAAAGATAAACTGGTGTCGATAATTACTTTCGTTGACTTTGCTGATCTGATCCATGATTGTATCTTCCCCTTCCAACACGTTATCTGTGCAAAAAGAGAAAAAATCATTCAACCGTTGCATCTATAATTATTTCTACTGCAGTTAGTTTGCAACCAGAGAATGCATCGTGTATGGTAAAGTGGAGCTCTTGGATACTTACCATAAAATGATTTACGAATCGTTGAGCCTTGCACATGGACGATGTTGAGAGCCAGAAGAACTACGAAGCAGAGAAAAACTCCACTAAATTGAACCATCCTGAAAAATATAAGGTAAGATGAATGTTGTAATATGAATAAACCAATCAGAAAAGTTTACACTTGCATGGCTCTCCGATATTGAACAACCAATCACAAAGCGAGAAAACGCAGCGCTTAAATTCCGTTATGAAGCCGAGAAAGATTTATCTACAATAGTGAACCATCCTAAAGGCGCAGACACACGGTGCAACATTGAGAACAATATTTCAGGCAATGCTGTTGAAGTAGGATCGTTTTCTATTTCAGCAACATTGCCTGAAGCACTTTGCGTCGTGTGACATGGCTCGCAACATCGATTGCCTGCAACATTGCGCGCAGTTTTACGCAGTTTTGCTTCGTGTGTCTGTAGAAAGTTAAATTGAAATAGGATGAATGTTTGAATGAATGCTTGAAAAATGTTGACACTTGTATGGCTTTCCGATATTGAACCAATCACAAATCGGCAAAGCATCGTCACGCGCGCTTGAATTCAAAAATCGACTCGACGTACTATCCTAGAATACAGCTGCAGTTCTAGCATCGAACGAGAAACCCGGTTTCAAATCAAACTTACTTATGTCAAGCGTAAAGATGTTTTGAAGATTTTGCGCACAACGAAAATTCAATTTTTTATGACTAATTTCCAATCTATGACGTCAATTTATATTGTGACGTCATATAATTTTCGAATTCTTAATATGATGTCATTATGACGTAATAATGTAATGATTTGAAAACGAAACTAGTTTGAATGAACAATCATTGGATTCAGCTTCCGAGCAGGTTGCGATGAAGTATTCTCAAGTGAAGTAGTCTTTCTTTATCAGTCGTTAGAAAGTTACGACTGCACTAGTGGTTTCAAATCTCTTCAAGTCTTCGTCATCCTTAGATGCTATTCTTGTTGTTGTTATTGATGTACATTGTCGAATGTTGAACGAAACTGGGCAGCTGGTTGGACACCAACAGATTAGCAACAGACTCCCTGCAGCACGTCGGAATGCAGCTCAATTTGGAGGACAAAACAATAGATTCCAAATCTCAGGAGATTCTTTTTTTTTGTCCTCCAACTTGAGCTGCTTTGACGTCACGTGAAAGGGGTCCATAGGATCAGGTGCCTCATTGTGAACATATCACTTCTGTGAGATTTATAAGACTCCAAGATGTGGTCTGTTATTTCTTTTTGTTTGAAGAATCTTCAACAGATGTTAATATCAGACATGACAGCATCTCGATCACAAACTGCGCTAACTACATCAAGTTTTGCGAGTTGCAAATTAGTTATTTCTGTGAATCGTATACTTTGCTAAGAATTCAGACAGTGAATTCCTTGCGTGTATCCCGATGAAGCTCAGCAAAAAGCTTTGCGCCAACTCGTCGTTCAAATCAGTAATAGTCCTTTAACGACTTGAAAGTCTTTACACTCTGTCACGAAAACATGTTACTTCGAAAATCAGGTCATTACTGAAGCATCTTAGCTTAAAAAAACACGATTTATAAAACGAACTTGGTCCGACACACCGCGATTTATGGGAACGCCGATGCGAAAGGAAGGATGCGAAATCCATTAACATTTGACAAATATTCTCGTTTAAAAGTAACCCGCTTATACAAATATTTAAATACTCTCTTATAAGCGGTATTCCTTTGCTGAAGAGGTTGTTTTGATTATTTAAGTTTTGTGTCTAGATTTTTCTTATTGAGATAACCCAAGATTCTATGTCAAGGATCTGGATATATCACAAGTTATATCCTCAACTTAAAGCTCTCCCAAAATTTTCTAAAATGCAATATTACTAGTTATGATAAATGGTAATGTTCATGATGATAGTTTCTGCCTGAAAACATACTTTTTTCAGCCACAAGTACTCAGGAATAGTTTTTGCAATATTGCAAAAACAATTAGTCGTAATTTGTACGTATGCATGGATTTGGAGCTAATTAGAATTCAAGTTGTTTAGTAAATTGACTCCGTCAGTTAAAGAAAAGTTCATAGAATTTAACAGTATAGCTCTTACCTCTTAACTACGATTTCTTTTCTACCTCAGTTGTTACTCCCAGAAAAATTTCCTTCAGGTCCAAAGCTTCTCGCTTTCAAACAGTGCTCTTGCAACCACTATGAACAGAGGCAAGACGGTTAGAGAGATTGCATGTTGGGGAGACGGCTATCCTACTGTGCTGAAGCTAAAGCTGTATTGTTTCAGCTTTATCACAGTAGGGAAACTTCATTTTTTCATCGGTTCTTAACAAGGAAAAGATACATTGGATAATAACATTAACAAAGGATCTAGACCGTCTGTGATTGACATGGATGGACGATAATGATAATCCACATCCGGGTATGATATTTCTCTCCGCAGTGATTCAATTGGTTAAGAAACTACACGAAATCTATGGAAATAAACTTCGAAACCTAAGGATAGATATTTTGTAAGAAAAATGTGTTGTTGCTTTACGTTGCGAAGCTTCAAAAACCAGAATGCAGCTACAGCTACCCTAAACTCAAATTCGAGGGATCAATACTTAATGCGATAAGGCTTTGTCATTCATGTGCCAACCAGAGATGGATTGGCTGGTAAAACGACGACTTATCATGGAAGAGCAAATGGTTAGCGCTTTAAGATAAGGCTTCCGGCAAAGTTGCGTACAGTTGCGCAAAGTTGAGTCGTTCAGCTTGAAAGAAAGACGACGTATTTTGAGTTTTAAATAAATTTTAAATAAATAATGGGAAAAGTCCCCAAGAAATAAGGTGTCTCGGAACACCTCAACAGAATTCAGCTTCGTACGAAACTATGATTGCAAAATAACTAGAAATCGATTCGTAACAATTTCTTTCTTTATGAAAGCGCAATTCACAACAACGTACCCTAGTAATACAACAGATCTCAGGACTAGTGTATGTTAATGGCACTATCTTTGCAAATACATCATCCGTGCGTCCACTGGAAAGCTGATCACAAAAAATAACAAAAATGTAAACACAACTCTGCAGGATACGACTTTTAAAAGTACATTAAAATACCTAGACCTCACGTAACGGTAGAGTAATAACATCTATCGACCAACCTACTCTTCAGTTCTGTACACATTGGTCTAATCATACTGAAATATTTGTCTAAAAAATTTTAATCCTTTCTGTCTCACTCTTAGTACCTGAAGAAAGGATTTTCGGTCTGATTTTTGTTGTAGGTCTGTGGGTTTTTCCAAGGACCCGCTTGGTAGAGTTAACGAGCGATGACAGCAAGAATCTCGGCCGGGGTCCCTCGCTTCTTCGTGTCCCCAGGACTTAAGAGGGAAATCATTATCTTAAAACGACACAGCTATCGCTTGGTGTGCGCACTGGAAGTTTATCCCCTAGGCTTTCGAAGCGGATGTTTGGTGCTATTTTTAGTCAAATCAACGTGCATGGGCCGGCGATCATGAACCTGATATTGGATAACGCTTAGCAACTGAAGGTTGTAGGATTACGTAACCAGGTGCGATTTCACTCGTATTTTACCAGTCTCATGAAAAGGTCGGTTACGACGAAGATCTAGAAATAGAATATGATTGCGCTGATGGGAACGCAATGTAAATATCATAAATGATGATCGACTTGCGAGGTTTCCCGGTGTCACGCAAGGTTCTGTCACGCAATTTTTCTGAGTGTCACGCGTTGTTACTAGGGTTTGTGATGCCGAATTATAATGAGAAGCTGCACGTGGGTGACTCCAGATTCACGCAAATGGAGGCAACTGACGCAACAGGCAACCAATCTGGGAGATAAGTAAACGTGTAATTATGATAAGTCATGTCCGTGGGATGGTCCTCTACCCTAGGGCTACACCTGCTGAGCTGAGAGAATGAAGAAAGGCACGTTGCAAGAGATTTTAGTGAAGTACTCAAAACTATTCGAAATATGAACTTTGCTATGTTTTAGTGACGACGTTAGCGCAACCACAAACTCCGGGAAGAATTCTTTGTTTCCACGTGGTCGAAACGTGGTGACTGAAACAGGAATTACTTTCCAAGTATATTAAGACGTTTTCAGAAAGTAAAAATAAATTAAAAAAGAGCTGCAGGGTTTTCGTATTTTTTTTTCATGAAATACGTCTACAAGACCCACCGCCATTTCAAGAATTTTTTTTAAGGTTTCAAAATTAACTTTTTAAGCAACTTTTCAGTAACAAGTTTCTAAAATAATACAACGGGCAGAATATTATTTTTGGCGGGAAAATGGGAAGCGATGCTACAGTTTCGTTGCGAACTACGGAAACAAACACAAACATTGCATCATTCGAAATTATTTTGAGAAAAGTAGGCTAAAAATAGAAAAGACGCCGTCTACTTAACTTATGTTTGCATCTAAGCTGAACAACCTCTGCTTCGGCATTAGTTACGTTGGCCATGTCAGAACTATTAGTCATAGATTTTCCAGAACTTTTCTTGTTAAAATGAAAGTAATTTTTTAGTTTAAAAAAAAAACGTCATCTTCTTCTTGCTCGAGCAACCACGAGGAACAAAACATTTGAAGTCATTCCTAAGAACTATTTTGATTTATAATATAGATTATCAAAAGCAGGTTTCTTCTTATCTTTGGCATCAGAAAATATTTATTTTAGCAGTTTTTGATGAAAATCAGATAAATTAATTAATTTTGACCAGTTTCTTAGAACTCGAGAAACTTGAGAATTTTATGCTTGTACGTATATCATCGATTCATTTGCAGTAGTTTGAGCTTAATGTGTAATACTTAACCCGACGACCTCGGACGATATGTTCGATATTTAGCATGATATATTTTGGACCAGGGACTGAAAATACGAGAGATAAAATACTACATTACGTTACATTTACTTTAAAATAAATTACTTAGAGCTCGAGGTTTCGGAGCTTGGCATAAATTTGTTGAATGAGGCATAAAGCTTTCTTACCTAATGTAAACTCCAACTCAATTGGTAGTAAAATTTCTTTTCAATGGAAGGAATTAGTGATTCACTTGTTTTCAAACGAACTGGTGATAGAGGACTTGATGACCATTTACTAGTTGTTGTTCGCGGTAAGTAACGAGTCGAAATAGTCTGCTTATTATTCACGCATTTGACGGAAGCATGTTCACATGTTTATTGCGGTTCAAGAGGGCGTCCGGTATTCAACTACAAAAAGAAGGTTTTCCGTTCTTTTATTAGCCTAGCATTCCGCTCGGTACTTAAGATTGACGCTGTGAGAGAAATAAAGGAAGGATAGTTTCTAGATCCTGGAGGTATATCTATAGGTTATTTATATCGCTAATAAGCAAACAAATGGACGAAGAATAGCGCTACGAATGAGCAGTAAAACAGCTTCGTCACTCTTCTGTGACGTAATGTTTTGATAATGCGTTTGTGTTGACCTTTGACGTCATCAAAACCGAAGTGATTCAAGTATGAAACGAATTGATTTTCAAGAGATTGTACGTTGACTGTGAACTTTGATAGTGGACTGAGCAGAATCAAATCAAACTCACCACTATTTTCTGCCTTCATTTTCCCCCCTACCTCAGTCGGCTCAAACGTATGATTCAAAATAGTTTTGAGTGAGTAAACAATGGATGCAATGCCCACACGAGCGGTGCAGAAAGAAGTCACAGAGAACAATAAATAAACAAAAGGTAGATCTCGAACATTCGAGATGTAAGCTTTCTTTTGCAATAAAAAGAAAAGTTTTTTCAGGTTTCTATGTTATATGGACTCGATCTTTGATCGTCTGAACAGTACAGGGTGAAACCATAGTTAATAATTAACTATGGTGAAACTTTGTTTCACGAGAATTTCCACGCTGGCTGCTACTTCTGTCACACGACAGGCAACGTATTTAAAAAATATTTAAGTTCCACGGCTGACGGAAACTAAGGCATTTTTTACTTTGGTATGTTTCTCTCAAAGGCAGCTGCAGAGACACTCAGCTACAGAGACGTTTTTACTGAGCAAAGGCGAGCAAGTTGCACGTTGGAATTCGTCGTCTGGCAACGCCGCTGAACACAAGTTTTAGACGACTCTAAGCAGTTTAGGCGCCATGTTTAAAAACAGAGCCTGTGCATTCAGCAATGTTCTGTCAAATTTCTTACTGATTTTCAGCTTGTCAAGTCGAAGAAACTGAAGAAAGACGTTGAAAAATCTCCGGAAAGCAAGTCCAGGGGATCAAGAACTCTGAAGGATTTTCCATGCAAGCATAGTAAGTCTTAGGTTTTCAATAGCTATGTCCATAATCCCTAAAGCTCTTGATTTTAAAGTTCACTCTAACTCCTAACAAGTTACTTAGCAAAATCGGACGGAATTGGGCTCTTGGAACATGACCAAGCTCAAAGGTCAAGATGGCTTAAATCGTTATACCAGAAATCTGGATTATGTTGTCATTTATGAACCTAGAAACGTGGGTTTTAGGATTCACACATTATCACAGCACAGCAACGTATAGGATTCCTTTCTGGTACGTCTTTGCAAAATGAGTTAGAAAGAAACTACGAAATTAATTCTTGATTGTTCTATGGCTCAATTTTTGTCCTGCTTTTTCGAATATGTAAAGTCTTTATCATCGCTCATTCCAATGTCCTAAAGATCTGTCCACGGATAATACTCTTTACATTGTGTATCAATTACAGTAATATTCGAGCATACTATTATTGTTCCAATCAATGAAGGTCAAGGCAACCTCTGCAAATATTCGCCGAACTTTCTCTGTCAGAGTGTTCGTAGTTGCTACGTGAGTGGTAGCTTTGTCGAGGAATTTCTATTTGGCTTGAAGCATGTAAACAAAGCCAAAGGTCAATACGTTTAGAACTGTACTCCAGATTTTAAGATGTGAGATGACAAGAAAATTCCAGAGGTGGAAAATTATGCAAAGTCCGACTCAATGCTTCGTGTACATTTGCTGCCGTCATTCGATAAACAGAAAACAAAAGTAACTCGCATAAATTTCTCGTCTCAGGACTGTAAAATGCGAGGAATTTTTGTGACGTTAGTACGTGAGGTCGTTAGCTTGAACATATCGATTCTTAAGTACCGAAAGGTTAAATAATATGATTCTTGACGCAGTCTTACAGCAAAATTATTAAGTCGGTCTCCCAAAAAAAAGCTAAGAAGAAAAAACTTTTGCAAAGAAATATTTCTACGGGGTGGACTTGAAATACCTCATGGGTTTCTTCGCCGTCTGGTTTTCCCTGGATTCTTGGGTGGCCTGATTCTTGTCGCCTCGTCTTGTCGTATCTATTGTCCGGGGTGAAAATATGCTCATACTTTTTCCGCGACTGAATAAAAAGCCCTGGAAACGAAGCTGTTTTGACGACTGTCACGTGGTAAATCACGTGATAGAAGAGGAGAAGGAAGAGGAAAGGAAGAGGGATTCAAATAATGTAGATTTCTAGCAAGACTGCATGCATGGAGTTCCTTGATTGGCGTACAATTTCAATCCGATAGCAATAACGTGAAATACAAAAATATCTTATGTTTAGCGACGTGTGAGCCAGTTGTTCACTGACCAGCGGTCGACTGCTTGAGCTCAGAACGTGAGATCGCATCAGCTTCTTAAGAGAAGATAACAATAACTAACAAAATCACAATATTTTTAAAATAAGCACGATTATATAATCATTGTTCTTTAGAGCACATGCCAGCACGTATTGGTAGAGGTCACCCCTGATAAACGATGCGCCGAAAGACGTACAACAATGGGAATATTGAAAAACTCAAACCGCGGATTCATCAGTGAAGTAATTCTGGGATCGTAATATTGTACACTATGATTACCTCAGTTCTGAGGCGTACCGGCATCAAATTGCGTCCCTTAAAGCCTGAATGGTAAGTTCTTTCCGCCATAGTAGCTTTATACTGTCTGAGTTGGTCTGTGAATTTGGCGGGAACGTTCGAGCCAAAACTCGCGCACTCACATAGAACAATATTGTCGTTGGTGAGCTGTTCTGTAGGTTAATAGCAAATATGAAGCTGTAGATAATGTGTTTGACCGCTGACACATTGAATTTATTTGAGCTGGAATATTTAAGCAGCGAGACCAATTCAACCAATCAGAAGCGATCATTCTCACGGTCTGTTGTAGTTGCCCTTAGATACATTGAGAGCTAGACGCTAAAACTTTGCGACAAAACCCCGACAAAACTTCCGTCGTTCTAAGCTCAACTGAGAAGCGTAGTATTCTATCCGTCACAAATCACCAAATGGTGTCTAGGGTGCACATGCGCTTTGTCGCTTAACTCATGATAACGAAGGCTCGCAGCGAACAAGCACCAGAGCCTAAAACAAGCCCTCCAAAAAAGCGCAGCCCGAGTGCACGTTTGAAGAGCGCTTTCGTTGATTTTTAAAATTCTAGGTGGGTCTAAATTGTATATTTACCGTATATATATCATCTGTACCCTATCTATCGATGCTCAATACCGCGTAGGACCGGACAATAGAAGATATTATCGTAGAACTGATGAAAGTCAAAGAAAAAAACACATTTGGCAACGGTACAGCAAATTAATCATCATTTCCTGTCAATATTAATAGATTTGTGATGGCTGTTTTTAAATGAAGTCCACATTTTTGTGGTTTGAACAGGAGATGTACCGCCGGTATATGCCAAATTTACGATTCTCAAGTTACGAAGGTATTATGTAATATTCTAATGGCGCGAACACAAAGACACCTCATTTATTTTGGGCATAATCTTTTTCAATTACGAATCATCCCCTATAGAATATATTTCTTTGTGTTAATCACATCTGTATTCAATGTTTCTGCAAAAATGCAAAGAAAGGATGCTCAAGAGAATGACACGTGGTCTGAAATGGAAACACTTTACGCCAAAAGCAAAGCGGTACATATACTGCGGGCATAAAGGAAAGTGTTAATGATTTTTACGGAGGGAGGAAAACGGCCAAGGAACAACGGGGAAAACCTCCTCGAAGCACAGAAGGGTAACGTCAAGAAATTCTGCTCGCACACGATGGCTGACCCGCATAGTAGAGTGCGGGAGAAAGCGAATACCACTGGCGCCTCGTGAACAGAATTTATTATACCCGAATCGACTGAATGTGCGAAAGCGAAAATATAATGACCATTTCATAAGGTGGATGCACGAAAATCAGAGCTTGGGTATCCGCAGGGCCGTAGCATGCGCAAGTCTCAGTTGGAAAACTGAGGGGGAGGGGGGAAACTGGGGGGGGGGGGGGCACAAAGCAAAACGTGACCACGAAAAATGAAAATTTATTTCCACACTTGTTTTACTTTACTGGGGAAAGAAAACTGGGGGCAGCCCCTCCCCTTGCTACAGCCATGTATCCTAAGCCACTTCTATAAACGTAATCTAGGATTAACAGCACATCCCGTGCGCTGTTCGGTGTCTTAACCTCTTCCCTCACACTTTAGGCGAATTTGTTTTCGTTGACCTTACCTTGCTTTAAAAACCCTTCATTTGTTGATCTTAACGCGGAAAAGCCTTTAAAAATAAATTTTAGGCAAATGCGCAAATGCCACCCCAGTTGGCTCGCCTGCTAAAAATAGTACCTTTTGGGTTAATTGAAAAGTGACAGCTTTGAAAAAATTTTGAACGCATATATATATACTGTAACTAAATTATTTTCAAAGATTTCTGGATCGAAAGTCAGTAGTCTTAGGGTGAGAAAATGGATTTACAAATGGTGGTTTGGTGAGCTACTGATTTGTCTTTTAAAACTATGCTCTTACACATTGGTATATTTTAGTCAACCATGCGAGCACAGTGTCCTTTTACCTCCATGAAGGAGATAATAGGAGACTCTGCTCGCAGGGTATTAAATCACGGCTTTAGTCGGCATTACTTCTTTAATAGAACACTTCTTGACAGCCTTACATATATCCTTAATCAAACCGGAAGCAAAATTAACGGAAATGGTATTCCATGACAACTCGTACTGGAATGAATAGAAACTCATGTTCTTGGCGCGATATCAAAAATAATATTCTTGCTTTGTGCCGCATCTTGATTCTTTCCTCGCCTTTATTTCGAAGACCGAGTCAATCTTACAGAACCTTCCGGAACCAAAGATAACTTACGAAGATAACTTGCTTCCCCAGTATGTGGGCTATCGAAAGTATCATTTCTGGCCCATTTCTATACCCCCGTGCAACAAACGATTAGTGCTTTACACATCTAAAAATACTCCACTTCTAAAAATATTCCATCTTTAGAAGATAGGATTAAGAAGGATATGACACAATGAAGGCATCGGAATTAATGTTGACGAAGACGGATGCAACCTAGCTGGAATTGTGCCTACAAATTGTTCAAATAAAAGCGAATTTTTTCTATCAATTTGACTCGCGTCGACTGACACAAGATACGTAAAACATGCCGTCATGACAACATTGCATCAATTAACCAACATGACATATGTGGTTAGTATCTATTCCAACATGTACTATTATTTTCGATAAAGCCTTGAATTGCATCCAGTGATCGCAGTTCAACTATGTTATTGTTGTGGTATTTCAAGGTCATTTGGCGTCACAACCAAGAATATAATGTCAACAAATCCATGTGAGCACTGAGGTTCTAAACCTTCGGACATTCTACATGTCACTCTAAATATAATAATCAACTCTTAACACATATTAACACTTTTTTCCTAGCTTATATCGAGCTTTGATGAACCAAAGCTATACACATTGGATCAATCAGTCTATTACTTACCAAACATTTCCTCACTGACCTTATAACTAATTAAAGGGGGATAGTAAAAAGTTTTGCGTATGAAAGCATAAAAATAAAAACGAGTAATAATATCTATATATTACTGTTGGAGTAATGGTCATGGATAATGTTATGAGTAGAATTACCTTTGGGATAGATCGTACCGGCGCGAGTCCACGAGATCTGAGTCCAAAACCGCACGGATGTCTTATGGCCCTTTTGTACTATGAAGACGTAAGATACAATAGTTGTGGCCTTGGCCTGATGAAGGGCTTGCGTACGCGGTTGGCCGGTAACTAAGTTCTGTATCAGAACAGCATGGATTAGATGAGATCGGAACGAAGGCTCAATAAAACTGAATGAAGTTGAGCGGAACTTCTCCACACGCCAAATAAATGATGTGCAAGTGTTGAGTTGATTAGTGTGATTGACAGCTAGGCTTGTTGATATCCTGCAGTCAGAGCAGGCGCGATTCCCGGTATAAACCTACTACGCTATAGCCTTAGTAGGAAAGGCAAACGCAGAAATGACATTTTGACCTGTCAATCAGTGTACAATCTAGTTGCACCGGCTGCCACTCAAAACAAACTTGCATTCGCAAATCAATTCCACTACAATTCCACCATCTACGACTTGGTCCTTTTACTAAGAGTGTGGACAGTCCATTATCGACTCCAGCAAACTCACAAAACCGATGGAATGTTACGAAAACATTCCTGATGGTGTTAGAAAAGAATACTGAATTTTTGCCAACTTTGAAACAAGAGAATCCAAACGTCAAACCTGCGTCAAATTAAGCCGCTCACTTCTGTATCGGGAGGTCATCTTTCATGGAGCGCTCTTAGTTTTCAAAACCACCAATGTCACAATAAACCCTACGATAAATGATGAGGAGTTCTCCATTCTTTGCGATGACTGTTCACTGAAAGTATTCAAGTTAAACCAAAGTTGACCACCTTTATTGGATAAGATCTCAGTTTGTACACGGACACGGATTCGAATCACGTGTGAGTAGAGTTTTTAGGTCTCTTCCTCGATTCGAAATTTTTATCCAGGTTATCCAGTTTTCCTCCCACCGTAAAGAAGCGCAAAGCTGAACTTCCCATTTGGTCTGCGAGTTATCCTTGCCTGACTTTGATCATCTGGCCAGATTTGCTTCAGGGTGCGATAAAATTTATCTTTGCATTGGTTCATAAAATTTTTTCACATGTCTAAAACACGGCGAGACACTGATGGTGATGAACATGCAAACGAGGCCAGTTATCCGCGCGTTCGAAACAGTTCGAGGCCGGTGAGGTAACGTTCATGGCGGATTTTTTTTTTGGGCTGACGAACGTGCAGTACGATTTTGGCGCGAAACTGGCTATTTCAACCAAATTAGGTACGAAGTGGCAATCTTCATGCTGGAATTTTGGGGTTTGTTCATCGTTGATTTTTTTTTTTTTTTTTTTTTTTTTTTTTTTTTTTTTTGCTGTTTAAGTTGAAAGAACGAAATCGAATTCTATAACTTTGCCTTCGTAGCCATAGTAACCTTAGTTCAATGTTATTTTGCCTAGATGCTGTCTGTCTAAGTTTGCTTACTAAGAACATGTAAGAAAGGCTCAAGTTCATCAAAACGGAAGAACACTACAACTGATCGAGTCATCAAGTCTGAACTCAATGGATTAACACCATTTATATCTCCACAGTTTTGCCACAGGAATATTATCAGTAGCGCGGTTTCCTGAACTGATCGATCCGTTCTCTTGACGCGGAAGACTAGAGGAAGGTAATGACGATAAGAAACGACGAACTGTAAATCTACTTTACAGGGTCATTTGATGGCCTCTTGCGAAGCGGATTTTCAAAGAGTGGCGAACAGTTTATTTGACATTTCAAGACAATATGTCACGTAGACTATAATTGTTTAATCTTTTCTTCTTTTTATCTTTTTTTTTAAAAAAGCAAAGTGTACGAGGAGACAAGGAGTTTGACAGAAGGAACAGCATGGCAAGTCACGTATCTCGCTTCAATTCTCAGTGACAATCGACTCACGATCGTTCAAGGTCAAGCAAATATAACTCTTATTTTGACAAGAATTAAGCGACTTTCGACTGGTTGGTTCATCTCGCCAGGTACGTGACATAAAGCTAGAACAAATTTCTGGAATTTTCTATCCTTAACAGATATGAATCTTGACTTATAACTAACGAATTAAAACCTGTAATAGAGATTCTTATCGGCACCCTTGCTGTGCTTTCCGAGGTTGCGCGGAAAACTGGTAACGAGTAGAACTCGCGCTGAATCATGGGGCTGTTTTAGCGGACGCCATTTGTCTTTTTTTAGTTTTTGAATCGATTCACATTTGCTTTTGTTTTCGGTCTACTTTTTAAGAGATTTTGCTAAGTTTTCTGCCATTTAAAATGAGGCAGAAAAACCAGTTGCTATTAATCAGATTGATGTTGGGAACTCTGACCAAGCTTCGATTGTTTTTAGACCACAACAATAGAAACCTCGTTTTTCATTTCCTCTAGGTTATCTTATTATAAAGATCTCAAATAATCAGGAAATTCATATGTAAACAACTTAGTAAAAGGCTTGTGGTTAGCTGAACGTTTTTGACAATTTCCGTTTCCGGCCTTACCTTCGGTCAAGGTGAAGCATTCGCTCGCATGGTCATCGTGAAGGACCCTTATCTTATCACATGGCGACCAACTCAATGCTAAACAGTTTGTTATGTGGCAGCATTTCAAAATAATTTTTGGCGGTTCAAAACCACTAGACGTATTTGTGTGTTCCATATGTTTACCAGGCATGAAAAAAAATATTTTTTTCTGCGCGTTTTGGAACTGAAAAGACTGAACATTTTCAGCTTTGGAGATCATAATACATGATTTCTTAAAACCGTGGCTTTAGATAGGCTTAACGTATTCAAATATAACTATCATAACTATCGTTGAGCTATATGAACACTTCATCAGACACATTCAAGTTCCATAGTGTAGTATAAGAAAAAAATATTCATTAAATTTAAAGAAACCGCTAAAAATACAAGCTTTCTTCTTCCGTTTGTCGCACGATATTTCTTGTGAGTTGCCGGAACGTTTTCAGACTAAAACTTGAAAAAGTTGACCAGCTTATCAGATATTATTAGAGTTTTTGGAAATGCATCAGAATACCAAAAGATTGTTTCCTTAATTGTTTACACATGATTATAAACTTACCTTAACTCTTGGACCTCGCTTGCCTTGTAAAAGTTATTTTGTGAAAAGGCATCAGTTGTTGTAACAATTTACTCGTTGCGAATACTAAGTAGTCCTTGGTTTTTATTGCTAATTGTCCTGTGGCTTACGTAATTAGTTTACTCTTAATTAACTCAAGCAAAGGGCTTTTGTTAGAACAGTGTGATGGTTTATATGATTAACAACAATGGATTTCATGGTAGGTAGCTTCGCTTAGCTTTGAAGTGAAACGGCACATTAAAGAAAAAACTTATGAATTACGTAAACAAAGTGTATCACAACTCAACAGACGATGAAAGAGCGCATATACATATATGATTTATATGATATATGTGTAGTTGAATTGTAGAATAATTCTTGATTTGAGTGTCGCGTTTTTGAAGGTTTATACTTCCAATATGTTAATTAATGAGTGACGTCATTTGAGGCATTTGAGAGTATTTGTTGTAGCTAGTGATACTAAACACTGCCCATTATGAGAAAACAAATGTACAATATCCTTGATGTAAAGCATGAGTAAAATAACGATGCTTTTCAAATTATGTTTGTTTGAACCACTTCAATTGCGTATATTTGATGAAGCCTTAAATGACGTCACAGTCATTTACATATTTGAAGTGAAAACCTTCATAACTTAAAGACGCAACACTCATTCAACTAGTGGAATCAATTCATGTAGAATCATAGAAGTTCTTTTCTTAAAAACATATCTGCTCACAGGGTAGTAGAATCAAACGTGTAAGTACTGCACTAGGGCTTGTATGCATTTTAACGACATGAATAAACATCTTAAAGGCAACCATTTTTAAGTAAAATTTTATTCATTTTTGGTTATACAATTTTTTTCGACCTATAGACCCCTTGCAGCACATCGGAATGCAGCTCAATTTGGAGGGCAAAACAATATGTTCCAATTCTCAGGAGATTAGAAATCTTTTATTTTTCCCTCCAAATTAAGCTGCTCTGACGTCTGTTGCAAGCGTCTAATACCGTCGCTACAGCAATTACAGTACACAAGATTATTCCTTGGGCTGCCTGTGGCTGCCGACTGAAATCATTATAATTGCTACTGCTACCCTTTATTACCCAAAATTATATCAAATGCGAGGCTAACACGGAAATACAAAAGAAATGTCCAAAAATCCATGGAGAAAAAGTGTGATTTCATTTGTGCTTCATGTTAACCTCGCATCCAAGATAATTTTGAGAAGAGCTACTGGTATCGGATTGTATAGAATGTTGCATTATAAAGGTGCTCATTTTTACTAAAATGTTTTACATAAGGTCATATCTTTAAGAGGTGTCCGAAATATCATGGTGTGGTGATCTATAAATCATAAAGTACCCATAACCTGGGAACAAGAAGTCCTCTCGCTTCAGGGCCCAAGGGACATGATATGAGCGAGAAGCACTTGGGCGAGAGAGCTTCTAGAAACCAGGAGAAGTCCTTGTTTAAGTCTTTATTTTAGAACAGATAGGGCGGTTATCGTATGAGTGCCGGGAAATGATACGGCAAATTCAGCCGTACTGCAGCCGTACCGTATCTTACCGTAACCGTAAACACGCGTTGCGATTGGATAAATTACTGGAAGCAATTTCAATGTTACGGCATGTCGTACCGTGTACGTGCTGTAAGTCAGTACCGTATGTTTCCCACTCATATGATAACCATTCTATCACTGTGAAAAACTTACGTTTCGTGCCGTAACATGACCATGCCGTTTCCGAGCCTTGTGACTGGAGGAACGCTAACCTCTTGCAATGTGATTGGTTTCCGTGATTCCATGACGGTTACCGTACCATAAGCGTTTCACAGTCATACGAAATCTAATCTCAATATTTATATTTTTTTGTTATCTTAAGACGCGAAAATACGAGCGTCAAAATCGTGCAATTGTCGTGCAACATTGTTACGTTGCATGCAAGTTGCAGTGTGAATGTTGCTCGTATTACCACCCTGTACGACAACAGAATTTTGTTGCGCGACTTTGTTGCTAGTCTCCCTTGCAGGGCGAGAGTACTTTGTTGCCGAAGCAGAAGCTCTTTCTACTCTCTGCAACAAAGAAAATTTGTTGCGCACGGGCTGGTAATACGAGCAACAATCACTCTGCAACTTGCAACAAGTTGCACCATTTTGTTGCTCGTATTTCCGCGCCTTTAGTATACATTGATGTCGAGCTGGCTGTTTAAAAAAGGCTATCTATAAACTTGTCATATTAAATATTTGCTTATAATAACTATATTACTGCGCGAGTAATTAATACAAAAGAAGCAAAATTAGATCAAATAGAAATTATAAATTTACGTAAAATAGACATCAGAGGAGAACGTTTGCGCATGTGTGTATCTCATAATGTTTTCCAATCACAGACATATTTTCCTCTAGAGATGAAAATTTTTTGTCCGTGGTTCCGTCTCAAATCGTCCTCTGTCCTCTCAGGCGCATGCGCTCTTCGCCCGGCGCTGAGTTAAAAACGAAGGCTCACTCCTCCGAGTAGTTTCCGAACAATTCGAATTATATACTAATCGTGAGAGGATCGCGAAACATATGCGTCTTCCATCGTCATTTCTCAAAGAGGTCGTAGGAGGTTTTTCTTATAATTCAACAAAAGCCCGAGTGAACGCAGTCATGCGTCCAACTTTAGAAAAAATGCATGAGAAAACATTCAGCCTCATGCACTTCCTCTGTTAGACAATATAAATATTACACCATGATTTATGTGATCTGCATACGTTGTGACAATAGCACAGACTGAGATGGTTTTGATTAACGAGCAAAATGAAGCCGCACATCCAAGAGGTTTTCTCTGGTGTCGCCAAAAATAGTTTGATTAAATCGAAGCTAATGGTGAATTATCAATTAACTCTTAAAAAAAAACTTTCTCTTCCTTCCTCAAACTATCTTTTTCTTTTCTTTCTCTTTTTCCTCAAAAACGAACAGATAGGGAAGCACTGTGGCGTAGCGGTGAGAGCGCTCGCCTCTTATCAATGCCACCCGGGTTCTAGTTGTTTGTTGGTTCTCTCTTCTGCGATACAAAAGGAGCGATAGTGCTCATCGTATCTTAGTAAAGGGTTCAAATTCAATGTTTGGGAGGAATTTAAAGGTTTAATGGAACTCAGTTATAATGGCAGTATAGACAATTTTCGAGGGATGTCATGCGTGGCACTTTTCGGAAGGAAACCTAAAAAATTTCCAATTCTAGGTAACGATTAACGGTGCGACAAAAGTCACATTTTATAGGCTAAGAACATCCCGTTACATGTTGCCTGGATATCACTGGCTTTTTAAAGAGAGATAAAACAATTTCTACACTGTGGCGGGCAAATGAACGCGCACGATCCTAAAGCCCAAAGCGCGCACAAAGGCTAACGTGGAAAGTTGGGAATTAAAAGTCGGAGAATTTATGTTTTAAAATTAAATCTCTAGACTATTTTATCTTAAATGACAGTCTTTCCTGAGAGCGAATATGATGCCTTCTGGAGTAGCTTAACTGTACTAATTTGCGTCCAAACAAAGGAATGATACTCAAGGGAATGGCATGTGGTTTGAATTGGGCAAAACATTACGCTCAAGGTAAAGAGGTCTATTGATACCAAAAAAAACGTTTGGTACCAGACCCCAGTGTCTTAGAAAAGCAAGCTCTGCACGGCCTTCCCGGGGGTACTTCGGGTCGTTTCATACGGGGATGCTCCACCTGGACTCTTGATCCCTTACCCTTTTATATACCATATTTCAGCAAAAGGGTACCCCTTTTATAAACCTTTTTTGCCTAAAGGTACCCCTTTTTATACCAAAACTCACAAATTCACACCCCTTTTCTATACCTACAGAGCATCCCCGTATAGTCCATTATAGGGCCTTTCTCTTAACTGCCTGACCAACTGTAACAATATTCATTGCGATAAGAATACTTTTTGGAAGAACCACATGAGCAATAATAACCTGAGAATGATAACAGTTTATTATGGCAAGTTGATCCATCTTTGCAGCGGCCTGGGTTTTCTCCACATGGGTCAAAAGCTAAAAGTAAAATATATAGAGGATATTACACGATGGAGCAAAGATATGAAGTTTACCTTCGAGTGGTGAAATATTTTTTTATATCTTCAAGCAAGCGCGTAATTTTCTTTTTATTATATAGACACATCCACAAACAAAACTACGCAACGCGCGTTTAAATGAGCGGGAAAACATTGGAAATGATGTCATCGATATTTTCACGTGTGAAGATATTGGAAATACGAGTGGCGTATTTCCCAGTAAAACACTAGTGTCTATACAATAGAAATCATCATATATGATTATATATAGCATATGAAATAAAATGCCTGATAAAGATGAAAGATTATGATGATACATGATGATGATGGATGGTGATGATGATGATGATGATGATGCATGATGATGCATGATGATGATGCATGATGATGATGGATGATGATGATGGATGATGATGATGATGATGATGATGATGATGATGATGATGGATGATGATGATGGATGATGATGATGATGGATGATGATGATGATGGATGATGATGATGATGATGCATGATGATGCATGATGATGATGCATGATGATGATGGATGATGATGATGGATGATGATGATGATGATGATGATGGATGATGATGATGGATGATGATGATGATGGATGATGATGATGATGGATGATGATGATGATGATGATGATGATGATGGATGATGATGATGATGATGATGATGATGATGATGATGATGATGGATGATGATGGATGATGATGGATGATGATGATGCATGATGATGATGATGATGATGATGGATGATGCCGGATGATGGATGATGATGATGGATGATGGAGGATGATAATGATGATGATGATGATTATGATGCATGGCGATAAGAAAGATGGTTCGTAGAAAGATGATAATCGATGACTTGACAATAGAATCAGCTTCTAACTTCCAATTACAATTCAGTGGATGAAGAACTAGCGTTGAATCAAAACTGATCAAAATTTTTTGTTAGGTATTGCACTGAATTATTTCTTTTTTGCACTGTGTTCTGTGAAATTACGTAGCATTCATATTATTCACGCGTACATGTATGACTAAATCACGATTTGCACCATTTTGATTTTAACTCGCACTGTTTTGAAGAGCCAATGAAATTGCAGAAAACATAGCATTTGCCGAATAAGATCACAGGAAAAAAGGAAATGAATGACGAAAAATTTGGTAGGTGATTTTGTAGGTAAAAGATAAGTTTTTGACTAAATCCTGGCTATGCCCCTGTAATAAGATATAGACGAACTTCTTAATCATAAAGAACATCTCAAATATTCTATAAAATGAAATATCTTACCTTTGCATCTGTATGCATAGTAGTTGATTGGACAGGCACATCCAGAATACTTTTTTGATCTATCATAACAGGTTCCTCCATTTTGACAAGGAGATTTCACGCAGTAATTAGTATCTGAAATAATGAGATTTAACAATATGGATGAGCAAAAGAAAATGTCTGCTTTTGAGAAAAGAGCAGCAGCAGCAACACTTGAACAACAAACAACAACAGTGAACAAGAAAAACTATATTGTTGTTGTTGTTGCTGCTGCTGTTGCAGCTACTACTATATCCGTTCGTCAGTCTGTCAGTTCGTTTGGTCAATCATCAACTCCTTTACCCATGTGCGACGGCAGTTCTTCTGTTCACGCAAGCATTCGCGTGTACATACCTACGAGCATTCGTCTTTGCCTCCGTTCATTCGTCCGTCCATTCTTTTATTCCTATTTATAATCCATTCAGTATTTTCGCTTTCTTAGCATATCAACTTACTTTCACATCTTGGTCCGTAGTACTCATTTGTGCAGTTGCACACAAAGCTATTCAATTTGTCGTGGCAGGTACCACCGTTAGAACAAGGATTACTCTGACACTCGTTGATTTCTAAGTGAAATGAAACACGATACTGGTTACCTTAGCAATATAGAAGTATTTACAAGGGGAATCAAAACAGGCGTAGCGGTAGTGCATTTGCCTCTCAACTCTGGGGTCTTGGGTTCGCCGGATTCCTAGACTCAGCATCACATGCGAGCAGGGTTTGTTTAGGTCTCTCCCTTGTTTCGAGGGGTTTTTCTCCAGATTCTCCGGTTTTCGTCCCTCCAAAAAACCTAATGACAAACTAAATTCCGATTCGATCTGAAATTAGCAATGCAGTGACTTTGATCAGACTAGGGGTTGTTTCAGGGTTCCATCTATGAGTAAGCTGTGGCCTGACCTATTTGATCAGCCCAAAGGTTGTTTTAGGGTTCGATCTGTGAGTTACATGTGAGTTAGCGGATAAAAATTGGAAGGGTACAGCGCAAATAAAATCTCTTTAGAATTCAAATCAAAGCTCCTGGATTACCGGAATATTTCATAAAAGAATACTCGTAACTTCAACAGCGAGAACCATACTCACCAGTATTGCACGTTTTCCCGGTATATCCAGGCACACACGCACAATGAAAGTCGTTGAGTCCGTCTGAGCATGTCCCGTTAACACAAGGATTGGACTGACAATCATCAATGTCTAAAGAAAAACGCGGAAAAAAAAAAACAATTCATACAAAAGCGGGGGAAGGACTTTAAAATCTTCTTTATTGAAGAAATAGAAAACGCGCGCACGTGCTGTACGCAGTTATAAAGCACGCGAAGATTGGCAGAACACGAGAGAAGTTTTAGGAAAAGCGCTAGTACGACGCGTAGCGGAGTGCTTCTTAACACAGCTAGAGTGTAGAACTCTCATTTGTATACTACTAGTGCTCTACCATTCCCGAAGTGCTTTATAACTGCACACATCACAGCAAGCAAGTTTTGTATTTCTTTTATAAAATACAAATTACGATAATCATTATTTTGGATACGATTGACGTAAATAGAAAGTGCGTGCTCGTGCTGTGTGCTCTCATAATGCACGCTCCCCAACCAATCAGAACGCGAGATTTACTACAGTTATTTTATAATTTCTGATACGATTTACACTTACTGATCTCACATCTCTCTCCAGTCATCCCTGGGACACAGTTACATGTGAAGCCATTGACTTGATCTACGCACGAGCCACCATTTTGACAAGCTTGGCTGTAACAATCGTTGATATCTGTCGTGAAGGTAACAATACTGTTAGGCTTAGCATGATTTGATGATCAAGGTATCAAGGGTGATGTAGCAGTACTCCACTTGCCTCTCGCATCTATAGAGTCTCAGGTTTAATTCCTGCATGGACTCTTCAGCTGCATCACATGTGAGTAGCTAGAGTTTGATGGGTGTCTCCCATGATTCGACGGCTTTTCTCTGGGTTTTTCGGTTTTCCTTCCGCCGCAAAACCTAACAAGCTAAATTCTATTTCAGTCTGTGAGTTATCCGTGCCCTGACTTAGATCAGACCCGAGGTTGTTTCAAGGTTCCATCTGTGAGTTATCCGTGCCCTGACTTAGATCAGACCCGAGGTTGTTTCAAGGTTCCATCTGTGAGTTATCCGTGCCCTGACTTAGATCAGACCCGAGGTTGTTTCAAGGTTCCATCTGTGAGTTATCCGTGCCCTGACTTAGATCAGACCCGAGGTTGTTTCAAGGTTGGATCTGTGAGTTAGCCATGCACTGACTTAGATCAGCCCAGAGGTTGTTTCAGTCATGGTTCGATAACGGCTAAGTATTTTTATTCGAGTCGTTCTTCTTTTCCAAGCCACAGGCCGCGTGCGCTCTCTTATAAGTCTACACTTCAAGAAGACCCTCATCGCACTTAGAAAGCGCATGTCATATTATTACAACTAATATTATACGATAGATTCTCCTTACCTATCTCACAGTTTTGCCCAGTGAAGCCAGTGGGACAAATACACTTGGCAGTTTTCTGAATGAAGTCGTATCGACATGTCTGTGCTCCCCTGCAGGGACATGTGTTCTGAAAACAAAATGTGTGGTGTTAATTATTTTTGGTAAGCAAATTAGTACATCTCTTAACGTTGGTATCTCCTGCATATCCCTAAGCCATATATATGTATGGTAGTGTGCGCCGCTATTGTAGTATTGGTTATGTACTACAATACCTTTACCTGAGCACTTCTGTAGATGACACCAAGTCTGTCCACTAGATGTTCAGGATGCATAAAGTGGTCCGAGTCACTTAGCTCACACATGTGGGACTCTCCACTCGTACTTGTGCCGAAGCTGTACGAGATACAGCGATCATCCGAGAAACATTGGGATTCGCAATGCCCATCATTCGTGGCTCGTACGGTTTTGAAGACATGACTGGCCAACGTTTTATCTTTCATTGTGACTTTGAAATCCATTTCTTTACACCCATCTGCGGCCAAGACTAAGATAAAAATATAAAAAATGTTAGATAAAGTGCGGCATTCCATCAGTAGAAAAGAGGATTAGACGTCAGTGCTCGTAACTCTATTTACTGATACTCAGGTTAAATTATAAATGAAATACCTATATTTGTCTATTTCAAAAATTTGATATTTTCACATGTGAAGATATCATCACTATGGTTACATACTTCTTATAGCAGAAAAAAAGCTTTCTTTTCTTTTTCGTTGATAATTATATAATAAACAGAATATTACATGCGCCCATGTAATATCCTCTATTTAACCGAAGGAAGTTTCTTGGCGACTCTAGTTCACTGCCTTTCAAGTTTTTGTTGAGTTTTAATCAACCAATCCGTTTTGTCTCTCGCTCCCGCAAAGGAAAAAAATTCTCTCGAAAATAAACCCTTTTTAAACCGTTAAGGGCATTGTTCGCGCGCAGCCGGACCTCTCTGCAAGCGCACTCATCGTGATGACGTCATTGAAATATTTTGATGGGCGAGAACGCGAAAACAAGTTTTTCACTGATTCAAATTCTTCAAAGCCATCGCTGACCTAAATTTTTTATTTCATATTTTTAAAGAAATGCTAAAGATGTAAATTCACTCAGTTTATCAAAAGCGACATTTTCTGCTTCATCTCGACTCGCGAGAACGACAAAAAGCGACAGTTTTGTTCGAGATATGTTATGTTTTTTTCCCTCAAAAAAGAGTGTTAGTTTTAATGCTTCATAGAAATACATTCTAATACAATACATTCTAATACCTTTCCCCCCTATGATTTGTAATTTTCACCGGAATTATTTGTGTTTTCACTACTTGATGACTCGTCACTCGTCACCCTCACGATAAGATTCGAAATGGTCGACTTCTAAGTCATTTTACTCGCAGGATAGCACGGTGACCCTCTATTTTAGTGGGCTTATTTTGTGTGTTTTATGTTATCGTATCCACTAGCAAACTTTCCGAATATTGACGTTTACTTCGCATTTACCGACAAACATCTTTAAAGCCATTGCGAAAAGCCTGCTAAGCACTCTTTTATTTTAGATTTTATCTTGTCTCAAAAAACTTTTCTAAAATTGTTCTGACTTTCAACGGAGTATTGATATCATGATATCGAGTATTCCTATAGACGCTGTTTTCTTTTATCATTCTAATTTAATTAAAACCGGTAGTATTCAAGAAAGAGATAAATAGATGATTTTATATGTACAATGAGCCAAGGACTAGTAACAAATATATGTAAAATAAATATATATGTAAAGAAATATATTTAAAGATATGAAAATACGAATATTATACTATTATAAATACAGATAGAAGTCAAGTAAGATATATAGTACTAATAAGGTTTTTTGAAATAGCTGGCATGGAAATGGGATTTAACAATGTTTCCATACAGCTGGCTAGCTCTTCCTCGACTGGATTCTAATTGGAATTTAGAAGTTGATTTTTGCAGAGGGAGGAAACCCAGAGAACCCTGAAAAACCCTCAAAGTACAGGAGAGAAGCGACAAGTAATTAACAAAATTTAAGCTAATCATCGCAAGAAATTGTCCCGTAAAAAATTTCAAACATAAAAAGCTGAATTTAAAAAAAAAAGTACGAATGAACTGAACTTTTTAAAAATTCTTTACACATGCAGTGGTATCGAATATAATTTTTTGTAACTAAAAAAAACACGATTTGTTGATAGACATAAGCGAAGACCGAGCAAGAGGCGCGAATTTTTGCTTTGTTGAGTCGAAATTGAAATAAAACTTCGAATTAGTTAATAGGATTGACTATCATTATCCTCCCAAAACACAATCGGAGATAAGTTAAAAATCTATTTAACGAAAGAAAAATCAGAACACGATAAAATAATTGAACATGATAACTTACCTGCAAAATTTGCTGTTTTTGACTGTAGAGTGGCGGCCAGGAAAAGATAGAAAATGCTTACTGAAATCATGACTTCAACGCGAGAAATCAACACGAAATGAAAGTTAGATCGTAGTGTTTGAAGTGTTTGTAGCAGGTGACTTTAGATCGCGTTCAGATGAACCGACAAGCCCTTAAAAACAATGCATAGTGGGAATCCTTTAGGCTCATACAACTGAAATAGTGGGCGAGTAGAAAGCAGGAGGGAATTGAAGTTTTCGCCATCAACTTTTCACCAAGAATAACCCAAGTAGGTCATCAGTGGGAATTTTAGTAAAAACATTTCCCTTAAATATTTTTCAAATTTTGAACTGACTTCAATGTTCTGCTTTGAGGACTTAAAGTTAAAAGTTAATGAATCTTTAATGCAACTTTCGAATGAATAATGAATGATGTCTTTATTTTTCATTGGGCTTATTGTTGTTAGATTATTATACCTTTTCCAAAGTTTGTTTTGCCGAAATTGGAGTATTTTGATAACTTAAATTAAAATAGTTTATAGTTCGAGAATTTTCGAGGCTATTTTGAAACAGTGTTAAAATCAGACTCTTTCCTTGGGATTGATCAAAATGCTTAGCGAAGTCCTCGAAATTAAAATCCTATTTTTACAACTTTTACAAACTTTTATTTATCTTTAGGAATGTGAGATCCATGGATTGCGACATGCTGAAACAATGAATTGGGTTCCAATAGATTCAGTAGAATAAATATAGATTCAAATGATTCAATAGAATTCAGATCTTCTATTCTTATGTGAAATATGGCTTCTCTTAACAGCTTTCCATGTTTGCGTCGTTCGTGCGTTTTCAGTTACCGCTAAAAGGGTAAACTTCCATGCAATCTGACGGCTAAACTAAGTCGGGACCCCATTTTTTATTTGCTCATCTTACTTCTACTGAGTACGATATACTTTCATCATGGACATTCTAAAAATATCCTCACGATGGGATCTTTTGCTCATGAACGTTCTTAATCCCTACGACCATGCATATATTTGCTTTTTCCACACTGAGCTACACGAACATTTGTTTTTAAAAAAAAACTTTTGCTCCCCAATAACGATAAGGTTTCAGTGACTACATTGTTTTTCTCAGTTTTGAGTTGTTTTTCCTACCAAAATATCCAGCATTCACCGCCGGGCGGGCAGATCAAAATAGAGAGAATGACTCCAACAATAGCAACATTGCTCTACGTACGTAGAATTTATTAGCGCAATTCTTCCAAATATAAAGAAAGAAAAATCAAGAAAGATTGAAAAGAAAAGGAGAAATAATGTAATTAGAGTTGATGAAAATAGAACTTGAATGAATTTGAATAGACTTTCATGACTATAGACCAGGGCCGGCCGTAGCCAGACTGAAATGTTTACCGAGGCAATCGACTGACCCTTGCCAGTGGAAATGGGATTTCCAGCGTCTTGAGAGGCATTTGCGACATAGTCATTGTATTAAAGTTATTTCAATTTGGCACATTCTGGCAAAGAAAAAGAAGATAATTTGTTTTCATTCTTTAAGAATTAAAGAAAACTAAACAAATAAAAATATCTGAAATTTTACCGAGGCAAATGCCCTGCTTGCCTCATCGTAGCTACGGCCCTGTAGACTTGATAGACCTAGCTCATGTGGCCAAACATTTTTTCAATCAGTTTGACTGAATAGAAACTAATAGAACTAGCAGAGCATGTAGGTTAGAAAGTTTTTATCTGACTTGTAAGCTTGCACTGACGTCTGTCATCAATTTCTATTGATATCATTGAGACTACGAATGCATATCTTAAAGAAATTATAAATAATCGATTAATTCCTAGAGTTTCTAGAAAGTTGTGAAAAGGTTTTTTTTTTTCTAGAATGTCTTGTACGCCCAGGCCCACGGCACGCACACACACTCCGGGACCACTTGAATAAAACTGACCAATCAGATAACAGTAAACTAGACAGAGATTGAACTGACAACAGAATTAGCCAATCAGGTTATCACGTTCTCACACTCTTTTTACATCGATGTGCTATCTGATTGGCTGGTTAGAAATACTGATCTAAGTATTGCAATGTGATTGGCTAATGATACTAGTTTATGAAAGTGGTCCCGGTTGGAGCGGTATCCGCACAGTAAAATGTTAATAATTTATCAATATAGTCCATTGAATTTATATCACGTATGATAGCCACAAGAAAGATAATTGTTTTCTTATATGATTAGATTCTCTTAATCGAGAATGATTTCATTCGGATTGGCTGTTAACTCAGAGAAAGCCAGTCATTGCTCCCTCTAGTTCCCTGATACAGCCCCTCAATACGATCATCAAGTTCCATAGTTTGTCCTGACTGCCTGAAGAGTGTAGGATTTTGAAGCTAATCTTGTATTGTAACTGTGTATTTTGTTCGCAGGTGTGAAAAAAAGATTAAAGGAAGAAGGAAGTGAATAAGAGTATTAGTCAAACATCAATTCGCCAGTAAAGAGCTATAATGAACTGTTTTGATACTATTTTGAAGTCATTCATACCTAACAAAAGAGCCTGAGAAACTCTTCATGCAGAGTTGAAAACAATGCAAAGGCTTAATAATAATGGCTTAAGCGAGTAGAATGAATTCTAACCGGTGGTGTTTCGTTTGAATCTATGCGCCATATCTCTAGCCTGCGTCATATCCGGTCTTTCTTTCATTTTCAATCTGCTGACTTCTGTTTGCTTTTCCAAAGAGCCGAAAAAAGTCCCCCCCCCCCCCTCCCTTATAAAATCATTATAAAATTTGCCTATTCTGTTTCCTAGCCGGGGAGGGGAGGTGAGGTGAACCCCATGACTATATTGATGGGATTCCTGTGGATTTGGGTAAGAAGTTTCGCAAACTTTTGGGCTGATTTTTCTCTCTCGAAAGAACAGCTTTACATGTATACTACTGCCACTTCTACTATTACTACTACCTTATTCATGACGGTTTTACGGGGGTTTTGGTAGCGATCGGTGTACTTAGGTAACGACGCGACTGTCACGCGTGTCACGCGTCAATGAAGTTCCCATGATTCCGAGATTCCCAGCGAAGTGTATTCAAAATGGCAGCGGAGTGTATGGCGATAGGATGTGTTTCATCATCCTTCTCTATAAAATCAAATAATGGGAATCTTGCGATTTTAATAATGACCTATTAAGTAATCTGACACAAGATTCGATTGGGAGCAGTTCGATCCGAACGGGATTATTGAAAACATAAGGACAAACGAACTTAAATTCTTAAACCGGAACTTGCTGGCCATAAATCTGCTTTAAATGCAGTTTTAGCTCTGCAAATATGGAGAACCAAGATACTCCCGATGAAGACCTTACGGTCGAAGGACTCACAGACAAAGAAATCAAAGCAGTAAAGAAATTTCACCGGCAACTCTCAAGCCATTCGATTCTTAGCATCCGAACCGAAGATGGACTTGATGAACCTGAAGGTCCTGAGGAACAAGAAGTACCAAAAGAGTCTATCACTCAAGAAGAATCTCTTTTGATGCAAAAAGTCCTCAAAGCTTTTGGATATACCCAAGAGAGTGAAATTCTAGAGCAAGAGAATACAGATGGAGTTGATGGCAGGAAAAATTATCACAGGTTTTCTTCGAGTGAAAGTTATGATAATACATCTTACTATCAATCTTCGCTTACAAGTCGTTTTATAAGCCCAGGTAGATTTTACGTACGTGTGAGCGAAGAGACCAAAGCAATTGTTAGAGACGTCCACGATAAAATAGTTCACCGAAAACTAAGCTTGAACACTAGTTTTGTGAGGGTTAAAACGCAAGAGACTTGGGAGAGTGTGCAATGCAATAATCTTCATCCAAATGACATTGATATCGGGGTTGCCAATGAGGAACTTCAGAATCAAACATCTAGACATTCTTCAAACGGTGCAGGACCAAATTTTGGGATAGATAATCCCGAATTTTGGGATTCTCGAAACTCCCTACTCTTAGATCCAAACATCAGTAACGCAACAAATGGTCACGCTGGATACAACGACCTGTCACACCTTCCACCAAAGGAAAGATTCAAAGAATTAGCCCGAAGAGCTTTAGCAAGAAAAAAGGAAGACGAAAGAAGGAAAAAACGAGAATTTTATACAAGACTCTGGATAAAACGAGGAAAAGCTGGTTGGTTGGATTTGATTTTTACCATCATTGGTCTAGGGGCATTCTTTGCAGACAGTGGAACTGACCTTAAGGTGGCAAGCGACCATTTCACCGCAGGCCACCCCTGGTGGGGATTTTTTACTCTTGTTCTTGTAATCTTTCCTACAATCCTAGTCAACGTGGTTTCTTATTTCTTCTACAAAGAAGATGAAGATAATGGCACGGCTCCAGAAAGTGGATGGAAAGGTGTAAAAATTACACATTGTTTTCAAGTTGGTTTGGTGGAAAGGTAAGTGCTTATTTAATAAAGAATATTTATAGAGAATGGGGCAAGTTTAAAGCTTCAAACTTATCCTAACACCACTCATCTATGCCACACAAAAATGGGATAAATGGTGGCTATTGGGTTGTGATAAAGTGAAAAATTGGAAATGGGAATGCTAGTAAGAAAGAAATAGAACAATATTGGGTGGTAGGGGTGTCAAGATTCAATATTTTTACATCAAAGTGCAGTCAGGCTCATTTTGATTGTAAGAAGTTAAGTTTTGAATTCTCTTTTGCTCAGGGTTAGCCTCAATTTTTTTTAGAATATTAATGTGTTCCAGTGAACAGTAGCCTCCTGCTCAGCTGTTGTGAGGTGCTTCTGGTTCCTGTCATCGGGGAATGATGGAAACTGGAAGCACCTCACAGGGGGCTAGTGAACAGGGGCGGTAAGGGGTTTTCACATGAAATCATGAACAGGGTTTTTTGATTTTCGTGATCTGTGATGAGTATGTTCTAAACATGCCGAGACCCCCTTACCGGCCCTGAGGGAAGGTCTGTGGCATCATAAAGATGTGTTATTGTTGAAGTTATGTGTTCTTTACTTTGCTGTTAGTATTTGTAAATATTTTGACACTGGAATGATGCTAAGCCTGAGTACATAGACTAAATCTCTAGGGATGATAACTAGCGGTAAGCTAGTGTGGGCTGCGTCTGTGTTTCTAATGTGACTAAATCTCTAGTCTGCCACAGCAATGCATTCTGGGACTGTTAACTCAATCAAATAACACCCAACGAAATACATCATGGTTTGTTCTTTTGTTTGGTGTTATTCAGGGGTTTCAATAGAAGACGGCTACTGACAGTTGATCACTGGGTACCAAACTTCAAACCACTGGCTATTATACAAATCCATCTCTATAAATAGGAATTAAATTTAGTGGACACATATGCCTACATTTAAATCCCATCCTTCTACTTCAAATATTATTGAAACTCCTGTGGTATTTGATTGAGATCAGACTGGGAATGGAACTGTTAACTCAATCTAATAACACCAAATGGCAGGGGCGGATCCCAGGGAGGGGTGCAAAGGGTCAAGGAGTGTGCACCCCATTGAGATAAATTTCTATTTTATACATAGCCAATATGAAATAATGTGTTGTTTCCTTGAATCTAATCTTAAGGAAACCCATACTTTTTTTTTTTGAGGGGGTTTGGCATTTTTTGTGGGCAGGTGCCCACAAAACGCTGCACATCTCCCTGAACAAAATCCGGGATCACCCTGAAAGGGAGTACATTTTTGAGATCAAAATGTCCAAACCTCAAAAGGCAGAGCTTTTGAGCTCAAAAGGTTATGATGTTCACCTTCTTCTCTTCTCCCTCCACTAGTCTCCTCCCTTAAAAAAAATCTGGCAATCATTTGAAACTAAAGACCTTTTTTGTTTAGGTACTGGCGAATCTTGCTAAAAGGATACAAAATCAAATTCAAAAAACTACAACCTGAACAACTAACATTCCATTATCAGCATTACATTGCCATGAACCTGGATGTAGCCATGTTGCAAATGATTCTTGCATTTACTGAAGATGCTCCCCAACTTGTTCTTCAGTTATATGTTCTAATAAGAAGACATCTCGTAGAAACACTCCAGACTTCAAAATTGCAAGACCTATGGACCATAGCATCGATAATATTCTCATTTATCTCTTATTCTCGTGCTACGGTTAACTATATTTCGTGTTTAAGAAATTCCAAGAAGCATAAAGGGGTTTTGAGGTGGTATGGATATGTATCTATGTTGCTATGGCGTTCCTTGATGTTTATCTCTCGTATTTTGGTTCTTGTCTTCTTCGCCTCGGAATTTCACATCTGGTTTTTTCTAGTCCTTTTTCTGCATTTCATTATCGTTCTTACTTTAATGAAGCCCCAGCAAGTCAGTTTTTTTCCAGGACAAAATAGAAAGCAATTCCTTGTCCGAGTCGTTATCGCGTACATTCATACATTTTGCTTTTTCGTTCTCGATGCTACAAAAACGATAAAATGGGCGATGATTTATTATACCTTGACCGTCATAGAAGCCATTATTTTCTCTTCTGTTTGGTTTACAAATGCCTACCGCGAGATTTCGCTAAAATTAGAACTGGCTGGACTGTCAGTTATTTTCATATCCTATACTCTTGGGTTGCTAATGATGGTTATTTATTACAAGTTCTTGCATCCGAAATTCAAGCGACCTCAAACGAAGTGGTACACGAAAGCCCCACCAAAAGAAGAACTCTGTGAAGAAGTCGAGGATGCGGATGAGCAAGAAAACGAAGAAGAAGAAGAAAACGAAGAAGAAGGCGAAGCTGGTGAAGCTGAACGAGTTCAAGACTTAGATCATTTAGCGAGGGACAGAGCCTCAATTATTGCGAAGCAATTTGCTGTATGGGTTTGACACTATGTCTTTAGTAATAATAATAATAATATTTACTTATATTGCGCGATTTTAACATGAATATGATCAAATGCGCATTACAACAATAAGAAATATAAAATATTTAAAATAATGAAATCTAACTTTACAATAGAGCGATGAATAATAACATATAATTAAATAATAACAAATAATAATAGAATAAAATAAAATAATACTATAAATAATACTTTAGTTTATAATAGTATTTAGAAATGATGCCAAAGTGGAATTTTTGAGAAGGGAAAAATAGAAATATCGATTCTTTAGAATTATCGGGAAACGTGGATTGTGGTCTGACTGTGAAATGGCTTTCCTATTGTTGCAAATTTTGAAATATTTTAGAAATAATGTGACACTTAATAAGCTTTCTGCCGTGTTTTTAGTATAGACATGTTCGCACAAAATCGTAATTATATATATTTTTGTTTCACACGGCTTTATTGGGTAACAACGAAGTGAAGAATAATATCCCATAAAAGCAACCAAAAAACTGGTTAATACACTCTAGGAGCTGTAGAGGAAGAGAAAAGCACGTTCAGAAAAACGAGGCGTGGCCGAGACGTGCACGAATTTGATAAAATTGCAAAATCGATGATGGACGATTTCTGAGATGCACTTTTAGATGTTCTTGACAGAGTTGAAGCTATTTTAGAGTACCATCAGTACTCTATCACAGAGAATGAGAATGAGAATGAGTAAGAGTTCTAGTAAAACTAGCTAACTGACAATGTCCAACGTTCTATCTATAGTAGGTGTTCCAGCTGAAGGGCTTTAAATAACCAATCACTGTGTGAGAGTCTGTTGTGACTTTTTTTGGCTGGCACTGTGTTCAAGCACTTTTTTTCTACCTGAAAACTATTGACAGTTGAATCTAATACATTCTCAGAAAAGTACAAAACTCTTAATCAGAATGACATGTCATCTGTGTTTTGTGTCATCTGTGTTTTATCTAAAAACCACTTGAGAATTGATTTTCAAAACCAAGAGTGAAGGACTGCAGGTTTTGTTTAACAATGCCTTGCATGATTAGTTGTTTGCTTGGCTTGATTTTTCAACCATGTTATTTTATTTTCCAAGGAAAATCACTCTAGTAGTGTAGGCCAAATTTTTAGCTTGTAGAAACAATATGAGTACCGTAATGAGAATGAGAAATGAGTAACTTTCAACTTAAGAATGTAAGTTATGCAAATTAAAATAAATTTTTTTTTGTGTGATTTTGTTCATAATAATTATTGTGTTCTCCATTACTTGGTATATAGACTGCCTGGACATTTTTTCCTGGGGGGTGGGGAGGACTCCCATATATAGGGGGCACAGATGCTTGTTGGAAATTTTGAAAATGACCCCTAAAAGCACAAAAATTCTCTTTCTCATAGCCATAGCAATAATTATTGCAAGTTTCACCCCTAAATGGTACCAAATACTTAAATACTTATTTACCAAATAACCAAAATTAACCCCTAAAAGGTACGATAAGCATCCCTGCTCCTGTCATATCAGAGTCTCCCCCGGGCATTTTTTGTTATTTCCAAATAGCTAGACCAGAATTTCTCTCATCCTCTCCCCCCCCCCCCCCCTCCTAAAAAAGAGAAAGATATAGGACTGAGCTCTATCAGCATGTATACATATCAAGCCTCTGAAGTATATAGTTTGGGTTTGGGGGGGGGGGGGGGGGGACTAGGATTAGGGGAAACTTGGGGAACTTCTTGTCACTATAGCAGAAAAATAATTCATCTTGCAAATGTAATTCTGGTATTGGTATCGGTGGCCACAAACTTCTGAATATTAAATGGACAGCTGCATCAGTAATTGAAATGAACCTCCATTCATCAGACACCGGGCAAGGTCCTGAAGCCATTGCTCACTTAAATACACAGGTAACACTGTACTATACTTGTTTATCTGTATGTATTTGGGGCTATATTTGGCCTTGTTGAAACATGAGAAATGTGGGTTTTCTAAATTGTAGAAATTATCCAAACATTTTGGACTGATTTGAGATCAAACCTTCCAACACTTAGAAATTCCAGTCCCACCCTATGCAAGGAATGTATGGAGATTAGTAGGAAAAATATGAAACTGACTTAAGGCTTTGCTTGTCGGCCAAATATCCTTTTTTTGGATCAATTCTCATCCTCAGACCTTATCAGCTGATATCCCACCTGTCAGAAGGGGTTTACCTACTAATTCTGACAGTTAAATGGCTTCTCATAACTTTCGCCCATTGAGACTCATTTATCTTTTTCTGATTCAGACCATGTTTCATTTTCTTGAGAATAACATTGTATCTATACTCAAGCATTGTTAGTGAAGAAAAGAATAATACTCAAGAGAATGACTCATGGTCTGAAATGGCAAATCATAGATGAGGTCCATTCAACCCGTCCCTTCACACTGCTTAGTTTGGACAGCAATCAGTTAATTTTTTTCCTCACTTGCATTAAATAATTTCACAGTAAAATATTTGTAAAAATTCATAAAAAGATAGTTACTAATTTAGAGCTTTAACTTTACACCTGTTTGCAAAATTACCGACCTGTGCTGTGAACCTAGAGTTTTGATTGTCAATCAAATAAGTAACAGTTGGTGTTTGCAAAACCTTAACTTTCTAAACCCTGAAACTTTCTTCCCTAAATCAAAAAAGTTCAGAATTTGAGCTCAATTTTGGCTTGTTTGATTGAAAAAAGGTGTTGGCAATTTGATTGACAGCTGTCAAATCACTAGAAAAGCTTTTGTCATCAACACAAGTCACACAATTTGGAAAATGGGTGTAATATGATGGAAGAAAAACCAAGCAATTGCAAGCTTGGATAAAATGACTAAATTTCCATGTCCATAATTGATGAGGCAGAGTTGTGGTGTTTTATTGATACACAAAACGATATAATTATTTTACAAAGTATGAGCATAAATAATTAATTAGTAGCTTCCCTGCTAGCAGTTGCAAATTTACAAACTGTTTAAAATTTTATTTGTTTGATGGTATTTCTTTCTGTCTCAGACGCTTAAACTTATACTTTCTTGGCTGACTTTCTTTGTCGAGGAGCACCAAAAATGCAAAAATAATTATACACAAATTATACAAATGAGTGAATAAATAAAGAAAGGAAGTTTTTGTTCTTTATACAATACACGCCATTTGTACTAGTAAAATTTCGTTAAAAACAAGCATATGATAAGATTTAAGAAAATTGATAAAACCCAATGAACGCTGAATACCAAATAAATAAAAAAATTGTGTAAAATTTTCACTTGTACTTTTAAAAGCTTACTTTGCAGTTTTAAACCCAAGTTTTGCAGTTTAAGATAGACATCCGTGTGAGTTTATTCAGTCTTTGAATGAGGATGGTATTGGAGTTGTAAAGCGCTTTGGATGACAACAACCTCTAACAGAAGTGAGCCAATGTACCAGAGAGGGGCGTAATCAAAGGTTATAAGCCCCATAATGTTGTAGTAGGTATATCCTCTATAATCCCATGGACAAGCATTGAACTGTCGCAAAATCAATCCAGTGGTGAACTCCCAGAGATATGTCCAAAGAAGGTAAATTATCCCACGGAAGAAGAGGTTGACTTTTCCATTTAACGCCAGAAACATTAACTCGATCGCATAGGAGGAGATAGAATAGATGGGGAACGACCACACAGAAGTACAGCCATGGAGTTTCCATCCGTGTCGATAGCGGACTGAATCCACGAAATACCAAGTCGCTGTAAACATAACTTCGGCAAATAACCCCGTTAATCCATAAAGAACAAGCTTGAACGCAACTGGGAGGCATTTTGGGTTGAATTTGAAGTTATTTGTAGATTTTGATTGAGAAAAATCCTCGGCCGGTTTCACTTCGCCATTGCTCGCCATGTTGGAATTTTACTTGATTCAGCAGCGTGATCTAGGCCAAATTTCTCGTCTTTGTTCCTCTGGAACGTTTTATAGATCTTTTAATTCCTGATCGATTAAAGGAAGGGTTCCTTATCTTGCCATATAGTAGAAATATCAAGGAAATCAATACTCTGTCGTGGAGATATGACTTCCCTTCCTCTGACCGGTATCAACAAATCCCAGTATTCTTTGCACGCGCTTCGAGTACCACGGCGTACCAGTACGTTTGTTTACATGGAAAATTTGTCACACAAAAAATAAATAAGTAATGACATAAAATCAAATTAAACCAAACAAAACAAAGTAAAATGGAATAAAATGAAATAAAATGGAATAAAAGGGATGATCAAATCCCTCAAAATACAAGGAGTTTCAGCTATACAATATTTCAAAATCTTTTACTAAACAATTTATGCTTCCTTGTTTCTTACTTTTTCCTTAAATATATTTCTCTTAAATGACTGAAATTACGAAATAGAAATACTGAAAAAATGTAATACTTGACGTCCTAATTCTTGTTTGGGCTTCCTGTGTTCTATTCGGACCTCTACCACTGTCCAAAACATTGTGGGCTCTCCACGTGGTCAAAGTATTCAAGATGGCGGACGAAAGTAGTAAAATAGTGTTTTGCTCATAAAAAATTGTAATCTTATTTCTTAACTATAAAACATGAAGAAACCAAAGAAAATTTATCATCAGAGGATCAATATTGAAGATTACTATGTCGTAAAGTTGAAAGGTAAGAATTTGTGTGTATATTTTTGTGTTTTTTCTCCCTAGTTTGCCATTTTTAACTCGCGGATACCTTAGTAATTCCCAATGGTGTAGCAATGCATGGGAGTCTTTTCTTGTATCTTTGACTGTAATCTTAAACTTTTTCCAATGCCACAACAGGTTTGCAACAGAAATCTTCTATTTCCTTTGTTGATCTGATCTTGGAATGTTTGGATGAGAATGACAGCATAAAACAGAGTGCGTTACTAAAAAAGGTGAGAAATCTCTTGAAGTGAGCATAAATAATGGTTATAATTCAATAGGTGTCAGGCCCATGTTGTGCTTTCAGAGCAGTAGGAAAATCCCCAAGTGGTAGGTTGCATCCACACCCTTGCACTACCCAGAGTACGGGCCTGGGAGTATGGTAATGGCCAAGTATCCAGCAAACAATAGTGGGACGGGAGAAGGGGACTTAAGAATGGGGATGAATGGGATGAATGGGATGAATGGGAAGTCGAACCTGGGTTGTATTGGTGAGAAACGAGTGCTCTCATCACTATGCCATCCATGTTTCTCTATCACACATGTGCTTCCCTTCACAAACCATGCTTTAACCCTATTATCTGCATATTTTTTTCTGTTCTGCATTGTGCATTAATGCATGCATATTGTAATACAGATAGGATGTGCATTTAAGGAAGTAACAATCAGAGATGATGATCATTCTGCTGCTGATGTCTGCCTTGAGGTCCTTGCTGAAATATTTGTTGTCCTTGACTTTAAAAACCCAGCAAGAAGAGCACTGGCAAGGTAATAAATCTTCAAATCATTAGCAGTCCATTTGCATTATTGCTAGGTTTTTATCAGCTGATAAAAGCCTTTGAATCTTATTATCTGCTCCAAAATGTTGGTCAAACACTGAGCACCATGAGCTGTCATCCAGAAAGAATTCTATTGAAAACTTGTGATTCAGCTGATGAACATTCTGCACGAGATAGGAAATGATATCATGTGAAACTAACAATTATTGCATCATTTACTGTTACTGTACTACCACAAAAAGAATAGTTTTAGAATAGGAATTTGTGAAGTATGTTTTAAATGGTGAAAAATGACGTGAACAACAATAATTAATGCAGATTATTTAATTGTCCATATATTGTAGCCTATTTGACAGCCTTCCAGAGTCATTCTATAGCTCTGCTTCAAGAAGCTTGTCTTCTTCAGTGCTCAAAAAGCTACAGGACTATGAAAATAAAGTAACAAATGTAGAATTGCGACCAGCTATTGATATGGTCTCTTCTCTCATGGAAAACTTTAATCTTGGTAAGTAATGGCTATTACCATATTTACTCGTTTATACACCACCCCCAATTAAGTGCCGCCCTCAATAAAAGTGCAGCATATGAGAGCAAAATATCAAAGAGCACCACCTTCAAATAAGTGCTTTCCCCTAATAAGCGCTAGAACCAAAGCACTAAAAAATTAAGGAGCACAGTGGTACTTAGTCGATAAAATATGGTATATACATGGCGCTACATGTATATACACGTACAGATGTGAACTTGGTTGAAATTGCAGAAATATAATGTTTGCAACATTTTTTTGTTTTTTGTTTTTTGTAGGAAATTATATTATAAAACTGAATGGGAAACCAGGTAAAGTTAAGTAAGATTTTTAGGTTGACAGCCACCTTTTAATTCTCTAAAATACCTCCAATTAAAATCTTCAATTGTTGTCTGTCACGAAATCCTACAATGTGCACTTTCCCCACCCTTTTTCTATATACTGTAATAACTATGAATGTTTTCAAAGACTTAAAGCTAAAGATAACTGGACAAGAAAGACTCGATTCCCTTTTAACATTGAACCAATTCACATTTCTACTAAAAAATTCTGTGTCTTTCTTGGTGTTGCAGGAAGCATTGTATTCAAGGTTAGGGTTCTTTGTATTGCAGGGTATTGTTTTGTTCTAAGTTCTTTGTTCTTGGCTATTGTTTTATTGTGTTCATGCCTGATAAGGTGTCCTGCAAAACCAAGAAAGAGCCAGAAATCTAGTTATAGGATGGTACTCTCTCATCCTTCCTCTACCCTCCCCTCGCCTCCACTCCATTCCCCCCTGGAAGGATAATACAGAGTCTAACTACTCTCCTTTTTGGTTTACAGTATTGAGTTTCTTGGCCACCTGCCTTCAGCATCTAGTATTTCAGGCTAAGTATGTGTGTTTAGTATGTACACATAAATAAAAATATTACTTGATATCAAAAATTATGAAGATTAGGGACCCACAATCAGTGAATAAAATAATGAGACCATTGTGCTTAAGCTCTCATGGACCCCCAACATTCTCTTCACAAAACAACACCCTACCAACAGAAATTTAGGGCCCACTAAAATTTCTGATAACTATGTTCCTAGAGTTGCAGAAAACCCAGTTGACCAGACAACAAGAATGATGGATTGTTTGGCAACAATCAAAGCAGTTATTGCTGTCCTGCAAAAGAATAGCTGCCAGATAAAAAAGGAAACCCAGTCTGATGGAAGCAACTTACATCTGTGGGTTGGTCATGTGGAGGGAATCATGGAACAGCTTATTCAAGTCTTAAATCAAGGCAAGGTTTTTTTTTTGGAGGGGAGGGGGGGTACAGGGGACAGAGTGTCAGAGGTTCTTTTGTGAGCAGGAAGATTGTCAATAAATTCTGACTATAATGACTTCAGTGACTAGTATTCTTTTCCATGGCTTTTGCATAGCGAATTTGTCACCTCAATTAAAAATGAGTTTTGTGTGTTTTATTTTTCAGACTTATTGCCAGACTGCCAAACTGCTAGTGGAATGGCTTTTTGTCTCATTGTTTATTTGTTTAGCAGCCAAGGATCAGTTGGTGAAGTGGTAAGATCTTATAATGGCATGGTAATGAGGTAGAGCAGAATTTGTTTGACTGCAAAATAGCTTGGCACAAGGCCACAATGTAAAAATGCTCATACACACCCTACTACTGTTACAGTCATGGTGTGTCCATACCATGAGTTTTTCACAGTCTTACAAAAGTGCAATATCACTGCTTAGCCAGTAAAAATGGTCAGACCCTCATGGTCACAGCATGTCAGTACCATAAGTTTTTCACTGTCATCCAGAATTTGCCTAACTTCATCACAGTCATGATACAATGAGATCTAGGGCACACTGTATTGTAAACCACTTCTGATTTTTGTCAATAGGTACTAGAGACTGTCTTTCCCCACCACGCTGAACCGAACAAACAACCAACAACTGCTCCAGATTGGATAACCAAAGTATTCCAAGCTAAAGCATGGGAAGGTATAATCTGAAGTAGGCCATTTGAATTACATTATTGACACCAAGCTGGGAATGTAACCAAATATTTCATTCTCATTAACTTCAGCCTCCAACATAGCTGTCACTTCTTTCACGTTTGATTTTCTTTGAAATCCTTCCCCCCCCCCCCCCCAAAAAAAAAAAAAAACCACAAACACTAGAAAAACTCAATAACTTAATCCCAGGCATCTGCAGTGTGTTCTGGCTGACACATGCTAATATGTTGACTCATATTTTTGTTGTTATTGTAGTTCCCATCAGTTTTAAACATCTTTGTTTGTGCCATGGTGTGTTGACTATGATCCCTCTAGAAGATCTTCTCAGCCCAGTATCTCATAAGGTACCAGTAGTTTTCTTGCCAACCAGAAATCTATATGACAATCCATCAAAGCAAGGTGACAAAACATTATGTTAACATTTTTTGTGCTTTTTTTTTCAATGCAATTGCCAGGAATTCCAGGAATGTAAGGCTGAAAATTACAATGAGAAGCAAACGTTGATGTTTGATGTGGTCTTTCCTGATCTGTGCCAGTTGTGTGAAAGGTAAAGATGCAAGGAAGGAAGAAAGGAAGAAAGGAAGGAAGGGAGGGAGGGAGGGAGGGAGGGAGGGAGGGAGGGAGGGAGGGAGGGAGGGAGGGAGGGAGGGAGGGAGGGAGGGAGGGAGGGAGGGAGGGAGGGAGGGAGGGAGGGAGGGAGGAAGGATGGATAAATGGATAGATAGAAGCAAGGAAGATAGAAGGGAGGAATGAAGGAAGGCGGGAAGGAAGGAGGGAACGAAGGAAGGGGAGGGAGGGATGGAGGGAGGGAGGGAGGGAGGGAGGGAGGGAGGGAGGGAGGGAGGGAGGGAGGGAGGGAGGGAGGGAGGGAGGGAGGAAGGAACGAGCTTAATCAATATAATGGTCTCAGCAACCTATTCTACTGTTCATCTTTCCATTATTTCACTTCTCATTTCAGTTTGAAAGAGTCATTTTCATGTCTATCAGCCTTCAAGGTTCTTACACTATGGGCAGAGCAAGCAAGGTGAGACATTCATGGATCACCATGGATGCATGTACCTGTCAGGTTTTTCCATTCCTAGACTTCTTCCTTATCCGATCATAATGTGATGGCAAAGTGTTCTTCCTTTTTCAGGAGAGCAGTCGAGCTGAGTCCTGAGTCTTGTCTTCTGAAGTCTTTGTTGACTGGGACAGCGGCCATTCCTCAGAAGTTACTATCATTTGTGTGGGATTATTGGGACCATCCAGTTGAAGTAAGTTAGTTAATAATAGTATTCTAAATATAATTTCAGTGTTGTGCGTTCATTGATCATTCATTTATTCATTCATCCATCCATTCTTTCATTCCATTTATCTAACCCATCCCATCCCATCCCATCCATCCATCCATCAATGCATTCCATCCATTTATCCATCCATCCATCTAAACATACATTCATCCATCCATTCATTCATTCATCCATTCATTTCATCCATACATCCATTCATTCATTCATTCATTCATTCATTCATTCATTCATTCATTCATTCATTCATTCATTCATTCATTCATTCATTCATTCATTCATTCATTCATTCATTCATTCATTCATTCATTCATTCATTCATTCATTCATTCATTCATTCATTCATTCATTCATTCATATCCATCCATCCATCCATCCATCCATCCATCCATTCATTCATTCCGTCATTCATTCCATCAATAATTTATTTATTTGCGTTATATTTTCCTTGCTATTCTCCCTATATTTCAAGGTTGTCAGATACCAGACCAAGGCAATATTTGACCATGTAGTCAGGACACATAAGATCCTATCAGACCAAGGTAAATATCATAATTCCAAAAACAGCTATTTCAAAAAATCTTGGTCAAAGTTTTGTCGCATGTTGTTGCCAGACTTTGTCACGAAAGTAGAAACTCTTTCTACTTTCTGCTACAAAGAAAATTATCATGCAGAGGGTGTTAATACAAGAAACTTTTGCTCTGCAACTTGCAATGCAACATTGTTGCAAAGAAGGTACACAGGTTTATTGCTTATACTACTGCATCTTAATCAAGGAACGCAGCATTGTTGTACAAATTCGAAAATGGTCTATTGGGAACATTATGACAAAATCATTTTTCAGAGCCTTCAGCTGATGATTTCTTGAAGAGCTTAACTGGGAAACTCATTGAAGTGGGCTGGCACAGCAGAGGCATTTATGGACCATTGTGCTGTCTGACGTCAGCTGTTGGTGCAAAGAGCATGCTGGGATGGTATCCATGTATTCCTGCCCAAGTGATGAACGTGTTGAAAGACAGAATGACTGCTCCTCATGTATGTGAAATTTTTGTTTGTTTATTCATTGGGTATAAAAGTGAATGAAAGTGAATAGAAATGGGAATAATGGAATGAAGATAATACAAGAAAGCTTGCTCTCAGTTTTAAAAGAATGCTAAACAAACCAACCAACTTGAATAGATTTTTTTTGGCCTCGGCATAATGTTTTCCCATTTCAGACCTTGTGTCATTCCCTTGAGATTAAGATTCTTTGTTTGAGTTGTATCCATATTCTGTTTCATGTCTCTTCTAATGTGCAACCATTAGACAAAGAAATAATACTCACTGATAATGACACATAGTCTGAAATGGGAAAACATTATGCCGAGGCCAAATAGGTTTATTAAAAATCATAAAACAGTTTTCAATTTTAGACACTCTGATCTAAACAAGCATGATTCTGTGAGAACATGAGAAGCTTAGGAAACCATGACACATCCGTAAAAGTGCAAATTGAGAGTGCACGCAAAAAGAAATGATATGAACATTTTAGAACCTCTTATCTAAATTGGCATTTCAACCAATCAGTGCGCATGTCAGAACACAGTTCTTTTATAAATATGTGTCACACTTTTCCTGCAGGTTATAGATTTCTTGGATGTTATCACTCAGGCTCATAAACATGAAATCATATCACAAGGGGAAGATATGGATGCATGGTTGAAGGTACGTCATAATGTTAACGTACTTCTGTACTGAGATAATGAGGTCAAGAACAGTCCCCCCCTCAAAAAAAAAAAAAAAAAAAAAAATAGCTTCCAACAGTTTCAACCAATCACAATTAGAATTATACATATTGCAATACACAATTGCAGATTCTGTTTCAGAATGTTTTTGAGCAAGAAGTATGGGCCATAGTTCATGACAGTGCGCATATATTCCAATAAACAACTGCATATTCCCACTCATATTTAGTTATTACCTTTAAACTAGACTTGGATTGTACCGCTTGTTGCAATACTGCACAGTGAGATGAGTCAAGAAGAAGGAGTACTGATGGAGGTGAGGGGATTCACTTTTTTCAATTTCAATAATCAGTTATATATTTGCTCAGTTTTGAATCTTTTTTCATTTTTTTTGTAGCAAAGCCTCTCAAAGTTGTTTAAGTGTTATCCAGAGAGTTTACAGTTTATAGTGAATAGCCTTAGTGACAAACAAGGTATGTCTCAACAATGCTATCCACCCATCCATCCATCCATCTTTCCATCTTTCCATCTTTCCATCCATCCATCCATCCATCCATCCATCCATCCATCCATCCATCCATCCATCCATCCATCCATCCATCCATCCATCCATCCATCCATCCATCCATCCATCCATCCATCCATCCATCCATCCATCCATCCATCCATCCATCCATCCATCCATCCATCCATCCATCCATCCATCCATCCATCCATCCATCCATCCATCCATCCATCCATCCATCCATCCATCCATCCATCCATCCATCCATCCATCCATCCATCCATCCATCCATCCATCCATCCATCCATCCATCCATCCATCCATCTAATCATTCATTCATTCATTCCATCAATTCATTTCCTCCATCCATCCATGCATTCATTCATCCATTTATTCACAGTAGACCACTAGTTAAAGTACATTTTCGCTCTCATAGACAAACATGTTGAAATCTTGATGACCTGCCTGAAGACAGCACGGGGCCTGGGAATAATCAAAGTCAACAATGATTCAAGTGACACAGACGTGCAGGTTGAGGAGGTCTGGGGAGGAGTAGTCCCTGTGGATTGGCTAAAGAATGCTTTATGCCACGTTGAGAACCAGGTAGAGCTTATTGATAAACTTGTGACATATTTCTGGTTTCTCCTTGTTACTAAGATTTCCATATAAAAGGCATTCAAACAGATAGGGCCCCGGGAACAAGGACATGATTGTATATCTCTAAAAACCTTCAAATTTTATTGATACCCTGAAACAAACTCTGGGCTGATCTAAGTCAGGGCATGGCTAACTTACAGATAGAACCCTGAAACAACCTCTGGGCTGATCTAAGTCAGGGCATGGCTAACTTACAGATAGAACCCTGAAACAACCTCTGGGCTGATCTAAGTCAGGGCATGGCTAACTCACAGATCGAACCCTGAAACAACCTCTGGGCTGATCTAAGTCAGGGCATGGCTAACTTACAGATAGAACCCTGAAACAACCTCTGGGCTGATCTAAGTCAGGGCATGGCTAACTTACAGATCAAACCCTGAAACAACCTCTGGGCTGATCTAAGTCAGGGCATGGCTAACTCACAGATCGAACCCTGAAACAACCTCTGGGCTGATCTAAGTCAGGGCATGGCTAACTCACAGATCGAACCCTGAAACAACCTCTGGGCTGATCTAAGTCAGGGCATGGCTAACTCACAGATCAAACCCTGAAACAACCTCTGGGCTGATCTAAGTCAGGGCACAGCTAACTCACTGATTGAACCCTGAAACAACCTCTGGGCTGATCTAAGTCAGGGCACAGCTAACTCACTGATTGAACCCTGAAACAACCTCTACACTGATCATAGTAAGAGCATGGCTAACTCACGGATGAAATTGAAATTTAGAAATATGTTGGGTTTTGTGGAGGGAGGAAAACCAGAGAACCCAAAGAAAACCCCTTGAATCAAGAGAAAGACCTGATAAACTCTACTCATTTGTGATGCTACCTCAGTCTATTCCATCTTATTTAGAGATATTAATTTTGTTTTGTATATTGTTTTTTAGTGATTTCTTTTTTTCCCCCAGACACGTTTAGATGCCTTAGGTCTGTTATGTGACTCGCCACGTACAACTGAGCCCATAAGCATGACAGATCTTGTGTTACTCAAAGTATTCCTACCACTAAATATGAACAACCAATCACCGTCATTTAGACAACAGTGTGTTACACATCTGAAGAAAGTAAGTTATGTAATATATTTGCATGGCATGCTGACACATCTTTCTACAGTAATTATATTATATTTTTTATTTTTTGTAGCTACTGATGAGGATGAAGGAGAGTATTCGTATAACAGTGAAAAAACTAGAGAAAACAAAAGAGTCCCAGATGGTAAACCAACAACTGGAGTCTTACAAGGTATTTGAATGAATGAATGAATGAATGAATAGATGGATGGAAGGATGAATGAATGAATGAATAAATGAATGAATAAATGGATGAATGGGATGGATGGATGGAAGGATCAATGGATGAATGAATGGAATGGAGGGATGGAAGGATGAATGGATGAATGAATGGGATAGAGGGATGAATGGATTAATGAAAGAATGAATGAATGAGATGAGAAAACAAATGAACAACAGAACATCTGGATAGATGAATGAATAAATGGAATGTCTAACTGATTATATCTTTAAAAGAGCAAAAACAGAAGGGTACGATACTAAACATCAATGTCCCCTTTTTTTCTGCCAGGAATTTCTTCACTGGTTCTCTGATATTCTATTCACCTCACTGTTCCCTGGAGCTTCATTTTCCCGCCGAGTCACATCACTTCATTACCTTAAACTCTTGAGTACAATATTCACCGCTGAAAAAAAAGGTAAAAAAAAAACAAACCCAGCTTTACAATACATTAAATCCATTACAAAAAATATTAGTATCTTTTGAGAAATGAGTATAGATTAGAGGAGATTATAGTCGTTCCTCGTAGCATACACACAATTATACGATTTTTGGTCACAACAAAATAGGGTTTTAGTAGACGTCAATCAATGTGTTTCCATGACATTGACAGAAAACACAAAGTTATCAAGGCACATCAAAGTTATCAAGGCACATGCAGATGAAATGTCACGGAAATGCCTTGATTGACGTCCACCAAAACATCTGCATTGGGACAACAATTCTGCACTTTCTATTGAGAATGACTATAAGTCTTGTACAACAGCATTGCTTCATATGCATTCGCTTTTTCTTTGAGAAAAGTCCCCATATATATATTTTGAGCATGTGTACTTACAGTAATTTGTACCCTTGGTGTTTTTGGATGTTTGCTCGCTTTTATATGTTCATACATCTTTCTTCACTTGTATCAGCACAAAAGGGTGAGAAAACTCAAAACAAGAAAATGGAAAATGGAAAATTGGGAAAAAATGAGCATTTCTTTTCATTTCACAACTTGCTTGAATTCAGTTCTTGGAAAATGAGCTGGAATGTAAGCATGCACAAACAACTTTCTCTAGTACATCCATCATCTCTTTGAAAGAGGCTGTAGACCCCTTGCGGCACGGCAGAATACAGAGGAGGATAAAACAATAGGTTTCCAATTCTCAGGACATTGGAATTCTTTTGTTTTGTCCTCCAAATTGAGCTGCTTTGACGTCATGGAAATGTGGTCTAGATATGATGCTTTATTTGATCATCGCTGATTGTAAATATTTCTTAGTAAAGGGAAAGATGTCAGATGAGCTGTTCATGTTTGATGATGTCATGACTAAAGATAACATTACAGTGTTAATCGAATGTTTAAGTGATACGTATGAAGTCAATAAGACCTTGGCATATGAATTACTTACGAAGGTTTCCTGCAAGTCCTTGCCTTTCCAGGTACGAGTCATATATCTCTTCTTTCTTCTGGTTTCATTTTTTCCCTCTTTTCTTTTTCACTATTATTTTTCTTTGCATTTTCGTTTCTCCTTTCCTTCCTTCCTTCCTTTCTTTCTTTCTTTCCTTCTTTCTCTCTCTCTCTCTCTCTCTCTCTCTCTCTCTCTCTCTCTTTCTTTCTTTCTTTCTTTCTTCCTTTCTTTCTTTCTTTCTTTCTTTTGTTCTTTCCTTCCTTCCTTCTATCTTTCTTTTTCATTTATGAAAATTAATATGCTTTTCTCTGTCTTCTACCAAATTTTAAGCTCTTCCTCACCCTTGACCTGAATCATTTCCATTCCAGACTCCAGACATCCTGCAGCTTTGGCAACAGAAAATAACTAACCTAGTGTCCAGTCCCAGAGCTGTAGACGCGTCCAATGCTAGTATTACTTTGAGGCTCTTGATTGACAGATGCTTGCTGCCACTCTTCCCAGAATCCTCCCTGGGTGACCCAAGTCCGAGAAATTCTGAGGACATTGATTGTCAAGCCTATCAAGTGATCTGTTACCTTTTGTCAAGTTTAAGGAACCAAAGCTCAGTTGCTGAGAAGAGTCTTCACCAGGCCTCTTATCAAGCCCCGATGCACGGCCTGGTTTACTGTTTACGTGAGGTACTGGGACATTTACAGTTAAGGTAAGGAAAGGTGATAAATAGCTGTTGAAATCACTGTGTTCATAGAGGCATACTCACAGTATAGACATACTGAGGAGACCATGCTGAGCATGACGGCACTCAGACCAAGCATAACCGTCATCGCATTGTGTGTCCACACCTTAACATACAGTAGTTACATAGTGGTTGTGCATGCTCTTCCATGACACTACTCGTTGCTTTTTCTTTTAGTCGTTTCTCTGGTGATATATTCTGGCAGCAGCTAGTATCAAGTCTCCTGGATGAGTGTTTCCATGTATCAGATCTTGTATCACCTGTAATCACATGTAGCTCCCCAGAAGGTCACTTGATTGATGAAGAATTTGATGGTGAGTATTATCCTTTCATTTGTCTTGTCTGATGTTTCTTTTTTCTATTCTTAACCATTCTTGGCTCGTACACCTAACCATGGCCTTATTTTTACCATGCTATCAGACGACCCAGATTTCACATCTGTCCAAGATGACCAAACCAGTTCTGAGGCGTCTCAAGTGTTGTTAGTCTGTTGCTGGAGAACGATGAAAGAAGTTGCATTGATTCTGGGTGACTTGGTACAGAATGCTCCAATCAGGGGAGGCGAATCTGCCCATGGATTATTGACCCCACAACAGGTGAATACTGCACAGTCTTGGGTACAGAATCAAGGGTGGTATAGCACCCTTGATTCTAGGGTCTCTGTTTCCCAAACTTATCATCACTTGTGAGCAGAGTTTATTGGGTCCTTGATGTGCTTCTCTCCAGGTTCTCCTGTTTTCCTCCCTCTGCAAAACCTAATACAGTGAATTCCAATTCAATCTGTTAATTAGCAATGCTGTGACTTAATAAGGCCCGAGGTTGTTTCAGGGTTCAATCTGTGAGTTAGCCGTGCCCTGACTTAGATCAGCCCAGAGGTTGTTTCAGATATTGATAAAATTGAAGATCATGTTCATGACATATCAATCACTGCTGTGGGAGCATGAATCCTTTGAGGGGAGAGGAAAGGGAATAATTCATAATGCAAAATGACTGCATCGTGTTTTGTTTTTCTTCTTCAGGTTCACCGGATTGGTGATTTCTTTACCACAGTTCTCCTCACCTCCAAACATCGTGGAGCATTCGAACTAGCTTACACTGGATTCGTTAAGCTGTGTAGCACCCTGTGGATGTTAGTAGAGTATCATCTCTTAAATTACAACACTAGTGGATTGTCATTAATCTTGTATTCTTCCTCACCTATTTCAAAAATGCTGTCGGTTCAGGTCAGGGAATTGTCAGGGAATTTTGATTTTGGTCAGTGAATTTTTGCAATTTACCCAAAAGTCAGTGAAAAGTCAGGGAATTTCTGTCAGTCTTCAAAAAATTGTTTTAAATTTGGAATTTTCAGTTGGGCTTCCTGTGGTCGAACAACCATTTTTCGTAAAATTAGTGCACATTGTGGTCAGTCAAGAATGGTCTTTGGTCAGGGAAAAGTCAGGGAATTTTATTTTTCCATATGAGTGGGAACCCTGCGGTTGGAGGTCTGGAATCTGAGACTGACATCATTGCTCAAAGGTGGTTTCTCAATGCATTTCCGTCTCAGATCTTTGACCGAGAATGTTCTTAGAGGTGTATTCTTATTTTTTTTAAATGCTTAAAAGCATTTTTGGTGTTTTTCTTTGGTTAGTTGTGAAGATGCCTCTCTTCGTCAATTGCCACACGAATGGCTGTCTTCATTGATGTCGGACATCACTGCTAATGTACCATCTGAGGTCTTCTGTGGTACCAGACGCAGTGCTGGGGTACCATTCTTTATCCAGGTAAGAAGTAACATGTCTCGACCACAGAAATTAATTTGCAAAAAGACTTATATGTATCACCCTTGCTAGTTCTTTCTATTGCATTACATTTGTGCTTCACTTGGTTGGGGATTCCATTCTGTTGTCTTCTTCTTCCTTCTCTTCCTCTTTCTTGTCCTTGTCCTTCATCATTTTGAAGAAGCTTTCCTTTGAGATTATATAATACCATAAATTTCTTTCTTCTTAGGCTATTGTAACAACAGAACCAATGACTGCAGGCAAAGCGAGTTTCAAACGTTTAATGACAGGTACGGCATTAATGTATCTGGAATAACTATGATAAATGTCCACTATTTTGATGAACCATGTAACTTGTTGTCAATTCCATGCTAAAGACCTCATGTTCTTTTGATTTACCCGTATTGTAGATCTTACTGCGATAGCTGAGCAGCCAATTGATAAGAATGTACCAAAAGACTCAACTCTGCCGCAGGTGCATGCCAGAAACATCCTTCGAGCGCTATTTCGTGACACTCGCCTTGGTGAAGATGTTTTTCCTTTTGTTGCCAGTGGGCTCATGATAGCAGTCAGAGGTTTCCTGTCTGACAGTTGGGCGGTAAGCAAGTCAACCCATTTCAAAAGAGTTCAGTTGCAGCAAACTAAAGTTGTACAGATTTGTGTTTCAACAGATTCGGAACTCTTCAACTCTACTGTTTAGTGCTTTGATGACAAGAATTTTTGGTGTGAAGAAGTCGAAAGATGAGCATTCCAGGAGAAACTGGTAAGAATTGTTTATTCATCCATCCATTCTTTCTTCCGTCTTCTTTCCTTCCTTCCTGCCTTCCTTCCTACCTACTTTCTTTCTTTCCTTTCTTTCTTTCTTTCCTTTCATCCATTCAATCATTCATTCATTCATCTATTCATTCATTCCTTAGTTCATTCGTTCATTCATTCTTTCAAATTTACGATTTTTTTCAGCATGACTGGTCGAGAATTTTTCACAAGGTTTCCTGAATTGCATGCTTTTTTCTTAGAAGAAATGAAGAAAGCAACAGAAGCCATTGAAAGGTGAGTATGGCATACCCCAGCAGAATTAATTTTACACTACAGCTGGTAAATATTTTCACAAAGAACAATTGTAAAGTCATGAAAAGATGTTAATGAATTCTTTGTGTTGATGTCATAGCTGCCATGTTGGAAGAACATGCTGAATTCTTTTGTCATATCTTCCAAAATGGCAGCCATGCCCTGTTTCACTCCCTAGGGAATAGTTGAAAATAGTTATTCAATAATAAAATAATACCATCCTTTGTGTATTCTTTCTGTTTCTAGATCTTTAGCTCTTGACCTTCATCCAAGTCTTTACCCAGTCCTTGTGCTGTTATCAAGGCTGTACCCCTCGTCCATGGATGGGGTTGACTCCACCCTAAACATGTCTGCATTTCTTCCTTATGTCATAAGGTAATGCCACACAAATGAAAAGACACAGGCAAACCAAATAATGTAATCTTACAGCTTTCCTAAGACCACAGGTAGCCCATTGAAGGTTTTTATGTTTTTTCTTCTTTGTCCATTTTGTTCAGGTGTGGTGGTAGTTCAGTACTCAAGACCCGTGCAATGGCTGCCTGTGCCATTGTACCATTGATTTCAGGAGAGTGTTTAGTACAGGTGCTACAAGACCTTTTACAATCACTCCGTGAAAAGTAAGTATGTTAAGTAAGTAAGTAATTATGGGATAATAAGGGTGGTCAAGTATTTTTTGTTACAAGTTTATGTTATTATCAACTTCTTGTTTACAGTTTATTCCATGTTGATCAAAATAAGATGCATGGTACCTTACTACAGGTATGTTTAATCTAACAACTCTCCTATTATCCTCTCCTCTCCTCTCCTCTCGTCTTGTTTCATCTCCTGTCCTCTCATCTTCTCTTGTCTCCTCTCTTGTCTTCTTCTTTTCTCTCCCCTCCTCTCCTCTCCCCTCCTCTTCTCTCCTTTCTTTTCAAATTACCTTTATTCATTAAGTATTACTTCCTCAATTTCCATTTTGTTTTCAATTCCCATTAACCACTCCATTATTATTCCCATATGACCCAGATCCAACATCTTGTCCATGAGCACCTTCTCCAGGCCACTCCATCAGAGAATGTAAAGAGCTTGGTATCAAGTAGGGTCTTACCCCTGTTTAACAAGGTCAAGTGGATCGGAGACAGGTATGTTGGGGTGTATTGTTACCTTTGAATAGGATGCTTGTATGATGACATCATTTGACCAGCACTACTAGAATGCTTTGCAAGTTTTCACACTCTTGTCATGCTACAACCAGAAGCATGCAGTCATATAGGCACGATGGAATACAACCTGTGTCTTGCTCCAATAAATCCCAATTCATCAGGATTTTTTTTTCTTTAATTTTTAGTTCCAACCCTTGTGCCATGACTCGTGCTGTTTTCCTGGACATCACCTTCAAACTTTTCATGTGTCTGGACTGGCAGACAACAGGTATGTCAACAAATTCCAGTTACTAGGTAAATGTTTTTAGCTCCACACAAAACTTTGGGAAGCATAATTTCTACTCTGATTGAAAAATATCCTGCCCATAGGTAACACATAATTTTTATAGGCCACTTTGACCAACACTACCTAGCCGGGAACTGGAAGAGAATGCTTCGCAAACTTTCTTTCTTATTCAAATTTATATTTCCTCATGAGAATAGTAAGACGATTGGTGCTAATAAACTGAGCAAAAGAAAGTGTGCAAGGGATTCTGGTAGTTGTAGTCACTGATGCTATAAATAGGTTGTGATCCAGAAGTTTGCAAGGGGATGTCCGTGATGTCAATCATTCTGATCTGTCTTACATTTATTTGGGGGTGTCCGGTGTAACAATGCCTAGATCCACCCCTGATAAATGAAATGTAGGCTATTAAGAAGCTAAACAAGAACTAAAATCGAAGAAAAAAACGAAAAATATGTTTAAGACAGTCTAACAGGAATTGTTCAATTTTCCAGGTCAGAAGTGTAATGGTAGAAGTACACAAGTAGAGAGCGTACTGCGCATGCACTGGTACATTACCCATACTGCTCTGTGGGAAGTAACCAAATTTGAAACCACACCTCTAGTTGTATCTGTTGGTGAGGTGCTTGTCAAGGAAGTCTGTGCACGAATCTCCTTGAAAGCTGTAAGCGAGTGTGGTATGAATGCTGGCGTGGATTTGGGATTTGATCAAGAATATGTAGCAGAAAATGCAAAACTCTCACAAGCAGATTCAAGACTGTCGTTTTATCAAGAAAATGAACTCAAAGGAAACCACCACCAAGTTATAAAATGCCTTCTAAATTCACGAGATTATGAAGTACGCCTTGTCACGCTTGAACACTTGAATACCTACCTGTCACACAATCACTTGATGTCACACAACGTGCATATAGCCAGTAACCATGGTAACCATGATAATGAGGAGATCCTAGATGGTCTGACTGAGGCTATGGAGAGAATTGTTTTAACAGAGAGTCATTTGGAAGATATAGCAGTTGACGTACTTGATATGGCGATGGAGAAAGAACAGCATCTGGACTGTTTGGGACAGGTAACGAACTAGTTGTACTACAGCAATGTATTAGAAATAATACTAGAGGAGAAGTTTATACGTGTGTAAGAAATGTATGCCTGTGCGTGGACTAGGTTGCATACAGACTTGGAGTATATGCAGACGTTTTCCACTTGTGTCATCAGGAACTGCCTTTTGGCATTATTCATTTATTTATATAACATGATGGTAATATATTACATTATCAATAGCTAACAGCATTACATGACACCAAATCAGCAACCTTCCTTCCTTCCTTCCTTCCTTCCTTCCTTCCTTCCTTCCTTCCTTCCTTCCTTCCTTCCTTCCTTCCTTCCTTCCTTCCTTCCTTCCTTCCTTCCTTCCTTCCTTCCTTCCTTCATTCTTTTCTTCATTCCTTTCTTTCTCTATTTCCTCCTTCTTTCCTTCCTTTCACATGCCACACTACAAGATTTTGTTCAATTTATCGTCTATGTTATAATCGAGTTTACAAAGTGTTTCATATCCTTCTTCTCTACCTTCCAAAGGTCTATGAAGTGTTGTCCCTTGTAGTGGGTTACCTGTGTTTTCCAGTCACCTTTCCAACCGATAGAACAGTCTCTCTGATTGAGGTAAGATGAACCTTAACTGTACCTTAACAACAAGAACAATGTGAAAAAAAATTATAAAAATTTCAAATTTTCTTTTTAGTGTTGGCAGCAAGTCTTACATCAAGCACAAAGATCTGGTCAACGGTAAGCTCCGGAATAATGTTGATAAATCAGTGTTTCAATACTGTAAAATAGCTGATTTTTCAGAGGCAAAATATTTTTGTAGATGTACATTTATTACAACTGTTCAAAATATTCTTTCCAAATTAGATAGAGTAAATATTCTATTCGAAGTATGGATCTTGTTCCATGATTGAATTTGAGTTTTGAATTTTGTGGAGCGTTTTTTCATCTTTTGGCTGTCATCCTCCCAATTTTTAACAGTCTGAGTTGGTCAATTTTTGATTGACTAAGGCTAAAAACTAAGACATCTATAATTCGTTGAGGTTCGGAATTTTGCCCTTTCGTGTTACTCTTGCACTTGTTCTCTTGGTGTATTGAGCGTCAACTGGGGCAGATATCAACATCTCTTACCTGTGACTGAACAAAAACTATGAGTGATTTGCTTCAGAAAACAGAACCATGAGAGACAATCTTAATAAATAAATAAGTAGATAAATAAATGAGATTTAGCAGTGGCATCTCTACAGAGTAGCTCTTCGTCCACTGAAATTCCATTTGGAATTTAGAAGTTGATTTTTGCGGAGGGAGGAAAACAGGAGAACTCGGAGAAAAACTGGCCTTGGATCATTTTTATTTTTTGTATTTGTACATGTAGGCTGGGTGGTGGGTCTGTGGGCAGAACGCATGACCACAGAGCTTAGAGTTGTATGATTTCTTCTTCTTCAACACATCCATTTTTTCTTCCAGGGATAGTGTGAGGTGTGCTCTTCTTGATTTTCTCTCGTCCATGGCTGAAAAAGTTTATCAAGAGCTCAGTCTTGCTAATGATGTAAGCAAATGATGATGATAAAGCTTTTTTGTTAAAAATTTCAAGATCAAAATGCAGCAAAACAAGTGTAAGATGTTTGTGGTGTGAATGAATTGATTACATGGAAAATTCAGTTTACAGTTTGTTGCACAGTTTGACTTTGACACAGTTATGGAACCTTGATACAACTGCTAAATCACAGATTTAACCAAAAATTAGCTTGTTAGGGTTTTTTGAGGGAGGAAAGCCAGAGAACCCAGAGAAAAGCCCATCGAAAAATTATGAAGACTTTTCTTTTCTTTCAGGATGTTATTAAAACGAAGACTCGAGATGCTGTTCTGTCACTAAATGATTTGTTAAAGTCCACAAGTGATGAGAACCAGAGTATTGATGTTAGATATAAAACAGCTGATATCCTATCGAATGGTTCTCTGAGGTCACTATTGTGGGATCCCTCAAGGCAACTAGGTTGGTGGTCTTATTTTAACTATATAGAGCGCTTTCCATTGAGCAGTTTTTTGATCCTCAAAATGACTCTTCTTCACTGAACCACTCCTTGCTACCTCAATATTTACAACACACAACATTTGACTCACATGTTGATTTTTACAGAGGGTGGCTTTCCATTGAGCAGTTTTTTGATCCTCAAAATGACTCTTCTTCACTGAACCACTCCTTGCTACCTCAGTATTTTCAACACACAACATTTGACTCACATGTTGATTTTTACAGAGGGTGGAAATTAATCCAGAGAAACCAGAGAAAAACCCTTGAATCAAGGGAGAGAACAACACATCAAAGCAAGGGTTGGCTCCACAACCCCTCGAAACCACAGCTAGAAAAACCACGGCGAGAGTAATGTTTCTCTTTCCATTCATTAAAAGAAAACAATCTGTACTAATAAGTTAAAGGGGTGGGGTTTTGAAGGATTTGGGGTCCCTTTTTTGGGTGGGAGAGGTGGCTGAAATTTGGATCAGAAACCAAATTTTAAGATCACCAGATTGTTGTAACGAAATTATTGTTTTCTTCAAGGGTGCTTTCCTCTGGACCTCTGGAGTGTTGTTATTGGTCTTCTTCACGATGATGATAGTTCTGTCAGGGATTGCATGACAGTTGTGTTATCAGTACTGCCTTCAAGTCATACTGTCGATACTAAACCAGGTAAAGATTACTAACAATTTGGATGATGTAAAAAAGTTAACAGAAAGACCAGTGAGAGTGAAGAGAACTGAGAAAGAGGTTATCGAAGTGCAAACTAAGCACACAGGATCATGCAAGTGCCATGGTATGGATTCCATGGTATTTGAGCTGCATTCTGACGTGTTGCATATCAATAATGAAATTATAAATTTTCCCTTTTTTCAGAATCTTCAAGTTTGCCAACACTTGCCACTGAGGTGGCTCTGGACCGAGTGTGGACTGATTTTTACATGAGAGAATCACATGCAACCTTACACTGGATACTGGAATGGATTACAGCAAGGCAATCTACTGGAACAGTTGATACACCCATTGGAGCATGCCCAGAAGAACTTTCTGAACAGACTTCGAAAATGGGTCTTCTTTTTGAGAAAAACTCTTTGAACTCTTACCAGGAGAAAGAAATAATTTCCGAGGCTGCTCTCAAAACCTTGAAGAATCACAAGAGAGAGATATCTGAACCCGGAAGTGACATAATAGATGACGTTACTAAGAAAGCCATTGAAGAGCTTGAGAAAATAACTCATGAAAGCGATGAAAGTATTCCTGGATTATTTTCAAGAATTTATTTTAGTGTTTTGGGTCTCACTGCGGCTGAAATTATACGAACTGCTTTGCTAAAAAATAATTCAACAAACGATTTTATAGCTGCGAAATCTCAGAACGACAATTCAGGTTCTTGTAGTCTTGGTCTAACCACATCCAAAATCCCGCCTCAAGAGAATACAAGGACAGATGAAAAATTGCAAACAAACATGGAGAAACTTTGCTCATGGTTACATATGAGTAAGAAGCTAGAGAATATGATTGCCCAACCTCTGTTACGAAATGCTATTTCTAATATTTGAAATATCAATGCAGTGATTATCGTAAGAATCATTTGGATCCTAATTTGTCATAGAAAATCCACAAGTAGGACAAAAAGAATGTTTTTAAATATTTCCAATTAACCAGGAAACTCTTTATTTCCCTCAAGCATTATCTTTCTAAAACTACACACTATGCATTATTTTTGAAGAATGCATAAAATAGGTCATTTTTGTCATTTTCAGCCAAACAGCATGGACTATACCCCATGATTTTGGCCCATTAATTTTCACACGTTTTGAAAAAATACATCATTTATGACAATAGAAAAAACGTCGTTGGCCATTTTCACATGTTTTTGACCAATTTTGACCAATTTGAGGATCGAAACATGAAGCCGTATAACCAGGGTATCCTTTATTTACTATCCTCCCTAGCAATGGAAATGAAATTTCCTGATCCTCCCCATGAGGTAGGCAGAGAAACGCAGGGGATGACAGGGCAACACAAATGAACACGGGAACACAGAGGAACACGGGATTAGCCCAATAAGACGAACGAATAGCCCAATAAGACGAACGAATAGCCCAATAAGACGAACGAATAGCCCAATAAGACGAACGAATAGCCCAATAAGACGAACGAATAGCCCAATAAGACGAACGAATAGCCCAATAAGACGAACGAATAGCCCAATAAGACGAACGAATAGCCCAATAAGACGAACGAATAGCCCAATAAGACGAACGAATAGCCCAATAAGACGAACGAATAGCCCAATAAGACGAACGAATAGCCCAATAAGACGAACGAATAGCCCAATAAGACGAACGAATAGCCCAATAAGACGAACGAATAGCCCAATAAGACGAACGAATAGCCCAATAAGACGAACGAATAGCCCAATAAGACGAACGAATAGCCCAATAAGACGAACGAATAGCCCAATAAGACGAACGAATAGCCCAATAAGACGAACGAATAGCCCAATAAGACGAACGAATAGCCCAATAAGACGAACGAATAGCCCAATAAGGCGAACGAATAGCCCAATAAGGCGAACGAATAGCCCAATAAGACGAACGAATAGCCCAATAAGACGAACGAATAGCCCAATAAGACGAACGAATAGCCCAATAAGACGAACGAATAGCCCAATAAGACGAACGAATAGCCCAATAAGGCGAACGAATAGCCCAATAAGGCGAACGAATAGCCCAATAAGACGAACGAATAGCCCAATAAGACGAACGAATAGCCCAATAAGACGAACGAATAGCCCAATAAGACGAACGAATAGCCCAATAAGACGAACGAATAGCCCAATAAGGCGAACGAATAGCCCAATAAGGCGAACGAATAGCCCAATAAGGCGAACGAATAGCCCAATAAGGCGAACGAATAGCCCAATAAGACGAACGAATAGCACAATAAGACGAACGAATAGCCCAATAAGACGAACGAATAGCCCAATAAGACGAACGAATAGCCCAATAAGACGAACGAATAGCCCAATAAGACGAACGAATAGCCCAATATAAGACGAACGAATAGTCCAATAAGGCGAACGAATAGCCCAATAAGAGTAGTATACGAATGAGGTTTCTACATCATAGGTGCACCGGTGCTCCGGAGCACGCCGGTGTCCACCGGTGCTCTCCCCGGGCCCCTCTCCGGGCCCGTAAGAGGAAGGGATGGTCAGCGTTAGAGTCATATCTATTTTTAGATTGCGGGCTGTCTAGGCCCGCAAGGGGAGGTTGACGGTCTGGATGAGAGTCATATCTATTTTTAGATCGTAGGATTGCACCACCATGATGCCATAAGGAAGACATCATGTTTGAATTTCGCGTAGGGGTAGGGTTGATCTTAATGTTTTCCGTGACTCTAATGTGAGACACGTGTCAAGTATTGTTTCCAACAACACACGGTGTTTATCTGGGATTTGTCAAAATCAATCTTGAATAAATTTTAAAAAAATTATTATTACTGGAAATATTTCTTTAATTTTTGGAGAACCCACTATCTTCTGATCTGGAGTTCAGACTTGATACCCATTACACCATACGGTCTACCATGAATTCTGTCTGATTTGTATTTTACGTATTAATTTGTCTTCAAACAATGAGGCACGCGCCATGAATTCTCTTTATCGTACTGTGGTTTAGCAATAATCCTAAACGATTATCCATTTCGAAATCATACCCAGTATGTCTTATGAATTTCTTAGTTGCTTTTAGGTTAGGAATTTATTTCTGCACATAAATTCTGATCTGGAGTCAGAGATGCTAACCATCACACTATAAGGTCCTTTTTGGTTCCAAACAGCTAAAATTCATAATTATGTTACTAGCCTGGATGGGAAGACACTATTCAACAGGTGGTATTTCTAATTTGATTGTACACATTAATCTTCGAGATACTGATTTATTGTTCATTATGTACACATAAATATCACATTGTACTTTACTTTGTTTAAGCAAACAAAAGCTATTGTTTCCATCAACACACGATGTTTATCTTGGATTTGTCAGAATCAATTTTGAATAAATTTGTTTTCGGAGGTTGTGTTTTGAGTGTCACTGGAAATAGTTTTCTATGTTTCAGAGAAAAAATATGATCTTAATGGGAATCGAACCTATAATCTTCTGATCTAGAGTCAGACGTGATAACCATTACACTATAATTGTCCTCGTAATAGACAATAACTACGCGAATTATTGTATGATTATATTTCTCGTTCAGTGGCAAAGCTTTTGTCAAGGTTCTTTATTAATTTTGATCTCAATATTACAACTTAGAATTTTTCCCACTTGGGTAATGACTTGACCATGGCTTTCAGTCTTTGTGAACGACGTGGAGGCTCTAAGACTACATCTTTGTATTTATGGGCGTCCTGATAACTAATCCACTTGATAGGTTTTTCCTTACTTGATGGGGGAGTGGGTGGAAAATTAAGTGGGGTTGGAAGAGATCGTATTTTAGGGGTGCTGGAAGAAGAGGGTTGATCAAAACCCGTCGTGGTTTTTAAGGGAGTAGAAGGAACCTCGGCTATACTGGGTTCAAAAGAAGGAGTTCTAATTTTAGAGGTTAGTCGCTCTAGGAAGGAAGGGGTCTTTGGTTTAGGCGTTACATAGCCACTGTCACTGGTGAGACTTATTGAGGGAACGTTTTCTGGAGTTGTTGAATTAGTGGGAAGCCTAGGACCAGCTGATGGTGGTGTCTGTAATGTTTGCACCATTTCCAACCTTGATTTGTGTGGCAAACTACTTCGTTGAAGCTGCTGTTCTAGATCGAGGTATCGATTGTAGAGTTGCGTATATTCTTTGAATTTTAGCTCCGCAGGGACATTGGGTTCCTTTAGAATACTAGTCATCTGCTCCTCTAAATTCTGTAGTATTTTGAGTATGGGGGACTGTAAATAGCTCTGACGTTCGAAATAGTTGGCAATAGATTGCATGACTTCTGATTGTCCACCATGCTGTGATGTTGTCGTAGGGTTCGACTGTAAAACAACATGATCACTAGGGAGAACATTGGTTCGAAGTCTGCACTCCTCTGGAGTATTGGGTTTAAGATCCACAAACAGATATCCGTAAGGTCGTTGGACAGCTGCCTCGTACTTTTGAATAAACTGTTCTGTTTTTCCCGGGTACATCTGTTTCCCCAAAGTCATCATTTGTAGCTTGTCTCTTGGGTTTTTGAATAGAACAAGGTACGCAGCATTCAGACTCAAAGTTCGCATTATTTTTCCTTGGAAATAAAGGTTTTGTAGGAGGAAGATCACACTGAGGTTGCGATGGTGAGATCCTTTGGTGAATAAATTCATGATTCTTTTGTCGTTGGACGTTTCGGTCATTTGGTCATCAATCACGATCAAATTATTGATTTGAGGGTCAAAATAACTATCTTCATCTAAGTCGTACGGTATGCCTTTAACAAACTCTATGCCTGGCACTGTCTGTAACATGTCTTCATAAGCAGGTTGCCATTGGGAATAACTCCAAACGATTCGTTGTGGTGGGGGTGTTATTACTTTTCTCCCACGTTCGAGCAGATTCTGTACCCAAACTGTTTTACCTGATCCAGTCATTCCTGCCACTATGGCCGTAAAGGGGTGTAGCAATTGAAACCTGTCGCATTCTATGTCTTTAACATTTCGAGTCTGAGGGTGGGGACTAAACTGCTGACCAATTGTTTGCATATGTTTTCCTTGAAGTAAGAGTGCTCGCTCTGGACCACTGATCTTGTGGACACGAGTTAAATGAGACCATACATGTTGCACGGACTTGCCACAAATAGGACACAACCGCCCCATCTGGTGTCTTTGAAGAATGAGACTAATTCTTGAAGGAGACGCTATTTTATGATAGACCTTGCTCGGCTCTTAGGCTCGGAGCTTTTCGGCTCGTCTCGGCTCGGCTCGGCTCGGCTCGGCTCGGCTCGGCTCGGCTCGGCTCGGCTCGGCTCGGCTCGGCTCGGCTCGGCTCGGCTCGGCTCGGCTCGGCTCGGCTCGGCTCGGCTCGTATTGGCTCGGCTCGACTCATATAGGCTCGAAGCCTAAGGGCTCATCTCGATCGTAGGCTCGGCTCGGCTCGTATAGGCTCGGAGCCTAAGGGCTCAGCTCGATCGTAGGCTCGGCTCGGCTCGTATAGGCTCGGAGCCTAAGGGCTCAGCTCGATCGTAGGCTCGGCTCGGCTCGTATAGGCTCGGAGCCTAAGGGCTTGGCTCGTAGCTCGGCTCGGCTCGTATAGACTCGGAGCCTAAGGGCTCAACTGGATCGTAGGCTCGGCTCGTATAGGCTCGGAGCCAAAGGGCTTGGCTTGTAGGCTCGGCTCGACTAGTCTAGGCTAGGTTAGGTTGAGATGTATGTCATTCTGCGAACCCAGTTTTGTTTCAAAGGGTAAATCATGAATACACTGTCTCTCTTTCGTGACGTGTAAGATTAGGTTGGTACAATATAGGTTGGTATAATAAAGTAGAATAAATAGTACATGCATCTCAGATAATTTACTATTTCAACACGTCTTTCGAGGAGAGAACATGAGTCGACTACTTGTTGATAATTTTGGCTATTTGCATTTTTTAGTTCGTTGTCCTGAACCTCAGAGAAAGGTCTTGCTTGCTACTGCCACTCCTGAACAGGTTCATGTAGTGTGTGAGGTCTGTCATAATCTATTGAAAGGAGTTATTCCACTAACTTCCTCTCAAAAAGAAACATTGAGACCTCATGCTAATGACATCAGAACGCTAGCAGACTCATCAGTGCCTTTCAAAACAAAGAAAATAATTTTGGCCCAAAAGGGCGGCAGATTTGTAAAAGATATTGCATCACCTTTGGCTGGGGATGTATTCTTGCTATAAATAGTCCTTCGTAATCCCTCGATATTCATTTGGATCTTGTTAAGACATTAGTGATCATCATGAAGCGAAGATATTCTGAAAATTCCGAGGAAGATGTATCAGACTCCGAGGTCTCTAGTTTGGAGGAGCCTTTGGACAATGAAATTGATCAGATGGTACAGGAGCTTTCCAAAAGCATACCCAGGGAGAAGGTACTAAATGTACTCCACAGTATGGCCGCTTCTAAGAACATTTTGTATTGGAATTCGCATGGAGAAATGACTTATCATCAACGACGAATCCCAGTCACAAGCATGAAGGAATTAGTTGAATATGCTTTATTACCTTACAACCCAGATATTAGAACACCCAGAGGTTTAAAAACGTTTACTAATGGATTGGTAGAACTGGGCATTAACAAACATCTAATTGGTAATCAGAAATTGTTGGTAGATCTTGTTGCTACGCAACCGGAAGATGAAGACACGGATGGGAGTGAGACTGAAAGTCAGTCAACTGATGATCAATCCCATAATCATGAACCGGATGATGAAGAAGAGGAAGAACAAAGTAGTGATGATGAAGAGGGGGAGCAAGAGGAAGAACAAAGCATGGACGAGGAATCGAATTCTGATGAAGAAGAACAAAGACAGTGTCACGTTTGTCAAGAACCCCAACAGTTTCTCAAGATATCTGTAGTGCGGTGCCCAACTTGCCATTGGCATGAAGGTCACTCTGGTCATCTAAACGATGTAGTTCACTGTGACATTTGTACAACCGTGTTCCCAGCTAATCTACAGAACACAAAGAAAACATTTTACTGCTGTAATGACTGCGATTCTATTCACCAGATGTCGTTAAAGTCAAACAGATTGAAACTCATTGTACCAAAACATGAAGACGAACAAATGGAAAAGGAGGGAAACCACGGAACGGATCTCGAATACTTTCCTTCATTACCCAAGTGGGAAAAATTCTAAGTTGTAATATTGAGATCAAAATTAATAAAGAACCTTGACAAAAGCTTTGCCACTGAACGAGAAATATAATCATACAATAAATCGCATAGTTATTGTCTATTACGAGGACAATTATAGTGTAATGGTTATCACGTCTGACTCTAGATCAGAAGATTATAGGTTCGATTCCCATTAAGATCATATTTTTTCTCTGAAACATAGAAAACTATTTCCAGTGACACTCAAAACACAACCTCCGAAAACAAATTTATTCAAAATTGATTCTGACAAATCCAAGATAAACATCGTGTGTTGATGGAAACAATAGCTTTTGTTTGCTTAAACAAAGTAAAGTACAATGTGATATTTATGTGTACATAATGAACAATAAATCAGTATCTCGAAGATTAATGTGTACAATCAAATTAGAAATACCACCTGTTGAATAGTGTCTTCCCATCCAGGCTAGTAACATAATTATGAATTTTAGCTGTTTGGAACCAAAAAGGACCTTATAGTGTGATGGTTAGCATCTCTGACTCCAGATCAGAATTTATGTGCAGAAATAAATTCCTAACCTAAAAGCAACTAAGAAATTCATAAGACATACTGGGTATGATTTCGAAATGGATAATCGTTTAGGATTATTGCTAAACCACAGTACGATAAAGAGAATTCATGGCGCGTGCCTCATTGTTTGAAGACAAATTAATACGTAAAATACAAATCAGACAGAATTCATGGTAGACCGTATGGTGTAATGGGTATCAAGTCTGAACTCCAGATCAGAAGATAGTGGGTTCTCCAAAAATTAAAGAAATATTTCCAGTAATAATAATTTTTTAAAAATTTATTCAAGATTGATTTTGACAAATCCCAGATAAACACCGTGTGTTGTTGGAAACAATACTTGACACGTGTCTCACATTAGAGTCACGGAAAACATTAAGATCAACCCTACCCCTACGCGAAATTCAAACATGATGTCTTCCTTATGGCATCATGGTGGTGCAATCCTACGATCTAAAAATAGATATGACTCTCATCCAGACCGTCAACCTCCCCTTGCGGGCCTAGACAGCCCGCAATCTAAAAATAGATATGACTCTAACGCTGACCATCCCTTCCTCTTACGGGCCCGGAGAGGGGCCCGGGGAGAGCACCGGTGGACACCGGCGTGCTCCGGAGCACCGGTGCACCTATGATGTAGAAACCTCATTCGTATACTACTAATAAGACGAACGAATAGCCCAATAAGACGAACGAATAGCCCAATAAGACGAACGAATAGCCCAATAAGACGAACGAATAGCCCAATAAGGCGAACGAATAGCCCAATAAGGCGAACGAATAGCCCAATAAGACGAACGAATAGCCCAATAAGACGAACGAATTGAATAGCCCAATAAGACGAACGAATAGCCCAATAAGGCGAACGAATAGCCCAATAAGGCGAACGAATAGCCCAATAAGGCGAACGAATAGCCCAATAAGGCGAACGAATAGCCCAATAAGGCGAACGAATAGCCCAATAAGACGAACGAATAGCCCAATAAGACGAACGAATAGCCCAATAAGGCGAACGAATAGCCCAATAAGGCGAACGAATAGCCCAATAAGACGAACGAATAGCCCAATAAGACGAACGAATAGCCCAATAAGACGAACGAATAGCCCAATAAGACGAACGAATAGCCCAATAAGGCGAACGAATAGCCCAATAAGGCGAACGAATAGCCCAATAAGGCGAACGAATAGCCCAATAAGACGAACAAATAGCCCAATAAGACGAACGAATAGCCCAATAAGACGAACGAATAGCCCAATAAGACGAACGAATAGCCCAATATAAGACGAACGAATAGCCCAATAAGGCGAACGAATAGCCCAATAAGACGAACGAATAGCCCAATAAGACGAACGAATAGCCCAATAAGACGAACGAATAGCCCAATAAGACGAACGAATAGCCCAATAAGACGACAAATTAGTCTAATTAGTCTTGCTGGAACGAGAACGATGCAGTTTGTAGACAGGAAAGCAATATTTAATAAGCTCCATTTTGTGGAAAGACTTGAAATTACTCTGATATATTATGAGACTTGCATAATAAATACATATTATTTGCTCAAATATTATTAAAATGCTTTTAAATTGACTAATACATAATAATATAGAAAAAAAGACTTCTTAGTCTTTTAGAATTGCTATCGTTGTATTCAGTTGTGTTCGGGCAAGAAATTGAGACAAGGCCAATGACAGCCTTCATTAGTGAATTATTATACAGAAAATGGACACAGTTCCCCAATGCACAAGGGGAGCAGAAACATCCTGTATACAAGGTTGCAGAGCTTTAAACTGTGGGTACCCTCCTGGGGAATTTGAAGAGCTAAAGTGAATATCAGAGGAATCTAGTACAAGATGTATCTTGTCAAGGGATGATCCCCTCTGTTCGTTAGTGCAAGATGACTTTTACCTAAGCGGTTCTCGCTAGATGCGGAAGTGCATGCTTGATGAATTTAACGGAAAGGATATGGTAAAAATTTAAAAATGACACTTTTTTACATGCTTCTACATGGCTTTCTACACAACTTGCTCCTCAAAAATATCGTGGATGTGCGGCTAACATGAAAACACACAAAAAAAAAATCCGATTTTCTCTTAGTGGAATTTGTGGCATTTCTTTTGCACTTCCATGTTAGCTTTGCATTCAAGATAATTTTGAGAAGGGCTCATTTTGCACCATCTTTATCTACCAATCTAATTGGCTTTATTTTTTGCTATGGGTTTCCTGTGTGGCACAGGTAGCCCATTTCAAGAAAGTCCTGATGACTGTTCATTGGAGGTTGTAGCATTCTCATTTTCATTATCATAGCGTGGTATTGGATGACTAATGGTGCTACTTCCAGTTAAGGACCCACCAGCACCAAAAGCCACAGGGCTGGATCTTGAGGGGGGAGGCGTTGGTGTAGGCGTCCCTTGAAATGTGAATCCATAGGCTGCATATGCTGCAGCTGAGGCAGCTGCTGCTGCTGCAGATGCTGCCGCAGACGCTGCTAGGGCTCCAGAACTGCCACGCCCTCTACCACGCCCACGAGATACTCTCAAAGGACCTGTACCTCTGCCTCTCCTGCTTGTACTCCCTCGACCACGGCCACGACCCCGTCCTCGTCCTTTACCTCGTTTGCCAGTGTTTTCAATCGATGAGGGACTGGCTGTTTCACTTATGGAATCTTCAAATGTCATAGAGTCGTCGTTGTCTGGTCGACCACTGAGAGGTGTAGGGACACCACTGCGTGCGGCATCTATTGATAGAGTGGATCCATCACCTGATGCCAGCGACACTGGAATTAAAAGACAACTGTTAGCAAACTTTTTCAATATTTGTTTATAGAGGATGACAGGACAGTAATTCAACTGATAAACTCATGGTCCTCTTTTAACGTCTCTAGTTGATTAGGGATAGAACTGCCATTAACGTGGTCATCCGACAGTTGAACCATTAGAAACCCTTTAGAATACAGAATAAGAAGAACAAGGCTTTCTCTTTTAGTGTATTTGTGTTACTATGCAACCAGGTTTAATTTTCATTCGTTCATTCACTTGTCCATCCATCCATCCTTTCATCCCACATCATTCAAACTACAACTAACAAGAATTCTGAAAAGCCATTTGTAGAGCTTGTGGGACATAGCAACGGTAGTTAAGGGGCAGATGGTAAAAAACCATGGTATGCCACTCAAGACCATTGTACAACTAAGGCAATGGGTATATGAACAACTCAATGCAAATGACCACTTTATTATATTATTTAGATATTATTTACCTTCATCAAGACTCATGATGCTGATTTCATCCATGTCAGTGCCTAGACGGGATGTGTCGCCGTTCATGCTGCTGATTTCAGACACTGTTTTAGTGCCTTCAACTAATGTCTCTGGTGCTGGTGGGAACAAAGAACTTTTGCTTTTACGACCCTTCTTGGCCTTGGGTGGTGGTGTATCTTGATTCTCTGGTATCAATGGGCTGTCAATCTGGAAGACAAGGCAACATGTTTAAATTTGATCAATAACCTGAAACAACCTCTGTGCTGATCTAAGTCAGGGCATGGCTAACTCACAGATTGAACCCTGAAATAACCTCTGGGCTGATCTAAGTCAGGGTATGGCTAACTCACAGATTGAACCCTGAAACAACCTCTGGGCTGATCTAAGTCAGGACATGGCTAACTCATCGATTGAACCCTGTAACCACCTCTGGGCTGAGTACTGCTAACTCACAAATCCAGAACTTGAAATAAAAAATATTTTACCTCTCCAGGTCCACCTTTCTTTCGTTTCCTTTCTCTTCTTTTTCTTTGTTCATCTGCCTTTTTCTCTGCTTGTCTCTGAAGAACTGAAATATGTAAAGTAACAAATAATCAGTATCATAAGAAATTGCTACCAACGAAAACAATTAAGTAGAATCCAGAAAGTAGGGAACTCTAATCACATACAACACCGAGTCCTGGGTGGATGTTGTATGTGAGTAGAGTTGCTTGCTGGTTCTCTCCTGTGCTTCAGGGGTTTTTCTCTTAATTCTCCAGTTTTCCTCCCTCCACAAAAATCAACCCCTCGATTCCAAATGGAATTTTAGTGGATGAAAAGCTACTCTGTAGAGGTGCCACTGCTAAATCTCATTTATTTATCTATTTATTTATTTAATGTTGTCTCTCATGGTTCTGTTTTCTGAAGCAAATCACTCATAGTTTTTGTTCAGTCACAGGTAAGAGATGCTGATATCTGCCCCAGTTGACGCTCAATACACCAAGAGAACAAGTGCAAGAGTAACACGAAAGGGCAAAATTCGAACCTCAACGAATTCTAGATGTCTTAGTTTTTAGCCTTAGTCAATCAAAAATTGACCAACTCAGACTGTTTAAAAATTGGGAGGATGACAGCCAAATCATGATAAAATGTGGTACGCCTAGAGTTATTTGGGTAGCAGAAACCCTAAAAGCATTGTAAGAGAAGTACAATTAAAGTAACAAGTTGTATTTACATTTGCTCTCCAGTTCTTCATCATCCAGTAACAAGGACACCACTTCTTTAGGTTTGAGTGCGTCAGGTTTGAAATGACCTCCTGATATAACCATCTTTTGAATCTGTTTGGAGAAAAAGTGAACTCAGATTAGACAGCTGCTGGGTGTGGTATCACTGCTGGTGGCAGGGAGGCACAGGTATTTATTAGGGAGGGGTTTGAAGTAGGGCAGGGGATTGCTATCATGTAAATCCATAACATCTATCTCCATCTCGCTGTACTCTATTCAAAATCATCACATCAAACCACTACTCACATAATAATAAATACCTTTTTTACTGGGTGTATGTAGTAGTAGGAGGGATAGAGGGTGTAGGTGGTAGGGGGCCATCATTTTGTTAAGGGAGGGGTGCAGATTGATAAGGGGATTGCCAACAGGTTAAATAATAATGTTATCACTTCCTTCCTTATTTTTAGAAAACTGTACTACCCCTTGTCTAACAGCCTTAGATACGAAAATAGCTTGGTGTAGGGAAAACTGTCCTTCCATTTATCTAAAAGTATCAGATATTAAGAAAGAGCTGGGAGATTAGGGTTAGAAAGGGGCTTGTAATCAAATAGTTGTACTAACCTCGCTCTTCTCCTTGGCTCGCTGTAATATTCTCTCTTCAATAGTGTTCTTGGTAACCAATCTGTAGACTGTGACCTGTCTGGTTTGACCAAGACGATGTGCACGATCCATAGCCTACAACAAACACACACAATGGTAATGTATGCACTATGGAATCATTTGGTTTGGTACAAGACCATTTCAAGCACAGGTACCATCCCATCCCTGAAAGATGCATTGGTAAATACACAGGAAGCCCAAACCTAGTATTTGTCAGATCATTTGTCTCTCATGGGTCTGTTTTCTGAAGCAAATCACTCATAGTTTTTGTTCAGTGACAGGTAAGAGATGCTGATATCTGCCCCAGTTGACGCTCAATACACCAAGAGAACAAGTGCAAGAGTAACACGAAAGGGCAACATAAACTAGTCATGGATGGTTATAGACCCCTTGCAGCACTTTTAAATGCAGCTCAACTTGGAGGACAAAACAATAGATTCTAATTCTCAGGAGATTGAATTCTTTTGTTTTGTTCACCAAATTGAGCTGCTTTGTCGTCATGTGAAACGAGTCTACATTACTGTGTAGACTTTGCTTTGTGGTCTGTCACAAGCAGCACACTCCACATGTATAGATTCTTTACAGTGAAAACGGCTGAAGCGTATCCCCTAGAATTCATTAATGAATTGATTATTCAAATATTGAGTTCATTATTCAATCTTAGAATCTTAGTTGTGACATGAATGTGGAGTTTGGAGTCTTCAGATTTACTATGCAAACTCAAAGTGAATAATCAACTCAATATTCGAATAATGAAATCATTAATTGAGACTAGAGGGGTACGCTTGAGCTGTTTTGACTGTAATAGACCGTTTTTGTATTGTTGAATACTGCTGTGTTCCCTGATTACAGACTCATATACACTTTGTCCATCTTACCTGTTGATCTACAGTGGGGTTCCAGTCACTATCATAAAAGATAACCTGCAATACAAATAACAAAAAAAGAATTGAATATTGTACAAACCAAATAGAACTATTTCCAGGGTTGATCCAAGGGAGGGGTGCAGGGGGTGTGCACCCCCTGGATCAACTTTGTGTCCCTATTTTGAAGATAACCAATTCAAAATAATGTTTTCTTTCTTTGATTCCGAGGGTTGCACCCTACCTTGCAACTTGCAAGATATCTGACTCAAGGTTCCATCTTTTTTTGTGTCGGCATTTTTTGCAGACAGGTGCCCCTACAACGCTGCATCTCCATCTGAACAAAATACTGGATCCAACCCTTATTTCATCCCAATATTTCAAGAATTAAACCCAGAGAAATAGATGAAATTAAGGACACCCTGTCAATCAAAATTCTGGGCGTCTAAAATTGACAAAGAATTGTTATTCCTTACCGTGTCAGCTGCTGTGAGATTGATACCCAGTCCACCCGCACGAGTACTCAACAGGAAGACAAAGATGTCGTCACTGAAATTAATAAGTAATAGAGATTATTAAAGTTAACATTAAATAGCCCTATAGTATACTATAAAATATAAATATTATCTGGTCCAACAATGAAATTTAAAGCATCTATGGATTGGGATAAGTGTCAAATGTACTACACAAGTATGGACTACAGAAGTCCACAAGTCTTACTTGCTCTGGAAGTCGGCGACCATGTCTCTTCTATCAGATATCTTGGATGACCCATCCAGTCTCATATACTTGTGTTTCCTGTACGTCATGTATTCCTGGGGTGTACAAAACAATATATTCAACAATAGATTCTTTAGAGTAAGGGGTGTGTTGGTTGTGATCATGTGTTTGGTTTAATATGCCGTGCTGTGACTGTGCCAATGCCATGCCTGAGCATTCTGATTGGACAATTAGTAGAATTATGTCCTGTGATTGGTTCAAATTGAATGTGCCTTGCTGTGATTGTGACGATGCTGTGCCTGAGCATTCTGATTGGACAAATAGTAGAATTATGTCTGTGATTGGTTCATTGTGCCGTGCCTTAACCATTCCATGTGTTATGAGGTTTTGCACTTTTTCGAAATAATTTTATTAACAACTTCAACTTTTTGTGTCTGTGCATTTTGGCCATATATTTTACCTCAAGGATGTCAATCATTCTTGTCATCTGGGAGTAGATAAGTACACGATGGCCTTGCATCTTCAGTTTAGTCAGCAGTCCATCTAGCACAGTTAGTTTACCACTGTCTGTTATCAATGCATTACGACCTGGGGGACAAATGAGCAGAATTATAAATATGTTAATGATGAGAAAACAAGGTCAAAAGAGTACAAATAGAGACAGAGAAGGAAAGGAAGGTGAACAGAGGAGGTAAGGCATGGCAGAAGGGAGGGAGGAAGGAGGGATAGAAGGAAGGAAGGATGGAAGGGAGGAAGGATGGAAGGAAGGAAGGAAGGAAGGGATGGATGGAAGGAAGAACAAAAGAAAAGTGGGAAATAGGAAAGGACAGAAAAAGACAAAAGAAATCACTACTTACTCGGCATCTGTACAAACGACCATCCATTCCGCGGTCTACTGCCCTCCAACCCACCAATAGGTGATGGGAATAACTGCATCTTAACCTTGTTAACATCACATCCCTCAGGATTGCCATACAACATTAGGTTACGCTTCATCTCAGATCCCCCAAGAAGGAGGTCTTGCATTTCATAGGCTGCACTTCGATCACTGCAGTAACTAAGGTTGCTGCCTGCAACAAGCTACAAACAAATCACATTTTTCAGCTGTATGAAGTATTCTTGAAGGAAAAAACCCATGATTTTTAAATTCTAATGGCTTTAGAGTTAGGCTCACAAAACAAGGTGAATTGATGCAACTATCTGTTCATCTATACATCTATCCATTCCTCTGTCCGTTCGTTCGTCCATCCATCATTTGTCCATTTATCTATTAATCCATCCACCCATTCATTCATCCATCCATCCAACCATCAGTTTCTCCGTCTGCCCATCCCTCCTTCCATTCATCCATCAATCCATCCAACCAACCAACCATCCATCAATCCAGCCACCACCTTTCCATCCATCCAACCACCCACCTTTCCATCCATCCAACCACCCACCTTTCCATCCATCCAACCACCCACCTTTCCATCCATCCAACCACCCACCTTTCCATCCATCCCTTCCTTAAATTGATATTCATCCTTAGATTGACTTCATTCATCTTTCCATCCATTGATTACATTTTAAAGTATGACTTACCCTTGGTAAATAGGTCAGCAGAAGTGGGGGTACATCAGTGGGCTGTAGTACTCTTTCCTGAGGGTACTTCATGGGTAATCTAATTGGTTCAGCATATCTAGAAAAACAGTTTTACAAATGAGTCAAAATCTTCAAGGAAGGAAAAAAAATCTAAAATTTAGGCATGTTTTCCCATTAAAAACCTCTTGGAACAAGGTGTTTATTTGAGCCACAATGGTACCTGTATTTAACAGACACCTGGATGAAGCATGCTTTTTGGAGGTGTCCACTACAAAGAGTGGGTATTTAGAACCTAGCCTCATGCAAGGGCCTCTGGAGAACAAAGGTGCCAAAAAAACAAAGATTCTGAAATAATACTCAAGGAAATCACATGCTGTATGAAATAGCAATACCAGCATGAGCTCAAGAATCGCCTTTTTTAACACTATTAACCATTAATGATGTGACAAAACAACATCGGAGTCAAAGCTTTTCAACTCCCCACCCCAACCCACAGAGTACATGTTTGGTACCTCAAGAACTTCTCATGCACTCACCGTTCTGTTGGATAGATGTAAACAGAGCTTCCCTTGTGTGCATCATGCGCAGGTGGTGAATGCCCTGCTGAAGATTTGCGGTGACGATGATGATGGTGATGATGATGATGATGCTTGTGATGGTGATGATGATGTGATGTGGGTGGTATGGGGTAACTACCAGTGGGAGAGAAAGGACTCGAGGTTGAGTGTTTTAGTGGGGATTTCACAGTTGGTTGGCTGTGACTTTTCCTAGGACATTTGTCTTTTTCATCTAGTATGGGTTGAATGCGATGTGTTAAATGTGAGAGAATCTGCTTAGTGTAACCAGTGAAGACTAGAGAAGACAACGTAGAACTTGTTTGGACATTTGGAAAAGAAATCGGTTGGCTTGGCCACAAAAGTAGTGTTTGTTTGTCTTGAAGTCTGCAAGGGAGAAATTGCACAGGTTAGTTAGTAGGATGGCTTATGGATTATTAAAACAACCAAGAAAAAACAGCACCAGCAGCAAAAACAGCAAAAACAACAGCAGTAGCAGAAGTAGTAACAATAGAAGCAGCAACAACAACATAAACAACAGCAAAAACAGCAGCAGAAGCATCAACATCAACATCAACAGCAGCAGCAACAACAACAACAACAGCAGCAGCAGCAACAACAACAGAAACAGAAACAGCAACAGAAGCAGCAACAACAGCAGCAACAACAGGAGCACAACTTCCAAAGGATTTTAACTCCAGGAAAAACTGTAGTAGCAACAAAACGAACAGCAACAGCATTAGCAACACAACAGTAGTGCAACAATAACAGAACAAACATCCATTACAGCAGCAACAATGACAGTCACATCATCAGCAAGCAGCAACAAAGACAAAGTTAACAGTACAAGGTGTAATGACTAAGGATGACTGACGTACTTTGAATTCCTCTTATCAAGAGACCAGAATCGTTTATGGTTCAAATGATAAACCTCTTGTAACAGAATCCACAGGAGAAGAATCCTGGAACAAAAAAAATTCCATAAGCCAAAACAAATATCTTACTTTACACCCGTTTCAGGGCTTCAAGTGTCCCTATATTTCCTATTATTGTATTTTGTAAGTTCCCCTATGTTCCCCCATATAGTTCTTAAATGTCCTATAATTCCTATAATTTTATTCAGAAAAGAAAAGGAAAAAATTATTATCAATAAACTTTCATAAACTTTGGTACCGGTGGAAGGGAAATAAAAATTATAGGAAAAAATATATAGGAAACATAGGGACACTTGAAGCCCTGCCCGTTTTCTTAATTACGTAACCCAGGCAACTAGCTACAATTTGAGTTGTCTGGTTTTTGGGCTTCAGTTAATCAGTCTGAAAGATGGGTGTAGCAGTGCAACTAAGGAGCCTGGTAATAAAATAACTAACCTGTAGGTCAATCCTTTCTGCACCATCGCTGATGCTTGTTCAGGAGAAAGATTAATAAACTGAAGAAATGAGAAACATGAACTTTCAGGAACTGAAAGATAAAATGGAAAGAAAAAAATGAGAAAGGATGAAAAAAGTTTCAATAAACTTCTTTATCTTGGGCATGATGTTTTCCCATTTCAGACCACATGTCATTCCCTAGAGTATTATGTTTTTGCTTAACAGTTGCACATGTGAAGACACATGAATATGGATACAACTCAAACTAAGAATCTTATTCTCAAAAGAATGAGATGTGCTCTGAAATGGGAAAACATGCCAATAACCTTTTCTTTAGTTATTTTAAAACCATAAGGGTTTGTCTGGCTGGGAATTGAACTATGACCTCCCGTCTGATGCTCAGCCAACTGGGTGGCAGTGAGTATTGTTACAGGATATCTTTTACAAGACATTATAATAGCTTTCTGAATGGATGTAGTAAGACACTAACAGCACATAACGAGCATGCATGCTATACTGTGACACTGAAGTAGCTTTGTTGAATGATACATTCTGTCATATACTGTACCTTCGTCATTTCCATTAGAGTGGGAGTGTAATGAATTGGTAATATACTCTGTTGTCCATATATTTAAAGTATTATACAGGATTCTGGAAGAACAAACAAAGCAAACTCTGTCATCATCATTATCAACATCATCAGTATCATAATCATTATCAGTCATCATCATCATCAGTCATCAGCATCATCAATCATCATCATCATCAGTCAGCCTCATCAGTCATCAGTATCATAATCATCATCAGTCATCAGCATCATCATCATCAACAACATCAGTCATCAGTATCATAATCATCATCAGTCATCAGCATCATCATCATCAACAACATCAGTCATCAGTATCATAATCATTATCAGTCATCAGCATTACCAGTCATCATCATCATCAGTATCATCATCATTATCAGTCATCATCATCATCCCATCATTATCAGTCATCAGCATCATCAGTCATCATCACCATCACTACAACCCCTGCCACCATGACAACTAACACAATTATTGCCATTAACATCATCAACATCTCTATCATTGTTATTAAATACAAATATCAATAGAAGTAGCATTTTAAACATATTTTTCATTTACCATCAGAAAATAACTGTTATAAATCTCACGTTCTGATTAATTAGGAGGGGGCATATTACGAGCACACAGCTCACGTGCACACTTCCTATTTTCATCATTAAACTCTTGTGTGGGGAATATACATCAAAACAACACTTACTTCGTACAACCTGGAAACATTCTGTCAACAAGACCTGACGCAGAATAAAAAAATCCAATTCTAAATTAGAAATTACTATGACAAATCTCACAAAAAAGGAAACATGCTTCAAAGTATTTAAACATTGATATTTGAGAGTTTCTTTCCTATTCTTCAAGGGTTTTTCTCCAGGTTTCCAGTTTTTCCTCCCTCCACAAAAACCAATTTCTAAATTATAATTTGATCTATCAGTTGCTTCATCAAGTAGAATGTAAAACCTGTTAAACTCTTCATCCACCCTGGGTTGGTATACTGATTAAATCTTGTATCTTACCCTCTCGGAAGATCAGCTTAGGAATGAGGAAACATCCCAGCTGAACAGATGAAATAGGTGAAGTAACATCTCTTCTCTCAAACAGTTCTGGGTGATTACACACCTAGAAAAGAAGATTCTTAGCATGAATGCCATATTTGACAGGAAAAAGAAATGGATGGCCAACTTTTTATGCCGCTGTTGACCTCCCCCCCCCCCCCCCCCCCAATAAATAAACAAAAAACAAAAAACAAAACAAAGGAAAAGCAAAAAAAAAACATTATCATTGCACACATTGTCCAACCCCCTCCCCCCCCCTCTTAACAAGAAAGAAAGAAAAAAAGAAAGAAAAAAAAAAAAAAAAAGAGCTAACTTCTTACCTTTCTGAACTGCATAACAAGATTCATCAAACTACTAGTTGTTGCATTTGCAGCAGATGACGATGAGGCAGATGTATATACCAAGTCATCTATGGATATCTTGTTCCTAACAGCTTGGTACAGCCATTTTTGTCTGGTAGTAAGACGGCAAACTAACTTGATCTCAATCTGAAAATAATCAGGAAGTGCATGCAATTAGAGCATATGGATGAAAGAAAGAAACAGGAATGAAAAGGAGGAAGAGGGAAGGATGGAGTGAGAATGAAAGGATGGAAAGATAGATTAAGGCTAGGGATGGATGAAAGGAAGAAAGGAAGGAAGAAAGGAAGAAAGGAAGAAAGGAAGAAAGGAAGGAAGAAAGGAAGGAAGATAGGAAGAAAGGAAGAAAGGAAGGAAGATAGGAAGGAAAAAGGGAAAGAAGAAAGGAAGGAAGAAAGGAAGAAAGGAAGAAAGGAAGGAAGAAAGGAAGGAAGAAAGGAAGAAAGGAAGGAAGAAAGGAAGAAAGGAAGGAAGAAAGGAAGAAAGGAAGAAAGGAAGAAAGGAAGGAAGAAAGGAAGAAAGGAAGAAAGGAAGGAAGAAAGGAAGAAAGGAAGGAAGAAAGGAAGGAAGAAAGGAAGGAAAAAGGGAAAGAAGAAAGGAAGGAAGAAAGGAAGGAAGATAGGAAGGAGGGAGGGAAAGAAGGAAGGAAGGATAAATGGAGTGAAGGAAGGAAGGAAAAAATAGTAAGGGAAAGAAAAAGTAAGGAAAATAGAAGGACAGCCAACAACATTGAGGTTATAGGTACCTTTTCTGACAACTCATTTTCCACATCTCTCTTGATCCTTCTCAACATGAAAGGCTTCAAGATCATATGAAGACGAGATAGCTGGTCTGAAATAATCAAACAAATAATCTACAATCAGATCCATAATTTGAGCCAAAGCTCCATGAGAATTTGCATCTGCTCGTATGTGATGTAGAGTCTAGTTAGCAAACCCAAGATCCCAGAGGAGAAGCAAGTGTACTCCTGCTACACCACCCTTGACCCCTATCGAGATTGTTCATAGTGAACAAATTTCTTATTGTTATACTCACTTTGGTCAATAATGGACTTGTTCTCTGCATGGCTTTCAATGTCTTTAGAGAACCATTCGTTGAATTCTTCATGTGAGTCAAACAATGTGGGCATGATGAAGTGAAGTAGAGCCCACAACTGGAAAAGGAAAGAATGATTTTTATTCATCAAAATATGTTATCTAAAGGCATGGACACATGTTGGCTCACATGGCTGATTGCCTACGATGACAGCGTGTCTGTAGCTTAATTAATGCCCTACAGGTATTTCACTATGACATCACAGCTTGTTTATAAGGGGGGACAGATTGTGAAGAACAATAAGAATTTGAATTATATTCCTAGTTATTGGTTGATAACTATGGGTTCAATTCCCATCTGGGGCTCTGAGTATTTCACAGTATGGTTACACATTTCATTAATTTTGATAACTATACCTCTTGCATGCTGTTCTGGATGGGTGTTCCGGTCAGTAGTAGACGATTCCTACATTGATATCCAAGCAGAATCTTCCATCGAACACTGAAAGCATCAAAATTCAAGTTAAAATAAATAAATGAAGATAAATAAACGATTTTAGAAGTAGCATTCACGGTTCCTTACTAAATGGGATAGAGAAATGAAAATGAAAAATAATAAAATATGAATAAATGAAAAATAACCTGGAACTGCTTTTGATGGCTTGTGCCTCATCGAGTACAATGTACTGCCATTTGATTCGTTGAAAGTAGCGAACATCTTGCACAACCTGTTAAAAAATACAGAACTATATAATACACAGTAGTTACAGATCAAGCAAAAGGTCTGAGTAAATGGAGGAAAAATGGGTTTTAGTAGTGGCACCTCTACAGAGTAGCTCTTCATCCACTGAAATTTGAATTGGAATTTAGAAGTTGATTTTTGTGGAGGGTGGAAAACCAGAGAAACCAGAGAGAAAGAAAACCCTTGAAGCACAGGAGAGAACCAAAAAACAGTTCCATTCACATACAATGTCAAGCCCAGCTGGTCTCAAACCTGGAGCACATTGGTGAGAGGTGAATGGATATTAGTCAGTGTTGGAGAGAGGTTGTATTCCTATGGCTCAGCTCATTGGTCCCTAAGGAATTTAAACAATAAATTTGATAGTATTTACCAGTTGGTAGCTTGTAATCAGAAGGTGGAAAGGTGCTTCGTCCCTGTCACTAATGTGAGTTTGTTTCTAGAAGAGGAAAAAGTTCATTAACAACAATAATGCAAGCAAGCATAACAAATAAATGTAAAGCTATGGAAATGGTTAAACAGCTAAAATGTGAGCATACAGCAACAAAACTAGAGCAGCATAAAGAACATAAATTATTGATTGTCAGTAGATACATAAATTTTACATTTATTTACAGTGACTCGAATTGTGAACACTGAGGTTTTTTTTCATACTTTTTTTCCTCCTTTATCCCTTGTGTGAATCGATTGGAAATATGATTTATTTTGAACAATAAGATTATTTGAGTTCAGTGCTTCATTTTCAGAAGGTTTGAAGCAGTAGAAAGTTCATAAAATATAAAAATATCGTGTCCTCACTGTAAAGGGTTGGATAGATGTCCAATCCATCTAATCTATTTAGTATTTCACATCTAGTCTGGCTAAACCCTGTGCTGATAAACCCCTTTACCTGATCCTCAAAGTGTCTATAGACCATCTTTATTTTTCAACAAAAAATATTTTGATGATTTTTACATAAAATCTACTTCTGCTTGCTCATTTTGATCTGAAATCGCATCTAAAATAGCTCACCTGGCTCCAGAATTTCCTGAGAGATTTTCTATCACTTTGATTACCCCAATAAGGAAGGACCTGTTGGAGAACATAAAAATTATCATATGACACCTTCATGTGGATTTGGAGCCTTATGCTTTTATTCAGAAAAAATATTAATGTAGATATTTTAAGCTGATACATATCGCGTGATAAGTAAATTGTTTTTTAGAAAAAATTATCTCAAAGAAGAAGGAAGGATGGTAGTTTTGCCTTCCAAAATGTCTTCACCAATATCATCAGAGCTCTGCAAACAGGTATCTTCAATTACATTTATAATTTTTTTTGTTCTACATTTAAGTACCTTAAACTGAGGAATAAACCGTGCGACTTCTTGTTGCCAGTTGTGGAGTGTTGATGCTGGAGCAACAACTAAAAATGGGCCCCAGATATGATGGACCTGTGAATATAGAAGAGACAGACAGTTAGGAAAGGCAAATAGGCAGGCAGACAGACAGACACAAAGGAAGGCCCTCAGGCAGGACATTCAGAAAGACAGACAATTGGTGTGGGCATAGGGGCAGAGTGACAGATAGACAGGCAGGCTGTCTTGGACATGTAATAAATAATTATGATATCCCAATGAACCCAAGACCTGTTAAACCATAATAATATTTCCTGTTGTAAAATTCCTACCTCAGCAAGATAAGACAAGAATGCTATAGACTGTACAGTCTTGCCTAGTCCCATCTCATCAGCAAGGATTCCATTGATACCCTGTGAGACAAATTCAAATGTCATTAAATGTCCAGTGCTAAGATGGGCAGATATGGGCATATGATGATGAAATTTGTTTTAGTTGATTGTGATTTAAAATGCCAACCAGAAATCTATTGGACAATCCAATAAAGCAAAGTACGGTAACTAAAATGGTTGGCACATTAACATCACAATGGCAATAATGTCCACTTATATTTCACAGGTTGGGATTGTCAGCCATGAGCTTAACTGCCTATTGTAAAGAATAAACCATTGCTGTGATATATTTCATCTTTCACCATTCACACAATAAGGTCAAAGCACAAGGAGAGGACCTCAGAAGTTATTTAGATTTTTGAGGCATTTTTGTATGGCGAGAGGAGAGGAGAGGAGATGAAAGGAGAAGGGGATGGGATGGGAGGGAAGAGGGATGGATGCACAAGTAACCAGGGAATCATCTCACACTACATTACCTGCTCATATAGAGTAATCAGCCAATTCATTCCCTGGTGACAAAAAACAGCAAAAGTTACACAGGAAACATTTGATACCATTTGTATAGAAAAACATAAAGGTATTGACTAGTATCTGAAATAGATTTATCACCATTTTCATTGCTACATGCTAATCAAGACAAAAGTCACCACAGTATAATCAAAAATTCAATGTTTTTTTATTCTCGACTTTGAGGTACACTTCGCATAAAAACAATAGCTTGTTCTCCTTGATCACTACAAATGAAAACTATTGTGTTTATGCAAAGTGCCCCACAAATCAAAATGTTTTATGGATCATAACAAAGCACAGTATAGACTTCCGTCTATCAAATTTCTCATTCCAATGAACATTTACATACTCTACTCACCTTCAGCTGATATGTTTTGAGTAATCCCTGAAACAGCTTTGGTTGAGGACAGTCGGCAGTCAGATTAGGGTTGGCAAGACTGAAGTTTTCATCAACTGTTTAATTAAACATAGCACTGATTTAATGCACATAATAATCATAATGTGTATTTACTTTATAGCAGCAGCGAGAAATTCTAAATTTTGGTGCAAGGAAAACAGGGGAAAGTGGAGATGAACTCCATGGGTGCCATAGGTGGCGTAGACTGCTGTGTTGCCTTTCACCATTGTGGGTGCAACAGGTTCGGGTGCTGGTTCAAGTCACATGTGAGTTGAGGTTGTGTTATGTGTTTTCCCTCTTGCCACAAGGTTTTTTTTCCAGGTTCTCCAGTTTTCCTCCCTCCATAAAAATCAACATGTGAGTTGAGAATTGTGTGTATAAAATAGTAAATATAATGGTAGTGAATGTGAGTGAAAGCCGGCCCACATCGACAAAAGCTGCCAAAACAATCAGCATGCCAAAAGCACAGAAGAACTAAGAGCTCAAACAGTTTAGGAAGCCTAAAACAATATTGAAAAAATTCATGGTATGCTTACATGATTCTTGTGATAAAGCAATTTTCTTGCTAATGCCATACTCTTGCTCAACACTTGTATCAAATGCTTGGGTCTGAGGAACAAAGGCAATACTTCATGTTGAGTTTTAGCTTCAATGAAGGGTTCTATTTGTGACGGGAACCCTAAGGGGACCTGAAAAGGTGTCTATATCTTGCAGTTTGTGTAAGAGTAAGAGTACATTCATGCGTATCAGTCTAGGACAAAAAAGTGTCGGCAATAATAGGGTGTTCATATATTCATGTACATTAGTAGGGTTCAACAGCCCACTTTTGATATTCTGGTTGAGTGATCACGTACAAAGCAATTCAAGAGGAGGCTCCGGGGAAACAATGGAGTAACCTAATATATTCTTTTGTTTCCCTGGAGCCTTGCCTTGAATTACTTTGTGCATGATCACCCAAGCAGAATATCGAAAGTGGGCTACTGCATTGCCCATCATTTCAAATACAGGTTGTGTACCATACAGTAACTGTATTTCAAGAGAGAAATGCAATAACCATTATTTTTACAGTTTTTTAACTTTGGCCTTCAAGTACTAAGACATACACTGTATCAGTATGCACACCTACCCTGGCTTGTTGTTCTTTCAATGCAGTTCGTGCATTAGCTAATGCTTCCATTTTCATGGCTTTTGCATCTGGAAAGGAAAAATAAAAAGATAAATATTAATTAAAAAAAAAAAGGGATCATTGATGGCTATCCTATTTTCAAATCTCAGGTGACATATAGTCCTTTTCCCCTTATTATCTGAGCAATGTTGCCTGCCTAGCGAACTGCCTCTTCATTTACTTGCTACATTGCTTTTACTTTGCACCATATTGTTACAGGGCTTGAAATAACTGGCGACCAGTCTCCAGTCATGATGACTGGCCAAATTAGTTTTAGCTTGGTCATACCATGTTTGTGGGTCAACGTTACTGGACGAAATAACCAGCATGGCATAGATTTGACCAGACAAGTTCCAATGCTGTCCGGACATTTTCTGTTGACCGACTGTTATTTCAAGACCTGTTGTTAACTTTATAGAAAAGTATGTACACATGTAATTATTATCCCAAACCCACCATAATTATCAGCATTTTCTATGTCAAAAACAACTCCTCCCTGTACGGTCTTGACCATGTGACTTGACGATGGTTCATCAAGCTTCTTCAGGATGTTCTGAACCTCTTCTGATGTTGAGCTTTTGGCATCTGGATAAAACAAGAAACATTAAACTTTCACAAGGTGATTGGAAATAATATTGGTGTTACTACATCAGGGATATGACTAACACCCTTACCAGAAATCCTATATGGGGTGGTAACTTGTGGGGTGTGTATTGGGGAGGTCCATGGTTATGGTACAATTTCTCTGATATTTCTCTGTTTCAGTAAATATTTTACATTTTACTCACTCTTCAGTTTCTTGCTCATGAAGTGAGCATACAGCTCTGTCTGTGTGATGAGGAAGTTAAGCTTTCTTTGCTGTCGGCGAGCCTGGAAAGAACATAATAAACTTCACATTCAGGAATGGACAATCCAAATGAGCTCTAGAAGAATAAATTCTTCAAAAGTATACAAATTCAAAATCTACCGATATTAAATATTTTGGTGCACAAATTTTCATTTATTTGTTTGCATGTTAATTTATTTATTCACTAATTATTTGTTCACTCTACCACAAAACAGACCGCATTACACTCTAGTTCCCTTCCCTCCATCCACCCAACCACCCATCCACCCACTTGCTCACTCAGTTGTTTCTTCATTCATTCTTTTTCATTTCTCTTATTTTCTTACCTCTCGTAGTTCATCATCCATTTTCCTCTGTTCCATGGCTTCCTTTTCAGCCCTTTTCCGATGTTCTTTTTCAACCTTTTCATATTTCTTCCAATATGCTAACATCTGAAATTTTTGTCAAATTGGAGGTATGTTATTTTCCCTTTCATGCTTACGTAATGAAACTTCTTTCAGTAGGAGCATGTGTAACTCAGTTGCTTAACTTGTGGCCTTCAGTGCTGGAGCTCCACAGTTCGATACTCAGGATCTCCACATCTGTTTCAACTTCTCTCTGTTTTATATAGCTTCAGCTTTAAATACCCATAATAAAAAGTATTGATAGTTTGAGGGAGGTAAAGGGCTTTGCCTTCATTATGAATGGTTCCTTCAAAACTAGTTAAAAAGTTGTCCTTTCTCTCAATGATTCTCCTTATACATGCTTATACCCTATTGAAGAACAGCTTTAAATAGAATCAAATTCAATGTATCCTTGCCTCTCTAGAGAGTCTTCTAGCTCTTGGTATAGTTTGCTGTGCAATCTTTTGAGAACGTTGTGCTTCTCTTCTTCGTTCCTTTTGACATAGCTGAGCCAACTGCAAGACAAACAGAAGTTAAGAACTCTAAATTGAGACACTAAACACTGTTGCTTTAGGGGACATATTTCCAAGTACATCTACTTTGTCCACTAAAACAGTCCCACAATGGAATACCAGTTGTTTCGATACGTGTCAGTTTCGATACAACCAGTTTCGATACACATTAGTAGTGGTTTCGATACACATGGTATAGCTGATTCGATACATAAATTTTTTCAAGTCATATCATACTATATATTTACTATATAAGTTATAAAGGTGTTTTGTGATAATATAAGGAAAAATTCCGCGATGTATGAAGATAATCATCAAGTAAAACACTACTCTATTATTATCGTATCGAAACAACTCACGATCAACCCCGAGATCCGTTACGTTTTCAATGCATTTATTAACGAAAAATCTCTTAAATAAAACCTTGGAATTATATCAAAAACATTATATGGATGCATTTGAAGTTCTACAATGATGCTAAGAGAGTTTTGGTCAATCAAAATCTTTCACCGCTATGAGCTACCAACTTTCAACTTATCGCGTCACTCGAAAGATGCTAAGGAAACTCGTATCGAAACAGCTCAAGCTAAAGATTTCTTTTTCAAGTGCTTAAGGGGTTGGCAAAAATGTCTTTTTTCCCCTTCAAATAAAGACTCCTTTACATGTAATACTTGTGTTTACGAATGATGTTTTGATTTTACGAACGGCAAGTTTTGAAATGAGCATGAAACTGGTTCGGATGCTAGGCAGTCAGTCAAGTAAAGTGACACCTCGTTGTAACGTCGCGTCAACACATCACGCTCGTATTTCAAGTTTACGGACTCAGTTCACGATTTATTTGAGAGGCAAATCGCAGAATAAAAAGAAACTTCCATCATATGAGAGCTTATATGTTCTTTTGATTATGTATCCGAGATGTTTATTAACTCATTACTGAAGAAACTGAAGAAAGCGAACACCAAAGTTGATCAGAGTCTTGTATCGCCGGAGTTGTATCGAAATAACTCTACCCCGAGATCTACATTTTGAATGCATTTATTGTCACACAAAAACCTCGTAAACCATACTTTTGACTTCAAAGAACATTATTAGGATACATTTGAAGTTGTAGAATGACTCTAAAACGAGTTTCGATCAGTCAAAATGTCCACCTTTTAGTTACGCCCTATTCGTATCGAAACAACTCAACCCCGCGATTTACGTTTTGAATGCAAGACTCTGATCAACTTTGGTGTTCGCTTTCTTCAGTTTCTTCAGTAATGAGTTAATAAACATCTCGGATACATAATCAAAAGAACATATAAGCTCTCATATGATGGAAGTTTCTTTTTATTCTGCGATTTGCCTCTCAAATAAATCGTGAACTGAGTCCGTAAACTTGAAATACGAGCGTGATGTGTTGACGCGACGTTACAACGAGGTGTCACTTTACTTGACTGACTGCCTAGCATCCGAACCAGTTTCATGCTCATTTCAAAACTTGCCGTTCGTAAAATCAAAACATCATTCGTAAACACAAATATTACATGTAAAGGAGTCTTTATTTGAAGGGGAAAAAAGACATTTTTGCCAACCCCTTAAGCACTTGAAAAAGAAATCTTTAGCTTGAGCTGTTTCGATACGAGTTTCCTTAGCATCTTTCGAGTGACGCGATAAGTTGAAAGTTGGTAGCTCATAGCGGTGAAAGATTTTGATTGACCAAAACTCTCTTAGCATCATTGTAGAACTTCAAATGCATCCATATAATGTTTTTGACATAATTCCAAGGTTTTATTTAAGAGATTTTTCGTTAATAAATGCATTGAAAACGTAACGGATCTCGGGGTTGATCGTGAGTTGTTTCGATACGAGTTTCCTTAGCATCTTTCGAGTGACGCGATAAGTTGAAAGTTGGTAGCTCATAGCGGTGAAAGATTTTGATTGACCAAAACTCTCTTAGCATCATTGTAGAACTTCAAATGCATCCATATAATGTTTTTGATATAATTCCAAGGTTTTATTTAAGAGATTTTTCGTTAATAAATGCATTGAAAACGTAACGGATCTCGGGGTTGATCGTGAGTTGTTTCGATACGATAATAATAGAGTAGTGTTTTACTTGATGATTATCTTCATACATCGCGGAATTTTTCCTTAAATTATCACAAAACACCTTTATAACTTATATAGTAAATATATAGTATGATATGACTTGAAAAAATTTATGTATCGAATCAGCTATACCATGTGTATCGAAACCACTACTAATGTGTATCGAAACTGGCTAAATAACGTGTATCGAAACTGACACGTATCGAAACAACTGGCTACCCCACAATGCAGGGTAATGCAAACTCTACCCAGTTAATAACTAATTACATACCTTCTTTGCATTGCTAAGCATATTATTTCTAGCAGATGCCTTTTGCCTCTGGGCCTGTGAAACAAAACAAAAATTGAAAATTAATTAAACAGGATTATTAATAATACAATGCATGCTTTTGGGAACAGTGGAGTCCCATTATCTTAAACCTCATGGGACTAGGGCAAAGGTTTGCAGGGGCAGATCCAGGGGTATGACTAGTCACCCCCGCCCCTTTAGCACAAATAAGAGAAAAATGTGTTTGTAACTCCATATTGTACATTGTACAAGCTCTCCTTTGGACCTCTAATTACAACCACAATTTTCAAACCCTATTTGCATTGCTGATTCATTCTCATTAGCAACCAGCTCTAGTGATGACCTCTTTTCTGTTTTCCCAAGGTGGTTGCTTACAAAAGCTTTGACTGTAAATGGTTTTGAGAGAGCAAATATGAAAATCCTATATGTCAGATTATTTTGGCATTACCCTTGGAATTTCTTTTCTACAGATATGGGCCCAGATCTTCCTTCTTTTAGCGTCAGCTTCTTTTCTTCGTATAAGGGTTTTTTTAAGGAGTTTTTCTTCAAGTGAGAGTCGTTTCTGCTCATCTATCTGTTGAGATAAAGAAAGACAAGATAAAAATCTCTTCCTCAGGACTTCTTCCGCAAATCCTGACACTGTGGATATTGCTCGCCTCTCACCAATGTGACCTGGGTTGGAGTCCTACCGAGCTCAGTGTCATATGTGGTGAGAGTTGTTTGTTGGTTCTCTCCTGTGCTTCAAGGTTTCTTTCTCCCACAAAAATCAACTTCTAAATTCCAATTGGAATGCAATGAAAGAAGAGCCACTCTGTGGAATCCACTGTTAATTCCCATTTACAGCGGATTCAGATTGAGCATTTAACGGTGCTGTTTGTTGTGATCGTTGAGACCATTAAATTTGCACATTTCTATACAGAATGAGCAATGCTTCTAGGCGTCTGGGAGCACGTTCTGCTGTTTAAATCGATTTTATCAGCAGAACATGCTCCCAGATGCCTAGAAACGTTGTGCATTCTGCATAGAAATGTGCAAATTTAATGGCTGCAACAATGGCAACAAACGGTGAGTTTAAATCGATTTTATCAGCAGAACATGCTCCCAGACGCCTAGAAACGTTGTGCATTCTGCATAGAAATGTGCAAATTTAATGGCTGCAACAATGGCAACAAACGGTGAGTTTAAATCGATTTTATCAGCAGAACATGCTCCCAGACGCCTAGAAACGTTGTGCATTCTGCATAGAAATGTGCAAATTTAACGGATGCAACAATGGCAACAAAGGGCGAGTTAAACGCTCAATCTAAATCCGCTGTATTTATTCATTTATTCCCACTTATTTATGACCCCTTCTTTGGATAATAAAAATACAGTACCTGGTCGTCAGTCTTTTTCTTTTTCTTGATTTTTACTTTTTCTTTTTTTGCACTTATCACTTTCAAGTTACCTGGAAAAGAACAAGAAAATTGGAAACCAGCTGTTAACCACCACATTGAGAATCAACGTCTGTCAAGTATGAATACAAATATTTATAGCTTTTTAAGGCTTTGACTCCTATGGCACCCCAAATCCCTCCTTCAGCAATTTTGAGCAAGTACGCCTGAATAACAGTCAATTATTCACTAGGAAAAAGAAAAACTTTTGAAAAAATGTCAAAAGTTCTAACAAAATTTTTTTTTGAACATTTTCAGAAAACCAAAAAATGCCTTTTCTTGACATCAATAATTGAATAATTTTGAAATTATTTCAAAAGCTAAAAATCCTTTTTTTTTAATCCTTTTTCCTTAAATTTTTTATTTATACTTAAAAGAACACTTACAAAACACTTACTCCAGAAAAACAGTGAAAAACCTCAAAAATGTCCATGAGTCAAAGGGCTAAAATATTTAGATAAAACTCACCATCTTTTAGTTTTTTCTTCTTGAGTTTCTTTGATCCAGCAAATTGTCTCTGAAAGTCATGGTACTTGTCCTGGCTAGACAGTAGGCTGCTGCCGTAATGCTGATAGCATGCCAGCTGAATTCATTACAAAATTATGGATATCAGAAAACATATCACAAAAGGTACAGTACCAGGTGGATTTAGTGGAGGAACTAAATGGCCTGGCCACCCTTTTTTATGTGAAATTCGTTTCTAAAGAATGCTGCCTTTGATCTTCTCTAAGTTGTTGTGCCTGTGTTGATACTTTCTAAAGACTACCTTGACCCCCCCTCCCCCCCTTTGGAGTTTTCTGGATTTGCCTCTGGATGGCTATGATGATGATACTGTAATGAAGGATGAAGTTGATGGAGTAGAAATGTTGATATATGATCATGATGAAGACTAGAATGATGATAGAGTAGTTTTCATATGACTATGAAAAAAATTACGGCACAGACTGCACCTTCCCGTGACTGTGTCAGTGCTGTGCCATGTGTGAAAACATTTGAAATTCTGTGCCATGTCTGCACTGCGCCATAAGTGTGCCATGACTTTTCACACTCATATGAGATCTGCTCTAACGATGACAACAATGATGGAGGAATTGGTAACAACAAAAGTTGCAGATGTTCAACCAACCCTAATCAAGCAAATCTAATATTGTCTAACCCACTTACATCTGTATCCTGGAAGTATCTTTGTTGAGATGCCTTTTGTTTCTTGTGGAGCCACAGCATCCTGCGTAGTTCTTCGTCAGTAATGGGTTCATCTTCATCAGAACTTTCAGAACTATCACTCAACAAAACTTCCTATTTTCAAAATTTAATAATAAACAAATAAGCGAATAGCCTTAATGAATGAATAGATGAGTGGAATGAATGAAATTAAATGCAAGACAGGGATGGATACATACTAGTTATACAATGGTTTCGAGTGGCATACCGTGGAATATCCCACGAGTCACTTGTAGTTTCTAGTATATACACAAGCCTTTAAGCGAGTGTGTATGCAAAGAAAATAAAAGTGACGAGTGGAATATCCATGGTACGCCACTCGAAGCCATAGTATAACCATTTAATCCCACACCGTAGAAAATACAAATACATAGATCCAACGCACAGTGCATGATGAGAAGGAAGAGTGAAATACCGACAAATACACAACAGCTTTCCTGCTTTCTGATTGGCTGTATTTTCTATGGTATTGGATAAATGGACATACATGATGGCTGATTGGTAAGAATGGCATAGCAGTGAAACATTCAAATGAATAAATGAATGAATGAATGGAAGGATGAACACATGCATGCATGAATGGATGATATATATTTAAATTAAGTATTTTCTCACCTTCAACCATCTGCGATCATTCTTTACTTTGGTAAAATTATACAGTCTTGTTTTGTCAATATTCAAATCTAAAAGATAAACAAGAAAATTGCTTAATTCCTGGGCATCAACCACAATTGAAAAAACTTTGTAAAATAATGTGAAATTGATTCATAATCTTACTTGGCTTCAAAACATAAAAGTTATATCGATACCCTGAAACAACTTGAACAGAGATTGAATTGAAATTCAGCACTTTTGAGGATGGAGGAAAAACGAATAAGCCAGAGAAAAACACTTGAATCAAGAGAGAGACCAGGAATTGAACCCAAGACCCCAGAGATGAGAGGTGAGTGTACTACCACTACACCACCCTTGATTCCCTAATAGCTGGGTTTCACTTGACGTCATTTCCTGTCTAGTGCGGCATATTCCTCAGCTGAATCACAAGTTTTCAATAGAATTCTTTCTGGTTAACAGCACATGGTGGTCAGTGTTTGAACAATATTTGAAGCAGATAAATAGACTCAAAGAATTTTATCAGCTGATTGAAACCCAGCTATTGGCCACACAACTCTGAATATTATTCATCTTTATTATTTCTATGCATATATACTTTTCACTTGCCTTCATTGCGCAGTAATCCATTTGATGTAACGTTGCACTCATCACCATTAACAAGGTTGTTTCCATGTTTCAGCGTTAAATCTTTCTCCAGATCACTTAGATCACTATTTTCTGAGTCACTAAGATAAATAATAGACAACAAGGTAATTGGTATATTAATTTCTGAGTCATCTAAGTTTTTAACCCTGGATAAGGCGATTTTGTCTCAGCCAGTAAGATGTTCGAACAAAATGAAAATAATTACAAAACTTTTTCAATTTTTTTCAGTGACCACGTATTCATGTCTTTTTTTTTTAAATAGTTACAGTGTCTTTGTCTCTAGCTTGATATTTTTGTAGTCATTTCAACTGATACTCTCTAAGCCGTCATCAGTAATAGAAAATAAAAAAATAAGGCATATTTTGCCAATTTTTAAAAATTTGTAATTTTGCCGTTCAAACTATAGATGTCTGGAATGTTGATAAAGTCATTTCCTGATTGATGGTCTTTCGTAGAAATGACATTGAACATTCTTGAGATCTAACATCTTATGTAATAGCGAGCACAAGAAACCGAGCACAGATAAAATACAATTTTTTTAAAAATAGGCAAAATATTCCAATTTCTTTTCTTTTTTTCATTTCTTTTCTTTTTGTTACTGATGAAGGCTGAAGTATTAGTCGAAACATCTACAAAAAAACATCCGGTCAGAGACAAAAACATAATTACGTTCATGGAACCTGGCTGTAATAGAAAGAGTTTTTTCCTTTAGTTTTAACATATGGCTTTTTCTATGGAGAAAAGCCATTTGAATGCTTAATGTATCTATTGCAAATTTTAGTGTAGACTTTGATGTGTGAATGGGTTTCTTTGAGGGAAAATTGAGCACTTTAGGTATAAATATATATGCCTAGCATTCAACTTTGGTTCTGATTCTCTGGCTCAGGAGGAAAGGCTAGTTAAGTAACAGAGCTATAGAGCTTTTAGTGTGACATCAATCGCAAGGAAAATGACTTGCAGGCCCAAAATGAAAAGCAATTCTACAAAGATTTTTCTTACTTTTTCTTCGTGACAGTATTTCTTGCCCAAAGTTCTAATTTTGTAAGGTGGAGAAATGAAAGGAGGAATCATCGCGAACATTTTGTGCTTTATCTTAGCTAAATGTTTTTAGCAGTTGGATCCGGAAATATGTCATGACTTAAAAGCTGTATTTAGTATCCTAAATGTACTTTGAATGCAAATGGCTTTCACTTAGAAAAAACATGGATGAAAAGCCAACTAAGTGCTGTATTTTTCCGTCATACTTTGGCATGCAAATAGCTTTTTCAGGAGAAAACCATTCAAGCATTTTAATATATCTAGATCTTGATGACATGAGACTTTCTGACTACATGCACTAGCAAATTGCTCTCCTAGGGAGAAAACCATTTTTGTGCTAAAACAAGAAACCTCTAAATGGCCCCATCTTAATTTTTGGTCAAACTTAAAATTATGAATTTTTCAGTTCTTTTTTGAGCAGTAACCAGTCTGCACCAGTAAAAAATATTTTTTACAAATATATATAAATTATATTAGTGCATTAATATAACAGATTTTGAAGACTAAATTCAAAGGTCCGTGAAAGTAATTTCTCATAAGATATATTGGAAATATTTGTACAAGAAATCATAACTTTCTAATTAGGGAAAATGATGTAAGAAGATTCTGGTTATGAGTTGAAAATAGTTTAAGATATTCCCAAGTGTCCTTTTTACAGTAGATTAAAAAATTAAATAATTTGGTACCCCAATCTGCACCCCTTAGCAACACCCAGGGGCACAGTTGCAGACACTAAAACACACAAATCTTCACTTAAATGTTTGATAACATTGGTAAATTAAACAAGATCGTCTCACCTCAGGTTGGAAAGGAAAGGGTCAGAAAAAATTCCTTCAACAAACCCAAGGAATGGTTCAAGTCGTAGCGCTTTTTCCAAATGTTGGACATGTAAAGGTGGTGCTGGAGAAGAAATAGGGGACGCCATGTCCAAAGGAATAGCTTCGACTTCCACCTGGAAGAAAAGAAGATGTTTTAGAGAGAAGAAAACGTTAGGATTGAGCGACACGTTTTAGCAACGCGTTGTACTCTGATTACGAAAGACCTGGCTTTGACTCTTTTTAGTTTCCTTTTGTAAAGTCTGTTCGAAGGTACTCAGGGTTTCTTACAGAAAACACGATCTTCGAAGTACAAACTAACAAACCACGAGTAAAAAACACGCATACAACACCAAATAAACAGGTTCAAAGAACGAGACGCCATCAAAAATTCCTCTTTGATCCTTCAAACAAAGGATTCCTCTAAGCGCTTGACTCACAGACAACACAAGTAAACGACTCCAAAGAGGAAAAATAACGACGAAAAGAGAAGAAAACCAAAGCCATTGCTATGAACAGGAGTGTTGAAGTCAAAGTACACTCACCGAGGCCAAGCTCGGTTATTCCTCCCAGAGAATTCGAAGAGAAAACGCCTTGATTTCCATCCTCTCTTGTGTTGGAGAGAGTTGGCGGTTATGGCGGATTTGTTCGGTCGTGTTGGCAAAATGCTTGCAATGCGGCCCATGACCATCATTCCCCTTTGCAGGGGGTACCATGACACAGGGATCCCAACCACCACCATGCCCGATCAGAAGTTAGACTTTCGCAAAGTCTCCTTACTTTGTCTCCTTATTATGCCCGATACTGTCACCGTTGTCACCTTATATAATTCGAATAATTCTCTGTGTCGTCGTATATGGTCGCCGAGCACATACTCAAAGGAAGAGGCTTACTTTACATTTTTTCCCTTTTTTCTACTTTCTACTTTTGCCATCGAAAGAGACAACTGTTGTAGCAGTAACACGAAATCTAGACACCAATTTAAAAGGCAAAATTTGCGAAAATCTCCGCTGCTTCTATCCTGATAAGAAGTTAAACCTATTCGTGGATCCTTCCATCAGTTCTTTCCTTTCATCTTTCCGTCCATCCACCCATAGACCCATCCATCCAATCCCTCCCTCCCTCCCTCCCTCCCTCCCTTCCATCATCCACTCATCCGCTCATCCATTCCTTCGTTCCTTCTATCTCCCAATCATCCATTCAACCACCCATCTCTTCCATCCATCCATCCATTCATCTATTCATCCACCCTTCCATCCATCCATTCATCCAGCCATCCATTCATCGGTCAATCCATCCATCCAGCGATTCTTTCCTTCTTTCCTTCTTTCCTTCTTTCCTTCTTTCCTTCTTTCCTTCTTTCTTTCTTTCCTTCTTTCCTTCTTTCCTTCTTTCCTTCCTTCTTACCTTCTTTCCTTCTTTCCTTCCTTCCTTCTTACCTTCTTTCCTTCTTTCCTACTTTCCTTCTTTCCTTCTTTCCTTCTTTCCTTCTTTCCTTCTTTCCTTCTTTCCTTCTTTCCTTCTATCCCTCATGCAACTCTCTCTTTTATCCATTCATTCATTTTCTCTTTCTTCCTTAACTTCCTTTCATTCGTCTGTACTTCGATAGCATCAGGCCTGGTTACACTCGGCCCAGTCCCCACCTCGACTCTAGATCAAATCCCAGATCAGTCGAAGAAAAAAAACATCAACAAATGTGAGAAAAACCACACTTTTTTCACCAATATCTTCTCCTTCGATTTTTCTAAGAACTCTCACATTACTAGTCCTATCCTTAACCATTCCGAGAAATTCCAGTAATGCTCTAAAATCCCAAGACAGCTATTTCAAAATGACATTTTACGATAGCGAGATGGTTGTTCCTGGTCTCCCAAGGTACGAAGATGTCTTGATCGACAGCCCATCTTGTCATCAATCCTTAAAATTTTGGAGCCAAAAGGCTGATCAGGTAAGGTATTGCTAGATTACGAAGCTATTAAATAGATCCTGGTCCAGCTATGCTTTTAAAATAACAGCTGTTTGCATATTGACTTGGAAAACAATGTGTATTTGGTGGAGAGTTTTTCGTACCTAGCTTTGCTAAAATCTTGTTTAATTTTTCTCTAAGGTATTTGAATTTCAATGTATTCTTAATACGAAAGATTCACTAACGACGGAAATTACTTGAATGCCACCTGGGTAATTATTTTGAAAGTTGAAGCATTATCCGAGTCTACTAGAACTACCTTCAGCCTAAATGTTTGAGAAGGGCTGACTAAAGCTTCAGCTTATTTGAAAAATATTTTTTGAGTTCTGTATGCAGATTCTTGCTTTTCTTATTCGCTTTCTAAACAGATTATTTCAGTCTGGGCTTAAATTTGTAAATATTCATTTTTGAGAGTCAGTAGTTTTTAACTGAAAATATCGTACAAGTTTGTACATTAGGGTCACAAGTGAAAGGTGAAAACGAATAGAAGAGCTACTTTTAAGAAAAAGTTGAGCTTTATGTATCGAAAATAAACCTCTGTATCGATATCAACAGATTATGAATTTTTCGTTTCAAAATAAGATCCAAAACAGGAAGCAAGTCTTGCTTCATTGTAAGATATATTTATTTTTGACAAAACTGTACATTAATAAATGCATAATTTTGTCAAAATATTGATAGAAAAATATTCTCATTCCCAAATTATAAGACAGTAAAAAGTATTGCCTATTTTTTGGTTTGCAGAACATTTTTTCATTTTCCTAGTATGACAAAATGGGTATTAATAAAATGTAGATTAAGAATTATCCAAAATGACTTATAAATATTTAATTTTTCATCAAAAATTGATAACATTATTCCATTATTTGCTGATTTTATGCCAAAATATGACACATCCAGTTACAATGCTAATTCTATATTTCTGCATTTTGTTCTTTAATCTTTGATCGTCATGGGTAGAATTCTTGAAAATTAAGCATTTTCATTGTATTTTTGCATTTAAGATTTACTTTATTCTCAAAAAAGCATGCTTTGATTTGTTATCAACATTTGTTACAATTATTTTCGTTTTCCAAAATACTTTCACAAAAAAATTAAAACTGTGTTGTCATACTGTCAGTATTTTAATCAATTTTCCATGGCTAATGTACATTATAGCCATCACCCAGTCATTATGACATCCTCGCTTTAGTACCCAATCGTTAGTGCTATCAGCGGTTAAGCCCTAACAATTATTGTCCTGATCCCAAAGGTCAGATTTAAATGTACTTGTCGGAATTATATAGATCAGTGTTAACCATGGTTAATTGTTTTTCTCAAAGTTATTAGCTTACATTAGGTACTCTGAAGAATAAATAAAGTTTATGTAATGTATTTATATGTTGATGATGATATTTGTGAATCCTGCTCAAATTATCAGTTATGAATTGATCGGTGCTCAGCTGATGGCCTACTCTGTATAGTATGAGAGAAGGCAGTTGAGGAACACATTTCAAGGTGTAGCCAAGGGTTCATCATCATCATGAATCATTATCATCATCGCTCAGTCTTCACACCAGAAGGCACATAATTATAAGGCTATCACATTACTTTCCCAACCTATTCTGTTCTGCCCCACCAGTAGACAAGAGTTTCTGTTGCATTTTTATTATGCTCAAACATGTCTCTGTCTTTTGATATAAATATGGTGGCCAGCCAGAGTATACCTTATGTTTAAAACTCTCGTAAATTATTTTACAGATTGCACCAGTATTATCAGAATTAGCCAGCAATGTAGAGAAATACCACGGCACAGGAGTAAAGCATCAAAAATCAGGCCTTAACATCAGTGAAGCTTTGAGCAATGTTGTGAAGGTCTTCCAGGATGATGAGAAGATTTCTGAGCCAATAGCAAAGGTGAGAATCTGTCACAGGAGTCCACAGTAATACTGGTCCACACATGCTGATTGATTTAATGACAAAAAAGCTTCAGTTTTATTGACAAAAGGAATTTTTGTTTTCATTTTAGTTTACAGATGTTTTGCAGAGGATAGAGTGTTATCGTGATATGTTCCTTAACCAGACACAGCTCCTTATGTGGGAACCTCTTGTAAAGTTAACACAGGATTATGACAAGGCTAAGGTACATATAAAAAAAGTGTGCAATCTTCCTCCTTCCCTTTATTCAATCTTCCTCCTTTCCTTCCTTCCTTGCTTCCTTCCTTTCCTACTTCCTTGCTTCATTACTTTCTTGCTTCCTTTCTTTCTTCTTTCCTTCCCTGCTACCTTGATTACTTCCTTGCTTCCTTGTTTCCTTTCTTCCTTCCGTCTTTCTTTCCATCCTCCCTTCCTTTATTCATAGATTTACTCTTTCCATTGTTTTCTCCAAAGGAACTTAATGCAGAGGTCTTGAAGGCAAGAGAAGCAATGCACATAGCATGGGAAAAGTTTTCAAGCTGTCCTCATGTAGAAAATTTACAAGAGGTAAGTAATTCTACATTATGTTTTCTGTTCTGTTAACTTGTAAAATATTGCCATCAATTATATTGAACCCTTAAACAACCTCTTGGCTGATATAAGTCAGGGCATATCTAACTCTCCATTATTCACAGGTTGGTTTGCTGGACAAGTTGGCCCACTCACTACTTAATGCCAGACAGAATTACCAAAAAGTTCTCTTGCAATATGTTACTACTCTAAAAGAAATCCATACGCTTAAGAAGGTAAGTTTTGAACTCAATACTCCAGTTTTGATTTCTCTGATGCTCAGGGTTAGCCCCATTTTTGTGTAGAATATTCATGGTTCCAGTGAAGGTCCGTGGAATTTCAAAGTGTTTGTATTGCTGAAGTTGTGCATTCTTTACTTTACCTTTGGTATGTGTGAATATTTTGAGTCTAGAATGATGCTAGGTAAATGAGCCTTAGTGATCAAGAAAAAGAATAGCTTACATAACACTGCTATTTACTTGTAATTCATAATTCATTTTTAGTATAAAATAGATTGGATTATAGTTCACATGTCTGTAACAATATTTTTGGGGTCTTCTTCATTCCACAGGTTGTTGTTTTGCAGAAAGTTTTAGAGCACATGCTGGCACAGTTTTCGTTTTTCAATTTTGGCTATCAGGTTTGTATCAACTGAACCCTTTTTCATGATTATATAAGTCTATATAACATTTACATTTCACAGGTAGACTATAGAGTTGCTTGCTAGTTGTCTTCTGTGCTTTGAGGGTTTTTCTCCAGGTTCTCTAGTTTTCCTCACTCTGCAAAATTCAACTTCTTTGTAATTTCTATTGGAATCTGAGAATGGATCGAAGAAGAGCCACTCTGTGGATAATCCACATCATTTAATGTTATTTTATTTTTACCCATCAAGAATTCCAAAGTTTTCTCAGGTATTTGTGTCTTCACTAGTCTCCTCCATGTTCAACTCTTAAATGACCCAAGATTTCTAAACACCATCATAATTATACAGTTATAAAACATGAATAAATTGTATTCTTGTCTTAACTTTGCTTTCTCAGACATTGAAGGACATAGAGCCCTATATGAATGGATTGTTCCAAGAGCTGCAAGAAAACCATACAAAAGTAGAGGTATGCATGCAGTCGTAAAACTGGGGTGGCATGTGGGGGGGGGGGGGGGGGGGTGAGGTAGTTTACCACTTGCCTCTCCCTGCTTTGGTCTGGGCTGGGTTCGAGCCCTGGCTTAGAATAGAATCTTATGGAAGAGCACCATATCCATGGGGAATGATGGTTGTAAAATATAATTGATATGAATAAACCTTTAGTCTCTGGAAGGAACTTCTGACATTTTCTTATTGCATTTGTTGTAGGAATCATTAAAGAAGGAAGTAGAAACACAACAAGAGATGGAAAAAGAAGTTATCCTAGCACAGCAAAGGGATGGACAAGGGTTTGCAGAGCCAACGTAAGTGGTCATATTCTTGGATAAAAGCCTCAACCTCTAAGTGGGGTTTCATCTGAGCCAAGTCCATCTCCAAAACCTAACACACTAAATTCCAATTCAATCTGTGAATTACCTGTGCCCTAACATTGATCAGCCCAGAGGTTTTTTCAGGATTGTATCTGTGAGTTAGCAGTGCCCTGACATTGATCAGCCCAGAGGTTATTTTAGGGTTCTATCTGTGAGTTAGCCATGCCCTGACATTGATCAGCCCAGAGGTTTTTTCAGGATTCTATCTGTGAGTTAGCAGTGCCCTGACTTTGATTAGCCTGGCAGAGGTTGTTTCAGGATTCTATCTGTGAGTTAGCCATGCCTTGACTTTGATCAGCCCAAACTTTTCATTGAATTTTTTAGTTTTTGGAAGGATATGGAAAATCTTAATGCATAGTAAAAACATGTCCAACATCTAAAATCTGATTCATACTTCTAAATTCTGAATTTTGAGAGAATTATTTTTGGAAAAATCCAGAACCTCATAGTTGGACTGGACTGGACTTTGGTTAACTAGATCACTAATTGCAAAAAAAATATTCATCGAATTTTCAGCTTTTGAAAGGGTATGGAGAATCTTCATGGTTTGTAAAAACATGCCCAAAGTCCAAAATTTGATTCATGCTCCTAAATTCTGAGTTTTGAGAGTTTTTTTATTTTGGAAAATCCGGAACAGAGCATGGCTGGACTGGAATGGACTTCGGTCAACTGGATTGTCCGGATCAAAAAATGTTTTTAGGCCGAAGCTGCAGCTTTTATCCTGTAATCTTTATTTTGATATCCCTAAAAACTAATTTTATGCTGAAATTTTGTAAAAAAAATAAGTTTTAAAAATTTTTAATTTTGACTTTGATCAGTCAACAGACCTGCCAAATTGTTGCCTTATTGACATCATACATTTCTTGTGTAATTGCAGTCCAGCTGGCATTGGTCAGTCTGTCACATCAATGAATACACAAGCAGGAAAAATCTTCAACAGAATTGGTGATTTGTTTCAAGCTGGATCTTTTGGACTTGCAGGTAGTTTAGAATTTGAATGATTTGAATAATCAAATGGGTAACTACGATAATGGGGGCAGGGGAATAAACCGAAGCACTTGGTTGGGGGGACTAAAAGTCCTCATACCCTGTCCCACTCTGTTTTCCCTGTATGATAGTTTGTTGCAAGAATGCCTAGCACTGGTGAAACCTCAAGACTTCAATGTCATGTGCACTAGACCTTTCACATTAGTATTACTGGGATTCTCAATATTCTACAAACTGAGTAGTTGGGAGTTTCCCATTGGAATTTTGTTTTATGCCAGTCAAAAATATAAAAGGTACTGACTGATTAGTTTTGATTGACAGCAGCAAAAAAACAATTTCACAACAAGTCATCGAAATGTCTGAGTTCACAGAATATTGAGAATCTCTGTAATACAGATACAGTGATGTATTGGTACTAGTTTATTTTGCTCACATGCACAAAGCATGCATGCATAACCATGGGAATGCATGTGGATTTGATTACATTTTGCATTGGATTTTTAGCCTTAGCGAGAGAACAAATAATACTTAGATGGTAAATATTTCAATTCATTTGTAACTTTGGCACATTTATTTATGTCAATCAGGTTCGCGCAAATCGGTGCTCAAGGGATCATCTAGTGCCTCTGTAAGTATGTTTAACAGTTAACCACAGTTTTTGAGTCATTGTCGGGAATCAAGGGTGGTGTAGTGGTAGTACAACTGCCTCTCGCCTCTGGTTTCTCGGGTTCCATTCCTGGACTCAGCATCACATGTGAATAAAGTTTGTTAGATCTGTCCCTTGATTCAAGAGTTTTTCTCCGGGTTCTCCAGTTTTCCTCCCTCCGCAAAACCTATCACGCTAAATTTCAATTCGATTCCAGTCGAGTAGATTTTCTTGAATGTTGGTTCTTTCCTGTACATGGAAATATTTCTCCAGGTTCCCTGGTTTTCAGTCCTACTTCCGAAAAATTCAACTTCTAAATTTCAATTCAATCATGGAACGAGGGCCACAGGTTTGTTAGCCACTGGCGGTTTTAGAAGAGCTACCCTCTAAAACAAAGACGATATTTTAAATTTATTTCAAGCGATGTTTTTGTTTTGTAATCCTTTAGGACCAGGAGTGGGAAGTTATAGAATCTCAGCGCTCTTCTTCTAAAGAGAAGCTATCAAGCGAAGAGCTTTCAGACAAGCCGTCTTCCAGCAGTAGTACTCCAGAAAGAAGACCCAAGAGAATTCATGATGCAGGCGTAAAACCATCTCCAAAGAAAGACCATCATGCGACTGGGAAAGGCGAAGAGGCTAAAGGTTTGCTCATTTTAACTATATGGCTTGCGAACCAGATGAGATAAGTCTAATCAAGTCTTATTTTATGTTTGTAATTTTGCAGGAACAGATCAAGTGATTGATGTGGTGCCTCCAGAGTTGATAAGTCCTACAACTGGAAACAAAGAAACGCTGTCGGACAAGTTAGTATTCCTATAATTCTTTCTTTTATACAAGAATGATTCAATCATATCTACAATATAACAAGTGCACTACAAGCTCTGCAACGGAAACCTTCAAAGTTCTTTTATCGAACCTTGAAACGACCTCTGGGCTGATCTAAATCAGGGCACGGCTAACTCACAGATTGAATTGGAATTTAGCTTGTTAAGTTTTGCGGAGGGAGGAAAACCAGAACACCTGGAGAAAACCCTCGAAAGGGAAACACCTAGCATACTCTACTCACATGTGCTGCTAAGTCCAGGAATCGAGCCCTAATCAGTGTTGCGTTTAAGTATAGTTTTAGTGATTAATTACGAGTTTTTGTGTTTCAGTTTGCTACCAGCTCCTATCGCCAGTCTACAGCCACCAACACAACCATTATTAAACACCTATAAGGGATTCAAATCAGGATATCTCAGAATACGACAGAAAGCTTTCCCAAAAAACAGATGGCCTTTACTGGTATGCAGTTGTTTTTTCTAGGAATTGAAATGGGTCCGAACGTAGTTAACTATGTGCCCTTCATAACCTTCAAAATTTATCAATACCCTGAAACAACCTCTGTGCTGACTAAGTCAGGACACGGCTTTTTTACAGATTGAGTTGGAATTTAGTTGGGTTTTGCGGAGGGAGGAAAACCGGAGAACTTGGAGAAAAACCCTCAATCAAGGTGCGCGCGCTTGTTGGCAAAACAGCGAAATGGCTTCCTCTCGTAAACAAAATAACTTCCCTGAAAAAATCGCCGAGGAAAGAAAATGTTCTCTTTCTTTTCAGTCTTTTTTCCTGTTAAATCTCAAAGCTAAAGAGCTCACATTGACAGCAGTATGGTTGAAATATTTTTGTCAACTGACGGAAGCAAAAACCTCAGACGTTTCCAAGGTGTCAAGGTCTGTCAAAGTCGCAGAAACATGGAAAGCAAAAAGTTGAACCGAAGAGGGGAAATGTCGACAATATTTATCTTACATTTCGAATCAATGTGAATACCTTTACCAGATAGCTCTTTTCTTTTTCAGTATTTCATCGTTGACAAAGAAAACGGCAATCTACTAGCCCAAGGACAAGAACAAACTCAGCCTTCAAATTTAGAAAATTTACTCCTTTGCACCGTTAAGATTTGTGATTCGACAGACGCGGACAGGAATTTTTGTTTCCAACTGATTTCGACAACAAGTGAGCGAGTTTTTCAAGCTTTGACTGACCTGGAAGTTCAGGAATGGGTCACAGCATTACAGGTAAGGAAGGCGAGAAGGAAAAACTGCGAGGACGGGGAAAGGCCTGATTATCATTAATTGTCAATGTTTTTTTATTTCATAGGAAGCAACTGCTGATGCTCTAAGGAACTCAAAAGCGAAACTTAAGGTAAAAAATTTGAATAGCAAGGTAACTGAATAACAATGATAAGCGGTATGGTATGGAATCATTTCCAACTGCAGCGACTGATAAAATGATTTTGGTTAATGGTATATAAGAGACTAAAAAAAACTTTCGCTAAATTCAAAACTACAGGGGAAAAATAATTTTAAATAGCAAGGAAATAACTATATAAGCGGTTTTTGAGAATTTGAGGACAACTTCAAGGATTTTACTTCCAGAGGTGGTGTAAACCGGGCAACTCCACCCCTTCCTGTTAAATTGGATCCCGTAAGATAACAATTTTTTTTGACGTTTTCGCTAACTAGTTAGACGAAATTCTGTTTCATTTTTCAGACACTTGCGAGGTCAAATTTATCTGACAACATTGGTTGCAAGAGAGAACCCAGATCACTTGTTCTGAATGCAGCAGAAAGAATACGAAAAGTTGCTGGGAATAAGTACTGTGCTGACTGTTCTTGTCCAAGTAAGTATACCTTGGAAATACAGCGGTTTTCAAAGAACAGTTTTCGTATTAGGGGGAAACGATGCAACAAATTCGTGGACGTATCGTGTCTTAACGTAGACGTAACTACGCGTTGTGATAGGATGAATTACTGAAAGACAATCATCTGGGGAAGCCATTTCAATGTTATTGAATTTAGTACCGTGCACGTGCTGTAAGTCAGTACCGTATGTTTCCCAACATACGATAACCATTCTTATGGGAAACCATTTCAATGTTAGGGCATGTCGTACCGTGTACGTGCTGTAAGTCAGTACCGTGTGTTCTCCGATCATACGATAACCATTCTTATGGGAAGCCATTTCAATGTTATGGCATGTCGTACCGTGTACGTGCTGTAAGTCAGTACCGTGTGTTCCCCAATCATACGATAACCGTGCGTTTTTAAAAGTCATACGAAAGCTGAGCATTCTTCTGAGGATGACATAAGCAATGCCAAAACATGTAAAGATCATTAAAAATATTCCCAAATCTGATTTTTAATTTTTAATCTCTTGCGTTCCTACGATCTTTTGAAAATCAAAATTAAAATAAATATCGTTATTGATATTTTTTAACAGGTGGATAAAGAAATTAAAAAGAATCGTCCTTGCCCTTTTGACGTTTATGAAAGCCTTGTTTTAAAAACTCTGAATGTAGTACCAGTTCTAAAGGAAAACAAACTCCTGTATATAATAGTTAAATGATGCGATCTTTTTATCGACTTGGCCGCGTGGCCTAATGGATAAGGCGTCTGACTTCGAATCAGAAGATTGAGGGTTCGAGTCCCTTCGTGGTCGATAAATTTTGTTTATTTTTTTGAAAATAAATTATTTGGAAAAAATAGCTAATTCATCCTAACTTTTTTCAAGTTATTCACAAATGAGATACAAGAAAGAATTATCAAAAGAAAAATCATTTGATTTCATAAAAATCTTGTCTTATCATTTGCTTTCACTATGGGAGGTGTCACGCGTGACGTATTTCCGGTGGCCGTCAAAAAAATCTACTAATTTTCGGTTTGAGACCGAAAAGTTAGCAATTTTATCGATCGTCTTTTTATCGCTTCATTTATCCATATTTATCAATCGTTATCAAAAACGTTTCTATATTGTAAGAAGAAATCCAGAGTTTTAAAATTACGAATTCCTACGCATTAACTTTTTCTCGACTGGCTTGATATCGTGTAAAAAAAAAGAAGAAGAAGGAAGGAAAGAAAGAAAGAAACTGAAGAAAGGAAAGAAGGAACGGGAAGGAAGAATGGAAGAAAGGAAGAAAGAAAGAAAGAAAGGAAGAAAGGAAGAAAGGAAGAAAGGAAGAAAGGAAAAAAAAAAAAAAAAGAGAAAAAAACAACGATTTTAAAAAACGACAGTAAAAAACAACCAAAAACAACTTTACGAAGTTTCGCTAATGTGTTCTTTCTTCACTTATATCTTCAAACAGGACCCGATTGGGCAAGCATTAATATTGGCATAACAATATGTATCGAGTGTTCTGGAGTACACCGGAATATGGGGGTCCATGTGTCGAAGGTCCGCTCACTGACGTTGGATAAATGGGAAGATACCACTGTTGAGGTGAGTTACGGAAACCATTAGCATCCATCGCCCATACTGGGGCATCTATCTCTCTTACTTGGTCTGTGACCCATTACTAATAAGGGCATCCTTTTCCTATATTGGATCTGTAAGCCAGCATATTCCCATATCAGGAGCCCATTACTAGGAGCATCCATCTCTCATACTGGGATTGTGAACCAGCAATGTTACTAAAAAGATAGTTTTAATTTCTCTAGTTCATGGAAGCCATGGGGAATACCAAATCTAACCAGATGTACGAAGGAAATTTGGGAGATTTTCCCAAACCTACCAGAGATTCATCCAAGTAAGTCTAACGGACATTTTCACTGTTTTCTACTTCTTCTAAAACCGACAAATGGCGCATTTGCAGCGCTCACCGTTGTACGCAACGTTTCAGAAGTAGAATCAAGATCTACTTTTGCAACGCGGTGCGTTTTATCATATCAACTGCGTAGACACATGGTACAGCATTGCGTGACGTTGCGAGTTATGTCACACAACCACACGACGCAATTTGATGCGCGCAATGGATGTTGCTGAAGTAGAAAACCATCCTGCTTCAGCAACATTGCCTGCAATATTGTGCGCAATGTTGCACCGTGTATCCTCCTTGCCTTTAATCCATTAGATATATATTTTGATAAATAACATTTTTGAAGTAACAGTTGTTGTAGAGTAAGGACTGCCATGTCTGTTTTGAGATCTTTTGATTCTCTTGCAAAAGCTTGCAAAACATTGCTCAATTGTTTTTTAGGGAAGAAAGAAAGAAGTTCATTCAACTCAAGTATGTAGAGCAGCGGTTCTATAAAGCGTTACCATCTGAGGAGCTAGACCCAGAGATTGCCAAAGTGATGGCAAGTAGACCTGGGGAAAGTGAGGAAGACCTGTTTGACGTATCAGGGGAGGTAGGTGCAAGTCGGTGAGTGTCTTCTTGCTTTTCTTTGCTACATCTTCTACACTGATCAATACTTCATACGGTTGAAACTCCACTAACCGTCACCTCAACACAACGGCCAGGAAATTTTGTCCCGACAGTGGCCGTTGTGGCCACAGCTGGTACCATATCTGTGTACACAACTCGAACCAAATTCTTTACCTAACCAGAGCAAATCTCTCCTGCCTTGCTGGGAGATATCACTTACCTGGTTTAACATTCTAATGTGTTGTCTCGGCAGATATTTGATAACGAAAGACAACTAATGGGTTCCAGTCCTCTTTGTCTCGTAAAAGATTGTCAGGTGCGCTTTCCCAGAGTCCTTTGTTCAGGTTGTTGACTTGTACACTAACTTCTATTTCTACTTTCTAGGAATGTCCTAAAGGATCTTGTACTGAAAAAACTCACAACTGCCCACAGCTTGTCATGAGTGACTCAGGAGAGGATGATGGGATAGAAGAGGAGGATAACCCAGAAAGCAATTGTTAAAGACATTTAATGAATAGTTCTATGAATGTATTGTAAAACATTATTTGGGAATAATTGTAAATCACTGATGCATTCTTCTTCAATGCAAGTTAAATTATTTATTGTTGGGGGAGGGGAGGGTACCACCTGATAGTATATCCATATCTTTTCAATCATTATAAGAAAGTGGGAAATGGAAAAAACCCACAATATTCTTATTCAATTATAATAGAGAAGTACTTCTAATATATTCTTTTGGAGTACTCAATGGAGTACTCCTAATATAATTGTTTTTGTTTCTACAACTTTAGCCTCACCTTGAATTGCTGTATATGATCACTCAACCAGAATATCGAAAGTGGGCTATAATTTATGCATAAAATTCCAAAATGTAGTAATCATGGGCCATAATGACTTAACACCTAAGACACTATTGATGCTCTATAAACATTTTCTCATTGTAAATTCTTTAAAAAATGAAATGCTTACATGCTTAACAAAATTCTGCCTCCACATATTCAAGTTGATTTTGAAATGGAAATTAGGAAATTAGAAAGAAACTTCTCAAATTTCATTCCAAATTCAAAATGTGTACTTACAACATCAGTTGGTTAAGCTTTAGTTTGTTGCACCATTTGTTCTTAAGACTTGAGACTCAGAATTTTCTTTATGTGTGATGAGTAAAATATTCAAAAATACTGTAAAAACTAATGCACAAGAAAAGTTAAAGTGTGAGGGGTGAAGTACTAGGTGTAATAAATGAAAATGACATTAAATGAAGAACCTTCAGAACCTGTTATGTTTCAAACTATAGGCTTGTTTATTAAGGGGGAAAGGTTGTGCCTTTGGGGAGGAGTGGGAGGGGGGAGCTCCAATTGGTTAAGGGTGGGATAGTTTGTCTTACCTTTCATAGCTCCAGATCTGCGATTTGGTATCTCTTAGGGTGCCCCACATTCTCACAACAATGAATCGTCATACCATTTTTTCACATCTCTCAAGAAATGCTTTTCATTTAATGTTTCCAGTTAGCTAACATTCTCTAACAACCATGCTAACATTTCTTTGTATCTCATAACATCAAATTCTTTACAAACTCAAAGCAACTATTATATTTTTCAACAACATCCATAGAAACTTTGTCATTTGGAAGCCTTAATTATTTTCTTTGTTTATGACTGGTTAAATGTAAACTGAAGCATTTGAGTGCAAGGATATTTATACCAAAGTATATTGGTTCAAAGGAGCATAGCTGTTGCAACTGAAAAGACCCAAACTTGTGATGCCTTCAATAAAGTCAATCTTTAAATATCATAATTATCATTGATTAACCATTTTTTGTTTACAGTACCTTTGAAACTGTTTATACAGTACATCTTGTCATGTCTGTAAAGATTTCTATGACCACAATTGGAGGATGTGTTACTTGCCTTTTGCCAGTGTAACAAACGCAACATGAAAGAGGATGGCACACAAGCTGACTTCCAAAATGACCACTGACATCACATCATCCTGAAGAGGACATGAAAAAATCCGGGTGAAATGGTACACTGAATGTTGTGTCAGGATGTCAATGGTGGTTTTGGAAATAATTTGTCAGCATGTGTGCTGTCCTCCTACAACAGTTACTCATAGTCTTTTTCAAATCTCTCTTGTTACACGCACAGAGTAACATCACTTGTCTAGGTTTTAGATGTTTCAATTCTGGACTGTAGTACAAAGGCATCCAAGTACTCCCTCAAATCCTTCCGTAATGTATTATCAGAAGCAATAGCCCATAATGCCACTGCATAATGAACACAACTACATGACTTCATTAACCCGTCTGGCGAGTCATTCGAGATGAAGTTCCACCCCATACAGGACTGACCAGAGCAGAAAACCTGTCGCTGAAAACATCCTTGACCTCTGACTTTCTCAAAACGGACATGAGCAAAACTAATGTTGTCAGTTCCTAGATGATCACTCATATCTGAATGCAAATGATCAACTACGGCAAGAGTTTTGCATGATACATGGTGTACTAGTGGAATATTTCTAGCACTACATTGCTGATAAAGAACTTGGACCATGTCTTTCAGATCATTGTCTAAAGGCATTTCGGAAAGTTTTTCAGGATTTAGCTTTGGGATCTTCGCTTTAGTTACATTACTAGATACACAACAGATCTTTGCATGTTCACAGACATAATCCGATGCTTTTTCAAGCTCTTTAGCTGTGACACACAGAGGATAGTCACATGTATATTTAGACGATAAAGTGTTTGTTTTGATTGTCGTCTTCTCATGTTTGTCTTCAAACTGCACAAAGCAGCGTTGTTCTGGCCCAGTTTTACATTTCCGTACGGAAAACATTTGAATGTTGAGCTCTTTGGGTAGACAGAGTTGGACAGCTTGTTTTATCACCCTGGGATTTGATTCGCGAGGTGGGTTTTCAGTGACTTGGTTCTTACAGTGTTTGCATATTTTAGATCTGCAGCCAATCATCTTGTTGCATTTGGTACATAGCATGACACCCCGCCTTGTCGCATTGCCATTCATTATTCTGAAATTTACAACAGTTAGATATAAATCAATGAAAATGAAGATTAAAGTGACGTACATAACAACGCTATATACATAATGCATAGAGTCCATTTCAATTTCCTTGATACCAGTACTTCATTTTATATTACATGAAATTAACAATTAGTCCTTGAGTCTGAATGAGGGCGAGAGGTCTAATTGTTTTAGTAAAAACCTACTAATTGGTCCAATAAAAGGATGCAAAAAGTTTTGGATTTTGCTTTAAATATATAATTTTTTGGTTTTCAAAACCAGCGCTTTTCACTACTAGAGGTCTATCACTAATAGACCCCTAGTAGCACAGCCAATCACAGGGCTCGATTGGTGATAGACCATTAGTAGGTTTTTTCTAACAATAGTCATATATATTATCTAAATAAAAAATAGGGGGTATCTGATGTGGTTTTCAAAATCTAGGCGATCGAAATCATCTTCGCAATGAGTGTGACGCCATATACTCAGAAAAGATGGGCACAAACCATGCTCATACAACATAGAACATCCTTACAGCACTTATCATATTTCTGCGATCTAACGAATCCAGACGTCTGGCATTTTGGTTTTCATCAATCAAACTCACAATGGGCTGAGTTCATTCTGATCATTCAATAAGGAAATTACCTTGTAAAAATGGCTCTCTAGTCAAAGGAATTTCATTATCGTTAGATCAAAATGAACTCAGCCCATCGTGAGTTTGATTGACAGAATCCTAAATGCGAGACATCTGGAATTGGTTAGGTCACAGAAATATGAAAAGTGCTCTAATGTAGGAGAGACTGTTATTATATGAAATAGAGTGTGATATTGAGCGACATCAAAATGATAAAATTGATATCCCCACTCCCACCAGTGGCCAGTGGGGACACGATTTATATCAACACTGGTGGTGACAAATTTCGACTTTTTGCTCAGCAAGTCTCAAATTCTCCATTATTTTTCATTGAAGATTTCATATAATAAAAAGAAAATTACATGGCTGCTTGGAGATACGAATTTTATCTTCTCATGATGATATTATCTTACACTCGTTCTCTGCGCTCACTCGTGAGAGATAATATCAACACTCAAAGATAAAATTCATATCTCGGCGCAACCATGTAATATCCTATATGTATCAACTTTTTATTAAAAAAAGATTCTTTCTAGATGTACCTGCATTGTGCTTCTCCTCGTAATTCTCCCATTTCTTCTTTCTCTTCTTCGCATATCGTAATCTCTTCCTGAACATTAGCAATATCTTTTGGCTGAATCTTTCTAAATTTCGCCCCCTTGGCATCACTGCTGGTTAAAATATTCCATTTTTGGATAGCACCTGGTGTTAGTGACACTAGTTTTGTCTCACTTTCTGTAGATTTAGATATCGAGGAAATCCTTCGTTTCTTTCCATTCCGTTGCGCCATTTCTCCCAAAAATAAAGCCACTGAATTAGCATCAAAGGCGTTTTCTTGGATGCTCTTCTTTTCCTGGTTGTCTTCTAGTTCTATACTACATGTAGCTCTTTCTTCAGAAGGTTTTACAGCAGTATTTTGCTTTGTCGAGTCAGTTTGAACTGCAGTTGTAGTTGTCTCGGCAGAACTGATTGGATTTTCCTTTAATTCTCCTGGGCTAACTCCAGCTATTGAGGCCTGGTTCTGGGCTAGGAGACCACATATCAAATCCTGAAGAGAAAATCTCCCAGAAGGAATTACTGGGGGGTTGCTTTGGGTCAATTTACTAGAAATAAACACTTGACTGACCAGATCTTGGTTTTCACTAGTGACGACTAACTCTTCATTTGTTTTGTCAATTCTATCACCTCCAGTTGTTGAGATCTCAGTCACATTACTGACTACAACTTCATCAACTACATTGTTCTGTTGTCCTTGGCCTATATGTTCATATTGGGTATCCTGTGGTTTATCCAGGGATTCATCTTGGTTTTGTCCATGTTGTAAAATACCTTCAAGTCCTTGTTGGTCTTCCTGTGGTGTTAACGACTCAGATCCTAGTTGCTCTCCTGACGTCACCAGCTCCCCCTGTGACATCATAGAGGGTCCAGATACATGTTCATTTCCTGCCGTCACTATTTGTTCACTCTGTGCTACTATGGGGGGTTCCCTAAGTCCTGGTTGCTCTTCACCTGATGTCACACAAGTTTCATCATGGATCACCTTTGGTTCCTCAAGCCTCTGCTGACTCCCTTGATCTGTTGCCAAGGTGACTGGGTCTGGCTGTCTGGTTGCCATGCCAACCATTTCAGTCTCCATACTTTCATTTTGTTTGCTGATCAGTGGTTTAATGGTTTGTAACCTGGATTTTCTTGGGTTTCTTGTCTTTGATGGACTACAGTGTTTACACTGTTTGGCTCGGTATCCAATCTTATTCAAGCATACTGGACAGGTTTTTACTCCTCTTTTGGTTGCATTTATTCCAAGAAATCTGGAAAATATTTAACAGTTTACTTATTATTCTATTATAGACATTGCACCAAAAGGAAAAAAAATAGGCATTACCAAATTTTCTGAATTAAGCGCCGACCCTGATTAAGTGTTGAGAGTGCTTCCCTTGAATGAGTGCCACATTCATTCCCTACTATGCTACGCTTAATCGAGGAACCCAAAATGCATTTTTGTTAGTTTTTTTTTTTTTTTTGCATAAAAATGCAGGATTTCTGCATTAATGTGAACCCTGCAAGTGTTATGATTTCTAAAGAATGCCGTCCTGTTAAGTGCTGCCACTGAAACACTAAGAATTCCCAGGGTACTGCAGCACTTAATTGAGTAAATATGGTCATATAATGATGATGGTGACAATGATAGTGATGATGATTATCATCATCATCATGATAACAATGATGATAATACGTTAATGGGACAAAAAGACATGTTCGCTGTTTAAAATAAACAAGCTGGTGCCCAATCGTTTGCTGAATTCAACCATCATGGAAAATATGAAGTCACATTCCCACTAAGAATATGACAAAGTTTCATCATACAAACACAACATCAATGCAAAGTATTTCCTTTCACAGTAGATAGAAAACTGGGAGGGAATAATGAATGGAAAATGGGATGAAAAAAAAATTGTGAATAGAAAAAAAGAGAGAGAGGATGCTACTAGTGTCATATGCTTTTTTGTAAGATAAACAGTCTTTTAAACTACCAGTGCCTGTTTTACTGACCTCCCAGGAGTTACTGCCTTGTTCTCCTTGACCGGAGATTCTTTCTCCTCCACGACTTCATCACTCCTCAACTCTAACCCAGGTTTAGGTTCTATCTTTCTAAACCCAGGAATATAAAGAATATAGGTGTTAGAAGCGCTTGTTCCCGAGCTGTTACTCCCTGTAAGTAGTTTGTTTAGGACATTCGTAGTCGTTGTTTGTCCACACGAAACGATACTTGTGCTGTCATTTATATCGTGTGGAGATAGCACCAAAACATCCTGTCCTTCCTCGCTCATTGGGGCTGCATTAAAGATACTAAGCTTGTCGAAAACTCCACTTTTTAAGCCATAAAATAAGACAGGAAAAGGAGTCAATTTTTTTCCGGCGACGAAGACCTCAAAACAAACTACTTCTTGTACAGTTGTAAGCTTGCTGACTAGGTGTCTCGAAAATTGTGTTTTCCACCGCCAGGTTTGACTCTAGGAAGCACTAATATTATCCCTGTAGGTTTCGAGTTAGTTTCTTTTGTATTTTGAACGGTTATATTAGAGCTGTTTCGTTCTATGAGGTTTAAAGTCGCCTTGAAATTCGCTCTTTGTCAAAGATTGAAGTAAACAATATGGCGGACAAAAACACCTGGTAATGGGGGATACCGCTGACCAGTAGATCAGGAGGTCTAGGCAGCTCGTCCAGGCCATCAATGCGCGGAGTAGGGCCAGGTACTGGAGGGGAGGGAGCAGGCAGGGGGGTAGTCAAGGGTGGCGTAGTGGTACCCTTTTATGTAACAAATTCCAGCAAAAAAGGTACCCTCTTTTATATATCTTTTTGGCTAAAAAGGTACCCCTTTCATATACCTTTGAAGGAAAGCTACCCCTTTTTATACCAAAACTCAAAAATTCCCACCCATTTTCTATACCTGCGGCCTGAAAAAGGTACCCCTTACGGGCGGAGCATCCCGAGATATTCCATCATAGGGAGTCCCCCCGCCCCCTGCTGCTTAGCAACGTATAGTTACGTTAACTAACAGACATCGGACTGCCACATTAATCTGTACACCACAGGTAGCCCGCCAAAGAAACAAACGAGTCAGTTAGTACGTAAGCCCAAAGCAAAGAAACATGCCTTGGATGGATTGGATGGTTACTGATCATGAAAGGGAACTCAACATCTAATACAGCTAGGAACGTGCCAAGGCCGGGACCCCTGAAACCGGAAATATTCTAGATTTAGATATTGCTCATCCTAATAGAATGACATTATGGTGCTATGAGGCCGGTTGAGTGTTAAATCACTTGAATTCAGGAAATCACTTTCGGCTTGACTGATTTTACTTGTGATCGATTTATTACAGGACATGACATGCTTATGCCACAGGTAACCCAATTCATGTTTTGATCAGTCAAAAATAATTTCTTCACTCTCTCCTCCCCTGCTCTCCCTTTTTTTCCCTTTCCTCTCTTCCCCTGCTTATCTTACGCACACCTCTCCCTACTCTAGTGAGTACGACACAAAATCACCCCCCATCTTTTGAGAATTGGAAACCTATTGTTTTGTCCTCCAAATTGAGCTCGTATGACTGCAAAAGATCTATATTCCGATAGCTAGCTTGGACTTAATTACAAATCTCATGATTTGTGAATAGCCAGAAAGTGGGACAGTCTAATTCTAAAAATCAGCTTTGACGAAGTTGTTCGATCATTGGCGTACATTGCCCTGGCGGAGATACTGTCTCGCCTCCTGGGGATACGCCCCCTTTTTATGTCGATCCCGCTTTCGCGTAAAATAATAGTTTTAATAATGTTAGGATATTATAAATGTATACATTTTACCTTTATCAGATACAGTATTTAATTATGATCGAGATGATAACGGGATAAATATTTTGGGAATCCTTCGAAAATGAGTCCATCCCCCTTTCCCCACTCCTCCAGGAATGCATGCCACATTGCCCTCGTCCCCCCGGGACGTCACATACCCCCTCTCCTATCACGTGGACGTAGAAACACTAATTACAATTAATTCCAGTAAATTGCTAGTTTCAAGAACATCAAGCTAATCTTCTTGTTTTTATTGGATAATCTTTGCCTGGCAGGAAATTATGAAGCCACTGATCGATTATACCAAAAATAAATTCAATATGTCCCAGCTTCCTCTTATAAAACCTGAAACTACGTGAGTTATCCGTATAAGATGACGTTCTAGCTTAGCCTACCCATATACACTATTTCAAGCATGCCGGATACATTTAGATATCTTTGATACTCTGCTTGTGAAGTGTACATGTTTGGCACCAGTACAAATCGACACGATTTCGCAAGCGGCGTGGATAAACGTGTCTTTCATCACATCCTTAAGGTTCAAAAGCAGCCGAGTCATAATTTTACAACGACAATTCTAAATACAGCTCTTACATCATAATTACGTTTTGAACAAGAAATATTTCTAACAGAATCAGCTAAATCTTTCAACTGAGGTCATTCAATTTCTCCTTCCCTAACAAATTCTACAATGCTGGTACCGTTGGTACCAAGAAAGCGATCGCCACATATAATTAGATGGTCAATCTTGTGCCCCTCCCACCAAACGATAGCGACCAGCGTCTTGTATATCGTATTTCTTGAGGTCATCCCTCGGCGTCCGCAGATCAAATTGCACAGGTTTTTGAGGTTTTGCCAAAGATATTATGGTTAGCTGGTTACTAGATGGACCACGTATTATTAATGTACATCCTGTTCTAGTGAATGAAATTCTGTTCATTGTATGAAGGTAACTAGCTGATGGCCCACGGTCTTAGTTAGAGGGTATTTATGACACTAATATTCATCCGCGATGGTCAGTTGGCTTTTTTTTGCTTTGAATGATAGGTTTTTGCGGGTTCCACCCAAGGGAAGAAAGTCTTGATCAGCCTTGCTTGTTTATAACGGTTTTCCAGTTCAACCGTTATTTTTATATCGATTCGTTTTTTTCTCTTTCAAAGTATTTCTCATTTATATTCTCAGATTCTTTCGTTCTTTTTAATAGCTTCTTCTCTCCATCCATGCATTCATCTAATAATTCATTCATTCATTCATTCATTCATTCATTCATTCATTCATTCGTTCGTTCGTTCGTTCGTTCGTTCGTTCGTTCGTTCGTTCGTTCGTTCGTTTGTTCGTTCGTTCGTTCGTTCGTTCGTTCGTTCGTTCGTTCGTTCATTCGTCCATCCATCCATCCATCCATCCATCCATCCATCCATCCATCCATCCATCCATCCATTCATTCATTCACATCATTCATCCATCCATCCATCCATCCATCCATTCATTCATTCATTCATTCATTCATTCATTCATCCATCCATTCATTCATTCATTCGTCCATTCATTCATTCATTCATTAATTCATCAACACGCATACATTCATTCATTCACCCATCCATCCATTCTTTTTCCTCTTTTTCCTTTCTTCCTTCCTTCTTTTCCTTTATTCGTCTATTTATTTCCATATCCCGCTAGTTTTCTTCCTTTTCGCCTTCATTTCTTCCCTTCTTTCATAACTATTCATTGATTCCTAAGCTCCTTCCAGACAAATACCTTCCGGGAGGCTTATAATAACAATAACAGCACAAATATCAACATAAAATACTAATCAACAAAGATCTTTGCCGGTTGAACGATCCTTGAATATTTTTTAGCTTGAAATTAATTTCTACAATCCTCAACAATGCCATCAAACTGCAGTCTCAAATCATCAAGATCATAACTATGTTCAATATTGAATGGTAAAGGTCAGACTAGTGGGAAAAAACCCTTGGGCTTTTCGGGAAACACCGACACACAATCTGTATTTGAAAAATCTTTGTAAACAAAAGAGCTTGCAGAAAAAATATTCTACTGCAGTAACTGACCGTAAATGCAAAAGTGAAAATAAACAAAAAAACCGTAGTAGTTTACTCTTATGCAATCTTTTTTTAATCTAAAAATGTCAACATTGCTGTTATGATTGATAGTAAACTACTTGAAATGAAGTCGATGTGGTGTATAATATTACAGCGTCACTGACTGTGAAGGATTGTTATCAGCAAGACGTCTTGAAGAGTAGACCCTATATCAAGGAATGACGCATACAATATCAACAAAGGCTTCGTGATTTTCATCATAATCACCTCAAAAAAATCCCACCAGTGGAATAATTTTAGCATTTGGCTTAAGAATAGGGCCCATTTTCGTGACATGTGCCAATTTGAGGGATTCTAACTTGATCTTTTCTGTGTTGTTCTTTCATTGTTTTGATTCGTCTGGTTGCATTTGATTGGCTTTTTGCTAATTAATCATATTAGCATAATCACGTTCCAAGAGTGTGACACCAGTACAATGGAATCTTATCCCGACAGACAAGCTCTATTTTAAGCAACACAATGGGGTCAAATTTCCAAGCTGATGACTTCTAAGTACCGTCATTTCTAAGTCTCTAACTTCGTCAGCGAAGCATGCCCTAAAAGGTTTGCGTGTTCCGCTGATGAACTTAATCGTGTGAGTGAGAATAATATGAGCATTGATGGCACGAGAACGCTGAACGAGCAGAAAATTGAACGCGACAATGTTTCTGGACTATGTTGTTCTTCCCTAACCAAACAGAGTCCGTTTTGACAGGTCAACTTATCATCGGAATCGTGTAGTCATCAAATTTCCAAAGCGAGCGTTAATTTATTGCAGACTATCTGATATTTGAATCATTCTTCAATCTTGCATGAAATCATGAATGTTTTCGCACAGGAATGATCTTGAAACGTTTTGGAATTGAGAAATAGAGAAGAAGAGAGTAACCACTTGTATAATAAAGGACAAATAATCAAAGTTTTATTTAGTTTGACACTGTATTTGCTTATGACATAAAGCATCCTGCTGTTTCGTGTGCAGTAGCAGGATGCTCGAGTCATCCTTGGGGGATTTTGTTGGCAAAGCATGCATGCTTCCAGGTTTTCCCGGGTTCAGAATGCTAGGAAAAACACTCGAATACTCGAAAAAAGTGACCAAGCAATCATGAAGAATCACATCAGGCTTATTTAAAACTTTCTGAATCGTTCGTGTAGGAGGATTTGAGAAAGCTATGTTGAAGGATTACATGACTGTACTCACAAGCCCAACCTCTAACTTGACCACGTGGTATATGATAATGAAAATTTCCATGACAACAACTCATTTCTGACAGGAAATTGACACACACCTACTAGAATACATTTTTATCCGTGTGTTATTTCAGCAGATCAAATCAGAAGCAAAAAGGCATTCGAGTCACAGCGTATCTAGTTAGTCTGTTCTGACGCGGAAAGAGACCATGTCTACAGCTCTTGTGTCCGCATTTTACGATGTTAACGATGTCGTTTACAAGGTAAGTCGATTTCAATGAAACTAACAATAGTTCTGTGGATTTCAATGGGTTCTAGAACATCTGATCTAGAGCAGGTTTTTGTTTGAGGTGATTATAACTACATTTAAAGTTTCATAAGCCTGAGAGAGATCACGTAAACATGCTAATTTGCTCTTTTGTAGAACAACAAAAATCTGGGAAGCAGCCCCTTCGATTTCAGACAGAGAAGTGATCGCCGAGTTGTGGCACCTCCAAGACGACATTCTACTAATTCGACTACAAGAACAACTTCTTCCAACCTCATAACGTTATCTAATTTAACTAATAAGGCAAGGGAACGATCATTGAGCTTGAGCACCACGGCTTCGACGATCCAGTCTGATGAAGAACACAGACGAAACAGCCAGGGTTCAAGTCGTTATAAAACCGAATTATGCCGACCATTTGAAGAAAGTGGAACCTGCAAGTACGGTGATAAATGTCAGTTTGCTCATGGTGTTCATGAGCTTAGACAATTATCTCGCCATCCTAAGTACAAGACCGAACTTTGTCGCACGTTTCATACAATTGGGTTTTGCCCTTACGGTCCTAGATGCCATTTTATACACAACGCTGAAGAGAAGCGCGCCCCACCTCCAAATAGTCCTCGATCACCTCCGCCGCTTTCTCCACTCAATGGTCCACCGTCTCCTCCATTAACTGACCCACTATCACCACTGTCTACATCTCTAACACCACCGTCTCCTTCTCCACTGTCTTTTTACAACGATGAGAGCCCTCTTCCTAGCCCTATTGACAGTCCACTGCCGATATCCATGTCGAGCTCTCCTTCTGTGAACAACGTTTTCAAGTTCCCCTCGCCAACTCAAGAACACTCCCCAGTCATTTCTACCACTGCAGTAGGATCTCCACGTTTTACTCCATCAATTTCCTTGAAAACAGTGCAAGAAGAGCGAGATGAATTGCCACCAACTCCCCCTGAAGCGTTTGATGCATTTGGCCGTCGTCGCCTACCCGTCTTCAACACGCTGGGCTACAACTAGAATTCGAAAACAGCTAAATTCTGACTCGAAAAAGCACGAAGCACAAATGGCTAAGCAAAATAGATAACCATACAGAACAAGCAAAAGGACTGGTCAATCAGTTGAGGTGATAAAACACGTTGAAATATTATAATATTGACTTATTTTTATGATCGTCTTGTAGTAGAGAAATATATATATATATTACGCATTTATAGAAAAAAAAAATTAATAGTTATTTATCAAAAAAGGCAACAGAAAAAATTAACAAAGTGGAAAAGCTTATGTTAAACATGAGTTTTCCCGAGCTAAGTCTTTTATATGCTTTTTTCATATCTATTTGTCATAATTTGCTATTGTACAGTGTAAGGCTTTCAATGGATACGGGTATAGAAGCTCGTTGTTTCTTTCTATTCTATATATATTTATATATATTATTTATTGTAACTTATAAAATTAAGACATCTGAGTATAACTGCTATTTTGTTACAAATTCCCCGTACTTAAGCCCCTAAAATCTCATACTATATTTGTTACTGTTATGATAGATAATTTTCTTATTAATATATGTCATATATTTACAAGGTCTTGAGGCAGGCGAAATGTGACTTTTGTTAATTTATAAACCATTTAGAATAATGTCCTTTCGTTGGAAATGTAAATAAGTTATACTCGTTCGATTTACGAATCACTACACAATCGTTTGCTCTCAAGCATAATTTTATAATGACACGACAACTGTAGAGCAATTTATAAATTTATTAAATTAAAAGATGCTCATTTTGTAAAAGTCTGCTCTGTTGATTCTCAAGGTTTGTGAACGCGCGCAGCATGAAGTAAATTTTAAATATGAACTTGTGTTCTTTAGTTAAACTAGCTTTTTATGTAGTCTATTGTCAAGTTAGAAAGGACGGCTTAGGAAAGAATTAGTTGAGATTTCGGAATCAAGGTGGTGCTGGAAGGCTCGCGCTAGCTTGGCGGTCGCCGCACGTACGTTTCACTTTACCCTTGCTTTACTCTTGCGGTCACATCAGTTGGCAGGATTTTAAAAGCATGACAGATCTTAACCAAATTTGACCAATAAGAACGGCTTTTCTCTTAGTCTTTTGGGCGACGATTGACATTAACGAACACCAATACTTGATCAGAGCACGGTAAACATTAAGGATTTGATTACCTTCGATCTATTGTCTCGCAACAAATTACTCAAATATTATCCTGCGAGGGTTATTTTTAACAGCACCAGCTTATCTGCCCGGATTTATGAGTTCAGTTGATTCGTAGACAAACTGGCTCGAGCGAAAGGAATAGATTTGGTAGGATATTTTCACATAAAGGGCTTTTGTGAGCGTTTGTTTTTGTGTTGACGTCATGAAGGTTTACAGGGTGGGGACAAGACCCCTGAAGTGATCAGTGTTATGATATCTCTTTCGCTTCATGGCTCATCCATATGCATTTTAGATTGTCTCATTTTTTCAAACCAAAACATCGAGGTCAAAAAGAACATTCTTTGAATTCGTTCACAGAAAAAGAAATTCTTCAAAAATCGAAGAGAGTTGATCGTTATTATCTAGTGTTATAGTGTTTCCACTTAATAGGAGTTCAAAAACTGTAGCTGGTGCGGTGATCAGAGAGCTGAAGCCATGCTTCTTTGCGACCCTCATTATTCGTTACTCTATTAATCCCTCTCGAAAGCGAAAAGGCAAAATACGAACTAATGCCAAGTTCAAGATTCGCGCAATTTCTATTTACTTGCCCTTCGAAAATACCCCAAAATTCGCTTATGAAAGACGCTGAAACAAGTTTGATATCTATGCATCAGTCATGCAAAACTTCCTGCTGGTGAAAATGAATTATTTTGGAGGTGTTGGCCAACATAATAAAACAGAATGACTGACGCAACTGCTGTTGAAGCATTTCCGGTTCTTGATGAAAGCTGTAGCAATTTCGAAATCGCCACGTCTGCCAAGTGATGTTTCATGCCCCTTCTTCTACGGTCTTTCTTTTTACCAGAAAAGACCAAAAAATAAAACCCAAAGCTTCTGGAAGGCACATAGCTTCCCCCCAAAAAAATCGACCACAAACAATTCTGGAATATATTGCTTGAAACAAAAGATTAGACGTTTTGGTTGAACGTATCAGGAAAATCTTCTCAAAAAATGTTTCTTGTACATGCATAAGTTTGTTTATCTTATATCTTGGAAATATTTGGTTTCCTAGCAAAGCTCTGTCTAATTTGGCTTTGTAAACAAATGGGTTCTTTCGAAGATGGAGCTTATCATTTACAAAAACAATTTTCGCTCAACTGTCGTGTAAAATGAGATAATAACCAATCTTATTGACTCATGTTGTGTTAAAAAATATAAACATCGAATTTGAAACACTTATCTAGGTCTAAATATAGATAATTTTAGACCAAAAGGATGTTGGTGTAAGCTTACGAGGTTTTTTAGGAACCTTTGACTCTCAAACTCCACAGTTCAAGGGGAAAATGACTCTGTTCCACTAAAAATGCAACGTGGATATTATATTTCGTTACAGTAACCAGTCATTTGTCAGAGTTCAAATAATGCATGCTATTGTCTGAGAAATCTTCTTTGATCTTATCTGATTCGAAGGGGGATTTGCGGGAATGCAAGGGCAATGTACTGAAAATAGTTACAGTAATTGCCCTTGCAGAGGGCGTTCAAACTCACGGCTTTTAACAAAATTATCAGTGCTACAGCACAAATGCTTGAAGTGGACGACATCCTGCCAAATTATTCAAGGTTTGATTTAAATTACTGTGAATGGAAAAAAAAGCGAAGTCTCAAAGTTGGGGAAAAGGGAAAATAGAAACCCTTCAAAATCATCCGGAAACAAGATTGTTTCGTTGTTGGGGGTTAGTTCTGAACCCAGGGCTCTATATCAGCTTGTTTCATTTATCATTCGGGACTTTTAGCTGCTGGGAATTTCATTATTCACGGAAATGGGAATGTTTTGTCTTGACAGCGGAATAATTTCCCGAGCGCTCGACACACTGGGCATGGGATTGTGTTACTGATTCAACCCAACTTTCAAGTGAGCTTCTAGTGCCGGTATTCTGATCAACATTCGTCTCGTGCCGTTTGAAGAATGAATTCTAAGATACTTTCTCGGCCACCCAAGTGATATATGAAATTGGCCATTAACATATTTTTTGTGTGTTTATCTGGTGTATTGTTACATTTGTGATTCTAGGTGGCTTAGGGCTTCGAAGACCTGCTCTCCCCAAACTTGGTCTATCATACAGGCCCATACAGGGAGTGAACTGCAGGTTGCAAATATAAAGTAAAGTTTTCACCACCACCTCAACAGTGCAGTCCTCCACACTTTGTCACGAAGAACAAAATATCATACTAGTTGAGTTTGTACCTCTTGGAATAAACATTTTTAAAAGACGGATTGCTAAATGATTTAGAAACTGTTGTTTTATGATTTCCGTGTCACCAGATACTTATTCAAGACTATAAAGGTCAAGAAAAATATTCTGTATTTCAATATTATGCTCAAAACTTGTTAAGACAACACACAATCTCGTTCGCTATTGCAATGTGAACATACAGTTCCGTAACCGTGTTCTGGTTCAGGGATGACATGGCGTACGAGTGCCTTGATTTTTCGCAGTCATGAAAAACTATTCCAAAAAAATTTCAAACTCAAGCGACTTCTCTATTTATTTCCATATTTCAAAATTTAAAATATTCAAAAAAAGTCTAGTTTTCACGGTCTGCCAGCGAGAGCTGCGCAATCGGTTCAGTAGTTTTTCATTCGTGCAGTATTACATGTGATACCCACTACGACCACTAAACATATGATATCTTAATGTATTTTTTTCCATAGCTCTTTTATGACATACGCCATAGGGGAACTTCCTATACCACTGAGTCGCTGGGGGTTGGGGGACTTCGGGTGGAAAGACAGAGGCAAACTAGTTCCAGATGAGACAAAGCCAAGGCACGATTGTTTTTCGCGCACGCGCTCTAGTGACTTCAAAATTTGATTGAAAATTGATTTTTATCTTACCGGAAGTGGTAGGGTAATTAGTTTATCTGTTTCCGGTTTGGATAGTGTGATGGCATATCTATGAAGAGCGCTCTTAACTAGACATCACATGAAGAGCTTCTTGCGCAAATAAGCGACGGCGATATAGAAGAATGAACAGCATTTGTCTTTCTTCTCGTGATAAGCATGTCATCTATTCATCATACAATCACTTAGTTCTTCCTCTCTTGATTTTCCTTCCACCCACAGTCCCTCGCCCCGGAACATGTACCGTGCTGCCTGTGTTTGATCCACAAGACTACACGAAGGTGTGGAGGGGGTTTACAGTTACTTGTTGGCCAAAAAAAAACAGTAGTTAACTGACATTCAGGTGACTATATGCCCCATCCACACCCTTCAACATCAATCCACTTTCACAAGAGAACTAGCTATACGTGTCGCTATACGTTGGATTTTTAACTTAAATAAATTTATCATAAAACTTTGAGCTCAAACTAACCATTTCAAAATCTGACAAATAGTCTGGCAAGTTGTTGGGGTGGAGTGGGGAGGATCGGATGTTTAAGGTAATTGTAGGGGGAGGGGGTAAAAACACATGGCTTATTTAGAACTATTATATTTAACAAAAAATGTTTAAGGAAGTTGAGTTTTAGAGGTGCTCAATTATTGTCTGGGAAGGTGAGATTACGTGGGTTTCCAACCCAGAATTCACCTTCAAGCGGAACAGCCATCTTCTACCGGAAAGTCTAGGTATGTTCCGCTGATGTAAATGTCAACAATTCTTAAGACTGTTTGTGGATTGATGAATTGATTGGGGGAAAAAACAACAAAAATCTACTACTTGCGAAATATCAACATTTAAAAATCATCCTGGACTCAACAAGCAAAAAGCAAGCAGAAAATGAGTGACTTTGTGTTATACATGAGATTATGCTTGTTTTGATTGTGTTTTGTCTAGAAACTTCCGGTAACACTACCGGAAGTACGCATGACACAGATCTTAATCAAGGTCAGAGATCACGTGCGAAGGAATGTCGCATGATATGACGTCATAGATTTCGCCAATATTTTTATCATTTCGTGAATATTTAAGTTTTTTGGTGGCTTTTTCGATACGTCACTGTTCTTGTCGTCCTGATCTGAAGGGAGGATAGTGTAAGATGTAATAAGATGGTGAAAAATGGCCAAATTTGAACTCAAAGAACTTTTTAGATCGACGAACGAATATACATGGTTAGCTTTGAAACCGCGCGACAAAAAAGCGAGAATGGAGACCACGAAAAATCAATGAATTAAGGAAGGAAGGGTGGAGACTTAACCGATATATTAACGCCGGTATAATCTACACTCGCCTACAGAATGGCTTAACCCACTCCACAGGAAGCCCAAGCCTGGAATATAATCTTGACCAACTGCTAGATCCTCCTGTTTATTCTATTCTTCCATTCTTCTATTTTTGAGAAGAAAATATATAAATGTGTGAAATATCATGTTTTGTCACTATCCCTCCCCATGGCATGCACGAAATGTTGCGAAATTCAATTTAAATATCAAAATCGAAACAACATGTTTTGACAGACGGAGTAGGTTACGTTTGCCAGAGTCGTGAGTTGTTTGATATGGTTTCCGGTTTGAACCAATCAAAAAAAAAAAAAAAAAGCAAATATGCTATCCAATCAGATTGCTTGAATGTGGAAGTCATTTGAGTGTTCGTATCTGCACTTCTTTGGGTTCCAAACAAACAAATAAACAAACAAATAAACGAATAAGCAAGCAATCAGACAAGCCAGCTGACTCGGCACTCCAAGCAAGCACGCAAAAAAAAAAAAAAGAAAAAAAAAAAAGAAAAGATGATATCAGTTGACTCATGTTTTTGACTATTTGACAGACGAGATTAGAATTCAAAATTTAAGCAGTTTTTTAGTATCCGAGAGACGGATTTTAGGGTAAAAAATGTTAATCCTGCATTAGGTTTCGGCCAGACACAATTCGCTATTAATATTAAACACATTCGGCTTAGAAACTTTTCCATTTTCCAAAGGCTGAAGATGTACAAGATAAATCAGTGGATTATGTCACGTTACGTTATTAACTTTCGTCCGTTTTTCTTGTTTTCATTTTCTCTATTGATGTTCATTAGAATTATGTTCAATTCACAACACGCGTTTCGGAAAATAATATTTGAAATAATTTTTGAGTTGAAACAGGAAAAATTGCGAAGAATGTTTTGACTTATTTTTGGCTAGGATTATCACCATAATAGCTAGCTATCTTCTTGTAAAACGTTTAGACTCATGAGAGGTTTATCCTTAAAAAAAGGAATAGAAGAATAAACTCTGATTCTAAGTAGAGCCTTAAGATTTTGATTCTGTTTACTTGAAGCTGAAGTTTGACATCTTTCAATAGAAATATTCGCGAATTCGTTTTGCAAGACATGCACTTGCCAACAGGCGAACTCCTTAAAATAGCATCCACGTTGATACAACGCTCACACTGCTATTTATAAGTTTATGATAAACAGCTTTTCCCATTTTGGCTGCCATAGCAATGATTTTCTGGTTGCCTACAGCGAGCATTGGTCTAAAAAACAACTTTTCTTAATGACAATAATTTTTTTCCTTCAACTCGTTAATAAAATGTCTACTCAGTTTTTTTCGCGCATTTTAGCGCAATTTCGACTGAAATGATTTCCTGGTGTTTTTAACTTCAAAGCCATAATTCTGCTAGTGTCTTGTTTTCTTTATAGAGCTGTTATGGTGCATGTGTTATACTAATATTTTACACAGTAGATTATAGCTTTAGGGTCCTCAAATCAAAAGATAAGACGTCTATAATGATGGAGGTCCACGAGGTCGGGCTATCATCAAAACTAGACTAATTATACCACATAACAGCACGTTTCATGATAATCATATGAAGAAAGTCTTCCGTGAATTTCCCCCCGAAAAATTGTATTTGTTTATATTGTATTTGTGGATTTATTGATGTTTCTTACGCTTAGCGAAGTAGGCCATTCGCTTTTCTTTTCATTTTCTAATCACATCGAAATGGAAACCTTTACAGAAAAACAGAAAAAAGTAAACCAATATCGCTGTAAATAAAAAACAGAGTCGCAGAAAACTGACAGAATCTCAAGAGAATCTTTAAAATTTATGTCGTCTAAGTTAATATCTAATATATTTTTACATTTCTACCCATTATTTTTTGTTTCACACTTTTCGTGGCGAGATAGAAAGAGAACTGATAAATATGAAAACACAAAAACCAGACAGAAGTAATTTGCATTTAGTACAGAACCAAAACACTATATGTACAGACGACTGAGTAAGATAAGGTATTACCATGGCAACAGTTGTTATAGTAACCAGCCCAATCAAAAAGTAACCCCTAAGTGATAATCGTATTGCGATTTGTTAGTAATTGAAGGTCTGGTTATTCTGCGATATCTTCGTTTGATTTTCCCCGTGGCGATATGAAGGTTTTTATCTGCAGCGCTTGTCTTTCTTTCCATCACCGCTTCCTTTGGCAACTCATGTTTCTTTCTAGAAGACTTCCCGCTCTTTTTACGCGATAAACTTTGCTCTACATTTCCTTTACTTTTGGCAGTGCTAGAAGGAGCTTCAAAGATATCGGTGTTGAAAGGTTTTAGCTTTTTAGGCGAGCTGAGCGTCAGTGAGCTCCAAATTCCTTTCCTTTCCTTCTTAGTTTCAGGCTGTTTCAAAGACAAGTCTTCTGTTCTTTGTCTCTTTCTTCCAGCGTGGAGAAGCGGCTCGTTGGAAGACTCGGATTTCCTCGCTAGAAGGGATTCCTTTTCTCTTTCAATGAGTTCACGTATCGCTGTGGATTCCCTCTGTAATGGTCTGAGCGGGAAGTACGCATGCGTCAAAGGTTGAATTCTAATTAAGTTATTTTTAGTAACACTACTATCTTGCCAGTTATTGAATGCAATCAAAGGCATTATGCTATCACCGAATATAGAATACAACCGATGGTATTCGCTGTTGGATTGAGTTGCAGAGTTGGTAGAGCTTGATCGAGACCTTGTTGGGAGTGATGGACGACGTTCCATCATGCTCGTCCCAGCCCACGGCGAGAGGTTTGCGCGGAGCATAGGGTGAGTGGAGGTGTTGACTTGGAAGGTGTAGGAGTTGACTGGGACTCCTTTGGTTTTGGACTTGAGGAGAGAACCTGATGCTTGCTGTGAAAGGAACCAATTGCTGGTTTTCAATCATTCTCAAGAGAATGGAAAAACAAAAGAAACGGCGGCCATGTTGGTTGATAACAAGAGACCATGGAGGACAGTTCCTTCATGGTCTCTTGTTGATAATGATGGTGCATCGAAAAACAGCTCAGTTTGGAGGACAAAACAATAGGTTCCAATTCCCAGGAGATTGAAATTCTTTTGTTTTGTCCTCCAAATTGACTGCTGCTTGGACGTCACAAGCAAGGAATCTTTAGAGATTTCCTTCTTTGGGAAATAGATTCTCTTGTCATGCAAAAAAATTGCAATGTTCCTGTCCTTCAACATGGCTACTTCGAAAAACCTCTAAAAGAATTGAACCCAAAGCCACAGCAATGAGTAGCGGTATATCACCATCGCAAACCACCCATGCCTTCCACATTTTTACAGCATATGTCGTATGAAGAATGTGCGGTACGGACGTGCCGTGCCGTGCGTTGTCAGAGCATTTTTCATTGGTTGAGCAATGGTCACGCGCGCTGTGATTAGTCAGTTCGTGCGTACACCAGCTACTTGTTTTGCTGAGGAGTATAGCCTCGCGCGCTGTGATTGGCTATAAGCATGTTGCCAGTTCTATATCGTGACCGTGCCGTGCCGTTTCAAAGTCATGCAAAAAACTGTATCACGAATCTAACAATATTGATTAAAAAGTTAGTTTTTCTAAAACTTACAAGTAGCGCGCCGTACACCTGGTATGCCTCGCCTTGTAAGACGGCATTTGAAGGACTGTTGTCTTGAAGGACGGGTTGTAGCTGTTGCCAGTAGTTCTTCAGGTACGGTAACAGGAACTGCTCTAGTGCCTGTCAAAAGAACAACAAGACCAGCTTCGTTACGTTCAGCATATAGACCCCTTGCAGCACGTCAGCATGCAACTCAATAGTACCAATAGACCATTTTAGCTTCGTTGTTTGTTGTGCTCATTTCAGACTATGTGACGCCACTCTTGGGAGTTGATTCTTGCATTTTAACAAAAGAACAATTCTCAAGGGAATGTCATGTGGCCTGAAATGGGCAATTTGCATTCAAAGCTTAAGATGTCTATTTGGAGGACAAAACAATAGGTTTCAAAGTTTCAAAGAGATTGAAGTTCTTATATTTTGTCTAACAAATTGAGCAACAAATTGGCGTAAAGTTTCTGCTTCCTTCTTCTTCTCTTTCCTTCTCTTTCTTTTCCCTTCCATTCTCATCTATTTTCCAGTTCCGTTTCTCTCCCATGCCTTTTCCTCCACTTTTTCTCATTTCGTCTCTCTCCTCCATTATCCATCCCCTCCTCTTTCTGTCCTTCAGTTTTCTTTCCTTCCATCCCTTTTTCTTCCATTCTTCTCCTCCTCCCTTTTACGGCGCGGCGCGCAAAAGTATGACCACATTTAGTGTATTCGCACACTTTTATGCAACTGATATATTATGACGTGGAGCTGGCTGATCTTACCAAATAAAGCGTGTAAAAACTCGTTTGGCAGCAAAAAGTCCGTGCACACAAGTAGGTGAAACATTAAATGTGGTCATACTTTTGCGCGCCGGGCAACATTTTTCTCTCGAGTGAAACCCATCTTCCATACCTCTGGTCCTAACTCAGTCAGTCCAACTACGGCGCCATAATGTGAGCAGTACGGCCTTCCATCATCTACCAGTACCTCCTGTAGTGTCATGAGCAGTTGTTGTCGCAGATAGTTGACACTGTTATTACACTTGCTGTAAGAAATAAAATGGCAGACACAGTTTTACGTGTGTGGTGTAATGTCGTACAAGAAATGTTGCTTATTTGCCGCACCTTTCTCTAAAACAAAACATGTTTAGGCATAAGTCCCCTTTGCAGTTCCCTGCGCAATCTTGAAAGGTAGCCATGCCTTTGCATTGAAGCGAGACATGAGGTGACCTTGCACTGACAGAGTCCTTTTTTAACACTTTGGACAATTATTCACATGTCTCTATCATTGCAAGGTCACCTCATGTCTCACTTCGATTCAAAGGCACATCTACCTTGATGGTACAGGGAACTGTGAAGTGCACTATTCTTCGCCCAACCCAATCCATCCATCCATCCCAACCTTCACTTGCTTATAAAAGTAGAATCAAAATCAGCTCTTTTGGTTAGCGCCAAGATATGGCATGTGTTAAGTTTGGTCTACATGCTTCTACTAGTTTAAGAGAAAACAGCGCTCAACCTCAAAGGCAATTAGATTCGATGCAACAAAAGTTCGATCTCAGACCTTGGTCTAACACATGTACAGTACACCTTCCTAACAATTATAATCATCAAGATAGAGATCTATAGATCAATTTACACCTACCGACTGATGTGAGCCAAGATACGAGCTGCGTCATCTCGTAGCCGCCAGTGATCATTAGCAGGATTAAGAGAAACAGCAAGACTCTCTAACAGGCAGTACATGACTGCTGTTACAAGCTGAATAACCTGAAATATATTTTAAGGTTATCATGTTATTTGAGAGAAAACATCCATGGTGGTTGTCTGGCAACTGCGCACAATTCATCATTGTTTTATGAGGGGAGTACTTTATTAGGTATTCCAAGGATGATGAAAAGACTGGGTCGAGTTGGCATTGCAGTGGATTGTGGGACTGTTGTAGGGGGCATATTTCCAAGATGGCATCTATTTCTTCCCCTAAAACAAGCCCTAGCACTGCAATGCCAATTCGACCCAGTTTTTTTCCTCAACCATGGAATGGCTTTAGAATTAAACACTTATGAACTTACATAAGGTTCTAGGTAGATAGATGGGTTGTCTATGATAGACCTGACCATGGTTAGCAAGCGACTCAGCTGTTTTAGATCATGGCTGTAGGTCTTGACCTGATAAATAGGGAAATGAAGTGTTATTCGTTACCCTGGATGAATTAAAAATGAAAATACAAAGTGATTATTGAATGGAAAATGGATGAATGTGAATGGAAGAAAATACAAAGGATGATGAATTTATAAAGAAACAAAGGAATAGAAGGATGGATAAATAAATGAAAATATATTTGGATGCTGAATAAATGGATGGATGGATGGATGGATAAAGGATGAAAGGACAAATGAATGGATGGATGGATGGATGGATGGATGGATGGATGGATAAAGGATGAAAGGACAAATGAATGGATGGATGGATGGATGGATGGATGGATGGATAAAGGATGAAAAGACAAATGAATGGATGGATGGATAAGTGGATAAATGGGATTGGGTGGACTGACAAATGCAAGGATGGATGGGTAAAGAGGGATGGAAGAGAAGGTCAAAAATGAACAGCAAAACTGATTAGTGAGTTAATAAAATGATAAATGAAATCTGAATGAAATCTGAATGAAACAATGAATGAAAAATTGCTTTTAATAAGTAACACAAGAAATATGCATATTTGATCATCACGCCAGGGAATTTACGCATAAGAAGACACTAAATTATTATTTATCATAAATACTTACCCCAGAAGATATGAAATTGACAAAGTAGGCAAGTAGTGAAGAAATCTTTGGGTTGGATTTCAAATCATTAAGACTGACCTGATAATCAATGGAATTATTTGACAATGTTATTGTACCAAGAAAAAGACCATAAAATTCACCGAAAACCCTTCATTTCAAGAAATGTCAGAGGATGAGTTGAAAGACAATTTTTCAAACACTTAGTATATCTGGGCCTTTCTTGGTGTTGCAGGAAGTATTGTATTCAAGGTTAGGGTTCTTTGTATTGCAGGGTATTGTTTCGTTGTAAGTTCTTTGTTCTTGGCTATAGTTTTATTGTGTTCATGCCTCAGTTGTCCTGCAGCACCAAGAGAGCTGTATATGATATCTTGTAAACTAAGATGATATGTTACTGCTTACCTTCCGACACTTTTCATTTTCTCCAAGAACTGACTTGGTAATTTGATCATAATAATTGATGCAAGTCTGAAAACACAATATTGATGGTCAATGGACCTTTATCATGATAGATAGATAGATAAATAGAACCTTTATTTAAACTTAAATAAAAACAAAAACAGGGTAGTCCATTCAGTGGCTATAATATGCCACTGCTATCAAAAGGAGCCCTGTGGCAGCCATGTTTATTCCCATGAGAATAGACCCCTTGCAGCACATCAGAATGCAGCTCAATTTGGAGGACAAAGCAATAGTTTCCAATTCTCAGGAGAGTGAACTTTTTTTGCTTTGTCCTCTAAACTGCACTGCTTTCATATGAAAGCGGTGTATAAAAAATAAAGGAAAATTTATGGGAATCAAGGGTTGCATAGCAGTAATGCACTACCCACTATTCTCTGGGGTCTTGGGTTTGATATCTGTAGTTGGCATCACATGTGAGTAGAGCTTGTTAAGTCTCTCCCTTGATTTGAGACTTTTTCTATGGGTTTTCCTGTTGTCCTCCCTCCACAATTCAATAAATTCCTATCCCATACATCTGTGAGTTAGCCATAGTATCCTGACTTACATCAGACCAGAGGTTCAAGGTTTGATCTGTGAGTCAGCCATGCCCTGACCTAGATCAGCCTAGAGGTTGTTTCAGGGTTTGATCTGTGAGTTAGCCATGCCCTGACCTAGATCAGCCCAGAGGTTGTTTCATGGTATCAATTTTGAAGGGTTTTTTTGTCAATGAATAAAAGGCTTTGTAAAGCAAAAAATTGCATTTTGATAAAGTATAAGGTATCCCCTCACCTGTGATAATGGCTTGTGCTGCCCTCCACCTTCTGATTGTCTCCCTTTAGCATAAACATTTTCAATATAGTTCATTAAATCAATTCTTATCTGAAGAATTTACTTTCAAGAATATAAATTCAACTTATGACTTCTTATATTTTTTGGGTTTTCCTATTTCAAAACTGTCCATTTTTTCTGTTTTTTTTTTTTTTTACATTGAGTGTAGGTACATCCTTTGCAAATGTGGCTTAGCAAGTGGTTGACAAATCTTTGCAAGGCATCTAAGCAGTTTTGCAATGTGTATATACATGTGTTCTAGATATGCACTGCAATGTGTCTAGACATGGTTTGCATTGCAATGGGTCTAGACGGTTTTGCCTAGACATGTGTTTCAATGCATCTAGACGTTATTGCAATGTGTCTAGACATGGGTTGCACTGCAATGTACCTAGACAGTTTTGCCTGGACATGCAATGCATCTAGACATTATTGCAATGCGTTTAGACATTATTGCAATGCGTCTAGACATGGGTTGCACTGCAATGTACCTAGACAGTTTTGCCTAGACACGTGTTGCAATGCATAGATCTAGACATTATTGCAATGGTCTAGACATGGTTTGCATTGCAATGTGCCTAAACGGTTTTGCCTAGACATGTGTTGCAATGTGTCTACACATGTGTTGCAATGTCTAGACATGTGTTGCAAGTGGTCTAGACATACATGTTGCACATGCACTGGTTTGTATTGCACATTTCTGCTGCAAACATTCTACACATGTTGCAAATTACATATTGCAAATTGTCTAGGAATTTTTTTCTGTGAATTATGACCAGCTTGCAAGAAACATACCAGGGCGTGGCAAGGGGTTTAGTTAGTGTAGTGCATTTATCATAGCTAACAAGTTTTAGCAATTTAATCAGGGAGTTAGCTGTGCCCTGATTTAGATGTCCAGAGGTCGTTTCACAATGAAAAAAAAAACATTGTTCACATTCCCATTATTGGCTCAAATTATACATACCTATGCCTGTACCCTGTGTTTGACTAGGTGAGGCTCCCTCAATGCACAGCCAATGAGCTGCAAAAACAAACAAACACTTCTTACACCTTATCAATATGGATACTAATATGAAACCCTTGTTAGTTATTTCCAGGCTCTCTCTTCACAAATTGGCACAGGTAACCCAAAACTAATAAAATTTCTTAACTAAAATTGATGAAATCCCCTGGTACATATCACTTAACGTGACAAATATTACTATAGAGATGTAGGATTCTAACATCACTCCCTATCAGTGTGGGAGATGTCGATATTACCTTGAACTAACCATTTCCTGAGTATTCTATTTTTATTCAATAGTTTGCTAAAAGCAAGTAAATTATGAAAGAACCTAATGGTCCACTAGAACTGAAGGTAAATTACAGAATATATTTGATGAGGGTTTCAAGATGTCTTTCAAGTTTCAGCAGTTTGTGGAGACGATAGTTGACAAGCATGAAAGTGCAATGAGTGGATTGATACATGAGCCAAAAGTCCCACCAAGAGAACTTATTTGCATATTAACTATAAGTTTGGGGAAATGCCACATCTTTTTACTACCGAAACACAGTTTTGTGTGAGTAAAATCATGTTTCAGGTGAGAAACATCTAAACACTGCCCACAAATCCAAAGAGATGTATTTCTCAGTCAGGTGCTATTTTGTATAGTTGTTTATTATAATGAAATAGAGTGTGATATTGAGTGACATCAAAATGATAAAATTGATATCCCCACTCCCGCCAGTGGGGATACAATTTATATCAACACTGGTGGTGTCAAATTTCGACTTTTTGATCATCAAGTCTCAAATTCTCCATTATTTTTCATTGAAGATTTCATATAATAAACAGAACACTACATGGCCGCTTGGAATTTCATCTTCTCGTGCTGATATTATCAACAGATAAAATTTGTATCTCCGCGTGACCATGTAATATCCTATATTTATCCGTTCACATAAGAAAAATGGAATAGGCCATGTTTGATATTTTAAAATTCAGACTTGATTGCAGGGCTTCAGTTGTATGGTACTTCATGTATTGTACAAACAAACCATATCATTGCTTCCTGATTCATTGGTTATCCCAATAAACATTGTATCATCAGGAGGACAAAACCTTCAAAAACAATGAATCCCTTAGAGCTTTATCCCTCTGTTTTCTCAGATTTTAATCTCCTGATGAAACACTAAAATGCACATTTAAAATACACCATAAAATACCTTTAACACTTGTTTTCCCTGGGTCAGTAGGGATCACAGTCCCAAGAGCAAGTTCACGCACAGATACATCTCTCTCCTCAACAAAGAAGATGTCGCCATCTTTGAGACTTGTGCTGCGGAAAGGCATTTCCTCAGCAGAACCATACCCATATACAGGCTAGAAGGACAAAAACAAGCAGCATTTATCGATGTGGTATTTTAGCAGTATTGCTAGAGTCACCCCTAGGGTCTAAAGTTTGATTTCTGGACTCGGCATTACTGTCAGTAAAGATTATTAGGTCTCTTCCTTGCAAGGGTTTTCTCTGGCTTCTCCAGTTTTCCTCACTCCAAAAAAAATCCAACAAGCTAAATTTCATTTCAATCTGTGAGCTAGCAGTGCCCTGACTTAGATCAGCCCAGAGGCTGCTTCAGGGTTATCTGTGAGTTAGCCATGCCCTGACTTAGATCAGCCCAGAGGCTGCTTCAGGGTTTATCTGTGAGCTAGCCATGCCTTGACTTAGATCAGCCCAGAGGCTGCTTCAGGATTTATCTGTGAACTAGCCATGCCTTGACTTAGATCAGCCCAGAGGCTGCTTCAGGGTTTATCTGTGAGCTAGCCATGCCCTGACTTTGATCAGCCAAGAGGTTGTTTCAGAGTTTGATAAAAGTTTGAGGGATTGAGTACTGATTTTAGATTTCATCTTATTGATAGAGCTAAGCAGTGAAGACCACTTTCAAAATTTCAAGTGGAATCTTAATTACCTCAACACTGCAAAGTTGTAATGCTCTGTTCAAATCTTCTGTTGTCAGTCGTTTCCTCTTTGCATGTTTCATAAACTGGGCTGCATTCTTCAATAATAAAGAATCGCAAAAATGAATGGAGGATGGATGGATGGATGGATGGGTGAATGGATGGATGGATGGATGAATGGATAGATGTGGATGGATGGGTGAATGGATGGGTGAATGCATCGATGGATGGCATGATTGATGAATGGGATGGATTGATGGAAGACATGATTGATGAATGGGATGGATGGATAGATGGATGGATGGATGAATTGATGGATGAATAGGATGGGTTGGGTTGAAAAAGAAGAATATTCAAAAATGGACAAATAAACAGTACTCTAGAAGTAGGATAACCCCAACACCAAATAAATCTAACCCGAGAATGTGAAAAATTTCACCAGGATAATTTTCTACTTCTTCAACAAATCAACACCAACATTAGAGTAAAATACCCTTGTATTCCCTGAACAATAATTATTTTGTTATAAGTGTCTTGCTAGTTTGTTCCGCATATCAGAGATTGTCTAGTGTAAGTTACAAAGGTATAATAATCGTTCTCTCTATCATCTCTTACCTGAATAATATGTCTCATTCTGAAGGTCGTGTCCTCAGCCAAAGATTTACTTAAAGCCGCCGGTAGACCAGTTATTCCGATAGTTTCTGCAAAAAGGTTCACACTTTCGTGCGAGAGCACTGTAAATCGAGTCTCTTCGGACGGTTTTGAAGCCATTTTTGAGGAGGAAAGAGATATTTAGCTTCAAAGAAGTTCAAAGATCTTTGACAGCAATGTTGACCGCCATGTTGGATTTGACAACGAGGGAAGACTGGCACGAATTCAACAGGAAGCCCAGTATATAAGATTTTCATCGGCTTGGGTGTAATGTTGTCCCATTTCAGACCACATGTCATTCTCTTGAGAATAAGATTCTTTGTTTGAGTTGTATCCATATTCATGTATCTTCTCATGCACAACCGTTAAACAATGAAATGATACTCTGGGGAATGACACGTGGTCTGAAATGGGACAACATTACACCCAAGCCGATGAGGTCTATTTTCTGTTTTTCTGTTCAGAGTTTTGAAAGTTTATAAAACATATTTTGAAAATTGTGCAAAAAATTGTACGTTTACCTGCTCCCTTATTTTCTATTTTTATTTTCCTATTTTTCCTCTTATTGTTTTCTTATATTCTCCTCTCTTTTTTTTGCTCCATTCTCTATTTTCATTTTTTCTACCACGTTTTCTTACTTCTCTTGTTCGTTTTTATACTTCTTCCTCATCATTCGGTTTTTTCTGTTGCAATGGAACATTTGTTTTCCTCTGCTGTTTTTCCACCTTACTTTTCTACCTATCCTTTTGAGCTTTCTGTTTCTTTTTTCATTCATTCATTCATTCATTCATTCATTCATTCATTCATTCATTCATTCATTCATTCATTCATTCATTCATTTATTTACACTTCTAAACTACTGCAACTAAAATTTAATTTTCTTTTACAATTACTCCTCTATTTTAGCTTTTGTTCATTCATTTATTCATCCATTTATTATTGTTCTGCTATATATTGCTATCTTTTTCTCTTTTTGCTTTTTTCTCTTTTTTTCTTCTTCTTTCAGTTAATTCAAGAGACCATGAAGGACATCTCCCTCGTGGTCTCTTGGTTGATTTCATTCACATATTTCCTTCATTCTTTCGTTTAATCCCCAGGATATTCAAGATTTCATTATTCATCTGTTTATTTTTCCATTTTTTTTCTTGTTTGCTCAGGGACCGCGGAGCACCCTAAAAAAGGGGGGTGGGAGCTATCTAATAGACTAGTATGGAAAAAGGAAAATAGTGCCCTCAGCCCCCCGTCTCCGCAATCCCTATTGCTTTTTCTTTCACTTTAAATTTGGGGTAACGCCATTACAGTTTATTGATTTAATTCTTGTTTTCGATAAACAAACTCAGGAAAGAGCAGGGCTTAGCTAGCCTGGCAGGGGGACAAATACTACAGTCATGTGATAATCCGCTGATCGCATACGCCCACCTGCAGGCTCACCAGTGTTTTTGACCAAAGTCCAGACGCGACGTCGGCCGAGGTCATCAAACAGTGCACGCATCACGTAAAAATCCTCGTTTTACTGTTTCTTCGCCGGTCGATTACATCAAGTAGGACCTGAGAGGTTAGTAGCAACCTTGATTCTCCCTGCTTTATATTTTTATTATCAAAATAAATAGCTTTTTCATTGCTTTCGGTTTCTTGGTCAAATTGATTGAAGGTCTGAAGCCGTCCATGACTCCTAGCATGTCTTATTGTCTTTGACGCTGTTCCTGTCGTTGGGGTCCAAATTTTTCATGGCATTGAGCACTCGCAGAGAATAATCATTTCAAACCCTAGATAAATTAAAATCAAGGCTAGATTATTAATCCAGGCTAATATAAAAGTCTACTTTTGAGCTAATGTATATGAACAGCTTTTGTTAATATTGTACAATTATTATGAAAATCCACGTGAAACGTGGCATGTACTATTTGTTATGAAGTCACTGGTCACACGATGTTCAAAATATGTGAATGAATGCCTTAAATGCGATCTCCTTCCTTTTTTAATTTATTCTTTTTGATGCTAACTGTGTTAAAAATACGCGATGTTTGAAAACTTGGTCCTCAAGTTGATGTCTATGAGATTATTGATGGTACCTTGACATAATCATTTATATATCCTTCATTAATATACATTTATAAATTCATATTTCTTCAATATTACGGGATTTGAACGACGTGCAAAAACCCTCGTAAGTAAAAACAATGTCGTATTCTTCCTTTTCAGAATTTTGTTATGTAGATATAAAGAAAAAGTCTGACATTCTAAATATTTAATGCTTGCCTGAATTTTCTTCTTCCCTCGAATTCGAAATTAATTGTTTTAAAGTAAGCTTATGAGATATGATGTGAATAAGTACTGGCAAAGATATAAAACAGAATTTTGAATTTTTCTTGATATTTTTGTCCATTTATACTGCATTTGAGTGGTTAAATTTGTCAACAAATTTCGAAGATTCAACAAATGTTTTTGTCACTAAATGAATAGAAGATCAAAGATTGATGACCGTGTGTATCATAGCAGGTACATGGACACTTCCCTGTAGTGTTCATTATACCCAGTGAATAGATAGTAGTATTGTTAACATTGTGCAGGCAGAGAGGATGAATGCTTATAAAAACAAAGGAGTTGAGCAATTTATTTTCAATTTACTTTACACAGTGTTACATAAATAGTTAATGTAGAAAAGTAAATATGAAGATATCTAACAGAGATACACCTACTTGCAAGAACGTTGTCATACAACATTTCAGCATTTGTAGTTTAGTGGATTAGGAATAAATTAAAAGTACAAAAGAAGATCATTGAAGCAGAACTCTTTCTTTTGTACTTTTAATTTATTCCTAATCTTGAAACTACAAATGTTCAAATGTTGTATGACAACGTAGGTGTATACGTAAAAAGTCATTTACAGGATTCTTGCATAGCTAGCTAAAGGCATTGCAATATCTTTATTTTCTGTGTCTCCCCACATAGTTGCCTACAGATTAATGAAATTAGTTCACATAGTATACATGATTGCATGCTAATAATAATGAGAAAAGAGAAATAAAGAAAATGAACCATAAAGATGGTGTTAGTGTTGGTTGTAGGAAAGGAATTACTTGTTATAATTATTTGACAGTGAAAAAGAGTAACTTTTCTGATAACTTAGGGCAACTAATGTTTACAATATTTAGGAAATATTTTTTGATAGCAGAATTTGATTATTCCTTGTTTTTTAACTTGTACCTTTTCAGGTCTTGCTAGCTTTGTAATCAGCTTATCCAAAACAGATCATTAGCAAAGATGTTGCGAATCAGTGCTTCCCAGGCCAAGCGCATTGTGCAGCAGCAGTTTGCCCGTACAGCCGGGATACGAACTGCTTGCCGCTACATCCATGCAAGCGCAGCACTGCAGCAAGAACCAGGTCGACGTGAGCCAAGGAGACAAGAAATCAAGAAGTTATTGGTGGCTAATCGTGGGGAGATAGCAATAAGAGTGTTCCGCGCTGCAACAGAAGCTGGTATAAAGACAGTCGCTATATACTCTGAGCAGGATGCCAATCACATGCATCGGCAGAAGGCAGATGAGGCATACTTGATCGGCAAAGGTATGCCTCCTGTTGCAGCTTATCTTAGCATCCCTGAAATCATCAAGATTGCAAAGGTAAGAAACTTGGAGACATTTTATAAATTCCACAGAATAAAGCCTTGACTGACTGATTAACAGATAGGCAGATCAACACATAGACTGACTGAATGAATGGATGGATGAATGAATGGATGAATGGATGGATGGATGGATGGATGAAAGAATGGATGGATGGATGGATGGATGATGAAATTCATTATTGCTCATACAAAAAGAACACATCAAAACAATGCTCATGTCTCATTAAATATTTTCTTCTTGTAGGAAAAAGAATGTGATGCCATACATCCAGGGTATGGTTTTCTCTCTGAAAGATCAGACTTTGCCGCCGCATGCGCAAAGAGCGGCATCATTTTCATCGGCCCCTCCCCAAAAGTTGTAAAAATGATGGGAGACAAAGTAGAGGCCAGGAGAGTAGCTGTGAGAGCTGGAGTTCCTGTGGTTCCAGGTACAGAAGCACCCATCAAAACAGTGGAAGAAGCCAGAGCATTTTGCGAGACGCATGGACTACCAGTCATTACCAAGGCAGCTTATGGAGGTGGTGGGCGTGGCATGAGAGTTATATGGAATTTAGAAGATGTAGAGGAGTTCTTTAATCTTGCCAGCAATGAGGCATATACTGCTTTTGGAGATGGTTCAATGTTTATTGAAAAGTTCATTGGTGAGTTTGTAGTTCCAGTAGTCAAAATGGAATTGAAAGAGTTTGAAAAAAATAGTTTTGCATTTATATTGTTTTGTTGTTCCCACTTCTACCAAAATTCTTTTCATAGTTCCTTATGTTTATATTACAAACTTCAAAAGTTGAATTTTATTGATATTTGAAACATTCTCTGGGCTCACCAAAGTCAGGGCACAGCAAACTCACAGATAGAATTGGAATTTATCTGTGAGGTTTCGTGGAGGAAGGAAAACTGGAGAGCCCTGAGAAAAACCCTTGAATCAAGAGAGAGACCTAACAAACTCTCCTCACATGTGATGCAGAGTCCAGGAATCGAACCTGAGACCCCAGAGGTGATAGGCAAGTGCACTATGGCTATGGCGTGTACTCATAACTCCCACAAAGTACAAAGACTATTATGTTGCTTAAATTTATGTTCTCTTATACAGAGAAACCAAGGCACATTGAAGTACAAGTTTTGGGTGACACGCATGGAAATGTAGTTCATTTTTATGAACGTGACTGCTCAGTCCAGCGTCGCCACCAGAAAATAGTAGAAATTGCTCCAGCACCACATATAAGCCCAGAAACAAGAAAAATTCTCACAGATGATGCTATAAAGCTCTGTAAAGAGGTTGGTTATGAGAATGCTGGAACTGTGGAGTTTCTGCTTGATCAGGAAGGTAACCATTACTTCATTGAAGTGAATGCTCGGCTTCAAGTGGAACATACTGTCACAGAAGAAATTACTGGGTGAGTTGATATTGCTGGATACAGTATACATAAAAACCTGTATGTAGTAATTGAGAACCTGTTAGGCTAAGTTAGCCATGTCCTGACTTAGATCATTCCAGAGGCTGTTTCAGGGTTCGATCTGTGAGTTAGCCATGCCCTGACTTAGATCATTCCAGAGGCTGTTTCAGGGTTCGATCTGTGAGTTAGCTATGCCCTGACTTAGATCATTCCAGAGGTTGTTTCAGGGTTTCATCTGTGAGTTAGCCGTGCCCTGACTTAGATCAGCCCAGAGGTTGTTTCAGGGTTCAATCTGTGACTGGTTAGCCGTGCCCTGACTTAGATCAGCCCAGAGGTTGTCTCAGGGTTCAATCTGTGATTTAGCCATGCACTGACTTAGATCAGCTCAGAGGTTGTTTCAGGGTTTGGCCCTTTCTCATCTCTAACCAATGATTCATCATTATTTTACTTGTGTCCAGTGTTGATCTGGTGAGAGCTCAGATAGGAGTCGCTGAAGGGAAGACATTAGAAGAGTTGGGTCTTGTACAGGAAGACATCAAGCTGACCGGTGCATCTATACAAGCTAGAGTGACAACAGAAGATCCTGCCAACAACTTTACTCCAGATGCAGGCAGAATAGAGGTTGGTTTGTCAGTATCTTCTGCTGTTGTTGTTGTTGTTGTTGTTGTTGTTGCTGTTGTTGCTGTTGCTGTTGCTGCTGTTGCTGCTGTTACTATTGTTGCTGCTGCTGTTGTTGTTGCTGTTACTGTTGTGGCTTCTGTTGCTGCTGTTGTGGCTTCTGTTGCTGTTGTTGCTGCTGTTGTTTCTGCTGCTGCTGTTGTTGTTGTTGCTGGACATTCCCATTGTCACCCTTTCATCGTTTTTGTCACTCACAAACTGCCTTATCTATGTCTTCAGGTATTTAGGAGTGGTGAAGGCATGGGGATCCGTTTAGATGGCGCCTCAGCATTTGCTGGTGCCATCATCACACCCCACTACGACTCCTTATTAACCAAAGTCATTAGCCATGGAGCTACTCACAAAGAAGCAGCCACTAAACTCTCACGAGCTCTAACTGAGTTCAGGATTCGAGGAGTCAAGGTACACTTTTATCTGTGATATTATTTAAAAATTTTAAGGCAGGAGGAAGGATTGCGGCCATTAACTCATTTCAGATTCAGCATCTTCATTTTGGCGCCAAAATGAAGGCAACACGTTAATACAAATCGCTTCCCGCCAAAACCAATTCAATCATAACCGCAATAATTTTTTATTTCTTATATATTTGTCGAGCGTTTTTAACATGAGCCTCGTTGCTCGGAAGATTGGGCGACCACTTCCCACTTTATCGACCTTAAATAAATTATTATTAAAAATTATTATTATTATTATTATTATTATTATTATTATTATCATTATTATTATTTAAGGTAATTCCGTAGAAATAAATCCAGACATAGAATTTCCCTGGAAATTCGTACACTTATTAATCAAGTTATAGTCATTCCAGAAATAAAATAAAAATGGGGGGTAACCGTGCTTGTTTCGGCGCTAAATGACGTCAAATTTCGATGTTTTGGGTGACGTGTGAGAGCAACATTCGAAGCATAAAATGGAAGAAAAATACTAATCATTCGCAGGATGTCATTGCTATCTTTGAATTATTGATATTATTTTCATTTTAATATATTAAATTTACATTCAGATGCCAAAACTCGACCAGAAAATGAAGCTGTAGTAAAAAATAGCGACGTTTCATTAGTGCGTGCGTACTTCGATATGACACGATACTATTGCCTTTTCAGGAATATTTAAAAATCTGGACATAGAATTTTGTTTAAATTCAGATATATTATGGTAAACCTATTCCGTATTGATTTACTGAAATAAAAAAGATAGGTAACCGTGCTCGTTTTCTCGCTACAGTTCACTAAAGCACGAATTTTGTCCTCGAAATGTAGTTACCGAGAGGGGACTAGGGAGAGTTTAACACAAAAAAATATAAAAAGACTGTGATCTCTTTCTAAATTTCTACAAAACTCTCATATCAATGCCAGATAACCTTCGTTTGATAATTTGCTGGTTGTTTTGGTTTGTTTTCTGTATTTTGTGTATTTTTATCAAACCGTTTTTATCAGCCGGCCGCCATCTTGGAATTGTAATAATAGCCATTCAGCGCGAGCTCGCGCTGGCTAAAATCGTGCGCAGTAGCGCGTGCGCAATGCAAAACTACGGAATTACCTTAATAACACATTTGTTTTTCTTCCAAAGACCAACACAGCCTTCCTGATTAACGTCCTTAAGCACGAAAACTTTCTAGATGGGGTCGTCACCACAGACTTTATCCTTAATAATCCCGAACTTTTCAAAGTGAAGATAAGCCAGAACCGTGCACAGAAGTTACTTCAGTATCTTGGTAACGTGATGGTTAATGGGCCAGTAACTCCGCTCGCTACTGGACTCAAGCCAAGCAAAGATGAGCCTCATGTTCCATCGGTAAAAAAGATTTTCTTTTTTTTAATTTTAAGCAAGCAAGCTGTTCTGAAAGTCAGTACCGTACGGTTTGCCACTCATACGATAACCATTCTTATGGGAAGCCATTTCAATGTTATGGCATGTCGTACCGTGTACGTGCTGTAAGTCAGTACCGTATATCTCCCACTCATACGTTAACCATTCTTTATATGGGAAGTCATTTCAGTGTTACAACATGTACCATATCTGTGCATCAAAAGTCTAAAAATTAAGATTTTCATGTAATTTTTCTCAATATCCTCAATACATATTTTGTCGTATTTCTTTCAGGTTCCTCATGAAAATCACTCATCTTATCTGCGTCCGAGAGGATTCCGTGATTTATACCTCCAAAAAGGGCCAGAGGGATTTGCTCGAGCCGTACGGAAAAGTAGCAGGCTGTTGCTAACAGATACCACATTCAGAGATGCTCACCAGTCTCTTCTAGCCACTCGTGTGAGGACGTACGACATGATGAAGATCGCTCCATTTGTGTCGCATTATTTTGCTAATGCTTACAGCTTGGAGTGCTGGGGAGGTAGGATTTATTAATAGACCTCTTTAGCTTGGGCGTAATGTCTTCCCATTTCAGACCATATGTCATGTTTTTGGTAACGGTTATTCGTTTGAGTTGTATCTATATTCAGGTGTCTTCTCATATGCAACCGTTGCAAAGAAATGATACTCAAGGGATGACAAGTGGTCTAAAATGGGAAAACATTAAGCTCAAGTTAAAGAAGTCTCTTCTGCATGTGCCTTCACGCTACTTGAACTGCGGTGTACCCCAAGGCTCATGACTTGGACCACTCCTATTCAACATCCACGCTTATTATATATATTTATAATTATTATAGGAGCAACCTTCGACGTGGCTCTCCGATTTCTCTACGAATGTCCCTGGGATCGACTAGTCAAGCTCCGTGAGCAAATCCCAAACATTCCATTCCAGATGTTACTCCGCGGTGCCAATGCAGTAGGATACACCAGTTACCCAGACAACGTGGTCTACAAGTTCTGTAAAAAGGCCAACGAAAGTGGCATGGATATATTCAGGGTTTTTGATTCCCTCAACTACCTACCAAACTTACAGGTAAGAGTTGGCTAGCTTTTTAGGCGGTAAAAACACGGCTACCTTGACAACGGCATTTTCCCGCCAAGGTGATGCAGGAACAACGCGTTGAGCAACTCTATAGAGTTTTTAAGTTGTGACGTATTTCCGGGTCAAACTGCTCACACAAACCACTAAAATAAAGCGAAAAATGTTCTCAGCGATTTAACCTCCACCTGAAAGAATTAGAACTTTGGACAACGAATCCTGTAAAGAAAAAGTAAGAAAAATCTTTATTGAACTGCTTTTCGTTTTGGACCCGGAAGTCGTTTTCCATGACGTTATAATTAAAATCTTTATGGCGGGAAAGACGGACTGGAACGCGCGTCATGACGTCACCAGTAGTCTCATCTCTCTTTTCACGTTAACACAGGGTTCCCAGAAGAAATAGGTTTGAAGGTTTACAATATAAATTCCCTTGAATATGAATGAATTTGAATAATATTTTTTCCAGCTTGGTATCGAGGCTGCTGGAGCAGCAGGAGGTATTGTAGAGGCAGCTATCTCGTACACTGGTGATGTGACCGACCCTTCACGACCCAAGTACAACATTGACTACTACATGGAACTCGCTTCTCAGCTCGCCAAATCTGGTGCTCATATTCTTTGCATCAAGGTAACGTTAGTGTTAGGTATATTGAGACCTTCAACGCACTCCTACGTTTCTGAGAATCATGAATCAAGGGTGGTTCAGCGTTACACCACCTCTGGGGTCTCGGGTTCGATTCTTCGATTTGGCATCATGTGAATCGAATTTTTTAAGTCTCTCCCTTGATTTGAGGGTTTTTCTCCAGGCTCGCTGGTTTTCCTCTCTTCTCAAAACCTAACACGCTAAATTCGAATTCGATCTGTGATTTAGCGATTTTATTGATGTACTCTTTCTTGTGTTCATCAGGACATGGCAGGCGTGCTAAAACCCAGAGCAGCTACTCTTCTAATCAGTTCACTTCGTGCCCAGTTCCCTAAACTTCCAATTCACGTGCATACCCATGATACAGCGGGAGCCGCGGTGGCTTCCATGTTGGCTGCGGCGGATGCCGGTGCCGATGTTGTCGATGTTGCTGTTGATTCGATGTCTGGTATGACGTCACAGCCTAGTATGGGTGCTATTGTGGCTGCTCTCGAAAAGAGTGAACTTGATACAGGTTAGAATGAAAAGTTTATTAAAAAAAGGAAAGGAAAGGAAAGGAAAGGAAAGGAAGGGAAAGGAAAGGAAAGGAAAGGAAAGGAAAGGAAAGGGAAAAGAGAGGAAAGGAAAGAGCAGAACTAAGCTCATGTTTGTATTAATAGTAATCATATTATCTCGGGGTATTCAGGTATTCCATTGGAGAAAGTTCACGAATACAGCGCATACTGGGAACAAGCAAGGCTGCTTTACGCTCCATTTGAAAGCACTGTGACCATGAAGACTGGCAACGCTGATGTATACGAGAACGAAATCCCAGGTGGCCAGTATACTAACCTTCACTTCCAGGCCTATAGTCTTGGTCTGGCTGACAAGTTCGCTGATGTTAAGAAAAAATACTGCATTGCAAATAAGCTTCTTGGTGATGTAGTCAAGGTACTACACAATTTGTGTATCATTTTTCATGACTCTTGCTTACCAAAACTACTGCTCACGCTAAAATATTCCATACTCTCATCTGCAGCATTTTGAAATCTCTTTCTGATAACGTCATATTTGTTTATAGGTTACTCCTACATCCAAGGTCGTTGGAGACTTGGCCCAGTTTATGGTGCAAAACAAACTTGACGAACGAGATGTGTTGAGCAAGGCTGGAGAGTTGGATTTCCCTTCCTCTGTTGTTGAATTCATGCAGGGTTATCTAGGTCAACCCCATGGTGGATTCCCTGAACCTCTCAGAACTCAAGTATGTATGACTTCGTATCACAACTATCAGCTCACTGCTATTGCATCTAGTTATGGATAGGTAGACCTCTTTACCTTGGGTGTAATGTTTTCCCATTTTAGACCACGTGGCATTCTCTTGAGAATAAGATTCTTTGTTTAAGTTGTATCTATATTTATCTGTCTTCTCATGTGCGACCGTTAAATAGAGAAATGATACTCTAGGGAATGACGTGACATGTTATCTGAAATGGAAAAACATTACGCCCAACCTAAAGAGGTCTATTATCGAGTAATGCATGTTGCGTAATACAAATCATCATCAGGATCATTATTTATTATCATCATTCATCATCATCATTACTATGATCCTCATCACCATTCCTCATTGCTCATCATTATTATCAATGTCTTTCACAGATTCTCAAAGGCAAGCCCACAGTAGATGGCCGACCAGGAGAGTCTCTTGCGCCTCTAGACTTTGAAGCACTAGAAGAAAAACTGAAAGCTGAGTTCGGTGAGTGGAGCATAGAACACATTTTGTACACAGTTCATGTTACGACAGATATAATAATAAGAGGGAATGATTTCAGGACACTTCTTTTGTTAGTATATACCAATCCTATCAGTTCATGTTACGACAGATATAATAATAAGAGGGAATGATTTCAGGACATTTCTTTTGGTAAAATATTCCATTCTTATCCATATCTTAGTTCCCGTTTTCAAAGTTTCCCATTTCCCAAGTTTAATTCTCAATCTCAATATTGTTTCTTTGCGTCTTTTTTAACACAGGAAACCCATACATATATTATAACTTGCCTCTTTTCTTTCTGTAGGTGATGAAGCTATCCACGAGTCAGATGTCCTTAGCGCTGCTTTGTATCCTAAAGTATTCCACGATTATATAACACACAAGAACGAGTATGGACCAGTAGAAGGTCTCCCCACTAGACTCTTCTTCACTGGACCTGAGATTGGTGAAGAATTCCATGTTGAAATTGAGGTAGGACAACAAAAAATTCACGCTAAATGTTCTTGAAATTATAATGTAAGCATTCTTGAACTCGGCATCTGTGAGTTAGCCATGCCCTGACTTTGATCAACAGTTATTTAGCGGCCAACTCACAGATTCTCTAAGAAAATTTTTGCATTAACATATAACTCTGTTAAGCGACCAACTAACCTCTATTTAGCGACCACTGACAATTACCTCGAGGGTGGTCTCTCAATAAAAGACAGATTTTAATGACCCTTGTTTTTGATTGATTGTTTTTCTAGAAAGGAAAAGTGTTGAACATCAAGATCCTTGCTGTGAGCGACCTTCATCCTAATGGAACAAGAGAGGTGTTCTGTGAGATGAATGGACAACTTCGATCAGTTTTTGTTCCAGACAAGTCTGCAACCAAGGTGAGACGTGGTAGCAAAAAAATGTACAAGTTTTTCTTGTCGTTGTTGGCTGACAATGAAATTCTCTGGTTGATAGCACATGACGGGCAGTATTTACCTGTCGTTGTAGGTTGGTATTGAATGAGATTCATGCCAGATTCATTCAGCTGATTCATACCAGAATAGCCAGAATACTAGCATATGACGGGCAGTGTTTGCCTGTCATTGTAGGCTGGTAATGAGATTCATTCAACTGATTGATACCAAGCAATAGAATAGTCTCTGGTTGATAGCACATGACGGGCAGTGTTTGACTGTCATTGTAGGCCGTTGCTAACAAGATTTATTAAACTGATCTTCTCTCTTTCCCAGACACTGACTCTTCGACCAAAAGCTGACAAATCCGTCAAAGGATCCATCGGTGCTCCAATGCCAGGCAAAGTTGTCGGGATCCGAGTCAAGGAGAACGAAGTAGTCAAGAAAGGCATGCCTTTGGTCGTGCTGAGCGCCATGAAGATGGAGACAAACGTCAGCTCACCATGCGATGGAATTGTAAAGAAAATTTCAGTGTCGTTAAACTCTGGTGTCGAGGCGGGAGATCTACTGATAGAAGTCGAACCAGCACAATAACAAAACAAGTTTTACTAGTAACGAATTATTAAATTCTAGACTCGATAATAGCAGGATCGATTAAGCGTAGTAGAATCGATGAAAACGAACTTTAAATGGTGGGATATTTATGGCCAGTCATTAAGACCCTAAAGAGATCACTTCGATGAAAAATAAATAACGTATTCGTAGGTAAAAATAAGTTTGTAATAGAACAGTAGAATAGTATAGTATAATAGTATACGAAATAGTATTTTGGTAGTAATGAAGTTGATTTAACAGATGTAAATTAGAATGTTAACTAGTGATCCTTCGTATATTGTTTCAATTTTTTCTTGTCTTTCTTTCTTTCTTCTTTCTTTTTGCCTGTGCTTGTGATCGCAGGACAACGAAAATTCCAATACGAAAGTTAATGTCAAATGTATATTTTTGGTTTTAAATAAATTTCTTGAAATTTTATTCCTATTGTTGTTTTTGCTTTTGTTGTTAATGAGGATGCTTTTTTCCATTGCTCATCCATCATTTTCTCTTCAGTGTGGGATATATTTATTCTTCTTATCTATTCTGTGCGCGCGCCGTCGTCGTCCAGGATCCTTCTTGTCCATTCCAAGAGATCTATGAAAATTATCATCTGCCATCTGCTACCAGATTATTATTTTTATTGACTGATTAATTAATTAGGATCATACCTCCAGACGCATGCAGTGCTGAAGCACAGTAGGGCAGCGAGAAGAAGCAAGAAGAAGCGAGAAGCATTTACGGTTTGTGGTTCTCAGGCTCTCACGGTCCCGCTAGGAACGCCTGGAAGTAATGATGCCATATTGCACCACAGTATCATAATATTGCGATGGACTTACCCCAGCTAGTGTAGGCGATAAATTTAATGGTATTTTACATCGATGTAGAAGTAGTACATTTCTCCTGATCAGGAACCAACTTACAGAGGCAAAAAGAGAGAGAGAAACAGTTACTTTGAATGGCTTCTGCTTCGCGTGGTAGAGGAGGACGACCAAGGAAACAGGTTCGTAGATATATAAAAGATTATAAGCTTAAACCTCTTACCTTCGGTATGATGTTTTCCCATATCAGACCACATTGGCTCGTTGTGCATATTGAGTATAAATAAAGTTTTCTTTCTTTCTTTCTATATTCGTGTCATTCTTTTGAGAATATAAGATTCTTTGTATGAGTTGTATCCCTGTTCGTGTGTTTTCTCATGTGCAACTATTAAACTAAGACATGTACTGTATCTGAAATGGAAAAAATGTATACATTCAAGGTAAAAGGGTTCATAAACAAGTTGCTATTGGGAAGGGAGGAAGATACCAATAGTGAAATTTGGCACTGAAATTTTTTATGCGCTGGTTTGTGTGATGACTTTAGGAATCTCCTGAGGTGAAACTTTCAAAGGGCTTGTCGTATCTCTGTAGACATGGAGCATCTAAAGAAGGACTTGTAATGCAAGAAGGTAGGTTCACCTATCTACTCATATATATACTCAGTGTGTGATAACGAGATTGGGGATTCTGTGGACAATATCCAGCAACTTTAATTGCTTATGCGCCATTCAGTTTGCTCTCGTGGTGCAATAAAGAAATATATGCAAAGATTACAGAGAAAAAATTTTCACAAATCCTTTTGACAATGAAGCTGCACTCTGGCTGTGAACTTATGAAAAACCTGTGAAAAACCTGTGAAAAATATATAGCCTTGTATCTACAGAACGACCTAACAAACTCTACTCAGGTGAGATGCAAGTGCACTACCGCTACACCACCCTTGATTCCTATCAATCAATACAGAGACTGCATGAGCTACATGTTTTGGTATTTTTAGGTGGTTTTCTGTTCGTGGATGAGATATTGAGTCTGAAGCAGTTTTCTAAGTACACAGAGAAAGAAGTCAGGCATGTGGTGGATGTTAATGACAAGAAAAGATTTGCATTAAAAAATGATCCAGTTACTGGAAGGCTGATGATTAGAGCAAACCAAGGCCATACCCTTGAGGTAAGTGAATAATGAGAAGTGGATGAAAAATGGGATAAACTGAGAAGAACTGAATTAATTACGATAATGATTTAGAATCTGCTCAAAGAGGTTTTCTATGATAACCAAGATTATTTCTGTTCTGGAACCCTTTTTAAGATATTCATTAAATTTATTAACAATTTTTCATATTTCCCATTCCCACTCATTCTTTCATTTTCTTTCATCCACTAATTCAGTTATGAAATTATGCAGTTTTTATACGTATTTATTTGTGTTCATTCAATCAAACCTCCATTTTCTGCTATACTTTCATTCATCCATCCATCCATTCAGTCATTCATCTGTCCATCCAACCATTCATTCATCCATTCATTCCTTCATTTCTCAGGTCGATGGCCTGGACCTACAGCCAATCAAAGATTCAGCTGAGGCACCTGTCGTAGTACATGGGACATATCTTGAGGCATGGCAGTTCATTCAGAAACAGGTCAGAAAATAACATTGATTTCAGCTGCATTCAATGTATGGTCCCAGAAAATATCCATACCACAGCATGGGGGTGTGGGGGTCAGGGAAAAAACAAAATTACAAGGTCGGTATGGAAGAAAATTGGTAATTCAAGAGAGGTGGTTTAATCCTTTTTCAAATATCCTCCATAATAGGGTTTTTCATCTTTTCATCTTGGGCATAATAATTTCCTATTTCAGACCACATCATTCTCTTGAGAATAAAACTCTTTGTTTGAGTTGTATCTATAGTCATGTGTCATCTCGTGCACAACCGTTAAACAAAGAAATGATACTCCAGGGAATGATATGTAGTCTAAAATAGGAAAATTCCTATTTTTTTATTTTTTTTTGTGCCCAAGCTTAAGAGGTCTATTTTTGATATTTTGGTGTTACAATATCATTACTTATCTCATGATGCAGGGTTTGTCCAGAATGGCACGGAATCACACTCACTTTGCCCCAGGAGAACCAGGTGATGATGGGGTCATCAGCGGCATGAGAACCAGCTGTCAAATACTGGTTTTCGTTGATATAGATAAGGCAATACAAGGTAGAGTAAAAAATAATTTTCAGATGTTGCTTTGAATTAAGATATTCGTGTGAGGAAAAAAATAGGCCAAATTTATCAAAATTTTCTCTCATTTGAGGCAATTGTATTTTGATAAAAATGTTTCAAATTTCAGATCCACACATTATTCCCTTGAGCATTATTTCTTTCTCTTGCACCAATTTCCTACTTTAGACCATGAATTTCCTTAATTTTGTAATTTCATGTTTTCATTGAATAATTTCTTTTCTTTCAGATGGTTACAAGTTTTTCAGATCTGCCAACAATGTAATCCTATGCACAGGAGATGATAAAGGATTTCTGCCACCAAAATACTTTGAGAGGGTCATACAACTTAGACCACGTAGGTTGCAATCATAATAAATATGAAAAACTAGTAGAAGTATAGACCAAATGCCAATTATGGCTGCCACTTCATTATCATAATTTCTTAAATTCATATTTCAGTTGAACACTACATTGAAATTATATATTATAATGACATCAACAATTTAAGTTAGAAAGTTTGAGACAAAAATATTAAATTCTCGAGAAGTGATGAGAATTTTTTAAAAATGCAAAGAGCATAGCATTATAACAAAGTAGAACTCAGTTCTACTTTTCGTAACGGATTGCAGCAACTGGCAATGCCATTGCACAATGTATCACCCTTCTAGCAACTTGTCTCACAATCTTAAGGCATATTTTTTGCTGCAAGGTGCTGAGATCATGTTGCAGTGTAACACTTCACCTCGGCAACCTGCAATGCTACATTTTCAAGCAACAAGAGACAAGTTGCTGAGAATATTGATTGCACAGCGTAACAGAGCCTTAATTGGTTTCTTTTTCTTTTTATTACAGGTCGACAGTTACAAATCAGTTGATGTAATCAAGACCATGATATAATGTCTTCCAACCCTTTTCACTTAATATTTTATGCAAATTACAACATATAGGAATAATTATTGATTTTTAATTAAATTCAAATAAATCCTCATCATATCCTATTAAATTCAAAAAAATTAAAAATTAAAGTCAATTTTTGACACCCGGCCAGGGGGGTGCCGAGATACCAATATACCATTTTTTTCCCCTCTACAATACCAATATTCTTTGCATTTTCATGTTAGGTCACAGCTAATAATAATTATGCAAAGTCACAGCTAATTAAACAATGCAACAGCACCCCCTGGAGGAAATGCTTGATCCCCCCTGACACCACTGCAGTCCCTAACTAGTAACTGCTAATCGTCATCAGGTCGAGATGTATACTAACAAATTAAACACTGCTAACTGAGGTGATGCCTGATGCCGTCAGGATTACCCCAGCAGGGCGTTTCCAGGGAGACCAGTGTCTGTAAAATCTTGTTTCCAGACAAACTCTTCATGATATGCAACAGTATCACTATCGCAGTTCTTGGCGCATGTGTATATCACTATAGTACCCCAGTCAATACTTTTCTCAACGCTGTCGACACCAAGGTGATTTAGTAACTGAGGCATGATCTGTTTTAAAGAAGATCATAAAACTACTGTTATAAATTTTGTATTCTGATTGGTTGGGGATGCACCAGCACATATGAACACTTTCAATAACATATTTATTTGTATCCAGAATAACAATTATTGTAATTTGTATTTTATGAAAGAAATAAAAAACTTGTTTGGTGTGCTGTGTGGAGTTATAAAGCACTTGGGGATTGATTGGGTGGTGGTGCATGATTATGATGATGCATGGCCATGAAGGTGATGATGGTATTGGTAATGATGATGATGATGATGATCATGGTCATGATGAAAGTGGTTCCACCCATAGAATGGCTTCTTCCACAGGATTCCAATTCGAATTTAGAAGTTGATTTTTGTGGCGGGAGGAAAACCAGAGAGCCCGGAGAAAAACCCTCAAAGCACAGGATCGGAGAGAACATTGAGTCTGGGAATAATCTTATTCCAGAAAAGATTTTTTAAATGTTTTATATACAATGAGGGCCCCCATTGTATCTCCCTCCCTTAGCAACTTTCCCTAGTTTTCCTCTTTCTTCATTTGCAACAGGAATCCCAGAGAAGAAAATATATTACAGTAAATCCCTTATCTGCTTACCTGAAATTCATACTGTCTATCTGCTCCACAAGAACACTTGGGAATCACCTCTTTACTTGGTTGGTGTTCTTTGGATACCCAAAGAGGTTCTACTCCACGCTGGTACCTCAGAATCTTAACAGATATGGATCATTGTTAGTTGATATCTTATTACAATGGAAGGAAGTCAAGGGTGTGGCATGTCGTAGTGAGCTCACCTCTAGGGTTTCAAGTTTAATTTCGCATCACGTGTCTGAGTATAGGTAGTTTGTTGGGTCTTTCTTTCCCTTGATTCAAGGGTTTTCTCCAGGTTCTCTGGTTTTCCTCCCTCTGCAAAACCTAACACACTAAATTCCAATTTGATCTGTATGGCTTGCCTTGCCCTGACTTTGATCAGCCCACAAGTTGTTTCAAGATTCAATTTGTGAGTTAGCCGTGCACTGACTTAGATCAGCCCAGAGGTTGTTTCAGGGTTTGATCAGTGAGTTAGCCATGCCCTGACTTAGATCAGCCCAAGGGTTGTTTCAGAGTTTGATCTGTGAGTTAGCCATGCACTGACTTAGATCAGCAACAGGGTATTGATCAAATTTGAAGGTTAAAATCTATTACCCACTAATGTACAGTGAGTTATGTCTTAATCGGAGTGTAGCAATGACTTCAAGACAGTGGTAAAGTTCTGTATCATACCTGATCAGGTTGCCTAGCGATTCTCTTCTTAAAAACTCTGAACTGCTTATCAGCCAAAATCTCTTCTTTCCCAGCCATGGCAAGTTTTTCTAGTTCTTTATCATCCTGCCCATCAAGATCAACTTGATCAAGTTTTTTTGTCATTTTCTCAAAGTCTTTCATTCGTTCTTTTTCACTGCGCTCCTCAGACTCTACCTCTGAAGGCTCTGGTTCTGTGATGATCTCAAATTCTGGAAAGAGTAGTTTGTTTGTTGATTTTGAATGCATGTGCGCTGAAAAGCAATAAGACAAATTCTCAACATAGAGGTAAACAAACTATGTAAATAGTGGATTTTTGATGATCTTAGAGTGGCTTACTGACTTACAGCACATACACGGTATGAAATGCTTAAACATTAAAATGGCCTTCCATAATGGTTATCATATGAGTGGGAAACATACGGTACTGACTTACAGCACGTACACGGTATGACATGCCATAACATAGAAATGGTTTCCCATAAGAATGGTTATTGTATGAGTGGGAAACATACGGTACTGACTTACAGCACATTACATAGTACAACATGCCATAACATTAAAATGGCTTTCCATGGTCTTCCAGTAATTCATCCAATTACAAAGTGTGCAGTAGTTACGGCTACAGTTAGATATAGTACTGCTACAGACGGTTATGAATTTGCCCTGTTGTTTCCCATAATTTCTTACCAAAACTGGGAGGGGAGGGGGTGTGCGGCAGAGACTGTTGATTGCTTGCAATGTCAAGATATTGTGTGTCGGGAAGGGTGGGTTGGGTCAGGGGGGAAGACCAATTCCCCTGTACCCCACTCCCTCTACAGTCCATGTGAGGGGCCTAGAATATTTTCTTACCTTTAACTTTACCCGAAGCCAATTCCTCTGCCAGTTTTGAGCATTTTTTTCGATGTCCAGCCTTCCAGTCAAAAACCTGGTGATCCCGACAGCAATAAGAAACAGCATAGCACTTCGAACACTTCTTGTCTCCTAGACAACCACAGGTTTCGCAAAGACAAGCAAAATTACGAGGTCTGAACTGAGGGTCCAGTTTTGTCACAATCTCTCCTTCAACGAGTCCTGGAGGTGCTGTAGAGCTGTAAAACTTATTTTTTCGAGGAAGCTGACTTCTTAGAGCAAGAAAAGCTTCACTAGAGTTCTTTTTGTGGCATTTTCCATCTTTACAGCAAAATACAAAGACCGTTCTGTGAAAACATCTTTGATCTTCGTGGACCGGCGCGTAAACTTGAAGCAAAAAAATCATTTGATTTTTACAAATGTTGCAGCTTATGAGCTGTGAATGTGGTAGATTTTCTAGGTCAAGCCATGATGGTTTCCCGCCGACTTTGCTAGGGAAGAAAGGACTTGATAGTGTTAAGGAATTTTCTGGTTTTTCGACGAAACCCAACTCAACTTCTGAACCTTCGTCCGCCATTTTGAATTTACGAATTCACGTGGATGATACCACAGGAAACCCAATGTCGACGAACCGGAAGCTCCCCACTAATTTTTTTCATTTTTTCGTATTTACTCGATAGACCGCAACGGCGCTCTATTGCGGCGCTTATTCGGGGAAAGTGCTTATTTGTGGCGGCGCTCTTTGATATTTTGTGGCATATGTGGCACTAAATCGGGAGCGGCGCTAGAGTAAATATGGTACTAGTCTTATATATTTTCTAATCTCAGCCCCCTTTTAATTTGCATAATGGACCTCCCACTTTAAAATGTGATCTGCCGTCCCTGATATGTCATTCCCTAGAGTATCATTTCTTTCTTTAACAGTTGAGCAGGAGAAGAAACATGAAAATGAACAAATTATGATAAATTTCTAGGATTTTAATATCAACTGAATTACATCTGCATCATTGTATAATAGTATATATTATTTACAAGAATGGTTGTATGATTGGCATGCGAATGGGCCAGGAGGTGTTCTATTGTCACAGCTTCAGTCCTGCTTATATAGAAATTATTAAATAAAAATAATTGCAGGCTTGATGGCTGCAATGCATGTCCAAGTTGAAAATCTAATTTTAATGGATCAAATACCCACTAGAGAATCAAATATTCATGTGGCAATGTTCAGGGGCGGATCCAGGATTTTGAAAAAGTGGGTTGTCAACTACTACAGGGTACTAGTACTTCAAGTATGGTAAACTATGTACTCACCAATACCACAGGAAACCCATAAGAGGCAAGAAAATGGTAAAAAATGTGCATCTCAAATATTTGGCTGAAACTAAATTTGAGAATTTCAAGCAAACTGAGTGTGTTTTCAGCTGTAAAACTTTTTTCTATAATTTTGTGCAAAAAGGGGAAGTACTAGTCCCCCTTCTCCACCCCTTAATATGTCCCTGATGCTACAATCTCACCCTGCACTGATCTATAGACCGGCACTTTCAGAAAATGTACTAAAAATATAGTACAAGGAGCAAAGCTTTCCTTGTCTAATTATTCCTGTTATTCATTGTAGATGAAATATATTATTACATATATAATATGCTAAATGTGCCACTGAGAAATTAGAATTGTTATGTACACTATATATAAATTACGAAACTTTGAAACATATCCATGCAGGAACTTAGAAAATTCTTGATTTTTTCTCTTGTACCACACCATAAGGCAATGATTAAATGTTTCTTGCATGGCACTTATTCAAAGGTCTTGTTGTGCTCCTCACTCACCACCATCGAATCCACCACCATCATCAAACCCACCACCGTCATAGCCGCCACCGTCATAGCCACCATCATCATAGCCACCACCGTCATAGCCACCAGCGTCATAACCACCTCCATTAGGATCAACCCCATAGTCAAACTCCTGCCCTTGCTGCTCTGGGGCTTCATGAAAATGTTCATGGTGATGTACCTCTGTCCCATGGTGGTGGTCATGGAAACCATGGCCATGGTAACCATGGTATCCATGGTATCCATGGTGATATCCATAATGAGGCCCATGCATAGCATTATTCATCATTGCTCCTGCTGCCATTCCAACCATGAAATCTCCAGCTGAACTTCCACGGTCTTGCACGACGACTGTATTAGGCTGCTGAACATATCCTACAGTTTGTTGTTGGGGGTAGGGTTGTCGGTAGCCAGGGGCTGGACCACGTTGTTGGGGATACCGTGCTTGAGGATACTGTGCTCCTAATAAAAAATTATTCATACATAATTATAACATTCTGACGAGATGCTTTTTGTAGGCTGCCAATGTTTTTAGCCAAAAATAATTTCCTGTCATTTGTTGCCTAAAGCTTTGACGACATAACTTAATGCAATAGGTTTGTTGCATTTGCCCTTCAAAAATTGCAGCACTGGAAATTGCATTTCCAAGAGCCTCAATTTCAAAATTTCAGGGAGGTGGGTCATTCTGCTGGACCCTCCAGATTAGCCCCCCATGCAAAACTATGCTCAGTGGTCCCTGGACATATTGGTAGTGCACTTGCCTCTCACCTCTTGTTGCTAAGGTTTGATTCCTGGACTCATGTGAGCTAGTAGAGTTTGTTAGGTCTCTCCCTTGATTTGAGTTTTTCTCTGCATGGGTTCCCCTGGTTTTGCTCCTGCCACAAGTTAGAACTAACACACTAAATTCCAATTCAATTTGTGAGTTACCCATGCCCTGACTTTTGATCAGCCCAGAGGTTGTTTCAGGGTTCAATCTGTGAGTTAGCTGTGCCTTGACTTAGATCAGCCCAGAGGTTGTTTCAGGGTTCAATCTGTGAGTTAGCTGTGCCTTGACTTAGAATAATATTTTTAACCTAGGTATCGATACAAAATCTAATAAAAAGGAATAGAAAAAATACAATAATAAATAGGATTTAGGATATGTCCAACATCCTCACCTGGTGCTCCTGCATACTGTGTTGTGTGTTGTTGAGGAGGATGGTGTTGTACTTGCTGCACGTGCTGTACATGTTGAACATGTACCTGAAAAAGAGATTATGGCCAAACAATCAACACACCTGGCATCGTATTGCCACATTTAAGGCCCTGTTACACGTTGAAACTTTTTACTGAAACTTAAGTTGTGTGCAACAGTGTTGAGATGTTCTCTGGTGGGGGTTGGGGGTTGGGGGGGGGGGGGGGGGGGAGTGAGGAGGGGGACCATGGTCTGGTCTAACTATCTTATCTGGCTAACATTTCTGAGCTCTTTCCATACTTCTTTCTATAACCCATTCCTATATTAAATGCAGTTTGAGAGCTTTAAAAATCCAGCCATTTCAATTCATAAGTGATACCACATTTTCAAGAGATGAACACCTGGAAGTAGTCGACTCTGTAAAGTTTAACTCTATTTAATAATAACTCTATATAAATTAACATGAATATTTCCTACATAAACGATAATATCCATGACATTTTAATATAGTTTTTAAGATTAATGTTTCCCAAGGAATAAGGCATGAAAAAACATAATTGCCTTCGAAGCGATAACAGAGAATTCGAAGCCGTTCTTCGTTCTGTTCCATTACAGAACACCGGCTTCAAAATCTCTAAAATTAAAATAAACTAGCTAGTTTACTTACCGGTTCTTGGGCAGAAGATCCACAGCCCATGTCTTAAAGACGAAGCCTTGGTAGAACAAGACTTAAAATGTTTAAATGTTTGAATAACTTGCGACTTTTATACGGAATGGATCGACTAATTCGATAACACACGACGTCCTGCCGTGCGAGGATTAAAAGTTTCGTTTTAAAAATAATTCTCTAGCTTCAGTAGTACTTTAGTTTAGTTTTTTAGAAAAGACTAAGGCATTTTTAGTAGAATATACGGCTAAAACTCAAAGAATAAAGCTCCATGCAGATCCACCATATTGGTTTTGTCATAATTATTTACACAATTAATGAATGTACGTAATGAGTGCCTTGACAACACAACAAACAAAGACAGACCTACAAATGATCTCGATAAAATCGAATGATAAGAAAAGATTTACTTAAGTCTTAATTAAGTGTCAAAATACTAGTAATAAGTCCAGAAATAAAAATTTCTTAGTTTTTTGATATTTTTTTTGAAGTCGTTTTAGGATGTCTTGTTTTGTGCATGTGGGTTGCCTGTGGTTTTAGGAAGGAGTAAAAAAAATCATGAGTCTGGACCCTAGGCCTATTGAATAAAATAGACATTCGCATTATATTTCGTACCAATTTTATTTACATGTAATTTTCATATTTTTACTGATTGATATTTTTTTGTACAACTTTAGCAAAGTATTTGCTTCTACTTCCATTTTTGCAATCTTCATTTGGTCACGTGACCCCGCAGGTGTACTAGTACTCCACAGGGTTCCCAACAGAAGGATTATGAATGATACATACGAGTGACGCATCTTTGACTGACGCTAAAGTACCTGATATATACTGGCAGAAGTCTTTTTACATCAGTTCTAGGAAGGAAGAAAGCATAAAGTCCATTTATAATGAGGCATTTAGACTGAAACTAAGTCGCTAAGTAACTCGTGAAGGTGTTCGCTAAATCGTTGCCCTGTTGGCAAGTGAGGCGTGTGGACAGCCTTAGAGTCAAGAAAAGGGCAAACTTGTGCAGATGCTTAGAGGGAATTTGATCTTACTTGTTGACTGATTCCAGTTTTGTGCAAGTGCTGATCAGCGTGGTCAGGAAATCGTCCACATCATTCTCCTGCCATTCAATCTGCTTGCAAGGTTCTACAAACTGAAAAAAATGATTCAAGGTTACTGGGTGGGTACTAACCAATCATGATATAGAATTCAAACAAAGCATCCCGATGTGAGCCAATCAGGAGCAAGCAATAACGACGATTTTTTCTAAAATGGTAGTCTTCTCAGAAACACGCGCGAGAAATCCGCGACTAGGATAGGATCTTGGTGCTATTCAATCAAAAATGTCCATTATTACATTGCCGGACAAAATATAAAGCTTTTAAGGGTACGTACCAGACTGCCTATGAAATGTAATGGTCACGATTTGATTGATGTCCACTAAAACTACTTCGTCCCGACGACGATTCCGCAAATGCTACTGAAGCCACGGAAATACGAGCAACAAAATCGTGCAACTTGTCGTGCAACATTTTTGCGTTACAGTTTGCGGAGCGAATGCTGCTTGTATTACCACCTCGCGCGCAACAAAATTTTGAGTAGAAAGAGCTTCTACTTCTGCAACAAATACGCGCAACAAAATGTTGTTATTGCACAGGATGGTAGGTAATACGAGCAATATTCACACTGCAGCTTGCAACGCAACAATGTTGCACGACAAGTTGCACGATTTTGTTGCTCGTATTTCCGCGCCTTGAGAATCACTTTAACCATTAAAGAGTTTTGCATCTTTTTTCCCTTTACCTTTTCAACAAAGTCATTAAAAATGTCTTTCATGTCTTTGCTGTGGATTAAGCTTGCAGCAATGTTGAGCAATGCACGGCAAAAACTCTACAAAGAATGAATGACACATTTGTTGATATAGTTTTCATAAACTGGCGAGCAACAAACATTTTATATTATTGAACAATGAAGATGATGATAAGGGGAATGTATCCCGGAAATTAAAACATTCAATAAACTAAAGTAAAACAAATAGATTTGGAAAGAAAGAACGCTCTTTTTACGCTTTAGTATTGCGATGAATAAATTATCTCTGTGAGTGACGTTGAAGCCACTAAACTGTTGCGAAGCTCACTACCTTCAGGTAAATATTTTTTCCTCAATTTTTCGTCATTTTTCCTCCAAAGTTGAATAGAGTTTGATTTGAAAAACTCTAATTTTTTAAGACTTCTACGAAAGGATTTGAAAAGAAAGAAGCACTTTTTTATACTTTAATGCTGGAAAGTTCATGTAGGTGAATAAATTATCTCTGTGAGTGACGTCGAAGCCATTAAAATGTTCCAAAGCTCGCTACATTCAGATAAATAATTTTCTTCTCATACGAATAAGTTCTTTTCCTTTTAAAATCCCTCAGAAATTGCTTTATAAAACTAAGTTCTAATTTTTTAAGACTTTTGCAAGCGGATTTGAGAACAAATAATGCACTTTTTTGACACTTTAGGGTTGGAGTTCGTTAAATTAGTTCAAAGTTCATGGGAGATGAATAAATTATTTCCGTGAGTGACGTTGAAGCCGCTAAAAATGTACCAAAATGACTTTGTGTTGGACTATTCAACAATACTTACTTTGAAGTTTGACTCCACTGTCTTTGAAAGTCTCGTATTGCCTTTCTTAAGAATCTCCTCACAGACAAGACTTTAATATAAGAAAATAGAACAAACTGATAAGATGTTTTCTCTTTTCATTTGAATTCCTATTATTTCACTGCCAATTACTTGCTTGTTTGTTAGCATGCTTGTTTTGTTTGTTTGTCCTTTCGTCCTTCTTTGCTTCAATTCTTTCTTTCTCTCTCTCTCTCTCTCTCTCTCTCTCTCTCTCTCTCTCTCTCTCTCTTTCTTTCTTTCTTTCTTTCTTTCTTTCTTTCTTTCTTTCTTTCTTTCTTTCTTTCTTTCTTTCTTTCTTTCTTTCTTTCTTTCTTTCTTTCTTTCTTTCTTTCTTTCTTTCTTTCTTCCTTCCTTCTTTCCTGCCTCCCTTCCTTCCTTCTTTCTTTCTTTCCTTCCTTCTTGCCAAGTGACTTACTCCCCTTTTCTTTGCACCCAAAACATATTTTGTGCAATGATTGTATAGCCATATACCTTCTGTGTTCTTCTACAATCTCTTTATCATTGACAAACACTTTGAGGTCGCGCAGATCTTGTAGAAATGAACGATCAAATTCAGCCCCTGTTTCTCCCGCATCTTGACCTGGCAACATTATTGTAAAGAGAAATAGATGTTCTATATTAGAGCAATTCTATTATAACTATGAAACAGCATGCAGAGTCATTGCTTAGATGTGGATAAATGGAATTTGGGTAAGTTAAAACTGAAGTGAGATCCTACTCACCTGAGCCACTATCATCCGTGCCTACTGTCCAGTTCTCAATTATCAGTTCTGAACAGTATGCAAAGTCATCAAATGTTAGGTACAGCAACCTGGGTAATAAGAGTAGATGATAAAAAGTTATAAAATCATGAAATCTTAGAGTATTTAATAAATACTCTTAAAATATAGAAAATTTCAGTCCTGAGCCTGCAGGGGGAGGTATGGGTATTGACCTGGTCCACAGCTTCACAATATACCCTCCTCAGACCCTCCCCACCCCTTGGAAATTCCAATCCCCCTCCATGGGGGAGGTATGGATATTTTCTGGTACTACACGATATACCCTCCTCAGACCCTCCCCACCCCTTGGAAATTCCAATCCCCATCCATGGGGGAGGTATGGATATTTTCTGGTACTACACAATATACCCTCCTCAGACCCTCCCCACCCCTTGGAAATTCCAATCCCCATCCATGGGGGAGGTATGGATAATTTCTGGTACTACACAATATACCCTCCTCAGACCCTCCCCACCCCTTGGAAATTCCAATCCCCCTCCATGGCTAAGGTATGGATAATTTCTGGTACTACACAATATACCCTCCTCAGACCCTCCCCACCCCTTGGGAATTCCAATCCCCCTCCATGGGGGAGGTATGGATAATTTCTGGTACTACACAATATACCCTCCTCTGACCCTCCCCACCCCTTGGGAATTCCAATCACCCTCCATGGGGGAGGTATGGATATTTTCTGGTACTACACAATATACCCTCCTCAGACCCTTCCCACCCCTTGGGAATTCCAATCCCCCTCCATGGGGGAGGTATGGATATTTTCTGGTACTACACAATATACCCTCCTCAGACCCTCCCCACCCCTTGGAAATTCCAATCCCCATCCATGGGGGAGGTATGGATATTTTCTGGTACTACACAATATACCCTCCTCAGACCCTCCCCACCCCTTGGAAATTCCAATCCCCCTCCATGGGGGAGGTATGGATATTTTCTGGTACTACACAATATACCCTCCTCAGACCCTCCCCACCCCTTGGGAATTCCAATTCCCCTCCATAGCTAAGGTATGGATATTTTCTGGAACTACACAATATACCCTCCTCAGACCCTCCCCACCCCTTGGGAATTACAATCCTCCTCCATGGCTAAGGTATGGATATTTTCTGGAACTACACAATATAACCTCCTCAGACCCTTTTTAAGAGTTCAAAATATGATTCTACCTCTTTTTGCTTGTCTCGAATCTGTGTACTGCCATAAAGACTATACTTGCATATTGCCTGCAACAAAATTTCCATATTTTACAAGTAACAGGAGCTTACAGGTGGTTTTACGTGATGCATGATCAAACATTTTTGTGTTTTTGTGATTCGTGAACTCAAGAAATCCTTTCTCATGTTACGTGCACTACTTATGCGACGTGTGAAAAACCAAAATAACTGTTCATGATTTGTGAATTCATTGTTGTATACTAAATATAAAGCCAGTGTCCATGATTCATGATATCTTGTTTTCGTTTTCTGCCATGATTTGTGCTGTGGAACCCTAGTTTACTTCATGGACTATAGAGCACCCTAAAAAGGGTGGGCTAAGACTGGAAAATATATATGGGAGTAGTATGGGAAAAAGTGGTGGGGCTAAGATTGGAAAATATATAAGAGACTAGTATGGGAAAAGGGAGTAAGTGATACAGCTATAGCCCTAACAGCCAGTTTCTTGTCGGTATTCTCAGTGAATGAGGGAATTACCTTGCTAAAACATCAGACAGAAGGAAATTCTTCTTGATAATTTCTACTAAATTCCCACTTTCAGTCTCTTCAATTGTCCTGAACACATTCTTGACATTATCAAACTATTAGAAGAAGACAAAGCAAAAATGTAGAATATAACTTAATGGAAACCAAAGTGGAAATCTGCTCATGCAAATGAAGAGCATTCAAGAAGGCAACTAGACTTTGTGACACTGAAAAATCTAGATCTAGAAATATCAATAATGAACTACTTTGACGATATTGTGGCCATCTTACCAGAGAGCAAAACAAAATAAAGATCACAGAAAATATATATAGAGAGTTTCATGTGTTTGTCTTTTTTTAATGGGTAAAGACAATCGCTGTGCTATTTTACTTTATTTCTTGTCATATTCTCGTTGTGGACTAAAATGTTGTCCCAGTTACCACTGAGTTGATACATATACTGTAACTAAGACCTCTCTACAACAGCCACAAAATTTTGTCTCAATGGTGGCCATTGTGTAAAGGTTCGACTCCCAGGGGGGGTACTTTGGGTTGTTTCATACGGGGATGCTCCACCCGGACTCTCAACCCCTTACACTTTTCTATGCGAAATTTCAGCAAAAAAGTACCCCTTTTATATGCCTTTTTGCCTGAAAAGGTACCCCTTTCATATACCTTTGACGAAAATCTACCCCTTTTTTTATCAAAACTCACAAATTTCCACCCCTTTGCTATATGTGTGGCCTGAAAAAAGTACCCCTTTCAGGCAAAGCATCCCGTATACTCGATTATAGGGAGTATCCCCCCCCCCCCCCCCCAGGCTTCAACTGTATACATCAATGTAAATTTTCTGTACCTGTCTTCGGCAGCTCTTAAGAGAAACTCTTGTCTTTTCACACACATCATCCAAGTCTTTTCTCTGTCTTCCAGTTAATTTCTTACCAAGAATTTCTCGTATGACCTCCTTGTCAAAGCCATAATATCTGGAAAAAAATCCATAGAAATTGTTCATTCAAGATATCGAAGATCATGACATCTATTCAAAAAATAAAACAGCTTTACTATAATTTCCATGATCTGTTCAGTAATAAAGCATGTAGGAAGCGATGTGAGCACAAAAGAAGTGGAAGAGAAGCATATGCCATGGGTGAGTGTTTCTCACACTTCTTGAGTGCTTTTGGCACTTCCCAAGTACTTTATTGCTGAACAGAGCAGGAAAAAAGCTATTTTAATTCTTTTATTATAAAGAAAGAAAACAATCATTTTAGTTTCAGCTGCTGTTTTCTTCCAATTTTTTGCAAAGCTTTCTGCATGCATGGATGGCGTCAACAACCATGCTCCGTTAACGAATAAAGCAGCTCCCTCCATTTACATACCCCATCTCCTCAAATTCTGTTTGATATATGACGTCTTTAAAACTGAGGCCAGGGCCGTTCAAATTACAAGGGCCCAATAACAACAATCCTTTTCGCACTTAGTTTCTCTTTCAGCTGGCTATGTTCAATCACGTCCAACACACAACACTCAACTCAATACACAAGTTGATTTTTATGAATGTAGAAAAACATTGCAGCAAGGGATTGAACGAGGGAGAGGGATGTAAGACTCTATTCACCTTTGAATAAGCATATCTTGAGTATCAGGCGGTATCTGAACCAATAGTTGTTTCCCCAGCATAAGAGGGTTCTGTAGGAAGTGTGCCAGCATGTCAAACAGTCGATAGTGGTCTTTAGTATCGTTGAAGATAACTGCATGACTTGCAGAATGCTTCATTAAGGATTCATCATTCACCCTCAGCTTGCTGGCTTCAAGTTCTTGAAACAGTAAGTTTTGAAAGAAATAAGAATTTTTTTTGAGAATAAATAACAATTATAACTTATCAGTCAAAAAGACTAAATGTAAAATTAAGTCTTTGTCGGTAAATGTAAAAAAAAATATTAATAATTGAACCTTTGCTAAGCTTTTTTGTCAACGAAATTTGGGGACAAAAATCTTAGTTTTTTTATACGTACCACTATAACCTTTGAGCCATAATGCAAATACATCAAGATCTACATATGTTGGGTCCATCATAAACACGTTTATTCCCTCCATTTTGCCGGTATAGAAGGAGAAGAAGTACAGAATGAAAAAATGACTAAAAAAACATCCTGAAAGCCGCCATTTTGGATCCTTTACCACAGGAAGCCCGTACGTTCACACACTTTTTGTACAGGTAGCCCAATCCACAGGCGGATACAGGATTTTGAGTAAGGGGGGTCACAAAATCTAGAAGATGCACCTTTTGCTATACCAGCCAACTAAATCCAAGCTCTCTTCTCTTCTCTTCTCTTCTCTTCTCTTCTCTTCTCTTCTCTTCTCTTCTCTTCTCTTCTCTTCTCTTCTCTTCTCTTCTCTTCTCTTCTCTTCTCTTCTCTTCTCTTCCTCTTCTCTTCTCTCTCCTCTTCTCTTCTCTTCTCTTCTCTTCTCTTCTCTTCTCTTCTCTTTCTCTTCTCTTCTCTTCTCTTCTCTTCTTCTTCTCTTCTCTTCTCTTCTCTTCTCTTCTCTTCTCTTCTCTTCTCTTCTCTTCTCTTCTCTTCTCTTCTCTTCTCTTCTCTTCTCTTCTCTTCTCTTCTCTTCTGGGCTGACCATGTTGATTATGAGACACGTTTTATTTGTTTGCCGTCGATGTATACATGTGCTTTTGAACTTATCTGTTTTAATTTATCATCGGACGCAATAAACATATGTTCAGTCTTTGTAGCATTTAGACTCAGTAAAGTAAAGTAAAGTGTTGATTGTTGATTTACCGCAGTACAGTAAAGGCCCTAAAATCGAACCTTGTGGAATACCAATGGAGATATTTTTTTAGTCATTATATGACTAAGAAAATATCATCAGGGTTGTCTGGCCTTAGGAGGGTGCGTGATCACATTAATCAGGAGATAGCAATAGCAATTTATAAATCACTAATTACTCCTTGGTTCGACTACTGCGATGTGGTTTGGGATAACCTCCCAAAAACATCAGCAGAAAGAATACAAAAACTACAAAATCGAGCCGCCCGTATTATAACGAGAAGTGGCTACGATGTGAGATCAAAAGATATACTTGAGAACATTGGATGGGAAAACCTTAAGACGAGGCGAATTAAACACAAGGCTACTGTAATGTTCAAAACAATGAATGCTCTTGCCCCCCAAAGTTTGAGAAAACTCTTTAAAACTAATGAAAACACGTATCATTTACGTGGAAGGGAAAATAATTTATTATTACCCAAACCAAGAACAAATTACCTGAAAAAAGCTTTCTCCTATGAAGGTGCAAGAGCATGGAACTCACTACCCTATGAAATAAAATCAGCCAATAATATAAGAGAGTTTAGGAGAGAACTTTCGTCTGCTGAACTCTAATAGTAATAAGTAATATATAAGTAATAAGTAATATATGATTTTATTTTTGTTAATACAAACTCGATTTTCATGAAAAACAATTTTTATATTGATGGAAAGTTTATTATAGTTTTCGAGTATAAATAAAGTATTCATTCATTCATATTCATTCATTCTCATTCATTCTCTTCTCTTCTCTTCTCTTCTCTTACTTCTTTTAGTATTTTGTCTTCTTCCCCCCCCCCCCCCCCAAATCCACCATGTAAAGGGCGAAATCTCAACATCGCCGGTGGGGTTGGGTTCGCTTAACCTTTTACCCTAATTCAAATCCCAGCCAATCAGTTGAAAGAACATAAATTAGAACAAATTAACAAAGCAATCGAGTGTTCGTTCACGCGAACAAACGGCTGTACCGTCTGAAGATGACCATGTTCGGGACTATTTTATACACACTGCTTGCAATATTCGCTCTTCTGGTCGTAGCTTTTCTGATCCTGTGTCTCTACATATATTATGTGCACCAGAGATATTGTCATTTACCGGGTCCCGAACGTGCAAGGTAAGTAGGTAATCATGATTGCAAAGAATGCTGTTGCAAACAGGAAAGGTGTTCCTATTAGGTGATGCATCGTGTTTCAGAAAAGCTCTCCATTGGAAGGGCTGCTGTTTTGATCTGCTTAAATTCGGAGTAAATTCAGCTTATCCTACTGTTTTTGTACACCTTTTCCCCCAAAATTTATACGAATATAATTATTATATTTAACGGTGTAAACACTGATTAACATACTTCGTGTGACCACAAAAGCCAACTTTTGAAGAGCTTTTGTAAAAATGGTTGGCAAATTAATATCAAAATTAATGTTTATTTGCGTTTTGTTTCAGCTTTTTCTTGGGACACGCTCCTCGTTTTGCAAAACTGATAAAAGAAGGTCGAGAGCAAGTCGAATTACTGCGGGAATGGTAAGTCTCTTCGCCGTTTATACCACAGGGAGCCCAATTTAGGTAAAAGTGAAAGGTGAAAATATTCCTGAAATTTAAAACCGGAATTCGTATCAATAGCTGTTTTTACGGATGCATTCAAATGAGATGCAAATGAGATATTTATTGTTTTAAGAATCATAAAAGTGAGGCTATCGGGTCGATACAATGCTTGTTGTCTCATTTGCCTGCATCCGCAATAACAGCTATTTTTCGGCGAAGTTCTTATTTTTTTGGTGCACATTTTCATGATCCACATCCTGTTTAAACGAATATAAAGTACATGTCGTCACGTAATTGTATTGGTTAACCAATCAGGTCACTGGAATATGATGGCTTATTTCTCATGTGGGTGTTCTGGACCCCATATTTAGTAGTCTACGACAAAGCATCAATCAAGGTATTTATAAAATATATGTTAACTATGGCTTATTATAGAACGATTCTCGTCGTGTCTCGTACCCCGAGTCTACGGTCTTGTTGGTCAGCGGCGGGGGTACGTACCCTTCTCTCTACTTGGAGTAATGGCTTCCCATTTCATTGAAAAAAATAACAAATCCAAATAATATATCATAATAATAATAATGATGACAATGATGAAAATAATGAGTATAATAGTAATGATAATCAATGATAATAATAATAATTCAATGAATCATACTTTACGAACAATGTGGATAAAAAGTTAAATTTTACACCGTAAAAAATAAGAGAGATCACTTACTTTACGAACAATGATGTGTCCGCAATCCCGAGACTGTTATTCTTACTGCGCATGCTCGACAAGCTGAGTAGGAGTTGTGCCTAAAATCAAAGTCCGGAGAATAGAAGAAGGGGAGGGGGGAGGGGGTTAAGGAAGGTGTACGTATAAATGGTATAAACAACGTTAACTAAGAATTTATTCTCCTCTAATAGGATGTAACAATCACATACAATCTTCCAAAGCCAAAGTCTTTCTCGGACATGTTGTCAGACATGTTCGGAGTTAGGTACTTGCGAAAAGGCCTGGAGACTATGTCGGATCATTCGGAGTGGAAGGGGATAAGAGCTGCAATCAACCCAGCGTTTTCCTACTCGTAAGTCACAATATTCTCAAGATCAATCCACAGTGGCGCGGATCCGTGCAGAACAATTTCAAGGGGGTGTCTGTTACCTAGAAAGGCTTTCCTTTATTCCTATTATTTTCAACTCTTAAGGGAGGTGGTTAGCCACCCAATCCACCCACATGAAAGAATGGACTACTTCGACGACGATATGGCGGCCATCTTGAATCTGAATTAACGAAACGTCAGGGACATACATAGCATCTGATATGATGAACAAACAAACAAAAAACAAATCCTGGTTTTCTCTGGCCCTATCATGCTGGTGAAGTGACAAGCATTTCATTTTTCTACGTAGTATCAGTCATTCCTTTTACATCTTGAATCGTAAGGCATTATGGGGCGTCCAGGAGGCAAAACAAAACAAAGATGTCGGATAATAATATAGAGATTTTTTGCTTATTTGTCTTTTTTTCATGTCCATCTTCTAAATGTTTGGTTCACAGCAACCTTAAAACCTTGGTCAGTGATTACAACAACAGCTGTGACAAGTTTCTCAAAAAGATTGGTGAAATGGCTGATGGGAAGACACAGGTCAAAATGTTGGATTATTTCCATCGCGTCACACTGGATGTCATTGGAAAGGTTTGACTACATTATGACAGAGGGGGTAGGGATGGGGGTACTGTACTAGTGAAGGGTAGATGGGGGTCAGAATGTTGGAATATTTCCATCGCGTCACACTGGATGTAGATGGGTATAGATGGAGGTCAGAATATAACATGTTTATAATTAATCACAATAATATTATCCCTAGGTTGCTTTTGGGGTAGAAATGAACGCCATTGAGGACGAAAACCCCTCAATTTTAAGAGCGATTTCGTTGTCTTTCCAAGGATTGATGATTAAACTTCGTGGTCCTTCATACAAGGTCAGTATGGCAAAGCTACAATTAACCTGTCTTATCTTTATGGAAAATATTACAGTCTATTTGCAGAACTGAAATTCTCTTGAAAATACCATCCAGTAGCGAAGGTGATAAGTTAATGTTGGAAATGGCGCGCCGAATATAATTCAAAAATCGCACCCACGCAATCTTTTTTCAAACTCCCCCCTCCCCCTCCCCCTCCCCCTCCCCCCATTCCCCAATGTGACTGACTCTATTCTCGGTCCGTAGTTCATGCCCAGTACCTTCAAACTTCAACGCGAAGCCGCCGATGCTGTCAGGTTTCTGAGAGATTCTGGAAAAAAGATATTTGAGCAGAGGAACGAAGCCATTGGTCGCGGAGAAGCCGTTCCTAGTGACATCCTATCAACATTGATCAAACTCACTGGTATAGTAATGCAGGGTCTACATTGGTGTCTCATATCGGGATGCATGGTGTGCCATAGACTTTCGCAAAGTCCTTCGTCTCTGTCCGTACTATTTAACGCGCGCGGAATAAAGCACAGGTAGCCCAACCTGGACCAGGATCACAAGTGCTGTTGTTATCTTTTTCTTTTCATTTGCTTCGCTCGTGACTCTGTGAGTCTCAGAGAGGTGGACTTGGAGCAAGTCTAGGTGTGCCAGCAATACACTGGAGATATCAAATACAGACATATATACCAAGCACTCTATTAAAGGCAGTACACTAATTATTTAAGCATATAAATATTGATGTAAATCTTGCCTTATAAATAATTTTAATTGACTTTTTATCTTTCTTTGTTGTTTCTTGTAGACTCCAACATGATAACAACCGAAGACTTGATCGACCAGGTCATTACGTTTTTTACAGGAGGTAGGTATAGCACGAAATGTGGTCAGTCAAATTTTCAAAACTCTTCAAAAACACGCTGTAATGATCATCATGACATAAATAAATATATCCTGGATTTTTTCTCTCATATTCTAACGAGAAGTCCATCAAATTTGCGTTTTTCTTCGCGTCCGCCATTATTCAGTTGTCGCTTCAAATCTCCCTCGGAGAGAACTGGGTCGAGCATTCATGACGTCACTTATACTCAGCCCAAACAAACGAAAGTCACTAAAATACTGAGGGAATATAAGTGAATGAAGACTAGCGCGCCGGTAATTCAGTGCTGTATCTGTACTCGCCATAATCGTCATATTCTCTTGGACGTGTGTTGAGTAAGTGACGTCACAAGATGAAACCACTGACAAAACCTTGCGGGCTTATCAGGCGACCCTTTCCCTAAATTCTGGGATTCTCTCGTTACTGCACTTAACTGAATGCATTTGTCGTTAATTCAGGTCAAGAAACCACAGCCAATATTTTGTCCTTCCTTCTCCTTGAGGTGACACAACATCCTGAAATAATGAAAAAGTAAGCCACAGATTTCATGTTGAATGTAACATGTAGTGTGTGCACGTGAGTGGAAAGTGTCTTCAATTAGTGCGATACTTATCATGTGCTTCTTAATATCTTATTGAAGATAAACGCTCTTTTTCGTGAACCTTCGAGAAATGATTTTTAAAATCCCTCGATGTAATTGCGCAGTATGATTTCGCGTCAACAATAGTAGGCACCGTCCTTAAACAGATTTATTTATTTATTTCATTTCGTGACACTCACAGGCTAATAAAAGAAATTGAAACAGTGCTTGGATCACGCGACTACGTTGAGTTTGACGACCTCGCTAAGCTTCAATACATGGGACAGGTAAACATAGCGACGAGTTTAGTCGCATAATATTTCTCTTGATTTGAGAAACATTTCCCACTCTCGACCCCAGAGCCCGAGAGTGAACATTTCCATAAATTCTTTGTAGGGATGGACTTCCTGTGGTTTTCCACAGGAATCCCAACATTTAATATTTTATTTGTAGGTTCTTAAAGAGACTCTAAGGCTTTATCCTACAATGGTGTTCATACCTCGCATAACCAACAAGGAAATTATATTGAATGGACACGTGATTCCAGTAAACACTGAAGTGACTGTAAGTGATATCGATTTCATTCAACAGGCAACTAGTCCCATGCGCCATCTTGAAAGGTAGCCGTGCATCGAAGTGAGACATGAGGTAACCTTGCGATGATAGAGACCTTTTTAAACACCTTGGACAATTATCCACATATCTCTATCATTGCAAGCTAAGTTCACCTCCTGTCTCACTTTGATGCAAAGGCACGGCTACGTTTCGAGATGGCGCAGGGAACTGTGGAGGGTACTATTGAAGCATGCGCTAAGTTGTCCTCCCCCCCAAAAAAAAAAAAAAAAAAAAAAAAAAAACAAGGAACAGTGCTGTTGAAAGTTGCTGAGAAAATTGCACAGAGCTTTTATGTTAAAGCAAAAGATGGGAAGTTGAGTGGTCAAATGCTTATTGTAACTTATTTTTTTCCAATCAAAAGGTCAGTGTCTTCGCTGCTCAAAGACACCCAGCACACTTTGAAGACCCAGAAAAATTTGACCCTGATCGATGGAGCCCTGAAAACTCCAACAATATGTAAGTTGGACAACAAATTCTATCCATTTGCCTTTATGACGATGACAGATATCATGATATCAGCCCAGAGGTTGTTTCAGGGTTCAATCTGTGAGTTAGCCATGCCCTGACTTAGATCAGCCCAGAGGTTGTTTCAGGGTTCAATCTGTGAGTTAGCCATGCCCTGACTTAGATCAGCCCAGAGGTTGTTTCAGGGTTCAATCTGTGAGTTAGCCATGCCCTGACTTAGATCAGCCCAGAGGTTGTTTCAGGGTTTGATCTGTGAGTTAGCCATGCCCTGACTTAGATCAGCCCAGAGGTTGTTTCAGGGTTCAATCTGTGAGTTAGCCATGCCCTGACTTAGATCAGCCCAGAGGTTGTTTCAGGGTTCAATCTGTGAGTTAGCCATGCCCTGACTTAGATCAGCCCAGAGGTTGTTTCAGGGTTCAATCTGTGAGTTAGCCATCCCCTGACTTAGATCAGCCCAGAGGTTGTTTCAGGGTTCAATCTGTGAGTTAGCCATGCCCTGACTTAGATCAGCCCAGAGGTTGTTTCAGGGTTCAATCTGTGAGTTAGCCATGCCCTGACTTAGATCAGCCCAGAGGTTGTTTCAGGGTTCAATCTGTGAGTTAGCCATCCCCTGACTTAGATCAGCCCAGAGGTTCTTTCAGGCGGGTTCGATAAAATGTTTCTACGTGATATGAATGGAAACTTTCCATTTCGTTTTCAGTCCACGGTACGGATTTCTACCGTTCTCTTTGGGCCCAAGAAACTGTATTGGACAAGTCTTTGCACAGGTACACCATAATATTCTTTGCATTTCGAGATACTATATTTCAAAGGCACCGTATTTAGAATATATTTCGCACGACATAGAGAAATAAATCGTTGCATTGTGAATAACATGTTAATCATAATCATAATCATCATCATCATCATCATCATCATCATCACCTTGGGCGTAATGTTTCCCATTTCAGACCAAGACCACGTGCCATTCTCTTGAGAATAAGATTCTTTGTTTGAGTTGTATCCATATTCATGTGTCTTCTCATGCACAACCGTTAAACAAAGAAATGATACTCTAGGGAATGACACGTGGTCTGAAATGGGAAAACATTACGCCCAAGCTAAAGAGGTCTAGAGGGCAATCTTTTGCGTCTATTTTTTGGTTGTAGTTCGAGGCTAAAGTCTTGCTTGCTCGTTTTCTGAACAAGTTTCGAGTCACCCTGTCTCCAGGCCAAACACGTGCTATCGTACAAGAAGCAACAATCCGTCCTAGAGACGGAGTGGTATGTACCCTGGTGAAACGATGAGGAGACTGTACTGATCATAATAGTGCTGTGGTGTATACATATTCCAAAAAAGGTTGTCATAGGCAATAAGCGATGGGAAATAGGTCATTCCAAGATCCAAGAAGAGCTGGAATAACGTGTGTTTCTGCTTCTTATTCTCGTCAAGAACACGGAGGTTAGTGTTGAGATATTCCGTGTTGTTTGTAGTCCATAAAACCATCTTAAAGGCCTCAATTATTCGTATTTAGTTGTATACCCATAGTTCCTTTCCGTCTTGGAATGACCTATCGCCTTTCGCCTTCAGCTATGACAACCTTTTCAGTTTTGTAGTACCATCGTAAAAAGTCAATACCATGCATGGTATGAGTATTTACTATGGTAAAGTATAATATGTCCGTATTTTCGAAAACATAACTAATCGATCGTCAAACCAATTATATTACACTGACTTTGTTAATCGTTTTCTCAGTGCCGTTGTCGTCATGGTAACGACTGGCTTACTGACTTGATCCAAAAAACCACGTGATAGACCTTGTCATAAATAACCCCCTCTTCTTTGATAACAGACTCATGCATTTACTTAGGGTTAGCCTCATTTCATCGTCTAAATATAAATTCACAAACGGTAAAGTAAAGAATACACAACTTCAACAATACAAACACTTTGATAGGGACCGCGGAGCGTAATTTTGATTGGGGGGGGGGGGGGCTAAGACCACCAAATACTGGAAGACTTAGGGGTTTGGGGGCATGCTCCAATTATTGGGGGGAGGGGGCTTAAGCCCTCCAGCCTCCCCCTGCTCCGCGGTCCCTGTTTGAAATTCCACGGACCTTTACTGGAACAAGAGAATTCAACACTGAAGTATCCCGTCATCATAGAATGAGGAACCAAAGATATTCTATTTTCTGTCAAACTCGGAATGGAAATAAATTACCTATAGTTGAAGAAACATTTAGTTTATAATATTCCTTATTTGTTCGAAATTTTGGTAAATTAAATTGTGATAATTTTAAGTAAAATCTGAAATGAATCAAGTTTGTAATGGTGGCCCGAGATAGTCTTGGAAGACAGGCACAATAGGTTGAGATGCAGGGGGTTTATAATGGACTACATCATAGGTGCCGTCGGGATATGAATCAGTTATAGGATACATGTCTAGTATGTCGATTCCTGCTTCGCACATTGCAGACGTGGCATACGCATTGAACAGAAGAACTCGCTAGAAAGAAGTGAAAAAAGAATACAGTTTCAACTATGGTATTTTTGAGGTTTGCATTTCAACAGGTCTCTGAGGGGGAGGGGGTATTTACCGGTACCCACCACGTACCAATAAAATCGGGTCCCTATAAGCCAATTCACAGTTTAAGAATGGTTCTCAGTGCGCATGCAATTTTATCCCGAATTTCTCACCTTTTGTTTAAGAGATGATAACTAGCGGTAAGCTAGTGTGGGCTGCGTCGGTGTTTCTAATGAAACAGTTGTGGTAAAAAGGTAAATTCTACACCGTAAAAAATAAGAAAGATCACTTACTGACGTTTCGGACGCTAGTCTTTCGTCGGAGTAAAAGAGGATCTTTTGTTTAAACCTTCTTTTGTTTTTAATTAAACAAAAGGTGAGAAATTCGAGATAAAATCGCATGCGCAATTAATTGACCTATTTACACTGTAAAATTTGTCTCAATGCATCACTTTCTATACATCGGCTCACTGGTCTGAACACAAAGCATTCAGTCGAGGCCGTAAGATTCAAATTTGAATAATCCTTAGAAACTACCTGCTACTACCGCAGCCTCGGTTGAATGCTTTGTCTGTGACCAGTGAACCGATGTATGGAAAATGGTGAAAACATACTTGATAAGTACAGAACCGCCATTTTGTTGCTTGTAACGTCCTTGCATTTTCTTTGTTGATCGCCGTCGTCGTCAACCATATCACGTGACCTTTAAAGCTTCGCTCTAATTTTCCTTGGGGACCCATCTCGTTTTCTTTGATAACTCCTATTGTTCTTTGAATAAGGTCCTGATATCGCTCAAATGTGAGCCCCATGACGTAATGCAAGCCCATGTTCAAAACAATTACACTGTTCACGTGATTAACACGTGGATCTAACAGAACAGACCGGAAGTGATCTAGAACTCTTGTGACATTGAAGTCCAGGTTATCAGTCTCAGTAGTGTCGAGTTCAATTCTGTACTTGATGTGGTAAACGAAGTTAATGTTCAAAGTACATTGATCAAATGAATCTTTACAGAGTTGACTGACGTTGAAGTTGTAGCGATAGCGGTTGTAGTTCAGTGAGTCGCCGTAAAACCACATTATTCCTTTGCCTTTCGACAAATCTCTATAACGTGGTTGCTGTAGAGATCCTTAATACAAAAGAAAAACAATTTTGGTTAAGGTTACTGCATATAGCGGCTCGTACACGAAATCTTTTGTTGGATTCTTCAGATCCAACATGGCGGCTCTGACGTCACATGAGTCGGAAAACGTCTGCGCATGCTCGATAGCTGAAAACAAAATTTGTCGAAATTTCTTTGATGAAATTATGAAAAATTAGCTTTCAAATTTGCCTACAAATGAGACACTGGCAGTATGTATGTCATTCTTCTAATGTATTTTTCGAAGCAAACACCATTTGATACTTCATTTTGATTTCATTTGAAAGGAAATAGATTTAAATGTTAAGTATTTTTGTCCCGTACTCACCGGGTACTAGAGGCATCCATGTTCGACGCAGCCATCGCCCATAACCATCCCACAGGAATCGACAAGAGAGACTGCCACAGCCACTGACCAGTTTATTTGAATGAAAATCTGCATCAAACATAGAAATTGAGATTATGTATTTCTTTATGTTTCTCCCTCCCTCGATCCGTCCGTCCATCCATCAATAGTCCCTTTCACAGTTCCCTGCGCCATCTTGAAAGGTAGCCGTGCCTTTGCATCGAAGCGAGACGAACGGTGAGCTTGCAATGATAGAGACCTTTTTTAACACCTTGGACAATTATTCACATGTCTCTCAGTATCACTGCAAGCTCACTGTTCGTCTCGCTTCGCTGCAAAAGCACGGCTACCTTTCAAGATGGCGCAGGGAACTGTGAAGGGGACTATTGCCTATAGGTTTCATTTGTATTCTTACTTGTTATCCCATTCGTTGTAGCATTTCCAGATTCAATATTAAATTCATGCAAAGGTTTTCCACCCAGAGGCTCGAGGAGATAGTCATCCAGTGTTCCCAGGGTGCCTTCGGGCTGGTGCTTCCCTTGGGAATTACCTGAGAAACAAATGAATAAAATAGTGGATACAGTAGGTAAAAAACGACAGATGAGAATATGATCATGTATTGAAGAACAACTAAGACAGGGATTCGAAGAACATGGCAAATTACGCATCAAGAGTTCAGTGTTACTGCTCTAAGCGCCTGCTCATGGGATCAAAAAGTGGGATATTTTATAAAATATGCAATTTTTCGCGCGGTACATTTGATTCAGAATTCGCTTAACGGTATGTGATCTTGAAATGTTATTTGAAAATTGTGCTTGACAAGAAAAATATAATCCCCTGAGCATGCGCTTAGAGCAGTAGCGTGGAACTCTTGATGTGTGTATGCAAGGCAAAGGAGCAGAGCAGAGCAGAGCAGAGCAGAGCAGAGCAGAGCAGAGCAGAGCAGAGCAGAGCAGAGCAGAGCAGAGCAGAGCAGAGCAGAGCAGAGCAGAGCAGAGCAGAGCAGAGCAGAGCAGAGCAGAGCAGAGCAGAGCAGAGCAGAGCAGAGCAGAGCAGAGCAGAGCAGAGCAGAGCAGAGCAGAGCAGAGCAAGCTCCTAACATGCATGTGTGTGTGGAAGGGGGAAGGTAGAATAACCACTAAATATATTTCCTACCTCTGATAAACCAATCAGGAGGCGGATCTCTGTACCCATCACACAACGAATAATCAAGTCTTATCTGCGCTTGATAAACACCAGGCTCCATCGGCAAGAATACCACTTCATAGGTACCATTATCATGATCAACAACTGTCGCCGATATACACGCCTCTCCCTTGATACGTACTAACCAACTGTCCCCTCCAGATGTCTGTGGAATATTGGCTTTAGTTCTGGATTGGATTACAAATCGACTGAAGCGCCCCGAGGGGTTCAAATCCCACAATATTATAGAACTCGTCGATGCACTTGTACGTAAAGATTTGTCATTAACTTTTGTAGACCATGGCATGGATTTTGAACAAGGTTTTAGGAGTCCTCTCCAATCTACTCTGGCTTTTCGTACTCTACACCAATCGGTGACGAAAGGGCTACTTTCTGGAGTAGTTTCTACTTCAGGATTTTCTGCGAGACTCAAAGAATTTCTCAAAAGAAAGATTCTTGTCAGTCCATTCTCCCAGGTCATCAGCAGAATCACGGACGATGTAAGACACAGGAAAACCATAAATAAATACCGACTGCTAAATCGAAGCTGAAAATAAGTGTTTTACGGTAAGAGTTGGATCTGGGTGGAAGCAAGAGTGCAAGTTCAGATATGTTGATATTAAGCTTGATTACGTTAGGTTTCCTAAGTGTATTTTTAAACAGTTAAGTATTAAAATGGCACTGGATATTCAGAATGCGGTCCAAGAAAGGTCGAAGAATTTTTACTGTTAAATAAACACGCGCGTGCATTGCCTTCACAACTTCTTTATTAGGCTCCTTTGTATATTTTAAACCTCAATGAGAATGAAAAGCAATATTCCTCTAATTTCCCAATATGAACCAGCGAGGTGGAAGCGAGGAAATCGAAAAGTAAATCGTATAGTGTTTGTGTCCAGAATAATGACCAACTGCCCAAAATAGTCCCTTTCACAGTTCCCTGCGCCATCTTGAAAGGTAGCCGTGCCTTTGCATTAAAGCGAGACGAATGGTGAGCTTTCAATGATAGAGACCTTTTTAAACACCTTGGACAATTATTCACATGTCTCTATCATTGCAAGCTCACCGTTCGTCTCGCTTCGATGCAAAGGCACGGCTACCTTTTGATATGGCGCGGGGAACTGTGAAAGGGAATATTGGGCGATGAATTTGCAAAACTGTAGTAAGTTAATCGTGACTTAAACAAATGAGCTTCACTGACCGACTTCAAGATATTCGACTCTATCTTCATGGTAAATATTGCATCTCTACAATGGTTAACGGTTATTATCAGACGTAGCTCAGTTAATTGGTTAGTGCGCGGCCTTCGGAGCTAGAGGTCCATGGTTCGATCCTTAGGATCTCCACGTCTGTTTCGACTTTCTAATCCGTGTAGCTTCAGCTTTGAATACTCTTAAAACAGAGCACTGATGGTAAGAGGGGGTAGAGTGTGCACCGTCGGCTTCCATTGGTACGTGAACTACCGACGTTAAATATAGTTTCTTTACCTAGTTTTTACCTTTACCTTCCTAAAACCGTTCCGTACAACACACTGTACACACTCACCATAATGCAGTAACTTGTTCCAAACGTTTCAGCTAGTGCTGTGATTCGTTCTATGGGAGATAATTGCCAACTATATTTTCAACAGTCGCCACAACTTAGCTCGGTACTGTCAACTGAATTAAAACTTTACATCTAGACTCCTATAATAATGGGCAATTCATTATATGGGCCGATGACTATCTGATGTTGTCATGACTCCAAGATCACTCGGTGAAGCATTCATTTGTGTCATACAGCAATCACGATAACGTTAAATTGAACTAGATTTGGGTTTGTGGCAAGGATAATTGCACCAATTATAGTAAAATTTCAATTTTTATGTTTTCTATTATGAGTGAATTTTGTGTATCACTAGAATATACCAGTACTGACTGCGAGTGGCTTTCCAAATTGGGGCGATTTAACTAAGTCCACACGATAAGCCAGTTGCTGCCATCCTCGTAAAAGAATTGGCAAACTGATATTTATTGGTCGACTCTACATACACTGGTTTCTTTTGTCCTTTATCAATTCCAACAAGTACTAATTAATACAATAGTCATCTTTCTTTTACAGGCTAAATAAAATCACTCTAACTAATTGTTATAAGCCCTATGGTCTAACAGGTCACGTCACCCTACCCCTTGGAAAACGAGCAGTTTTAAGACTTTTAAGATTTTTTAACTCGATTGTATTGCTTCCCTTGAACTTAGCTCAAACATTTAGGCTTTTACCAGTGTATTTGAAAAATACATTTTTGAGTCGCATTTGCCGTTACGGGCCGATTTTCTAACAGTGGTGTTTCAAAATTTTATCCTCAGTCCTGATCGATCGATTTCCTTGGGGGAGTGAAAGTTCTTGGTAAATGGATTGATTTCATTTCATAATTTTGTCTTCCGATTTTGGGGGAAATCTATCGATGCATTATTTTTAGGGTCAGAGTTTTAGGCCTATTTTCGTCGCGCAACTACTACCGAGATTTTCTCCGAACTCGTTAAAAAAAAATCACGAAATATAAAATTGAATAATTGGCGAGAGTTTTTCTATTTAATATGCCAGAAAGGTGGTTTTCAAAAATTAATAAATAATCCGCAAAGCTCTCCAACCGATAAATGATGCCAACGGTTCCTAAAGCAACTACTTCACACAATTAATCTCGTTCCTAAAACCTAATTCAAATGAGCCAAAACCAAAGCATAAAAGCTTTATTTTAAAATCAAAAGTTTACATTTTCCCCCCTATCCGTTTGACTGTCTTTTTGAAGTTTATGGGGAAAAGATTCGCAAATTAAAAAAGGCATTACTGATAGAACTCTAAATTGTCCACAATTCGCTTAATCTGCTTAATTTATCAGTGAATTTTATAATTATTCGTAGAGTGAACTTTAAGAGCTATTTGCACGTTACATTTTTCCTTGCTTAACATACGGCAAAGTTACGATAATTCTAAGAGTCTTTCTCGCTTCATCTTCCACAAAATCTGCTCCTGTTTCGTGCGAAACGACTTGTTTACTGTTCGACGTATTCAGAGAACAGTTCTTAAAGCCACTTCCTTCTCTCTTTGAATACTTGAAAGCAAGATGAAATGATTCTCGAATCCTTTTCGCTTCTTTAAAAGCCTCAGCTATTTGTCTTTCTTCCTTCTCGTTGTAGAAACGAGTTACTAAAGGTTTTCTTCGGACAGGAAGAAGCGGTAGCAAGGAACCCACATCTATTTGTTGTTTGTTTTGTCGCCTAGTGATTGGCAGCTTTTCGTTAGAAATTTTTTGCCTTTTCTTGGATTTCTCTTCAGCTTGGAGCATTTTTTCGACGTATTCTCTCTCCTTCTTGCAACAAGCGTCATTTATAATTCCTTCTATCAAATTTTTGTGATTTTTTCTTGAGTCCACAATTTTCAGACGGCGATAAAGCAGCTCGCTCGAAGATAAAACAGACTTGCTACAGAACTTTTCTCCTCTGTTTTCAAGTTTACCATTGTGTATGAAAATGTACTTTTTATCCTCCATTTAGAAAAAGAGTTCGAAAATACTAGACTTTTTAAGGTAGTGTGCGAGCTTAAGAAAAAAAGTCTCTAAGCTCAACAAAGAAAGACAAGTTGAAAAACAACTTTTTCTAGGTCAAAAACTACAAAAAAAAGCAAACCCCATTAGCACCTTAAAGACAAAGCTTTCTACATCAGTAACTACATTTTTAGGGGAAAATTACAATTCAAAGTTTATAAGATAAATGAGATTAAAAACAAGGCGATAATAGTAAGTAAAATTATCACTATATTGAGCTAACGAGAAGTTTTGTGTTTGGCTTGTGTATTGGACTGATGAACGGATTTCGAGTTGAACTACGTATTTCGGTACCGAGTGGAAAGCCATTAAAATGCAACTTTCAAAGAGTTTACCACAGTCCTTGGGATTTCTGGAAAATCCTTGGAATTTTAAAGATTTCTTGCCGAGTACTGCAAAACTAAAAAACATATCTGCTATCATTTTGATCGAAGTTTACATTTTCGTTTAGCTTTTGGAAGCTTAGGAAATCACAGCAATTCGAGAAAGCTGAAGGCTGCAGATTATTCCATTAAAATATTAAAATGAACTGGAATTGTAGAATTCCCCTTGACAGACGGACGGACGGACAGACAGACAGACGGACGGACGGGCAGACAGACAGACAGAGTGCGCAAGTGGCCTACATGAACCCCCCCCCCCCCCCATTTTAAGCAAATTTACAGCTAGAGCCACCGCCCTTTTTTTGTTTCCACTATTTTTGTTGTGATTTCTGCCACCCCTCACACACACACACACACAAACCATTATGTAAAAATCATTACGATCTTTTTATTATCGCTTAATAAATAAAGCGATTGCATACAGTGTGTAGAAAAAATAGCCGATTTTTTACGGTATGTATTTAGCGATTTGCCTAAACCAATCAAAGGTTGCGAAATCACTTCTTAGCCAATAAAAACACTCGACACGTTACAGACACGGTCATAGCACCGGGTTAGTACTGTCAGATTTCCAGTCATAAATTTTTTTTTTTGTATTTCATGGTCGTGCAAATAAAGCGAGTGAGGAAAGCGTGTGTGTGTGTGAGAACCCTACAGGGTATTCTGATCGTAAGGTAGAGTGTATTTGGCGGACGCAGCGCGAGCTTGCCCGATACTAGAAAAATAATAAGATAATAATAAGGAAATTGTTGAATCTTTTGCTTTCTTGTCAATGAAAGCTACCTTGTCACCGTAAAGAATACTCTTGATTATTGAAAGCTCGTTCTAAGAAGCTCGTTCTAAGAAGCTCGTTCTAAGAAGTTTTCAAAAAATCACCTTGAATAGCTCCTAATTCTTATACATAAAAAAGTTTTCATTATTTTTGACATTTCGAGATTGCGAGTGTGATTTAGCGACCTTGTCGTTCTTTCAATGTACATACTACACCGTCTCGTGGTTGAAGCGTTCCTTGTTCCTTGATGGTTCGTGTTTGACCAGGAATGAGTGTGATTTCAAAATTCTTTAGAAGTCGGGCCAGTAGAACTTTGGATTCAAACTGAAAATAATGTTGAAATTAATGGGATTAAGTTAGCATGTCATGGCAATCGTCATCATCATCATCATTATTATCATCATCATTATCACCATCATTATCCACCATCACCACCATCACCATTGTCATCATCAACACCATAATTATCTTTATCATCATCAACCCCATCACCATAATCACCATCGTCATCTTGATCATCATGATTATCAACATCATCACCACCAATATCCTCATTATCACCATCATCACCATTACCATCATCATCAACATCATCATCATCATCATCACCATCACCATCACCATCACCATCACCATCACCACCACCACCACCATCACCATCACCATCACCATCACCATCACCATCACCATCACCATCACCATCACCATCACCATCACCATCACCATCACCATCACCATCACCATCACCATCACCACCACCACCACCATCACCATCACCATCACCATCACCATCACCATCACCATCACCATCACCATCACCATCACCATCACCATCACCATCACCATCACCATCACCATCACCATCACCATCATCATCATCTCCAATAACAAAAATGTACCAACAAAATATTATTTTACCACCAGAACTGACAAATACCTGGGCAAAAACTTGTCCAATGCAGTTCCTCGGGCCCAACGAGAACGGCAAGTACGAAAACCGATCGCTGAAAAACATCCATGAACGAGTATTTTTACGTCAATTCTGCATTGTTGATACCCACCAACAAGGCGGCATGCAGTATCGCTTGATTCTCTTGGAAACGCGCGCGGTTACCAACCCAACCTCGTCCCCAGGGATCAATCAAACTGAGTAAGGTTGGCGCGTGCGCACTAGGTCATAGAGATTCTCGTTAAGGCCTCTTTACAATGTGGGTTTTTGTTGCGATTTGAGGTGCGATTTTTGCGGCGATTTTTATATTTTCAAAAATCGCCAATTTCACCGGACCTTAGTACTTACATCATGTTAGCGTTCTCTTTGCTCCATCGATCGGGATCAAACTTCTCGGGGTCTTCAAAGTGATCTGGATGATGATGCGCGCTGTAAATGTTGATCTGCAAAGGATTGGAATGGTATGTTTCGTTACAGCATCGGTTTCTAGGCAACTGCGGAGAAATTGAGTCACACGACTTACGTGAACACCGGTATTAGCGGGAATCATGTGACCACCGAGGACGATCTGCTCCTTTGTGTCCCGACCGATCCCCCCCGCAGGTGGGTAGAGCCGTAAAGCTTCTTTAAGCACCTAAAAAATAGAAAACAAAATAATTTACCTTTCCGATGTGTAGAGGAAAGACGGGTAACGACTTCGTGGTGAATAGGATTGTGGGAAAGAACGGGGTCCCGCAACGCTTCGCGTCGAAAATCCCGTCCTGCAATACTACACGCTACGAAGTCTTTACCAGTCTCCCTGTAAACGTCGAAAGAACAAATAGATTTTTAAGAAAGATAATAAATAGGACATTTGCATATGGCGTCAATTTTTCCCCTTGCACACTTTTTTTTGATCAGTTCATTAGCACCAATTGTCTTACTATTCTCATGAGGAAATATAAATTTGAATAAGAAAGAAAGTTTGTGAAGCATTCTGGTGGTTGTGGTCAAATGACAGTTACCTGTCCCATGTATTCGAGCTTAGCGAGGTCGTCGAACTCAACGTAATCACGTGATCCGAGCACTTCGCTGATTTCAGCCTTGAGTCTGCGTAAAGAAGAACGGAGTTTGTGTTAAGCCACCGTAAACCTTTTATTAGGTTTCAAATTTATGGGGCTTATTTTTGGTGGGGCTTGGATTCCAAGTGTGGATTTTTTTTGGCGGAGCTTCAATTCAGGGGGGCGCCTATTTTCGGTGGGGCTTGAATTCGGGGGGGGGGGGGGGTAGTTTTTTTGGCGGAGCTTAAATTCAGGGGGCGCCTATTTTTGGTGGGCTTGAATTCGGGGGGCCTTTTTTTCGGAGGTGCGCTGTAGTTATGCAGTAAGGACAGCAAGAGGGCCGTCGTACAGACAAGACAAGCGCAGAGATATAGTCTTACTTTTCCAGCACATCAGGGCGTTGAGTAACTTCAAGAAGAAGAAAGGAAAGCTGGTTGGCTGTAGTTTCTTGGCCTGTAGAAAGAATAACACAGGGAGCCCAATTTAGAAAAAGTGTTAGATGAAAATATAATTCGGAAATATTTTCTGGCAATATTTTCCGTACTTCTTTGTCACATTACTTATTATTACAATTTGACTTCAGTTATCATCTTCATCTTCATCATCATCACCACCATCATTATCATCACCATCATCATCACGACCATCATCATCATCATCACGACCATCATCATCACCATTATCATCATCATCATCACCATCATCATCATCACAATCATCATCACCATCATCATCACCATTATCATCACCATCATCATCATCATCATCACCATCATCATCACCATCATCATCATCATCACCATCACCATTATCATCACCATCATCATCAATGAAAACCATGTAAAACTGTTCAAAGCATGTGAATATGTTGGTCAAATGTTCAAACTCAAATTGTGGATATTTCTGGCATTTCCTGGTATGAAAATATCTTAGAAGCAAACATCTTCCCACGTTTCAGATTGTGCACAATGTGCAATAGTGGAGCAAACTAACCTGCGATAAAAAATGTTATGAAGTCATCGAGCAAATCTTCATTACTGATGCCATGCAAATCTGAAAACAGACCACAACATTTAGTTAGCTGATTGATAACATTGCACCAGAAATGGGGTATGACCAAAAGAAAACTATTTTGGCCAGTTATCATGACTACAAAGGATGACAACTTGGTTTAGCAAATGTTCTCGATTCTGATTGGTTGATATTTTTTCTCAGTGAGATCAGCTGGAAGTCCTGCACAAACGTTTTTTCTAAAAGCACTTCCTGTATTTCTGAAGATAAAAGCATTGTCCAATCTAGTTAGAATATAATATTTTTACCTGTAAGTTTCATCATGGTTGACAGAACGTCATTTGGCATTGTGTTTCCATCTGCAATGCACGCTTGTCTCTTTTCAATACACTTTCTACCAGTTTCTCTCAAAAGCCTCACCCCATCTGCAACCTCTTGCTGATACTTGAACGTACTGAGGTCGATCTGCATAAAGAATTGAAAATTACTGTCCTGTAAATGCCAGTTTTCAATTGATAAATGATTTTTATTACCAAAATATATGTTGTAGTAGAGTTTGTGTGAGATTACTTGAGAGTCACTGGTAGTAAAACACACAAGAAAACAGGACAGATACCTTGGTAAATCCTGTGCCATCGTATTACCCCCTATATTTAGAAGTGATTTTCCCTTCAACCACAATTTTTTGGCACCCACCCCTAAATCTGTTTAGTCTCTGTTTACACAGGAAGCATTTAATTAGTAACAACCCCCTTAAGCTATGTAGCTTCCAAAAATAACGTGAACCCCCAATACACTAATAAATGAAAGCCCCCTTAAGCCTAGGGTTGGAAGTGACTTGCTAACAGAGTGATTTCACAGCTGCCATGTTGCAGGACAAAACAATAGAATTTTTCTTAGCTGTGAACCCCCCTGTTGCATCTAAGAAAAAAAGGAAAAATATGCCTCAATATTTTAATATATTACTGAAAACAACGTAAAAGAAGTTTAATACAAATTTATTATTTTTGTTCAACTGCAATAATGCTACCTGGTGAAATGGATTCCTGAACTTGAACAGAATTCCTTTCAAACAATTTGCAACAGCTGTCGGGAAGGGGGAGTGGTCATCTTCCAGAGAATTCAGGTCTATGTCAAAAGCAACCTAATTTAAAAAAGAAATATAATTTTGTTGAGCAAATGGCATTTTTATGCATTCCCATTTGTATGACTCAGACTCCATATTATAACCACACTCGTTGGGTTGCTAGAGATCTTCTACAATTATTTTGGCTATTCCCCCCTACCCCCCCCCCCCCATCATAATGTTGTCTAACCTTTCTACCCTACCCTTCACTAATACAGTACCAACATTCCCCAACCCCATACCATCATCCAGTCTGGCACAGTGAAAATAATCCAATATTCTTACCCCTATCTTCCCTTCAGTAGGACAGTCCCCCCACCCCTACTCCCTCTGTCATAATGTTGTCAAACCTTTCCTATGGCATCCAGTGTGACCCGGTGAAAATATTCCAACATTCTTACCCCTATCGATCCTTCACTAGTACAGTACCCCCACCCCTACCCCCTCTGCAAAAATGTTGTCTAACCTTTCCAATGACATCCAGTGTGACCCGGTGAAAATAATCCAACATTCTGACCTGTGTCTTCCCATCAGCCATTTCACCAATCTTATTGAGAAATTTGTCACAGCTATTGTTGTAATCACTGACCAAGGTTTTAAGGTGGCTGTGAAACAAAATATTACCATGGCAACAAATCAGAAAGTGATTGAGCTGATTTAAGGTTGATAAAAAATAGTAAAACTAGTTAATATTCAGCTATTTCACTGAAAATACATTGCATTGGTAAATAAAAAACAACTTACGAACGATAAAATGCTGGATTGGCGGCATTTCTCTTCTTCTTCCATTCATCATGATTTGTTATGGAGACTAACCCATTCTTCATGAATCTTGCGCCAAACATATCTGACAACATCTTTTGTGTTGACTTTTGCTTGGGTAGATTATATTTAATCATTACATCCTTAATTAAATATGTATAAAGAAACTGTGTTACATATAACATGTATCATTATAGTATATTATCATCTCAGTAAAAACAAAGGTAAAGGTAGTTCATTTCACTCCAAAGCGTGGGGGGTTGCCCAGTTCTCCTGAGCCAGGGGCTCATGTAAGAGCGTTTAAAGGTGTGCCTGTTACCCCCTCAAACTATCAGCGCTCCTTATAACATGTATTTACAGCTAACACTTCACAGAACAGTGTTCAATGTTCCATCAATATACCTTGATAATATCCTTGTGGTATACCACGACTCTTGGTTTCCAGAAAAACCAAATCAGATATAGTCCATCATATTCTAAAGACCTGAAGAAGATAATAATGACATACTGTACTATATAATTCCAGAAAATATCCATTTACTCTCCTCAGAGCTCCCTCTCTCCCTCCCCCCCCCCCCCCCCCCATAACCAAAAAAAAAAAAAGCAATTCAAATCACAGGTAGCCCAAACTCAATTTTTGAATACAATAATTTTGAAAGAAATACTTTAATAAAACTTCCATTTCTTACATAAGGGTGTATTTGTGTGTCCTTTGTGATGTCTGTTACGAGTTTTTCATAACTTGCCCTACCCTCAATATAAAATTGAAAGGTTGGACACTCTAGGGCCAAAATCACTTCCAATCCTGGCCACTTCAGATGTCTTTTTTCCACGAAAAACAATTGTGATAATAAAATTACTTCGCAAGGCCATGGAGGGGTTGTTCAGCAATCAATCCATGCCAATTTCTTTGAGCCAGCTCAGGAAGTTGAGCCGTGAGCCCTCCCAAGGTATGCCAAAAAGAATGCATAAAACACGTTTTATGCATGAATTTAAGGGTCGGCACAGAACAGCCGTGACACCTCCCTACCCAAAACTGAAATAAAGAAGTTTATATCATACCACTTTTGAAACAATTCCGTCAGTGTCCTTCCTTCCTCAATCTCTTTCCTCACGATTGGTATATGACCATATATAAAGCTGGAAAATAACACAATTACTCCATATAACAAAAAGGCCAGAAAATTATCAAATATATAGCAATTTATAATTTTTTTAAAACATATTTAATATTAGAGACAGCTATACCACTTTATCAGTATTACTGTGGTCAGCTACAACATAACATAAAAGACATATAGAGTCATGCAGTACATGTTGGCATGTTGGCATTAAAAAGCTTGTGCATAGAAGTATAAGAATATAATAAAATGTGGTCATACTTTCACACGTTAAGCTGCAACATAGATAACTCAAGTACTGCAAGCCATAATACAATGACTTTAGATGTTATCGCCATAAGCGGCGGAAGGAAATAAAAACTGGGGGGCTGTTATATATTGCCAAAATTGCAAAGAAAAGAAAAAAAGTGAAACAAAAAAATCGCGAAAGCAAAGAAAAAACTCTGTCCAAATCGCAGAAGAGAAAAAAGAAAAAAGGAGATGCCCATGGGGGAATTTAGAATTGCCCTTATAAAATGGGGGTGCCACCTATGATCTCATCACTTTACTGGTTTGCAATATGCAAATTGAACAATAGCAACTCCCTATAAAATATTCTGAGACCAGTTAGCCCTAATGCAATCTATGCCTGAAACTAATTCACTTATTCATTTAGTCTATGTCTTGTGTTGCAACACCATTGTGAGACAATTTGCAGAGAAAATTGCTCCTAAAATCCTTTTGCACTGAGTAAGCCCTCATCCCAATGACTTGTTCGACTGTTATCGAAACCTGTAACAGGGCTTCCATGATAAAAAGGCTAGGCTTTCGTCTATGAGAGGAATTACATACTGTACTTTGTACGGTAAGTACTAATTAACATACAATATGTACGTTATGTAACATTGAAATGGCACCATTATAATTGTCTTCCAGTAATTCATCCAATCACAAACCGTAGTTACGGCTACGATAACATAAAGTCCGACTACAGCACGACTTTGAATTAGCTGTATCTTTTCCCTCTTACGAAAACTAATCTATAGAAAGTTTTACACGAAAGGTTGTTGGATCATACTAAAGTCTTACCTTGGACGTGGAGGACCTGGTAGATGACCGTATTTCCAATGTAGAAAATAAATATAGACACAGAGGCCGATAAAAACCAGGAGAAGAATCGAAAGGAGTGCAGCTAAGGCATAAGCTATGCTCATCAATGCAGACTCCATTATTTTGACGATCTTTAAAATTTTCAATTTTTTACTGAGTCATGTTGAGAAGAACAATACTATCAAAGTCATGTGATAAATCTAACACAAGGAGAAAGCACAGGTAGCCCAAGCTGTGCATGAGCATGCCTAGATAAAGAGCTATGAGATAAGGTAAGCGAAAGGGAAGCTAGATAACCAATAAAAAAAACATAATATTTTGGAATTGGAATTAATTGATACATAACGTCATCAAAAATGCAAAAAATGCTATAAACTATTAAAAATGAAATTAACAATAACGGAGTTCCTGTGGATTTTGAGCCAGCGGATCACAGCGGATAACTTCACATAGTGTGCACACAAAATCAAAAGTAAATAAGATGTTTTTCAAATTACAATTTGCTCAAACTTTACAAGGTTAGATATCGGCGGAGAATAGGAATTGGGACCCTATTCAGTAACATTATAAATGGTTCTATATATATTTATTAGAAATGGCACTAAAATATGTTCAGAGAGTGAATACAGATAGTTTAAGAACTTGTGTGCTGTTTTCTTGACTTCGTCGACAGAGGGAGCCGTCTTTATCAAGAAAAAAAGGTAAGAAACACGATAAGTGTTCAGAAACTCTTAAATTTGAAATTGTAAAATTTTGTTTTTCTGATGTTATACTTGAGTGTAGAATTCAAGGGGGTAGGGTGGGGGGAGCTCTAGACCTTTAGACAGTATTTGCATAAAGTGCTTTGACAATGAGCCAATGGGCATGAGCGCGAATTTCTAGCACAAAGCATGTTGGGAAACTGAGTCCTTACGCTTTTTTGGCTCCTCTAAACTCATCTGAAGATTATTTCCCGGACATTTTCTATGGAAATGTAGGTATTTCAGCAGAAAAAAAAAATGACAGAATAATTTTTTTCTGATATTCACTTTGTCTTCGCCGTTCCATTTTTGGAGAACTCAGTTTCCCAGAGTGCTTTGTGGGCTTTGATGCACATTGCCTATTTAAAAAATTGATTGATGTTGTCAAGGGAACGTCGTCACAGATTGTTCTCCCGTGTATTTTCTTAAACTATATCCTTGCCCCAGGCCTTTTTGCCATGACAACGTCGTCAGTTCTTCGAATATTTATATTTTCGGCGTCTACCTGAAACTCTCACGGAAATAAACAAACAAAGATAATAAGAAAAAACGCGGAAAATCGGATTTTTATATACATTGATAAATCATTTTTTTATAATCTAATATTGATTTTACATTTGACACCTTGAACAACTTGTTATCTTTTTAATACTTTTTACTTCTTTACGCTTTAAAATTACACATTTTTAGTCAGAATTAGAAAACTGTGAATTATTGGGTTGCCTGTGTTTGGTGATATTTTTCTTTTGGCGCGAAATGTAAAGTGGCGCGCGCGGCAATGTTTATCTAAAAAGCGCGGGAAAACAGGCAATGAAAGTTTATGTGAAAATCTTGTAATATTTAATTCAATTAATTCTATATTTAAAATTTATTTTACTATATATGTTTTAAAAAGATTTTAAATAGCACTAAAGTCTTTTCTAAAGCAGTAATAACATTTGATTTTTTATTGCATTTAAAAGATTATCAACAGCATTTATATTTTTACACAAAATTTCAGTAATAACACTTGCACTTAAAAGGCTTTTAGGGACTGTTCGTTTATTACATCATAGGGGGGTTGGTGGTTTTGGGTGGGGGGTAAACTTTTCAAAGAACGGTTTTTAGGGGGGTAAAATTTGATATTGTGGAGGGGGTGGGGGTAAAAATTCAAATGTTATGTTTTAGAGGGGGGGGGGGTAAAAATCATACAAAAGCTTTTGAGAGGGGGGGGGTAATTTTTAAAAATATTGACATTAAACAAAAACCACCAGCCCCCCCTGCGATGAAATAAACGAACAGTCCCTTATTCAAATACAGTGGTTCTAAATAGCATTAAAGTGTTTTAGTAGTTTTGCTTTGAACAAAAAGTAAATACTGTAATAAGCATCATTATGTCTCTGAGTTTCTGTTTATATGTAAATATTTTATCTTTCAACCAGAAAACTACAACTGAAAAATTTAGCACTCTTTACGGAATATTTCTGAGTGTTTCAGTTTCACAAATTATTTTAGTAGTTAAGTACTTCCTTCCTTCCTTTCTTAATTATATTTAGTCTATATTTTGAGATTTTAACTTTTTTTTATATATTACAATATCTTTGTTTAATTTCAATTTTTTTTGCTTAATTAGTTCTTCGCCCTCAGGAAAAAAATTGACAACCATTTTTACGATGTCCCAAAAAAAAAAAAAAAAAAAAAAAAAAAAACATGAAGTCTCGCCTTTTCATAGCAATTAAATACCATCAAGAAAAAAAAATCTCTTTTAATTTCTATCTTCGATAGTTCGTCCTCTGTGCGAAAACTCTGACCTATTGGCCGAAGAACGTAGAGGCATAGAGTGTAGTCTAAGTCTTCGTTGTTTTCTTGGCGAGAAGTGTCCGCAAAGCAATTTTGAAATTAGATACTGGAATGTTCTTCGAATAGCGTTGTTTCTAAATGCGTATAAAAAGGGGTTGATTGAACTGTTGCTATAATGCATCCACTTAGCAAATTTTAGTATTCTGTCTGTCGTTACCATCGAAGGCAAATATAATGGATAATAAGTAGCAACGATGGTCAAAACAAACAGGGGAAGCCATGCAATGACAAAAAGTAAAGTTATAAAAGCTATCGTAACAGAGAGACGAATTTCTTTCCGAAACGCCCTGCTTCGGTTAGTATTCCGGAGTAGTCTCCGACTTGGCCCCTTTACTCTGGCAAACATATAAATAAAAATATAAGCTAATAAAATGACAGCAAAAGGGATCAGAAAGCACGTTGTTACCATTAAAAGGGTATAAACTTCTTGCCACCGGCGATACTGTAGCGGTTGGAGCGACGCCATAAGCGACGAAATTACCCAAGGTGTTAAAAGAAGGGCTCGGAATGTTCTTTTAGAAAGCGTTCGATGTCTTAATGGACGAACAATAGCATGACAGCGCTCGATACTGATGGAAGTTAGCTGTAAAATTGATGCAGATCCAACAAAGATATCAAAGGTGATGTAGAACTGGTATAACCCATCGCTGTAGTACTCGCTTCGAGCTGATTTGACTGAAATAAATATCCAAAGAGGAACAGATATAACTCCAACGAGAAGATCGCTTAACGCCAGTCCCAGAATCAGTTTATTAGTAGTGGATCTGAGCTTCTGGTTGACGAAGAATGCTGCGAAAATTAAGCCATTTCCAATGACAATTCCAATGGTCAATAGCACGTAAAATGCAGTGACTGCACAAAGTTCTTGCAGCGACATTTCAGGATGCACAACTGAAATATTAACTCCCGAGCTTCTAGTAAAATTGTCGTCTGTTTTCTCCATTAAGATGATGTTTTTTCCACAAGTAGAGCTCTTCAGCTTCAAGAGCGAGAAAATGTTTGGAGAAAGAAAACTGCACTTGTGTCAGTGCTTGGCAGAAGACTCTAGAAAAAATGATGTTGGACTGCAAGAACAATCAAATATAGATCCTTTCCTCATCAGTTCAGCCTTTTCGTAGTTCTGCAATTATAAGGAAATAAAAAATCCCGTTAAGCTAATGATATCCTTGGCTGGAATGTTCGTTCATGAAATTAGGACTTTAGTCTTCGCTGTAATAGACGCAGAACAAAAAAAGCTAGAAATCTATTAAAATCATGAGAGACATAATCAACGTATACTGACGCAAATGACATTGGCGGCCTAAAGCCACTAAACGGCCTCCTAGACGCATGTGAAGACTTTTCCATGTGATTGGCAATTAAGGTTAAAAATGCTGGTTAAAGGAAGGTCACTATTAAAAATCTAATACTCTAGTCTTGGAAAGGATATTAAGTTTCTTGGGTTAGTTTTTGTCGCTATGGAAACATCTGAAATCGATGCGACTGCACGCCGAGATAGCCCGACAAAAAGCTATCATTTTTGAGAAGCATATTATAGACGATTTTGCACCGCTACAAATGAAAAACACATGAAATAGCCATTTCAACAAATTAGAACAAAGTAACCACAAATGAAAAATATTCCACAGGCATGATTAGTTTATCTTGCTTTTTCATTTACCACCTGTCATTCCCATAGTTTGCAAATAAAAGACATTCAAGATCTCCTCGATGTTTCGACGGTTTTATGACTTACTACCGGTTTAAAAAATAAGGATTTTTAAAGAACTGAAAAAATTATCTCCAAGATAAACAATATAATTCGACTTTTTTCTCTATACATCATTTCGTTTCATAACTTACCTTTCGAGATAAATGAATTAATGAATTAAAATATTTTTTAAAAAGCCTTCTTTCTCTAAGCAAAACAAACTGCTCTCCTCTTCGTTCATGCAACCCACCTTACGAAATGAGCGGCTTTAATAACTATTTTCTTAACCATAGATTGAACTTCAAGAATCTTCGAACTGTTGACTATTGGCGAGGTTGTTTGTCAAATCTACTTAGGATAGACAGTTAGCTAAATTTTCATTCGTAAATAAATGGTTTCTCATTTTACCTCTCCTAGAGGACTAAAGAGGCACTCGGGCATTCAATTTCGTGACTCCCGCTGCATCGAGCGAGTGCATAGCGACCAATCACCAACATTTCAATTTTCGATCGTCGCAGTCTGATGAAAATGTTCAAAGCAATGTTTTTAATTTGACCTGATTATTTTAATTTTTTTTTCCAGAGAGCTATAATAAAATCTTTCAATATTTATTATTACGTAGAAAAGCAGTGCAAAAGAGAGTTCGAAGTTTTGAGCCTCGATGCTTGGTCTTCCAAAACGATTATCTATTTTCCATAAAGATATTAAATATATATTCCATATTTATTTCGTGCACCATATTTTCTTGGAGTTGTTTGTTTTTGAGGAATGGTGGCTCTACAGTGCTTTCTAAAAGGGTTTAAGGTGTTACCGGCTCCTGTTTTCCAACAACCGCACCGAACATTGTAAGCGGCCGTTGAACTAACTTTCGGTACAGTTCGATTCTTAATTTTAAAAGAATACATTAAGATAGCGGCGATAAACAAATATATTTGAATCCAGCTAAACCTAAATTCTGAGCGATTACGACGGTACATTAAAAAAATCCTATTCTGTTAGATTATGGTGTATAGAAAGAAAAAAAGAAAAAAAGAAAGAAAGAAAGAAAGGATGGAAAGAAAGTATAAGAAAATGGGGCAAAACTTTCGATTTTTCACCACCGCCAGCCACGAAATGAATCAAACAAATAAAGCTATTACGAGAAGATATTGTCATTCATTTTACCGCCATGCCTACAGAGACCAACAGAAATCTCCACCGGCGGTCGGACAGGATGTTTAACAATCTCTATCTCTCATATCAATTTCCTAATCCAAAACATTTAAGCCATGGTTGACTTCGGAAGAACTAAACAAACATCTGGAAGCGGATCCCGTCCTACGCGTCACTTGACAGCCAAGTTATCAACTGACTCCTCCCCCTCAACAGGGCCTTAATATTGTACTTCTAAAATCAATGCAACAATGTAATCTCTTTTTTGGAAAGTTTTTAAGAATTTAATTTTTTTTTGACATAAGTCACATAAGTCTACAAATTGACGATCTAAAGCGCTTTCTTTTTCTAAAAGGTCCGTTTTTGATTCCATAAATCTTTAGATATTGGACTTTGTACTCTTTTTGGCATCAACGTAGTTGATGATAGTGCCAGTCGTATTCGAGGGCCGCGAGGGTCTGGGAACGATAGTAATGGCGGCTGCGGAAGGTAGAAAATTAAGACTTTTATTCACTCTCAAAATTCGTTTTTCAAGCCTTTTCGACGATTATATTGCTATGCGAAATGAATTACTTCTTTTAAAAGTCATCATAGCATTTCAAGCAGACACATGTCTGGGACGGTGTTTAATGAATCCTGTTATTAGTACTGGCTTTCATCACTTTTCACACCAATTTCGAAATAGTTTTCCTTAAATTTCCGTTTGACACAAGGAGAAGTTTACGTCAATTCCGAGATGAATTCGTATCAATCATTTTTTCTAAGTAAAATTGACAATAAAGGACGCGATTAATGGAGAAGTTTCTGCTTTAGGAGAAGAAATAGCTGAAATATAATTAATTCCTTTTACTTTTCGAAGAAAACGATTATTTGTATTTTACAGCTGTCTCGTCCACTCGCGCTTAACTAAAACTTTTAGTGTTGTTCTGATGAACTGTTTTTTAACATATACATTGTATATGTGTACTACTACTACTACTACTACTACAAATAATAATAATAATAATAATAATAATAATAATAATAATAATTTATTTTTTACTCGTTACTAAGAATTATTGCATGACTTTTTTGTACATTTATAGGTTTTCAATTTCATAGAAGAAAGTAATAAGAAAATTGGTTACGATTACAAAAAAGAAAAACTAAGTTGATATTTCAGATTAAGCCGCTAAATTAATTTTAGTTTTCTAAGTAGCCCCCAGCCTTTATGTGTTGCTAAGAAATAAACAGGTAGATGGTAGTTATTTACAGCGCGACGCGCCTTACCGTGGTCACCCTGCCAAAGTTTCGTACAAGTACGATATATCACTTCTTGCAAAGAATTTCCACATGAAAAAGACTGCCTACGATAGTATTAAGTGTTAGCAAGCCAGAAGGGCAAAACTGGTTTTAGAAATAGAGATTTTTAAGCATTTTCTTCAAGTTCTTGCTCCGAAGTTCAAATATATGCGGTAACAACAAAGCAAGTTCACATGCAAATTTACAGATTCTCGCTTTCTGATTGGCTAACTTGTAAAAAAGTTTGTTGGGTGGCTACGGTAAGGCGCGTCGCGCTGTAAGGCTTTTTGCTTCAACTTTGTTTCGTTTTAGATTTTGTTTGTTTCTTGTTATTTTGTTTTGTTTCATGTGCGTTTATTTTGTTGTTTTTGTTTTAATTAACCAAATCAAAGTTTTAATGAAAAATAAGATAAAACAAAACAGAAAAAAATTAACATAAAAATAAAATGGACTGAAATAGTCTATTGAAATAGAATAAAATATTATCTCTAGTTTTTAGTTATTTTTTAGAATAAAAATATATCAAAAATATGAAGCAATTAAATTAAAATGAGTTATAACATTTCTCTTAAAAAATAAAATGCTCCCTTTTTCGTCCGAAAATAAAAAAAATGGGAGCCTGGTACCGAACTTGTCCTGCAAAGTATTGTGGGAAGAGACATAACTATTTACCATCCACTCTCGCCCCAGAGCCCTGTCATTCTTCCTGCGCATGTTCTACGAAATGAGCAATGGCAGGGCTATGGGGCCGAGAGTGTTTACCTTCTCGTCTGAACACAGGAAGCCCAAGCTCACTTTTTGTGTCAGTTCTGATTATGAGGAGGGCAAGTCATTTTAAGTGTTTTTTTTGGAGACAGGATAAAATAACAGTGAGTGTAATATGATATTGCTTTAGTTGTTTATCAATGTTATTACAATTATATAGTAAGCCATTAACTTGCAATGCTAATATAATATATATGCAATATAGATCAATATATAAGGGACATATATTCCTCTCCCTTTTACTCAATTCCTTTTCCTTTGAGTTTTTTAATCCCTATAAAAAAGATTTACTTGTAATACAAAAATAATATAGATCAATATATAGTGTTGTTTTCCCATGCTCTTGTTCCTAATACTCTTCGTCTGCTTTTTTTCTGAGCCTTTTTTTGAATCCCTAAGAAAGATTTATTAAATTTCCAATCCTTATAAAAAGGCGAATTCTTAAAATACCCGAACTAGCATAATTCGTTCATTTATATTGGCTAAAAATGTCAAAAATAACTTGAAGATAGAAGTAAAATAAAAACAAAAAAGGAAGGATGGAACAAAGGAATAAGAAAGAAAGAAAGAAAGAAAGAAAGAACTGAAGACTGGTTAATGAGTTACATTTAGTGCTAAAAGAAATTATTTTTTCTTAGGTGGGTCGATTTTTTACAGTATCATTCTTACCATAAAATCATCCAGAAAGGTGCTTCCGGTTTTAAGCACAAACCCTGAACAAACGCTCAAAATATAGTTGATAACTCATGCTAAAACCACACGCATATGAAAAACGTATGTACGAACACTGACCACGAATAAACTCCCTTGGGGTGTGAATTCATTTCTGAGAATTTTTTTTTAATTTGAACTCCATCGCGTGATTTCAAAAGCGCCTAAAACCTTTTGGGTATTACCAAACGAATTTTAGGGATTCTCGATAAAATAAAATTGACCAATCACAGTGTCGAAATCATATCTTTTTTTAGCTATGAACATTACCCTCTGTTATCAATGAATCTAATATCTGAGATATATGGCTTTGTTAGCGGTTAATTTTGAAGGCCCTGCAGGAGAGATATTGACCCGGAACTCTCGACGAAATGTTTTGCCTACACACATTTGTGCATTTAAAAAAACGGGCAAAAATGTACCATTTTTTTGAATTATCTCATTTAAAAAAAATCTATATTTTTTTTCAATTTTCTACTGTTGCATTCTTAAGGTCATGTAATTATGCCCTTAGGCGTTTTATCTTGAGGATAAGATGAATAATAGAACAAGATCAATCACCATTGCTATTCAAGACACTTGTATACTTATGGTTACTCCCGCAAACGCTCTCACTTCAGTGTCCATAGCTTTCAATTTGTCCGAACTCCATCATGTAAACAACAGCTTTTGCTCAAAATGTATAGAAAATAGAATTCATCTAAGATATAACTCACTAAATTTCTTCATATATAGAAAATTTTATTGAAATTTGGTTAAAAAAATATTTTCTTTTTAGAGAGAGAATCGAAATAACCTTAATTTAAAATCAAAAAATCCGGCGTTGACTCACTGAAAAATAATGCCAGTTTTCTCGCAAGCAATTCAAATTAGTAGTATCATTCCTAGTTCGTGTAGCGAAAACTGTTTTTTGAAATTCAACTTTATTTAATCGTTTTGAAATTTGCTTAAAGACATAACCTTCTTTAGAAGAATATTTAAGATTTACTAGTAAGTACTTTCATCGTGACAGGAAATGGGCGGGAAACATAATGTAGTACGACCGCGCTGATACTTAAGTGGAGCAGTTTTTCGCGCCCTTTCATACTTGGTTAAAAAAAGCCATTTAGAAGCTGAGATCCGTCGAGAACGCTCTCTCCTTACGTGCAGATTCACAGTCAATTTTTTAAAATGATTAATCAAATAAAGACGAAAAAACATCAGGAAACAAAACTATGACAAATCAGATTATTTATGCTTTTTCGATCACTTTTCTCCGTGCCCAATTATAGTAATTTCACAGACAAATTAATTATTCTAAAAGTCTATTTTATATCAAATTTTTTAAACATTTCTTCCAAAAGAAAACAAATCTTAATGAAAAACTTTTTTTTAAATAAGAAAAGATATTTTAGTCTTTATCTTTTTATCACTCAGGTTTCTTTACTTAGAGTTTTGAAAACAAATAGATCAGTCAATATAGTTTACTTCCTCTGCACAATAACAAGAATATTTTTTGAAACATTCGTTGGAAGTGAAACCATATAAACTATAATTAGACTAGTAAAGTAAGAAATATCTTTGTATAAAGCGATAGAATGCTGTTAAGATAAGCTGGTCTTGTTTTGACTACAGCAGGAAAGGGGGATTTTTTCCCCTTCTGAAACTACATCCCTTTGCGTAGACTAGAGCAGTGGGCTGGTATCGTTTGTGAAACGTGTCTGACAGAACTCGCATGCTGTGACTGACTTGATGCATTTGACTCAGGAGATCTGCGTAGCTTAAACAATCTGGATATCACTCCCTTCTCTTCTCTTCTCTTCTCTTCTCTTCTCTTTTCTTCTGTTCCTTCCTTGTTTCTTTACTTCCACCATCCATTCATCTACCCTCCATTCATCATTTATTGCATTCCCCCACACTCCACATCTCCTACATATCATTCATTTTAAACGTGCAAGCAAGATTACACCTGCTCCTGCTGTGTCATAATCCTTATGCGGTCTTTTTTATGGTTTCTGTGAGAGGAAGCACTTATATCGATAGATGGCGCTCCCTTGCCATCAATTTCATCAAATATCTACTTCCAGTGCTTTTGCCTTAATTGCCTACGTACACTGACCTAAGCACGTTTCTATTATTCGCCCCCAGGGCAAATAAAACAGTCTACGTCCATGAGATCCTTTTCCAAAACTATTCGAGGATTTAAGTTTTTTTAAAACTCCAAAATGTCAAGTATCATGCAATAATAATCCATCGAATTTATTTCAATCCGGAAGACGGAGATTCTTGGCTAGCTACCGTTTAAATTTTAACCACATGTTAAGACAACGCTATAATTGCGATAAAAAATTTAGAAAGCTAATTTTTTCCTAAACTTCCCCACCATTAGTATTGCCGTCGTTAGTTTAGCTAGTGAAGTCTAAAATTGATATCCAAAGGAAAATGAGCTATGATTCATCTGACAATATTCTCAGTATAGATTCTCACCCTTGATGAGGTGAACTGTTGACTGGTAAACATTTTCATAGTTTGAGTGCAACATCTTGAAGCTATAAAGGTTTTTCCAATTGAGTCACTTCTTTTACTCGCGCTGTGGCTGATGGGAAAGATTTAGTAAGTTTCGCCATTGCGAATAGAAGGAGTAAATAACATCCTCTTACCCAGACCCTACTCATTTAACTGAAAATGGCATTCTCGTACCCAGATCTTTCTCAGCTTTCAGGTCTGGGAACGAGAATGCTGAAAACGGCTAATAAGTAGGGTTTGGGTACGAGAATGGAGAATTTCATTTTTACTTTTCAGGGGAATTTTTCCGAGAAAAATCTGCAGATTTCAGTTTAATTCAAACCAAAACTTTTCATTATTCATAGGTTTATCTGTACGCAAACCTAGGCACCTGTTTGGTGGCTAGAATTTATTAAAAAATCAGAGAAAATATTGTTAATGAAATCTGATAAAAAATACATAATGTTTTATAGATTAAAGCTTTTTAGACTACACTAATATATATGTTCTAATAGATTAGCATGGTTTGTATTATGTAATTGAATTTTCGGGGTTTTTTATTGATGTCGAGGAGCGGTTTGGAAAACATTTCTGACAAATCTTATGACCAAAACAATAGGCGTACTATAACCTACTACGAAATTCATTTTTTTTTTACCATAGCAGTTTGCAGTAAGCTTATAATGTCAATATTTCTCGTATAATTTGTATTCAACCACACAAGTACAATATAAAGTGTTACCAAATTTCACACAAACAACAGACGTAGCAAAGGTTACACTGACAAATCGTTAAAAAATCTCAAAAAGAAAATTGAAATTTGAAGTTATACGTACCACGAGCTGGAAAACTGTTCTGCAAAACAGGCGGACTATAGTCGAAGATTTCTTGGTTTTGGAATCATAACCAACAACGGCTGAGACCAAGTTAGTTCTAATGATGTCGATATACGTCTGTGCACTCCTATCCTGATGGCAAAGTACTATTAGAATCGGTACTTCTCGGCTCAGCACTGATGAATTAGCTTATTCAATAGGTTCCGTCAAATTACACAACAATATCAAAACAAAATCTTAGTTGAACTACTTCAAAACCCAAAACAACAATTCGCCTTTGAATAAGAAGAAGTTTAAACCTAAAAATTGCATTTCATTTGGAAAAACAAAGATAATTTAGGCTTTCGAAAACATAAGTTTCCAGCTTTCTGTTCAGAAAGCTAATAATTCATCGGTGAAAAATTATTGCTATCGGGAGTTTTGATCGACGCGAAGCTGTGAAGCCGTTGGAGTTCTTCTTCTGCAATTAAGAACCTTGTGAAAAAAACCGCTTTTCAAAACAATTAATTGAAGTTGTAATTTTGAATCCCAAAATAAAATAAATTGGAAATTTTGCTTCATCTAAGTTGGTATATAATTTCAGTCACTGATTCATTCGAAGAGTCGTTCATAAAAAAAATATTTATAGTACGACATATTTGACAGCACAACAAGCAAGTAATTTCGCTTTTTTGACTGGAAAATTAGATTTTCATGGATTAATAGGCTTACTAGATCTTCTAGATGCTAAAAAATTACTTAATAGAAAAAAGGGATTACAATAAATTGCCAAATATCTAAAATGATGAAAATTGAGTTAAAAGAACGGCAAACAAAAATTTGTACAAAAGCTAGCAAACATCCACATAACTATTTGCAAGACATTTCTATCGATTTTTAACATCTAGATTAAATTCAACTATACTCTAACCTACCTTTTAAAATACCGCTAGCAGAACTGCAAGATTTACCTTTGAATTATTGTTAAAGTGTTTTCTTAAGGGTACTGAATCAGCATAAGATGATTTTTTGTCAGAAGAAGATGGAGGAGTATCTGACAACTGCCATCACTTTGGGATACTACCTCAGTTATAGACTCTAAACTCCAGTTCTCTGATCAACGTGGGTGGGTTGCGTGCGTGGGATGGATTGATTAGAGTACTTTGAAATTCCTTCTTTCCTGCATCATTCAAAGCATTATTCTACAAAAAATCATGACTGTTTATCTTTTAAAACAGCCAACTGATCAATCTTGGTGGTGTAGTTGGATTAATGGATGACCAAGTGGTATGGCCAGGTCCTATATCATCTTCGGCGCTATGGCTTTAATCTCAGTTACATAATTTAAAATGCATCTCATTTTAAATACCTTAAAATGGTAAGTGGAGTTAATATGTTGTTGAAGATAGATTTGCTACAAATTAAACATTTTATCTGTTAACTGGAGAGACTAATTGATTCAATATGCATATGTGAAAATGTAGCACACGACGAAAGTTTGACATATGATGATGAACAAGCATGCTATTGAACAGTTCACCTGTCGACAGTGGCGAATGAATGAATGAATGAATGAATGAATGAATAGATGAATAGATGAATGAATGGTTGAATGAAAGTGAATGAATGAGTGAATGAATGAATGAATGAATGAATGAATGAGTGAATTGATGAATGAATGAATGAATGAATGAATGAATGAATGAATGAATGAATGAATGAATGAATGAATGAATGAATGAATGAATGAATGAATGAATGAATGAATGAATGAATGAATGAATGAATGAATGAATGAATGAATGGATGACAATGAATAAAACAAATGGAGACTAAAAAATGACCTTGGCCAGCTGAAAAAAATTAATCATTTTCTTAAACCCCAAGTGGTGAAACAAACGGAAAGAGGGAAGTTAATAATGGGATGTTGACCAACAGCTAGCATTTGTGTTTTCTGTCTGGGGGACACATAGAAAGAAGACACTAATTGAAACCCCCGAAAATATATATATTCCAAATTTCAAATTAAATTTAATTTAAGATTTTTTTTGCGATATCGTCGAGAAAAATACTGGTAGTACGGAAAATAAGGAAAATAAAGAAATTCTTCCTTCCTTCTTCCTCCCTTTCTTTTCTTTTCCTTTCATAAAAGTTTGTACAAAAAATGATTTGGGTTACCTGTGTATTTCTCTTTTATATAAACTTTCATACACTTTGCCCATCGATTTCTGTCGGCACTTCGTAGTGTTGCTGTTTGTCTCAAATAGTGCCTCTCACAATATTTTGTTGATAAATTTAATAAAATGGTATAATAGTGGATTAACGTATGAAGTTTAATATAAATTTGATTCATGGGTTACCTGTGTATAAGAAGACGTCATGACAAATACTTCCCATAAATCAAAGCTGTCGCGAAATGACGTCACAATGGGAAGAAAATCAACGAAAACTTCAGAAAGAAGTTCAAAAGAAATGTCCAAAAACATCGAGTTTTAACGATAAAATTTTGAGTTTTCAAGCTACAAATACAACCCAAGGGAAGTTAAGAGCCGTATAAATGCTGATTATCTTGGTAACCGGGACAAAATTGGTTTTTTCACTGCATTTGAAGATCATCAATTGAAGTGAAAACCAAACGGCAAATCTTTGATGAAGGTAAGCTTATAAAACTTTGTATTTTTTTCCTAAATTCAAAATAAATAATATTCGAACTCTTCCAACAGGATTGCCGAATATCACCAATGGAAAAATCAGATAAAAACGATAAAGATGAAGAGCGAGAGACCAACGAGCTGGAGATCGAAGATCTTAGTGAACCTCGTGAACGGTGGGACAGAAAAGTCGAGTTTCTTTTTGCATGTATTGGGTTTGCTGTGGGATACGGGAATTTCTGGAGGTTTCCTTATCTGTGCTTCAAGAATGGCGGAGGTAAGATTGGAATATATTGTGTAGTATTTCAAAATGAATGAATGGAGCGTTCAAAGGTTTATGTTCATTGTATTTTATTTTAGGTTTTTCCCTGAAATTTCAGGTTTCGCTCTTCTAATGGAAAAAGTTTTATCAGAATCAAATTTTACTGAAGTCCCTAAAACTAAATTAAAAGCACTCTCCTTTCAAAACGTTGAATTAAAATTTGAAGTAGTGGCATTCCATTTCTGCAAATACTTTTCTCACATTTTCCATTTATTTATTGTATTGTGTTTTTCCCCAACTTCATTGTCATTATTCAAATATATCAAACCTTTATTTTTTCTAGGTGCATTCCTTATTCCTTACATTCTCTTCCTGTTCTTGGGAGGGGTACCCCTTTTCTTCTTGGAGCTCAGCCTCGGGCAGCTCTGTCAGGAAGGGCCCATCAAAGCGTGGCAAAAAATCTGTCCACTACTATCGGGTATGTAGAAATTTGTTTCCTTAACGATTCCTTGAAGATTCAAAAAAGACACCATCATCATCATCATCACCAATCATCATCATAAACATCATCATACCACAACCACCCCCGCCCCCAAATTACCCGTACTGAGTCAAGTCTTGTGGACGACATTCTAACATCAAAAATGATCTTCTCTATAAAAATTTTCACTAATTTCTTCAACATGGATTTCTAAATGTTCAACTATCTTTTCAGGCATTGGTTTTGCGATGACAACAATATCCTTCTTGGTGTCCATCTACTATAACGTCATCCTGGCATGGAGTATTTACTTCCTGTATACGGCATTCCAGACCGACATCCCCTGGGTAGGATGTCACCACCCGTGGAACACGCCGAACTGCTACCAGTGGAACGGTACAGGGACGAACATGACTGGGGTCTCTCCAAGCAGGGAGTTTTTAGTGTAAGTTGTTGAGTGAGCGCCTTTAGTGTCTATGAAATCAAAATCAAAGTCAAAACCGAAATCAAAATCATAGTCGAAATCAAAATCAAAGTCGAAATAAAATTCAAAGTCGAAATCGAAATAAAATTCCAAAATTTAAACCGAAATCAAAGTCAAGATCGAAATCGAAATCAAAGTCAAAATCGAAATCTAATTTCAAATCGAAATCAAAGGCAAAATCGAAATCGAAATCAAATTCGAAATCGAAGTTCAAATTCGGGCCGCCAGCTACCAAGATGGCGTACCAATCTAGTGAAATAAAAAAATGAGGTTCTGGAAAAATCTTGCTGTTCAATCTTTTCCTTTTACACAGCCATAATGTGCTTGAAATCACAAGCAGCATCGATCAACCGGGCTCCCTGAACATCAAGCTAACCGTGTGTCTTCTAATAGCCTGGGTACTAGTCTATTTCTGTATATGGCGAGGCATCAGAACCACAGGGAAGGTGGTTTACGTCACGGCTACTCTACCTTACGTCATCCTAGTGATCTTATTGGTCAAGGGGCTGACTCTACCTGGAGCAGCCAATGGGGTTCTTTATTACATCACTCCTCAGTGGTACAGACTAAAGGACCCGGCGGTAACTATGTGTTTTCAACAACATTGACGATCATTAATTGTCAATAGTATTGTGCGTTGTGTTTGGTCGTTGCTTGCGTCTGAACACGACCAGACTCACGATTGGGTGATATCATCATGGATTGTTGCTATCCCATAAATCGCGTCGCCTGTGCAAGAACAAAATCGCTCGTGTAGCCGCGGCTTAACGCGCGTTGCAACAAGCCAAGGTCAGTCAAAATGGGGCTTTCGTTTGTGGATGTGTCTATATCTTAAATAGAAAATCATACGTTGGCTTGAAGATATGAAGTTCATCTTCTCGTGTTGAAAAATATCTCACTCGTTCGCAGCGTTCACTCATAAAATATTTTCACCACTCGAAAGTAAATCTTCCAGCCACCGTGTAATATCCTTTATATATTTTTTATATGTATTTAGTCTTAGAGAAAGGGTCATATATATATGTTTTTTTTTTTTTTAATAATATGAAACCTTTGCTAACCCATGGACTTTACCGGACAGGTTTGGATAGACGCCGCGTCACAAATCCTCTACTCTTTGACTATTGGATTCGGTGTTATCATCGTGTTTGCAAGTTACAATAAACCAAGTAATAACATCTATAGGTGGGTAAGAGCTACTTCTCTTGAGAATAGAAAAAATTTCATGTAGTTTTTTTGTTATATTTGTCTCTTGCTGTTAACCGTAGGCTTAACATAGAGACGTTCACTCCCCATAAGTTGCTCTTCCGTGAGGTGGTTCATTCGACTCGCACTACCACTAAATTCACTACTGAGGCCTAATCCTTGATCTTATCTTTCCATTACCCACAGGGATGCCCTAACGATTTCCATTGCTAACTGTTTAACCAGTGCCTTGGCTGGATTTGTTATCTTTACTATTGTTGGATATATGGCGCATGTGCAGAACAAGACAGTGTCAGAAGTGGCGTCACAAGGTGAGTGCGTCAGTTTGTTGAGATGTTTGTTGGTCTCTCTTGATCCTGAAATGCCTCAAGAGTGCCAGAGTGGTTCTCGGAGTTTTCCCGTGAATCTTCAAAATGGCGTCTGAAACGTAACAAGACCGAAACAAGACCTAGCCTGGCGTGCTCCTTTGGTTAAAGTTCATCATCGAGCTCTGTGGATAAGGACTTCTCCGGTTGACAGGGATTATACTTACAAATGCTATTGTTTTTGCGTCAGGGCCAGGTCTAGTGTTCATTGTCTACCCAGCAGCCCTTGCGCAGTTACCACTACCACATGTGTGGGCTGTTATATTCTTTCTGATGTTAATAGCTCTTGGACTAGACAGTCAGGTACGTATGTTATATATGAAACGAGTAGAGGGCTGGGTAGACCCCATGGGATCCCTGTGGTAACTTATCACGGGTTATTCTCCACTTTCATATTGCCCAGCGCCATCGAATGTACACTATACCTGCTTTTATCTGTAAAATACTGATTATCAGTTCATTCTGAGTCATTTTCCCACATTCAGAACATCAAGAAGTTTAGTGTTACAGAAAATAAAAGAAGTGCAGACTGAAAAATTTAAGATAATGAGAAAAGGAAGGTTGTTTCGAGAACAGTTATTTGTTTGTATTCAACATTGAGAAAACGTCTGAAAAATGCCTTTTTTTTGGTTAAAAGTTTGTTCAACTTTTGCGATAGAAAATCAGGCAAGAAAACCTTCCCAGTCTAACCCCCTTAATTCGAAAACGAGCACGGTAACAACCCCCCCCCCCCCCCCGATTTTTTATTTCAGTTTTGAGTTTCACCTTTGAAGTTCTTTTCGCGGGTTTTAACCTGGTTACCCGAAAACCGCAATGCATTATGGGCACAGAGAACTGAATAAACAGCATCATGAGATCCCTGTGGCTCCAACAAAACTATTCTTTTATCTTTTCCTTCTAGTTTGGCCAGGTAGAAGTCGTAAGCGCAGCTATCATCGAACACTACCACAGGCATCTGTACCGTTACCGTGAACTCGTGGTTCTTGTGCTTTGTGTTGTGACATTCCTACTGGGACTGTCCTGCGTATCGCAAGTAAGTTAATATGCCCAGAGATGGTTGAGGGAAAAACTGACGAAATGGACGCCATCTTGGAAATATTTACCCTAACACAGTACTACAATGTACTGTAATGCCACTTTTTTTCCTCGACTTTAGATAACGCTGCTCAAAAGCAAAATTTACCGCACGTGGCAATGTTGCTACGCACGTGACTAAACTGGAAAACATTGAGGAAGCATGCGCGCGATATAAATGTTTCTAGAAACATGTTTTCTCGTTTAGCCAGGGCTACCACCTCTACTAATAATACTATACTTTCTTGTGTACTGTGAGTTTCAAGTCTGCTCTTTTCTGTTCTTCAGGGTGGGATGTACGTGTTCAACCTGTTTGACTCGTTTTCTTGTGGTTTGTCCCTTTTACTACTAGTTTTGCTTGAGCTTATTGTTATTGGCTGGATCTATGGTAAGACTATGATGAACTAACTAAAGGTTCGGTAATACGTGCAACAAAATCGTGCAACTTGTCACGCAACAAAAAAATGTTGTGCAAGTTGCAAAAATTTGTTGCAAAAAGTAGAAGCACTTTCTACTTTTTGCCACAAGCAGTCACAACTCGCAACATTGATTTTTGCTGTGTGACAAGTTGTATGTGTGGTGGTAATACCGTCAACACCATTCTGCAATTTGCAAGTTGCACGACGATTTTGTTGCTCGTATACATTACCGCACCTTAAATATCACTATAAATATTCTTTTGAACTAAAACAAAAAGCTTCGTCATCTCAGTCAAAAAAAACTTCTCTCTTGTCTTCCCGCGTCCTTTGTAACTGCACACAGCACGCGCACACGTTCGCGTGCTGCATGAGTGCAGTTATAAAGCACGTGGGAATAAGCAGAACACGAACAAGTGTTAGAAGGTTAAGCACAACTAGCAAACAGAACAGCTCAACAAAGTCGAGTAGTCGTTAGTTTGGATAGGAATGACGTGATATAGAAAGTTCTATAACAGTTATTTTATGATTCTTCAATAGATTTGCACTTTTAAGAATTTAAAAATCTGTCATTTTTTTATTTTCAATTTAATATCTATATTTGATGATATATTTTTACTCCACTGCATAAAGGTGCCCAAAGGTTCGCAAATGATATAGAAGACATGACTGGTCACCCTGTGTCACTCTGGTGGATCATTTGCTGGAAGTTCATTTCACCTCTAATGGTTTTCGTAAGTTAATTTAATGACATCTAGTTGATAAGAAATAGTAGTGTAGAAAAACTGCCTTCTGAGATATCATGTTATGTCAAATTTATACAGACAATACAGAAAATATCCGTAGCGCAAAACCCCAACATTAACTAAACTAAATAGCGAATAAGTATGCAGTTATCTTATCTGATGACACCTCAGTTTTGCAAATTTTCTCAACTCTGATTGGCTAACATTGTTTCTTGGATCAGCTTGATACTTATTCTTTCTGGGAGTGGGTTGGGTTGAGGAAATTTCATCGCAGTCTGATTCAGTCACTCAAGAAGTTCAGTTCTTTTTCAAAGTATGACTAATTTCTTTTTGTTCATAGACTATTTTCATCATCAACTTGGTTCAATACAAGCCGATAACATACGAGGATCAGTCCTACCCCACATGGGCGCAGGCCTTGGGATGGCTCATTACCTTGGCTTCAATAATATGGGTTCCCTGTGTTGCAGTGTATAAGATGCTGATGAGCAATGGATCACTTTTGCAGGTGAGTTTTTGTTTATGAAGTGTCAAAAAAAATTAACAGTGGAAAACTAGATATCTTAAAACTTTTTTTTTATCTTATATTGCTTATTTACAAGCATGATAGACCCCTTGATAGTAACGTCAAAGCCATTCAATTTGGAGAGCAAAACAAAAGAATTTCAATCTCCTGTGAATTGGAGCCTATTGTTTTGTCCTCCAAATTGAGCTGCATTCCGAAGTGCCAAAAGGGTCTTCAGCCTGTGTAGAGCCTCTTTCCCCCCTTGCTCTGCCCCCCCCCCCCCCAGGAGTGGAGAGCTATACACAGACTACAAGCATAACCCATTCCATATTTTCTCCACAGCGTCTTTCAAGTGAATCAGTAGGGAAGGTTTCAAGATGTGACAATACTGACTCTGCCCACAAGCACCAAGTAATATCAAATGCAGACACTTGTGGTGCTGAAGTGATGAATCTATGATGTGGTTCTACACCAAGCTGTGATTCTGTCTGTTTTTCACCCCACCTCACCCCTGTGTGGAGTTTTGAAAACTTCTATGGTCAATGATAGTCCCCTTTACAGTTCGCTGCACCATCTTGTAAGGTAGCCATGGCTTTGCATTGAAGAGAGACATGAGGTGACCTTGTAATGATAGAGACCTTTTTTAACACCTTGGACAATTATTCACATCTCTATCATTGCAAGCTCACTGTTGGTCTTTCAAAATGGCACAGGGAACTGTGAAGGGGACTATTGGTAATCAGTGTATCTTACAATCAGCTAATCAGCTTGTTATCATTTGACTGTCTGATCAGAAATATTGTAGCATTTTTTGTACTTCATTCCAAGCATCCAGTTCAGGTGGTGTATGTACAGTCGTTTGGTATTTCTTGGTCTTCCTGGTCAAGTTTTTTGTATGACTATCTGGAATCTACCTGTATTGGAAAGGTATTAAATAAGATTTGTTGAGTGTTTTGTGGTAATTGGAACTAATGGATATTGAACAGGTCTGCCTGACTGCCTGCCTGCCTATCTGTCTGTCTGTCTGTCTGTCTGTTCAATATCAGACAGACAGACAGATGGATAGACAGAGGGAAAGATAGACTAGCCGATGGACACTTAAAAAAGATAGAAAGAAAGCCAGACAGGCAGATGAACATATAAACAGTGGCAGGGCAAAAACTGGGATTTGATAGGAAATGATACTTACATGCTGGTAATGGTAATATGTCTGCAGTAACTGAACAACTGACGCCGAGGTTTGCTAAACCACCTCTGATCATCCCACAAGAGAATGCTAGATACTATCAAAAATATAGAAAAAATTAAATGATTAATATGGAAAGGAGGTCAAGTGTGTGACTACAGGGCTTGGAAAATTAATAATGACCAGTTAGTTGCCAGTCATGATGACAAGCAAAATTAGTTTAGTTCGGTTATACCTCATTTCTGGCTCTAGAAACATTACAGGTCAAAATGACCAGCAAGGCAAAATGCAAAAATTTAACCAGACAAGTTCCAATTCTGGCAGAACAATAAGTCAGTTTGGAGTTTCAGAATCGTTTTCAGTGCGCATGCGATTTTATCCCGAATTTCTCAAATTCTTTTGTTTAATTAAAGAAAGTGAGAAATTCAGGATAAAATCGCATGCGCACTGAAAACGATTCTGAAACTCCGAACTGGCTTATTGTCCTGACTGATGAGCAGCCATTATTTTTAGCTCTGGTTGAATACCTTGTTCTTTCTTTCTTCCTCCCTCACTTCCCCCCTTTCCCTTTCTTTACTTTCTTCCTCTCTCTTTCTCTTGTTATATTACGTTCAGTGTGGATTTTCAGGCTGCTGCTGCTACTACTACTACTACTACTACTATACCTTAGGAGCTGATTCTGTGTACTGTTTACCATTAGATATTTGAGTAAGCAGTCTGAATTTATTATCTTGGAGAACATAAACTCCCTGAAAAAGAAGATTGGTCAAAACATGTCAGTCAGAGAAAACGTTTTGAGTAGAGTGTGACTGCACACGTCATCTGCATGCATGCATACTTTATGAACATGTTTGAGAAAATTAGATGAAAAACTACAATGTCGTGTTTCTTTCATTCTTGTGGCAGTAAAATTGAAGAAATACAAAATGTGTGTGCATTCTGTGTGCAGTTATGAAGCATTCAGGGGTTGGCAGAACATGAAAGAAGTGTTAGGAGAACAGGGCTGTAGCAAGCTTTGAATAACTAAGGTAGGGAGCACAAAGCAAGACATGATCACGAAAAATGAAAAACTTGATTTAATTTTCTGGGAAAAACTGGGTGGGCATGGGCTCCCCCCCCCCCCCCCCCCCCCCGGTCTCTGGTGGGCACAGGCTTCCCCCTGGTCTCTGTTGGCACCATGGCCCTAGAGATGCATAACACATAGCAGACTTGACAAAAGCAATACCTGGTGATTAGTCCTCAAATTGTCGACTTGCTTCTTAAATAATGCCATCCAGAAATCTTTACAAACAAACTTCATGATATCTAATTCGTCTTTAAACCTGGGAGAATCCTTAGTAAATCTGTAAGTTATATAAAAATAAATATATCATTTTAGTAGAAATGGTTTAATTATTCCAAGAGTTTGAAGTAGCAGAAAATATCCATATCCTCTGTCATGGGAAACTGGAGGGGCAGCACTAAGGAGGGTATGTTATGTAGTTCCAGAAAATATCCATACCTCACCCATGGAAGGGGATTGTAATTTCCAAGGTGTAGGGACAGTCTATAGTTCCAGAAAATATCCATACCTCCCCCATGGAAGAGGATTGTAATTTCCAAGGGGTGGGGAGGGTATGAGGTTGGCATATAATTTGTGTATTTCCAGACAAAAAGGAGGACAAGAATTTTTTTAAGCAGAGAGAGAGAGAGAGAGAGAGTAGAGTAAAAATTAGAGTAAAATCTTAATGAACAGTAACTTAGGTTGACCAAACGACTTAAGCTAGACCAGTCAGATTTTTAAAATATCTCATACCTAAAAACCTTAAATAAAGACACAACTTACCTTTCTACGAGTCTCTGTCCAACATTAAATCCCATACGGTCCAAGGTTTGTACTGCATCGCTCTAAACGCACAGAAATATCATTACAAAAACATATGAAAAATTTAACAAGAACTGAGCTTTAAATTTCAACCAATTCACAATCTATAACTAAAAAAATTTCTGAAACAAAACCAATGGTTTCTAAAGATAATAATTCATTACCTCAATAAACTTTCCTTGTCTTTCTCGGTGAGTATAATTCACTATTTCGTTATGAAGAAAATCAAAAGCTGAATCAACTTCCGCCATTTTGGATCTTTTTGCTCTAATTTCGTGACCGTAACACTTATTTATGAAGAAGACCGCTGGATGGTAGTACTTCAGGTTCGTATTTTTTGAAGTTCAGCATGGCTTCTGCAAAGAAATCCAAACACGATTTCAGTGAAGTTAGCGACAGAATCCGCAAAGCTACAGCTAAGAGATTGAAGCTTTATGACTCCATCAGAGGCAAGGAACCTACGATTCCATTTTGGGATATCGTCGTTATCAGCGCGTTAGACAACGCACAGAAACAAGCTTATGAAACTCAAATAGAAGCCAAGCGAGAACGTAATGAGGTCCCCCTGGGAGTTAAATACCACGTCTTTCATGACCCCCCCGGACCTAAGATTGGTAATGGAGGCTCGACGATTGTCTGTGTTGATGAGCTTTTGAAAATTTATGGAGAAGAGAAGCTCAAAACCTACAAAATTATGCTAGCACATGCTGGAGGATATAGCATGAGGATGCCCAATGCTAGTGTATTAGGCAAGGTGTTTACGCCTCTACCATGGGGTAAGTAGTTACTATTGATATTAATACATTATTCATAGTCTTAATTAAGCTTTCTTTTGTGTATTGTGATTATTTTAGTTCTAATTTAATACTGTCTTTATTGCGCACATTTTTAACAAATCAACGCAAATAAGATGTTAATCTAGAAGCATTTTTCATAATTAACTTCATTCGATATGTAGATATGAGTAAATAACGGTTTTGAGAATTTTTGATTTATTTTTGAGATTTTGAATAAGTTTTGCTCAGATGTCAAACCTCATGTCCTCACCACAGGGAGCCCACTGAATTCCTCTGCCCTCCACAGGAAGCCCATAATCGTAACCAGCAAGCCTGCATTTCATGGCTTTATTAACCTGAGTATCAGGCCCTCGAATTAGGAATTAGGGATAGGGAGGGGGGGGAGGGGAGGGGGAGAGGGAGGAGAGTCTCCTTTGCAGACATTCTTAGTGTTGGTCTCAAAAATCCCTTCACACTAATGGCTGCTTACTGTAGCCAGACATTCCATTCCATTTGTTTGATTTAGCCAATCAGGAGACAGGCCCGTGACAGGCTGGCCTGTTGATTTCCCATTAAATATCAATAAGACCAAGTCCCTATTTCGAACCATTGTTTTAACCTTGTCCCTTACTGTATATTGTCTGTTGATAGGTAATCCATCCTACCAGATGATTGACATGCTTATGGCTATGTTCATTGAATTCCCTGCCGACATGATTCCAGGAATCCTACTGGTTTGTCCAGACACGTTTGAATTATTCAATACAGATGGGGAAAAGTGTTCTTTCACAGAACCAGGCTTTACTGCCCTTGCACATCCTTCTCCTATCGAGATCGGCACAACTCATGGAGTCTTTGTTCTGGAAAACAATTCTGAAGATATGGTAAGAATACAGAAAGTCTAGTGCTCCCCCCTCCTCTCCCCTCCCTCATTAGTGTCATCACCATCATCATCATCATCATCATTTTCATCATCATCATTACCACATCATAATCATAACTATCATCAGCAACACGATCATCACTATTACCACCATCATCATCGTCATCATCATCATCATCACCACCACCATCATCATCATCATCATTACCATCATTGTCATCATCATCATCATCACCAGATTCACCACCACCACCATCATCATCATCATCATTACCATCATTGTCATCATCATCATCATCACCACCATCATCATCATCATTACCATCATCGTTATCATCATCACCATCATCATCATCATCATCATCATCACCAGATTCACCACCACCACCATCATCATCATCATCATTACCATCATTGTCATCATCATCATCATCACCACCATCATCATCATCACTACCATCATCGTCATCATCATCATCACCACCATCATCATCATCATCATCATCACCACCACCTTCATCATCATCACCATCATCATTATAATTCTCATTTATGTAATTGTATTTATTTAAGCATGAAGATGCTGTTGTCAAGACAAAGTGTTCAAGATTCCTTCACAAGCCATCTGTAGAGAAAATGAGAGAGAGTGGTGTGGTATTTCAACAAGACGACAAAGAACACGTATATACTGATAGTATATTCTTTGTGGATTGGAACACTGCCAGCCAACTGCATCAGACTATCAGTAAACTCAACATTGACTGTGAGATCTGTGCGTTTGGGGACTTTCTGCAATCTCTTGGACCAGATTCTTCTGTGGACTACACCAGGTTTGTACTTAGGGGTGTATCTACCTAGGATGTTTTTAGGGTAGGGGGGGCTGATGCAAATGAATTTATCTAAGAATTCGGGGGGGGGGGGGGCTGAATGAAAGTGGGAAAGGACTTTTATAACGAAAAGTTCCATTTTCCATTTGTTAAACAAGTTCTCCAGTTTTCCTCCCTCCGCAAATCCTAACTTGCTGAATTCCAACTCAATCTGTGATTTGCCCTGACTTTGGCCAGTCCAGAGGTTGTTTCTGTTTACATGCCGTAACATTGAAATGGCTTCCCATAAGAATGGTTATCGTGTGAGTGTAAAACATACGGTACTGACTTACAGCACGTGCACGGTACAACATTCCCTAAAATTGAAATGGTTTCCCATAAGAATGATTTCGTATGAGTGGGAAACATACGGTACTGACTTACAGCACGTACACGGTACGACATGCCGTAACATTGAAATAGCTTTCCATTGCCTCCACGCAATTCATCCAATCAAAAAAAAACGGCTACAGTACGACTACGAATTACAAACTGTATTTCATTCACACTTAATCTGTTCTATGCATTATTTAGAGTGGACTTTTAAGCCAATCATCTTGTTTCAGGAATGTTGCCAACGTTACCAAAGTCAGTCCTTCTCTCATCAAGACCAGAGAAGTAATCTACGAACAGCTAAAAGGAACACAACTCAACGTAATCATCTTGAACGAATCGAAGTTCTATCACATTGGTACCATAGTGGAATACATGCATCACTTCTGTCTGGACCCTGTTTTTAGGTAAACATATCTGAGCAAACACAGCGAGCGCAAGCTTTATTTTTAATGCTATTTTTTGTTATTTATCTGAACCTGCATCAAATGCCAATCATTCTTTCATTCTTTTCATTCTTTCTTTCCTATCATTTATATATTTATCTCTTCCAGATACGAAGCCAGCTCCCGCCAAGAAGTCCACGTTTCCAAATCTGGCAAGTACTCGCGCTCTCCCAACACAGTCATTCCACAAAGCACTATACTCATTCAATGTCACAAGAACTTGCCCTCCCATGTTGGTGCTACTTGTGTGCTAGATTTCTGTGAAATAGGCCAGGGAGCCTGCGTCGAGAAGGGTTGTATCGTAAGCAACGTGTCTATCCCCGAAGACGCTGAAGTCCCCGAGAATGTCTTCGTCATGACAGTCTGCGTGAAGGTGGACGGAGAGGCGGGTTTATTTGTTACTGTAGGCTATGGTATAGAGGATGATATGAAGAAGACTGCGACTGTTGAAGAACTGGCAAAGTTAAACTACGTGGGGAAACCACTGGATGAAGTCTTTACTCTTCTGGGGATAACTCAGGTTGGTAAAGCATTATTAAGTATTATTTAGTCTTCTTAGAGGTTGTTTCAGGGTTCGATGTGTGAGTTAGCCATGCCCTGACTTAGATCAGCCCAGAGGTTGTTTCAGGGTTCGATGTGTGAGTTAGCCATGCCCTGACTTAGACTCAGCCCAGAGGTTGTTTCAGGGTTCGATGTGTGAGTTAGCCATGCCCTGACTTAGATCAGCCCAGAGGTTGTTTCAGGGTTCAATCTGTGAGTTAGCCATGCCCTGACTTAGATCAGCCCAGAGGTTATTTCAGGGTTCGATCTGTAAGTTAGCCATGCCCTGACTCAGATCAGCCCAGAGGTCGTCTCATGGTTTAATCTGTGAGTTAGCCATGCCCTGACTCAGATCAGCCCAGAGGTCGTCTCATGGTTTAATCTGTGAGTTAGCCACGCCCTTACTGCCATCGTGGTAATATTTTTAACCGTTTTTTCCTTCACGTTTGTAGAGTGATTGGGACATGGTTTCCCTATGGCACGCTAGACTCTTCCCAGTCTTCAAAGAACAAACGCCCTCAGTCCAGCACACTCTCGAAGTACTTCGCGCCTTACGAGAAGGCGAAAAAGTTTCCCCACCATCTGACGCAGACACCGTTGGAAAAAGACGTCTCTCAATGGCGGATGTTTTAGTTTACAAAGACGTCAAGAGCACCTTAGAGTTGAGAGAAAAGCTCAGAGAGAAAATCTCAAGTTTGAAGTAGGTAGGCACAAGTAATGAAACAAGGTAGTTCTGCATGTTATCACGTTTCCTTCCCCTCCTTTAGTGATTTACGAAAACCTTTCTTTATTGCTGTCTCAAAACAAACAAACAAACAAACCAACCAACCAACAAACAAAAAATCAGCGTGCTTAACGTTTACGCATGCGTTACAGGCGCCGGAAGAAGCCGGGACAACCTCTTTCTAATGCAACGTCTTTCTAAGCACAAGATTTCTGGTCGTAAAATCTTCACTGTTCGACTAAGCACTCCGTTTCCTTATAATAAAATACGTTTTCTCTTCAAAAGAGACCAAAAAGTGTTGGAGTTGGCTGATATTCTTTTTCGTCATGATTTCTTCCAATGTCGTGAAAAATACTGAAAAATACTTTGGAAAATACAAAATCTTTAAAAAAAATCCAATTTCGAGAATCAAACCGGGCAAAACAATTTCGAGTGATTTTTTGACAAACTGTTTATATTTCTGTTGTATCAATGTATGCAAGTGAATATTTTTTATTTTCTGACCATTTTCGTAATGAAAGAACTAGAAGAATGCGAAAAGAAATAACGAAAAAAACGAAAAAGAAAGTACATCTTTCTTTCTCTTGGATTATCCCAAAAATGCTTCGAATGCCAGCATTTCTTCAAACCCTAATCACAAAAGTAAGACCTTTTTCCGGAAGGGTAGGCAGTAAAAATACAGTTTGTGATGTATTTTTTTATATATATTCTTCTCCAGAAATAATCAGTGCATTATACAAATAATCCCTAGTCTTCCTCGCAGCCTCTTTTATCAAACTCCTTGCTATTTTTACCACAAGGGATATTTTTGCCAAGATTTTTTGACGAGTACGTGAGCACTTTTAATCTTTGTTCATAAAAAGTACTCGACCATAAAACACTCTCACAACATCTGCTTCGCCCTCTTATAAAAAAAATTTTCGGTCTAAGATTCCGTTTCTTTAGAAAATTTCTCTTGTGAACTGTATTGTTTCTTAACAAATATGCTCTCCTCGAAGAAGAATAGGATTACTTCTCGAAAAGAATGTTTTTCTCACCTCAAACGAATAGCTATAGTTAAAATTTATATTAATTTTGTCCACTACAATATTACAATTGTAAAACCATTTGAATAATCCTCATTGTGAAGACGCGCTTTCGACAAACGTTGCAGCAGCTTAATGAACTTGTATATATTTTCGAGTTTGTTTAAACAGTTTTGGCCATAAAAGTGGCTGGTCTCATTTCCTTGAACATACGTTTGACACATTCCACTTTCCCTTACTTTGGAGTCTTCTTGACAACTTAATAACCTTTGATTCAACTGCGGCCTAATTTGCCTAAGTGCAGTCGGAAACAATTCATATTGGAGTATGTCAATTATATACTCTACAATACAGATGTAGCGACATCAAACCGTACTCTCTTTATTTGGAAACTGCTCCATTCCATTACGGCGAGGTTTTGGAAGCATTTACTCAGCTGTCTAGGACGTCGAAAGTCTCAGGCACACATTCGATGGCTTGGCGGCCTTGGTCTATTCTTCTAACTAATGAACTATGGCAGGTTCAGTGTATTTTTCCATTTGGGTCACTGGTCTAGATATTATTACACTGCATTTGAAAAGATTACCCTTGACATATCAGAATAGAAATACAAACACACTATGGGCAAATTAGTTTATTGTAGAATAAAAGGTGTCGAGCAGCATAATCCTTCTTTGACATGAAAGTTTTGGCACCTGTAACAAACTTGATTTTCAAAAGGCTTTGGTATTGCGAACTGTCAGCAAGTCTTCCCGAACACGTTTTTCCAAGATGTTTTTCCAAGTTATTTGGGATCCTTCTCTGTCAGTACCCGAAAATTCCAATTTTAAAGTCTCCACAACTGTTAATAGTAATCCGAACATTGTGCACTTTTTTTCTTCAAAAGAACCGTTGGAGTAGAACCGTGATTATTTGAAGTTACCTCATCAAGCAACAATCAAATTTTTTCAAGCGATTGTAACTGAGAGTTCAAGAAAATTGCCAAACTATTTTGGTTATGGAGAGTCAACATGGATATTAGTTTTTCAAGTTTGAACTTATAACGAGATTTCGTGTTGAAAATAATTTGTTTGGTGACAAGTTGTTTATCTTCTTCATGACTTTCCGTTCCTTTCTCCATATAATACTCGTATTATTGAATGATGCAATGAAGAAACTTTCGTTGGGTGTCAAAATTATTGTTTAAGCTCTTTTCTGTTGTGTCGAATCCAGTATATAGCAATTAAGAGCGCTGAGAGGGAGGATTCTGAGTGATATATTGCTGGATTGCTTTTCCAAGTGATACTATGTAACTAAAATGTAATCGAGACTGGTGTGAAATTCTTCGTAGGGATCCTTGTTTGACAAGGCTTTTTTGATTAAATAAACATAAACTTGTTTTTGTCGCCGAAAATTTGTTAATGGTGATACAATTTCGAGTGTAGAAAGCTTACAAGTTTTACACTCTGTTGTCTTATGCTCGAAGTAGGATTGTGATAGAGGTGAAATTGTTCATGTGACGTGGTTGAACGTGTACCGGTCATACCGCACGAGGGGCTCACGAACGCTCTTGACAGCAATTTATGGCAGCCGCATCGCTTGGCAATGCTGTCTTGTTTGTCTGACTGTTATAGAAAGAATGACATAACACACAGAAACAATTTGTAATCAACCAATCAGGGGCTGTGATTAAATGAGTTCGGTAAAAGAATACAATGGATACGGAGGTGTTGGTTTGGACAATGAAAGCCCATACAATTGTTGCTTTCTTATGATCAAGCGATTGCCATTTCGATAAGAACCATCCAGACGACCAGGACTTGAAGCTGAAGAGCGTGTTAAGAGGCTGAACAAATCTGCGACCTTAACTATGGCTGATTCCTCTTTCGTGATGCAAAATTCATATGCAGAACACAAGCCACCGAGAATGCCCAAATGCGCAAGATGTCGCAACCATGGGGTTGTGTCTTGGTTGAAGGGACACAAAAGATATTGTAGATGGAGAGACTGTACTTGTCCTCAATGCACGCTTATAGCTGAAAGACAGAGAGTTATGGCAGCACAAGTAGCCCTGAGGAGACAGCAAACACAGGAAGAGAATATGAAAACACAAGTTTCGCGGGTCCCGACTTCAACTCTAAATGCCGTCTACACTGACATTCCAGAACCACTACCTTCAAGACATTCATCCAAAGAAACTTCCCCGAAACATGGTAAGACGTTATTTTTACAGGCGTTTATTCAAATCTTTATCCAAATCTAATTTCTAATTAAGGTAAGACTATTCCAGTGGCATTAGCTCAGCACTCCAAATAGTGGATTGACACTTTGAGTGAGCTGGCGTAGGCTATCACAACTGAAGCGTAGTTTGGAAGATGTTACAAATTATTATGTATTTGCAGTTCCTTTAGGTTGTCACTTGTTTTACCCGTATGTAAACAACGGCCCGTTTGAAGTCTTTTCGCCCTAACTCGTTTTAATATCCCCAAGAACCGAGGTCAATTCTAAGGTGACATTTCTTTTTCTTTCACGGGACAAAACTAGAAAACTTCGGTATCCGTATTCCGTGTTGCCCACAGTGTTTGAATATGCATTAGTTTTTCCGTATCTTATCAATTCAATGGTTAATTCTCTTGTTCAATTTACACGTCTAAATCATGCTATTCTTTGTAGGGCTTAAGCAACACCATTTGTTATATTAAGTGTGAATTATTTCAAGAGATCAAGCTTTTTTTGTCGCAACTTTTTGGACAAATTCATTTATCGAAAACTTCCTCTCTTTAATCACGTCCCAAGTTTCCTTAGTTTAATTTCGTACGACTAAAATTAGCTCAAAAACATCTATTTGTTCCTGGTTTTGGAATTCTTTAAACTTTGAAAGGCCCCCCAAGAGAATAAACTCGAACAAAACAGTCTGGGAATTTAACATAATTATTCAAAAATGTTTGGAAACGCAAAAGGTAAAACTGTCGAAAGGCTTCCCTAAATTAGTGTAACGAGTTATACGTCGTTTCTGACACTTACCTTCCTAGGCTCTTTAACTACTCCAACGCTTTTAAAACAGTATTTCCAATAATCCTACAGGCTTGTTACATAAACAATTTAATTATCGTTACATGAAAACATATTTTGGGGCAATACTTGATAGCTTTTAAAGCTCTTAACCAAGTCTTAAAGTCTTTATTTTGGTATATTTTTTCGCGCCAGTTCTTCGCTTTTCTGCCAGCTTCCTTTGAGCATTTCAACAATTTTATAAATATTTTGGCTACTAGATGATCCGGAGTTTTGTATGGATATTCGAAATTTTCAAGATTTTTTATGCCTAATTATAGAGTTTTTTCTGTAACAATTCATCGGTTAGTTAATTTAAAAATCTTATTTTAAAACGTCATACTGAATTATTTTTTCGCATCGAAGTTTTAAACAGTCACTCTAAAAAGTAAGTAGTTTTATTCTAATTTTCGGCGATTTTCATTAAATAAAAACCTTCAGAGTTCAAATATATATATTTTTTCACATAAAGGTGTTAAAAATGGCCTCAAAAAAGGAGAATATACCAGAGAAAGGTTAGAACTTGTTGATAAAGCGTGGCAGGAATAGCGTTTCATAAACTTGTAAAATTATTTTCACGTTTTGGAAACTTTCTTAGTAACGGCAGTTATGATTTTAGGGAAAACTTTCAAGAAAAAATGTTTCAGTCAATGAATCAGTAAGTAGTGTTTTCTGCTTAAAATTAGTTTTTAAATGAGTTTTCAAAGGAATTTTGATTTAGATCACTTAAGTTTGAAATTTTCTTTTTTCTAAATTGAAACAAAAAAAAAAAAAAGATTTTAAAAAAATTAAAGAAAAATTGCCTAAGATTGCCGGTAAAATTATTACAACCAACTTTGTGCTGAAGTGATTGACTCCGACATCATTTTACTTTGATTGAGTTCAAAGTTTTAATTTCGAGTTTTTTTGTTTTTTTTTAAGTTAGTCTTTCGTTTGTCTGTTCAGTTTGTAATCAAGCTCTTGTCGTTGGCGCGTGGTTTCGAAGTCGTATTGGTATCTTAGCGAAGGTCTCGTCGCCACATATATAAGTCTTGACTACTTTGTTGCAAAAAATAGCAATCGCTGCTTTGAAATTTAGATAATTCACACATTGTTGGTATAACTAAATAATCTTGTCAAATGTTTACAACTCCTCGGTTAAAAACAAAACAACTAACCGACGAAACACCTCGAGCTCCGCCATCTTGTTTTTGCTGTTGAGTGTGTTCAAGCTAATATTGAACCACAACGCAACTCTTTCGAATGGAATTCGGTTTTAAGATCAGTTTATTCGTTTTTAAAGTAAACTTATCATGATATGTGTATTTTAAAAGTGATTTGAAGTCATTGTTTGGTAACTTCTACTCGAAGAAATTCCTTACAGCTTGCAAAGATTGCCAAGCGACTACTTTCAATGTCAAATGCTTTTCTGTTTGATAAAAGTCAGCAAATAAAATATTTTATTTATGCATGTGTCTTTTTGTTCTTAACTTTTAAATGGAGATTCAAATTTCTTTCTTTTTTATTGTTTAAGATGAGAGAAGTCGAAGGACAAGCAGTAGCAGCTCAGAAAGTAGCATAAATGTTCATGAAGTGAAAGTGAAGTCTGAGCCTAAGAGCCCTGTAAGTTTCGAGAGGGAAGCTGTAGTAGATCTAAATAACAATTGCGAAAGCTCGCCTACGAAGCAGAAGCGAAAGCTCAGCGACACAGCCGAAGATGAGCCGAGTACGGACGAGTACGGTCCGAAATCTCCCAAACAGAGATCTCCTGTCAGCAAAGTGGCCGATGTGCCAGAGGAATCGATTGAGATTCTTCAAAGAATTTTTCCTCATCAGAGCCGAGCTATTTTAGAGCTGATAATGCGTTCATCAGATAATGATCTTGTCAGAGCTATCGAATCTCTGGTGCCTGATGGGAATGCCCGCCAACACTACCCTACAGTGGTTTCAGTTCGCGGGTATGGTGGACCTTTCGTCCCTTTTTCAGGGCAGGAAGACGATGGAAGACGATCTGCCTTCTCACCCATTGGAAAGAATGGACTTTATCTTTCAAATTCGCACAAGAAGGGCTCGCGCTCGTTGAGTGCTTTCCAACCTGTCCATTCATACACTCGAACAGATGTTACCCCAGCACCGTCCGTCCAAGAACACTTCAAAATGCCACCCCATGTTCATCCATATGGTTATAACAGGCACGCTTCTACGGCACTGCTGTCGCTTAGCAACGCAAAGCACGTGCCTGTGACGTCAAGCCATGGAGGGAAGTTTTGTGATGATTGTGGTTTTGGAATCAAGGGAGGGGACAAGTTTTGTAGCGAATGTGGGAAAAAATTACAATCCTAAAAAGTTCAATGACAATTACAACTACAGATTATTATGAAGCTGACAGACAACAACAACCAAAAAGCTTGCTACTTATCAAAGAAAGTTTGGGTTTTTGAGGACGAGGATGATAATTTTTATTCTTAGTGACTAAAAAACTGTTGTTTATCGAGACGAATATCTGGAATTAAGACATTGTCTTCATGAATAGGCTAAGAAGATCAAATTGAACTGAATCACTGAGTCTGTTCTTTGTCGGAGTTTAATTTCCCAAGAATGAAGACCAAAGCTGGCCAAAGCAAAAATGTCGAAAATGTCGAAAACTTATTACAGCTCATCAGCTACGAGCTGTCCTCAAAGAAATAAACTCGGTTTTAATTGGGGGGAAATCATAAATTTGCTATATTTAGAAAGTGGTTGCTCAACAAATTTACCATATTAGAAAGTTACTTTCATTAATCCACTCGTTTTGTACTCATTTTTATTGTTTTTCTGCAGTTCAAATCTTTCTTTTGTCTGACTTCGTAGTCCATGGCCATTAAGGATGCCATGTGGGCTTAGTCTAATGCGTTGCAAAACGATTCAAAGTCTGCTTTTTGCCGCTCGAAGATTTTTGTTTAATCTTGAAGGAAGAAACTTTTGTATTGCTTTGATTATCGTGTAGCTTGTTCTAAAAGTATGAATTAGTTTTCCATTAATCTTAAGAACTTTCCAGAAGAAAGTTAAGATTTTGATATTTTAGAGCTCTTTTCTTGTTTCTTCGACTTGCATCTTCAAAAAACCTCGGGTTTTGGCTTCCGAAAGGATTTCATCTTCCAAGAAGATTGGAGCCAAGCTCGTGGCGAAAGGAATTATGGGCTAAAAATATCATAAAGCTCTGTGTCGGCCCCACAATGCTTTGTGGGCAAAGGCGCACGTGTCCTCGTTCGGTCGAACTTCTGGAATATATTCCTTGGATATATATATATGAATTGTATATAATGTTAATAGCTTTGCTAGTGTGAGCTCCTTTATTTATTAAAAGAAGATTTGTTGTGTTGATTTTACTGCAGTTTTTCTTGACACATTCTAGTTTTTGTTGTTTATTATTTTTTTCTTTCCTGGCCTCTTGCTTCTTTCTTTCATTCATTCATTCATTCTTTCTTTCTTTCTTTCTTTCTTTCTATCAATCTATTTTCCCGTCAATAATTTTTCAGGCTTTTCTCCAGAAATACATAAACAAGAATAAAAAAATCATAGTTCTTTAATCATCTTAGGAATACAGTAATTATTTTCTACAAAATCTTACAATTTTGTGCAGTTGTGAAAAAACATATAGGATAAATAGTATCTATGATTCAATACAGAATGTTTATTGGTCTACTAGTTCTGCCTAATTATTTAAGAGAAAAAAATTATCTTATACTGTGTTTAATTTTCGTTTTGTACATATCTGATATTAGATAGATTATGCATACCGTTATTTATCAAATATTTTCTTCCCCTAAACGGCAGACATGACCACGTTTTCATCGTTTCCCTGTATTTCTCTACTTTTTGCAAACCTCAACAGAGACAAATACTTTTGTATTTATCTATTATGTACTTGGATATATTTTCAATTCTTTATTTTTCCTTATAGACTCCTTGCAGGTGACGTCAAAGCAGCCCGATTTGGTGGACAAAACAAAACAATTTCAATCTCCTGAGAATTATTGTTTTGTCCTCCAGATTGAGCTGCATTCCAACATGCTGCAAGGGGTCTATTCTGAAGAAGTTTTTGCTTATCAACTTATGTTTCAATTCTACGTTTGCCGTAAACGGGGATGCTTAAACTCTCTATCGTATATATTTTGTTTCTGTACACTTCGTGCATGCATGTGGGACCTCGTTCTCCTTTCCAGAGCCCGCGTTTCTTTTGTTCTCCGCTAAGGAATGAATGTCCGTGAGTGAATCCAACTGAGCAGCTTTAGTTTGTATTAGCCATTCCGATGACAGTTGAAATCACCAAGGGCCCTTGGTTTGTTGTCGGACAAAAGTGAACGTGCGATCTGGGAACGAGAATGGGCCTTGTCTTGACGCCGGCGCAGATGCGCAGTACGCATGCGCATTATGTATTTGTGTAATTTTAGCCCTCATTCAAAACCTGCATTTTGACTTGCTTTCATTCAACCCTGATTACGATTATATTGCCTTTGGGCGTTGCGGTTGCGGTTGTACTGGTTGCGGTTATATTGAGTATTACGATTTTGGACGTTGCGATTTTGGGTGTTGCGATTGTACTGGTAACGGTTTTGGGTGTTGCGATTTTGGGTGTTGCGGTTGTACTGGTTGCGATTTTGGGTGTTGCGATTTTGGGTGTTGCGATTTTGGTAGTTGCGATTTTGGGTGTTGCGATTTTGGGTGTTGCGGTTGTACTGATTGCGATTATATTGGTTACGATTTTGAACGTTACGATTTTGAACGTTACGATTTTGTGTGTTGCGATTATATTGGTTACGATTTTGTGTGTTGCGATTATATTGGTTACGATTTTGTGTGTTGCGATTATATTGGTTGCGATTTTGAATGTTGCGATTTTGTGTGTTGCGATTATATTGGTTACGATTTTGTGTGTTGCGATTATACTGGTTACGATTTTGTGTATTGCGATTATATTGGTTACGATTTTGTGTGTTGCGATTTTGTGTGTTGCGATTTTGTGTGTTTCGATTTTGTGTGTTGCGATTTTGTGTGTTGCGATTATATTGGTTACGGTTTTGAAGGTTGCGATTTTGGATGTTACGATTTTGAGTATTACGATTTTGGTTGTTACGATTTTGTATGTTACGATTCTGAGTATTACGATTTTGGTTGTTACGATTTTGTATGTTACGATTTTGAGTATTACGATTTTGGTTGTTACGATTTTGTATGTTACGATTCTGAGTATTACGATTTTGATTGTTACGATTTTGTATGTTACGATTCTGAGTATTACGATTTTGAGTGTTACGAATATTTTGCCTTCTTTGGTTCTCCCTTCTTCGCTGTTCTGCTAACTTCCTCTCTCTTTCCAACCTCTGCTTTTCTGCCAATTTTCTGGCATTCTCTTTGTCCAAACGTTGCTGTTGTGCTAATTTTCTAGCCCTCTCTTGTTGCAAACGTCTTTGTTCTGCTAGTTTCCTGGCCCTTTCTTTTGCTGACAGTCTTTGTAGTGCTAGTCTTCTTGCATTTTCTTGCGCCAGGATTCTTGCCCTCTCCCTGGCCCTCAATTCTGCCAATATCCTGGCTTTCTCGTCAAGTGCTCTCTGCCGAATCAATCCTTGACGAATGATTTCTAAAACGGAAAACATAAAGTTGTCATAATCTTCATTACCGTATGTTTCCCACTCTTACGAAAACCATTCTTATGGGAAGCCATTTCAGTGTTATGTCATGTCGTACCGTGTACGTGCTGTAAGTCAGTACCGTATGTTTCCCACTCTTACGAAAACCATTCTTATGGGAAGCCATTTCAGTGTTATGTCATGTCGTACCGTGTACGTGCTGTAAGTCAGTACCGTATGTTTCCCACTCTTACGAAAACCATTCTTATGGGAAGCCATTTCAGTGTTATGTCATGTCGTACCGTGTACGTGCTGTAAGTCAGTACCGTATGTTTCCCACTCTTACGAAAACCATTCTTATGGGAAGCCATTTCAGTGTTATGTCATGTCGTACCGTGTACGTGCTGTAAGTCAGTACCGTATGTTTCCCCATACGAAAACCATTCTTATGGGAAGCCATTTCAGTGTTATGTCATGTCGTACCGTGTACGTGCTGTAAGTCAGTACCGTATGTTTCCCACTCTTACGAAAACCATTCTTATGGGAAGCCATTTCAGTGTTATGTCATGTCGTACCGTGTACGTGCTGTAAGTCAGTACCGTATGTTTCCCCATACGAAAACCATTCTTATGGGAAGCCATTTCAGTGTTATGTCATGTCGTACCGTGTACGTGCTGTAAGTCAGTACCGTATGTTTCCCACTCTTACGAAAACCATTCTTATGGGAAGCCATTTCAGTGTTATGTCATGTCGTACCGTGTACGTGCTGTAAGTCAGTACCGTATGTTTCCCCATACGAAAACCATTCTTATGGGAAGCCATTTCAGTGTTATGTCATGTCGTACCGTGTACGTGCTGTAAGTCAGTACCGTATGTTTCCCCATACGAAAACCATTCTTATGGGAAGCCATTTCAGTGTTATGGCATGTCGTACCGTGTACGTGCTGTAAGTCAGTACCGTATGTTTCCCCATACGAAAACCATTCTTATGGGAAGCCATTTCAGTGTTATGGCATGTCGTACCGTGTACGTGCTGTAAGTCAGTACCGTATGTTTCCCCCATACGATAACCATTTTTATGGGAATCCATTTCAATGTTATGGCATGTCGTACTGTGTACGTGCTGTAAGTCAGTACCGTATGTTTCCAACTCATAAGAAAACCGCTCTAAGGTATGCTGAGGGAATCTTTAAGGGAATACTACAATGAAAGCTAGAAAGATCAGTTATACTATACCAACCGTCACAGACTCTTTCTCGTATTTCCTTGACTCGTTTACTCAGCGCGGCGTAAGATTCCACGTACAATACATAGTCCTTACTCGTGGACATATCAATAAGTTCCTTCCTATCCACACCATTGCCGATTCCCACGGTAACTATGGTAACACCCATGGCTTTGAGTTTGGCTGCCGCCTGGATAGTGTGTCGGAAGGACGCAGATTTACCGTCGGTCATTACTAGAGCAATCCTTGGGACGTCGAGACGGCTACCTGCTCGATGGGAGAAAAGAGTTGTTCGTGCCAGGTCGAGAGCCTGGAAAACAAAGTTACCGTGTTAATTCTTCATTTGTACGTTACATTATCGCAGCCATGTTGGTTGTATTTAACAATAGATTTCTTAATACCCCCCTTTGTTAATACCGCCAACAGTAAAGTCTATTACAAATGCATGAACAGATGGTTGTATGAATTCAAGAATTTTCCCATTTCAGACCACTCTCTTGAGAATAAGATTCCCTTGAGAATAAGATTCTTTGGTTGAATTGTATCCATATTCATGTGTCTTCTCATGCGCAACCGTTAAACAAAGAAATGATACTCTAGGGAATGACACGTGGTCATGAGAATAAGATTCTTTGTTTGAGTTGTATCCATGTTCATGTGTCTTCTCATGCACAACCATTAAACAAAGAAATGATACTCAAGGGACATCAGAACATTGACCTCCAAGATGTCGTCCAGGATGTTGTCTACTTTCTATCCATCTATTAGTCTAGTAAATAATTACTATCAACTCTCCAGTCTCACCTTTTCTGTATGTGTCTCTCCTTGCACGAACAACATATCGTCAATAGCCTTCTTCAACTCAAGGATGTTGTGATGTTTCTTTAATCCGAAGATGATGTCTGCATCGTTGGCAAAACGAATAAGACCCACGTGGGTTTCATTATTGGTGACTTGGAATCCTTGCATCACCTACAAGAAGAAAGAAAACTTCATTTGAAATAGAAAAACAATTTGGAAAACATGTAACTGCCACCCAGTAAACTGCTGTTCTCTTCCAATAGTCCCCTTCACAGTTCCCTGTGCCATCTTGAAAGGTAGCTGTGCCTTTGCATCGAAGTGGGACATGAGGTGACCTTGCAATGATAGAGACATGTGAATAATTATCCAAGGTGTTAAAAAGCTCCCCAACATTGAAAGGTCACCTTACTTAACAATTGAAGATCAGCATGATGATTCCTAGTCGTAAACAATTCGCTCATTGCTCGGTTTTCTGTTTTCTTACCTTAAGCATGAACTCCTTAGCTTTCTTGAATCCCTCAGGGGTGACGCTACCGGATGCGTCCACGATGAACGCCAAATCAGACTTTCCTTTACACTCTGCATTATAAATTAAAAATCTAGTGAGTGTTTAGTCGTGGCTAACTAGAAAAAAACTAGACGCTCTATAGACATTCAGGTTCTAAGTAGTCTGTAGCATGTGCCGGCTCCGAGCTGGACAAGTTTGCGATTTCAGTCAAAATTTATTTGCGGCTCGGGATTACAGTGAGGACACTCGAACCATGAACACTTGATATTTTTATTTTTTATTTTATGAACTTTCTACTGCTTCAAACCTTCTGAAAATGAAGCACTGAACTCAAATAATCTTATTGCTCAAAATAAATCATATTTCCAATCGATTCACACAAGGAATATAGGAGAAAAAAGTATGAAAAAACCTCAAAATGTTCACGGTTCGAGTGTAAACGCGCGGCGCAAGTCGCAAAAATTTCGGATCCAAAACTTACTTTTAGTTTTACAAACGAATGGCATTTTATTGATACAGAACTCTTCGTCCCATTTCCCCCAATCTCGATCAGCTAGAATCGCCACACAGGCTTCTCTAGGCTTCTTCGACAGAGTTGTATTTTTCGGTGCCCCTTGGGTCCATTTTGTATAGTTAACTGGTCCACGATCCGTCCACTTGAATGCGCCCCTACTGAAAATGTCCGTGGCGCCAATCCAAAGTCCTTTGAAGCCCAATACTTGTCGTATTTGTTTGATTCTTTCTGTCACCCATTCGCTTTCTTCGGAGTTGTAAATCGAGAGTAAGTGACCTGACTCGGCTTCTTGGCAGTACAGCTCGGCTTCTGACCACGTCATCGAGTCGTAGGGAAGGGGAATAAACTTGTACTCGTAGTAATTCCATTCCCATGCTACAAAAAAGAAAAATAGTTTTCTAATATTTACCCTCGGCGAAAACGTATGAACATAGGAATATAGAAGGGGATTTGGAAATTGGACCAATGTTATGGAGTCGTGCTTTTTTCCCGAAATTCGTGAGTTTTTCCGAGATATTACATTCATCAATTTATGGCTTATCACTGATAAACAAAACTGTGAATACGCCTTTGAACGTCTTCGCGATCAATATATTTTCTGCGTGTTTCGATAAAATAGCCAATCAGTGTACACAAACGAAGAAGCCAGTCAGGGTACACATACAAAGTAGCAAATCACAGCGAGTCTGAACGAAATTAGCCAATCAGTGAACATAAACGAAGTAGCAAATCAGGTAACATGAATTTAATTAATTAACCAATCAGCGAAAACAAACAAAGCAGCCAATCGCCAAACATTTTCTTGACTCAAATATTTCTTGGTCCCAGAAAACAATGCATTGCGCGGTAAGGCAAGAAATCGGCGGGATTACTCAAATATTGTTATCAGTCACATACCGTAGCCAAAACGTCTGTTGTCTTTGAGTCTTTTTGGGACCTCTGTGAAACAAAAATAAACAATGAGGGTTAGTCGTATGAAGGATAAGGCCGATAAAGTATAGAGGCTAAGGAAAGGAGGGTTAGGCCCAGTTCAAATGTCGAACTTCACATGAGCCGAATGAATAGTAAATAGTAAGGAAGGAAGGAAGGAAGGAAGGAATACAGAAGGGAGCAAGAACGACACCAAAGGCATTTCTTGAATGACATCGTTTACATCACGCATATTCTTCATTTACAAAATTACCTCGTGATTTACAAATGTATCCAAAACTCTGGAAGCAATCTTCATCACTCCATGTTGGAGTACCACTATTAGGATCCATTGAAATACAATACTCGAACCCAAAAGTCTTCTTGGGCGGTCTGTTTGGTTCTCCTTTCGCCCATGGTGCCTCTCTGAACCTGAATGGCGAGCCGTCAATAAACTCATAAACACCTCTCAGACGTCTATCAGTAGCGCCGATCCAGAATTTCCCCAGGTAATCCATCTCTTTGGTGAGGTTATGGACGAGTTGGTTGACCCAACGCCCTTCTTTCTTGTTGCCAATTGTCAAGAGGTTGCCGTTTTCTTCGAGCCGACAGATTTCTTCTGCCTCGTACCAGGATCGTCTGTCGTACTCGGGAAGAACGACTTTGTATATGTAAGGTCCATTCTGGAAAACTGTGGATGGAAAGACAGAATACATCAGTGAAGGATTCTTTTTATCGTACGTTTTATTGTACGTTCTTCGTTTCTTTCTATCCCTTGGGAATCAAGGGTTGTGTAGCGGTAGTGCACTCGACTCTCACTTCTGAGGTCTGTGAAGTCTCGGGTTCGATTCCTCGACTCGGCTTCACATGTGAGTACTGGAGTTTGTTAGGTCTCTCCCTTGATTCGAGGGTTTTTCTCCCGCCGCAAAACCTAATTAAGCTTTATTAAAAGTTTCAATTCAATCTGTGAGTTAGCCGTGCCCTGACTCAGATCAGCCCAGAGGTCGTCCCAGGGTTCAACCTGTTAGTTTGCCTTGCTCTGACTTTGATCAACCCAGAAGTTGTTTCAGGGTTCGATCTATGAGTTAACCGCGCCTTGACTTTGATCAGCTCAGAGGTAACAACCTCAAAGTATCGATGAAATTTGAAGATTCTTTAGATTTATCAAGTGAACCACTTTCCCTCAGCTCCTGGAATGCTTTCATACATATCCGGCTTCCCTCAGAAGGGAAGGAGCCTGGTTTATGGCATACTCCCATACATCCACCACTTTCATCCACCCCTTCTCCCCTCCCACCCAAAAAAGAGAGGCTCATGACAAGCTTCTTTTCTTCTCAAGAAAGAGGTCGAGCTTAATTTTGACGGCTGGGCGTAGAAGTATTCCACCCATGCCTTTAAGGAATGTCACACTTAGTATTCTTAACTGAAATTCCATCTGTCGTTCTGTTTTTGATCAAGAAGACCTTTCAATATGGAAAGGGTCTGTAAGAACCGAACTTTCTACATCGCTCCAATTTGCTGTAGCTTGACTAAACTCTCAGTTGGAAACTGAGGAGTTTGCTTCACTTTAGCCTCGGGTTGGATTCCTTTACCTCGCGTAAAAGCAGTCGCCATAACCTGACTTAGTTTGCAGCTCAAAATGGTATTTTTTGCTGAACTCGTTTTGATTCTCGCAACAGCGACTTCATCCGTGCGATTTCTAATCCCAGGATAAACTTTTATAAAATGGTTTTAAGCAATCAATCGTATATCAGACTGCGCAAAAAGATTTCAACCAAATTCACGCATAGGAAAGTTAATGTCAATAATACTTTGAAAATATATTCGCTTAAAATTAACATGCGTTGGTCATCGAATAGATAAAGATTACAGAATCTAACTTACAATACCCAGAAGGCGCACTGCGGATATTCGGTACATCCTGCGCAGTACATTGTGAAGCAGCAATAACTACTAGAAGGACTAGAAATGCGACGTTCGAGCGATCTTGGTTCGTCATGGTGATGCTAGAGTCACTCTAAACTCCAACGTTGCAGCGTTGAGTCAAATATCCAAGCATTGAAACATAAGAGATACTAAAGGCTTCTCAATTTCAAAATTACCCTATCACAATTCATATTTTATCTACTTGATCAAGTAATTTTTGTCTACAAATGTACATTTTAAAAAAATTCTGAGACTTGAAGAAAGAAAATGTCAATGATGACTGTTCATTTGTATACTTTGTCAAAAATATCAAATAACACTTCGAAGGTATGTAGAGTGAAAAATACAATTTAGGGCAGCTTGGTTGCTAGAAAGCTTACGGTATTTCATCGAATTTGTTTGCTTCTAAGAGAATTGAATGATTTCGTCAGATTTAGGAACAGATGTTGTTTTCATCGTGGAGTTTATCGCTCGCTGGTGGGCTTGAAAGATAGCACTAGTTATGTTCTAAAGAACACAAGGTCTTTGGTTCAACTATTTTTGAGAAGTAAAGTATCAGCCTTGGGTTGGTCACTTCAGGTGAGAAACCACTCGCTACTCATCACGTCTGGGATTCGTAAAGAAAATTGGAAATCGTGAAACAAACAAACAAACAAACAAACAAACAAACAAGCAAACAAACAAACAAACAAACAAACAAACAAACAAACAAACAAACAAACAAACAAACAAACAAACAAACAAACGAACAAACAAACAAACAAACAAACAAACAAACAAACAAACAAACGAACAACCAAACAAACAAACAAACAAACAAACAAGCAAACAAACAAAAAGTTCCCTTTCATCATCACTTCATACAAGTGGCATGCAACTTGAACGATTTCATGTTTGATTCCAACGTTAAGAATATATCGACACTTCATTAATTGTCAAGCCAAGGTCAGAACAAGCACGAGTAGAGGACGACATAGCTTACATCCCCCGCCAAACAGAGCACGTCTAGATACACGCTCACACAGAATGTTACCTTTGCAAATATAGAGAGGAAATGAGAATGACAGCATATAACCAGATATACAAGCGCTGATTGCATTTGGCTGATTTTTTTGTTCTGTCTAGATGTTGCAGATAAGTTCTTTACCGCCAAAAATATGTGTGGGGTTGTATGTGTCGTACTGCTTTGCGTTGGCCAAATAGCTAAGCTTTGCATGCATACAACTAACCTAAAACGTAGGCATAGTTTTAGTGAAAAGAAACGCGAGGTATTAGGAAGAAAATGTCTTGTATGTTGTCATGGAATTTTAACTCGATGGAAAGAAGGCTGGAAACGAGTGTTTTTCCATTTTATATCAAGTGTCATTCCCTTGAGTATTTTTCCTTTCTGTACCAGTAATGCTTAACCTCATTTATTGAGGGTGTAGATCCATGTTTCCGCTTTCAGACCACGTATCATTCCCTTGAGTACTATATCTTTCTCGACAACAAGAAGTCTGTTAACGTGGACGAAATTCAAGCAAAATCTCTTTCTCAAACGAGAACTGAAAATGGGACAACATTACGACCAAAGTAAAAGTAAAGTAAAAGATTTTATTGCTGTCACTATCCTTATCTAAGTGACACACCTCAATGGCTTGTAGACTTATGAATTTCAAAGGTTAGAGAAGTTTGAAGTGGAAAGTATTTTTCATCCATCGTCGAGCTCAAGAACAGACCATTCTTAGCGTACCACTAATTCTTATAAAAAAATCGAGAGAATTTCTAAGCCAAGTTTCAGTCGGAATATAAGTTCAAACCCTTGATTGACACAAGTCAGTTTCCATATATGTGGAGGAATTTCATGGAGGTCTTTAAAAATAAAATGGCGTCATTCATAGTGAACATTATTCGGAGGATTAAAACTCCGGAAAAACGCAAGCAAATAATCCGAAGTGAGAATGAAATGGTAAGATTGAAATATCGCAGAAAAAAATCCTTGAGCTTAAGATTCACTCGTTTTTTGTATTTCAACACCAAGGTCAGTATAAAACAGAACGACTAGCTTAGTGTATGCTCAATTGCTCAATTTCGTCTTCAAAATAGCTGACGTAAGGTCAACGCCAGTGCAGTTGTAGGCTTCGCACGAACATTTTTTAATGCTGTAAGACGTTCTAGTGATCAGCCATTCTAAAGGCCGATGCATGGATATTTACTTTCACCATGTTCAATTAGTTCAAACTCTTGTACATTGGTAAGCGGATTTCGTTTCATCATGACGGAATCTTTCGACATAGAAATCGATCTTAAGAAGACATGTGTATTTCATGGAATGTCGCGGGCCATGACTTAAGATGCATGAAATGAAATGTTAATTGAGTTAAGAAATGTTCCTTACATGACCTAACCTTTGATTGGCGTGTTTTGGACTTTCCCCGTAAAGCCGAATCGTATGAAATGATTTGTTGGGTTCAAAGTCCTGATTGATTTTCAATCCATCGCGACACCAAAAATAAACCGGAATTCTACGACTTGATGCATGAAAGGCCTGTCTCTAGATTAGCAGGAATACCAGGAAGATCTTTTCTCATCTACTTGTGGTGTAATGTTTTTATTTCAGACCACATGTCATTCCCTTGAGTATATTTCTTTAACAGACCCTTTTATTACTGACTCAGTTGGGCGTAATGCTTTTCCATTTCAGACCACATTTCATTCCCATGGGTATCATATCTTTTCTTTTGTAGAACCGTTTACTTTAGGAGTAACGTTTTTCTGTTTAAGACCACATCATTCCCTTGAGTATTATTTCTTTTCTAGACCATCTGAGCGTAATTTTGTTTCCTTCACAATTTTAGACCACGTGTCATTCCCTTGAGTATTATTTCTATGGTTTCCATGCAGCAACACTCAGTTGAAAAAATACATATAATATGGATGAAACTCAATCAAAGAATCTTATTCCAAAGATGTCTGAAATATAAGAAAATATTCTGTACATAACCTTCCTAAAAACATTGCGTTTTTCTGAAGTCTAGACTTTAGTAAAGAAAGTTCGAGAATTCGAATTGGATCAAATTTGGTCCGGAGATGAATTGAATATTTTAAAATGAAGGCGTTGTCTTCCAATCAATCTGCACCGCTTGAAAGCCGACTTCTGTTTTTTAAAGCTTCTTTGTTCTAATTTTAGTTACTAAGGGAAAGAATCTGGAGTATTTGAAGAGGAAAAAGAATCAAAAATAAAAAGGAATTTCTTGTTGTTTTCTGGACATAATCACCAAGTTTTGCTCCTTCATAGTTCATATTTTGAAGAGTGCTAAACGAGTGAGCTAAGCGTCGAAAGACGAAAGGTTTTCTTTGCTTTACAGTCGAGAAAGTTCTTATGGTGAACAACACAATAGAGACCTTCAGGGAAGTCTGTTTAAATTGTTTCAATGACCTTGTAGCTGTGTCAAATTGATTTTAATCGTTCTAGCTCCTGTGGTAGGAGAGGTCAGCTAAGCAGAGTCAAATCTGGGATTTAAACCGCTTCAAAATGTTCTAAATGCTCTCAAGAACTGAGTAGAAAAAGAGCATTTGTCGTAATTATGTTAAATACGTAATTATTGCGCATGGTGCTTCTTTGCGTTCAGCATTTCGAGTGCTTCATGACGTTAATTCTTGCTTTGTAGTTCAAGAATTTCAATGCTGTTCTTAATTTTCATTGTAAGCAATATCATAATCTCAGATTCCAGTTTCTATTATTGTTAATTGAAAAATCATGAGGCGATTGGGCTGGGTTTAGTGTCGTTCCACAAACTCTGTAGTCATTCTATACATTGAACATTCTTATCAGTTGAGCTAAAACTGCAAGATAATTTATCTGAAGTCCTCCCCCAAAATAACAAAATAAGATTATGCATACTTACAATGATACGATATGTGATTTACTATTGTTTGTCATAGTTTGTACGTTTGTATGTTGAATAAATTGTTTTCAACAATATGGCCTTTTCGTCATCAACAATGATGAGATTTTTGGTTTGCTATAACTTTTCGCACAAAACGCGTGTTTCAAATCCAAAAAGGTTGCCGGCAGATAAAAATATGTACAGAATTTTGCTAACTTTTCTTTTTATCTTCTTATGTCGGCGTAAGAAAGCAGCTTGAAAACTCATTTTCAAATAACGATGTAGAAATAACTTGAGGTATTTGCCGTCAGAGCAGCGGTGGAAGACATAAATTTGTTTTGAAGGAAAACTTATTAACATTATCAACGAGAAAACATTGTGTTTACAAAACAATTGGTTATTTTTATCAATGGTCACAGCAAGAATCCTGCTGTGTCGTCCCAGAACTTCTTGTACATGAATTGGTCACAAAAAAAAGAACCCAAAAAGGGTGAAAATATCGAGGGAAAGACGGCTGGTCCGTCGCCAGACATCTCACACTGTTCAATGCAAAGCTGTTTATGAAAACAAATTTCGGGTTCAGAGTCATTAAAGCTATCGTTTCCTGTCGTCACTGGACTTTAGGGTATTGACTTGACTTATATTTGTTATGATAGAATATTCTGGAGTTAAAAATCAACTTGAGATTATCTTTCTTAATTGAATAAGGAAGCTTCATGAACAGTTTTAAGAACGTGTTATCTCAACACATTTGCAAGAACTTGTCATGAAGTAAATGAAATCTTTTGTCACTGAAAGGATTTCCTCTAAAACGAGATAAAAATGCCATACTTTTGTCGATAAGAAACTTAAGTTAATCCAAAATGTTTATTTTACTTAGTTAAAATGAGTGGAAAATGTCCAACAATGTGACACTGAAATGGTTTCCAATTTCAAGCACTGTAATTGGCTGCTTATTTTTTTCGTGTTTGCTGATTGGCTCTAAAGGGAAGCCATTTGAGAACTCACGTACACAGTCGTGTGAATATTGTCCAAGGTTTTTAGTCAACTGAGTTGGCTTATCACTAAAAATCATTTTTTCTCTCGAATTCCCACCCACAAAAATCTGCTCACAGCTTTAATTACCATCGGTAGACCGATTAAACACCAAAGCAGTTAGGGTCGACCTCGGTAAAGTTGGTCCAGCCCGTACTTCCCGCAAAGTTGACATGACACTACTTCATCTCCCACACCCAGCTGCTACGACTTATTGCAGTCAAACAAAATGATTGAAAAACTTAACGTGTTTGTGAATGCATGAGACCTGGCATGGTTGAGATCAAGGACGACACTAAACTCATCTTGATGTCATTCATCAAAGTAATAATTCTACCTCTCTTACATGTTGTAAATTGAAGGTCGTGGAACCTTTGTGGTCTTAAAACGTCGCCTAATTCGAAAAATGCTCTTACGCCGGAGATTTCTGGCAAAAATTCTCCGAAAGAAAACCACAAAACTTTTTCAAGAACTTGCGTATCGGAGAAGTAGTATAATATGCTACTGAAGAACGGTTATACATCAAAATATCTCAGTGATTATCACCATGACAAGACACATAACATATTTGCAATGACCTCAGTTTAAAATTTTCTACAGAGTTCGTCTAGTTACAGTATTAAAGAAACAGTATTTCTGGCCAAAGAAAATTGCGCTCGTGTTGAACATTTTTTGGTCGATAGTTAAACTGATCTAGACTGATGTGCGTGTTGGTTATCGTGATAGGCATTTAAAGAACACTTCTGGACCGGATGGTTTTGAATTCCACTCACTAGAGTTCTTAGTACCGAGAGAGAGCATTGAGCCAGGAAGACTGTGAAAACTATGGCTTGAATAAAATTCCCCAGTATGAAGCAGCTAGAAGTCCAAGAAAGATTTTGAAGAAATTCTCTTCTTCAGAACATTCTTCTTTGAAACAGTCTCTCTTTACACGCTTAATTCAAGATTAAAATGTCTGATATTGTAAGTTTTCTAGCAAAAAAACTTTGGATGAAAAAAGTATTACCTACCGTATCCTGCTGATGAAGAGTGGGCTGGTTCGGAGCACAAATAAACACAACCCAAAACAACCCAAGTTAAAGCAGTTAAGCTTTTCCAAAGCATCTTATTTCCTTTCGTGAATTTTCGCAGAGATGTGACTTCGACCTCAGCTGTCCGTAAATGGAATATAAGCTGAAGGATAAAGCCTTTTGTATAGTTACATAACGAAATTTGATATTCAACTCGCAGTGACGCAAGTCGATACGTGCGATATTGTTGTTCTTTCCTGTTATGTATCTTAAAGTAATAATTCAACAGTTTATCTTAATGAAAATATGTCAACAGTTTTATATAATAATGTATTAGTAAGACCTTAACCTCCCTCTCATCAAAGACATGAAAAAGTAGAATTATATTCTGTATATCTCAATGATATCTCTCGATGAATAGAAAAGAAAAAAAATCGTCCATCTGGGAAGTAGGGTCGCCCAAGGTCGGAAGTTTTAATCTTAATTTCATGAAGAAAACCAAAGATTTCCTCAGGTTTATGGCAGAGTAGCACGTTCACACCCAGAACAGAAAATTAAATTTCCGAGATCAGAGTTTATCCGGAGTCAGCATCGGCGAATGCTGTTGACACATCACATACTCGGCCGCAAAACTTGTGCCAAGAACTAGTATAGAAGCTGAAGTGTTACGGAGGCTCATTGCATAAGGGTTAATAGTCAGCCATCGAATAATGGAGAATACGCATGATCAACCTTTGGTTGAATCACATTAGTAAAGTAAAAGAAAGAAAGAAATAGAAAGAAAGAAAGAAAAAGAAGGAACGGAAAAGAAGAAAGGAAAGAAAGAAAGGAAAGGACTGTCGGAAGCAAACAACGGAGAAATATATAGAGATAAAGGAAGGAAGGAAAGAAGGAAGAAAAGAGGGGAAGGAAGGAAAGAGAAGAGAAGAGAAGAGAAGAACTCGAAAAGCATCTCACGGCAGCCATATTCTGTAAGAGCATCATGTACATGTCTCAGACATACTTAGGTGACGGTCGCTCACCCAACCCGTTGAAAACAAATACCAAGACGTGGATAATTACATTTATTAGATTGCAGACAACGCATAGCTATGCATCATATTGAATGGTCTTAACAACAGGAGAGAAAAGTGCAGAAAGAAAATTAGTGTGGGAATGGTTCGGCGGCGAAAGGGCAAACGTCTGCATTAAACGTAGCACACAAGGAACTGAAAGGTAATTAAAATCGTCATCTCAGGACAATTATTGAATATGGTCGCTTTTTCAGAAACAATTTACAGTTTTACGTGACCAAACAGAACGTAAAATACATAATTTCTTGAACTCTTGAGTGAGTCAGTCTTTCTGTTGCTAAGACGTCAACTGAAATACATCATGGAATGCTCACGTCACAGGCCTCCAAGCCTTGATTATTGATCGCATGACCCCCTCAAATGAGTGCGTTGTGAGTTCAAATATTAAGCATTCCGTTAAGTCTTAGCTATCTGATACAGTATTACTTACCGTAGGTGTGGAAGTGATGGTACGATTATTCTTACGTTTACTGGTCAAAGTTAGACATGAAAATAAAGAAATAGTACTCGAGGGAATGACATAGAACGTCCTGAAAGTTATTTCCAACGTATAAAATAAAAGGACGGGAATATTTTGTAACATTGACTGATGGTACATTTAATCATGAAAGATCTAATCCTGGAAACAAAATACTCAAGTACTCCCACACGGCTATGAATGATGTCATATGTGAAGGCACTCTGAAAAATATTTAACCAATCACTGACACGAGGACGTAATATTCAGGTCAAGTGATGAGTGAAGCATTTTCTCATCCGAAACAAACTAAAATCGTATTGAGTAAATATCTCCTTCAAAAGATGAGTGGGGTAGAGATTGAGCTGGAAGTCTTGCCAGCCAGTTAGCGTCTGAACTGAAGGTGAAGACACGAACTCATCGTATCCATATGATATAAAAGCTCACACAAGATCTGAGCTCCAGGTTAAGGTGAAGATATATGGTTCACGATCCTGGGTAGATCTAGTTGATATTGTGGCAAGGGAGCTAGAAATTCTAGGGTTTAGTAAATTTGACACTTTTAAAGAAAACGAACGAATGAACAAACAAAAAGACAAAACAAACAAGCAAAAAAAAAAAAACGAGCGAACAAACAAATGAAGGAATTAAAGAAAATAAACAAGAAAGGCAAGCAAATCAAGTAAACAAAACAAAGCAAAACAGAAAAATAAGAAATGTGTCGCTACCGTTTTTATTTTCGCGTCTAATTTTCGCGCCAATTTTTCTCGGTCGTAGACTGGGCACAACTAGACCCAGTTCCCTTAAAAGCACAACATCCAAGATGGCGGACAGCGCGTAAAGATCGTCGAAGTAACGACTTCCTGCCAAAAAATCCTTTGTATTTTTCTCTAATATTCTTCTGTTGAAGTATAACTTGCAAAAATGGCTGAAATAGACCCTGAGGTTGCCAAACACTTGTTTTCTGAGGGCGGAATGTTGTTAATTCTTGACGTTCCCAAAAGAACAGAGTTTGGCATCGACTACAATTCTTGGAAAATTGGCTCAAAGTTTAAAGGAGTAAAAATGATTCCTCCTGGAGTTCACTTTGTGTTTTACAGTGCTGTGAGTAAAGAAGGACAGACTGCTCCAAGAACGGGTTTCTTTTACTCCGTGGAGAAAAGGGGTATTGTGGTCAAGAAATGGGACAACGAGGTTGAAGATGTTGTGCCGGGAGACGAGAGTAGTGAGAATATAGAACGAATTAGAACAGGTTGGTAATCAAAATCACTCAAATTTGAATTATTAATGCTCAGACACTTTAAAGTACTTATTTTTGAGCCGGCAAATTATGACATTTACTGGACATAAAGTTTGAGCTAAAGAACCACGGAAAGCCAATGTAGTGTTACGGCATGGTATGCAAGGGGATGGTCCAGGGATAAAGAAGGGCGGGGCTAATCATTTTATCATATTGTCACCAGTTTGGTACTCTAAAGAGCTTTCAAACTGTGGCGTATTTCAGGGTCCAACTGCTCACCAAAACTGCTAAGAGAGAGTGAAAAATGTTCTCAGTGATTAACCTCTTCCTGAAACAATTAGAACTGATTTCTGTTTTCAACCCGGAAGTTGTGTTTTCCCATGCGATTGACATCACACTTCAAAGCTTTATTATCCTGTATCTATATCGTTGACATCCACTGGTATTTTATAGTAATGATATCATGGTAATTTTTTGATATATTATATCTTGCGAAAGGTATGCAAGAGATAGACCAGTACTTGGGTGCCTACCCATATGAAAGTTACAAAAAATGGCTGTCCCTCTCCGATAGAATAACCCAGCCACTCCTGAACCGACTACAACCAATATGTGGCAAAATATCATCTGTTACTCAAGTGCCTTCCCATGAAGAGTTCAGATCAGAAGCAACAAAGATGGAAATTGATGAAGAAAATCTAAATGTTTCCTTTGAACAAAGTCCTGAACACAAAATCAGGTTCACTGAGATTCCTAAAAAACGATATCCTGATGGGAGTAGCCCTGCAGAAATTACTCGGCACAGTTTAGACTCTAGTTATATCCTGGAATGCATGATAAGTCATATGACAGGTATGGAACACAATATAACAGATTATGACTTAGAACTATCTAAGAAAATTTTTTAATTTCTATTCAAAAAAACAATAATATTTTGCCTTATTTTTTTAGATAAAATGGAAATACTTGGAGAGTTGCAGTTCGCATTTGTTTGTTTTCTTTTAGGACAAGGTAAACTCTTCTGTTGTTTTGAGTTAACTAACAGTTTATCCCATTCAGTTTATCCCATCCATCCATGCATCCATTTTTATTACCCATCCTTTCCCATCTCATTTTATTAATCCATCCATTCTTTTATCTCATTTCATTCATCACTTCCTTTATCTCTCCTTCCATTTTCTATCCTCCCATTCAATCCCATCTTATCCCATTCATTCACCCATCCCATTTCATTCATCCATCAATTCATCACTCCCTTTATCTCTCCTTCCATCTTCTATTTTCCCATTCAATCCCATCCTATCCCATTCATTTATCCATGCTTTCATTCATCCCCCAAGTTACTCATTTAACACAGTTTTATTCATTTCTCCATCAGTTTATGATGCGTTCGAGCACTGGAAAGGTCTTCTTCAGGTGCTTTGTACGTGTGACGATGCACTCACTAAACATCCTGATTTATTTCATGCATTTATTGGTAAGCAATTTTCTATAATTAGGAATTATTTCTTAGTCTATTGGGTAAAAGGTAAATTAACTATATTTAACAACAGTAGTTCCTTCAGCTATGGAGCTACGGAGCTGGTATCCCAAGAAGCTGATGGTGCACACTTTACCCCCTCTCTCCATCAGTGCTCGGTTTTTAGAGTACTAGTATTCAGAACTGAAGCTACATGGATTAGAGAGTCGTAACAGACGTGGAGACTCCTGAGGATCAAACTTTAGACCTCTAGCTCCAAAAGCCATATTTACCCTAGAACCTTCCTGGAGGAAGTCACAGTAAAACAATTAATGGAACAAGACAGGGAGTTTTTTAGTAATACATGTTTCCTATTTATTTCATTATCTAGGAGTCCTGCACTTTCAACTTCTTGAGGCACCTAAAGATTTCTTTGTTGATATTGTTACGAAAAATAATTTTCTGACAGTAACTTTACAGGTGAGATAAGAATCCTGTACACAATCTATCCTTTGAATTTTATCAATACCATGAAACAACCTCTGGGCTGATCTAAGTCAGGGCATGGCTATCTCACAGATCGAACCCTGAAACAACCTCTGCATTTGGGAGGATCTAAGTCGGGGCAAATTGGCTAAGTTAAACTCAGATTGAATTGGAATTTAGCATATTAGGTATTGTGGAGGGAGGAAAACTGGGAGAGACCTAACAAACTTGTGCATTAAAAAAACCTTGAATCAAGGGGGAAGATGAGTGTACTCCACCACTACGCCACTCCCAAGTCTATAATTAGCAATATGTATTGGATATGGTTTAAAATGACAAATGATCAAGCCAAGGTGACATTATAACTGCTAAAACTTTTCAAAATTATGTTGTTTTATTTTTCATATTTTAAGATACTTTTCCTTGTTTTTGTAGGTATTTTTTTCAAATCTAGAAACGTCTGCCAATGTTGATGAAAACTTAGTAAAGAAGGCACAACGTTTTCGCAAGCACCTGACCAAAAGATTCAAGTGGGATTTTGAAAGTGAGCCAGATGAGTATGAACCTGTTATAGTAGAGACATAATTTGCTTTGTCAACGTATCTTATTCCAACCCACTCTTGGATCAAAATAAAACTTCTGGAAAAATTAACGAAAGGAAGGGAAAACCTTGGGTAGACTTTGAGATTTTCACGGTAGATCCCTCCAAGAACCTATCTAAATAACCAGGAATTTCAATGCCAAAGAAAAGCACAAACTCTTTTCTTTGACAATTTACTATTGTACCAATATGTGGTATGTGATAGAGCATGGTTTATGATGAATATACCATGCTCATGGACTATACTATAGATGAGCATGGACCAGTTACCATGGAAACACGAATTCTGGCTATATTGTATAGATCATGGAATATCATGAATAGAATATATCATGCCTGTGGACCATAGATGAGTATGGACCAGTTACCATGGAAACATAAATACTGGATACGCTGTATAGACCATGGTATATTATGAATATACTATGCCTGTGAAACACAATGAGTATGAATATGAGCCAATTACCAAGGAAACATTGATTCTGAATACATTGTATCAACCATGGTATATTATGAATATACCATGTCTGTGGTCTACATAGATGAGCATGGACCAGTTGCAATGGAAGCATGAATTCTGGCTAACTTGCAAAGACCATGGAATATTATGAATATACCATGTCAATGGACTATAGATGAGCATGGACCAGTTACCATGGAAACAAATTCTAGATACAATGTATAGAGCATGGTATATTATGAATATACCATGTCAATGGACTATAGATGAGCATGGACCAGTTACCATGGAAACAAATTCTAGATACAATGTATAGAGCATGGTATATTATGAATATACCATGTCTGTGGAACATGATGAGTATGAAATAGTTACAGTTCTGTGAAGGCATGAATTGTATTAGGAGTTAAAGCATAGAGCACCTTAGTTAGTAGCAGTTCAACTAACAGTACTACAACTTGAGAGGCCAATGGTCTTTGTTGAATTTACATCCTTCCTGGAAAAAATATGATTTGAAAATAAATGTTCAATGACTGGAGGCATTTAGTTATAGCCTATCAGAATAGAGGATGCTCAGTAGTAATGCTTGTTTTATTTTTTTAATATTTCAACAAAATATTCTAGCCCTTCGTAAATTACTGTCTATGAATTTCATCTTCATCATCCTTCGGCCTCAGATGAGACCGTATGTACAACCTTCCTCCACACTTCTGTCCGCCATTGCAATCAGGATTTTGATATGTTTTTAGCTCCTCCCGTTTTTAGCTCCCTTTTCAGACTACCCTCAAGCTCAAGAATTTAGCTAGAAAGGTATTGGAATTTACAACATCCGATATTTCCAGGAATATGATTATATTTTATTTGGGATTTTAGTGTCCTATGAAAATAGACCCCTTGCACGTGATGTCAAAGAAGCTCAATTTGGAGGACAAATCAAAAGAATTTCAGTCTCCTTTGAATTGGAATTAATCTATTGTTTTGACTCCAAATTGAGCTACTTTGATGTCACGTGCAAGGGGTCTATATGAGAAAAATATTGTAATTCTTCCTCCCTAGTAATAGACCTCTTTACCTTCGTATGCAAATTGCCCATTTCAGACCCCATGACATTCCCTTGAGAAATCTTCATTTGTTAAAATATTTACATATGAAAGAATCAACTCCCAAGAGTAGCATCACATGGTCTGAAATGGGCACAACAAACAACGAAGGTAAAGAGGTCTATTGAGTGTCTGTGAGGCAAGATTTCAGTTCAACTGGGAAAACTTCTGTTATGGTGATGGATTCTAGGAGATCTGACTAGCTGTTCAAAGCATGATTTCAATGATTGAAAAAAGGATCAATCGCATCAACCACTGCACACTCAATACACTTGAGTTTTGTTGCGACCATCTCAAAAAGCTAATTAACCCGACTGATAAAGGTAGTCTGTCTAAATTCCAAGTCTCCTCTGGACAACACATTTTTCAAAGTAGAAACATTTTAAAGCCTTATGAGCTTTTGGTACTTCTCCTTGCATTGTCCTTGTCTGTAATTATTTAATTTTGTTTTTATTTCTCCCCCTACTCATCAAGGATTCAGTGCACAAAGACCCATAGGATTGACTAAAATATCCTTTTTTTCAAAAACATGATTGGCTAATCATTTCTTCCTCCGATCATTTGGTTTGTTTTGTCTGCGTCGAAACCACAAATTTACATTAATGCCAGACTGCTCACTTGCTTCGTGGTATTGCTGGAATTCAATCAGTTGACAGAAGTCTTAAAATCTAATTATCTGCTCCAAATGTTGGTTGAACACTGACCACCATGTGCTATCAGACAGAAAGAATTCTATTGAAAACTTGCGATTCAACTGATGAACATTCTGTATGAGACAGGAAATAAAATCAAGCAATTCTTTTCCACTAATATAATGCAGCTTGTTGCTGATGAGACCAGGTGTCAAGCTGGTACCTCAGACATGCCAAGGGGACCAGCTGTTGGTGTTCTGATACATAGACAAGATGAAAGTCATGTAAACAACCCTTCTTAGATTGTTACTGTATAGTTCTATTTCCCAATGGCTTGATCAGTTTATAGATATCTTTAAAGGCAGATTTTCATGTGACTGTGTTTCAAGAATCAAGGCACATATCACTTGCATGCTTGTGGTGCACACCGTTATACAAAATTATAAATTCTATTGTGCAAATCACAGCATTTATTATATACTGCTTATTCAATAACAAATGTTTTGACCCGACAACACTATACAGTAATTACACATGGACATATCCTTGTCCGTGTCGTAAGTTGGCCATGGGTTAAATCTCAACTCACATGGAAGAAAACTGCAGAACTAAGAAAACAAAGAGAAGAGAACAACGCATCAAACAAACGCTATTCTTGATGAGACTCAAAATTTAACTTCTATGTCACTCTGTGTGTCAGATACCACAGATGGGCCAGGCTTCAGGGTGCCTGATTTCAGTCCCAATAATTGCAACATGACATATTGTGAAATCTGATCTGCAACCTTGAGGAATCAGGTGTCTGTCAAAAAAGGTTCCATTGTATTACCTAAACGTTGCTTTTAAATGTTGTAAAATGATTTTAGAGTCATAAATATTTATTGCGGAAGGATCTGTTTTATGTAATACAAAACTTTTCATTGTAGTAGTAAATGTAGGCCTTTAAGATTTATCTCTCACTCTGGCAAATTCAGTTTAAAAAAACTTTAAAAGTTGCACTACAATGTTGTTCCATATTTTGCAGTGTCAACCAGCTGGGATCAGTTGGTTTATGAAGCAAGCTAAGGAAGGTGAAAAATGTTTAGCAGTTGGGGTTGATAGATTAAGAACATTGCTAATCACAAATGCATGCCCCAACACATGCCAAATTGTGGTAGAATTTAGCAGCAAGTTTGTTGTTTGTCAAGATTCGATCAAAATGTTTTTCAAGTTGGATTGGTAGATAAGCATCATATAGACAGTATTATCGCATAATCAACATCACATGCATCAACAGTCCTACACCATTTAATGATAGACTTGCAGCAAGCTCATGTTTTAGAAAAAATGTAGTAGGGCTCATAATTAACAAAAGCCAACATCACAGCAAAGAAACATCATTGGTATATGCAATACATTTTTGTTTGCTTTGTTCAAATTCAGAATATTCTAGTGCCATATATGCTTCATTACTCCTGGAAAATGTTTTTATTTAAAGACCTTTGATGCAGTCACTGCAAAATTCATTTTGAATCCATTGGTAGATGCACCCTACATTTTTGTTTGCTTTGTTCAAATTCAGAATATTCTAGTGCCATATATGCTTCATTACTCCTGGAAAATGTTTTTATTTAAAGACCTTTGATGCAGTCACTGCAAAATTCATTTTGAATCCATTGGTATATGCAATACATTTTTGTTTGCTTTGTTCAAATTCAGAATATTCTAGTGCCATATATGCTTCATTACTCCTGGATAATGTTTGTATTTAAAGACCTTTGATGCAGTCACTGCTAAATTCATTTGAATCCAACAGTTTAGGGCATGAAAATTCAGTATGAGAAGAGATATAGTACAGGTATAAACATTGTCAATGATTCATTTAACACTAGAAGTAAATATATTTGTGGAATATTTTTATTTTCAAACTGCATGGAATGAGTAAATTTACATGATTAAAGATTACTCGCAGATCAAGTACCGGTACATTTCATGGAACATTTGTTACGAGAAATCCTAATCTTTCTCTCTAAAGACTCAGGATTTGTGTCTCAAAAATTTTATACAAAATAGTAGTAATTTCATTCTTTATTAGCATATATATCTCCCGACACTCGGCATGTAGTCAGATAGTATCTCTATAATATAGACATGCATGTAAACAATTAAACCACACCCCTGTAATAATTATTCTGCGATCTCTCAGAGACCTTTAACGGTAGGGTATTGTGATTTAAAAATTTCAAGCATTACGTCATATAGAGAAATAATATATTTTGTGAGAAAATATCAAGTGAAGTTTGAAGTAAATTTGTTGATTTGCTATGACTACTGCTCTGCATAAACATGTTATACTTGTGTCTTGTATCTAAAGCTATGCTATCTTAGCTCCAAAACAACACTAACGATGGACTAATACCAATATATTATGATTATTAAGCACACTTAGTGAATGCAAGCATGCATGACAAAATGCTATGCATATATTGCAGTCGGCTATACTAATAGCAAATTCTGAGCTTAAAGACAATAAGTGTATAAAAATATAACTCTGCAATACAGCAAATAATGTATATAGGAAAGCAAAAAATCTTGGATGATTTAGCTCGTAGCAAAATTAAAATAATTACCATGAATCAAACATTGATTTTTTAAGTTCACCATAGATTAAATGAAGTGTAGCCTTAAGAAATAAGCTTAGATATAGCGAGCATGTATTTGGACACCTTCAATCAAGGTTTTTCTTGATGTACCACTCAAATTTCTCTTATAAAAAGAAAATAAAAACAACAGTTTACTAATAGCATTACATTTTTTTGTTACAACTTGAATGCAAGCGAAGTCTTGTTTTACACATATAAGGTGTTTGTTTTAAATTCAAAAATATCAAAAGCAATAGAAATTCAATCAAATCAAAATCAAAATAACACCCAAATTGTTCCCCAAAATTTAGTACATTTTATAAATGCATTAAAAGATTTTTAAAAATAGCCTTGGGTATTAGTATTTTTCTGAACAGCCTAAAAAAACTGATAAGATTTTAGTTAAATGTTTTGCAATCATTCCTTGATTTTTCAGTCAAATTATTTGTTTTCAACAAGAGCATCAATGCTATTATTTATGATCAGCAATAAAAAGATAGCTAGTGCTTAAGTTGACAATAAAACATTCACATTCTTAACAAAAAAATGGAATCAGTGAAGCACATCACGATTGGCATCTTTGGAACATGCTACTAAATTTCTAAGATATTTTAATATTAAATTTCTAACCCTCAACATCTTAAACTAGCTATTATAAGAATAAAAAATCATCGTTATCACGAACAAGCTACCTATATATAGATCTTAAAAACATTTTGTAAAAATATGCAGCTTAATCACAAAGCATAAAATTATAAAGGAGAATTTGTTATGAACAATATTTTACACAGGATATATAATAGAACTGAGATAATAATTACACAGTACCATAGTTAGATTTTTAAAATCTTTCCCCAAAATCATTTAAGTTTCATCATAAATATAAAAATACCATTGTGGTATAAATTTGGAGTGTGTCAAGTAAGTAAAAAGTTATTGAATTGATGGATATATTGCTCCATAATTTGTTTCAATTTCAAGAATATTTACATTCATTTTATATACTTGTTAAACCAAACGGAAAAAAAAAAGTAAAAAAATCAAATATTCGAAATGTTGTAACCAAGTTTCTGTACAAGTCAGGTTTTTTTTTTGGTTGATATTAACTTGTAAGTTGGACGACATAGTTAAATCATGAAGCTGTGGCTACTTTTTTCACTCATGACTCCACTGATGGAGTAGGCAACTGGTTTCATGACAATTCTTATTATGCATACTCACAAATCTACTGCAGTTAGAGTGGTTTTACTCAACCCATCAGTCAGAAATTGTTTATTGTTGAACAATCTAAAATGACTCTCTAACTACAAGAAGTTTATCTGACTACAAATCAGTTGAACTTCTTGCAGTTAGAGAGTTGTTTCAGACTGCTCAACGAACAATACATGATTTTTTGATGGTTTTTTGATTCGCACTATAATATATATATATTATATGATAGTATTGTTATAATGTTAAAATATATAGTCAAACTCTCACTAAAGTAAACAATGGGAATAAGACCTACTAACATGGTAAGTAAAACCACTCTTTAGCAAATAAACTATTTTAAAGATACATAATAAAACCAAACCATAACTTATACCATGGGTGGCTGACTTGTAGAAATTACCCACAAATCTATTTTTGAGACATTAATATCTTTCTGCCGAGAGTATTCTTAGGGGATGGTAGTTGAGAGTCCATCTTAATAAGGAGACGCTCGACTGTAATCGTCTCCCCCTGGTTTCCAATGGCAACGTGTTCAATCCTTGGATTACAAAGTTTTACTTCTTTGATGTGTTTGCACTTTTCCCGTAGTTCTCGAAGTAGGAGTGTGTCATCCTTGTCCATGACTTTAAAGTTAATGAGTGAAACAGCCTCGATGACTTGGCATGAATTTATTAGAGTTGGAACAAGCTTGCTTTCGGACAAACTCTCCTTGCGAAGTGGACCAAACTCCAAAACCCTGAGGTTAGGGACATATTTCAGCAAAGAGGCTAATACTGAGGGGGGTACCCTTGGGGAGTGGCTGACCCCCAAGTAGCGAAGATTTGGGGCCTGCCTCAAAATCGCTTCCAAACATTCAGCCGAAAGTAAAAAATTCCATCTCAAATCCAAAGTCTCTAAATTTGTATACTTGATGTTCGGTCGAATTTCTTGGTAGACTGTTAGATGTAGTATATGTCGAAAGCCGCATTGGTTCATCTTTAAGTAATGTAAGTTCGGCAAGCGAGAAATCACGTTTGAAAGTCCTGTCGTAGTCACGAAGTAACATCCAGTGAGATCTAACTCTTGTACTCTCGTCTTTTCCCAGTTTACAGAAATAAGAGCACTGTCGGTCATCTTCGTAAATCGTATTAACAGTGTGGTTACCATAGGACAATTATCTAACACACGGCTTAAGCATTTCCCATGAAAATTCTTGCATTCGTTCAAGCATATAGATTCAAGATGAGGGCAGCTTAGAGAGATTTTAACCATGGTGTCGTCGGACAAAGCACTGCAGTCGGTTAGTTCTAAGACCCGTAAACAACGCATCTTTGTAAAAATATCAGGTATTAAATACTCAGAAGACACAGAACCTAGACCAATACACTTCATTTTGGAAAAATGACGCGGCAGCCGTCTCATAAAGCTAAAATCACCCCAAGAGTATCTAAGGTCCATGAGTTCAAGTCCATTGGGAAAGTCGCGAATATTACCACGAACACCAAACCTCACCAGACTTTTCAAAGTGTCTTGTCTTCTTGACAATTCCTTCGCTAGATCGCCGGTGAGACTACATTCGGCCATGTTCAACGATCTTGCTGATGCTAATCTGGTTCGTAGAAGCATCAACAACGTTTTTTCGTCTCCCATACTTTGGGGAAATAACTCTTTTAAATCCACGGTTCTCCACAACGATGGATCGTAGGCTATCCTTCGCCATTGTCGATTGACTAAAGCTACACTACCAAGTTCCCGTCGGCTTAGATATCGAAATATTTCTAAGAGGATAGCGTCTGGTAGGCTTTTACCTACAACCATCGACATTATTGTTCGTGTCGGTAAACCGATCGAGCGCGTCGTAGTGTTTGAGGGCCGGAGTTTGACGAAAACGCAAACCTTGGGAGTGCGCGCGGTTTGCCGCTTTGTTTTCCAACGAAAGCGGACACGCAACCTCCCTTGGTTGCTGCTCAACTCATAGTTTCAACAATATAGGACTCTTCTGCTAAACAAAACACACGTTGAACAACTACACTTTCGCTTTGATTGCTTGCTTGCTACGAGTGGAGTCGATGCAACATTAAAGTCTTTATTCGGCCACCGGATGTAAGGCCGGGTTTACAGACTTCCGGCATCTGATTGGCTTCCCGGTGACGACGTCACAATAGGAAGGGACAAAAGTAACACATTTCCACGTTATTCTTTTTGTTCGTGTCACGCGTTCTTCAAAAAAAATGCGAACATTTAAATGGCGTCGCTTGACAGCGTCGCGTCGCTGTAAACCCCTCATTACACCAAAAAACCTTTTGTTTCCCATCTAAACCCACATGGATTATTTTAATTTTCCTGAGTACAACTTGAATTTTCGATTCTGTGATTTTAAATTCCACTCCAAAGGTTTTTTTCCAAATTCTCTAAACCACAACTTTTCTTACTGTACGATTTTTTATTTCAGCGTTCAAGTGTCATGTTTAATCTAAGTTATAACTATATATGTATTTATCGTTGTTAATTTATTTACATGGAACTCACACGCTGTTATGAATACAAAGACTCTCTTTTAAAACTGCACCATGATATCGTCCAAAAACGGTTTCGAAGGGAAATTATTTTCAAGGTCAACACGAAAGAAAAAGAAAAAAAGGAAATATGGACATATTCCTTTGGTTAAAATCAATTTTAGAGCTGATTTACTTTAAGACTTTGGCCTAACATCCAATGAACTGAATTGATTCTAAATCGCTTTTCTAAAATATCATTCCAAGCCAAGCGAATGCTGAAGAGTACGATATTGAAGAAATAACGATAACAAAATGAAACTTTTGAATATCCGTTGTGGTTTTAGAATTTGTGACATCTAGATTTTCAGTTTTCGTTCCAAAAAGAAAAAAGGGGAGGGGAGGAGAAAATATAATATAGCTTCAAATTTAGGTTAAATAAAGAGCTAAGTTCTGACATTATTACTTTTCATTTTTTATTTTATTTTATTCATTTCTTTTTGAAGAGAGGGGAAGAGTTAAAGTAATCTTCGATTCATTTGTACAGAATTATTCAAGATTTGATAAGCAGACGTCAATCTCTGTCTAGTGTTTTACATAATTATTGGTTGGTTGAATCTCAAAATCCCGGAACTGCAGTCAAAGAGCTTAGATAAAACTGACATGTTGTAATTTTTCTGCTATGGAGTCGGTATTTTTTAGACCTAAGTCTTCCAATTTTTTAGTTTTTTTAAAAACTCGTTAGGATGTATTAATTAATTGGGTTGGGGGTTGGAATAAGCGATAGAAAGGGCACAACAGCCGGCATTTGGCGGTTGCCGAGGCATCCATCTCGGAAGGGTATGATTGATTGTTAATGAATCTCTATTGTTATACGGTGCCCAACCTGCTAAAACACAATTGTTTGAGAGGTCATATATTGTGAGTATGGATATATCCACATGGAAAGTGTTCTTCGACAACAACATAATGCTAATCAGTACCTCTTTGTGTTTTGTAATCATTTATGATGAAATAGTTAGTTTGTCGATGAGCGGTGTTGGCTTTAAGTTTATGTAGATTAAGTTAAAATTATTGATTCAACACAACACAACATAACACAACACAACAAACAAACAAAAAAAAAAAACGCGGTTGAAAACGCTGGAAAAACTGTAGAAAAAGCTTGAGAAAAAATAACCGAAACTGCGGATTTGAAAACTAGGTAAAAAACTATCGAAGAAAACAGAAAATAATATACAAATCAGAAGAATCTATGGCGAAAAGTTTCGCGTTTATCGAGGCTGGAACACTGAAATGGCTTCCTATTGTATATAAAGAACCAATCAAAAACGGCTAGATGCCATGTGACGATCTCTGATGCTAGAATGTCAAGGTTTATCTATCTACCTTGGGATTTTCCTTACAAGGCGCTAGGTCATCATTCATTTAACCCGGATTTACACTGACAGAACTTGCAAGTGCCCATCCTCTGCAAGAATTTCAAACTTGATCGAAGTCTATCACACGTGGATTGGACTCAGAACCACAGGAAGCCCATTTGAGATAAAGGTAAGAATTTTTTTTGAAAATATTAACTTTTATTTCTCGTAATTTGCGTATAATAAATATATTTTGGCACTCGTTTCTGAATTCGATTCGGTCGTCAAATTATAGTCTATAGTCATCTTATTGGAAGCTTATTTTGGACAGCAGTCGACAATTCAATTGTTTTTGAGGATAAAATATTGCCAATAGACCTCTTTACCTTCGTTGTTTGTTGTGCCCATTTCAGGCCACGTGATGCCACTCTTGGGAGTTGATTCTTTCATGTGTAAATATTTTAACAAAAGAACATTTCTCAAGGGAATGTCATGTGGTCTGAAATGGGCAATTTGCATACGAAGGTAAAGAGGTCTATTACCATAAAGGATGTCTTTATAGTCATGTGATGTCAGTTATAGCCGCCATTTTGAATTAAAAGATAGTCACCTGTCGTTACAGTCGCCATATTTTCAAAATTGAATAGTGGCCTAGTGACGTCTTAGTTCCCTTCATAATCGTTAGATTCATTGGAGAGTGCATGGCGTCGTTGGCCTCGATTATGGATGTCATAGCAACCGTTTTTTGGATTCGATGGAAGGTACATGACGTCATAGTCCCGATTATGGATGTCATAGCAACCGTTTTTTTTATTCAATGGAGGGTACATGACGTTATAGGCCCGATCATGGATGTCACAGTCGCCTGAGGAATGATTCCAAACCAATTCAACAAGAGGAATTCACCGAGCAGTTTCAGTGGCACATTCCTGCCTTGATACCCAAATCTCTGGTCATCTTTCATTATACAGTGCGTTGTTTGCACCCCATGCTAGACCAGAATACATCTTGTCAGTTCAGAATAAGGCTTGCGAGAAAGCTTTAATTCTGTTGCTCCTTACATCCAACTAGTCTGCTGCCATCTTGGATCTCAGTCCAGTTGTTGCTGGTGGGTGACTCTGAAGCACTATATCTCTTGTTCAACATTGTGCTGCCAAGTTTCCATGCCTTGTATCATTCGATATGCATAGAGTAAATTTCGTATGTCTGCGAAAAGTTATGGTCATACTACGAAATGACGACACCTGCCTGAACCAAACACAGTTCGTGAGCTGTCTAACCACGTGTATCTGAAAGCGTCCTTCCTCGTCTTTAAATCCACCTAAGCGAATTGCAACCCTAAAGAACTATTCCAGCTGCGCCTAATGTATATTTTCAGTGGACTCTTGATTTTCTTGCTTTTCTTCCGGTGGCTGCAATTCCAAATAGTTCTGTAAAAAAGAATGGTAAAATATGGGACGAGAGAATGGAATGAATAGATGAATAGAAGTGATAGACTAAGGTACTCACTGCATGAGTATTCAGTAACTGTGACAATCGTTCTACCAGTTCGCTAAATTCTGGTCGATCTTTCGGGCTTTCTCTCCAACAATCTTCCATTACTCGATAACTAAAGGGAAACATAAATAAGAAGAAAAGAAGAACGACTAAGACACAAATCATCTCCGGAATATCATCTCGATCAAATACGAGATTCACGTTTCGAACACGCGAGTTGTCACAACATCACTGACCTACGCGATAGCAAATCATGTACCACGACATTGAGAACATGTACGAACGCATCACACGCAAATCACGATCCTAATAAAAGGAGTATCTCATCACAAACACAACCGATACATTACGGTACGAACACGTATCGCGCAATTTTCGTTCCCAAACGAGGTATCAAAACACGTCTTAAGCGACCAGAACACGAGGCATAACGATCACTTGCAGGTGCTATCACGACCTCCAAGCTTACAAACGAACGCAACACTCACATTTCATCCAAGCAGTCTTCCGGCTGGTGCAACCGAAACCCGTTCTTCAGTTGTAATAGCAATTCCATTCCATTCAGTCCAGGGTAGGGTAGTTTACCTACACGAAGAATAGGATACGAACACTGACTCTATGAGCGGCGAACAAAGAATTTGTATGAACGTGAAAATTAACACAGAGTTTATGGATGTAGACTTACCTAGGGTTTCGATTTCCCAAAGGACTACGCCAAACGACCATCTGCAAGAGTGAACCATGAGCAGATAACATAAAGATACAATCCAGTACAATCAAAGGAGTTCTCGAGACAAAATTTTGGCAAAATTCCGTCCAAAAGACCTCTTTAGCTTGGGTGTAATGTTTTCCCATTTCAGACCACGTGGCATTCTCTTGAGAATAAGATTCTTTGTTTGAGTTGTATCCATATTCATGTGTCTTCTCATGCGCAACCGCTAAACAAAGAAATTATACTCTAGAGAATTAATGACACGTGGTCTGGAATGGGAAAACATTACTCCCAAGGTAAAGATGTCTATTAATATTCTGGTAGTATAATTTTGGTCAGTAATTCTATAACATAAGCGAGTAATCTTCGGTGATAATTCAACTTACACATCACTCTTGACTGTGAATATCATGTCCTGCAAAGATTCCATAGCCATCCATTTGACTGGTAGCTTGCCCTGAAACCAAATACAACAACAAATCGTTTTCGAATTCGCTGTGTTCATTTACTCGGGAATAGCCTTATTTCAGTGTCAGAATATTCACAAATACCAATGGTAAAGTAAAGAATGCACAACTTCATCAATACAAACACTTTGAAATTCCACGGACCTTCACTGGAACACATGAATAATCTACACAAAACTGATCAAGGCTAACACTGAGCAACAGAACCCGAAACTGGAGTATTTCAGAAACATAATAATAATTAATTAATAATAATATTTAATATTTATATTGCGCATTTGAACATTTGAAATATGATCAACTTGATGCGCAAAACTCTTATATTAGAAACGATACTTGAAAGTATACGCTAAAGATGTTGTCTTACCATCGTTGTTTTCTCGTATTGACCGCTTTCGTACACATCACGTGACAACCCAAAGTCAGACACCATTGGATTGTTGTAGAGATCTAGAAGAACATTACGCGCTGCTAAATCTCTGTGGACACACTAAAGATGAGATAACAAAATGAATCATAAGTGTTTTAATGTTAAAGAGAAATTATTTGTTGAATGAATGCCTCACGAGAGGAAGAAATTAAGAGAAAAGAGAAGAATGTGAATGAAAGAGAAAATGAAGAAATGAAAGAAAAGAATTCGAACTGATACAAATATAGAAAACGAAATAGAACATTACGGAAGAAAAAGAAAAGAGGGAAAAAAGAGACAACGAAAACTTAGGAAAATGAGAGAGAAAATAGGAAAGAGAATGAATGAAAGAGAGAACAAAAGAAGACAACTACCCCAATAGCCTCCCCCCCCCCACGTACCCTTTTCTCAGCCAAGTGATTCATTCCTTTCGCTATTCCCAACGCAAACTTGATTTTCTCCATGCAAGGTATTCCAATATTTGTTGCGCTATCGAAGTCGTCTTCGTATTCATGGAAGTCCTCAGGACGATGGGACTGAAGATAGCTGATTAGGGAGCCATTCTCAGCGAATCTTAGGATAAGCCACAGAGGACCTATGGATAAGGAAGTGTTTATTGCAAGTGAAGTTAAATATTCATATTTTTTGCATTCTCATCTAAATGAATACCAACAAAAATTCAAATAGACTTCTTTACCTTGGGCATAATGTTTTCCCATTTCAGACCACGTGTCATTCCCTAGAGTATCATTTCTTTGTTTAACGATTGCGCATGAGAAGACACATGAATATGGATACACCTTAAACAAAGAAATGATACTCAAGGGAATGAAACTTGTTTTGAAATGAGAAAGGAGGCCCAAGAGAATCTCCTGAGAATTGGAACCTATTGTTTTGTCCTCCAAATAGAGCTTCATTCCAGCGTGCTGCAAGGGGTCTATTCCTTTCCGTGTATAATTGTCCCCCCATAGAACGTATCTAAGACCACTGATTAGGATGATGGACAATACCCTCACCCCTATCCCCCTCGGGATCTTGATTCACTTACCATCGATAGTGCACGCTCCAATCAGATGTACAATATTAGGGTGTTCTCCCACACTCGCCATGATATTCAGCTCATTGACCAAGTCACGCAGTTCAACTTGCGTCGCTTGTGCTGCAATCAAATAGGAAGCCTTTTTATGTTTGCCTGATTCACACGAAACACTGCACCCAAACACCCCTTACACGTGACGTCAAAGCAGCTCAATTTGGAGGACAAAACAAAAGAATTTCAATCTCCTGAGAATTGGATCCTATTGTTTTGTCCTCCAAATTGAGCTGCATTCCAACGTGCTGCAAGGGGTCTAATGAAAAATAAATTTACGTGTACCTTTAAGCATCTTGATGGCACAGAAGTAGTACTTTTCTTCACTTATCAACTTCCCTTTCTTCACCTCGCCAAATGCACCAGAGCCAAGTTCACCCAAAAACTCCACACAATCCCGAGGAATTTCAGTCCATTTTTTCGCGAACAAGTCGTTTTCAATTCCATGTAGAGTTTCTGGACTCAGATGAAGGTATTCTGTCATTTCCATCGCTTTTTGCTTCGCTAAGTCGTCTCTGTTTTTCTGATAAGAAAGAATTAATGGTGAATTACGACGAGGGGGAAAAGTAGAATAGTAATGATGATGATAATTTTGGTGATGGTAATGATGATAATCTTGTTGTTGATGATGATGATGATGATAATGTTGATGATGGTAATGATGATGATAATCTTGTTGATGATGGTAATGATGATGATAATCTTGTTGATGATGGTAATGATGATGATAATTTTGGTGATGGTAATGATGATAATGACGATGAATGATTAACAAATAAAAGATAGAAACGAGCCGGATAATGTAGATAACTGTTTGCATACCTGTTCCAGGGCCAGCTGTTCTTCTATCTCTAATCGTTTACGTCGCTGTCTCCACCAAACAAGAAAGCCAATCAGAATCACTAGCAAAACGACTGGAATAACGGTACTGATCACTATTAAAGCCGTCTTTTTAGCTGAATATGTGCGAAAATATATTGTGAGTAAGGAAATACTTGTTTGAAAGGAAAGATAAATAGGATGGGATGATCATGATGATCATGATGATCATGATGATCATCATGATCATGATGATCATGATGATCATGATGATCATGATGATCATCATGATCATGATGATCATGATGATCATGATGATCATGATGATCATGATGATCATGATGATCATGATGATCATGATGATGATGGGTAGAACTGGGGATGGCTGGGTGATAATGATGATAGATGTCCGGATGGATGGATGGATGATGATGGATGGGTGGAAGGATTTATCATGATGATAGATGAAAGGATGGATGGATGATAATGATGATGGATAGATGATGATAGATGGGTGGATAAATAGATGATGAAGATGGATGGAGGGAGGGAGGGAGGGATGGATGGATGATGAATAACACGTAGAGCTACCTCAAACAAGTAATAACCTTCTAACCACGTCTCTACCTTTTGTTTTCACAGATATTTTTTCACTTTCCATTTTTCCATAACCATTATGAGCAGTAACCATCACTTCATAATCAGTATCTGGTTGGAGGTCTTCAACATTTCCTGTATACTGATTGGCTACTGGACCCTGGACCCAATTCTGTCTGCCAACCTTTCTGTGTTGCAGGCTATATCCAGTAATACCATACACTTGGTGATACTCGGGAGGTTCCCATGACAGAGAAACGCTAGTTTCTTTGATTTCTTTGCTTTTGAGGTTGAGTGGTGAAGGCGGTGACTCTGAACCGAACGAAAAAGAAATATTTATTTTCACAAAGGAATAAGCCAGTTACACTTACAGTTTACGTTGCCCTACCCCCTTAAATTGAGCATTTGTGTCAAAATGAACTCAAGAAATGAAAAGAGCACCTTGATATTAGTAAGAAGGCGAAGTTTCAGCTTATGCCATGCAATATAGGAGAAATAGCATTAAATATAAAAATCGATGAAGATTTTTATGGAAAAACTGTGTTGGATGACAACGTGACTTAAGCAGGGAAGCCATTTAGCCATTTAGCCATTTTCTTGGCCTCTCATTGGTTGACGATGATGGCATTCTTATTGCCTTGGTGATTGGCTACCACTTCTCACGTGACACTTACATCATATCAAGCTGAATGGACGTTTTTTGCAACGGAAAAATATATTGTAAAACGTTATAATTTAAGGTCAAAAATGTTAGGAAAATTTCATCTTGTACCTTTAAGGCTGAAGTCGGTCAAGGGAATTCCATTCAGGATTTTTGGTTTCGTGCTGTAGAGTGCTTTGATCAGGATATTTTGTACTGAAGTGGAAGCGAATTCTTTGTTACGTGGATCATCGAGGGATGAGATGACGTTCATGTCGGCGAAAACACTGCCATTTCTAGAAGAAAAGATAAACAAATGGATCGATGAGTTAGTGGGCGGATGGATGGATGGATGAATGAATGAATGAATGAAACTTGGTCTGAAATTGTGAAATATTACACCCAATCTAAAAGTGTCTATCGGGGAACGACACCGAAGCTCTGAAAATTGAATACGATGAGATTCAGTGCTTCGTACCTGAAGCCTGTCACTTCAACCTTTTTAACCTGGTATTTGTCGCTTCTTTGATTCGAAAACAGCTCCAAGACCTATGGAAAAAGAAGTGTACAAGTCACGCACCTCAGTGTGATCAATTCTTATCTTTTACACATACAAGCAATCGATGAAACCAACCAAATTGCATTCTACAATCTACGTTTGCCATCCAACAGGGCTGATAATAATCACGTCTGATCTGTCCCATTTTTACCACCTGTAATTGTGTCTTAACATTAAAATTCTAACTTAAAATTTGTTGATAACGCATCGAATTTACGATCACGTGGACACAGGATGATACTATCACGTGACCGTGGCTTGGTGGGTGCAGTCACGTGAAAACGCAAGTCATGTGAACAATTCATATACGATCACGTGATGATGATCATGCATGAAACTTTATGACTGGAAACAGTCATTTTGACAACCACGTGATTGTACCCATAGCTCGTGGCGTGCAAGCTGTTTTAGGGGACATTTCCAAGATAACTACCATAATGCACTGCAATTCCAACTCGACCCAGTATTTTCCTCCAACTCGAAATGGCTAATAGACCTCTTTACCTTCGTTGTTTGTTGTGCCCATTTCAGACCACGTGATGCCACTCTTGGGAGTTGATTCTTTCATGTGTATATATTTCAATAAAAGAATATTTCTCAAGGGAATGTCATGTGGTCTGAAATGGGCAATTTGCATACGAAGGTCTATTGCTAAAAGCTTTTCTCTTTTCCTGCGCGCCATTCCTTCGGAAAGTTCTCGTAACCGGAAGTTCACGATTTGAATCCGATTTACCAACGGAAAAAAATTGCGAGAGAGACTTGGAGCAAGTCTAACATGAGGATAGCTCGTTGTTTTAGAGTGAAGTCAAGCAGTATTGATGGTTTAGACTTACTGGTTGAATTACTGTAAAGGAAAGGTTTCTGTACATCTGGGATCGTCTGTCTCTCAGGTCAGTGTGGAAGCTGGTATTCAGTAACTTGATTTGAAACTTGATGACCAATACGACTGAAGTAAAAAGAATGAATGAAGATGAAGCAAAAATCACGGGTAATTTAGTGAAATCAAAATGGTCAAAGGTTATTATTATCAATCCATTTCTTACTGTCTCGTTAGTTGTCTTCTAATGTTTACCCATCCTACGACTCACCTTTAGCAACATGAAGCGATACCTTAGTCATCGCCACACCGTAAGTATTGTTCAACACACACGTGTACAACCCACTATCGTTAACATCTGCACGTGACACGAACCACGTGCCATTGGGTAACAGCCGCCAGACCTTATTGACATCTGAATTAATTACTTTTTCCACTTTGGGATAAAGCCGCTGTCCTCCACTTAGCCAGTAAAGTGCGGGCTCAGGTCGTCCTTGGTACTCACATGGAAGACTAACTGGGTCTCCTTCCTCTGATACGATGATAAGACTTGAATAGAGTGGTTCAGGAATACCTTATATGAACAAAATAATGCCCAAACAGCCATGAATTCTAATCCAGTTTTTGACACAAAGTTATTGTTAAGAGACAGAAAGAAAGAAATACAGACAGACAGACAGACAGACAGACAGACAGACAGAAAAAAGACAGACAGACAGACCGATGTGGATGAATTAGCAAACCAACACATACCACAAGTACAGGAACTCCCCGCCTCAGCTTCAGAGAACCCTCCAATTCCAGGCTTCGTATATGCAGCAACTTTAACGGAATAATTTTTACACTCGTCCACCGAAAGATCCAACTTCACGCCGGTTGTTGTGGTGTTTCGGTATTCTTGTTCTCCTTGTTTGATCATGACTTTGTATCCTCGCAAATAACCGTTGATGGACTTGGGTGGAAGAGGATCCCATGACATCCTCAGTTGGTAACTATGGCAATCTAATGATGCAGTTAGGTTTGCTGGGGCTTGACTTGGGACTTGGGATGAAAAAGAAAAATATACATAGTTAATTATGAATAGAGGAATTTTCCGAAATCAATGGTGGTGTAGTGGTAGAGTACACTTGCCCCTCACCTCTGGGGTCTCAGGTTCGATTCCTGGACTCAACAACACATGTGAGTAGAGTTTGTTAGGTCTCCCCCTTGATTAGAGGGTTTCTCTCCGGGTTTTCCAATTTTCCTCCTTCCGCAAAAAAACCCTCTAAATCTCAATTCGATCTGTTATTCATAGCCGTGCCTTTACTTAGATCAGACCAAACTGAGGTTGCTTCAGGGTTCGATCTGTGAGTTAGCTGTTAGATCAGCCCAGAGCCGTGCCCTGACTTTGAACAGCCCAGAGGTATTTTTCAGGGTATCGATAAAATTCATGAGGAGCAAACTATTTCTCACCATCTTCCTTCGTTCTTAATTTCAATGCCTTCGCCAGGAATTTCTGATTAATTTGAAACATCTTTTTAGTGTCCGCTACGACGCCGAAATAATACTCCCTGAATGGCAGGAGTTTAGTTATGTTAAATTGTCTAGTAAGCAATTCCAAAGCTTTGAATTCATAATTCAATCGTCCATCATTCAACATCCACCCAACTCGATACCGTATGAGGACCCCATTATGATATTCGGGGTCTAATGGGTCCCACTCAAGATAGATGCTGGTTGGAGTCGGTGAGTAGAAGCGGGTAACATTGCAGACGTCACTGGGTGCTGAAACATAAAGAAACATTTTTTAAATTTGAGCCCAGGTCACAGGGAGCCCGGCTTTCCTTTGCCGCATTCAATATTCATTATTCTTTTATGTAATTGCTCTTTATGGGTTTCCTGTGGTTTAAGATCGGCTTCCTATGGTTTGGGATCGGTTTACGGTTACACAAGCTGTAATCAGATCTTTACTGTAAATTGATAGCTGATTAAATTCAAATCAATAACCGTTGGTAACGCACTCTCTAGTAAGCAGTCAAAAAGTGCGTTACATTCAAACAACACAGGCAACCCATAAAGAGCAATTACGTAAAGAATAGTGAATATTGAATGCGGCAAAGGAAAGCCGGGCTCCCTGTGCCCAGGTGATCAGTGGCAGGCTACGTATTAGAACTGTATGGTAAAGCTCGCATAACAGATGACAAAGAAAGAAGCAAATGTTTTGAGGGCCGAAGCCTTTAAGGTCGCTCGAAACCGTTTATTTTTCCTAAATGCACTTTTTGTTTGAAGTCTGCAAATAGTCCTAACATAGCTGGATCGATCAGGTTTTCTTATCAGTCGTTGGACTAGGAGGAACGTTCCCAATGATATGTAGTCTCAACTCTTTGAACGCAATACGCACTTAATATTCCTTACTCAGATCAGCCGAGAGGTTGATTTATGTGTTGATGAAATTTGAAAGGTAAGTGTTCAATATCATATCAAATTTGTTCCGAAACATTTCAAAAAATGACTAACCTCCCTCTGGAGTTACGATAACCACAGGAGAGCTCCACTCTCCGTTCCCGCGATCTGTGACCCCTCGTATAAATATGGTGTATTTTCTATATGGTAGCAGTTTTCCGATGCTCTTAGTAGTTACTTGCGGTCCAACTGACTGGGTACTGTTTGGGTTATATTTGTCGATCCTGCTGCCATACATAATCGTGTATTTTTTAAGTGAACCATCGATTCTTGCTGGTTTTGACCAATACAGTGTGATTTGAGATTCATAAAAACCTCCAGTAGTTGTTCCTCGCACGTTCAGGGGAGGAGAGGCAAAGTCTGAGATAAAAACAAGGCAATGAGAGTGTGAATTTGCAAATTCAGAGGGTCCTGAAGAAGTAACATGGGAAATGAGATTCGCCTTTTTTGGGCTAAGAAAATGGGATTTCATACACTGGGACTGGGATCTAACCATTACTGGGATTGGGATTTTGCAAAATCTCTAACTCTAACCCTATAACTCGGACTGAGATTTTGCATGACTGGGATTGTGCAAAGTTTTGGGCTGGGAAATAGGATTAGGACCCCCCTTCAGGACCCTCAATTTAATGTTTTCAGTAATTTAATTTCTACTTCAAAGTAACGTACCAGTTTCGTTGGTTCTTTGGACTAGAAGAGCGAAGAGCAGAACTCCTCCGAGGAAGATTGTTTGGTTCATATCTGGAGTAAATAACATGGAATCAGTGAAAAAGTCGAATGGTTTGAAAGGATTTTCAGTTGTGACGGTTTTGCAGACCTTTCATCTTCAGCTTTAAGGGGAAACAAACAATCAAGCAAACAAACAAGCAAACGAGGTGACAAACTGAACAAACAAACAAATAACCAAGGAAAAAAACAAGCAAGAAAATAAGCAAGTATATTTATCATTCAAATTATTTTTTCCGTCATTTCGATTGCCCGAGAGAACTGCAAATAACTGCCTACAAATAACGGTCTGCTCATGCGCATTACGGTGCAGAGCCATCTTACTGCAAATAACGGATTGCTCATGCGCAGTAATGCTGTATTTGACAATGGCTCGCTTCCCTGAAAAAATGAGCTGACTTCTTTGTTATTGTTTGACTCGCACTGCCCCTCAAAGATTAGAAAAAATAATTTGAATGATAAAACAGTTATTGAACTCGGTTATCGCAAAATAACGAGATTTGTTAGTGTCTTGCAAGCAATTATTTGCCTCTGCCTTCGGCATCGGCAAATAATTGCTTGCTCGCCACTAACAAATCATGATATTTTGCTCAACCTCGTCCAATAATTGCTTAATATTCAAAAAATTCTTCCTCTTCTTGTTATTATTCTTGTTATTATTATTATTATTATTATTATTATTATTATTATTATTATTATTATTATCATTATTATTATTATTATTATTATTATTATCATTATCTTTATTATCATCGTCACTATAACTACTATAGTTATTATTATTATTAGTTTTTCATATTATTTTTATCATTATTATTATTAGATCATCATTATAATAATAATGATAATATATGATTATAACAATTATAATGGTAATTATTATTATTATTATTATTATTATTATTATTATTACCATTAAAATATTTGATTAGTATTGCATGGGATTGGATTACTGATGACGTACTAATCATTTCCACACGTTATTCGACAAGAGTCAAGTAGAGTCAACAACTTGCGCACGGCAGATATCTGTCGTCTCTCCGGACCAATGATTCAAAAGACTGTTTTTGTAAATACATATATCAGTGCTTTGTTCAGTCTTGTACTCCGTTTTACTAAGAAAAAATGTGCAAAACTATTCAAATTACACTTATTAACTAAATACTAACATCTTAACTGCAGATATTTTTCTAAGAGTTTAACAGTCTGCTTGCTTCAACTCGACCGAATCTTCTACAGGCGGTTTGGCAGCAAAGTCAAGTTCAAAATTCTTAACTTTGGAATAAAAAGAAAATTCACTACATTTTAATCAAATCTATTTTAAAGATCGTACAATTAGAATATTTCTTTTGACTATATATTTTGCTTACAATTTTATCGATTTCAATTCGAACAATATTTTTTATAACAGTTTTTTAGTTGTAATGAAAGTCGAATTTCTAACATAGCGAATGAGCACAAAATCTTCGAGATTCATCTATTTGTTGTCATCGTATTTAAAATGAAAATTTTAAAAACATTTACTGAAGGAAATATTGAATTTGCTAAATTTAAAATAACTTATATAATCTGATTTAGTCAATTCTAGCAATGCTCACGATCGAGCATTTACAGTTAACCCAAAATGCTCAAAATAAGGTCAAAACGTTATAACCAAATTTAGCAAACTTGGCAAAATTTAGCAAACTTGGCTAACTGTCAGTGAAAAAAAGTGAATGAAAATATTGAAATTTTGACCTTGAAAATGAGGAGAGTTAATTATAAAACGAACATTTAAGAAATTTATATTTTTTAGTCGTCTTCATTCAGAAGGAACCGTATTTTTATCGGCCAAGTTCTTGTACACATTAAGTTTTGGGAAAGACTGAAGAAATATAGCTGTAATCGTACAGTATATCAAGCAAAAGCTTTTGAAAATCGTTCCAATCATCTAATTCAGCCAGCAAGAGTCGAACTAGCACAACAATTTAGAAAAAAATATGCTTAAAAATTTTTTCAATAATTTTCGACTTTTTAAAAAAAATTTACGCCAAATGATTTTCAAAACATTCTTCAGCTTTTCTTTGTGAAGTTTTACTTACCTTCTAATGAATTGAATTGAATTATATTATGATATTCCTTATTAGAGTATTTTTCAGAGTTCCCAATTGATAATTTCTCTAACACTGAAGTAACTTAGCTATTTTCCCACTTATTTGAAATATCCTTGTGAGCTAATTATATCATTTGACTTTATTGATCGTACTGATCACGATCGATATACACCCATGCATGCATGAATTAACGCACGACACTAATTATCTTGCCCTTCATACTTTAATACCATAACTATTTACTCTTCAAAATAAAAACATCAACTTTTCCACTTGGCCTAAAAACAAGCGGTGAAAAGTTCCAGGAAAAATTAATCCTGAGGAGAGACTAAAAAATAGGGGCTAGCTATGTCAAGTTTATGTTCAATACATTTATCCCCCCTCTAAGGTAATGCCTGACTTCAAGCATGCATATTCCGTCGTTCGCCCAAAGTATGAATAGAAATCAGGAGATAAGTAAACTGTTTTTGGGACGAAAAGAGATTTATTAATTAAGCAGCATTGATTATCTCAGTACCATACTAGTGCAAAGTTTATTTTGACATATCCTATATGCATCACTTTCTTAATGGTCTTAAACATTAAAAGTTTACATCACATAACATTCCCTAGAGTATTGTTTCTTTCTTTACTGTCATTGAAATTAGAGACTTAGAACAAGTTAAACAAGTCTTATAATTAAATCTGGCTCTCTTTGAAAACAAACTGAATATAGAACGGTTTAGAACGGTAGGATAAAAGTTATTGGTTATTAACATTAGTGGCCCATGCGTCGCACAAGTAGGCCATTTTCCACTTGGGACCCATTGAAAAGATTTGAACTCGATCGTTTCTCCAATCAGTTACGATTATTTCTTCTTTATTGATGACAGCAACAGCCAGAGGATTATTAAACTGACCGACATTTATACCCTTCGATCCAAACGAATTCAGAGCTTTACCATCTTGTAGGTTGAAGAACTGCAGTCTGTGATTGTCGAAGTCACAAACGATGAGGCGGTTTTCCTTGTCAACGACCAGGCCCCGAGGGCTGTAGAGTTCGCCCTTCTTGTTCCCTGGCTTTCCAATTATGCGGAGGAAATTTCCTTTTTCGTCGAAAACTTTCAAAACATTATTTCCTGTATCGGAGACGACAAAGATGTTTTGTGACGACAAGAAAATAGCTTCTCTCGGATGCTTGAGTTTCTCAGGTATTCCTGTGCCAAAGTTGAAAAGGAATTTCCCCTCAGCCGAGAAGACTTGTACTCTGTGGTTCTGCCAATCAGTCACTACGATCCTTCCATCTTTGTCAACATTGACACCCGTTGGCTTGTTAAACTGTCCATCTCCTATTCCTGGTATTCCAAACTTCTTGACAAATTTCCCAGTTTTTCGGTTAAAAATCTGGATTCTGTGATTATCCCGGTCTGCGACAAGAATACATTTATTTGCCTTGTCAAAAGCAATCCCAGCTGGATAGTTCAACTGCCCCTCGTCAATCCCATATTTTCCGATATCCAGGAGCTTCTTTCCCCCAGAGTCGAAAATATGAATGCAATTTTTCTGTGTATCTGTTACCGCAATTTCACCAGCGTCGCTGACTGTGATCCCGTGCGGATGGCTGAAGTGTCCCGTGCCTCCCGCATGTGACCCGAACGCCTTTACTGGCATCAGTACTGGAGGACGAATGTTCACTTCAAAAGGACTTCCTTTGATATCCTTCTCGCCTACTTGCACCTCCACTTTGTATTTCCCCGGTGTATATGGCTGGTAACTTATTTCATATATTCCATTTTCGTTATTTCTCATTGTTGGCGCAAGTATTGTCCTGTCCGATGATGTAATTCTAACGCCCAGACTGTCAATACTACTGTAACACGCTTCACCTTTAAGATCACAAGTAGTGACAGTAAAAACCGCTTCTTCTCCTACTGCACCATCGCTCAACCCTTCACCATCTGCCTTAGAGGAAATGACGTCAGTATTACTCGAGGCGATATGTCCAAGAACACTTGTCTGGATATGACGTAACACATCATGATTTGGAACATAGCCAACACAGGCGCTCTCGATGGGTCGCGAGTCCACGGACATTTGAGCCAGTTGCTGCAGCCTGTTGTTGACATGCTCCTTAAGAGTCACGACTTCTGCTGTGACGTTTCTTTGCAACATATCTTGAGTAAAATCAATGGAGCTTTTGACTTGAAGCAGGCAGATATCGAAAGTTTTCAATTGTGATTCGAGATTCTCTTTCTTAACGTCCCTGACTCCGTCGATATGTGAAAACATTTCTTTTTCATGTTGTTTGAGTAGATTTACTATCTTTTCCATTCCAAAATGAACTTGTCGTTTCACTTTTTCTATTTCTTTGTCAAGGTCGATTAGACGTTGTTCAATGAGCTTTTTACCCTCTGTGATCTCTTCAGCACGTTTCGTGACATTTTTGATTTCACCTTCCAGTATCTTGGAAGCGTCCTCTAACTCATCCCTCAGAAGAGAAATCTTAGTATGCTTTTCCTTCGCCGTTGAACTACACAATTGGCATATACACTTACTGCAATGCCTGCAATAAAATTGTACCGGGCAAGCTCCTCGGTTTCTCTGGTGATGACACGCTAACATTTGTCGAAAAATTACAGCTTGTACATCTTTCTCGATCATGTCCTTGTTCTTGATAACAAGATGGCTTCCGTTGGTTGATTTGGCGTGTTCGTCTGTACATTTGGAGCAGAAAAAATCACCACATTCGAAACAGAACGAAAACACCTCGCAGTTCTGTTCACATCCGCTACAGTGTTCAAGGTTGTGTTTATAATTGGTCGAATATAGATCTAGTAAGCATACTAAGTAAACATCAGAGGCAAATGTCGAGAATCCATTGACTCCAACGAGTGCCGGTTTTTCGATTTCTGCTTGGCAAACAGGGCAGTCGATGTGAGAAGAATAAGGATTTTTCTTCCCGATTTCGTTCAAGCATCCAAGACAAATATTATGTAAACATGGAGTCAGTTTTGGTTCAGTGAAAATGTTTTTACATACAGGGCAAGTGAGCTTTGCTTCTATCTTTTTCAGTTCTTCGGCAATGCCCATTTTACTGACCAAATAGAGTCACTGTTCGCTCAGTTCCTGTACCTCCCAATGCGAGATAGGAATCATGGGAAGAAGACATATGAAAACATATCTTGATATGTCAGAAGATGTTCCATCAGGCGGAAATAGTTGAGCTTTCAGTATATATTAATCATGACCTCAAAATATTCAAATACCCCGACACTAACCATTGGACTAAATATAGGTAACTCACATCCGGATGATTTTCCGTCTAGAAAAATATATTTGGGGACAGAAATTTAATACTCACGATTTCAAATCTTATACGGGAAGCAAAGTCCAAGTTCATAGCGAAAGTCAGTTATCGCTTTCGTGGCATCACGAGTGCAAAAGATCAATCCGGCACCAATGTCTGTTCATAAATATATCGGCATCTCTCAATATTAAGCCGGCTAAAGACCTATATAGCTTAGAGTCTGTGAGTTTGTATTTTTTATTTTTTTAATCATTTTTTGGGGTAGGGAGAATCAATTAACCAATTTTTAGTGTAATTTAATTTGGTGCAAATTGTTTTGTCTAGTAAGACAGCAAAATGGAAATTTTCATTTTCTGATGTACGACTGACAAACAAGTTCTGCATTTTTATGACTTGGGAAAAAACTTATAGCTTGCTTCCAGCTTGTTGTATTGCTTTTTTTTTTCTCTCTTTCTTTATTTTCTTTCATTCGAAAAAGACATCCGTTACGAGAAAAATCGAAAAATGCTATCGATCGAAAACCACACAATTTCCACGATTCCAGAACCACCAAAATTGGCAACCGCATTGCGATTAATTTGTCTGGAATTTTTTTATTAAGAACCCATTTATCATGATTTTCCAAAATTGATTTTAGAAGCCAACCTTAAAAAAATCATAATATTGTCTGACATTCAATATTGTTTTGATATTTTTTAATTTATGCTATACTGACATCACAGTCATTTTAATACTGCTGTGCGATGTCACGGGAGGATGAGGTGGGGGGCACACTGCTTGCGCTTTCCTAAGCATGTTGTCGCAGTTTAACATTCCTAATGCTTCTGGAGCATTGCAATTCAAGATGCTGCTCCCAACCCTGGATAATAAAGTTCTTTTTCTCGAAATGAATAAATAATTGATGACCAATTTGTTCCTACACTCAAAAGCATATACCATTTACATAAAGTGTCTTCAGAAAATGCCAAGAAGCATGTAATTGATGCTATCAGCTTAGTTCTTACACACTAGAATAGCTCGCAATGCCATGAAAAATGGCATCAATGATAGTTTATATATTTATCTCCGTATTTGATGCAGAACAATACAGAAAACAATGTGTAAACGAGCATTTAAACCAAAGTGACAAACCAATTAATTATGAATTTATCAGTCCGCGTGTTTCGGATATAAGGATAGGACGTTTGACCTCGTCTTAAGCTCAACACGCGAAATGAATTATTGAGCTCCTATCGTCTAGATTAAAATCATTTCCTAGGCATCGGTTGCGTCAGAAATACACGCTGGAACAGATATTCAGATTAGTTGGACAGGTTAACACACCATCGTCAGGAAACAATAGCAAAAGCCTAAGTGTTTTCCATGCGTGACCATAGAGTTGTCAACCCCCTGAACGTCACACTTAGTAGTACTTAGAAAAGACAACATAAGTGTACTTATTAGTGATCATTATAACTTCAGAAAGATGATAGACAAAGAGGAAAAACGACTCTACTGAGTTATTGGGTTGCAGAATTTTTAATTAGAATCGGAGTTTGTCTGATGAGGTAAAGAAATATCACTTTTGACCTAAACAAGCCACGTGTAAACATCTGTAACAAAAAACCCCTCCAAACCCACGATATGCAAATAGATATTTGTGTTTGATTCAAGCCCTCCTCGCCTCGATGGATAAGAATCAATATCCCACCGTTCCCAAGCGTTCTTTTACAGGCATGGACATCCAGAGCATCTTAGACAACTTGGAGGACCTTCTTACTTGCTGTTTGTGTTCAAACATTTACAAACACCCGAAAATCACACCCTGTTTACATTCGTTTTGCTGCGAGTGCTTGAATCAGCTCTCCTTTAGCAGACCTTACCAAGAAACCATCGACTGCCCGGTTTGCCAGTTTGAAATTCGCAAGCCAGAAGGAGGTCGCTTTGATACACTACCGCCCAGTTTTTTCCTGAATCGTCTACTGGACGTATTTGTAGCCAAAAGAAGAAGTTACTCCGAAGCCAGCTGTGGTAATTGTCATAGAAATCTACTGCTCAATTCCTTTTGTTTCACATGCAGTACTTTTATGTGTGAAGAATGTCTGAAAGCTCACCATGTTATTACTCGAAACAGCGGGCACAGAACAGTCACCTTGGGGAAATTGAAGATCAAAGATTACGAGGATCTTCTAAGAAGGTCTACTTTATGTGCACACAAATTCAACGAGAGAGGAATTGTCGAGTACTTCTGTTATGACTGTGATGCTTGCGTTTGCCATGTCTGCAATGTCGCTATTCAGCATAAACATCGCATTGTCGACATTGATGAGGCGGCGAACGATCAGAAAATGAAGCTCCGGGATGCAAATGCTAAACTGAAGACGAAACTCAAGTCCCTGGAACTTGGAATCAACAACATAGAATTCCGGAGCATCGAAGTACAGGAACAGATTGATTATACGAAGAAGGACATTCGAACGAAAATTGGCAACCTGATTGATATTTTAAAGAAACATGAAGAAGACATGCTTCAAGAAGTGGAAAGGATTCGTAAAGATAAACAAGAGAACCTGACATTCCAGCTCAAAATGTATGAAACAATGCATAAACAAACAAAAGGATCAATCGAGTTTACTGAAGAGCTCTTGGGACGTAATTTGAGCGAGGAGATATTGACAATCAAGAATCACGTGTTTGAGCGGACGGATGTGATCGATTCCATCGTAGTAGGGACCAATCCGGCAGAGAATGAACGTGTGGGATACGTAGCCAACACCGAAGCTTTCGAGGCCGTTCAAAAGGAAACTCTGGGGCACATCAGCACAAGCCTCACTGAGCCCCTTGCGTCCACCGCTGAAGGGAATGGCATAACAGATGTATCTGCAGGTGAAGAAGTCTACTTCACGGTCACAACCCGAAATGCACAAGGTGAAATCTATTACAGTGAAATCGATCATGTAGTAGTGGAAGTGAAGTCTGACATGTGGGGACTGCTGGACACGTCAATCAAAAACTACGAGGACGGCACCTATGAGGTCAGTTACATCCCCCGGGTTCCTGGGATCCACAAAGTCCAGGTAGAAGTAAGTGGTCAACATATTGAAGGAAGTCCCTTTAAGGTTTATGTCAAACACCCTGTCCTGACACCTGTTAAATCATTTGGGTCACATGTGCAAGGACAAACGAGTGGAAAGCTGTTACAGCCTCATGGTGTTGCTGGGAATATGCTAGGCCAGGTAGTTGTGTCTGACAGCTTGAAGCACCATGTCCAAGTGTATACCTCTGATGGTACCCACATGCTTGAGTTTGGCCAGGAAGGAAGTAATGATGGTCAATTCATGCACCCAATGTCAATTGCATTTGACAAGGCCGAGAGAAATATCTTTGCTACTGATAGTGACAATAACAGAATACAAGTATTTGATATCAAGACAGGAAGGTATGTTATTGTGTTTTGTATTCATAGACTCATAGATGTGTTTAATTGTACCTTCCCAAAACCTTGAATTTAAAATCTCCCTCCTCCTGGGTGAACTAAAGATATTTTTTTCTGAAATTACACATTATACTATCCTCATCCTTTGGTTTTACAGTCAACTGTAGGGTCTGTCAATGAAATGGAGTTTGTAAAGTCCCATGTTGATGTTGTAATTTCCTCTTTCCATTGATTTACATCCAGTGCCAGTGGTCCAGAATGCATGAAAATGTATTTTCGAAAGTCCCATACTGGTGTTGGTATTTCTTCTTGCCATTTATTTAGATCCAGAGCCAGTGGACCAAAATGCATAAACATTTAATGGATTTTCGAAAGTCCCATACTGGTGTTGGTATCAGTTCCTCTTACCATTTATTTAGATCCAGTGCCAGTGGTCCAAAATGCATGAAAATTTAGTTTTCATTTCACTCCTTTAGAGACACCCTAATGCTGCCATGATCTAGTATGTTGTAATCATAGGCACTGCCAATATTGGTCACATCTGTTTATTACTAACATGTACATATGCCAATACATTGTAAAGTTCAAAACTTTGTCTACCTCCTATTCACCACTTTCCATACATCGGTTCACTGGTCAAACACAAAGCATTCAGTTGAGGCTGCAAGGTTCAAATTTGAATAATCCTTTGAAACTACCTTGAAGCTTTGCTTTAATGCTTTGTTTGAGTGAACTGATGTAAATAAAGTGGTGAATTGTGAGATTCATTTCCCATAATTTATTGAGAGTCTGAGAGGAATACTTTTGAGGTTAAATTCTTTTGAAAAATCTCATGAAACAGATGACTAAATGGGATATCATTTTCTTCTCAGATTCATAAGAAAATTTGGAACAGAAGGAAATGGTCCAGGCCAATTCAATGGACCCTGTGGCATTTCCATTGATGACAACGACCGCCTCATAGTTACTGACTGGAACAACCACAGAATCCAAGTGTTCAACTATGATGGAAAATTCCTCTTCAAATTTGGTGACAGGGGTGGTGAAAGGCTAGTCCATCCAAGAGCTGCCATTTTTCATGATTTTGAGAGCTGTTTCGTTGTGGCGGACACTGGAAACAATGTCCTCAAAGTTTTTGACCAGAATGGCAGGTTCTCTCATGTGATTGGTCAACCAGGTATCAGACGAGGTGAACTATGTGGCCCTCGGGGGCTTGCAATTGACAAGAATAATAATGTTGTAGTGTGTGACTTTGAAAACCATAGACTACAGTTTTTTAAAATTGATGGAACAGTCTTAAATTCGTTTGGGACAAGTGGCAAAGGCATAGGTCAGTTTGCCTTCCCTCTGAGTATTTCAATTGTTGGGGGTTCAAAGGTTGTCGTTAGTGACTGGGGTAATAATAGAGTTCAAATTTTCAAATGTCGAGATGAAACAGAATCTCCTTCGAACAGTGCTTCAACTCTAAGTAGAAGAGAAAGCTATAGATAGATAAACAACATTATAAATTAATGGCCTTTTCCTCAATTGGATAGGCAATAGACCTGTTTTTAGCTTGGTGCATATAGTAGCCCATTTCAGACAACATATCATTCTCTTGAGAATAAGATTTATATTTGTTTGAGTTATATCCATATTTATAACTTACTGCAATTTTGAGCTGCCAATTGGGGTTTATATTGACAGCTAGTTGGGAGAAAATATATAACATATTGGCTGTAGTCGTGAAGTGATGAAGGCCAATACAGAATACCAGTATATTATATTTTAACACCGTCAATATAACCAGCTCAAAATTGCAACAAGTTTTGTATCCTGGTTCTCCTATTGCACGGTAATTCTGAGTCAACAATGACTGAGGTTTATATTGGAAGCTATAGCAACTGTGAAAGAAAGAAATGATACTAAGGAAATGACAAGTGGTGTGAAATGAGAAAACAGTATGCCTTTAGACCTTAATTTTACTCTTGGGTGAATGTTTTCCCATAAAATTTTCAGGTCACATGGAATGCTACTGCTAAAACTCTTGAACTCTAACAGATAAAATATTGAGATAAAATATTAAGAGATCTGAAATGGCCAATCTGATTAGGTCTATCTCTAAGGTTCTTATAATTAGGAAAGTCTCAGTAGCTAGGTTAATTTAACTTATAAATTTGTCAGAATAAATGGAGTCTAGATGGGTTTCTGTGCTGTGGCAAGGGATGGGGCTCTCAACATACCCATAAATAAGACCAAGCATCACCCCCTTCTCCACACTCCTTGGGAGGTTTTGTATCAATATCATTACCCCATGAAATGTCTCAGTCTGCTAAGATTTTTGGTCTTGCCAAAAGTTAAACTAGAACACTGATATAAATAGAAATAATTAATAATTAATAATTATTTTTTGGAAAAACTCTGAGAAAGTTAATCTCTGACCTTGATGGGATTCGAGCCTTGAAAACTGATTAACTTACTAACTTACTGCCATAGAAAATATTAGTTTTATATACTGGGCCTAACTATTGTATTGCAATCACTAAATTTAAAGTAAATAGCACAAGTATAGTATAATCTCTTAAATGCTTATAAATTTAGCTGGTACTACAGTTACTGTATGATAAAATTAATAATAACTGCTTTAGGCTTCTCTTTCAGGCAGTGTTGGCCAATTATTTAGCAAACTTTAGTAATTTAGAGTGACATTTTGTATATTCAAATAAAAAAGAAGTAGACACAGTTATAACAAGAAATTCATTTCTTCCCCTCACTCTTGTCACTGTCTTGCACACTGTCTTGCATACTGTAGGACAACTGCATGACCTCATTTTGGAATTCAATCTATGAATATTTCTCTACTGTGCTCTTTTAGAGATAAGTGTAAAGTGAATGCTGAGACTTTTTGAAGTTATTTTCTCATTTCATTTAAGAGATGGGGGCATCTTGGGGGGATCCGAGAGTTGGATCAGTTACAAAGACTTTGCCCATCACTGCCTTCCCTTCCTCCAAGTGCTTAATTATTAATTCCTTAGGAATATTTAAATAATAATAATATTAAATGACATATAGTGTGTTAACAGTAAACCTGAAAAATACAAACTATTGTTTACAGTGTGACTACTATTATAACTTAATTAGAACTTAAAACACTCCAACTTAGTAGAAACAATCAGAGACCATCAAAGAACAATAGAATTGTAACACTGAGTCCAACTGATACAACAAAAATATGCTGTCCTGCAGATTTCTGACCGGTTTGACTACATCCATATAGAATGCATAGATATAATATTACATAGCTAGCAGTTGTGTTAATCATTCATTAGCTATCATTGCCATATTGTTTAAAATATTACAAGTTAACTTAAAAGTGAGCAGGAAAAATTATCAGATAATTATTTTAGAGCAATAATTTTTCATTGCATTTTTATCTAGAGTCTGTACTTTACTTTAAATATATTTTTATTGGACCAAGGATAGGGAAATATTAGCTACTGTAAAGGGGTCGTTTTGATAAGCATTACAACACTAGCCCTTCATACATCTAAGACTACCATTAAGCTTGGGTGAATGAACATTGTCTAAGAGAATATGTGATAGGACTCACCTCCTAGTTATCTTGTCCATTGTGATCACTATTAACTCCCACAAGGAAAAAATCTTCAAACAAACTGACTGAAGTTGATCATAATATATACAGACTGAACAAAGTCCTCTAGACTTCTCGAACTTTGACCCTTTTTATTTGGTTGAGGAAAAACTGGGTCGAGTTGGCATTGCATTGCATTGTGGGAGTTTTAGGGGACATAATTCCAAAATGGCGTGTTTTTCGTCCCCTTTTTCCTCAACCTTGCGCCAGAATGGCTAATAACCACGTACTCGCAGCTTCCACCAATGATTTATGAGTTTCCAAGTAGTGGAGTTGGAGAAGCCTGATTGGCCTTATCGCTAAAAAGGCTAAAAATCGTGTAACGTCATGATCTTTTCTCTGACGAAAAAACAGCATTTGAAAAGTAAGTATCCTATACCGTAGCTGGGTGGGCTTTTAATCGGGGGGAGGGGGCATATAAAACGGGAGAAAAAACGTCTGAAATCCGTTCTATTAAGATTGCCTTCGTACAATAATAACTGTAAAAGCTTTGAAACGCGAATATGGCTCAGAAAAAAGCTATAGTGTAAGGGGACTGTCCATGTGCTACGGGGCTGCACGACGGTAATCCATCAATGTAAGGGGGATATAACAGGGGGGATTTATTACAGGAAAGGAAAAGATGATTTACCGCTACGTTCGCTTCATATGGAAATAATATCACATCCGGTTAGTCTCTAAAATCCAGCTTGGGCTCCCTGTGGCTAGTTTACTTTTCAGCCCTCCCATATTCTTTACACAATGAGCAAGACAGGTTTTTCATTTAATTTTTTTTTTTTTTTTTTTTCTGCTGAATACTTTTTCATGGTAACAGTAAATCAAATAGAGAAAATAAGAGCAAAACTCCCCAATCAAAACATTCAAAAAATCTTTCGATTTTTTCATGAAAAATTCCTTGAAGATTCTTTAATGAACTCTGTTGCACATAAAGTGAGGATAACCCTGGTGTTAGGGACAAGAGTTCTATTTTTCTTCTCAAGGAGACACATTGCATGTGTAAACGGCCCTAGCAGTAGGATTACCCTAACTTTATGCAAAAGCACACTTACTTACAGACCACTGCACGTGACGTCAAAGCAGCTCAATTTGGACAAAACAAGTTATCTTCAGAGAATTGGAACCTATTATTTTGTCCTCCCAATCGAACTGCATTCCGACGTGCTCAGTGCAGAGGGTCTCTAAATTAGGCTTAGCTAGCACTAGCACTTTATAACTGATTGTCTGACTTTATCGTTTTCTGTTCCAATGACCTACATCTTTGCATGAGCAAATTTTGTTTGGCTGGCATTCGTGAGTCACGTGAAACTTGGTCACGAATTAATTTCGTTGTTTATCTTTATAAAAGGTAAATAAATGCATTTGATACTAATCCCATTATCAATTCCCATGTTTTTGGATCGATGCAGATATAATCAGAAAATACCCCATATGGACCCCTTTCACTTGACGTCAAAGCTGCTCAATTTGGAGAACAAAACAAAAGAATTTCAATCTCCTGAGAATTGGAATCCTATTGTTTTGTCCTCGAAATTGAACTGCATTCCGACGAGCTGCAAGGGGTCTATTAAACTACAACAACACGACAACGACTGCACAATAACAACAAACACATTGACACTTCAAGTTTCAAAATCAGGTCGTACAGTTCAGTTCGTGACTAAAACATCTTGATGGAATCCATCATAGTCTTTTTTCTGGTCTTCATCGTCTTCATCTCTTACTTCGATCTTTATTTCATGAGCTCTACGATGCTTTTGTTCTCGACGTTTCATAAACCTGTGCGAAATAAAACCACAGAGTAAGAACAGTAAAATGGATCCCACGACCAGACCAACTGCTGTGGGGACGTTTCCAAGTTCTTTAGATGCTTCATTTAGTGCTTGCATCTTCGCGGTACCAACAGTAGAGGAAGCATTCGACGTGGGTGAGGCTGTGGTTTCAGGCCTTTTGGTGCAGTTTTTGAATTTTCGACACGGATCTGATTTGACTGGTTTTTTGGTTGGACTTTTTGTACGTGGACCATCTGAATGAGTCTTCATAACGCATCGAACATCATTAGGCGAACAACTCGTAGGTTTTTTCAGCTTCTTTGTAGAGTGAATTTCTGTGGTCTTAACTCTTGGGATTGCAGTTTTAGGATTTTCAGTATCTAACTGTATAACAACTGACGACTTTTCTCTCCTGTTATTCGGGTTCGACACTCTCTTTCGTCCATGGCGGTTTCTTTCCCTACCTCTGACTCTAGTAGCTCTAGTTACTATGGGTACCGTTGTCACGGGTTCTGTTGTCAAGGTTGGAACTCTACATGACCAAACTTTGGTGCCTACGACAGAAAATCTAGGATCGCTAGATTTTAGTTTACTCACGAATTCAACGCCACCGAAGACTACTTTCCGTAGACAACCCTCAAATCTGTCCTGCTTTGCCACCGTTTGGGAACCACCGACAAAGACCTTACCCTCTCCTCCGTTCATGTTGAATGTACTGTGGGAGGGTGGGCATATGCTTTCTTTTGTATTAACGCCATCCAAGATAGCCTTGACATTTCTCCTAAACCTTCGGACATCAATCATATGCCAGCGATCATCATGAAGGTTGTTTCCAATGGACAGTTCGAGTTTCCCAGATCCAAGGTTCCATTCTACTATGATTCTCCCATTGGATAGTTTGATCGTGACGTAGTCTTGGGAAAAGCTGGTCTGAAGCAGGAGACCATTGTTTTTGGATGTCTTGAAGTGAACGTTGAGGTGATCTTGGCGTGTGGCCTGTGGACGATCAGACATGTCATAGACAAGGTAATCTGATGATGACAAGCGTAAACGAAGCATCTCTGCAAGAAAATAGGCAAAGATTGATGCTTTGGATATTAAAGAAAATAGTCCACTTGTCAATGGCAAATAAAGAAACAATACTCAAGGAGATGACGCGTGTGCAGGAATGGGAAAACAGATTTTTTTCTTGGATAGCTAACATAGTGCATTGTGGTCTAGCTTGGATACCAAACATCTTTTTTTATGTTGTTTGTACCCAAGCTAGACCACGATGCATCCTGTTTATTTCACTCAGAAAAGGTTATTATGCCAAACGTAACAAGTTCTAAAGCGTTATCAAACAAAGAAACAATACTTAAGGGAATGACAAACTTGTGATTTGAATCAGGAAAACATTACGCCCAAAAGTAAAGAGCTTATTTTAAGTGTTTCTGGCAAAAAAAATGACATGCGAAATGAATTTAAAAATGACCTTGCAAGATTCATATGATCTTACTGCGTAAAAAGCCAATGCAAAGCGGAAAAAAATATTCCTATCTATATTATCAACGTAGACTTTCATACTTAGTCGACTAATACGATATCTGAAAATTTTCTGAAGAAATAAAAATTCCGATACAAGTTTGATTTGGTGAGCCCGTTAGAGGTCCGAAACAACTGACGAATCGCTCGAGGATGATTTCCGTTTAGCTGGGACATTTCTGGGTATCGACGAGAGAAGAATGAAAATTACGCCATGATATTGTTTCATAGCAAAATTTCGAAGAAAAAATCATTCTTTCTCCGGCCACATATCCGAAGGTTTCGGTGACCTCGAATGGAACATCGGCTCATCCCCTGCTGACAAATGCAACGTGTAAAATGTTCCTCTCATAGCAGCGCTTATGAAATTGTTTGCATATATGCTGAAAAACTACTATTAAACTTTTGATTTCGGAATGTAGTTATTGAACTATACAAATGTTTTTTCCTTCCGAAGGGTTTAGTCAGCATATTTAAACGGTAAACAGAGTTAAGATGGCATAAATTTCGCAATAGTTGATGACTCACGAAGAGGAAAAAACTCTTACCGGACATTTCTGAAAAAAACAGATTAGAGAATGTTTTTTTTTTATCTGCAACACTCAAATTTTCAAAATAGTATCTACTGTTTTAAAACTAAAAAATATTCAATATACTCAAAAACAAACTTTTAAATGCAAAGTTGTCTGGAATCCCGACATTTTTTTGGTATCGAAACTCGTTATAGCTCAAAACTTCGAGCATAACTATGAAACAACAGATTTATTTCTTGAACATTGCAGGTAAATGTCATCCAAGTGCTGGTATTTTTTACGTAAGAATCGTCTAAACGTACTCCGTTTTAAAAAGGTTTAATTTGCTTAAAATCTTAAAAAGCACAATCTGTTAATGATGATAATGTTTGCCATTGTTGTAAAAGTTGTCCGTGCTTTCAATATTGTATTTAAAACAGAGGATAATTCTAGAAAGTTCGATGTTTTAAGATAATCCTTTTTCCTGTTGCCGTCTTATTAACTATTTGTTTATTCTGTAAGTTGTGACGTTGTGTCTCTAGCTGTGACAACACGTTCCGACAGTCAATCTGGTTGTCATTCACGATGACTGGAAAATATGACTGGACTATTAGAGTGCGCAATACATAATTGTATCTGTAGGGAGCAAAAAAAAAAATCCATGTTCTGACTAATAAGAATGCTTTAGAAAGTGAAACTAGACCTTGCAAAACAAAGCAGAAGTCGAAACTAAAAGCAAGCATAGTGTAAGTCAATAAGAAGACAAAAGATACACTTGAGTTAAATGGGCAGTTAGTTATGTACAAAAACATTAAAGAATTTGCAAACTAACCTTTCTCGCATCGCTTTCCTTCAAATCCAGTTCCACTGCAATCACATTTAGCCTTCGAAAACCTATTTACGCATTTTCCATTATTCAAGCAAGGGTTTCTGACTCTACATTCGTTCAAACAGCCACTCTTGGTGCCTTTGGATTTGATGAGAACCGCTCTTTCCAACACTCTTTCTGTATTCGTCATCATAATCCTCTTGATGCATCCAACAAATCTTTTCTTAAATGCAACTTGTGGAGTTGACAATTGCGACAGGCTTAATGAACTTGGAAACCCACCGATGTATAGAAAGCCAGAGTTTCCTAAAAGTGCTTCGTTACGCGGTCTTGGAATTGTAGCTGTTTGAGTTAAGTTTTGATCGAGAGTAAGAATAACTTGATCGTTGTTTAGTTGAACCACTACTTTATGCCACAGCATGTCAGCCAAATCATGACCGATCTGAACACGCACAGAATTCCCCGATGAACCAAAACTCAACAACACTTTTGCGCTTAGCAGTTCAACGCTTAGATAATCCCTGCCACCGTCATCTTGGTAGAGAAGGATAGAATCTCGTACATGTGTCTTGAACAAGAACGAGAGCTTCCCTTCGAGTCCTTGGGATGAACTTGGAGGAATCCATTTCTTATATTGCGCGAAGGATGTCTTCAGGTCGTCGAACGTTGTCGCTCCCAAAACACTCGACACACAGAGAGCACACAAAACAGCCAAAGTCGAACGCCAGGTGAAAAAATTCATGTTTGGCGAAGTCGCTTTGGCTTCGATTTCTCGAGCTCCCGAGCAAGAAAACTTTGAAGTAGAGACTGATAACTGGTCAAGGTCACATGTTTGTCGAGAAGTTATTTGAGATGAGATTCCGGTTTCCGGTTAAGGTTATCCTGTAAGTGTTAAAAGACAAGAGGAAAACACCCTATTGTTTGAAGAAAATAAATAAATCCTTTGATATTATCAACGTGTATATATTAACAAAAATATGAAAATAAAAAGCTGGGAAAAAACTTAGTCATGGGATAGAATAATTCAAGCCATGATATCCAGAACTTTTACGATCATTAACTTTTATCGTGCCGGTTTTGACCTTAGAGTTGATGATATATATATCTCCATTAGGGGTCGATACGGGGAATTATAGGTCGGCCAATCAAGCGCCAGATAAACAGTTCACTGTGTATGTTCGAACATGTTGAAGGCAGAAGGCATTCGCGAAAGGATAAACAAATAAGGACTGTTTCCGATTGCGTTTTCTCACCTTGGCTTTTCCTTTGCCGTCCATTGAGAAATTTCCTGTAAACATCATTGCTAATTTTGCAAGAAATGACTGTTTTTTTATACGCATGTTTTTGAAAATACCGTTCTAAAAAAATAGGTTAACCATCGCTTTCTTGCGTTACTTTCATTTAAATATAACACGCAAATGGACGCAAATTCTAGACAAAATTTTACAGCAGAATTTAAACTATTTTTGGATTAAAACTGAGATCATAATGTTCTTATTTTAATCCTCCTCCCATGCCTCTTTTCCTTTTTTCTTCTCTTCTAAGTTCTATTTTCCTTCGGCTTTCCTTTCCTTTCCTTTCCTTTCCTTTCCTTTCCTTTCCTTTCCTTTTCTTCTCTGTCTTTCTCTTTCCTTTCCTTTGCGTTTTATTTCTTTTCATTTCTTTACTTTACTTTAGTATTTTTTCATACCTCGGCCGAGAGAGGAACGGAACGAGATGCGCAGTATCGATTGCGCAGTAGTCCAAGGCGCGGGTGATTCGAATCAAGATGGCGGAAAACAACATTTGGCTTCAGTTTGAACAATCTTAAACTCTTCTACTGGAATGCCACGGATAACTAGAAAAACTAGAAACAAAAGAAAAGACCTTAAAGACCAAGGTAAGTCAATTTGTCTTATTTCTGGTTCACTTTCTTTTTAAAAAGACGTTTTTAAAACGGTTTTAAACTTCTTACGCGAGCAACTCGCAAACAGTCATGTCAACGACGACTCAAAGAAAACAAATCCTGGATTTATATTTCTTATCTATCGGCTTAGAAATATTCTAGCCCTTTTGTACTTATTCCTTCATTCTTGGTTTTGAAAGACAATGCTTTTACCGTCGCAAATGATAAGTAAGTATTATTTCTGAGGGGAAAACTTCCAGTACAAAATTGATACAAAAAAAGAGTTACGCCATTCGAAAAGATTGTCTTTCTTTGTCAAAAACAACGACTTTAACTGCAGATCTTTGTATAAGTTATTGTTTAAGGTGTAAAATAAGTCGTTCTAGACAACACAATACTCTCAAAAAGCCTTCTTAAATCAAGAGAGAGAGACCAAATCCTAGATCTGCATCAGAAAATGTCATGAATTTATTATCTTTTTTATCACAATTTTTCACAGATGACACAGAATCAGAGTCAGGGAAACTTTCAGAAACCCAGGAAGTAGCAAAAAGACTTTCTAGAACTCGCTTGGTAAGTTGAAAACACTTTTATTGGTTTTCAGAAAACCAAAAGAAGTGTGAAGTATTGTGCTGCATGTATATGTATTTCTGAATGGAGTGTGAAAAATAGTGTCATTATAATAATTATGAGAAAAAAAATTGTTGTAGATTTCAATGATGGCTGTGGACACATGCAGACAGAGTAAGCAACAGCGCTCCATTCACTGCTTCATTACTAAAGTACAGTTCTTGTCTTAAAATATAACTACAATCCATTTTTTTGAGCTACAGAATTAGAATTATCGAACACCTGTTTGTATCAGAATTTAGCAAAGTTTATTGATGGTACAGTAAAAATCAAAAGTGTTGATACACTACCTCATAATGTTGGAAAAATTAAGCATGCAGTGTAAGAAAAAGCACTTTAAAAATCGTATATAAACTAAATCCCCCCCCCCTCCCCCATTCAGTGTTGTTCCTTGAGAATGTGGCTAGCTCACAGTACCCAACTTTGGCCATTTAGACAACATTGCAAGGGGAGGGGAGGGGGAGCATACAGTGGACATCAGTCATTTCACACGGCCAATTTTGGGAGCATTATAGGGGTAGTGTATCAACACATTTCGATTTTTACTGTAGCTTGGAACCAATTAGAAAGCAAAGTTCTGTTAAGTAGTTGGTTAATGTGCAATCTTATCCCGTTAATGGATTAGTGTAGTCTCCTATGCTGCCTTTATTAATAGAGACCTTAAGGTCCTCAGCGGGAGCGACCATGGTGATGATTGATAATGAAACAAGCATGTTTTTAAAATGGTTTCTCACCAGAATGTCAGCTGGTGCTTTTTCACATTCTAGCAAGGACAGCAATAGCAGCTGCAGAAGAGACTAGTGTAGTGATGCAAATAATTCAATGACAGAATAAATTTGGCTGATTGATGGTAGCTGGGAACCAATAGACCTCATCAGCTTGGGTGTAATGTTGTCCCATGTCATTCCCCAGAGTATCATTTCATTGTCTAACGGTTGCGCATGAGAAGATACATTAATATGGATACAACTCAAACAAAGAATCTTATTCTCAAGGGAATGACATGTGGTCTGAAATGGGACAACATTACATCCAAGCCGATGAGGTCTATTAGAAAGCAGTTCTGTTAAGTAGTTGGTTGTGCAATCTTTTCCCGTTAATGGGTTAGTGTAGTCTCCTATGCAGCCTAGCTCTATTTATAGAGACCTTAAGATCCTCAATGGGAGTGAGGATGGTGATGGCGATGTATTTATTTCTATCTTATTCTAGGGCAAGGAGAATGCTTCCAGGTTGCCTCACCATGGCAACTCGAAAAAAACAAAAAAAGGTCCATCAGACCCCTACGATGCTGACTCTGAAGTAGAATCAGATCTTAACATCCAACCAGACACAGACAGATCACCTATGACTCCTATGATCACAGACAACATCCCTGAAACTATGCTGTCAAATCCACGTTTAACTGCCTTAAATCCTAACCTGTCAATATTCCACCAAGATCACTCAACACCAAGCACCACAACTCCTGGACGATCAGATGACTCCCTGTATGGATTTGGAGCTGCTCTGAATTCTCCTCTTCCATTCTCACCCGTGAATGCTATCCCCACTTGTCTGCCGTCATCTCCCTCAGGAAGTGTCTATTCTGTGACGTCATCATTGTCAACAAGCATATCACCTGGGAAACGGAAACTTCAATTAAGAGTTTTTGATATGCCAATTGAAAGGCCTTCAAAGAAGGCAAAGAAGAAAAAAACAAAACCAGGCAAGCAAGAGGTAAATACTCTCCAAGTACAATACTGAACGTATATCCCATTTTCATTCACATTTTTGAGATATTATTTTAAGCAGTCATTTAATACTAACAATTAGTAAGTTTTCCTCTATGGTGGCCATATAATAATAATAATAATAATAATGATTAGTATAGGAAATCTGAGACGTCGAGTACAATTTGCAAATTAATAGGTACGGATAATGTTTTGCGAGTGCAATTAAAGAACTTTCAAAACATTAAGAGTGGCTATTAATTCCAAATTGTACAAGAAGGTCGTGTGATTTTTCATTTATAGTTCACTGAACAAAATTTTACAAGACAATTATATTGAAGCGAAGGCATTCATCTGTCTCTTTGGCCAATTTTCTCCAACAAATTCTAATTAAGGACAACTGAAACACATAAAAAGATTTTTGATTACACTGAAATTTGTCTCTGTTGGCCGTGTTAAGCAGTGTTTCCATAGCGAGTACTATAATAATAATAATAATAATAATAATAATAATAATAATAATAATAATAATAATAATAATAATGTCTTTATTGGGTCGCTAATAAAGTTTACACTTAATTTTTTTCCAATTAGGCCCACGAAATATATACGAGCATGTAATATGTTTATGTTTATAAACATTGTCATCGTGATGTTAATTCAATTTGAATTTTGATTACATTGCACTAAAATTAAACACTACAATAACTTTATAATCATTTTTGATGAACTGTGACCCAAGATGTTTGATTTCTCGTTTGCAAACTAGCATATTGATGGCCATCTTTCAAATAACTTACTAAAAATTTTAAAAAAAACATCTTGAGGGAGATTTTGGACTGAATCAAAGATTTTAATCATCTAAAATCTTTAATTCAGTCTAAAATTTCTCTCAAAAATGTAATTTTTCTAGTTTACAATGTAGTTCTTCGATTGACAGCTGTCAAAATGCTGGTTAGCACGCAAATGCAGAGCTTTCAATAATATTTGGAGTAGACAGTCAATCCAAAAAAGTAGGGGTCCGTATCCCCCAAGGGGCCGTAACTTTATTTGGCAATGAATTAATTTTTTGTCAAAATAGCTGGCAGTTTAAGGTGAAGTATCTGGCGATAAACCACCGGTAGCCGCCTTTTATTGAAAGCTCTGAAATGAGACATCAAACTTCATGGCAAGTTGCACTTCACTGAAAATGGTTATAAATATTGCTCAATCATAAAACATAACTAAGATATTTTCCATTTTTATTCACCAGATACCTCAGAATGATATAAGTGAAGTGCATGCTGATTTTGAGGAGGTAGAAATGTTTGACTTGGTAGTTGAGTAGATGGTTAAAGGTATTCATGCACTATATACATATTTATCCCACACCATAGAAAATACAGCCAATCAGAATGCAGGAAAGCTGTTGTGTATTCGTTGGTATTTCACTCTTCCTTCCCATCATGTGCTGCGTGTTGAATCTATACACATTTGTATTTTCTATGGTGTGGGATAAAATGGTTACACTGTATAATGGTTTTCTCGTGGCATACCGTGGATATCCCACTCGTCACTTGTATTTTCTTTGTATACACACTCGCCTAAAAGTTTGTGTGTATACTAGAAACTACAAGTGACTCGTGGGATATCCACAGTATACCACTCAAAACCATTGTATAACTAGTATATATATTTTTGTATAAAGACCTTGTCTTGTAAATATTTTAGCTCTTTGAAAAATGGAAAAAATATGATCTGGACTAAAAATAATGGGTGGTCAGTTACCAATTATAATGACAAGCCAAATTAGTTTTATTTAAGTCCTACCTCATTTCTGGGTCAATGTTATGATTTGACCAAAGATTTGACCAGACAACTTCTAATTCTGGCCAGATATTGTCCAGTGACTATCTGTTATTTTAAGCGCTGCTGACTGAAATGCCTTCAGTGGGATCACTGCTGAGGTTGATTTTTTAGAGACTAGTGAGAAATAACAAGTCATAAAAGACACTGAAGGTTAGAACTCACTGACCAAAAAATTTATAGGTTTTGTGCTAAAATTTAATGAAAACTCTTGGGTCCTTGAAATCCATCTTTTGTTTGAAAATCTAACCCTATGTTTCTTAACCTAGTATTCTGGTGGATTGTCAAAATTTGACAACCATCCACTTTCTAGGAAATTCTGATTCCTCTCTTTGAGTAAGGTATAGATATTTTTTGGAACTACACAACAGAGCTTCCCTGCCCCTTGGAAATTCCATTTCCCCTCCATGGGGGAGGTTTGGATATTTTCTATACTAATACACGACATACTCTACTTGGACTACATTACCTTGGGAATTTCAGCTGGCTTCCATGAAACCCTTCCCTTACCAGGAAGAAAGGGATGGATATTTTCAGGCTGGAACAATTACACTATATTTGTTTACATTTCATATCCTCAACCTTTAAAAAATAATTTTTGAAGAGCATGGATACATTTGGCAAAGGCAAAAATTCTGATTTTTTTATATGAAATTCAATTATGATGTGATAATATTTATTAAGTAGTTGTGTGTCACATATTCTTGAGCCTTTGTATTCTACACCAGTAAAAAATGTTTAAAAATAAGCCAATGCGATAAATATATTTTGAGTATAATCATATTTTTGAGGTTAAATGTCTTTAAGTGTTAAGTTTAAAAAGTATTATTTAGTGAACTACTTTTTATTAAACCCTTAAATTACATGTAAATTTGATAACTTGTCTATGTATCCTTTTTCTGCCAAAGACGCTATGCAAAATAAAAGGGGAATGAGTAGTTAATAATTTGAATTTATACAATGTTATTATTAACTGCACGCTGAAGTTATTCCAGGCAAATCAAACCAAAAAATTATTTTTGCACTAAATGGTAAAAAATAGTGCTGTTATTATCCTGCATTGTTTCATTGTTATTTAGTGCAAAAGAATAAACATTGGATAAGGTTGAGCATCATATCATAAATTATCAAGACCAAGGCCATGTTATCTGCCAAAGCCGGAAGCTGGGGGGATAAATCAGCCGAATTCTTGATAATTTACGACACCATGCATAAACCAAATTCAGTAATTGGTATATTATGCATTTTGTAAACTAAGAATAAAGATTTAATTCTGCTTTCGGAAAAATAGCAAACATATTACCATTTCTATTGTGACCTTGAGTGAACTCGACATGACAAATGTTTTATCTGTAGGTAATACATTTATCATGTGGAGTTCACATGATATCAGGGATTGGCTGAGGGCTCTCGACCAATCAGATACTGAGTTAAATGTATGATAATAAACAATTATTGGATGAGGTTGAGCATGATATTGTAAATTATCAAGACCAAGGCTGTGATATCTGCCGAAGCTGTTGGCTGAGGCAGATAAAATGGCCTAGGTCTAGTTAATTTACGATATCATGCAAACTAAGGAATCCAATGAAGAATTGCATGTAGTTCTGCTTTTGTATAAAAGCAAAAATATACCAGTCTCCATGATGAACTTAATGATAAATGTATTGTCTCCATAAAAACCTACAGATAATACTTTTATCATGTCACGTTTACACACTATCTTAGAGATTGTTTGAGTATTCTCAGGCAATCAGAGGCGATAGAGTGGACAAAATTTATAAATATGCTGGAGATGTAGTACTGTTTTGATTCATGGATATAATATACCGAATATATGATTGGCTGTCAAGAACTTCCACCATACCCATCCATACATATTACTTCCTGTACAATTTTTTGAAAAAATTATCTCAAAAATATTGATATTATTGGTCTCAAATTTCTTTTGAAAATTCTCTGTGATTATTGGATCACACTATTCTATTCATTCAGTCTGTTTGTTTGTTTGATACTTCAAGTTCACCTCTGGATATTTTTTGGCTTCATTTATGCTAATGAGATGTAAATGACGGATAACATGTATATGCAAAGATCAGACTATAATATAAATAGCTATCATTTGCCTGGGATCAGCTAACTGCCTGAGTGCTAGAGTTTCTCTAGATCAACCAATCAGTTCTTAAACAAGCAATCGTTTAATACAGGATAATCCTAGCATCTAAAGCAAGAGGGATCACCACTCGTGACATGCTCTAAGTTAAGCCCATGACGTGATGGCTGGTCTAAAATGAAACCAAATTCAATGACTGTCGATCACATGGCATGGTAGACAGTTCCGCCTTAATATTTCCTAGAAATACCGCCAGATTGAGGAAAATTTCGTACGAAAGCGGATCACTGAGATACATGTATCTTCTTTAACATCTCTTCGATCAAAAATGTACATTCTTCCAGCGTTTAAAGTTGCTGTGGTAGCGATGTTGTTGACCGAAGCTGTTCAAAGCTTTCCTGAGGTTGAATATTGTCTACAAACTCCAAGTCTGCCTGGTCAAAACAAATCTTCGAGTTCGTCTTTTACAATAGAAGGCAATCTTCCCAAGGGTTTTGGCAATTCTGTTGTTTGTCAGATCCAAAATGATGCGAATGCCTCCTTCTTAGTCCTCCATGCAATCAAAAATTCCACAGGTAAGGTCAGGAAACATCAAAGTTACTAAAAATTTATATTTAATGTCACGAGCTTGCTCTTTCGTTTTCAAACCAGATGCTTTTATCTTTCTATATTTATTTCCCAAGAATTGAATAAATTTCTAAGAAATCTTAGAATCTAAGAATTTTACTCGCGTATATTGTGTATAGTATTAGCAAAACTTTCACTCACCGAGAAAACCCTATGATCTTCGCCCCCTCTCATCCCCCCCCCCCCCCAGATAACAGAATATAGTATCTCAAGTGCTATAAAAGGATAGGGATAGAACTATATAAAAAGCTGCATGAAACAATATTTTTATATCGAAAATTATGTACCATCCAAGGAGTGTAGATTGCGTGACTGCGTGGCATGGATCAAGGAGCTTCTGTTTAATGTAACCGGAAGCTCTGAAAGTGTCTGGATTTTGTTCTCAAAAATATCAAAAAACTAAGAATGAAATTAGTCATGTTTCATGGATGCTAAAAAGCTTATTTATGTGTAGTATTAGTCTCTACCCAGTATCGAGCATTACAAGGAACCCATGAAAATAAAGAAATAGAGGAAGAATCGTTCATTTATCGTCGGGGAAGGGGGGAGTTGAAATAGTTCTAGAGGGACGATCAGCTAAACTCTGATAGGTATCAAAGGGAGGAGGGGAGGGAATCACTCATGTGCAGTAGCAACCAATCGTAAAAAACGATAGTGCCTCTTGGGGGGGGGATCAGGTAATCTTTATGATGTCCGATTCCTACCAAGAGACAAATAATGAATGTTCCCTAACGTAAACAACAATCTTTTACTAACATTTATTAATTTATCTATGAAGGATCTCTCCAAGTGGCACTATTCAATTCTGAGATGGCACAATCTATAGCACGATTGGAAGTGACCAGGAATGAAACTAGCAGCCACTCCTGGGTCTGTCTGGACAACACTAGCGAACAAGACAAGGGAAACAAGTATGTGATGATTTCAGGCACGCCAAACATGACATTCAAAGTGAATATAACGTTCATAACCAATGAATTAGCTTTGGGTAACACGACAAGTTTTCGTGGGTTACAAATATTCAAGTTTTGGCCTGGAAAGCAAAGATTAGGGAAGGATGCCCAACTTGACATTACTGTCCAGTCGGAAACCAATAGTAAAGGAACTTTAACTGTATCTCACTACTGTAGCCAAACAGAAAAGCGCGACAAATTTATAATCAACCACTTAGAGCCATCGATATTTTTATCGTTTTCAAAAAAGGGCAGAATCACACTTTCCCAAGTTTCGAATCCGAAGTTCAGTACTCGCAACCTTAAGACGCCATATTTCATAAGTGTCTTACCAGAGGATCTAAATGACCCTAAACCTGTTAACATCAAGCTAGAATTGTCGTTTGACTATGATTACGCCGGGCCCATTTGTTTTATCATTTTTGTCCCGTTTCTTGGAGGAATAATCATATCTTTTTGGGCTCTCAAATGTTTTAAGGAGCCTTTAACGTTGGTAAGCTCGAATTCTTCTGGGTCTTCTCTCCGAAGCGAGAGTGGAAACGGAGCGTCAGTGAGTTTTCAGAGCGGCAAGTTATTTAGTTGTTGTGGAGATTCTGAAGACAGCGAGCTACGACCCCTGCTAAGTCGCGAGGTGCAAACCCCAAGCACGTATGCGCAGCTCTTAAGAGCAATGTTAATAGTCATGAGGTACCATTGGGTTGGGAAAGGGAGAAAGACATTTTCCTACATCACCTGCATTGTTGGGTTCGTTCTCATCATTGGTGCTTTTCAGTTCGTGTATGTCAACTGGTCTATCATGGTTAGCAATGGCAACAGGGATAAATGCTTCTACAACGATTTGTGCTACCGCGTCAGTGTCAATGATATTCCCTTTAACCTAATGATCAGTAATCTATCCTACATGATCCATGGGATTGTCCTTGCTTGGTCAATCTGGGTCATGGAGGCCGAACTTTACATCCAGGCACGGAAGAAAGCAGTGGCTGAGTACAAGAAGCCTCCCAAAAAACCTGAACAAGGGGAACAGCTACCTCGGCATACCCTGATATGCTCCAACCTTCACGTCCACCTCCCAGAATTATCCGTACCTGAGTTCACCTGTCACGATGAGGATAAAATCCTTACGATTTTCACTCGAGCATACAAGAAGAAATACAGCTTTTCAATCGGTTACGCGTTCGCTTGGGCCTTGATATTCGAAGGATTGTTTTCTCTGACCTATCATCTCTGCCCTTCAAGACTGACTTTCCAGTTCGATAGTGCATTCATGTTTGTCATCGCTGGACTGATTGTCGTTTCGTTGTTCAATGGGTTGTCAGAGCATGAGTGCCAGAAAGAGATGGGAGATCCAAGGCCAATTGAAGACACGACTTTCTTTCTTTTCATCATAGTTCCTCTTTACATTCTGAACTATCTTGGCTCGTTATACGATAAGTATGATGATGGAAAGAATTTGCCCCTGTCCGTGTACGTGATCTTTTGTGTCGGCATGGTCCTCTGGTACATTTTGACGTTGTTCTGGTCTTGCAACAAGCTTTTCCACAGCTCTATCAAGAATGGTTTTCACACGTTTGAAAGCAAGGTCAAGGCTGCTTTATTCGCCCTGACAGTGCTAACCAATTGCGTCATTCTCCCTTCTTGCCTATACAAAGATATCTCCCACCTCTTACTCTTCAGTACCATTACTGCTGCTTTGGCGAGTAGCATCGGGAAAGTTACAATCAAAGCTTACAAGGCAACGAAGGGCTCAAACTATTTGTCATTCAGTACCATCGTCCTCAGGGTCTGTCAAGGTTCCTATATCATCTTTGCGATCGCCATCATGTCTGTTGCTATCTATGTATTCCAGTACATTCCAACATCAGACAAAACTGCTCCACCTGAAATCTCAAGAAGCAAGAACAAAGAATGTGTGTTGCTGCACTTTTATGATGATCATGATGTGTGGCACATCTTGTCTTCATTTGGCTTGCTCATGGGAGCTTACCTCGTCATGTACATTAGTGAATAATCTCTGAATACATGGTTTTTTTGACCGTCTAACTTGAAGTCCTAAACTTGTCTTTGTGGAGTCCGATTGAAGGTTCCAAGCTGCTTGATAATGATTTAGCAATCAAACGTTGCTTTGCTTTACATTACACCAATCCCGATCTACTACATCGGACAAGTTCAAGCTCAAGTTCTTTTATTACACACATATAAATATATTACAAAAAATAACAATACAGATATATTACTTTGTATTTACAAAGGTACTAGTTTTTTTTATAATATCATAAATATAAGAAAAATACAAACAATAATTAAATTAAGTGTGTAGTGATGGCTTAAGTAGTATAAACTTTCGAGTAAACCACCACTACAACTGGAATATTTAAGGAATAAAAAACAGTTTTCCGTGTATTACACTCTGATAAAGACACGCGGCATGTCGAAAGAACACGAGAGAAGCGTAGGAAACCACGACGCGTAGCGGAGTGGTTTCCAGCTTCTCTCGTGTTCTCTCCAAATCCCAAGTGTCTTTATCAGAGTATAATACACGGAAAACTGTTTTTTATTGCTTTTTTAAAATAACTAACTTTTCGAGATAGAGAAAAAATGACGTGGGCATGTATTATGCTCTCATAAAACATGGCTTTTTGACCAATCAGAGCGCGCGTAATATCAAGTTATTTTATAATATACAATGACAATGATGACAATGATTTGATTTGATTTTATTTGCACCTTAATTTACGTGCGTGACGTGTGTGTTATATTTCTAGCCTGGACGATTTCTAAGTTCACCTCAAACGCTGTCACGATTTCGAATTTCCTTTCTTTTAAGTTGCATCGGCATAAACCTCTTTACCTTTGGAATAACATTTTCCCATTTCAGACCACATGTTATTATCTTGAGAATAAGATTCCTTGTTTGAGTTGTATCCATATTCATATGTCTTCTCATGTGCAACCGTTAAACAAAGAAATGATACTCTAGGGAATGACACGTGGTCTGAAATGGAGAAACATTACGCCCAAGGTAAAGAGGTCTATCGCTTTTGGGGGTTGTGTAGGGTGAGGGACGAAAAATGAAGTGCAGAGTAAACAAGAAAAAACGCGTTAGTTTTTATCACTAGACTTTTATTGGAAGACTCTACAGGGTTGTGAACTAAAACTGTTTTTACATTGGATTTAAACTAAACTAATACTTCAAGATGTAAGATTCCCTGTTGGAAAAGATAAAGAATTAATAAAGATATTTTAAATAGCGACTTAACTTTTACTAATATTGTCTTCAAACGTCATCATCATCACCATCACAATCATCATATCATCATCATCACAATCACCATCCATCAGCATCATCATCCAACATCATCACCATCACCTTCATCATATCATCATCAGTAACATCATCATATCACCATCATCACCATCATCATCACCGTCGTCATCATCACCATCATATCATCATCATCATTAACACCATCATCAACATCATCATCATCATCCAAAATCATCAGCATGAACATCATAAAATTATCAATCATCACCATCAACTATCGTCATTATTTATCAAGAATCACCAGTTATCATGCAACATTACATTTCAGCAAGTCTAGATACTTTCTCTAAATCACTGTACTTTCACTTGTCGTTATTAACCCATCTATTGCAATATCTTTAAATATTTTCGTACCTGTAGTGTTGAATGGGCAGGCCAAAAGCCTAGCGAGCCGATTCCGCAATATCTTCCCAAACTACAATACAAAATATACAATCATCATCGATCAACAATGAAGAGTAGTTACATCAGGTTGAGAAAATGAGGAAGTACGTAAAAGCTAACACGCAACCTCGCACACGTTTTACTTTTTCCATATTTTGTCTTAGTAAAAAAATGTGTATGGGCTGCCTGTGTTCACACGGAGACTCGTTCTCATGCCGTACAAGCGAGATTTCAGAAACGGGCTATTTCATGACACTTTTCACCATTAACCCATTACCCCCCCACCCCCCCCCCCCAAATGAAATGTATTATGGGCAATGTGAAAGTAGAGAAACTAGATTGGTCTCGAGCGCTCGCGATCGATTCGTCTTCTTTTTTCCCCATCTTGTATGCGTAAAATTATATTGAATACACAACAAGAAAAAAGAGAAACACTTCGCTACAAAGTGTTTAAGTGTGAACACCAAAACCGGTTGATATCAATTTAGATCGACCCAAAGTAATTTGGATGTAAACACAACTGTACTATAGTTTTAGTTCGACTCAAAATTGATTCGCTGGCGATCGATCTTAGTGTGAACATGGCGTAAGTAGAGGACATACATATATAGCAATTGTCAACGCCAAGTCGAGGTTGGACTTGATAAGATCCAACAGTAAATGTTTGAACACATCAAGTCCAACCTCGATTTGGAGCCATTGTTTCGTGGTCATTCAGGCGAATATTGTAGTCACAATTAGTCAACTTACTTGATTGCATTGGTGTGTTAACATCTGAAGATGCTGGAGCTGCTGTTGTTTTTGGTTGACGTCTGCGACGACGTCGACCTTTGATATATATTGGCACATAGAGAATTAATGATATTCACTAGTAATAATATTTATTAGCCCAAAATGTTTTTGTCTTATTTTCTTAGAAGCAAGAAGGCAGTAATTTTCGGTCTCAAACGGCAGTGTTGATATTTTCGTGATTTTCCAAGCATACGTGCGCAATAAGTTTTGCGGAGAATGAGCTAAGCCTGCGGTCCTACTGGTTAGCAGCGAGGAACGTTCCTCTGCTGACCAGGCAAACCGCAGGCTCAAGAGAGTTTTTAAAATACTCACCCCAAGCATCGACAGAGGATGGACTTAGCACCAACAACGACACCAAAACCAGCACCAAAATAATACTCTTTTTCATGATGACAACCAGGTTCGGTTCTTGTAGACGAAATTCTAGATCAAGATGAGGAATAAAGTCAATTTTGATCAATATTTTTTTTCGTAAAAATCATAGCTCCAGTTCTTTTCGATACTTTTTAATTCGATACCGAAAAGAAAAACAAACAAAAATCATAACAACGAAAGAAAACAGCAAAAAAAGAAGTTCGAAGAACAAGGTGATGATCATGAAGAAGAAGGAGAAGGAGAAGGAGAAGGAGAAGGAGAAGGAGAAGGAGAAGGAGAAGGAGAAGGAGAAGGAGAAGGAGAAGGAGAAGGAGAAGGAGAAGGAGAAGGAGAAGGAGAAGGAGAAGGAGATGGAGATGGAGATGGAGATGGAGAAGGAGAAGGAGAAGGAGAAAAAAGGAGAAGGAGAAAATCAGGAAGAACAATGAATAGGAAAAATAAGAAGGGCAAGAATAACAAGTCTTAGAACCTGGAAAATCGTACATGCAAGAAGACTATGTATTACGAATGGAAAAAAAGTTAACGTTTCTAGTCGAAAAAAGTTTGTTCTCAAAATATGACGAAAACTGAAGTGTTTCAGCGAAACATAAAACTCTAAACCTTAAATAAGCAAAGGTTTTTTAAATCTTAACTTATCGATGTTCAAACAACGCTTACCTGAGGGTTGAAACAGCTTAGCAGATGTGTCGACTCAAAATATCTTGTCTTCGAGAATCACATTCTTATATATACATGAACGAAAACAAATACTTCGTATGTGGTCCGCGAAAAATAATTACTTTGAGTAATTGCTTATTTTTAAAACCAAAATGAATTACTTTTTATAGGCACATAAAAGTTTTTTAAAAGTTTAGATGAGTAATAATTGCGAAATAAGCGAAATACTTGAACCAATTAGCAAGTGGAACAGCAAGAAATTCGATTTAAAGCCAATTTGCTCGCTGTGCGAGAGAAGCCAACTGAGTCCTCTTATTGTGATTTGAATTAATATTTTTCTCGATACAGAGAAAATGTTAACTAATATTATCGCTATTCATCATAATAGTAAGACTTTCGGCTTGAAATAATTTCAAAAACAAAAGAAAACGCTAATTTTGAAGCTTTCATTGTGGACTCGAAAATTATTATTTTATGATTAGTTTTTCATAATATATTTTTTTCGGTAATGAGTATGGCTTAGAAAAACACCTGTGCGTAAAGTACAGTTGAAGTAGTTATAAAAAGAGTTTTAAAATCTCGAAACTGATTTTCTTGTACTAGTTTTGTTGATGATTGGTCACCCTAATAATTTCTCTCGAAATCTCAAAGATATTTTGTGGTATCATGGAAGGATTTTCGCAGAAATTACCTGATTAAATTTAAAAATGATAAAGTATGCAAAAGTTTAGAAAATTCTTAGGGATAAGTCGGACAACATGCAAAATCATTAGAGAAAATGAGGGAAAACTGCTATAGTTTTAGGGATAACATGCACTGGTAGGCAGTAGTTTTAATATAGTTTTAGGAAAAGGAACACTAAGTTAACAGTCAAAATAGTTTTAGAGATAACTGATGACGATGTTCTTGGTACTTTTAGTAAAGTTCTATGACAAATGATAAATGTCCTCAGAATTATAGAGAAATTCATGCAAAAATATGATCAGTTAAGAGATATTTTGGTTTGAATGTTCGAGAACTCGTTCTATCCACCTGTTTCTACCCAGCTGTCCTGTTCTTCAGGCATCGTACGCCTGTCACTCACTCTATAACCCATACTAGTCAAAGAGACTCCGTGTGATTGGATAGAACTTTTGCGCGATGATTGGTCAAAACAATACATTGGTTCCCACTCCCCTTAGTTACTGTTGCCATGTCCCACAAGCTCAACAATTTTGAGGTTTTGGTAACCGGAAATAGGAAATATTAGCGCTTTCCTAATCGTAAAATATAAACTTATTCAGATTTATTACTTACTTGTTGATAAGGAAAGTGTACGAAGGAGATTGCTGCTCGCTAAAATTACACTTTTCACTCACTTCCATTTGGATTCTCAAAACTCTCCCTTGTTGCATATATAATTGGACAAGATATCAAAACGAGTAAAATCGTGACCGCTACAACTTTGAAAGCCATTTGCCACCAGAAAAATGTACGTGACCTAGACGAATTATATATCAAAATGCGCCAAAATTATCCAAAAATTTGAATTTGGCGGTAAGAAGTACATTTGATCAAGCGTATTTAAAATATACCCAGTTTTTCTTGGCCTCGATACTACATAGCTCCCGGGGGGGGGGGTACTCCCTATAATTGACTATACGGGGATGCTCCGCCCGAAAGGGGTACGTTTTTCAGGCCGCAGGTATAGAAAAGGGGTGGTTTTCTTCAAAAGTATATGAAAGGGATACCTTTTCAGGCAAAAAAAGTGTATAAAAGGGGTACTTTTTTGCTGAAATTTGGTATATCAAAGGGTAAGGGGTCGAGAGTCCGGGCGGAGCATCCCCGTATGAAACGACCCGAAGTACCCCCCCCCCCCCCCCCATCCGGGACATAGCTCGTAACGCCTTGCTAAATTCGCCACCAACGCGCGAGAGAAATATTCGATTTGCCACCCCGAAATCATAAAACAATCTCTTGAAACTCCTAACAGTCGTAGATTATATATTTCTTAACTTATATTTGATGGTAAGAATACATCATATGCAGGGTTTTGCTTATAAAAGCGAGAAAAGCGACAAAAATACCTTCATTTTCGTGCCCGATATATGAGACCCTAACCGGAAGTCGCGTGCAGTTACACGATATAGGTCAAATGTCCCAATGATGTAACTATATCCAGTTTGTAATATAATATCGCTTGGAACAAGTTTTCTTTTTTGGTAGTCCGAACGTTTCAAAATTCGCTAAATAAAATTCGTTGTCGCTAACTTGCAATCGCTGTCGCTAAAAAGCAATTCCTTATCGCTAGAATGGGCATTCGCTGTCGCTAAATTGTTATTTCTTGTCGCTAGCTTACAGTCGCTAAATTGTGCTGTCGCTAGTTTGCAGGCAGCTTCAGTTGTTCTTGTAACAAGTCGACTTGTCGACAAAGAGAAAATCGATGAAATACCAATAGTAGAGCGGAGGAAAAGCTGACCGAACTATAAATCTCGTGGAAAAGTTCTTAAAAAGTATTAAACAACAACGAGGAATCGAAAGGCAGCTTTGTCGTGTAAGAAGAAGGCGACTAAACTAAAGAAACTTCGGTAAGCTTTCTCAATCAATTATGGTGTAAACTAAAAGCCTAGGTGTTGAAAATATGAAAATTAGATACCGAATTAGAAGTTGAATCAGAATAAGTTTTTATTGTACGATTCACTGATTTTTTATTTTAAACTTTTCTCTTTTCTACCATTCTGAGTGATTACGGTATACAGTGGTCACTAGAAAAGTTATCTAAATTTTGATAGGAGTTTTCAACACATAATTTGGATTACTTCGGCCAAGTATAGAAAACATTTTGATACAAGAAATATAATGTGCAGCATACGAAACATGGCTTGGATCCGGTGATCAATGACCCAAAGAGTTAAAGCAACTTCAGTTAGAAGAAGATAGTACATTTTGAATAAATATCATCATTTATTATTTATTACAATTTGTTCTCGAATACCGTTATGGGAGCGAAATGAATTAAAGCAATTGGATGCTTCATGATCATAGATTATTTCTTTATTATAAGTAAGTAAGTAAGTAAGCCGGTAAGTGATCTCTCTTATTTTTTACGGTGTAAAATTCAACTTTTTATCACAACTGTTTCATTAGAAACACCGACGCAGCCCACACTAGCTTACCGCTAGTCATCATCTCTTTATTTCTTTATTAGTTTGAAATATTTGAATTAAAATAATAATGTAACATTTCTAGAGGGTTCTGAGATCATCAGTGATTCAATCGTAACAGTGCAGAACAAACAACAGTAGTACAGAGTTCTAAATTCCTAAAACTTAACATTTCAGATTTGATTTTTAATCTTATAGAATAAAAAGTAAAAAAACAAATAAAAGATTTAAAAAAATTAAGAAGGCGAGTTTATCATGGAACGGAAGCTCTATTCATCAGATAGACACTACTCTGAATAATTACAGTCAAACTAAGACAACCGTGAACAATATGTCTGGAATGTTTATGTGTTTGATCACAGCGCGTTCACCGAAAGTATTTTCCCGTTAAAAAGTTTCAAACTTCATATTTTAGTTTTATTCTCGTGAAATTAGAAGTTTCTATTCGAGACAGATGGATACACGAGAGAAGAATTCATTACGAACTCTTTTCACAGTAGCGGAAATTTCTATTTTACAAGCAACGGTCTAAATAAACATTCCAGACATATTTTAGGTGTTCGCGGTTTTCTTTGTTTGACTGTTATGTCATTGTTATGGATGATTAATAAACTTTAATTTGAAGATATTATGACTTGGATTTGAGAGATTTGGTTTCTTAAGACGTTTTTTTTTTTTTTTTTTTTTCGACAAGAATATTCTGGAACTACATGAATCGAATTCTTTGACACCAATCTCCTCTCAGGCAACCACAAACAACAGGAGTCAGACTGCCTCCACATAATAAATCAACAATTTCTAAACAATTAATCTGAAAGCGTTTTTTATGTCACGGCTGAAATATGGCCCCCTATCGTGATTGATTGACAAGAGTCTTATATATTCTCTATAAACTACAGGCCGCTTTCCTCAACTTTCGCTCGTAAATTGGGCACACATTTACTCAAAAGTCCAATAATATCGTGTAAATTATTGATCTGCTGTGATTGATTAATCGTGGTGAGTGACCGAACCTTTGAGCTTTGTTCGTTTTAGTCAACTGCGCTGCGCTACTTAAATTGGCGTCTCGTCTCGTGCTGAGAGTTGAAAATCATCATCAAAACTCAAGCAGATCCATGAACTACTTTAATGTGTCTGTCAAATGAAGAAATAATTGTATTCTACGACTGCATTCAATCACTTCTTTTCTGTTGTACTTTCCTGGTCCTCAAAGCAACGTCAAAACGTCGAACAAATTCGAGTGCACATCCAAAACCGAAAATCAAAGATGTTTCCGGTTGAAAATCGTTTTCAATTCTTTCTCTACCCGTTCCGCAAATCACACGTAATTAAACTGTGCTACGAACACTATCTAGTGAGCATCTATATACAGCTGTGACATCATACTTTTCGAAAGTCCGCCGGCATAACAAGTTTAAGCCAGCATTTTCCAATCGCTCCACTTTGAAGAACTTTCTCGAAAGTCTCGACGGAAGTTAAGAAGTTGAAAATCTTGTTTCAAAGAGAATCGGGTTCTAGACATTCAAGTTCTAATTATTTACAAGCTATTAAAAAGTCAGGGTCGATTAGTTTAAATGTCTTAGTGTTCATCATCATCATCATCATCATCATCATCATCATCATCATCATCATCATCATCATCATCATCATCGTCATCATCATCATCACTATCATCATCATCATCATCACTATCATCATCATCATCACCACCGTCATCATCACTATCATCATCATCATCACCACCATCATCATCATCACTATCATCATCATCATCACCACCATCATCATCATCATCATCAAGAAAAGTGATTAATCTATAAAACAAGCCTGTATGAATAGGTAGATTTTAAGCCTTTTTTGAAAATGCTGATAGAACTACTACTTCTTATATCAAAAGATTTTTTGATATATTTTTTTGCGAATTTTTCTGCGCGACAAGTTGGTTTTTGGTGGACGTCAATCAAAATTGTTGCCATAGCACTGTCGGAAAACACTACAAAGGCATGTGCGTATGGAGTGTCATGGAAACGCTTTGATTGACGTCCACTAAACCCTACTTTGTCGCGACAGAAAAAATAGCAACAGTGCGTGGTGTCTGAGAATGGCTGTAATTACCACCAGAGTCCATGCTTCTTTCCAGATAACGAATGAAGTGTAACATTTCACGCCGAAGTATTTCCATTGTTGAAAAAAATGATGTTCGTTCCACTACCCAGTTTTGACGTAATGTTGACACTGTTTCGAGATCTAGAACATTCAGTCTTGATCCAGTTTTGGAAACGAGGTCAATAATAAAGACCGAAGCCTATTGGTTTAATAAACTGCAATATGACGTCTGTGTTTGGTAACGGCCTAGTGAACAAACTGATTGCTTATACAGATACATATACAAGATATTTTCAAACGCAAGCTCTCTCTCTCTCTCCCTCTCTGAAGGTTAAAGGAAAACGATTGTAGTCATATCACTGTGTACCGACCAAGAAATGGCTACTTTAACACCACTAAGATTGCTGTTCTTCTCTGTTTTCATGTGTTATCTTCTACAGCTTTCAGGTGAGTAAACGACCTTAGAATTCGTAAATTGAAGTAAATATGCTCATGGAGTTTCAAGAACGTTTTATCGTCATAAACTCGTGAAATAAACTGTCATAAACTGTCCAAGGAACAGGTTGCAAACAACTACCATAGTATTAATAATATGAAATGAAGTTAATAAATTCGTAAAGTAAATGTATAAATAGCCAGCAATTTTGGAACATATCTTCTATATCATTTTGAGCTTGATATTGGTGTTAGATGAACACCGAAACGTCGTTACTAGTTTTATCATAAAGTCTACTTTGTTGAAGTAGGATTACTAACTTCAGAACCACTTGAAATACTAATTTTGTACAAGTAATCAAGTTCATTCTCTGCCACAAGTTTATTAGTGTTTTTACACTATTTCGTGTAATACCCTCGTTAGATAAAGACGTTATTATTATATTTTATTATATGAAATAGAGTGTGACATTGAGTGACATCAAAATGATAAAATTGATATCCCCTCTCCCACCAGTGGCCAGTGGGGATACGATTTATATCAACACTGGTGGTGACAAATTTCGCCTTTTTACTCAGCTTCTCAAATTCTCCATTATTTTTCCTTGAAGATTTCATATAATAAACAGAACATTACATGGCCGCTTGGAGATACGAATTTTATCTTCTCGTGCTGATATCATATATAACATCAACACTCGAAGATAAAATTCGTATCTCCGCGCGGCCATGTAATATCCTATATCATATCATATCATATCATATCATATCATATCATATCATATCATATCATATCATATCATATCATATCATATCATATCATGCCATGCCATGCCATGCCATGCCATGCCATGCCATGCCATGCCATGCCATGCCATGCCATGCCATGCTATATTATATTATATTATATTATATTGTATTGTATTGTGTTATATAAGAAAAAAACACATACTTCAATTTGACATGTTTCGGCAGAAACGTCCGCCATCATCAGTGATTTAATGACAAAAATGTAAGCGTACAATGAATATATGAGACAAAAAATATAATGATAATAGGAAAAAATACAAAGGGTAATTAAGGAATCAAAAAGAAAGCTTTATCTTTAGATGTTTAACTTGGGCATTACTGCTATTTTCATAAACACGCGAACTCTGCAGTTGCGAGTTTCCCGTTGGAATTTTGTATTTCACTGACGCCAGTCAAAAATATGAAAGGTACCGAATGATTATTTTTGATTGACGGAAGCGAAAAACCAAATTTCAGCGTGCAGCTCGCAGCCACAGAGTTCGCATATTTATGAAAATAGCAGTAAGCATGGGCTTTTCCCAAAGGATATACAAAGCTTCTTTGATTTTTAGGGTAAATATATTGAGTGCTAGCCCGATCAATGATGGTAAACTGGCTTGAATCACTAGTAGCAACGGGGCAAGAACTTATATGTTTGAATATGTGTGAGGCCCTATCCGTCTCCAAATGTTCTTTGATTCGTGTGTTGAAATGCCGGATAGATTCAGCGACATAACAGGCTCCACAGCCTGCACAGCAAAATTTGTACACAATACACGAATAGGGTCTTTCACATTGAACATTTTGCTGATCTTAAACGAAGAGAAAAACTAAAACTATGTTAATATTGTCACAATATTGTTTAGGTAGGCGTCGTAGTCGTTTCTGTGTTTGACTGGACCAAAAACCGATATAAGGCAGTTTGAAATAATGGAATTTAATGTAGAATTAAGTACAAATAAATTGTTGTTGATGTCAGTTGTTGTTGTTGTTGAGAAGAAACATTTGGCGGTAGCGAAATATTTTACTTGTAAAATGGTTAAATTGCATTCCACGTATTTTCAATATATTTTATCAACAGCAATGACCTTAAAGTAGGATGCTAAGGCCTTTCTGGGGGATCGTGTTTTTCTTCTGAATTTCGATTCTTTTCGATCACATCTACCGAAAGAGAATTTGTAATCAGTCTATTGATACCTTAGAAGGGTTTTAGAAAATAACGAAACTTCCTGATGACTTATCGTACTTAATGTACATCAGGGAACTTAAGCAATTCGAAATCTAGAACGAGGACGTGAGACCTGAAGTTTCAGAATTAACTGTAACTTAATGATAGAGGATCGAAAGATCTGGAAATAGATGTTACTTCTTGATCTCAAGACGTGAACGACTTGCAATTGTTGAATATCGCATTCTGGCGAGAACGATATCGTCTTTTCTCGTTCAGATACTAACTTTCCCGTTCTAGATTTCGAGTTGCTTATAGTAATCTATGCATGTGTTCTGCCTATATTTATGCTTGTTGTTACGCATAGTTGCACATTAAATAGTCTATCATGCATATGTGAATCCAACTACTTTATCCAGTAGCTTGATACAGGACAAGGGTCAGTGATTATCATACAAAGTCAAATATCAGACTATGATAATGTATGGTTTATTTTTTTAATCAACTTCTTTCATGATAGTACACTTACGAACGAATGGAATGGAATTCATTCATTTTTAGTTTCAAGATATATTATTATATTTACCAAAACATCTAGAAAACTCAAGCACAAAAAGGGGAGGGAGAAAATTCTGAAATTGAGGCTCTCGGAAATGCGATTTTCAGTGCTTTGATTTTGTGGGCAATTGCAACATATTTTACCTTACATCCTTGACGGCATTCAGTTTTTTGTATTACCTGTGAACTGGAAATTGGTCAATTACATTTTTCGGTATTTGAATGTAACACATCACGTTTTATCTTATTTGTTTTTGAATTTCTTTTCCAAAGTTTCTGCCAAACCAACAGTTGGTTTTAAGTCAAACTCGACAAATGTAACTGAAAAGGCAAGGTTCAGTATCGATATTGAAAGAACTGTTAACACAACCGTAAAAACAATAGTGATGTAAGTATTCAATTTTTTTCCTTAAATTTTTTCTTCTTTTCTTCTATCGTCTCCCTTCCTCTTCAGGTCCTCCCTTTTTCTCCATTTTCTTTCTTTCCTTCCTTCCTTCCTTTGATTCTTTCTTCCTAATTCTTTTTTTCTCTTTCATTCATCCAACCATCCATCCATCCCTCCATCCATCCATTCATTGATTCATCCATCCATTCATTCTCTCATTCATTCATTCAATCATTCATTCACTCACTCACCCATTCATTCATTCATTCACTTACTCACTCACCCATTCATTCACTCATGTCACGAAAGAATTGATATACTGCGAAACGCAATGCATCATGGGATAACCGTGGACCCTCCTCTGTAAAAATCATAATTCTTTTACGACCTTGCATTACAGATTGCTCAGGAAATTTTTTTTGTTAAATTACAAGGCGTTGTTGTTCTAACTTGTTTAATCTGCTCAATTTCAGTTCACTAGTTTCTTATTATCGGCTTTGAGTTGACGGCACTTGCATATTTATAAATACAATAGCTGTTGTTCTTCACAGCACATCAAAACTATTGTGTCTAATTATGCAAAGCGCCTTTCAAATTTGATGCAAATGAGCCAAATTGAAATGCTTTATGGGTCGTAAGAAAGCAGCGTATAACTAAAGTTAGTATCCAACAGGCCATGATGCCGTACACACTCATGCTTGCACCGCGCATGCTTGAATAAGAAATAGGCATAAATATGGATAGAGCGGTTTTCGTATGAGTGGGAAACAACACGGCAAATTCGTAGCCGTACTGTAGCCGTAACGTATCTTACCGTAACCGAACTACACGTTGTGATTGGATGAATAACTAAAGGCAGTGGAAGCCATTTCGATGTAACGGCCAAGTCGTACCGTGTGCGTGCTGTACGTCTGTACCGTATGCATGCTTCCCACTAATACGAAAACCTCTCTATCATTATACAAAGAGCAAGAATGAAGCTTACATTGCAAATTAATCCCTAACTTGCTTTTTTTTTGAATGTGCTTACTTATATGACAAATTTTGCAATAGACGACTTGCACTAACAAGTCACATGACCCCACCCCCCTTAAGACGAGCAGCTGCGTCAAAATGAAAAACAGAATAGACCTCTTTACCTTCGTTGTTTGTTGGACCCATTTCAGACCATATATACCACTCTTGGGAGTTGATTCTTTCATGGGTAAATATTTTAACAAAAGAACATTTCTCAAGGGAAATGGGCAAATTGCATACGAAGCTAAAAAGGTCTATTGGAAAGAACCTGCCCTGAGCTTTTAACAAACGAAACAGGAGAAATGGATTTTAAAAAAAATTGAATATTTTATAAGGATTTGTATGGGAAAATGCACTGGATGGCAAGAGCTTGCCAGCCAATACTTAATAAAGTCAAAGTGCTCTTTTTATTTCTGGTGTTCATTTTGACACAGCTGCTCGATTAACCGCCGATTCCGATGAACTGCGACTGCTAGACTTTGAATACTTCGTTTGCATTAAAAAGGTCTTAGGTGGACGTCAATCATTCAAGTGACGTCACACGCGCTCAATATCTACCTTATTTACTACTCGCTTGAACTTTGCTTACGAGATAGAAAATTTAGCCGAAATATGCCTTGCGGTTGTCCTAGAGATTTGAAATTACGGTAGAAGAGAACTGGAGCGAATGAAAGTTTGAAAAAACGCTGGAAAAAGATCGAAGAATCAATACAACAGGATAGACTTTAGTATGCAGTAAAGAAACCTGAGCCGGTTCGAGGTTCTGTAGGTAGCTTGTCATAATTCTCTTATCTTCTTGCCAAAAATCGTTCCAAATCCTTTTGAAAATCTTCAAGGTTATTTCTTGTAATTAATAATGAGCCATTTTCTACAGTGTTCATTACCACTGCCAGAAATATGGGACATGAGCCTGATCCCACATGTGCAATGATGCGTTTCAACTTACAAAATGGCCGCCGAATCTTATAGGAAATGTATGGGTAATAAAGAGCTTCCCTGATTTACGGCGAATGTTAAAAATAGCAAGAAACCCCAGAGAAATGCACCATAAACTTCAAAACACTCATAATATCATCATTCTGTTTTTACAAGCTCCCATTGACTATTGGGATAAAATAAGAAAGCCCAAAGTCACGATTTACATTTGAAACTTGTTTCTTGATCTTCATGGGCTCCCTGTGTCGAGGTCTTCTCAACGAAAAAAATAATAGCTGTTCTTTTAATCGTCAACTTACTCCACGGAAAGACGGTGGCCAATGCCATCGCCAGAAAACCGCGACATGCAAGTGCGGTCAGCGGTATTCAATGGGCGCATTGCGCATGCGTTAATAAGTGTTTACCCGTTTCCAACTCTCTATGGACCTCTGAAGAAATACCCATCGTGGAAACAAAAAAAACCCCCTACTCTATGGAAGAGTAAAGACTCGCGCGCTTTTTAAAATTTCCCGCGAGTTTAGTAAAAACCGCTGATATTTCCGTCGGCCTCAGGCTACACAGAAAAACCACTGATTCATTCGAGGGCTTAGGGACCTTCCTGCAATGGTACATACATTCGGGCGCTATTTTCTGGGGGTCCCACAGGATATTGGGACCAAATATGCTATTGTGTGCCCCGATCGAGAGTTGCTCTTCAAAATGGCGTTTCAACTACGAAATTTGGCTTATTCTTTGCATTTGCGAAGATATCAAGCCTCGAAGTCAGGGCATTTTGCGAACTTTAACAGGGAAACATGGAGGTATTGTTAAGCTGTTTAATTAACTGCTGTTATTGTTCAGCAGTCGAAAGGAGAACTCGCATTTTATTCTAGAGCCGAGACTTAGTTTCGAGCTCGAGCTGGCGCTCAAATAATTAAACAATGTTTCTGAATGCACACATTTGTTTCTTTTGTCGTCTATTCTCTGTTTCGGCGAATTACAAACTAATTTAACTTTCGTTTATTTTTCCGTTCTCATACAAACCTCTGCTTTCATTGCGATTTCTCTAGGAGTCATTTTGAAATTTAAAAAGGAAACCTCAAATTTAGATTAAAGTAATATTTTTCTTGCAGGTTATAATGTCCTATAAATGAATTACAAATTGTGATGCACACATTTTTGATCCGCCAACACACATTTTAGACACTTTTTACATTTCTGATAACTTTTCGCCGGCCGTATTTTCTTCTGAGCCGGGTTAAGCTTGCGTGACATGGGTAGCGGCGCGGTTTTCTGGCGATGCGCTCGAGTTAGTTTGTTTTCTACCCTCGAAATGAGCTGAACAAAGATTTTTACGTATACACGATTCGTTCCTTTAAAACTCTGTGCTTGGTCTTTTGGGATTCTATGGAGATGCGTTGCATGTTTTAAATAATGTGAACAGCCAGTCTCAAAGCTCTAGGAAAACTGCGAGGCATATTTCGACTAAACTTTCTTGCTGGAAAGAGAAGCTTAAGCGAGTAAACAAGGTGGATGTTGAGCGAGTGTGACGTCACATCAGTGATTGACGTCCACCTAATGCATTAGTGAAAACGAAGTATTCGAAGTCTAGTAGTCGCAGTTCATTGGAATCGGTGGTAAAGGGGTAGGGTCACGTGACCTGTTAGTGCAGGTCGTCTATTGGGTGTAAGTCTCTGACTACATAAAAAATTTCATTCAGAATAAATTACATGTTTACTTTGCTTTCTCAACAGCACAAATATAACCGCCGGAACAGCAACGAAGGGTTCTATTGTCTTAAAGGAGGGGGATGATTATGTGATATCAAATGGTTTGGTTAAAACTTTTAAAGCTGGTTACACAGGAGATGCATCCATCTCAATGTTTATCCGAGATGATCAAGTTGTCGAAAACGTTGAAACTATTGTCCTTACGATTGAAGACAATTCTGCATACGATACGAAAGCTGGCTCCTCGTCACACACAGTCTACATAGAGGATAATGACGGTATGGGAAAAGGGCAGATTTTCTCCTGTCTGTCTGTCTGTCTCCTTTTCTATCTTTCTGGTTCTTTGTAGAACGAAACAATTCACAAAAGAAATTAAGAGACTTTGTCTACAATGCGAAAAGGCGACGCCCAAGCTAAATGGGTCTATATATGATCTAGATGATGATATTGTTAATAGTAATCGCAATGTTTCTCTAATCAAGAACCAGTTTTAATAACTAAATATTCTTTTTGAATAGCTAAAAAGAATTCTAGGTTATTCACACACTTAGAAAAATATGAAAAGTTAAAGAAAATCTTATAATCTCGGAGGCGTAGTGAACATGGGAAGCAAGGGTGGCGTAGTGCGTAAGTTCTCGCCTCTCACCGCTATGGTTCGATCCCCAGACTCGGCACCTTAAGGCAATGGGCTCGCGCAAATTTAACCGATAGATTTTCCTATAATTTTGCATATAGATAGTTTTTGAGATGGACAAAACAGAACAACAACAAAAATCGGGGGTCATCGACATAGATTTTGCGCTATGTTAGCTTGAACACGGCACTCCCCAGCGAGTCTAGAACGAAAACAACGCTTCTCAAAGTATTACGTCTAGTTTAATTTTGGTGGCTGCAATATGAAAAACAGAGGCTTTCAGAGGTACTAAAGTAAATAAACTTCCTTGAAAAACAGTTTAATGTTACAAAGTTCAGGAAAAATGCTAAGTTTTGACATTTCCAACTTGAAAAACAGTCGAAATTACGTGCGAATGTCAAGTCTTTTTTAGATGATGTTTCACGATTTTTTTCGATAACAAACCGATAGATTTTTTATTTTTTTCGATATGTACTAGCTTTAGTTAAAAGACATCGAATTCAGGAAAAAATTGTATAGGTCATCGTATTCATTTACAATATATAAGTTGTAAAGCAACGCAAAATGAAGAGCGACACACGGAAAGCACACAGGTAGCCCAATCCATGGGTTTTGTCGCGCATGCCTCGAGTCATCGAACATACACAAAATGACTGCCATGCGACTAATTGTCAAGTTATATAAATACAGTGTATTGTTTCACATTTTGGTCAATATATTATACAATTCTAAATAAATAAAAAAATGCGCAGAAAGATGCGCACGAGTGCGCGAGCCCATTGCCTTAAGTGAGTTGAGTTTGTTGGTTCTCTCCCTTGCTTCGAGGGTTTTTCTCCAGGTTCTCCGGTTTTCCTCCCTCCGTAAAAAACAACCCTAATTCGATCTGAGCTGTGCTCCCTGGTCATACATGAGTCGTATGGCGGCTGCCCGAGGCATCTTCGTACTATGCCTTCGACTCGACCACGTTGAACTGCGTCCTTCGTAATTCAGCTCTTCAGCTGCAAGCAAGGATAATTAGCCCCTCCAAATTTATTTATTATTTTGATATTTTCTTATTCGTAAATAAAAAAAACAAGTCAATCAATTAGTTAGCCCTAATTCCTTATACTGATTGTAAATTGATTATATCACTGCAATGTAATTAACCCTTTAGTATTCTTTTATAGCTGTATCTGTAGTTCTCTCTTGTATGTTGATATTTTCCCCCATTTTTATGTATGTAAAAATAATGTGAATTAAATTGAATTTTAATTAAAAGAAAAACTTTTATTCTTTCTATTACTATTACGTACTATTACATTGAGTCCTATTTTGTTTCCATTTCAGTCAGTATTAACTGTGCAAGTACCCCGGTCAGTGAGTCTGCAGGAACAGCTGAAGTCACAATAACCAGATCAGGGTCATCACAAGCCTTAAGTGTTACCCATTCTATCAGGTAGGTATAATTTTAGTACTGTTTAATAAACGGGTAGGAGTGTTTTATCAGGTTTTAGACCTGATAAAACCCGATCTACGAGTTTATTGGACTACTTCAAAAACTCATGAATATTCCATAAGCCTTTGGTCGAATTAGAGCGACCATACACGACACGAACATGAACTTTTATACGTCGATAGAAGTTTGTACGTAACTGTCATGCGCAGTCAGTCCCAGAAAGGCTCCCACATTTTGAAGAAGAGTATGCCAGTCACAAGACAGGATTGCTAGTGGACTAAACCGTGTGGGTTGTCGTTGATCACATGTGGGGCGGGCCTTGATTCGTCTGCTCTTGGAGGCACCTCTTTTTCCGATAAGGTTGTTTTCATTAGCATTCATTATATGAAAAACACACGTGTGTCTTTATATAAAGATCACTGACTTGAATACTAATGTAGATGAACTTATCGGGTATAAAGGTCCATGCACGTGATGTGTATGGTCGCTCCACTAATGGGCCAAAGGCTTATGAATTATTCATAAGTTTTTGAACTGCAGTAAAAAAACTTGAATTACTTTCAATATTCTTAGGGTTCCCATTGACTGTCTACTTCAATCTCGTACCCAGAGCCCGCGTTTCTCCTGGCCAGCGCCGAAAAACGAGAGAAACGGAATTTTTTGAGGTTTTTGATTGGTTCTCTAATAAACAATAGCGAAACCGAAAATGAGCGGACTTAAGTACTTTCATTGGATAACCGGAAAAGGACTTTCCCTGACATAATAATAATAAAAATTTTACGGAATATCTAGGGACTTCTGCTCTCAATTAGCTTTTTTTAAATAAAGTATAATTTATATTATAGCTTAAGGATTGATTAATTTATTTTAGTCTTGCATAAGAGTTAAATACAATAAATTCAGCTCTTAAATCCGAAGTTGTTTGCGTTCACGTTCGAACTTGCCTTGCGCGAAAGTTTAGTACGTCCAAGAAACACATACTTGTAAACATGAAGTGCCGAAGCTGCAAGAAATATTTTTAATCTGTTCTTCCTTTAAAGCATTTAATGGCGATATAACCAAAATTACGCTATTTTCAGCACAATTATCCAAGCGATCAAAAGCGTGAGGCAGAAGCTGGAAAATTAAGGATTTGCCATATCCAGTCGGCAGTACTGCAATCGTGTCATTTCCCTTTAGAACTGATGTAATGCACTCTCGCTGTTCATTTTTTAAAGAGAATTTTATACTTCTTTTCTTCATTGAAAACGCTATCGCTGCGTCAAAATCTCGAGCAAGATCTTTGGACGCCATCTTTAAATTATGCTTAAACGCATGCGCATTAAGAGAACCGGTTATCCAAAATCAGATAAAAAAATTCCGTTTCCCCAGAGTCTCTCGTTTTTCGGCGCTGGCCAGGAGAAACGCGGGCTCTGGGTACGAGATTGTGTCTACTTTTGAACGCTCGATTTGAGCCCACGATGTGCGCGTGCACAAAAACCGCTGAATAAAATACGAAATTTTATTGAAACGTTTTGAACTTCAACAGTCAAAACCCCGAGAAATTTACAAAAATCGATTTCCGCCCTACGAATAAAAAAATAATGACCGCCGAGATCACAAAAAATAGTGTAAAAATAAGCGCATCGTACAGATAAATCACTTATCTATATTTTTTCCCAGCATTCCCCTCCCCCCTCCCCCAGATATTACGAGACCACAATTTGCATCTTCGAATAGTCGTCAAATAGGGACGGAAAAGGAAAAATGATTTGCCCAGAGATTTTTCTTTTGATTCTGATAGAAAAACATTAGATAATGGTTTTTTTATGATTAAGAAAAAGAGCACATAGTTTTTATGAGCAGTATTTTTTTAAATACTTAAAATAATACTTAAAATACTTAAATAAAAGGCCTTAATTTGCATTTGTGAACTTTGGAAATAATGAGCTTCGTAAATAATTTTTTTCGGATCTTAAGAGGGGTAGTCCGTAAATGGCACTTGAAGGGTGCAGAATGAAATAAATCAAAATAACTCAAATTTTGTCAGAATATAGGCCTTAGTGAATTATAACTGTTGTGTAAGTTTCACTTCGATCGGATAAATAGTTTAGGAGAACGGCACCGAAAACCATTTTTTCCCGTTTTTTTCACGCGATTTCACCACATCCCCAAAAACCCTAAGAATCACAAAATTCCTTTCGCTTTCTTCGGCAAACGATTTAATTTTATGATTTAGCCGGAGATCCTAACCCTCATTTGGATGGATTTATTAAGCATTTTACTTTAAATGGAAATATTTTATCGATTTTTACATAATTTTCATTAGTTTGAGCAATATTTTTAACCCTATATTGCGAGGCTAATATCTCCAATGGTACATCGATTCACATAAATTAACCACTACAGGGAGAAAGAGCAATGTTTTATCTTTACTTTCATCAAATACAATTTTGGGGCACTTGAAAATTCGAATTTTGGCAAGACGAAATACAACCCCTATTGACCCGGGTATGGACAAAACATGGACCCCCTTCATACGTTGATTGTACCCGCAAGATCAGTTTATTTATATTTTGGATAGTGTTTTTCGATAATTACATTTCTATACAATTTTCGAGTAATTAATGATTACTCTGGTTTTAGTTTTTTTGTTTTTTTGAATATCAATTTCTCCATCAGTTTATGGCTGATGTATTAAAATGACAGAAGTGAACTGATATACTTTTAAAATGGAACGTAACAAATTGAAACAAAACAAATTGGTTTGCAATCTCCGGCACTACGGATGATCCAGGTATTATTCTTATAAAAAAGGGGAGGGGGTCACAAAAATGCATTAAAAAAAGCTTCCCAAACTCAAAAGTACCATTCGTCCCACCCTAAATCCGCCAACCCCTGATACAATAATTTCCGCATCGATTCTACATGAAGTGAATAGCTGAATGGTGAAATATTTCACCAATCAAATATTCACTTCATGTAGAATCGATACTGAAAGTATTGTATCCAGGAATGGGTCAGGTGCACTTTAAAATCAGAAAAATTATGTTTATCAAGCATTAAGATATTTTCACAAAAACATGAAGAGTGTGGACATGGGTTACGCGTTCTACGCATACGACTATGGTACACAGCTGCATGTTTTCAAAACATTACTAATGGTTTCTATCATGTATGGTGCCTTGCGCCGTGATAATATCCCTGAAGTGTCTAACTCCAGGTCCTCGCAGATCACTGAGCTGTAGAAAGGCGATAGACAGCTTAATCAGTTTGCTATTTGCAAACAACTGACAAAGGTTCACAGATTCATATACTATAGGATGCTTTAGATCACATTCATCCACTATTGTACTACGAGCTTGGGAGTATGCGGCTTCTTCTTCAGCAGCTTCCAAATCCTCTTAATTGTCATCTCTGTCTTCCTCTTCTTCCTCTTCTTCCTCTTCTTCCTCTTCTTCCTCGTCTTCCTCTTCCTTATCATCTTTCTCCCCCTGTCCTTGAAGTGTTCCTTTTTTAAGCTTGGTAGCTGTACGAGAAAAATAGGACTGTACTTGGCTGGGTGAGAGGAATTCATCCACTTTGAATATATACGTGTACCATCAAAATCCGTAGCATATCGCATATCTCGTGCGACATTTAATGGATTCATTTTGTGCCCCGTTTCTTGACCACTGAAAATTAAACATTTCATCCAGGAACTGCCGTTGCTTCTTTGTAAAAAGCGCGGAAGTCTTGGCCTTTTTCAGTGCCCAGCCTTGTTTCTGGGTTTCTGCATTGGTAGGCGCGGCATCAGTTGCCTGTGGTTTCAAACCTGGTTGAGGACCTTGGCCATGAAGAAGTTTATCATGATATATCACCTTAGCCTTATCAAATATTAAGCTAGCCTCCTCTTCCTTAAGCTGACATTTACCGTATTGCAAATGATTGTCAAGGGACTTGTATCGTTAAAAGACTTTTACATCCCTCGATAGGGCAAGTGAACAGCTGTTCTCTGTGATCATCTTCATCTTCTTCATTTTCCTCTTCATCCTCTTCATCCTCTTCTTCTGGCATTTGGTCTGGCTTTTTGGTTTTGAGGTGATCTCAATAAATGTACCCTCACTAAATAAACTGTTAAAGGTCTCTATTCCAAGGGTCTTTGGAACTTTATAGAGAGAAAAATATAAAAACATGTAAATCAGTACATATGCATGAGTTAGTATGTAACTAAATAGATTTTGATTGATCGAATCGGCTAAGCGAATAATTAATTGATATTGATTGATTGATTAATAAGTAATCATCCATGATCGATTCACTTATTTATTATACAGATTATTCAATCGCAACCCTATGCAAGGGCAGATACAGGAATTTGTGAAAGGGGGAGTCAAAATGTCTGAAACATTTAGAAATGCTGATTCCCACTAACCGTGCAATTTTGACCAGGTAATCATCTTCCCTTCTCCTATTTTGTATGCCTTCCAGTAGGTTAGTCCTTTTGCACTGAATTGGAAATTGTTGAGGGTGCCACTTATCCCAACTAACTTAACTGCTGGTATTGGCAAAATATTGCTGTCAATAAGAACCACACGGACACCACGGACTCCACCACGAGACAAGATAGCATTGCATAGATCGGTCGCAGTTTGCACATCATGCCCTTCATTAATGTATCGCCGTATATGAGCCTTGATGGTTGCGGCTTTGCGGTCGCATGGGCCTTTGCCGCCCTGAGGGTCGCTAAAGTCAACACGCTCCACCTTAAGAAATAAAGAAGATATTAAAGTGTAACTAAACAAAGCACAAGAGATAGATCTTAGATAAACAAATAAACAGTGTTCAACGAGTATTTTTGAGACTTTTTTGTTCTTTTGCCACCCATAGTACATAACTCATATATCATGATACCTTTATTCCAGTTGCCTTTTTCATCAGATGGCATCAGCATTGCAGCGCTGTGATAACAACAAATGTACAGACTTGAGAAATATTCTAATTTTGCTTCAATTCACAGGCTACGACTAAAAACTGACATCACTTCATGCTCATTTGACTTTATAAAACTGCAGTATATAGTCAGAGCTGTTGTGAGAACTTTTCAAAACAACAATACATTTAATTATGTTACTTACCTTGTAGTCAGTCTTGATGTATTGCTTTCCCTCATTTAAGGCCTTCTCACAATGACAAACCAAGGCATGATCACGCCCGTTATTTTCCAGCTTTGAGACCACATCAGTCAATTCATCGAAGGCTTTAGCACCCTCAGCAGATATGTAATCTATCTAACTATAAGCGATGTTGGCCCTCTGCATGCTAGATGCGAACTGACCCTTTATTTAGGATTGTCTAATCATTAACTAAGTAAATGAATAACATCACATCTCCCCTACGGAGAGTCTCAATATTTTGGACTGAACAGCAGACGATTCACATCGTAAAGTTTCTCGGAATCAACAAAACAATATCGTATTATATTTAATGTTTGTTCATATGAAAGTTGATTAAAGTCAGCATTTATAGATCAAGTTTCTCTGGGGGCTTCACTACTCGGCCAGAGCGGGTTCGCATCGGGTCGTGTTCTTCCTTGACGTCGTGATCCGTCTTATCCAGGAGAATCAACGCAGCTCTGTTCCTTCACAGCTGTCCCGTCGGTGTTTCCACTATGTAGGATCTCCGCTTTCCTTTCAACGGTTGCCTCCTGCTTGCGATCAGAAATCCACACCCGTTGGCCGGTTATCAGCGGTTGTAGATTGCGTGCGCGTCTACTTTCATCGTGGTAGAACTTCTGCTTCATTTTTGAGTCCATTGCGGCGTCTTTCCTCTTCTCAAGCTCAGGCCATTTCGGTACTAACTTCTCGGTTAGACTCGGAAGATGATTTTGGATGTTTCGTCCAAAAAGGAGTTCCGCAGGCGACTTTCCCATCTCCAATGGCGTTGACCGATATGCAAGAAGTGCTCTGGTCGGATCGTCAGCTTTCTTTAACAATTTTTTCGCGGTCTGAACAGCGACTGAGGGTAGAGTGGACTGCTAGTAACGTGCTTGAATCCCCAGTCTTTGGCGAACTTGGCGAACTCAGCTGCGTCATACTGCGGTCCATTGTCTGATCTTACAACTTCTGGTATGCCATGTCGAGCAAAGATTGACTTCAGTGCTCGAATCGTTTCAAGACGAGAGAAGACTGACTTCCAGGTACTTGGAGAAGTAGTCAATGATGATTAAGTAGTGACGACCATTTAGGTAGAATAGATTTGTCCCTAGGATCTGCCATGGTCGGTCAGGCATTGGAGTCGGCATCAGGGTCTCTTTTGGGTTGATGCGGTTCTCTACACACTTTCGGCACGTCGTAACCATATCTTCGATCTGGCGACTCAAACTAGGCCACCATATTGCTCTTTTCGCCTTTTCGTGGCATTTGGATACCCCTTGATGACCATCGTGAACTCGATCGAGCATCTCCATCCGCATTACCGACTCTCAGGGGTTTCGTTAGGTCTGCTAAATTGGGTATATACTTTCCCACTTGGTTGAACATACCGAGGAATCTTCGTAACCCGGATACGTCAGTTGGTGGCTCCATCTTCGTAATGGCCTCGACTTTGCTCGGGTCGACCTTGACTCTATCTTTTCCGACGATGTGGCCCAGGAACTTTACATTGTCCTTCTCGAATTCACATTTGACTTCATTCAGAGTGACTTTTGCGTCACGTAATCTTCTGAGAACAGCGTCTAGCCTCTCGCTGTGCTGCTTGGAGTTTTCCCGCACATTTGTACTTTTCCGTTTTCTTTTGGAACAACGACAATGGGAGAACACCAGTCTGTAGGTTGGTCCACTCTTTCGATGACTCCCATCTTTCCATTATTTCGAGTTCTTCCTTTACTTCGTTTCTTAAGGGGAATGCTATTCTGCTTGGCGTCGTTAAGTTGAATGGCGTGACTTCCGGTTTCGACTTAATCTCGTATTCACCGTCCATACAACCAATTCCTGTAAACAATTCTGGATACGTTTCCTTTGTGGTTTTGGCGATATCCGTAACTTCGCTTAGTCTCGCGATTCCGCCAAGCTCCTATTGTATAAACTAGGGTGTTCACTTGCAAATCGCCGTCCTTTTCCTTCAGCCCAGTTGCTACCCTGTATCGCTCGAAGCGTCGGCTCCACTTTGGCCATTCCTCTACGTTTTTAAAATTAAATGGTGCTGGTGGCTGAATCTGTGAATTCGCCATAACTCAATAGGTTTTTGTACAACGATTTGTTCCTATTTTTGTAGTACTTTTCACTTCTGACACCATGTGAAATAAGTATTTATCCTCGATCAGTCTTCTTCTTTGCACTGTTTACACTTTTGCGCCAGGCTAAACATTAGTCAACACATCCATGCGTGGCAATATTTGGCATTATAACCCAACGATGAATTTTCGCGCGCTGTCATTGGTTCAAATGGGTCACGTGCAGGACGGGTATCAGGCGATATCCCCCGTCCGAAGTGATATTCGTCCAGCAGAAGGTAAAAACGTTAAAAAAGAAAAGAAAAAACATGGAAAACAAAGAAACTCAGTTTTTACAAACAAGTCAGAATAAAATACAAATACTGGTTGAGAAAACTACGCCAGGAAACACGAAAAAATCAACAAAATATACTGTAAATGTCTTCAATGGTAAGCATCCATGTTTCGTGAATGAAGTTTTTGGTTTGTTTTTGAAATTGTTTTTATAAACTACTAAAAACCAACAAAGAATTCGACAACAAATGTCAAACAATAGAATAGTTCAATGTCAAACAGCTTTCATTTACCAAAATAATTGTTTTTATATCCAGCTTGGAGACGAGAGAGAATTATTTTTTGAAAACTCTGGAGATGACGAGTCGATGCAGTTTGCTGAATTCATTTCAGTGAAGTCGTTGGGTTATAAAATAAATAAACCCCCTCTGGCTCACTGGAATATCGGTTGATAATGTCCTTGGATGAGAAATGGTCCTCAAAATATCACATTTACCCTCGAAGCTTCGCTTCTCGGCCAAATGTTCTTTTTTCGGACCATTTCTCATCCTCGGACATTATCAGCCGATATCCCAGCCGCCAGGAGGGGTTTATTTACTAAATATACGTATAGCTAGAACTTTGAGAAAACTAATGATTGCGAAAGGCTTTGTTACATGGTAACTTATTACATTTTCGCTTATTGCCACGTATGGTAATGAAGTAATAATTAAAAGCTTATACGCAAAGTAACTCTCTGGAAACAAACAATCGCAGTCCCAACAAAACGAAGAAAAAATAGTTCTATATGTGACAGTGAGAACTGAAATTGAGATGATTATAAACTTTTAATTTTAGCCCGCAATAGTCTTGACGGGCTACCTGTGGTTGTACTTGTCACGCAATCTAGCAAAGTCATGACTGTTGAGTTATTTGCATCGCGCCTGTCTTCAACGAGTTTATTCTCTACGGATCCAAGTGTATTAAGGTACAATTTGCTCATACTGTATTAGTAAGGTTATTATATTGTGATTGAGGTCTTTCAAAGGCAATCTATACCGAAAATTATCGAAAATCAAAAGGGCAAACCGTTAGGGTCCGTTAGTATCGAGTGTCACAACAAGAAGACCCCGGGGGAACTACCACCCCAACTTGGGTGGGGGTGTACCGCCAGGTCCTCAAAACCCTGACCCTATCCCAGACCTAGAATTTTGATTTCATATACCCTGCCCCAGACTAAACCTACATTTTGTTGACATGCAAAAAACGGTTATTCAATAGATTTCAAGGTATCAGGATATGATTAGGACCCCTATACGCGCTACCTCAAATTTCGCACGGGCTTTACAATATTTTGCCATAAAAGTATACATTTTCTGAAAGCTAAATAAATGTAGTTTTCGAATATCTATTTATAATTGTCTGTTTTGGAACACAAAAAAAAATATTGGGTTCAAAGTGACATTCTACCTCACTTCATTTGACAACTTGACAAGTACGTTAGCAGGCTCTGTGGATAATGAGCTTCAAAACAGTGTCTCAGATTTTTGATATCTTTTTTAGATCGCGCGCAATGACGCGTTAAATCCGGATGTTTGAATTTTTATAATTACGAAATAGATAATATCTTTTGAATGAAAAAACATTTCAAAAATCTGAGACACCGTTTTTTAGATCGTATTGTTATTTATCATAATCCAAAGTTTCAGTTCGATCCAATGTAATCCGAAAGAGCTACAATGTTTTTAAAACGATATTTTGGTCACTCAAAAACTGCGGAGAAAGCCAATAACTTTTTTTGTGTCGCGAAACAGAAAATTCCATATTGATTTGTTAAAACTATGTTTATTTAGCTTTCAGAAAATGTATACTTTTATGTAATAATATTGAAAAGGCAGCGCGAAATTTTGGTCGCGAGTAAAGTAATCTCGAAGGCCTCAAACGTATCCTGATACCTTAACAAATAATTTAAATGTTTTTTTTTTTTTTTTGTGCCCGCAGAAAACGTAGGCTACCAGGCTAAAACAACTAAAACATAACCCTATCCAAGAAAAAATGTCAAAAAGATACCCTATCCCAGACAAAAACCTTATCCTTCCCTAGACAAATTGTAAAAAAATGATACCCTACCCCAGACCTAGAAGCCAAAAAACCATACCCTATCGGGCGGCACATACCCGTATAGCAAATATAAGGGAGTACCCCCCCCCCCCCCGGGAAGAAGACTCAGCTGCATGCTTGTCTTAAAACGATGGAAATTTCACTCGGAATTTCTTAATATTTTCTCAGATTTTCAATAAACGTCAAAAGTCGTAAAAAGCTTGAATATCGACATCTCAAAACCATATCTTCCGTGCAAATATTTTCTACACTCTTAGAAAATGGTTTTAAACGCTTTAAGTTATATTTTGAAGCCTAGATTCGATTATTTATGATGCACAGAATGCCGTCTTTGATGTAGACGACATTGGCTAAACTCGTGAAAATGTTTGTTCGCTCTCAGCTACTGTAGAAGGTGCAAACCACACGATATTTTTAGATTTTCTTTTTGTTTTAGGTATAAAGTTTACAAATATTTAATTGAATGTTTTCAGTGGTTGTAATCCGGACTTTTGAGTTTTTGGTTTTTCAATAAGAGCTACTTCGGACCTTTTTCGTAAATCAAGAAACTATAGTGTATTTAGAATATTCCAATTCCATACAGAAAATATTAATAGATATGATATTATGTGGACTTAAGATCCTAATGATGCTCTTTCTGGCTGTAGTAAAATATGAGCAAAATATCTACGTGTTGCTGAGTGACGAGAACCAAAAATAAAGAAAATCGGTTAATCGAGCCAAAGTCCACTGGTCTAAAATAAATATTCTAAAATAAATATATACAAAAGGAAGAGGAATATATATTCTTTGGATAAAAAATGCCGATCAAAAATATAGATAAGTGATTTAGCTGTACGATGCGCTTACTACTCGTGCCCAGGCCTCTAGGCCGGGCCGAGTCTAGGTTTGGGCTTTATATCTATCGTCTACATTGAGAATGTGCATTCCACGTGCTTGAATGATGCATTCCACGTGCAAGTCTCGAGGTTGGTGTGCCTGCGACACAACGCCATTGTTCAGATTTGGACTTGTAGAAGGTTGTGATCGAATTGAAGATACTTATGGCGAGTTATTTTGCTTTGGGGAGGCTCAAAATACACACAAATGCATACGCTATTTGTGGTAGACCCAAACTAAAAGATGTCGAGCGTTTTCGGAGCGGATCGTTCCACGAACTCAAAGAGAAATGACGAACTCAAATGAATTTCAAATGAACTCAAAGGTACTCAGAGGCCTAGCTTATCAGTTCTCACTAAGTCTGCTATATATTTTAAGACCTTCATGTTCTCAAAAGCTTACTTCTTTCACCAATGGGCACGAGTATACGCTCCTAGAGCGTCTAGTTTTTACACTAAATTCCGTGATCTCTGCGGTCATTTTTTCGATGCGTAGTGCCGAAATCGGTTTTTGTAAATTTACCGGAAACCAAGCAAAATTTTTCAAAACTAAAAACACCAGGATGTATTTCATACTAAGGGCTATCAATAAACAAAATATGAGCGAAATCGATTTTTTGACTTGTGCCAATGTTTGGTCGATTTCTACAGAAAGTCGCTCCTAAACCTTTAGCTACGTCATGTTAATTCTTTTTAGACGTAGGAACTTTTTGTTGAACTTTTTGAGAGCACTGAGACGCAAAATATGACAATATATTTCATTTCATTTCATTTCATTTCATTTCATTTCATTTCATTTCATTTCATTTCATTTCATTTCATTTCATTTCATTTCATTTCATTTCATTTCATTTCATTTCATTTCATTTCATTTCATTTCATTTCATTTCATTTCATTTCATTTCATTTCATTTCATTTCATTTCATTTCATTTCATTTCATTTCATTTCATTTCATTTCATTTCATTTCATTTCATTTCATTTCATTTCATTTCATGTTATATCATATTAGAATACTTGTAAAAAAAAGTTTAATTTCACTGATCAGTTTTCCACCTTTGAACTTTTTTTATTTATGGATTTGTGTTGAGTGAATAGCTAGGAATTCCCTCAGATGAAATGACCTTGAATTCCTTTTACTCTCTGTCGTTGCATATAGTCATGTGATGTACAGCGTCTTATCATGTCTTAGACCATATGGTATCTTTTGTAAGGCCCGTTTCAAACGCCGCGCTACAGTCGCGCCGAACTTCTAGTCGCGCCGAATGATTAAGTTCGGCGCTGTTTTAAACGTCGAACTACACTCTGTAGTAGGTAATTAAGAAATATTCTAGAATCATTGAAACTTTAGATTATCCTTAAAAAAACTTTATCAAACTATATTTTTGCCAGAAACCACAAACAAAAACATATTTTTCTTTTCATTTTGACTCCTTTCTGCATTTTGACGAAAGTTTCAATCTGCTCTGAGATGGCGTGACTTAGCGTGACCATGACGGTCGCCATCTTGTTTTTGCTTCTCGTGAAGATATTGCGCATACTCACTAGGACAACCGCTGATATTTGCTCCAAAAATAATGTATGCAAATGTATGCATTAAGTTTGGCACATGAATAGCTCGACGTTTGAAACAGTGTCGAACTTTTGCCGTGCGGAGCGACTGACACGGTCGAGCTCAAGTTTGTGTCGCACCTAACTCGTCGTGCCGAACTTAATTGTTTTAGACGTCGCGCTATTCATGTGCCAAATGAAAACTATTTGGTTCGGCGCGACTGTAGCGCGGCGTTTGAAACGGGCCTAAGATAAGCTTCCAATTTAAGACTTGCTCTTGTAAGGTGAGCACTTGTTTCCATATCTCAAACTGCCCTTCATCGAGAAGGTACTGGAATCGATTCTAGGGTTGGTTAGGTTTTCTGGAATTCCACGATGCATGTAAAAATGCAAGAATATATTCAAGCAAGTGAATGTACAAGAATATATTCAAGCAAAAACAGGTATTCAGACCCAAGCTAAGGAATGAAGGAGGGTTGTAGGGGAGGGGGAGAGAGGTTGTTTAAGAGATGTGTAGTTTTTTAACGACTGTATAACGAATGGTATGATACATATAGAATGAAGAAAAGATTAGTTGTGAGTGAAGGCAACGTTTCGAAATACGAGCTCATTTTTCGCGGCGGCGTGGGGAAGGTGAACTATAAATATACGATGGTTCTGGGATGGTCGTTCGTTTTACCAAGTGTTTCTCATCAGGGGTTAAGACACAAGGTAGTGGTCAGTGTCCGACCAACACGTTTCAAAACGTGGCGCCAAAGGCTTAACCCTACGTGCAACGAAACGACCAGGGACACACCACGTCGACCTGTGTTGTACGTTGAAGATATATAGCGGTCGGTAGCGTGTGTGGTGAGTTCAACTGACATAAAGAACGGTGTAGGATACGGAATTAAAGTGAGAAAGGTGAAAGACTTACTTAAGTTGGCTCGAGCGGTTCGTAAAGCTTGTTTACGGCTTGCAATGTGGTATTTGCTGGCATATTCGAAGATGAATAGATCATATAGAGGAAGTGAAGGAATGTGGGGAATGTATGTGGTGTAATATGAGTAAGTTTTAACATGGGATTGGGTGTCCTGTGTAGATGTTTGGAAAGATGGTATTGGAGAGAGAGTGGGGGGGGGGGAGGGTTGTTTGTACTGTGAGACAAGAGGGAAGAAATGTGTGTGTGAGGGGAAAGCATCATCTACCTTGGGAGGGGGGGGGAGAGGATTTTTGTTTGTAGTTTGGGGCGAAGGTTGGAGGGATGAGAGATGGTTCAGGTGTGTGTGTAACCATCATCTTCTGGGGTTGGTTGCGATATCGTTATTTTTTTACTCGTGAAATTCATCGTGGAATTCCCTCGTCATCCAATGAATTTTTCTGTAATGTTTAGAAACAAACATGGGCAGTTTGGGCTATGGAATTAAGTACCTATTCTCTTGTAACCACATTTATGGATGCAAGCAATCATGTGTTATACAGCGTCTTTCAATATGTTCTTTGTCTTTCTTGGTCTCACTTGACGACGTCAATCTCGTGTGTAATGTTCATCACACCTTTTCAATATGATATATATTCTGGTACACAGCACATAATAGAGTTGTTCCGCACAAGAACATTAGAGATGCAAATGTACAACTTGAGACCTTAGACATGTAAATTAATGCCGATAGTGTAAAATACGCGTGCAGCTTTAAATTCTTAACGCCTTCATTGCACAATTTTCCTGTTGACATTCTTCCCAACGCAATAAGTCTAAACAAGAAAAGTCGTGCAATGAAGGTGCTAAGAAAGCTGCACTCATATATTTTACACTTTCGGAATTAATTTACATGTCTAAGGTCTCAAGTTGTACATTTGCATCTCTAATGTTCTTGTGCGGAACAACTCTAATGCTCAGTGTTTGAACACCATTTAATTTAGAGCAGATAATGAGATTCAAAGACATTTTATCAGCTGATTGAAATATTTTATATCACAAATATTTTTTTAACAAAGATGTTCCACAAAAGATGGTAATGCAATACAACCAAAGGATTATACCACACACAACACTACTCTCTCCTTCTCGAGTGGCAACAACATAAAGAAAATAAATATTGCTATCGAAGACAACGATATTCCCGATGGAAACAAAAACCTTAATGTGAGTTGCTCTACACTGACTGATGATACACGAGTGCAGATCCAAAACTCTTGTAAAGATGCGGTGATTACCATTCAAAACGACGACAGTAAGTCATCTTTTCTTTCTAAAGCAACAGGAAAGACAATAATATAGTATTTGTTTTCGTGCAGAAGAAACAAGTGCAGCAAACTCGTAACCGTATGATATTGATAAAAGCAAAACTACGACAGGGCTGCTCAAAGCTAGAGACCTTGTAGGATCTGGTTGTTACGGATTTCTTATTTGTGTCGTAAAAGCAAAACTGCAACAGGCCTGACTGCTCAAGATACCCTATTCACCACTTTCCATACATCGATACACTGGTCACAGACAACTGAAAGCATTCAGTCGAGGCTGCAAGGTTCAAATTTGAATAATCCTTTGAAACTACCTTGCAGCCTCGATTAAATGCTTTGTCTGTGACCAGTCAACCGATGTAAGGGAAATGGTGAATAAGAAGGAAGGTTGACACGTCTGTTGATTCCAACGTACAACACATAACCATGTGATATCTAGTTGTGTTGTGCCGTTGGCCATTATACTGCGACATCAATATATCTAACTATTGTTTGTATGTATTAACGATACACAACCTTTCTTCTTCGCAGCCTACGCATTCTTCTGTCCAGGTGGTTATGCAGGAAGTGTAGTCGAAGATGCCGGTTCTTATTCAGTCGAGATTTGTCGTGTTGGTGTCCTGTCTTCTTCACCTACCGTTAAGTGAGTACTCACGTGTGCAATTCACAGCATCTTCTTGTTACTACTATGCTAAATATGCCTTTGTCTTCCTGTTTTTCTACAGGTTATGTAGAATAAGCGATGGAGGACCTCAAGCTTCTATTACTGAAGGATGTGAAAATGTAACTTTCACAGCAAATAGTGACAGGATATCTGCTACTATTAATATTACCGATGATACTGTAGGAGAAAACGAACTCAAAACGTTTCAGATTTACCTGGAAAGCTCAGATCCGAAAGTTAAAATTAACGATACAACTCGTAAGAACATCACTTTAAAGGATAGCGTTAGTAAGTATAGCCTGCCAGTGTCTGGCGACATCCTCCTCATAATCATGGTTTTAACTTTAAGTTAAAAATATGATGGTAATTGTGATATATGATGGTCAAAGATTTTGTTAGTCGAAAGTTATTTAAAAAATACGTAAATCGTTTTCAAAAATAAACCTGTATCATCATCCTTGCTTTAGAGATAAAGGTTCCAAAATTTCAGACAAAGCAACAAACAAACTAAGCCAAAAAATAAATAAATAAATAATCGATAAATTAAAAATAGAAGAACGAATCAATAAACAAGCAAGGAAAAGCAAGTCAAAACGAACTATATCTTCAACTATATGTCGAAAACAACAACTTTGACCCCCATTTTTTATTTTAGTATATTTTAGAAAGAATTCAAAAGTTGTGTTCCAAATTTGAAAGAAAAAATATGGGAAAATCATAAGAAACTTGCCTATTTGGATGAAAACGTCAATCTACATTACGGCCAAAGTGTCACCGAATGGTGCATGGTGGTTGCAAATTTGAGCCAAAAACTACAAGTTATTTGTATGTTTTCATAAATATTCACTCATAATATATATTTATCTATTTATCTATGAGGTTATTAGACGATTGTTTTAAAAAACTGTTTAGCAATCCATTTTGTTTTTCTACAAAAAAAAAAAGACTTTACTGTTCGACTTGTATGCATTGCGCGCAAGCGAATTTCGACAAGAAAAAGGCTGTACTTTGACATCATCGGTCTCACTCCTAAACGAGAACGGTAACCCCCATTTTTTATTTGTTCATGGAACTTCTATGATGGTCTTATTTCACCGTACGAAGTTTGAAGAAAAAAACATGGGAAACGTTTTTGCCCGAGAACATCCTTAAGCTTTTTGGTTATATATCAGTATCAACTACAGCATGGCCACACTTTCTTGTGCTTTGATATTATTGTTGTTTTTGTTTGTTGTCGTTGCTTTTTTTCTCTCTTGAGAATGTCATTAACTTTGTACATAATTTTGCAGCTTTTATCAGATGTGCTAATCAGAGTATCGAGGTCAGCGAGGGCAACAGAACCGTCTATTTTACTTTGAAAAGAGAAGGTGTCTTAAACAAAGCTTCACCTATCTGGTACGACAATGACACTCATTTTTATCTACACTTGAATGACTTTTGCAGTCTTAAATTGTCAAATTGTATTTTTGTTGCAACAGGTTTAGTACAAAAGACGGCACAGCATTTGATAAAACTGACTACAAGCCTCAAAACAAAGTCAACAAAACATTCCTTCCAGGTCAAGTGTACATGACGTTAAGCGTCGATCTGGTCGATGACGAGTACAACGAAGACAATGAGGCTTTCTCAGTCATCATTGGATCTTATGTCCCTACGACTCGTACTTCAGGAGACAATTGTACACTATTCACCATCAAGGACAATGACCCAAGTAAGGGCGATTGAGTGACACTTCACATTCATTTACCTGTCGTCCATTCATCCCGTCACATCCTTCCGCCCATTCTTTCTTTTATCCAACCATTCACCTACCCGCGTCCAACCATCCTTCCATCCAACCATCGTTAAATATTCCAATCCATCCATCTACCCATCCACCCATCTATCGTTGTAACCTTCCCTCCTTCCACCTATCTATCATGAATCTATCCATCACTGATGACAGCTGACTCATAATTTCCAGAGTAATGTTTAAGGTCTAATATCCCCCTGGATGAATAGAGTGGTTTTCATAAACCCGTGAAATACACTTTAGTGTATCATGCATTACTACACTCTAATTCTTTTGTTTTCTATTGTGTTTATCTGACTATTACACTTTAATAAGCACACTTTGTTTCACAGGTTAATGAAAACCACTCTATAATCATGAGGGATATTTAGTCTAAATATGCCTCATCACTATTTATGAGGCATGGTCCCTCGTATGACAATCACCGGGACCATGGCTGGGTAGCATTGACCCAATCGAAAATTTTGCTCAATGACTCTGGACTACACACTATTGAACACTCCAGCACTTGTGGGACCCAATTGAATAATCGTTGTGCATAGGTTGACTAGGCGAGAATTTTTCTTACTATTTGTGACGTGATCAAGACGGTTTGAAAACACTTCATTAATACCGCTCTAGGCCAACCAAAGTGAATTAGAATGCTGGTTCAATTCGCCATTGTCGCTTTTAACAAAGGCGAATTCCCTTAAGTATGCCGCATATCAACAGCTTTGTAAAACTTTGTAATTTATGCATCGTACGAAAGCTAACATATTCATGGACCACGGAGCAGGGGCGGCTGGGGGGCTACAGCCCCCCCCCCCCCCCCCAATAATGGGAGCATGTCCCCAAACCCCCTAGCTCTTCCAGTATTTGGTGGTCGTTAGCCCCCCCCCCCCTCCCCAATCAAAATTGTTAGCCCCTCTAATCAAATTGATGCTCCGCGGTCCCTGATTTTATTCCATGAAATTTCGGGTGATTAGTGATTAAATGTCCCCTCAAGCCTCGGGAGGTTTGGGACGTCGGGACTTCAACAAATAAACTTATAAATGTATTCCGGCTTGGATCTTGCAGTTCGCATACCGGAGCAGGAGGCACAAGGTAATAAAATTGTAGTATATTTAATACAAAAAAAAGATTAAAGAGGATAGGGAGAACCATTGCTTTGTTCTTTTAAGACGCTCAGTTTTTAAGCAAATGAACTTTCTTCTTCATGATTTTTTCAGAGCTTCTCGTCAGACGGCGCAAAATCTTAATAATTCTTGGAGTTGCTGGTGCATTTCTGGCTCTGGCCGTTATATTATTCCTCTGCTGTATTTGCTATCTCTTACGGTAAGCAAAAAAGTTCAAACACTTACAATTAATAACTTCTTAACAGTTTTTTTCTCATCGTTTCACAAAGGCAACAAATCTGTAGCCCAGGTGACTTTCTCTTATCGAAGTAGGATATACGTAAGTGTTGGTTTTTTCATATAGCTTTTACTCCTTATATAGCTGCGATTGTTACATCTTAGCTTTTTTTATTTTCTTTTTATTGCAGCAGATTCAATACCTTCCTTTGTTAAATCTTAGTTTTTTTAAATGTTAATTTTGTTGCAGCCGAGCTAAGAAAATTGGTGCAGTAGAGGAGTAAACGTGAATCAGTCAATCAAGTCAATTAATGTACACATGAATATCGCTGGACAATCGCTGAATAATCACAACACGAACACACATATATTCATGGTCACGGTACCCCATAGAATTGACGACATCATATAGCCAACCAATCACCATGCACCGCAGTACTTTTCGATGGCACGGTATTTTTTGTCAACACCACTTAAGTACTTTTTTCACAGTATTGTATTTTCTGCTTTTTAATTTTTATAATCCGAGCAATTTTAAAACACGATTTATTTTGGATAAAACAACCATGTATGATAAAACACGCGTGAATATCGGGTCGCGGTAAAACGCGGAAACTAAAACGGCGGAAAGCGGAAAGCGGAAATTCGATACATTTCATTATACTCCAATTTCGTACAAGAATGAACATGAATTGAAATTCAATACATTTTATAATACTCAAATTTTCGTAAGAGAATCAATATCAATGTTTGAAACTTCAGAAATACTCATGTTTTACGATAAAGAATTGAAAACATATCTATGAAATTAAACCGGACACTTTAAACATTTCTAGGGATTTTAAGATGATAAAATAATAGGCGCTGTACTCGGGTTTATTCTATATATTCTATATGCCGGCGCCGACTGATGTCACGAAGGTTTTCTCTGGTGGGACTAGCTCGTCCTTCGGTGACACAGAACATGGAGACTTTCTGGTTGTTTACTGTTCTTTATTCTGCTCTTCTGAACTCTTCACACTCTGAACTGAACCTCGACTCAACTTCGACTGACTAGTAGCAACTAGCAAACTCGTATTTATGCCAATAGCTAGGGGCTACGTCACATAACCGGTTTGTGCCAAGCCAAACTGGGCACAACTAGTTATGCAGCATATGACGTAAGGCTTGAGGGTAGATATTTACTTAGTGCAAAAATAAGAGCACTTGTCCACAAGACTCGCCCTAGCCAAACCGGCGATAGAATTCGCTAGTTCAACTAGTAAAGTATATTTTACAATATAGGAATCCGGTGTCTCTATTGAAACACCTCTAAGCCAGAGCTTAGAAAATGGCTTGTCGAGTGTTTGTTTGTTGAGTAAACAGAGCTACCATTCCCAGTACGCATGTGCAAACTTGCGCAGGGCCAAAACTGGTTTGCTCTGTAAAATCACTGGATATCTCCTAACAACATCCACCTGTATTAGGCAATTGGATCTAACTGGCGTCAACAAACAAACGCACTATTACAAGCTGTCAGTCATTCTATATCCCTAATCCATTAGTTGCCGTGATACCAAAACTTTTGACATTTTGATCTGCAACTTGACATTTCATGCCTGTCTTTCTCTAGACTTTATGGCATCGCAGCTAACTATTTGTTTATCTTAATTAAATATACTTATTTTTCTTGTTTCTTATTTTCTTATTCATGTCACGTCCTTTAGGAAAAATCTCTCCTTACACTGATGATCATCACTAAGGTCAATGTCACGCACGTACACTCTGTCTAATTTCTACAAAACCCTCCACAAAAACTACGTTTCACGCGGAGGGGAGATGCTTTTTTGATCCCGGGAAACCTATAATTTAAGTTCAACTTGTTTTTCATCCAACTAGACGCTCTTGGAGCGTTCACTGGGTTGCCTGTGTGAGAGCTCCCCCACTCACCAATCCTCATACTCTATTATTTCTTACCAAAGTGTTCCTTTTGGGTTCAAAGTCCCCCTTTATTAAAAACATTTTAAATTCTAGTAAGACATTAGTGTTGCGTTACTGACTTGTCAACGCATATTATATTTCTACTTGACCTACTTTAGTACCTTTCTAGACTAGCTTATGAAATAAACATATCTATTTCAGTATCGAAACTGTTCGCTGCAAAAAAAACGTTTTATCAATGTAAATACTCTTAGCCAAAATGTGTTTAACTGGTCATTTGTTTTTCCCTCAGTTTTTGTTTTCTGTATTTTCATAAATGGAAATATTCAACAAGTCTTGGCAGTTCGCTTTCTTGTAGATCACTATCAGCTCGTCTGACTTATACAAGTTCTTGGAGTCAGCTTTCATCAAAGCTTTGTTTGTCACTCGTTTTGTAGTTTGTCTCTCGTTCTGTAGTTTGTCTCAGTATATGTTTTTGTATCTGAGATCTGGTAAGATCTAATTTGATCATAGCTAGGTAGTTTATAGATTATCTTAGTCTATTTTGACTAGTTTGTTTAGATCTACGATTCTCATACCGTAGTTTGCTCATAGATTCTCAAAGATAGCTCATAGATTCTCAGACTTCTCTCTTTGAGTATGTGGACCAACCCGTTCCAAAATCGCTCAATAACATCTTTTAGTTTGTGTCTACCACGTAAGGCGTGTGTGTTTGTAAGTAGTTTAAGCGTAGCGTTAAAAAACCTAAAGACAAAAGTACGCAACGTGCCTACAGACAAAATAGTACTTCACGAACCCTGAACGAATGAATTTATAGTGACACAACACTAAAAGCTATAAATACATCGTCCTCGATGTCGTGTGGCAACTTCATTGGACATTGGACATTGTTTACAAGTTCTCGACCAATCATGACGTGTGAAATCATGGTCTACCTGACCACGGAAAAACGGATCTCATTTTAAGACTGGTTTGCTACCATAGCAACCCAGTAATGAACTACTTTCTGTATTCACTTGTCTCTTTAATTCTGTCTTTGCTACTTGGACGTCACATATCGCGTGACATAAGACAAATTAGCACAAAAAATTACTTAGCATTTTTCAGTTTACCGTGAAGTCATATCGTTTCCCTTCATTGATATGGGTTTTATTTACGACTTTAGCACACTACTACTTTTATATCGGCAAAGAACTAATCAAATTAAAATCATCAAATGTTAAGGTTAATCATAGTAGTAGTAGTAGTAGTTTCGTTTTTCAATAATAAGCACCACGCACCAAAGGTTTACAAACTTTGTAAACCTTTGGTGCGTGGCTGCTTATTATTGAAAAACGAAACTACTACGCTAGCTACTACTCTACGCAACTACAACGTGAAACAGAACTTGAACACGGGGCAAAATCCTCATACATAGGAAGGCGTTGGGGGAAATTTGAGTAAATTGCTTAAATTTGGGCTTAGAATCGAGACCACATTCAAAAACTTTTTATGATAATTTTTGCTCTATACTAACTATAGCCACCTTAAAAAAGCTTTCGTACTTCACTAATTTGTGCTAGAGTGCAAAGAGTTGAGTTGTACATGTTCCGCACAAAAACGTTAGTTGCAAATGTACAACTTGAGACCTTAGACATGTAAATTAATGCCGAAAGTGTAAAATATACGCGTGCAGCTTTCTTAGCACCTTCATTGTAAAACTTTTCTTGTTTAGACGTCAACAAGAAAATTGTGCAATGCCGAAGATGCTAAGAAAGCTGCACGCGTATATTTAATTTGCATGCCTAAGGTCTCAAGTCGTACATTTGCATCTCTAACGTTCTCAACTCTATTAGAATATCCGTGAAATATTAAATTACTAAATAGCACAAAATAGTGCTAATTAAACAATAACAAAAAATAGAATTTGCATAATTTCGTATTATTTAGTATAACTAATGTTTCATTAGGATATACTGTTTGCACTCTATTGTATCGACTCTAAATGTATTACAAACAAATTATTACATGCCAAGAGATTTTTTTTAACATACAAGTTTTATACTATAGAATATGGAAACTTGTATGTGATGAAAAAATGATAAAAAGCTCTTGCCATGTATTGATTTCTATACTCTCTCTAAGCAACTGCTTAGGCCTGGCGTGACGCCACACTCTTGTCCAGGCTCTCAAACTTAGTAACATCTTCATCATATGCGAGCACCATCATATATTTTGACCAATGAGCAGCTCGTTGCTGAGGAAAAGGTGTTGCATCTTCCAGCACAAGTAACTTGAGCAACGTTACAATAAACGTCACAGCGGGCTAAATCTTAGTTGTAAAAACATTACGGATTTTTTTTTTCCACATTCCATCACCATAAGCTTTTATTTAAAACGTATACCATATTTGAGATCACAAAAAGAATCCCGGAAACTGACATGAACACGTTCCTAAAAGTAATTTTTCATTGACTGTTCAGTATCAATGAGTTAAATTGTCAAAACTGACCAATCACTTTTCTCTAAAGAATATTGATACTTGCTGGTTATCCACTCCCCTCCGCGTGAGGGTTTTGTAGAAATTAGACAGAGTGTACGTGCATGACATTGACCTTAGTGATGATCATCAGTCAGCGCCGGCATATAGAATAAACCCAAGTACAGCGCCTATTATTTTATCATCTTAAAATCCCTAGAAATGTTTAAAGTGTCCGGTTTAATTTCATAGATATGTTTTCAATTATAAAATGTATTGAATTTCAATTCATGTTGATTCTTGTACGAAATTGGAGTATAATGAAATGTATCGAATTTCCGCTTTCCGCTTTCCGCTTTCCGCTTTCCGCTTTCCACTTTCCGCCGTTTCAGTTTCCGCGTTTTACGGCGACCCCGGTTCTAATACGAATTGTTCAATACACACGACCTGATACGAGTGGTGAACTTGCTTCACGACTCGTACAGGTCGTGAATATAATTAGTATGCATAAAACGAGCATATTAATTTATTATGTCATATGATGAATAAATGAATAATTAAGAGACTAATTAAGAGTTATTTTCAAAGTTAAGAAATAGGCAAGCCCACAGGGGACCTATAAACTCGTACCACTCGTACCACTCGTACGACTCGTAAGAACCATTTACGACCCGTGCATATCATTATCTACTGGTACAGGTGGTGAAAATAGTATGTGGGAACCCTGTGGTATAGCCTGAATAAATTATGGACTTAGTATCTTTTTTTTATTTATTTTTATAAAATAACTAAGATATAACGCGCGCTCTGATTGGTCAATTACCGTTTAATATAACTCAACATAGATCGTGAGGAAATGACGTCAGCAAAGCAAGCTGATGTTTTTATTACTTCTCTTGAGTTAATTGCGCGTTATATCTTAGTTATTTTATAAAAGAGATAGAAAACTCGTCTTGCTTTTGCTATGTTGAGTTATATTAGCACTTGGGAAATTGCTTGAGCCCTCGAGAAGTGCAGAGAAGCACTCGCCTTCGGCTCGTGCTTCTCTGCACTTCTCTCGGGCTCGCGCAATATCCCGCGTGCTAATATAACTCAACATAGCACGCGCGCTCGTTTTTTATCTCTTCAATAATGATATTTTAACAGCATGCTCCTTCACTTTGGTGATTTTCAAGAAGGTCCTGTAAAATTAATTTTTATGCGTCATATAATGGAGTTAAAAAGTAGATGGCAAATTATCGATACAAAAATATGAGAAAAATTACAATTATGCAAAAAAACGTAAAATTCAAATAACATACTTCAAAGATATTCATTCTGAAAAAATAGACTTAAATTGAGAAATTTTTGAGCATTGTTTAAGATCGACACTAAGGTTGTTCCATTCTTTTATGGCTTGATAGGAAAGCCTTTGCCTCCCCCAATTTGTTTTAATGATTGGCAGGCGAAATTCATTTCCGCGCCTAGTGTTATGTCCATGCTCATTCATTTTGTTGAATTTGAAATTCGAGGATAGGAGATTGTTCTTACATTTGAAAATATGCAAACATCGGTGATAGCGTCTACGTTGAGTAAGCTCTTTCCAATGGAGTTCCCTTCGTGCGTCAGATGCCGAGGACTGGAGAGGTCGATCCAGTATGATCTTGGCAGCTTTGTTGTGCAGGATTTGAAGTGATTGCATCAGCGTGATGTTGTCTTTATCTCCCCACACAATGTCCCCATAATCAAAGAGTGGTAAAACTAAGCTGTTGAAGAACAACAGTCTAGCAAACTTTGGTAGGAGATATTTGATTCGCTTCAGTAGACCAAGGCGTTTGTTGATTTTGGTCAACTGATATTCAATGTGGGCTGACCAAGACATATTACCTGAAAACACCACACCAAGATACTTGAACTCATCCACTCTTTCAACCTTCTTCGAGTGTACTTCGATGGATATGCTTGATATTTTGTTTGTTTTCCTCCTACTTCCAAACAGCATAGCTTTAGTTTTAGATGTATTCAATGTTAAGCGGTTGAGTTTGAGCCAATCGCCAACTATTTTGAGATCGTCGTTTAGTTTATCTTCAATATCAGCAACTGAAGAGGAGAAATAGTACAAGACTGTATCGTCAGCATACAAAGATACTTGAGTATGTTGGACAATGTCAGGTAGATCGTTAATGTAGATGATGAACAGGAGCGGACCAAGAATACTTCCTTGTGGCACACCAAGGTTGCATGGTAATGGCTCTGAGAGCTCTAGGCCGCAGGATGTGCGTAAATATCTTGATGACAAGTAGAAAGCAAACCATTTAAGATCGTTCTCACAGACACCAGCTGAAGATAGTTTGCTCAGCAGTAGTGTATGGTTTACTGTGTCAAAGGCTTTTGACAGATCCAAGAAGACAGCCCCACATAATTTTCCATTGTCCATATTGTGAAGAATGTCCTCCGCAAAGCTGGTTAATGCACTTGCTGTTGACCGTTAGGGGCGAAAGCCAAATTGCTTGCTGGAGAGCAGATTGTTCATACTCAGATATTCATAGAGTTGTAAGTGAACAGCTTTTTCGAGGATTTTACTCAATGTTGGGAGGATGGAAATCGGTCGATAATTGGAGGCATCACTTCTATCACCGGATTTGAATAGAGCTATAACTTTAGCACATTTCCAGATGCATGGAAATGAGTGAGATTTTATGGATAAGTTCAGAAGATTAGTAACTGGTTTGGCGATTATGTAAGCAGCATCCTTAAGAAGTCGAGCACTGATGTTGTCCAATCCAATCGATTTGTTGGTCTTTAGTGATGTTAGCTGTTTAACAACAAACGATTCATCAATTGGAGTGAAACGAAAACTGGAATCTCTGTCAAGAGTGGTAGGTGCAAAGACAGGCATCACAGAGGAGATTTTGTTGGCCACAAGTTGACCAATGGAAGCAAAGTGATTGTTCAGTACGCTGGCAATGGACTTAGGCTCCAGATATTGGACTTTGTCCGAGATTATGCAATTGGGACTTGAGGTCTGATCTTGTTTACGACTTGCAGCTTTGTTGACTGCTTTCCATAGTTTGCTTGAGTCTCCTTTGCTGTCTTCAATCAAATTTATGTAGTAGTTTGACTTACTACACTTTATATCACCATTGACAGAGTTACGAAGCTTTTGGTACCTTTGCCAATGATAGGAGGAGCCAGTTCTTATAGCTTTGCGATGATGGAAGTCGCGATCCTGCATTGCTTGTTTTATTTGAGAAGTCATCCATGGAGAATGGATACCGTTAATTCGGCGCTTCTTGACCGGGGCATGAGTGTCAGCCACATCGAGGAATAGTTTATTCCACAGGGGCCCTAAAAACTCGTACCATTCGTACCACTCGTACGACTCGTAAGAACCATTTACGACCCGTGCATATCATTATCTACTGGTAGGAGGCAAGTAAAATATATGTCGATGATGGGTAAAATCTCTTGATCTGAAAGTAGCTAGATGTTTGAAGAAGTATATTTTAAAGATGATTTGTAGTTGTGTCAATGCGTGATGCCGTTAGATCTAGAAGATGGAAACTAGAGAATCGGCTCTTTCAACCACTCAAAAGTAACTATGTTTAGATAAACTTAAACTCACCTATCTAAGATGCTAATAGAATGGACGAAAATGTCAGCTTTTACGCTAAAGGTATTGGTTTTCTCATTGCTTAAGGTAATGCGATCGTGCGCATCTTTCCTGCGCTTCATTGAATATCTAAACATTTTACACGGTTACCTACCCTGATTTTTCTACTGTGAGTCCAGAACAACTTAGGCTACAATATATCAAAAAATGAAGGCAGGTAATTCGACTAAATTTTTAGTAATTTCACGAAGTGTTAATTTTCAAAGTACTTTTTCGTGATTGGGTTTCCTGTGGCCAAGGTCTTTCAACTATGGCGGATAAGACATTTTGACCTTTCTCCACGTTCAACGTGAAATATCTAAAAATCTTGCTCGGTGACCTACCTTGTTTTTTTCACTGTGAGTCCAAGTTTACTAAAGCTACAACATATCCAAAAATGAAGGTAGATAATTCGACTAAGTTTTGAGTAAACCGCGAAAATGTCCGGAAATTCGGATCGTAAAGTACAGTCAAAATGTACTGTTTTGGACATTTAAACATCGAGAACTCATTCTGAACACAATAAAATGAACAATTTTGGGGTTTTAATCATAATGTGTTAAGGTATGTATCATTTGAAATCGTTTATGCTACTTCTTCAAGCCATATGGACTACGATAGCTTCTAGTTTACTTTGTCTTATTTTCCCCGAAAACACGGCCGCAATGCGGCATTGTCATTGAAAAATTATATCTTCCGAACGGATCCGGGTACCCCCATTTTTTATTTCATATTTTCACACTACAGCTCAAAAGGAATATTTGTGCCAAATTTCAAAAAAATTCATGGGAAAAAAATGCGCGATCGCATTACCTTAAGCTAACTAGACACTCTAAGAGTGTGGACTCGGGCTACATTATAGAGAGTATCTAGTATATATATTTGCGACCATGGAATGGATAGGAATTGATTTGGCAGTCAAAAATGATATATATTGAATGCAGGTGTATTTTGAGCGCATCCACACTGTTTAATACATAAATAAATGTAAAAATGTAAAAGTAGATTATGTATTATAACCAACTGCAAGTTGTCCTGATGTATAACAGCTGGGTGGGGTGGGAGATTGTAGGAGAAAAATGTGACCATAAACATTAAAAAAATACCAGTAAGGGGACCATTCATAATTTATGGGGTAGTGTGTGTGTGTGTGGGGGGGGGGGGGGGGAGTGGGGAGTTACAGGGATTTCTGGTGGGGTATTGACCCGGGTATTGATTTTCATGAAGAACATTTATGGGGCATGAAAAATGAATTGATATTACTAGTTGTTCCAAAATGCTAACATTGTTATGTGGTGCAGTCTCAGTTGGTGCAAAAAGAGGTGCATGTTTGGGGGGAGGGGGGGGGGGAGATGTCGGTTTTTTCTGGTGGGTCATTAAAAATGTCCTTTCTGAAAATGTGAAATCCCAACAGACTGCCCCCAACCCATAGATTATAAAGGGTTCCTAGAAATATACCAGTGAAAAAGCCGATACGTTAAATTTCAAATTTAATATGCTGGGACAGCAAAATGCTGATTTTTGTCTGTGTTATAAGATAAGCATATGTTTTCACTGCAGGAATTGCATTTGGTTTGTTTCCTAAGAATACTTTGTCTTGTAGTGTTTGACAACTGAGTTGAGCATGATAGAAATAAAATGTAGCAATCTAGCTCATCACATTGAACTGTTTTTGTTGTAATATCCATCATTTTCTGCACTGAGGATACATTCTCACTCTTTCAAATACATCAAAGCTTCCATTGTCATTCAACACTATAAGATAAAAGTCACTGTTGTTCCTTTGCTGATTATCAACTGTAGCTCCACCAATCACTTCACTCTGTTCAGATATGTGGGGTTGTGGATTAAAAGAATTTTCAGTAACATTGATTTGTGAACACATCTCAGTAACATGTACTCCTGAGTTCAAACAAACCTGTTGAGCTGTCATACAAACTTTGGAAGTAATTTATTAAAGCATTAAAGTCATCAACATCTAGGAGTACACAAGTACCTTGACGATGGAGGAGGCCATATGAATTTCGAGCATTAGAGTCAAATATTCTAAATCTCCCATCACCATGACAACAAATAACTACTGTATTACATTGAATAGAACAGAAATGACTGGTAATTTTCTCCAATTAAAATTTGCAAAGCAAAACCTAAGGGCATGCAGTAAAGAAAATCAACAGTAGATGAAACATCATGTATATTACCATGCAGTGTAACTTGGACTGTATTCCATCTGGTAATTAGGATCAATAACTGTGTATGGCCCAGGATTTTTTTCTACATCTCTACCTAGGGTAAACTTACTGTGATTGATTCTATGATTGAGACTCTTGTAAACATGGGATGAACTGCAGCCAGCATATTTCTGTGAACTTGGATTTTGGCAACCATGGTGGACAATAAATAAGCTTTAAAACTTGCATTCAATGCTCTTTTGTGAAAGTTAAAAAGTGATTTTCTATACCATGATTTCCTTCTTATTGGCAAAGCAATACCAGAATCTGTGTTTCTTTTGACCTTTCGATGATAACTTTTGGGATACTTCACTTCTTCGTGATCAAAATTACATTTATTGACAAAGCAATGCATTCTAGATGACATGGGTAAATTTTTGACAACAGAATTACGAACACCGTTCCGTATTTTTCTGCTTTTGTGCAAAAGACGTGTAAGTTGTTTGACTGGGACTCTACTTGGTTCTCGATCACGCGAAACAACACAAGGCTTGTGCTCAATATACTGATGGGTAAGGAATTTAGCCTGGAATTTAGCATAACGAGACCTGCATTCCTCTAATAAATGTGACTCTTTATTTGGATGAACATTTACAGATAACTGTACAGCTTTTTCAAACACATCGCAGTCTTTTTTTGTAAAGAGTTTACCAAGGCCTTTGTTGACACATTTATGAAATGTTGTACAACCAGAACCATGCACAAGACAGCGATCAACAGGCTCGTTACTGATAGCTGAACAAACGATAGAATATTTAACAAACTGTTCAACATTGTAAACAAAAACAGTATGATAACTAAAAAACTTATCTTCACTCTCATCGATATAAGGTCAAGGGTTCTTGATTCTGGAAACGCATAAAATGTCTTGACAGATTCCAATATGGCGTCCATGTTGTTTAGGATATTTTTCCTGTCTTTCTCATCTTTGTTGTCAATGAAGTTCCTGCTTACCGCTTGTTCTTTCTTTTGACTGCCTCTTGAGTGCCTCTGAGTTCATTTAAGCTCATTTGAGTACATTTGTACGTTTGTTTGAGTTCATTTGACTGTTTTTGGCATTGCTTTGATAATTTTTGCATTGCTTTTGCATTTCTTTGGTTCGTTTCGAAACTGACGCTCGACATCATTTAGTGTGGGTCTACGGCGAACGACGTGTGCATTTGCATGTGTATTGAGCGTCCCAGAAGGACACCATGATTTTCAGTAAATATTTACTGGGTTGCTATGGTAGCAATCCAGTCTTAAAATGAGATCCGTTTTTCCGTGGTCAGGTAGACCATAATTTCACACGTCATGATTGGTCGAGAACTTGTAAACAATGTACAATGTCCAATGAAGTTGCCACACGACATCGAGGACGATGTGTTTATAGTTTTTAGTGTTGTGTCACTATAAATTCATTCGTTAAGGGTTCGTGAAGTACTATTTTGTCTGTAGGCACGTTGCGTACTTTTGTCTTTAGGTTTTTTAACGCTACGCTTAAACTACTTACAAACACACACGCCGTACGTGGTAGACACAAACTAAAAGATGTTATTGAGCGATTTTGGAACGGGTTGGTCCACATACTCAAAGAGAGAAGTCTGAGAATCTATGAGCTATCTTTGAGAATCTATGAGCAAACTACGGTATGAGAATCGTAGATCTAAACAAACTAGTCAAAATAGACTAAGATAATCTATAAACTACCTAGCTATGATCAAACTAGATCTTACCAGATCTCAGATACAAAAACATATACTGAGACAAACTACAGAACGAGAGACAAACTACAAAACGAGTGACAAACAAAGCTTTGATGAAAGCTGACTCCAAGAACTTGTATAAGTCAGACGAGCTGATAGTGATCTACAAGAAAGCGAACTGCCAAGACTTGTTGAATATTTCCATTTATGAAAATACAGAAAACAAAAACTGAGGGAAAAACAAATGACCAGTTAAACACATTTTGGCTAAGAGTATTTACATTGATAAAACGTTTGTTTTGCAGCGAACAGTTTCGATACTGAAATAGATATATTTATTTCATCAGCTAGTCTTGAAAGGTACTCTAGTAGGTCAAGTAGAAATATAATATGCGTTGACAAGTCAGTAACGCAACACTAATGTCTTACTAGAATTTAAAATGTTTTTAATAAAGGGGGGCTTTGAACCCAAAAGGAACACTTTGGTAAGAAATAATAGAGTATGAGGATTGGTGAGTGGGGGAGCTCTCGCACAGGCAACCCAGTGAACGCTCCAAGAGCGTCTAGTTACACCATGAGACAGCGAGACCTTCGAAGAGCAAAGCAGTCACGTGAATACTGCTCATGCAGAGGAACACCGCTGACCGCCGAGCAGCGCAGGCTTACTTACTTCTAACATCGTCGATAGACTGATAGATAGATAGGAGAGCTTACGTAGCACGCAGTTGATGTAATGACGTAATATCCCCATGCTCGGCATTACTGCTCGGAATCGCTCGGCGTACGACGAAAATAGTAATCGGTGCGATCAACGTTGTGGATTTGGATAAGATCTAAGAAGACTTTCGTCACGCTCCGAAAATAGGTAAAATATTAAAATAGATAAATTTTCAATTCCAAATTTACTGTAATTCCACTCACATACACGATATTCGTCCAATTGATTAAGCTGTTAGTGTAGTGTAGTGCAGACTCAAGCTCATCAAAGGGAAAGCTTTATTTTTTACTTCTAGTTCCAAAGGTCTGGGGCCGGGCAATAACACAGTATTAAACTGAGCTCACCTTATTAAATGCGTTTCATACAGCTGATGTTTCTTATGAAAAGTTCAAACCTTATTTAGGATATTTTGTTACAGCATGCAGTTGGTGTAACGGTAAAGTCTACGTAGCACGCAGTTGATGTAATATATTCACAAAAGTACAAAGAATTAACCTAATACAATGGATATAATGGATACAATAGATTTTATGAATACATTACACCAACTACATTACATCAAGTGCTTGCTATGTAGGTTTTCCCTTGGTGTAACAGAGCTCGACCTTTAAGGGGGCTTTCATTTATTAGATTAGCACCTTGGGAATTTGGGGGGGGGGGGGGGGGGTTCGGCAAAATTACAAGTGAAGATAATACGCCACTCAGGGTCTTCCTCAGTGTTACAATGTCTTGGTGATGGAACCAGTCCATGAGGAACATGTTACTAGGGACAACTTCAAATGGATTCTGTTTAACAAATTAAAGATTGAATGAATGAATTATACATCATGATTTAACCTTGTAAGTGTAATTCCTTTATAAAGACACACACATGCATGGGCACACACACACACATAGAACATAATCATGAAGTTATACATGAGCTTTTAAAATGTAAGGAAATATTATACAGTTCAAGTGTACAGTGTATATTAAGGCCCATTCCCATTACAGCTTTGGGATGGGAACAGGGCTCAGCTCTTCCCTCGCCCCCCCTCCCCCTTCCCACTCCCCTATATAGTTCAGCTGTAATACTCCTTTATATATTTTGATATAAATCTTCATGCATAACATATGTAACTATTTTTTCACCTCAAGGAAGGACTCTACGAATTTGATAACATATACACCACAGTCAATACCATTGGGTTGTTGAGGTACCTATAATGTATTGTGTACATGTTAGTTAACAAGGAAAGCAAACACAAATCAAAAATGCTTAAAGAACATCTTACCAGTGGGTAAATAACGCGAATGGAAGAGAAATCATAATCAATGTTGTATTTCTGTTTCCATTCTTCTTTGAGAAATCTGAAATAGACAATTATAGGCGATTATGTAGTATATATACATTTTATATATGAAATGAAAAAAATAAACATGCGAATTTAAATTGAGCTAATGCATATACCCTTGAACATATTCAATTGCATTTTCTCAGAACTTCGTAACTTTGCCATAACTTGACTGGTTTAAAGAGTCCATAACAAGGATGACTGGGCTAGTTAAAAAACAATGGATCAATATCAATATAAATTCCTTGACAATTTTTTCAATGTGTATTATCAACAAATATGCAGTACTAGAAGTATGAATATTAAGTGCATTATTTTTTTTAATACTGTGAATACCTAGAAAAATCCAGTTCCCGGGGGGGACTCCCTATTGAAAGAGGGTGGGGATGCTCGCCGAAAATCTTAAAAATGTACCCTAAAAGGGACCTGTGTTGTCAGTTTATGGGCGTGGTAGGGATAAAATTCTACCCCTAAGAGGGACCAAGCAAAAACGTATCCAAGGCTGGGTTTCTCGATTTAATTTATTATCATCAAATCATCAAACGCCTTCTGCTCGTATGAGTTTATGACGACGTCGTCATATACAAATCATTAACTGAACCCCTAAAAGGGACCACAAAACTCAGCTGGTGGGCATTCTCGTTCATAACACCCTAAGCGGGACCGAAACCTCGATTTCAACCCCTAAAAGGGACTGCAAGCATCCCCGTCCCTTCGACCTCCGAACACCCCGCCCCCCCCCCCCCCCCCCCCCCCCCCCGGGGTCCAGTTCACCAATTTTCCCCAATTGCCACAGTATCAGTAAAATCCAGTGATCTCTTTTGGAATTCAAGGAAAGAAATATGCATTAAAAATATGTTAACAATTGACATTATGTAAACAATTTTCATAAGCTGACATCTCATATCTATAATTATGACAATATTTGATCTGCAAACAATTGTTGTTATTACTCACCCTACATTAATCGGCATGAGAACATAGTCTTTTGTGGCCAAGTCTACTTTTCTTGTAAAGGATTTTACTGATTCCTATACATCCCTAGTGGTAATATAATGATTTAATCAAATTAATTGAGTCTTGTATGTAGGAATTGTACTTGTCCAAATTTTGTATAAATTATCCCCAAAATTGTCATAATCTTATGATTGTTTTTCTCTTGTCTTCTTCCGCTCAATTCCACTTGTTCTACTTGTGATGTTAAAGTAAAACGAAATGTGCAATCCCACAAGCAGTTACTAGAAGTACATGTATGATATACAAAACTTCTTCTATAAAATTAAATGGCCCTTATAAGTTAGGTAGAGTATTACAATTTTAATTTTATAATATTTACTTATTTCTTTTAATACTTAAATATATTAGAACCATGTACCAAGATTCTCTATACCTGTTACTTTTTTTCTGGAAATGCTGGGCACATGACATTAGCTTTGTATAAAAGAGTGTCGACATGATGTGAACCAAAGATGGAGGAGTTGATGTGGCACATTGTTCATACATCAAAAACCTGTGTTTTCAGTTTGTTGAATCGTAATATGAACAATATTAACATTATAATTTTTTGCATGAAAATCAATTCATAAGACTGTCTACTTTCTGTCTACTTACTGTAAAGAGCTATCAATAATCATCAGATCATTCAGTTTTTGGCCTTCCTGTAAACATGACAGCTCTTTCGAATCAATAAGATTTCGGTAAATGTTTTTCCAGTTCTTTGACGTTGTCTGGGGGATAATCCCATCATCATCATCGCCATCATCTGATGAATCATCTGATGATGAGATATCTATCACATTTTCAGGCGAAGTGGAGGCCATAGGTGTTGTTTGTGCAGTTGGTGGTGGTCTTGGTGCAGTGGGTGGGGGGGGGTTTGTGCAGTTGATGGTGGTCTTGGTGCAGTGGGTGGGGTGGTTTGTGCAGTTGGTGGGGTGGTTTGTGCAGTGGGTAGGGTGGTTTGTGCTGCTGGTGGTGGTCTTGGTGCAGTTGGTGGTGGTCTTGGTGCAGTTGGTGGGGTGGTTTCTGCTGCTGGTGGTGGTCTTGGTGCTGCTGGTGGTGGTCTTGGTGCAGTGGGTGGGGTGGTTGCTGCTGCTGGTGGTGGTCTTAGTTTAGAAGATGGATTTGAAGTGTTCTCTTCCTCTGAGTCAGCAAAAATAGATCTCAACAGGTCATCATCATCATCATCGTCATATCCACCATTCAATGAGGGGAATAGATTATTGTCTTGACAGTTATTTTGTGCAGCATTGATGTCAACATGGACCCCATATGTTTTTCTTAACATATCTGCTTTTGAGCCAACTCTATTTCTGTGCTTCCAGTGCTTTTGCTTTTTTGCAGGAGCTTCATAACTTTTTAGACAACCTATGTTTTCCAATTCAGCATTATCACTTTGCTTTCTTTTCAATCTTCTATGGCACTTTGTGATAATTTTTGCTTTTTTGGACTTGATCTTACCAGTAGGCCAGAATCATCTGGGATTGTGGACTTTGCTTCCTGTTCTAGGCTTGTCACTGTATCAATGATATGTCTCAACATCTCTTTGTTCTTGCACAGATATGTAAGGTCTTGCACAGTTTTTAAAACTGATCTAGCTTTGATGGCTAATGACTTAATGGATGTTTTTCCTTTTTCAGGAAGAGAGTTGATGTTACTGCTATTACTGATGTTGTTATATTCATTGGATTCATCTTTCCCTTGTGGGAAGTCCAATGTATCACCTGTTTGTGGTGTGGATGGTTGATTAATTAGGCGATGCAGTGATTCATGGTCAGCAGAAATATGAGGAGCACTCCGATATGTAGAGGGTAAAGAATACCAGTCAACTCCTTCAGCGCTGTTAAAAATGGCAAACATGTGTTTGCAGAGTAGCTTGAACCTTCTCCAGTCTGCACATTCACAATTTGGTTTGGCAATTTGTACTAAATACTGTTGTGGACCACTTGCTGATTTCACCTTAAATCCCAATTTGTTGAGGTCTTGTGGAACCACACTGCCCTCCAGGTCTTCAGCATTGCTCATCCTTGTAAGGCAGTGCTTAACAAATGCAGGTGGTCTCCCATGCAGGAATTCAGGAATTGCTTTGTTGTAGCGTTTATTTGCACCATTCATTTTCACATTCTTGATGATGTACTGTCTGTGTTGATCAGGCAAGTAGCTTTGGACTATGACTGTCACGATGCTGCTCAAAGACTTCCATGTTGCTCTCGCAAGATAGGTGTGCTTGAAAACTTTGTTTTGAGATTCTATTCCATTGTTAGTATTAAGACAAATGTTGTATTTGTCTTCACGAAATGCATGTACCCAACGTTTATGACATGGCAGCCATGTACTTTCCATTCATCTTTGCAGTTTGAAATTAGACTTGTAAATAGCATTGGACTGGAGCTTTCTGACAGCCTCATCAAAATTTGAACTTTCTTTTCCTGGTGGACCTTTTCTGGAGCTTGTAATGTTTCTCAGGAGAGTAAGTACTGATTCCTTTTCCACAGCACCAAGACCATTCTCTGACTTCTTACACTAACGCTCTCATGCCTGTTCCCGATGAAAATCACACATGCAGGTAAACAAATGTTCCCACATCTTTAAAACCTGCCAAACAAAACAAAGACAAACAAAAAAAAACAATAAATAAACACAAAAAATGTAAGCAAATCACATAATAATTGCTATAAACTGTAATGATATTGTGCATAAAAACTTGTATATAAAAAACTCACAACTTTCAATAGCTTGAATCTCTACTTCTGAAAAATCGCACATCCTGCCAGTCAGGATTCCACTCCCTAAGAATTCCCAAAGCCTCTGCAACACTCTCAATCTTTTCCTCTTGGACCACAAAATCACCTGCAAGTAAGAGGATTTCTATGTTGCACTTCTCAAGTATGTTTTATTTGAATTAGTTAAGGAATAGAAAATAAAATTAAAAATTAAAAATAATTAGAGAGGACATTCATGCCAATCCAATTTCAGAAATCAGATCAAACTTTAGAGCCACCAATATAATTAATATATTGTAAGTTATACACTAACAATTTTGATTTAATTTGAAATTTTTTGGCATGAGTGCGCTCTAAATATCAATACTTATTTTAATTATACACTAGCTTGTGGCCGTAAATAATAGCATATTTTATAGTTAAAACTACTTTTGGAAAGGCAGCATTGTAGTCTATTATGTCCTAAATGTACCAACAGAGTTTCATTAATATGTTTTTACCTACAACAGAATATCCACTGTTTGTCTTCACACACAAAAAGAACAATGGGACAGCATACTTTGTCGTCTTGTAAGTGGCATCAAGCAAACAGATTTCATTTCCATACTTTAGAAGAAGATCTCTTTGCCATTTTTCTTGATGCACATACAGCAACTGCTCTTTACAGTCAGAGGATGGTATTGTTTGCTCTGGCTTCTTCTTAAACATGCGCAAGAAAAACTTCCTCTCCTCATCTTCCTTGGTCCATTCTTTTATCTTGTCTTGCAAGTTTACTTGATCTAATTTGCTGAGTTTTAGCTGGTATGATGTCTTGTATATGTGGCTGCTGATACATTTGATGGATGGATAAAACTGACTGTTGAGGAAACTTGGTTTATAACCAGGTTGGTTACCAAACATCTCTTTCTCAACATAAATCTTGAGAAGATTTCTTATGTCATAAGGACTTGTAATGCCTGAAGTTTGAAAATGATAATGAATTATTATATATTCTAAAAAAATGGCTAACATAAGGGAGTTATCAGAAATTAGCAGGGGGGAGGGGGGATTTTCAAATGAATTGATGAAAATTTAATGGCCCTCCAAAAGTAAAGGATTGAAATATCTTAACCCTACCCTGCATCACTGTGTCTAATTTTTCATCACACACCTTTTTTGTGGTCTATTTTTATAGCTACACTCCCTTTTTAGGGTCAAAGATAGTGATGACCCTCCCCTTGTTTCCACTCCTCCCCCCTGCTAATTTCTGACAAGTCCCTAAATTAGAAATATTTGTATACTAAGAGAATGTATTACCTGATTTTACGTATTCACTTATTTTGGCAATCAGTTGAGGATGGAGAGGATTTTCAACACTCACAGCCTCATCCACAGAATGATTGGTGTGTGCATCACTAGTAGGAGCCTCAATATAAAATCGCTTAACAGGAAAGATAGACTGTGACTTGATTCTATTTCTGATGTTTACCAGTGTATTTGGCTTTAATTTTCTTTCAACCTGTGAAATTAGAGAATATATGCTATATTTGCATTTTTCCATACTTGAATGCATTTGTGTACATGAACTTACAGTATATACAACCTTGTATATTATAAAAGTGCAACATGCACTGTATCAAAATACTTACCAAGCAATTAGACATTCCACTAGCTTCAGATGACACAGAATGTCAAACTCTTGAAATACTGATACTTCCCGAATGGTTAACTTTGCTTGACACCCGTGCTTTTTGCTATTTTGTATGTGGAATCTCTTTTTCATGGAACATGGATGGCCATTGATCTTAAAATATAAGGCCAGTACTTAATTAGAGGGGGAGGGAAATACTACTTTTTTGGGGGCCATAAAAAATTTACTAGATGAAAAGGGGTGGGTCACTTCATATTTTCTCTTCATTAGTAGGGGGAGTCACTGAAAAAAGGGATATATGAGGGGTGGGTCACTTTTTTATCTCATAAAGTAAGAGAGGGGGCTTAATTTTTTTATTGGTGCTGTTTAAGGTTCCTCCGGCCCCCCTCTCCTAAAAAATGAATGCTCCATTATGCTAGGCTCAATCTTACTAAATCACCTTATTTTGTTTGCAGCAGGAAGGAAGATGCATATGGAAAGCAAAATGCCACACCATATATGACAAGCTGGTTGCCGAAAAAACTTATTTGTATCTGGGGTTAATCCATCAGGGGCTGATCCAGGATTTATCCCAGGAAGGCTGAATGAGTAATGGAGGAGGGGGTGCACATAACTTAAAAGGAGATAAAGTGAGGTATGCACCCCCTTCACCCCTCCCCTGCATGGATATGCCCCTGTGACATTCATTATCTGATTGGTAGTAAAGCAAAACTCACCTCCTTGTACTTCCTTTTGTTGTTTTGTTTCCTTCCTCCATTAATACATACTAATACTTTCTGTCCCTCGAGGATAAAGGGCATGTCCGTGTAAGGAATTTTAATTTTGCCACTTTGATTTTCCCATCTTAACTTCCCTGTAAGTATTTTAAAATACAGAATTCTGTTTTCTGTATAAGGAAAGATAACCCTAGGATAATTTAAAAACAATAGTTAGCTTACCTTGAGCTGTAGATCTCTTTGAAGACTGTTCTCTTCTCGGACTACACTGAATGAAGTGTGCGCAACAGCCTTGAAATCTTTCAAAAATTTCTCCAGATTTTCCTCCCCATCCAGATATCCTTTTACGTAACTCCCCTCAAATATGCACTCCTTCAAATATTTTTTAAAAATCAAAGAATTTGCGTTACCAGTCAAAGCCATTTTGAAATTTCGCGGTGAATCCCTGTGGAACGCGGGAAATGTGCTTTTCCGAGCATTTTCCGATTCTTCGAAAGTTCGTAGAGCTTTCGGACGCTATTCGGCAATGGTTCATAATTACGTCATTACATCAACTGCGTGCTATGTAAGCTCTCCCGTTTGTACTTTTATTGAGTTAAACTTGAAGTTATTTAGAATTAAAACACAACTTAACAATACTGTTGCACTAGAACATTTTTTTTCGCGCGCGCCTTTGTTTTTCAATGTAATTTCCCTATGGTATCCTACGTGTGGATTTCTGTTAATATAATTTAACAAGGGAGGAAAGTCAAGTCGCCATCTTATATGACTCGCTTATATGATATAAGATGGCGACTTGACTTTCCTCCCTTGTTAAATTATATTGACATAAATCCATTATATTTAAGATGGCGACTTGACTTGTAAAATACAGCATTAACACTTTACCATGATGTAAGTAATAAATACAATATGAGTGGCTGTGTTGTATCAGATATCTGATACAACACGGACACGAATATTGTATATTACTTATGAAACGTCTACGTGTATACATTCATGTTCTACTAAAATTTTAAAGATCAAATTGAATTTGGCTGAGAAAATTGGAGTTAAAGTTTGTGCAAATCAGGACGATTTTGTATCAGATATTTATAAACTCATGAATAATTAATGAGGAAAACACAATAGAAATCATTGTCCGTGGAGGAGGTTGTATATCTGATACAAATCGTCCTGATTTGCATAAACTTTAACTTTAACATATAATTACATGTGCATTACATATGAACTGTAATTGAGATGGGAAAATAGAAATTTTTTTTTTAAATGTATTTACAAGTATTATGCAGTGGTTTGCAGCTTCTAATTTATAAAAGTCTGTGGATTATTTTTTAAAAGTAAGATTTACAAGTTTTCAAAGTGACAGTATGCTTTTCACAGGGTTTTCACAGGTTTTAAGTGTAAATATTTACAGGTGTCCTTTACTTAGAATACCAGGGTTTCACAGGGTTTTTGCGCAGGTTTTGAAAATTCAAACCTGTGAAAAAATACCTGTGAAATATTTTTCACAGGATTTTCGCAGGTTTTGGAACCTGTGAAAGTGTCCCTTTTCACAGGTCTGAATTTTAGGAAAACCCGTGAAAAACTTGTGAAATTTTAAAAAATCACAGGTTTTTTTCACAGGATTTTTACAGGATATTCACAGATTCTCAGCCAGTAGTGTACGTAAGCAAACATCAAATTAAATATACTATATATTAATGGTTACTGAGTACCCTGCTGTTAAGATCTGGCTTGGTGCTTGGTATGGAGGGTATTTATTTTTAGTATACATACTATATATAAGTTCAGTTAATCACATGATGTAATTTTTCATTTTAGTTTTCATGTGCTGTTGAGGCTGGACTGGCCAAAAAGTTCAGAACACCAAATCAAATCTGATAAATGAGTTGTTGCATGCATGATGTATGCACTAGCATGCAAAACTTTACACGCAGCCCTAACATTAGAGAAAGGGAAGCTGTTGCCATGATGATAATTGAAGCTTATCCTTTTTTGAAAGCCCCTCTACTCAGCAAGGATACTAAGCCTTGGTTAAGCAAATATGGTCATAGTTTCAAGTACAGTCGTGTAAAGCAATTCATTTTTGTTCTTCATAATTTATGTACATCATGGTTCATTCAACCTTGGAAAGTCATTGAGTTTCACCATTTGTCTTGAAAAGTCCTTGAAAAGTAGTAAACTGCAACAAAGTTGTCCTTGAAAAATACACTTTTTTCCTTAAAAAGATAGTTAAGTCACCGTGGGTGAATATGAAGGATAAAGAGTACCAGTGAACAAAAGAAACTGACTCAATGATGGTATTAAGTATCTAGGTAAAGTATTTGCGACCAGGCCTGCATGCAATCCCTCCAAAGTTGTTAGCCCGTGCATTTTTACAATGCGTCATTGTGCGAGAATATAAACAAACCGAAGGGAAACCCAACAACTCTCGTTCGCTTCTTCAGTAAATTTAAAAGAATTCAAAAGAAGACAAGTGTTGAAAAGCTTGCAGCTACTGAAACATTCGCATTATGTATTTCTACACGTATCAAGATATTCGCAAGCTTTCTATTTCTAGAATTAAAGTGATAACTGTTAAAAAATACTGTTTGAATATGTTAATTCATGGAACATGTTATAAAGCGGCCGGTCAAAATAAGGCATACCGTATAATATTCACAGAAGCTTAGCATCTATACGAACATGTAACTAGTATTAGAATTTAGTTAAGTTCCCTTCAAATGCAAAGGGAGCTCGCTGCGTCGATATAGGACTTTCCACATTTCAGTTTTATTATTGAGTATTATGAGAATTCATATCAGCAATTATTATTATTATTATTATTATTATTTTTCAGCAACTCAAACTTACTCGATTAGAGCAGCACAACTCGCGTCGCTAGAACTCTTAGAGGAATCCAAAGCCTGTCAAAATGATTTAACATGGCTAATATTAAGATGCTACGGCTAAAACTTCGTTTTAGTTTTTCTATAAACTTCGTGTTCACGAGCTTCTTTGACAAAGTAAAACCCGCATCCAATCATCAAATCAAGAGAGGGGAGCCTGAGCATTTTCTCGAAGCTCGTTCTAGCTCTCGAATTTGAAAGAAAAAAAATTTTATTGATAATAACTTTTCAGTATTTTAGAAACACTGGATCCTGCGTTTGTAATGAGAGAAATTTGAATTCTAGTTCCAATTTTGTTTATACCGAAAAACATTTGCCGTGTCCTACCCTACTAAGGCAGTCATTGGTGCGCAATTTTTTCCCGTCATGGGTTATGCTAACAACTTGAGCTTGTTAGCTTCGCGCTGATTGGCTAGTTACATTTTCTTGTATCACCTAGTATATAATTAAGTATATAATTAACATAGCACTGATGGAGAGAGGTGGTACATTTTTTTGTTTATGTATTTTGAAATATTTGTTTATAGGTAAAAGCTGACTTTTCAAGAGTGTTAGGGAATTCTGACCTGGCAAGCCAGATAAAGAACAATATGAAAAGAACAGATGTTTGGAGTAGCCGGCTCTTGACCTATGCCAAAATGGACCAGAAGAATTATTTTCACAAATGACTGCTGCTATCGAAAGTGGTTGTGAACTGAGAAAGGTAAGACAGTTATTTTTTCTTCTAAACAATATTATAATTTAATCATTACTGTACTGTTATTCAGCTCTTTAAAATAAAAGTTGAAGGGACTACAGCGGATGAATTGTATATATGTACTTACAGTGAAAATTGTTGCATCCTGACCCGGCCGCCATTTCAAAACCTCGTTTGGATTTTGGTCTTTTCTGATCTGCCAATCATGTTGGGCTCATGCAACAAATAAATCTTAATTAATAAGTGAATGCAGTACTCATCTAAACTTTGAAAACTTAGCTAAAAAGAACAAGGCGAAGTGATTATCGACTGAATATTTACCGAGCGACGAGTCTTCGAGCTGCGAGGTAAATATTCATCGATAATCACTGAGCCTGAGGTGAATAATTGTTTTAGTATAAATAAAAAGGTCATTATTTCAAAAAAAGAAAGAAGGAAACAACATTGAAAGTGAAAATATTTTATTTTTTAAAAGCGCGACAGCCATTTTGTCCGAAAAGGTGATTATCGGCTGATAATCCGAGATAGAAAACCAATCAGAGCGCGCGATTTTGTATAATCACCTTTGTATTTATACTAAAGCTCATTAAGTACTTTTATGAGCAACTTCTCAATCAATATTTATTATCTTTACTAATGTATTTTCAGAATGCAAAAAAAGAACTGCCCTGAAGGCAGCAAAAGTAAAGAGCATGAAGAGGCAGTAATAGGCGATTTGCAGGACTTGGTCACGTGACTGATATCACTAGGCAACGAGATTTTGGTATGCAAACTGTTTGTCGCGGGAGATACAAAGTTGCCAACAAAGCCAAAGCAAATCCCAAAACAAAACCATCTATTTTTACAAATATTTGTCATTCCGATCAATTCCAACTTCAAAAAAAGGTGAGAAAAGTTGTTATCTATCGATTTTTGCCGTCTTTTGAAACAGAAACGACAATAATGACTTTTTTTTTTCGCTTTTTCTCTCGTCTCTTCTCGATGTAAACAAGGCCGAAAATGGCGACCTCGAAAGGTAAGTAATTGAAAAAGTTGTGTTTTCTACGTATTCTTTACAGCTATTGGCTTGAAATTCACTGAGAAGATAGACTTTTCTAACTTGTATGTAATAGCAAAAGAATGAGTGAATAGTTTAAGTGGAATGATAAATAACTTTGCATGAAATGGCGAAAAAATATCGCTAATTTTTGCAATGTCTTCGATGTTTTCGCATTTCATGCAAATTTATTTATCATTCCACTTAAACTATTCACTCATTCTTTTGCTATTCTTTTGCGTAATAAGGCTTTGTTTGTACAATTTTTAAAATATTCCTGACAAACTATATAATATGACATCTTTATTGTATACGTTTCCTTGGTTACAGTATAGCATTCTGCTGTTATTATCTTATCAGTGCATGCAAAAGATTATTGAAAAGAAAAACTTGTAGATACTAATACAATTAAGATATATAATACGAGTTTCCACTACTCACCAGAACGCTGGTTTTCGTATGAGTGGGGAACACACAGTACTGACTTACAGCATGCACTCACACGGTACAACATGCCGTAACATTGAAATGGCTTCCTATTCATTTTCTTCCAGTAATTCACCCGTAGTAGTTCACTCACAACGCGTAGTTATGGCTACAGTACGGCTACGAATATGGTGTATCATTTCCCACTCATACGAAAATTGCTCTATAAATAAACCCCCATGCAATATTTTTTGGTGTTCCATTAAGAAGCATTTTATATAGATATGTTATCCCATACCATAGAAAACATCAGGGGGAAAGAGTGGAATACCGAGAAATATGGACCAAATTTCCTGCATTCTGATTGTCTGCAATTTCTATGATATGAAATAATAAAGTATATAGCATTTAAAGGTTTGGAAACCAAACTCTGAAATTTAGACTGCACACCAACAAGAAATTTAAAAAAATCCTGACTGACTAATTAAAGCTATTTAACATCAGATACCGTAGATTAACTAGATTACTAGATTAACCGCCTCATTATTTGGGGGCGGCGCTTATTTGAGAGCCGTGCTCTTTAAAACGGCACATGCAGAGCTAGATGGGGCGCAATGAAATATACCCACTTCAAATTGAAATTCATTGTAATACAAGTAAATAAGGCTGGTTTAGACTCAGTCTTACAATATTTGTTTCATAGTTTATTTTCTTGAACAATTCAGGCTAATGATGCTTTGAATAAGCGCCTCATTATTGTAAATGAATGCAGCGCTTATTCGAGGGCGGCGCTCTTTGATATTTTTGCTCTCATTTTCGGCGCTTAATAGGCAATGTGCATCAAAGCTCACAAAGCTCACTCTGGAAAAGTGAGTCCTGTAAAAATGGTCCTGTTATTTTCGTCTGTTGAAATACTTACATTTCCATAGAAAATGTTGAAGGAAAAATTGTCAGATGAAGTTTTAGGGGAGCTGAAAAGGACTCACTTTCCCGTCATGCTCATGCACATTGGCTATTGAGGGCGGTGCTTAAACACGCAAGTAAATACGGCAGCTTTGCGCTGTTTATAGTTTTCGCACATTTCACAGGATTTTGTGCACTCTATTATCATTTAGTTAACGTTGGACAGGCCATTATTTGTAGCCTGTTAGGGAGGGGAGGGGAGAGGAGGGGTTCCCCTTCCTTTGATACCAGTCAAGATATAGCCGATCCTTCGTCTAACAAAAACATATATTTAACTCCCTCTCCCCCCCCCCCCCCCCCAAATCCCCCGACCCCTCCAGGTGATGAATAATGGCCAGTCCCTAAGTGTCATTGGATAGACACTGCATTAGGATACGTGGATGGGGTGAGGGGGTAAATCATGCCTTTTTCTATATTTTCAATTTCAGTCATCTGGCGTCACCCCTAAGAGCTTCTACCAAGACCATTCAACACTACTTAATGTACTGGGGTGTAGGGATTGTTCTGTCTTCTACCAAGACCATTCAACACTACATAACGTACTGGGGTGTTTGGATTTTTCTGTCTTCTACCAAGACCATTCAACATTACTTAATGTACTGAGGTGTAGGGATTGTTCTGTCTTCTACCAAGACCATTCAACACTACTTAATGTACTGAGGTGTAGGGATTGTTCTGTCTTCTACCAAGACCATTCAACATTACTTAATGTACTGGGGTGTAGGGATTGTTCTGTCTTCTACCAAGACCATTCAACACTACTTAATGTACTGAGGTGTAGGGATTGTTCTGTCTTCTACCAAGACCATTCAACACTACTTAATGTACTGAGGTGTAGGGATTGTTCTGTCTTCTACCAAGACCATTCAACATTACTTAATGTACTGGGGTGTAGGGATTGTTCTGTCTTCTACCAAGACCATTCAACACTACTTAATGTACTGAGGTGTAGGGATTGTTCTGTCTTCTACCAAGACCATTCAACACTACTTAATGTACTGAGGTGTAGGGATTGTTCTGTCTTCTACCAAGACCATTCAACACTACTTAATGTACTGAGGTGTAGGGATTGTTCTGTCTTCTACCAAGACCATTCAACACTACTTAATGTACTGAGGTGTAGGGATTGTTCTGTCTTCTACCAAGACCATTCAACACTACTTAATGTACTGGGGTGTAGGGATTGTTCTGTCTTCTACCAAGACCATTCAACACTAAATAATGTACTGGGGTGTAGGGATTTTTCTGGCTCTTGAGTTGTGGGAAAACTTCTGTGGGAATTTAGACAACTCAAGATCCTTTCGAATAATATTATGTTGTTGTGAACCTTGATGTTCAATACTTAGTAATGTTCAGCTTCGTTTTCTACCGATATGTCCATTGACCACGGTGGCAACCCTGCTAACAAACAATATGCACATTCGAGGGTGTACTTCATTCGTCGGGTCTTGTTGTCAACAATGACCTACGGAAATAGAAAAGGGTTTCAATTACATATCGGCGTGGCGTGGCGCGGTCTGGTCTGGTCTGTCTGTTGCTTTAACATATATCTATTTTTCTCTTACCTCTACCAAGTACCATGATGGAGCAGATCCTGTGTTATCATGACTCATCGTTATTGCGGAAAGCGATTCCATATTTGGCAGTTTACCGCTAAACGTCATTGGTTCAACACTGAAATTCCAATTGAAAAGTTACATTCAAATGAGCACTATAATATAGCTGGCATTTAGTTTATCTATGTATTTCTTGTATTTCTGACACGATGGTAGAGTTAACAAATCGAAGTGACTTTTCCATTGTCTGTACTACAATCGAACATAGAAATGACGTCAGATCCAAACTCAAGTGGAACTACGAGCGCAGCGAGTGGTTTCACTGCAAAGTTTGGATCATTTCTGGCGTCATTTCTATGTTCGATAGGAGTACAGACCATGGAAAAATCACTTCGATTTGTTTTTTACCATAACAGGCAAAGAAAAGATTCAAAAATGAAGAAAAAGTTTGAAAGAAAAAACCGTTTCAAGCGCGCGCTAGCTACGTGTGCGAGCGATTCGTCATCTTATCGGTCTGTCCTCTTATCGAACATGGCTCTCAGACAATCAGCGCGCGAGAAATTTACAAGTTATGGTAAAAAGATTGATTATGATTTTGCAAAGATGCAAAATACAAAATGCTGCTTTCAGTTCTGTACTTGCGGTGGTGATTAGCAGTAACAAAGCACTGCAGCTGTTCTGTACCTGTACCTTGTCTTACCGTAGCCGTAACTACGAGTTGTGATTGGATGAATTACTGGAAGACAATGCGAAGCTATTTCAATGTTACGGCATGTCGTATACGTGCTGTAAGTCAGTACCGTATGTTTCCCATTCATACTAAAACTGTTCTAGAGCCAGAGTATGATGACATGTCTTGATGACATCATATCAAACAAATATGAATCAATGTTCGTGTGCAGCTTGCAATTTCTCTTACCTTCCTTTTTTAACTACTCCAAAGAGCTGTACTTTTGAAGAATTTATATTTTTCTTGAATTGAGATCCATGGAGTTCGATGAATACATTGGGAGTACCAACACCACTTAGGGAACCCATGTTAATAGTGATAACATAATCTGCAACTGAACATAAGAGAAAAACGGTATTAGATATTATTCCATCCATCCATCCATCCATCCATCCATCCATCCATCCATCATCCATTTATGATTGATTGATTGACTTATTTAAACTGTACAAATGAGTTGTCTTACCAATTTTCACGCAGTTGTTTTCAAACATCTTGTAACCATCATTGCATCGACATTCAAAAGAGCCCTCAGTGTTCACACAGGTTTGGTCAGCAGAACAGCCGTGAGCATCAGTTTCGCATTCATCAATATCTACACCAACAGAAAACAATGCTTTTCACAATAATCGGACCAGCTACAATAAATGTCTTTGAAATGAAAAAATGGAAAATGATGACGATGATAATTACCACTACCACTACCACTACCACTACCACTACCACTACCACTACCACTACCACTACCACTACCACTACCACTACCACTACCACTACCACTACCACTACCACTACCACTACCACTACCACTACCACTACCACTACCACTACCACTACCACTACCACTACCACTACCACTACCACTACCACTACCACTACCACTACCACTACCACTACCACTACCACTACCACTACCACTACCACTACCACTACCACTACCACTACCACTACCACTACCACTACCACTACCACTACCACTACCACTACCACTACCACTACCACTACCACTACCACTACCACTACCACTACCACTACCACTACCACTACCACTACCACTACCACTACTAATACATTTTTCATTTTTCTACATACCATGGGATTGAAATGCAGTAATATGATCCAGCGTTATTGGGGTAAATGTTTAGAAAAACAACATGTTTAGTTAAATATTAATAAAAAAGATTTACCTATGCACGTGATTCCCTGTTCTTCGTAACCAGGCTTGCAACTGCAGTTATATGTTCCAGCAGCATTGATACAAGTGTGATTACTGGAACAATTGTTGGAGTCTGATGCACACTCGTCGATGTCTGGAATAAGAGTGTAATATTAATAAACTGTACCTCCTGGTATCGCGAGTGTTGCAGAATCAAGTAACATAAGCCAAACTACGTGCATGGGAATAAGAGAGACCGCTTCCAGTCTTGACCCCCACAGAATCAGAGCTTAGTGCAAAAGTATATGGTCTATGTATTAAGAAATGATGCCAAACTAAAATGACTGAAAAAATGTTGCAGATATTATTTTGATAATGTACCAATGGTCTGAAGATTTACCTATGCACTTGATTCCCTGTTCTTCGTAACCAGGCTTGCAACTGCAGTTATATGATCCAGCGGTATTGATACAAGTGTGATTAATGGAACAATTGTTGGAGTCTGATGCACACTCGTCGATGTCTGGAATAAGATAATGTTAATAAAACGTAATAAAACGTATGGTAATAAAAATATGGTATGGTGGGAAAAGAATTGAGAAATTTCGATAAAGTAAAATATCTTAATTTTAACTGGGTAAATAAGCCAGCCCGAACCTCAAAAACAATGAAGTGCATTCGAACTTTCATTTGATCTCAATTTAATTCCGTTGGTGATAGTTTTCAGCTCGGTAATTACATTTTAATGCCAAGGACTATAATAGTCAGACATTACAGTGGATCATTATAAGAATACCTGATTCTGGTCTCACATCTTCGGCTCTCAGCTCAAATTAGTCAAACACTTTTTCCTTCCCGAACTTCCAATTGATTGAGCAAGTATGTCTTAAGCATTTCCCGAAATTTCTGAAGGAATATTTAAATTTTCGTCTCGGTTTTACGAGGTGAAGTTTAAGCATTAACAGGGCTTCCGGTTCTGCCTCCATCTTGAGATGTAACTTGTCTTTGGAGTACAAGATGAAGCGCATTTTTACACTGAACTCTTTTAAAAGTTGTTTATTCCGTTTATCCAATCTTGTTTAAAATCTTGGGTGAAATATAAACTGTGGAAGTGCTATCTAATGCCGAATAAAACCCTTTTTCTCGTCGCGACGTCATTATTATCGCAACCGAAGAGGTAAACATTAAATTGTCACGTGATCTACTATTCCAATCACAATCGAATCTACACAATTACTGGATTGACAGGGTAAAAATCATGAATAATAAGCTCTGCCCAAAATGATTCGGAATTTCTGGCGATGAAGACAAGTTGCAGCAATCGTTGCAAAAAGTAGGTGTAAAAGGTGTAAAACGTCTTGCAACTTGTGTCGCAACGCCTAAGCGAGACAAGTTGCAGAGAAAAATATTTGCTCCTAGTATTCGTGCCTTTAGCCGTGCCTCAGCTTTGACCAGCCCAGAGGTTGTTTCAGGGTACATTCTGATCTGTGTGAGCTATACTACCACAAACGAAACATTCAGACTCTAGAGTGCCTATATGCGCGTTCTCATGTCAAAGCATATGGCATAATGGCAAAATACACATGCATGCGTAGATTAACTGAATATGCACAACTTAACTAAAATAAAAGTGATCTATCAAAAATAAACAGTTATTTTAAGAAAAGTAGGCCCGTTCAAGTCAATGTCTCGTGCCATAAAGTAAGGAAAGCAAGAGAGATATATTTACCTGTGCAGTATGGGCCACCAAAACCAAGAGGACACAGGCATGAGTAGCTCTGGGTATAAAAGTTGGGTTGACAGGTGGCGTTTCCAGGACACGGGTTACTAATGCAGGCATTCTGAGGAAAAAAGCACAAAGATTATCAAAGACACCTGAGAAAGGTTAGTAAATACTTGTGTCAAAAGGGATGTCAAATGGAGAATCGCGCGCATTGGAAAAGTGTTTTGTTTCACTCACTGATACTGAGATAGATACTTGATAAAGAAGATTATCAAAGACAGCTGCATGGTAAAGCTTTAATATTATTCATTTTATTTCAAGGGGAAACCTTTTAACAGGAACTATCACTCAAATATTTTCTCAACTAAAACAGTAGATGAAATACTTACATCTGTACCAACGTACACTGAGCCCGCTTTCCTTACGAAGTCCTCGGGGTGACTGTACCTATCTGCATCGTTTATCTCACACGTGGCAGACCTCGTAAGATAGTTAAGCGAAATACATGACGTATGCATATAACATTGCATTCTGCACCATTGGTCTGTGACGTCGGTTAAATTCTTAACACTGTGATGACGTAGATAGTGTCCTTCCTCCTTAGGGAGGAACTTCATACTCTTGCACTTTTCATTCGCTTCTGTTTTTTTAATAATAAATGAATTCAAAGAACTAATAAAGATTTATTTTACTACAACTATTTTTGGCTAAGTGTCGGTAAAAACATCTATTCTTTACCGCGAAGAAGGGGGGGTTGGGAAGTACGTCATGATATCACGTGGTTATAGGAAGCGTTCTTACTGTCAAGAAAGCGTCATCTTACAGCACTGGAAATGTACAATTTGCCATCACAACGTAATAGGAATTTGATGGAAGTCAATTCCTTGTCAAACCGCCTATATTTCAAACACTGTAAAAAACGCATTTTAAAAAATCAAAAAGATGAAATAAATCGCTTGAAACTTTCCCGTTAAGTGTGCTACTGTGTAGTTGATATCAAAGCACATCAGTACACATGTTGTCAAAACTCAATATATAATACCATTGTAAAAGTCTAAAAATACAATATGGAAGTCCGTATGAAATGGCATAAACAGGCATTGCAATTTTGCTACAAAATGTCTGAGTAAAAGGAAGCCTTTTCGGGTTTTGTTGCTTGTAAATATTCACAAAAATACCACTAAAAACTTCAAAAACCAAACTAGTCAAATATTGCTATATTTTATGTAAAATTGTGGGTGAAAATGAGAAATAAACGGCTTTTTTTTACCGAAATCACAAACTTTAGAATGTCCTAGGTAGTTTTAGAGCATGTTACATTTGTCACTCGTTTATATCTCTAATTTTTATGCGTATATAACTAGATAAATCAGTCTAAAACAACTTCAACTCCTTCCATGCTTGGAATAGAAGCAGAAACATCGTTTTTCGATACACAGAGAACATAAAATAAAGAAAAACTCCGGAAAAGATGCCAAGTATCTAGCAACTGGAATAAACATCGCCATTTTGATCTTCACTCAAAGCCAGCTCAAACAAAGTGATGACGTCACGAAAGAATTGATAATATACTGTGAAATGCATCATGGGATAACCCTGGACCCTCCTCTGGGCTGGCTTTTATTTTGTTTGGAAATTATAGCATGATACACAGCAGGGTATCGTAAATCATCAGGACCAAAGCTGTGTTATCTGCTGATGCTGAAGTTTTTTGTTTTTTTTTAGTATCAAAAAAGTTAATTTTTATTTTCTTTCTCGAAAAATGAAACGGCTTTGATCACTGATATCTAATATTATTATTAATATTATTATTATTATTATTATTATCGTTATTATTAATAATAATAATGATAACCATCCAAGTTTTAGTTCTTCCACTAATACTTCGCTGCCATGCCTATCAAGAGCATATATTTATCAAAATGAAGAATTTCTTACCAAAAACTAAGGCTTAAAAAGTTATTTACACTATGTTTCAGTACCTATTTGCAATTCAACCAAAGTACAACTTTGACTTTGGGCTAATATCATCTTACCTGTAGATTGGACGATAACAAGGAGAGAAACCATTACTAGATAGTTCTTCATCCGATGGCCGAATTTCATGCTTTCTATATATTTTATATTTCCAAGGATAATTCAGTGTTCATCCGCTACTAGCTAGCAACAACTGCCAAACTACTAAATGAACACAGCAGACTTGTAATTAAGGTACGTAACATTTTTAGCGATAGTTATTATAATTAATTCATTTAATTCCTAAAAAAATCATTTATAATTTATCTGACTGCTCTAGATCTGCGAATTGCAGGAGTATTAGGGACTGTTCGTTAATTACGTCATACGGGGGCTGGTGGTTTTTGGTGGGGGGTAAACTTTTCAAAAAACGTTTTTTAGGTGGGTAAAATTTAATATCAGAGTACAAAAAAAGAGGGGAGAAAGTTTAAAAACAAATTAACAAATATCTACACTTTATAAGCCAAAATGAATTAAAATAAAATGTAAGAAACAAATCGAAAAAAATGCAATCGATTGTGTAGCGCTATAGTGAAAGTATATGTGCGCACTTTATTCACGTTGGGAACTCTGTGTTGCTTGTGCATAAACAGACTGGGCACTAAAACAAATATGGCGGAAAGTGATGATAGTTGTAATGTGGAAGAATTTCTGAACTTTTGTGACCTTGAGAGTTTTAAAGAGAAGTTTAAAACAGCTGGAATTCATAAAGTGGAACATCTAAAAGATGTGGATAATGATGACCTAAAAACTATTGGTAGGTAGTCGACATCTTAAAAGCAATATAGATATAGAATATCTATACGATGTTAAAAATAAGCTTTATAATTTGTAATTTTTGAAATTAAAACTGTTTTATTACTGATTCAGGCCTAACAGGTGTTGAAATTAAAAGGTTTTCGAGAAAGAAAAAGGAGGCATGCAATACGCATGCAATTATAATGTATCATAATTATTTTCAATATCTATTGATCTATTCGAGTCTAAAGAAGAAAAACAAATTTTAGCCTCGTTCTTATGCTGGAGTCAGGCCTTAATACACTTATGCATAGTCGGTTTTGTTTGACATTTAGAATATAATACTAATTATTAAGGTACCTTTGTGAGATCTCATTAATCAACTGTACTTCACGACTACCAGCTAATCTGAAAATGACATCACTGCAAAACTGAGGTGGCAGATTATGAGGCTTGCGAAAATTGACTTACAAAAGTTCATATCGAAGATAAATCTAGATGTTCAGGCAAGGTTTTTATTATTTTGTATACATTTACTATGATATTCATTATTGTATGGGAAAATAAAATAAAGCCGAAATAACTGTTTCCCGAGTCACTGAGCTACTAAGGGTTGGTCTTGAATTGCACTATTAACCAAGTGTTCATTATTCAGTTATCAACGTTTTTTAAAATAGTTCATAAAATTCGCACTTAGTATAAAAACCCAAGTCATTATAGAAAATTACGCACGCTGATTGGTCAAGAACTTAGGAATACTTCTCTATAATCACGTACTGGTGAATATAGGACTGCACGCGCTTCGTTTGTTAATACCGCTTTCATGATAGGAAAAATATTTACATTTTAGAAATAAATCGATGTTTTCGAATAACCACCTGCCGGTAAAAATGAATGTGATTCGCGTCTCGATAAATATTCACCGATATTCACCTCGACCTCGATAAATATTTGTAGAATATTCTGAAAACTTGAATTGTATCAGTTTTTCTGTAGAGTGCGACTGAACTCCGAAATCAATGAGCTTGCTTTTGAGTAAAAAACAACAACAACGTAACAAAAACAAAACAAACAAAAAAATAGACAAAAACAAAAAACGCTTATAAATAGGCTCAAAAATGCGATTTCCTTCTGAGCTCTTGAGGTGATTTATGTCAGTCAGTTAACTTTTCTCTACTATTACCATAAGTTTGGATCCCCGGATCATCCGGTTATTTACCCCTTTACGTTTACGAACTTCCTTGTTGATTTTATTGTTATTATTATTTTCTTTTGCATAAACTGAAGCGCAAGCAGGTGGTTTCTGACGAACACAGAGTTTCTGGCGAACACAGAGTTTCTGACGAACACAGAGTTTCTTTACAATACACAGAGTACTATGGGTCTCATATCGCGAACAGTGTTTTCTGGACAACAACCTGTCAATTGGAACCGTTTATAACAGCATGAACTCTTAGTCATTTATACTTTTATAGATTTGCATTTTACGCATTAATTTGTCTTCAAACAATAAGGCACGCGCCATGAATTCTCTTTATCATATTCTGATTCAGCAATCCTAAACGATTATTCAGCTCAAGAATTTTTGGACCTCATGTCTTACTGATGAATCTCCTATTGTTTTTAGCTTTTATGGCACCCCCAGCTTTGTGTATTTAGCTCGGGAGTTTGTTCCTGGTTTCTGAATTGGAGTTTTATTTTAGTTACCAAGGTACTAAAGTTGTCAAAAATATTTTTTATGTCACCACTCGTACGCGCGTGTTTACTCATTCGATGGATCGATATGTGATTCACACTGGTAATTTTGAGGAATCTAACCCCTACTCACTATATTCTGATCTTGTTTCGGAACGATAAAACCATATATTCATCGTCGATTGCATTTAAATCATTCAGATTTGTTTTCATGAAGTTGTTCAAGTCGATCGAGGCATGGCCAAGATTTGCTAGGCATTTCGTTTGTTTATCATCGCTAATTTTTTAGATCACCGGTCCATACCGGTTTGGCCTGTCGCTACGCAGAGTACCAAGTAACACCGTACGAAATATAGTGTAGCTTTTCCCGCTGTTTTTGTCTCCATACACATTTGATTAAACCATACCAGAGATTTCTTAAGCCAAATGATTTCTATTATCATAACTAAATAAACTCATCGATGACATACGAATTTTAGAACATAAAGATACGAACTAAATCTTATATACGAAAGAAATAATATATGGATAGGGGAAAAAGTAACTAACTTACGTGTTAACGATAAGTGATCAACGTGTGATTGCTAAATAATTTTAAAACTTTAGTTTGTGTGACTTTCAAGATACAACGCAAACACCCGCTAACCACTTCCAGGGCCTTCTTATCTTAACTACTCCAAAAAATGTACATCTCAGTGCTAAATGATTCGAAAGTACGTTTTACTAAATTTGCTTTAAAATATTCTGAAACACGGGCAATCTTTTGGGTATTGTATATTGACATCATATTATGATGGATCGTCTTTAGTACGACACAGTATTTTACACATTTTACGGAACTAGACGCTCTTGGAGCGTTCACTGGGTTGCCTGTCCAAGAGCTCGCCCACTCGCCAAACCTATATACTCTTTATTATTTCACACCAAAGTGTTCCTTTTGGGTTCAAAGTCCCCCTTTAATAATAATGATAATAATAATATTAATAATAATGATATTAATAATAATAATGATAACCATCCAAGTTTTAGTTCTTCCCCTAATACTTCGCTGCCATGCCTATCAAGAGCATATATTTATCAAAATGAAGAATTTCTTACCAAAAACTAAGGCTTAAAAAGTTATTTACACTATGTTTCAGTACCTATTTGCAATTCAACCAAAGTACAACTTTGACTTTGGGCTAATATGATTTCTTCAAACTTTTCACGGCAAATTTACTGTCATCTTACCTGTAGATTGGACGATAACAAGGAGAGAAACCATTACTAGATAGTTCTTCATCCGATGGCCGAATTTCATGCTTTCTATGTATTTTATATTTCCAAGGATAATTCAGTGTTCATCCGCTACTAGCTAGCAACAACTGCCAAACTACTAAATGCACACAGCAGACTTGTAATTAAGGTACGTAACATTTTTAGCGATAGTTATAATTAATTCATCTAATTCCTAAAAAAATCATTTATTATTTATCTGACTGCTCTAGATCTGCGAATTGCAGGAGTATTAGGGACTGTTCGTTAATTACATCATAGGGGGGGGCTGGTGGTTTTTGGTGGGGGGTAAACTTTTCAAAAAACGTTTTTTAGGGGGGGTAAAATTTAATATCAGACTACTAAAAAAGAGGGGGGGAATTTAAAAAAAAGAAAAAAAAAATATCTACACTTTATAAGCCAAAATGAATTAAAATAAAATGTAAGAAACAAATCGAAACTGAAAAAGCAATCGATTGTGTAGCACTATAGTGAAAGTATATGTGCCCACTTTATTCACGTTGGGAACTCTGTGTTGCTTGTGCATAAACAGACTGGACACTAAAACAAATATGGCGGAAACTGATGATAGTTGTAATGTGGAAGAATTTTTGAACTTTAGTGACCTTGAGAGTTTTAAAGAGAAGTTTAAAACAGCTGGAATTCATAAAGTGGAACATCTAAAAGATGTGGATAATGATGACCTAAAAACTATTGGTAGGTAGTCGATATTTTAAAAGCAATATAAATATGGAATATCTATACGATGTTAAAAATAAGCTTTATAATTTGTAATTTTTGAAATTAAAACTGTTTTATTACTGATTCAGGCCTAACAGGTGTTGAAATTAAAAGGTTTTCGAGAAAGAAAAAGGAGTTTGATCAGCAACAAGATGACTTAAAGGGACAAAAGAAACAGACTGAAAACTCTTTTGCTACATGTAGGTCAAATGAAACAAGTTCAAATAATGAATGGATGGATATTTCGTTGGGCTACCTTCCAAATGCTAAACATCACGATACCATACAATGGATTACTAAAAGAATTTTATCAATGTATATATGCACACATTAAAAATAAAACTGAATGTTTCGAAAATATTTTGGAGAGGAGAAATTAAGGCTGTGGAAAGTCTGTAAAGAAGAGAACAAAATTAGTAATTCTTTCGAATTTATTGAATTAAAAAACAGGGCTGGAATTGGTGACCGTTTAAATTCAGATTATATTCTTAAACCTAATGACATTGAAGTACTAAAAAACATCGGTGTTAGACTTGGAGATCTGTTGCAGAGCACAGAACATCAAATAGATAAGTTGCAAGAACATGACAATGAACTTTTTGAAAGTAATAGAAGAAAGCTGAAAAGGTTATGGCAGCAAGTACATCACAGCAGTAATATCAAATGGGAGGGGGGAGGGGGGTGGGGGTAAAAATTCAAATGTTATGTTTTAGAGGGGGGGGGGGGGTAAAAATTCAAATGTTATGTTTTAGAGGGGGGGGGGGGGGGTAAAAATCATACAAAAGCTTTTAGGAGGGGGGTAATTTTTAAAAATATTGACATTAAACAAAAACCACCAGCTCCCCTGCGATGAAATAAACGAACAGTCCCTTAAAAGAAGCTGTATGCAATTAATCAACTCTATAATTCAGGTCGTCTTGCCTTAATTAGGAAAACCAATACTTTTTGGTTGAAAAGCGTGTTTCAAAAAGAAAGAAGCTGTAATAATAATTATTTGATATAAGGGAACCTTATTAATGATTTTCTTTACTTACTTGGCCATACGATAGGTATAAAATGACCAAAAGACAATGGCAATATCACGCATAATTCTAAGTTTTAAGAAAAATTACCTGACAAAGAACTAAAAAAGTCGAAGGATTTTGAATTTGTACAATTTTTTTCCCTTGGGGTGGTAAAAAACCGCCACCCGCGGTTAGCCCAGTTGGTAAGAACGTCGATTGTACTCAACATGGCCTCACTTTTATCCAAATTTGTTTGTCTAAAACCTTTATTAATGATTTTCTTTACTTACTTGGCCATACGATAGGTGTAAAATGACCAAAAGACTTTGGCAATATCACGCATAACTCTAAGTTTTAATCAAAATTACCTGACAAAGAACTAAAAAAGTCGAAGGTTTTCATCCGCAATTTTGAATTTGTACAAGTTTTTTCCCTTGGGGTGGTAAGAGAAAGATAAAAAAGGCCAAAAAAACAGATTGTACACCCCCTCCGGTCCCCGTGTAGGGAAATTTTGACTACTCGGTTCTAATCTCCTTTAATTTAAGCAAGTGAAGCAAAATGCGGACGATCCAAACATGAGTATTGGAGCAAAGGAAATTCGCAAATGGGGAGCATTTGGTCACATCAGAAGATTAAAATTTTTCAATTTCTTACGAGAAGGTATGTTCTTCTTCACATAATTGCTTTTTAACTTGGTCCAGATACCTTTTCTTTCGAGCAATTAGCAGAAATTGCTCGATAACTATGCAGTTTATCGAAACTTCCCAATTTGTTCTTCAATCTGGCTTGATTTTTTGTCTTGGGGTCAGCCTTAAGAAGCAATTTTGGATCGACTTATCACATATCAACACATTAAAAAAGACTAGGGGACATTTAACTGTGTTTAGGTTTCCCTATTTTGTTTTGACTATAACCCTATTTTTAGCAATTATTATTCAGAATTTCAAAAGAGGAGTTGGTTGCTATGGCACCGAAATTGTACGAAAGACTTTATACACATGCAATTATAATGTGTCATAATTATTTTCAATATCTATTGATCTAAAGAAGAAAAATAAATTTTAGCCTCGTTCTTATGCTGGAGTCAGGCCTTAATATACACTTATGCATAGTCGGTTTTGTTTGACATTTAGAATATAATACTAATTATTAAGGTACCTTTGTGAGATCTCATTAATCAACTGTACTTCACGACTACCAGCTAATCTGAAAATGACATCACTGCAAAACTGAGGTGTCAAATTATGAGGCTTGCGAAAATTGACTTACAAAAGTTCATATCGAAGATAAATCTAGATGTTCAGGCAAGGCTTTTATTATTTTGTATACATTTACTATGATATTCATTATTGTATGGGAAAATAAAATAAAGCCGAAATAACTGTTTCCCGAGTCACTGGGCTCAGTACTAAGGGTTGGTCTTGAATTGCACTATTAACCAAGTGTTCACTATTCAGTATTCAACGTTTTTTGAAATAGTTCATAAGATTCGCACTTAGTATAAAAACCCAAGTCATTATAGAAAATTACGCACGCTGATTGGTCAAGAACTTAGGAATACTTCTCTATAATCACGTACTGGTGAATATAGGACTGCACACGCTTCGTTTGTTAATACCGCTTTCATGATAGGAAAAATATTTACATTTTAGAAATAAATCGATGTTTTCGAATAACCACCTGCCGGTAGAAATGAATGTGATTCGCGTCTCGATAAATATTCACCGAGATTCACCTCGACCTCGATAAATATTTGTAGAATATTCTGAAAACTTGAATTGTATCAGTTTTTCTGTAGAGTGCGACTGAACTCCGAAATCAATGAGCTTGCTTTTGAGTGAAAAACAACAACGTAACAAAAACAAAACAAACAAAAAAATAGACAAAAACAAAAAACGCTTATAAATACACCTAATTGCAAAAACGTTGTCATACAACATTTGAACATTTGTAGTTTCAAGATTAGGAATGAATTAAAAGTACAAAAGAAAGAGTTCTGCTTCAATGATCTTCTTTTGTACTTTGAATTTATTCCTAATCCACTAAACTACAAATGTTCAAATGTTGTATGACAACGTTCTTGCAGGTAGGTGTAGGCTCAAAAATGCGATTTCCTTCTGAGCTCTTGAGGTGATTTATGTCAGTCAGTTAACTATTCTCTACTATTACCATAAGTTTGGATCCCCGGATCACCCGGTTATTTACCCCTTTACGTTTACGAACTTCCTTGTTGATTTTATTATTATTATTATTTTCTTTTGCATAAACTGAAGCGCAAGCAGGTGGTTTCTGACGAACACAGAGTTTCTGACGAACACATAGTTTCTTTACAATACACAGAGTACTATGGGTCTCATATCGCGAACAGTGTTTTCTGGACAACAAGCTGTCAATTGGAACCGTTTATAACAGCATGAACTCTTAGCCATTTATACTTTTATAGATTTGTATTTTACGCATTAATTTGTCTTCAAACAATAAGGCACGCGCCATGAATTCTCTTTATCATATTCTGATTCAGCAATCCTAAACGATTATTCAGCTCAAGAATTTTTGGACCTCATGTCTTACTGATGAATCTCCTAATTGTTTCTAGCTTTTATGGCACCTCCAGCTTTGTGTATTTAGCTCGGGAGTTTGTTCCTGGTTTCTGAATTGGAGTTTTATTTTAGTTACCAAGGTACTAAAGTTGTCAAAAATATTTTTTATGTCACCACTCGTACGCGCGTGTTTACTCATTCGATGGATCGATATGTGATTCACACTGGTAATTTTGAGGAATCTAACCCCTACTCACTATATTCTGATCTTGTTTCGGAACGATAAAACCATATATTCATCGTTGATTGCATTTAAATCATTCAGATTTGTTTTCATGAAGTTGTTCAAGTCGATCGAGGCATGGCCAAGATTTGCTAAGCATTTCGTTTGTTTATCATCGCTAATTTTTTTATCATCACTAACTGTTTCCCGAGTCACTGAGCTACTAAGGGTTGGTCTTGAATTGCACTATTAACCTAGTGTTCACTATTCAGTATTCAACGTTTTTTGAAATAGTTCATAAAATTCGCACTTAGTATAAAAACCCAAGTCATTATAGAAAATTACACACGCTGATTGGTCAAGAACTTAGGAATACTTTTCTATAATCACGTAGTGGTGAATATAGGACTGCACACGCTTCGTTTGTTAATATCGCTTTCGTGATACGAAAAATATTTACATTTTAGAAATAAATTGATGTTTTCGAATAACCACCTGCCGGTAAAAATGAATGTGATTCGCGTCTCGATAAATATTCACCGATATTCACCTCGACCTCGATGAATATTTGTAGAATATTCTGAAAACTTTAATTGTATCAGTTTTTCTGTAGAGTGCGACTGAACTCCAAAATCAATGAGCTTGCTTTTGAGTAAAAAACAACAACAACGTAACAAAAACAAAACAAACAAAAAAATAGACAAAAACAAAAAACGCTAATAGATAGGCTCAAAAATGCGATTTCCTTCTGAGCTCTTGAGGTGATTTATGTCAGTCAGTTAACTATTCTCTACTATTAGCATAAGTTTGGATCACCCGGTTATTTACCCCTTTACGTTTACGAACTTCCTTGTTGATTTTATTATTATTATTATTTTCTTTTGCATAAACTGAAGCGCAAGCAGGTGGTTTCTGGCGAACACAGAGTTTCTGACGAACACAGAGTTTCTTTACAATACACAGAGTACTATGGGTCTCATATCGCGAACAGTGTTTTCTGGACAACAACCTGTCAATTGGAACCGTTTATAACAGCATGAACTCTTAGTCATTTATACTTTTATAGATTTGCATTTTACGCATTAATTTGTCTTCAAACAATAAGGCACGCGCCATGAATTCTCTTTATCATATTCTGATTCAGCAATCCTAAACGATTATTCAGCTCAAGAATTTTTGGACCTCATGTCTTACTGATGAATCTCCTATTGTTTTTAGCTTTTATGGCACCCCCAGCTTTGTGTATTTAGCTCGGGAGTTTGTTCCTGGTTTCTGAATTGGAGTTTTATTTTAGTTACCAAGGTACTAAAGTTGTCAAAAATATTTTTTATGTCACCACTCGTACGCGCGTGTTTACTCATTCGATGGATCGATATGTGATTCACACTGGTAATTTTGAGGAATCTAACCCCTACTCACTATATTCTGATCTTGTTTTTAAATCATTCAGATTTGTTTTCATGAAGTTGTTCAAGTCGATCGAGGCATGGCCAAGATTTGCTAGGCATTTCGTTTGTTTATCATCGCTAATTTTTTAGATCACCGGTCCATACCGGTTTGGCCTGTCGCTACGCAGAGTACCAAGTAACACCGTACGAAATATAGTGTAGCTTTTCCCGCTGTTTTTGTCTCCATACACATTTGATTAAACCATACCAGAGATTTCTTAAGCCAAATGATTTCTATTATCATAACTAAATAAACTCATCGATGACATACGAATTTTAGAACATAAAGATACGAACTAAATCTTATATACGAAAGAAATAATATATGGATAGGGGAAAAAGTAACTAACTTACGTGTTAACGATAAGTGATCAACGTGTGATTGCTAAATAATTTTAAAACTTTAGTTTGTGTGACTTTCAAGATACAACGCAAACACCCGCTAACCACTTCCAGGGCCTTCTTATCTTAACTACTCCAAAAAATGTACATCTCAGTGCTAAATGATTCGAAAGTACGTTTTACTAAATTTGCTTTAAAATATTCTGAAACACGGGCAATCTTTTGGGTATTGTATATTGACATCATATTATGATGGATCGTCTTTAGTACGACACAGTATTTTACACTTTTTACGGAACTAGACGCTCTTGGAGCGTTCACTGGGTTGCCTGTCCAAGAGCTCGCCCACTCGCCAAACCTATATACTCTTTATTATTTCACACCAAAGTGTTCCTTTTGGGTTCAAAGTCCCCCTTTAATAATAATGATAATAATAATAATAATAATAATAATAATAATAATAATAATATTAATAATAATAATGATAACCATCCAAGTTTTAGTTCTTCCCCTAATACTTCGCTGCCATGCCTATGAAGAGCATATATTTATCAAAATGAAGAATTTCTTACCAAAAACTAAGGCTTAAAAAGTTATTTACACTATGTTTCAGTACCTATTTGCAATTCAACCAAAGTACAACTTTGACTTTGGGCTAATATGATTTCTTCAAACTTTTCACGGCAAATTTACTGTCATCTTACCTGTAGATTGGACGATAACAAGGAGAGAAACCATTACTAGAAAGTTCTTCATCCGATGGCCGAATTTCATGCTTTCTATGTATTTTATATTTCCAAGGATAATTCAGTGTTCATCCGCTACTAGCTAGCAACAACTGTCAAACTACTAAATGAACACAGCAGACTTATAAGCTAAACTTTTTACGATAGCTATAATAATTAATTCATTTCATTCCTAAAGAGTCATTAATAATTCATCTGTCAGCTCTGCTAATTGTATAGTAGGGTATTTATGATTAGCCAATCAACTGTTCTTCACGCCTACCAGCTAATTTAAAATAGTGACGTAGAAATGACGTCACTGCAAAACATGAAGCTTGCGAAAATTGACTTACAAAAGTTCATATCGAAGATAAATCTAGATGTTCAGGCAAGGTTTTTATTATTTTGTATACATTTACTATGATATTCATTATTGTATGGGAAAATAAAATAAAGCCGAAATAACTGTTTCCCGAGTCACTGAGCTACTAAGAGTTGGTCTTGAATTGCACTATTAACCTAGTGTTCATTATTCAGTATTCAACGTTTTTTGAAATAGTTCATAAAATTCGCACTTAGTATAAAAACCCAAGTCATTTTAGAAAATTACACACGCTGATTGGCCAAGAACTTAGGAATACTTCTCTATAATCACGTACTGGTGAATACTGATAGGACTGCACACGCTTCGTTTGTTAATACCGCTTTCGTGATACGAAAAATATTTACATTTTAGAAATAAATCGATGTTTTCGAATAACCACCTGCCGGTAAAAATGAATGTGATATCTTGCGCAGATTCATGACAACAGCGAACCAATCACCGTTGCAGTAGCTTTCCCAGTTTAATTAATATCTTATCCCACAAACAACTACACCGAATCTGTTTAAAGAGTATACTACAAGGATTACGAGGCAATTTTCTACTATTTTCACAGGACAGTAAACAACTGCAACAGTTTATAATCAATTTTCCGCGATCAGAGTTTTTAAATTCTGAGATATTCTAGCTAAATTGTTGAGCTTGTGGGACATGGCAACAGTAACTAAGGGGAGTGGGAACCAATGTGTTGTTTTGACCAATCATCGCGCAAAATGTTCTATCCAATCACACGGAGTCTCTTTGGCTAGTATGGGTTATAGAGGACTTTTGAAACACAGGAAACCCAATATGACACAGGAAACACAATATGACACAGGAAACCCATCATTAATCAATCAAATCTTATTTTAAGCTAAGATATTTTATTCTTTAAAACGTTTTGTGAGTGATGTTCTTCAGTCCTGGCTGTAATAGAGGAAAATCAAAGTTAATTGTCCAAGATTATCAACATTTTGTCAACGATGGAGGGCAAACAAAGGTGAAACGAGTAAGGAACACTGTGAGAAGTTGTTCGACTAGTCAACAACAAGATGAGGATGGGACAAGTTCCTCTTCTGACGACGATGTAGTACATATGCTAGATGGTAGTGATTGTTTCGACGTTGAAGTAGACGATGAGGCTGGTCCATCCCACTACATACATAAACTTTATTAATGTGTCAAACTTCTAGCATGCCACAAGTAGCACACTTATCGGGAAAGAAGAAAAAAGAAATCTAAATAATTACATGGACAGATAATATAATTGGAGAAATATATATATTTATCATATGAAATAGAGTGTGATATTGAGTGACATCAAAATGATAAAATTGATATCCCCACTCCCACCAGTGGCCAGTGGGGATACGATTTATATCAACACTGGTGGTGACAAATTTCGCCTTTTTGCTCAGCTCGCTGCGCTCACTCGTGAGAGATTCGAAGATAAAATTCGTATCTCCGCGCGACCATGTAATATCCTCTATGTATAAATATATGCGGAAATGATGTTGAACACTAAAATAATATTGAATATTAATATATAATATAATATAAGAACCCGACCCTCCAGTACCTTCAGGTGATCCCTACCTCACACCAGACGAGACCACAATCCTAGGCCTAGTCATTCGTCTGGAAGCAAAATAGGAATAAAAGAGGCAACGAATAAAGAAACCGATCGAAGAGTACGAGGTTTGGCGGGACAGATAACAGAGGCTAAATAGTTAGGTCATATAGACTGAAAAAAGGCGTCATCACAAGCAACAGAAGATAAGTACAATATAATAACATGTAAATCTAGTACTCAAATTCACACGGCTTTGTCCTAGTTCCCTTGGTTAAGCGCATTAGGGACAAAAACCGAGCTTGGGCTTCCTTTATATTATGCTTGCAAGGGTTTTTGGGTATTATCCAACATGGCGGACGAAGTGACTGGAATTTTCATGTTTTGATATTTCTTTCACAATTGAATTTTATCATCAAAAATAACTGCCCAAGACATATTCTCGCGAAAATGAAGTCTCGTTTTACCACACTAGATCTCTGTGCATCGGTTACGGAGTTAAATCAAAGGTAATACTCGTTAAAAGAATCCCAAAGAATTTAGAAATATCTTGCAAAATGTTTGAACGTCACAGGTAGCAAGATTGTAAGCTTATAGAGCTTATTGAGTGTAATATGTTTCAAAGGTTTCAAAGGTTTATTTTTATCCACATAGTACAAAGTTACACGTTTCAAATTTAAGATACATTAGAGAACAGTGGAAAGGTACAGGAATTACAACCTACGGGGGTTAATTAAAAGATCCTGCATCTTAATTATGAGATAAAGAAAAAGTTGGTGGCGGACAAGGGATGCATAATATAACTAGTACAAAATGGAAATATGTACAATATGTACACAGAAGTTTGAAATAACAGTAATGAAGACATATATTTACAAGTTATTGAAGATGTAAGATAATTATTTACTGAGAGGTAAGGTATCTTTTGAAATGCTTTCTAAAACTTTTAAGAGTTGGACTATTTTTTATTTCAAGAGGTACCTCATTCCAGCTTTTGGCTTGTTTTATGTAAGATTTTTTCTGTTGTGAAATGTGTCTATAAAAGTGAAGTAAATATGTTTGCAAGAGTTAAGCTTATTTATTCTTTTTTCTATTTTGTAAGCTTAAGCTTACATCTGCTCAAAATATTAAGCTTATTGTTTTTCTTTATTGCAAGACTTCTTGGGATGCGAGTCATTAACATCTATGACATCGATAACAAGACTTATCTTATAAAACTACAAAAGTAAGTAATAAAAAGCTTGATCTTAACACTTTAACTTTGCTTTTATTCACTAACTGCCATGTTGGTTGACTATACAAAGCATTACTCACTGAAATTCTCTTGTTATATCAACCAAGATGGCAACTGTTTCACAGGGACCATGGAGGGGGAGAAGCTAAGGAAGTGTTACTAGTGTCTCATATTTTCCAATCTTAGCCCCACCACTTTTTCCCATACTAGTCTCTCATATAGCCCCACCACTTTTTCCCATACTAGTCTCTCATATAGCCCCACCACTTTTTCCCATACTAGTCTCTCATATAGCCCCACCACTTTTTCCCATACTAGTCTCTCATATAGCCCCACCACTTTTTCCCATACTAGTCTCTCATATAGCCCGACCACTTTTTCCCATACTAGTCTCTTATATAGCCCCACCACTTTTTCCCATACTAGTCTCTCATATAGCCCCACCACTTTTTCCCATACTAGTCTCTCATATAGCCCCACCACTTTTTAGGGTGTTCCGTGGTCCATGTTTCATTGTTATTTATATCACAAGGGATTTTGAGTCACATGGTTGCATCCCAAGAATACATTTGTAGATAGAATAATAGAATAATGGACATGATCAAAAAAATGCTGTTCAATGTGTTACCTTGCTTCAAGCACTTAAAATATAGCAGTTTATGTATAAGTAGGAACCTGTTTAACAAATTTGTACTTGTACCCTAGCCGTCCCATATCTTACTGTAACCATAACTCTGCGTAGTGATTGGATGAATTACTGGAAGACAATGAGAAGGCAACATGGTATCTTTTTAGGGTTAAAATTAAACAAGGAACATGCCCACACTCTCTTCTGGGGGTTAAATTTATTTGGTAATAACCTTAATTCCCTGGCCTTTGTAAATGAGAGTAATTATCCCCTAACCCCACCCCCCTTGGGCCATAAAAATATTATTTTGTTAATGTCTTTTTCCAGACCAGATGAGAAGGCAATGTTGTTAATAGAGTCAGGAAACAGAATTCACACTACAGAGTTTGAATGGCCAAAGAATACATTCCCATCAGGATTCGCAATGAAAGTAAGGATTTGTAAATAAAACTACAGCATGAATGTTTATTGAATTAAAGGTACACCATTAACCTAGCCTACTGACAACCTACCACCAACCTACTGCTATCTGCCTGACAACCACCAGGAAAGACTCATTTGATTGACAGTACTCTGTTGGTAACCTATTATCCTATTGAGGCTTTTGTCTAGATAAGTGTGTAGCAATAAACAGGGCTTAGAATAACAGCCGGTCATCAGACAATGTCTGGCCAGAATTGGAACTTGTCTGGTCAAATTTTCATTGCTTGTAATTTTGACCAACGTTGAGCCACAACACAGCATGACTGATCACTAAGACAAATTTTGGCCATCATCATGACCAGCAATTGGCCACCCATTATTTAAAGCCCTGTTAGATGATTTAATATCACTAAAATAATCAAGTTGAGAATTTTTTGGCAAAAAATATGCTTTGTTTTTTCTAGTTGAGGAAACACCTGAAGCAAAAACGTCTTATAGCTTTGACTCAGTTGGGTATCGACAGAATCATTGACCTGCAGTTTGGCTCTGAAGATTTTACTCATCATTTGATTGTTGAGCTCTATGACAGGGTATGTATATGATATACATGTATATGATGGTAACGATGGTGGTGGTGATGATGATGGTGATGATGGTGATGATGATGATGATGATGATGTTGATGATGATGGTGATGGTGATGGTGATGGTGATGATGGTGATGATGATGATCATTGTGGTGATGATGATGATGGTGATTATTATTATTATTATGATGATGATTGTGATAATGATCATTGAGGTGATGATGATGGTTGAGATAATGATGATGATTATGATGATGGTGATGATGATGGTGATCTGATGTTGGTGATGATGGTGTTGATTATTATTATGATGATGATGATTGTGATGATGGTGATTGTGGTGATGATGATGATGGTTGAGATAACGATGATGATTATGATGATGGCGATGATGATGATGCTGATGGTGTTGATGAAGGTGATGAAGGTGATGAAGATGATGAGGGTAACTATCATGTTTATGGTGATGAAGATAATGATGGTGATGATGATGATTGTTATATATTGAGGAACACAACAATAAAGATGATTGTATTGCTCTTGACTAGTGAGTTAACAGTTTAATAGTATATTAAGAAAATAAATTACAAAAAGATTATGATTATGAAAATCATATTTCTGATTATTTTAGGGTAACATTGTACTAACAGATGGTAGCTACACAATACTTAATCTTTTGCGGAGAAGAATCGAAAAGACCAGTGAAGATAACAAAACTGAAATCAAAGGAACTGATGATGATAATCCAGATGCCTCTAAAGAAGAAAGTCGAGACACACAACAAAAACAAGATAGCAATAAGGAAAACAAAAAAAATAAAGGAGCCGAAGGAAAGAAAGGCAAAAACCCTGGTGTAGCCAATGATGATGTGCAATTCTCTGTGGGTCAAGTTTACCCATTGGAGCTTGCGAAGAAGAGAGAACAATTGGTCTCATCAGAAAAGTAGGCCTTTATGAAATGCCTTATTACAGTACTTTATGAATTTCTGTTAATTTGTGATTTTTACACTTTTGAAAAAGATCACAAAATATTATTTTATTTTAAAATATTTTCCAACAGGTTAAAAGAGATTTTATCAGAGATTATGAGCAGGAAAAAAGGAGAACCATTGAAGAAGGCTTTAAATCCTTATTTTAGTAAGTTTGTTATACATACATATACTGTATATCATACCACACCCTGTGTGTAGACAACATTTTCACCCTCTCTGTAAGGCTGTGGACTGAATGACAGGAACAGCAGTTTGCATAAAGACCCCAAGACCTTTTCAACTCCTTGTTGGAGTTCCTTGTTGGAGTTCCAGAGATCCAGGGTTGGATCCAGGGGTGCGCATTCAATAAAAATAAACTTTCACTCTGTTACATTTAACTTTACGTGTCAATAATTGTCCAAGGTGTTAAAAAAGGTCTGTACCATTGTAAGTTTAAGTACTGTTTGTCTCGCTTCGATGCAAAGGCATGGCTACCTTTCAAGATGGCACAGGGAACTGTGAAAAGATCTATTGTTGAGAGATTTCAATGATATTAATCATTTCTATTGCCATTTTTCTTGTTATTTCAGTTTATGGACACATGCTACTGGAGCACTGTCTGCATTCAGTTGGCTTTCCTTCTGGCATCAAAGTTGGTGAAGATTTTGACATAGAACAAGGTAATTCCTTGAAACAATCATTCCTGTTCGAGCCATGACATACTGTATTACATCATTGTATTGTTTTAAGTAAGACATAGGATGCCGAGGGGAAGTTTCTGGAAAATGTATAGTATGCGCAGCTGTCAGGGTGTCTTTTTATATAATTTTGTGCTGTCCAATGAGAACCACATCTAAAAACTAATTGAATTTGTTGATAGTTTGAGCAATATGTGAAACACCAAAGCATAAAATTATTTGAGAAAGTAACCCAGCCACTCTAAGATGGAATTGTAAAGAAAGGTTTGAACCCAGGTGAATGGATATTTATCGAAGTAACAATATTTGTTGAAGAAACAATATTTGTATCATGATCATCTAGGTGGATGTAGTACTGAGAAGGACTGTTTGATGTGACTGAAATTTCGATAAGCAAAATTTAAGATGGCTTCCATGTTAGTAATAAGTCTATTAGACTACAGAGGAGACTGATGTCTATCAATTCTGCAAATAATTACCCTCTGTTATTAAATTTGATTATTGTTTCTTTTGTCTTTCCAGAACTTTCAAAAGTAATGGATGCTCTTATAATGGCAGACTCATTTATTGACCAAGCACAGTCACAAGTTTGTAAGGTAAAGTATGGTTTCCAAACTAGATGTACAGCAAAGTAGCCATTGTTTGGAGTTACAAAAAAGCCACAAAACATAAATGACTATTTTGACATCACAGTCATAAGTGTATGACAAGAAAAAACCATATTAACTTCAAAGGGGCACTTGGATGAAAATGCACCATATTTTGAAAGTCCAAATAGTTCAAGTATTTAAGAATAATATGACTCAATCATGATTATGAAAACCAGATTGGCAAAAATATTAGCCTGGGAGCCACTCACAGTTGAGAAATTTTGGTTTAAGAACTAAGAGAACAATAGGGTTGAGTAAATGACGTCATTTACTCACAATTTAGATGCTAAAAAATATATATAATTTTTATCTGCAAATTTTGACTGTGAAGAAAATATGTTGCTTGGCTACTATTGGGGCCATATAGATAAGTTTAACCAAGTTTCAAGGCATTTCCAATTTTCATTGATTTTCATCCAATGCCCCTTTCAAGACGCATCACTCAATCAAATTTGTTTTTGGTCACTGAACAGCTCACCTCATGTAGAATCTATATGGAGAATATTGTCAGATGTAGTATTGATGGGCCGCACACATCCCCAAGAGAGTCAAAAGACAAAAACATGGTGGCCATTTTGGGGCCGTTAACAATGGATGCTAATGAAAAATCTTTTGTTAAATGGGACCAATGATCCCCTGAGAAGCTGCAATGACATAACATGCAATCGAAGAATAGGCACTTTAACTTTATTAGCATGCTACATGTAAATTAACTGGAAATGGTTTTGAATTTGGATTTTTTAAGGGTTACATTATACAGAAGAAAGAGAAAAAACCCAGTATAGCGTTAGGTGGCTCTAACAGTGATGAGACTGAAATAACCACGTAAGTCTGATAGTCATCTATTTTTCATCCTATCCCATCCCATCCTATCCTCTTCCATCCATGTGTCTTATATGCATAACTGTTCATTAATTACAGTACAACCCTTCCATCCTTTCCATTCTATCCCTTCCATTCCAATTTTCACACATATCTATTCATTCATTCACCCCTCCCATCCATCTATTCTTCCTATCCCATCCCATCTTAATATCCTTCCCATCCATCCATTAATTCTTTCAGTATTTACTATTCTGTTTTCTATATTTACTATACTAGTTTTCAAGAGTTCCATCCATTTCTTCTAAGTCAACATTCATCTGGTTCCTACAGTGAACACCCTTCATTTGATAAGGTAAATAAATACTGGTTATGCAATGGTTTCGAGTGGCATACCGTGGAATATCCCACAAGTCACTTGTAGTTTCTAGTATACACAAGAGCCTTTAGGCGAGTGTGTATACAAAGAAAATAAAAGTGACGAGTGGGATATCCACGGTATGCCACTCGAAACCATTGTGTAACCATTTTATCCCACACCATAGAAAATACAAATGCATAGATTCAACATGCCATGCATGATGGGAAGGAAGAGTGAAATACCGACAAATATACAACAGCTTTTCTGCTTTCTGATTGGCTGTATTTTTTATGGTGTGGGATAAACAGTCATATCTGCAGTTAAGATTAAACATGTCATCATGTATGCGCATAGCCAGGGGGAGGTCCCAGGGGGTTTAAATAACATGCTCTTAAATAACGAATCAATGTGTGCTATTGCTGCAAATGGCATTTTTCATCCACCATCATGAATGGTTTTCTTTTTGAAATGTTTCAGGCAGTAGATGAATTTTTCTCCAACATTGAAAGCCAGAAGATTGATGTCAAAGCCTTAAACCAGGAGAAAGTAGCTCTAAAAAAAGTGGAAAATGTTAAAATTGATCACGAAAAAAGACTCAAAGAATTGAGGTCTACACAGGTAAATGGTTCTTTAGCTATTTGTTTTGGATATGATTTAATGTGAATATAAAACCTAAATACAGTACTGCTTATTTTACTTTTTTAGGATCAAGATATTAAAAAAGCTGAATTAATTGAAGTAAATTTAACACTTGTGAGTATGATATCCATCCATCCATCCCATTCCATGCATCCATCCCTCCCATGCATCCATCCATGCATCCATGCATCCATCCATGCATCCATCCATGCATCCATCCATGCATCCATCCATCCATCCTTCTATTCTTCCATCCATCCTTCTATTCATCCATCCATCCCTCCCTCCCTCCCTCATCCACTGATCCATCACATCTCATCCATTTATCCATCCATTCCTTCCTTCCTTTATCCATCCTATCTACCCATCCCATCCCATCCATCCATTCCTCTTCCATCCGTCCATGAATCCAATCCCATCCAACCATTTATCAATGTTCATTTTTGCTGGACAGGTTGATCAAGCCATACAAATCGTCAACAGTGCTATTGCCAATCAAATTGACTGGACAGAAATAAAGAATATTGTTAAAGAAGCACAGATGCAGGAGAATCCAGTAGCATGTGCCATTAAAGAACTCAAACTAGAGACAAACCACATCGCGCTGATGCTAAGGTGTGTCAGACAAGCTGGATTTTTTATTTGTATGGATAAGGTCAAAACAATAGTCCTCTTCACAATTCCCTGCATCATCTTGAAAGGTAGCTGTGGTACCTTTGACATGAGATGACCTTGCAATGATAGAGACCTTTTTTAGCACCTTGGACAATTATTCATGTCTCTATCATTGCATGGTCACCTCATGTCTCACTTCAATGCAAAGGCACGGCAACCTTTAAAGATGGCACAGGGAACTATGAAAGGGACTATTGTCATTTTAAGGGATCCAATCTTATATATTCTCAAACATCTCCTAAGCTAAGAATCAAATCGGCAGTGATGAATGTGCTGTCTGTTTGCATGTATACAAAACAATGTATTATAGAATAGCTGTTATAAAATTCACATTCTTATTGGTTGGGAATGCATGCTTAATGAGAGCACACAGCACTTGCACACACTTTGTATTTCATCATTTGTATTCAAAATATTTGTATTTTATGAAAGAAAGAAAAAACTTGCTTGCTGTGCTGTGTGCAATTATAAAGCACTTGGGGTTTATTAGAACACTCAAGAGGTGTAAGAAACATTTCTCAGTCTCATTTCTCACTCTACCAATTCCTGCATGCTTTATTCACTCATGGTTGTAAGCTGCACGGCTGCTAATAGAGCCTTAATATGCAGCCTGTAAAGTCCTCCACTGGTCAAAAATTGTAAAGTGCACTGAAACAATGTGAAATGCGCTATTTAAGAACTTCCCATTATTATTATTATTATTATTATTATTATTATTATTATTATTATTATTATTATTATTATTATTATTATTATTATTATTATTATTATAACTACACACAGCATGCGCATGGTTTCCATTTCTTCATTGGTGTATAGAAATAGTCACTATGAACATTTTATCTTTATATAGAAATCCCTTTGATGAGTCTGATTCTGAAGAGGAGGAAAAACACGAAGAAAATGAAAAGAAAAAAAAGAAGAAAAAGGTGATGCTTGATAATACTTAAACTATTTCCATAATTATGCAACCAACACAGCACAAGACACCTGGGTTTACGGCTGCTGTCAATCAAAATTTACCCACTGACAGACCCTTTGTTTGGCAGAAACCAAAAACCCAAACGAATCGAATTATAGCTTCTTTTTGTCATGCTATTATAAAAATGGTTATAAAGCAGAAAAATAGTGTAAGCTCTGGAAGGTTCAAAGGTTCAAAGGTTTTTATTTACCACATATACACAAAATCCACAGTGAAAAACGGAAATAAATAGGTGGAGGGTGCAAGAGAGACAACCCAAAGGGTTAAACAAGGTACTCTTGCACCCAGGACTAATTAACAAATAGTGTGAAGCGTGGAGATTGCATAAGGCAATCATGCTCTATAAACAAAGGAGGTTTTCGTGATTGATACATACAAGTCATACTATATTACAAGTTTACAATTCAATTAATTTTTCGGGTTATATTATAAAGAAAGAAGTGAGGTTTTCATTTTTTTCTTAAAAATAGTAAGGGATGAAGCCTTGAAGCCTAAGACAACTTTTCTTTGCGGTAAATGCTCAAACCTCTCATGCAGTTGGGTTCAACCAAGAATTGTTTTTGAAAATTTTATTCCCATAAAGCTAAAGCTATTCAGCTACTTTGAAATTATATCTAAAATGTTATTGTAGTGGGAATAACCATATTGTTTACGTTTGTTTCTTCCACGAATTTTTAATAATTTTCAGAGCTTTCGCACTTCTAGTGCTTCATCAGGGCGAAAAGTATATTCGTATGACGCAAATCGCGCGCGCTTATAGTCTTTAAATAATTTGAATCATTGTAAGACCTACTTTTCGCCCTGATGATGCACTAGAAGTGCGAAAGGTAAATTATTAAAAATTCGTGGAAGAAACAAAAATAAACAATATACTTTGAAATTGTTGGAAGACCAAGTCTTTTTTTGTATTTTGATCATGGTTTTTGTCCATCTTCAATCATCTAGGCAAGCAAGGGATGGAAAATCGATATTAACTTGGCTCTTTCAGCTTATGCAAATGCTCAAAGGTAAGGGGGAAAATGCAAAAATGTTCGCACTGAATTTTCTTGGAATAGACCTCATTCTTTACCTTGAGCGTAATGTTTTCCATCCATTTCAGACCATGTGTCATTCTCTTGAGAATAAGATTCTTTGTTTGCGCTGTATCCATATTCATGGCTCTTCTCGTGCACAACCAATAAACACAGAAATGATACTCAGTCAAGGGAATGACACGTCGTCTGAAATGGGAAAGGTAAGGAGTTCGGTTTAGGGTCAAGGACGTCATACAGCTAAAAATCATCATTGTGTTATATCTTTGTTTGTAGTTTTTACAAGAAGAAAAAACAATCGGCAGTGAAGGAACAGAAGACTATCGATCAGTCACAACAGGTGAGGACAGGAAAGAATCCTGGGGTTCCCTATGGGGGATGCCTGTAAACACCCCCACCCTCTTGTTTTGCAGTTGAATTGTTAAATAGGTGTATTTTTGGGGAGGGGGAGGGGGAGGGATTTGTTGAGGTGAGTTGAAAGTCAACCTGAATGAAAAGTGAATATTGAGAAAACTTGAATGGAATGGAATGGAATGGAAAAGGAAAAACTGGATGGGATGTAAGGAAAAGAAATAGTAAATAATGAGGGAACAATGGGATAGGAAAAAAACAACGCTGATAGGAAAACAAACAACCTACAAATATATAGACTCCTTGCAGCACGTCGGAATGCAGCTGAATTTAGAGGACAAAGCAATAGGTTCCAATTCTCAGGAGATTGAAAATCTTTCGTTTTGTCCTCCAAATTGAGCTGCTTTGACGTCACGTGAAAGGGGTGTATTGAACACAGGCAACAGCGTTATGATCCATAATATTTGCATGGAAGGTTTCAGTGATGTCTGACTGAGTAGTTGTTCTTTTTAGGCCGTTAAGTCAGCGCACAAAAAAGCTCAAAAAACAATAAAAGAGGTAGCAACAACAACAAGTATTCGTAAAGCCAGAAAGACGTATTGGTGAGTATTACTTTATTATTCTCTTATTTATCTTACCAGTATAGAGCTTTAATGACAATCCTATGAAAAAAACAAGTTCCAGGTCCAAAACGCAAAGCAATTCTATAAAGATTTTCTTATTTTTTTTCATGGCAGGATTTGTTGTCCAAAGTTGTAACTGTTTCTGGTTGAGGTTAAATCAATGAGAATATTTCAAAGCTCTATAGACCCCTTACAGCATGTCAGAATGCAGCTCAATTTGGAGGACAAAACAATATGCACCAATTCTCAGGAGATTGAAATTCTTTTGTTTTATCCTCCAAATTGAGCTGCTTTGATGTCACGTGCAAGTGGTTCAGTTCATAGAACGCTGAAAGTACTTGCCACTCGGCAATGCATCCCAAAAATGTTTTCCCTTTTTCTTGTACGTTTTTGCTGTCTGCCATGATTCCTCATGACTTTCTAAAATTCCAAAATCCTTGTTTATAAAGAAATATATATATTTTCTTCTAAACGAAGGTTTGAAAAGTTCCGATGGTTCATCAGCTCAGAAAACTACTTGGTTATTGGTGGACGAGACCAGCAACAGAACGAACTGATAGTTAAGAGACATCTTACACCAGGTAAAGATTACATTCAAGGGTTTTTCTCTGGGTTCTCAGGTTTTCCTCCCTCCCTTAACAAACTAAATTCCAATTTGATCTGTGAGTTAACCGTAGCAGAAAGCATTCCTAGTAAAGAAAGAAAGAATACTCAAGGGAAAGACACCCTACTTTTATTGAGAAAACACTACACCAAAGCTGAAGAGCACTACCCCTAATATATTTTATTGATCAGGTGATGTTTATGTCCATGCCGATCTACATGGAGCAAGTAGTGTTATAGTCAAGAACAAACCCGATAAACAACCTATCCCACCCAAGACACTCCAGGAAGCAGGCGCCATGGCTGTGTGCAACAGCTTGGCTTGGGACAGTAAGATTGTTACGTCTGCTTGGTGGGTCTTCCATGATCAGGTATGGACAGATAGTGATTTGCTGTCGTACTTTTTATCTTACTAATTTTTATCGTGATTTTCATGTTGTATTTGCTGTTTGTGTTTTTGCAGTCATGGTTGTTTTCATACTTTTAAAGTTGTCACTATAATTGTTGTTGTTGTTGTTGTTGATGATGCTGCTGTTAATGGTGGTGCCGTTTTTATCCTTGGTATTACTCATGTAGCAGTTGCTGTTGGTATTTCTGCTGCTTCTGTCGTTGCTGCTGCTTCCGCTGTTGTTGCTGCTGCTGCTGTTACTATTTTTGTTGCTGTTGTTACTGCTAAGCGTTGTTGCTGGTGCCGCAGTTGTTGTTGCTTCTGTTGTTGCTATTGTTGTTCATACTGTTGTTGTTGCTGCTGCAGTTGCTGTTGTTGCAGCATTTGCTGTTTGCATTGTTGCTACTGCTGTTGCGTTTGTAGTTGATACCTTCTGTTTCTGTTGTTGTTGATGATGTTGCTATTGTTGCTTCTGCTGTTGCTGTTGTTGTTGTTCTTGCTTCCATTTCTTTTCCCCATTTCATCCTATTTTACCTCTCATCTCCAGGTGTCCAAGACAGCACCAACAGGCGAATACCTGACAACTGGCAGCTTCATGGTTCGAGGCAAGAAGAACTTCCTTCCCCCGACTCATCTCATCATGGGTTTTGGTTTCCTTCTTCGCCTGGATGAATCTTGTATCGAGAATCATTTGAATGAAAGAAGGGTTCGTGGAGTGGAAGAAGACAGTGAATCCATTGCTGAATCGAATGCTGTATGTGAATGAGGGATTTTTTGCTTCTTTTCTCTTCTTTTTCTTTCATCTTTTCATCTCTTCTCCCTTCCAATCTTCATTTCTGTTTTTCCTTTCCTTTCCTGTACTCTCCTCTCCTCTGCTGTGCTGTGCTCTGCTGTGCTCTGCTGTGCTCTGCTGTGCTCTGCTGTGCTCTGCTGTGCTCTGCTGTGCTCTGCTGTGCTCTGCTGTGCTCTGCTGTGCTCTGCTGTGCTCTGCTGTGCTCTGCTGTGCTCTGCTGTGCTCTGCTGTGCTCTGCTGTGCTCTGCTGTGCTCTGCTGTGCTCTGCTGTGCTCTGCTGTGCTCTGCTGTGCTCTGCTGTGCTCTGCTGTGCTCTGCTGTGCTCTGCTGTGCTCTGCTGTGCTCTGCTGTGCTCTGCTGTGCTCTGCTGTGCTCTGCTGTGCTCTGCTGTGCTCTGTTCTCCTCTCTAAATGCTGATACTACAGACTTTATTTTTGCATCTACAGGATACCGAGCTAGATGAAGAACTACCCCTTGATGACTTAGACAGCGACAACGAAGCTGCGAACCAAGAAAATGAATCCCAAAACCAAGAAACCAAACCAGAAACATCAGAGAAAGATGTCGATGAGGATGGAGAAGGAGAATTGCTTTATCCTGACACTAGTATTGGCCTGAAGCTTGTTAGTGGAAAGTAAGTGATTGTTGTTAGTCGAGTAAGGGATAAGGTCAAAACAATGGTCCAAAACAGAAAACCGATAGACCTTTTTAGTTTCATATGCAAATTTCCCATTTCAGCCACATGAGACCACATGACATTCCCTTGAGAAATGTTCTTTTATTAAAATATTTACACATGAAAGAATCAACTCCCAAGAGTGGCATCACATGGTCTGAAATGGGCACAACAAACAACGAGGCTAAAGAGGTGTATTTTATTGATTTAGGTGGTGTGTACCGGTAAATACCCCCTCCCCCCTCAGAGACCTGTTGAAATGCTCGATATTGGGTGTTCGAAATTAACGCTCGCAAACTCGCAAAATGCTAGCGCTTTTTCGGAATTTGCGAGTGAAAAAGATATACACTGCAGCACTAGCAGCACACAGCAACACTGAGTTGAGTTTCAAGTTGGTTATCTCCTGTGTTTTGAGGGTTTTTCTCCTGTTTCCTTCCCTCCACAAAAATCAACTTCTAAATTCCAATTTGATCATGGAACAAGGGTCACAGGTTTGTTAGCCACTGGCTATTAAGTGCTATTAAGTGCTATTAAGTGCTATTAAACTGATCAATGGTATTTTTTCTTTGAAGGATAAAGTTGAATCGAGAAACCAGCACGTCGAGCAGCGTACAGGAAGATGATGAACACGAGATCTTTCTTGGTGATGACCGCAAGCTGAACCTCCTAGAAAATAGAGAAAAGGTATGACAACAGATGCTGCAGTCTGCTTTATGGATAACTGTTTTAGTATAATTTTAAATAACAGAGGAAAGACGTTTCATTTCAAATGGTTCTAAACCTTTTTAAAACTCTTTTAACGTAACGCTATAAGTCAAACTTTTTAAACTTTTTTAAGGAACTAGTTTCGTCTCTTTAAATTAAAATTAAAGCTCGATAAGAGAAAAGACAAAATTCAGGATTAAAAAAACTTTTTAGTATTACTCGTACTCTGGCAAACTTTGGCAAATCTCATAATCACCACTCGTACTGTGAATATCGTCTCATAATCACCGCTCGTGCTGTGAATATCGTCTCATAATCACCGCTCGTGCTGTGAATATCGTCTCATAATCACCGCTCGTGCTGTGAATATCGTCTCATAATCACCGCTCGTGCTGTGAATATCGTTTCATAATCACCGCTCGTGCTGTGAATATCGTCTCATAATCACCGCTCGTACTGTAAATATCGTCTCATAATCACCGCTCGTGCTGTCAATATCGTCTCATAATCACCGCTCGTGCTGTCAATATCGTCTCATAATCACCGCTCGTGCTGTCAATATCGTCTCATAATCACTGGTCGTGCTGTCAATATCGTCTCATAATCACCGCTCGTGCTGTCAATATCGCTTCATAATCACTGCTCGTGCTGTCAATATCGTTTCATAATTTCTGGTCGCTCGACCAAACACAGCACTTATTAAATAATACTAAAGACAAATTATTATTTCAGGCGTCTCTTGTTACACAGCAACGAATGTCGAAGATGAAATCGTAAGTTTAACCGATTTTGTTTTATGTCAAGAACTTTATGAATTTTACTTGAGATTGCTATTTTAGAAAAAACAGAATACTGTGAGTAGGGGACAGAGTTAGATTGTGGATTATTGGTGCATTTTTTTCATAGAGATGACAGAGGAAAAGCAAAGAAAAAGAAACAACAACAGCAGCAACAAGAGAAAGTTGACGACGAACAGGCGAAACAAAAAGCACAGGATCAGGTATGTACACACTATTACCATGGCAACTGGCTTTGATGTCACCATGGCAATGATAATCACTGACTATGGTATGTTTTTGCCATGGGTTATCATTTGTTTCATTTCATTCTCTTTTATTCATTTATACATTTACTTAGCAGTCATCGTCAACATCATCATCATAGTTACCACCATCATTATTAATATCATCAAATCATGACATCATCAAATCATCATTATTACTATCATCATGACATCATCATCAAACCATCATCATCATAACCATCATCATCATCATCATCATTATTACTATTATCATGACATCATCAAACCATCATCATCATAACCATCATCATCATGACATCATCATCAAATCATCATCATCATCATCATGACATCATCATCAAATCATCATCATCATCATCATTATTACTATCCTCATGACATCATCAAACCATCATCATCATAATCATCATCATGACATCATCAAATCATCATCATGACCATCATCATCATGACCATCATCATCATGATCATCATCAAATCATCATCATCATGACCATTATCATCATGATCATTATCACTATCATCATCATCATGAGCATCGTCATTTGGTAATGACGTCATCATCACTAGTAAATATATGATAATAATAATAATATTTATAACATATTATAACACGGAATATATATATATATATCATTAGTCATCATCATCATCATCAGCATCATTTCTGATAACTTTCTTTGATAATTCCTGAAATCAAAATTATTTGATATTCCGTTACTTTGGACCTGATTTGTTCGCAATACATACAATGAAAGAGTTGCCTTATAAATTTCCTTTTTCTTACACAGAAAAAAGATCAGCCACAACAACACAAAAGAGGACAAAAGGTACTTCGTATTTCATGCGCGGTGAGGATCCAAACTTGCGCACAGTGTTTATCAACCTACTTTTTGTTTTAGGCAAAGATGAATAAAATGAAAGAAAAGTATGGCGACCAGGATGAAGATGAAAGAAGAATGAGAATGGAAATCTTGGCTGTGAGTATCAAGAAATATTTTTGAAGTAATGTTTCAAATACGAGTCACGATATAGACCCCTTGCACGTGACGTCAGACCAGCTCAATTTGGAGTGCAAAACAAAATAATTTTAGTCTCCTGAGAATTGGAACCTATTGTTTTGCCCTCCAAATCGAGCTGCATTCCGACGTGCTGCAAAGGGTTCTATTCTATTGGGTTTTCAAAATCCGAGTGAAGGCGTAGCCAATCCTTTTCAATTCACTAACCTATCAACCCCCCTCCCATCTCCCCCGCCATTTATCCATCAACCATTCTTCTTACCCATCAAGTATCTCATAAAACAGCACATCCTTTGGACCCAAAAGTGGTTTGTTTTCCCATTTCAGCCACGCAAGAACTTTTTTTTTATATTTTCATTTCATTGTTTGTTTTGTAGTCAGCTGGTGAGAAGAAGGAAACAAAAGCCGATAAACGACGACAAAAGAAGCAAAACAAAACAGACAGAGGTTCTCGTCCTGCCAGTAGTAAAAAGAACCCAAGACAACCAAATATTACTCCGTTACCATGGGAACAAAACCAGCTTCAAAGCGAGAGTGTAGAGGGAATTGGGGCGAGTGGACAAGACGCTGTTCAAACGACAAAAGTTGTATCAGAAGGAGCTGAGGGAAGAGAAAATAAACCTCTTGAGGTATGAGTTACAGATGTAATAGTCCTTTTCACAGTTCCCTGCACGATCTTGAAAGGTAGCCATGCCTTTGCATCAAAGCAAGACATGAGTGAGCTTACAATGACAGAGATATGTGTGTATATCATTGTCCAAGGTGTTAAAAAAAGGTTTCTATCATTAGACCTTTTTGCTCTATCACTATTCAGGTGCATCAAAGATTGTACGAAATTTCAACATATTTAGAATTTGAACAAACGATATTCGTATTTTATTGTTGTAGTCAGGCCATAATTTCAAGATACGTACAAGCATCTTTTGTTCAAATTCTAAAGATGTTGAAATTTCGTACAATCTTTGATCTCACCTATTGTTCTTAAAGCGCACGAAGTCGAAAATAGGGATAGAGCAAAAAGGTCTATTGCAAGGTCGTCTCATGTCTCTCTTCGATGCAAAGGCACGGCTACCTTTCAAGATGGCGCAGGACACTATGAAGGGGAATATTTGTGCTGGTTTTCATATTGGCTGCCATATTAAAGAAATTTGAGAAACGTTTTATTTTACTTCTTCTTTTTATTGAATGTACGATGGTGAATAGCTGTACGAAAAACTAAGCGCGAAAAGGATTGTTGTTGTAATTCAAGCGGCCCTCGCCCGAGTCTTAAAAGTCATATATCTCACAGAATTTGAGGAGATGGATCGCAAAGATTTACTTTAATTTTTTAAACAACACGTATACTTCAACTTTTTTTCTCTAAATTCTTTGAAACGCGTGTTTTTGTATTGGGAAGAGACCGCTTGGCTAAGCATCGAAGCGCGCTGTGATTGGACGGTTCGTGCGTGCTCCGGACACCTGGTAGTTGGGCGTAATGTTTTCCCATTTGAGACCACATGTCATCTTATGTCTAAAGTATCATTTCTTTGTTCAACTGTTTTTAATCTCAAACAAGGAATATTATTGTCTAGAGAATGACACATGGTCTGAAATGGAAAAACATTACGCCCAAGGTAAAGAGGTCTATTATTGGAAGTAACACGCTACTCAAACAGCTTGGCTGCTAAGCACTTTTGCGCGATAAAGAGGTTGGGACTGGGCAAAACAAAATGGCGGCTTCAAGTTTCAGCTTGAGGTTCACGTTTTCCTACTCTCACGTGTCATTCCCTTGAGTATTATATTTTCTTTTTTTATGTAAGTCTACCAAAGAATATGGAAAGTATTTTGAATTTCCTTTCAGGCTGTTGCTGTAGGTGACGAAGGCGACGAGGATGAAGATGAAGAAATCGAATCAAAGGAATCCAAGGTATATAACTCTACTTTGCATTGTGGTCTAGCTTGTTGGGTATAATGTTGTTGGGTAGTGAACTGAGTAGCATTTCCAACAAAAGTTCCCCATTTAGCTCAAAGGTAGGAACGTCGTGTATGGTACATTATTTTATTCCTACCAATAAATGTGTTTGGTGATCCACCTGTTTGAACAATACATGAAGTACCAAACGACTAAAGTCTCCCAATCAAGTCTGAATTTTAAGATATCGAACGTGGTCGTTGAAAATCGGAAAAAAATTACACCCAGATTAAAAAAAAGTATTTTGTCTGCAACATGACTAGATAATCCTTAATGATCACGTTCTTGATGTGTAAAAGTGATAGTTAGGTCTTAAGAATATTGCTCATTACTCTTCGTGTCGTATAGAGATAAACAAAGACACTGTAGAGATGTTCCTTGTCTGAAATGAAAAATGATCCATTTTTGGAAGTAGTTCATAGATTTTAGCAATTAATTATGCTTATAAAAATGATTTGAACAACTTTAAAAAGGTTTATTTTGCCTGAGAACTGAAGTCATTCATTGTTCCGGCTCAGACGATAGCGAACCAATCACCGTTGCAGAATTTTTCCCAGTGAAATTAAAATTCTGTCCCATAAACAACTGCACATACTACGAGGATTACTAGGCAACAATACGGAACAATTAAAACATATAATAAATCATGAGTAAGACTGAGCGGAATAGAATATTAGTAAAAATATTCTGAGCCCCAGATGGGAATCGAACCCACGACCCACCGTAACACTAGTCGGATGCTCTACCACTGAGCTACTGGAGATTGATATGGCGAGTAAGGTCATGTGGGTATACAAAAACATGTAGAGGAAACATGGTAATTTAATGACACCTACATACAAAGAAACTTTGGGTTACGAGGCAATTTTCTTTTCTTTTCACAGGACATTTGCATTCTTTATTCGTTTCTTACCTTAAGTCCTTTGGGTTAATAGGTTATATGTCTATGATACACAGTTTTAAAATCGATTTCAAAACTGGATAAATTGTTTACTTTTTTTTAGGAGAATGTGTCTTTGCTTGATACGTTGACTGGGTGCCCTGTGCCAGACGATACATTGTTGTTTGCTGTTCCTTTCTGTGCACCATACTCGGCCATGACTAACTACAAGTATGTTTTATCTTACCTCTAAATATTGGTGAAATAAGTGCATTACTAACGACGGTATTTGTATGGTGGGATGAATAATAAATAAGAATATGGATGAATGGGATGGTAACTTACAATGATGTTGATTATTAGGGTGATGAATGATGAATGATGAATGATGAATGATGAATGATGAATGATGAATGATGAATGATGAATGATGAATGATGAATGATGAATGATGAATGATGAATGATGAATGATGAATGATGAATGATGAATGATGAATGATGAATGATGAATGATGATGGTGATGATGATGATAACGATGATGAGGATGATGATGAGGATGATGGCGGTGGTGATGATGATGAGATGATAACAATGATGATGATGAAGATAGTGTTGTTGATGGTGATGATGAGAATGTTGTTGATGATGATGATGATGGTGATTTTAATAAGATAATAGTGATGATGATCAGGTGATAATGATGATAATAACGATGATAATGATGAAGATAATAAAAATATTGAAAAATCTATTGATTTTAATTTTTTTCATTCTACTAGATTTAAAGTAAAAATGACACCCGGGCAGACGAAAAAGGGAAAAGGTAAAGATGTAGCACGCACGCACCACAGCACGCACACACACACACACACACACACAATACACACAGACACACACGCACGCACGCACCACGGACACACAACACACTCGTAAGAGTTTTTCTTCGTATTCTTTCGTCTCACGCGCAAAATATACCTTTTCAAATTTTCAAATTTTCAAATTTGATTTCTTTTTCCAAAGCGGCCAAGATAGCCTTGAATGCCTTCATTCAATCAAAAGACGCCACTCAGCGCGAGAAGGATCTACTCAAGAGTGTCAAGGTAAAGAAAGTGGTGCTCGTGACCCCCTCCCCTCCCCTCCCCTTTTTATAGCTTGGAATAAACCATTTAATTTTCGAGATGCGCGAGCGCTTTCAAAAATATCGCAGACGCAAATGGTCTATTAGTCCAGAACTGGACCCACTTATTAATTGATATCACAAAAATAAAAGGAAAACAGCTCGCGCGCACGAAATACAAAGAATACTGAGAGTGGGACCCACTTTAATGGCTACGATTTTTACCAGTCTTTTCCCGCTACTCGGTTCATCCTCGCCGCGCGCGCATCTATAAAAGTGGCTCCAGCTCACTATAGCTTGGAAAAGCTTGGAATTGGTTAGTATCGCATAAGGTGCATCTTCTTGATTTCGTGCACCCTCCCCCCCCCCCCCCCCCCCTTCTCAAAACCCTAGATCCGCCTCAGAAGAAACAGTAATCATATGATATACCAGTAATAAACCAAGGTAGGAAAGAGTGAAGGGTTGGGTAATTTATTGAAGAAATCAAGTCCGTTTTAAAGGATATTACCAATGTTGAATCTATTGAAAAATTTAAGAGAAAAAATGTAAAAAAGAATTTCAAGAGAAAAAAAATTCAAGAGAAAAAGAACAACAACACACAAACAAAAATAAATAAAAAATAATTAAAATCTTCGAATCCACGTCAATCTAATTCAGTAATTCTAAAAAAGTCAATTCCACTGTGAGACATCCGGAGCCACCCCATCCTTCCATCCTCGTGTTCTATCCCACTACAATCTCAGTCGTATTTCTTATCCCAAAAAACCTTGAGAAATTTAGTTTTACTTAGGCTTCTGTGTGGGATCCTAGTGTTAATAATACTATTATAAATGAAAGGACACCGGTGCAATTATCTCGGTGTCTCGTGTACAAAGTAGTAGTATCAGATGAAGTTTAATTGTAGAATGTGGGTGGAAATAGAAAGCATTTCGACTAATGATATCCTTTTTGCCGTCTCAACCGCTAGTCTCTTTTTTAGTAAAGATTTTAATTTTGCTTCCTTTTTTGTTCTAGGATGTCGATTTGTCTAAATATATACCTGGCAAAGTTAAAGTGTCGGCGCCAAATCTCTCGAAACTGAAGAAAAAATAGGTAACTTAGATGTAACTTCTTTTGAGCTTGGCTGTTTGTTCAAGTGGTATAGAGGGAAATTCATGGTTATGAGGGAGATTTCGATGGAGGGAGCTTTGCAAAAATGGCATTTTTAATAAAATAGAAATAATGTTGAATTATTACCTAACTATGTTTCTTTCATTCTTTCATTTATTGTGGGTTTTTTTTCTCGTCTTCCTTCTTGATTTTTCTTTTCTTTCTTTCATTTCTTGAATATAATTAGCCTTTTATTGGCCTTTTTTATTATCTGAATACGCCTTATTGCAAGAACGTTGTCATATAAAAATTTAGATAACAAATAGGAATTAATTAGAAATTTTTTCCAATATTTTCATCAGTTCTAAAGCTTCCTAAATTGATGACTGTTTAGTAATATACCAACAAGATAATCTCAAAAATATCAGTCTATACCTTGAAAACAATGAAATAATTACACCTGTTTTCCAAAAATAATTAATTCTTATTTTTTATTTCTATATGACAACGTTCTCGCAATTATGCTCTATACTAGTTCCCGATATTCGGCTTCATCAAGTAGCCTAAAATGAAAAGTAAGAAATAATAATACTGAATACTGAAATAATATTGAATAATAATGATAATAATAATTATCTTTATTAGACGACCCGTCCGAAAAAAAGTTTAAAAAATATCTTCTACCAATATAACTCATGTTGTCGTTTAAAACGTTTAAAAGAAAAAATAAAAATATTCTAAATATCAATAATTTATTGCTATTTTTTTCTGTTAAAAGCACCTTGAAACCCACTTTAATCACAATAATTTATTAATTAAAAAAATCAATGAAAATAAACTTTGAATGCATTACGCGCTTAGATTCAAAATCATGTGACATCTCCAGATCAAGAAATCTCTCTTGTCAGGCAATCCATCTTTTTCATGCCATTATGCTTCAGTGACATGATCAGATTCGTCTTCACCTTGCTTATCACACATGTACATCCTGATTCCTAATCCTAAAGGCTTTTGTATATCTGTGTGTATTCCATCTGGTGATAATGTGATAATTCCCAGTTGATTTGTCTGTGGAGATCTATTTTATTTTACATGTCTGACTGCCGAGTCGAGAGTTTAATTTCCAATTCTTATCTTTGATTCTAAATGATTTGCACTGCATGGGTCCGGATATACGTCTGGGTTTGAAATCTACTGACAAAACGTAGGAGTGCGTCAAAGCGCACGAAATAATCTGAAGCTTTTCAAGTTTAAGTTCAAGTAATAAGATATACTTTTTTTTTTTAAATGAACAAAAGACTAATAAATGAACAAAGAAGCAAGCAAACAAACAGAAAAGAAACAGCCTTTAAAACAGCCCTTTAAACAGCCCTTAAAGGCTGGTTCACATGAGCAATGCAAACGTAAACACAAGCAAAATTACGTGTGAAGAGTTATTCCGTAACTCAAACGCAAGGAACGGAAATTCTTTTCTTTTCGATTTGCGTACGCAGTTACGTTTGTGTTTTTATTAACGTCGTGTCAACGGTTTTACAGACAAAGGAAAACGCAATCAAAACCACGTTTGAACTAGTGTACCCCAAACACGAACGCAAGAACGACTAGCCACTGCGCTTGCGTATCTTAATTTGCTTGCATTTGCGTTTCTTTAAAAAATTATCGATTTGAAGGATTACCATGAAAATGTTGTCAAATGAAAGCGAATTTTGTTTTTTACGTACAGCAAGTTTTTCAAGTTTCACCTTTGCGCATGCGCCAAGAATAAAACAAAGATGGCGGCAATAATTGCAGATTCCAGCTAGCACTTTGAAATTTTGAAATTTATTAAGATTAATCACATAAGGGTTTTTTGTTTAATAAAATGAAAAATGTCAAAACGTTGCCTATGCGATCAGGCACTTTTTAAGGGTTTTTTCCCCAAGAGATTTACAGCCAATACAAACGAGCACTTTTGCTGATATCGAGATAATTTTTCATCCAAGTTACCTCGTAAGGTTTTAAGTAACAATTCACTTTCCCTTATTTAATACAGTTCACAAACCGGCACGTTTTACTGATATGGAGCTAATTTTTCACCCACCTCCCACAAAAAAATCTAGTCAGCACAGCACTAAACAGTAAACGACTTTGAAAAAATTTAAACCATTTACGTCGTGTCGACAATTTCAAGGTCACTGTTTACTTGAAGAGCTTTTTAGTTGAGGGTGTGTTGGCGTGTGGGAGTAAAAGAGCTCGCAAGCAATAGTACTAACATTCTTTTAGCACCAAAAGCCGCATGGCGTCAGAGATAATGGGCTCATAAATATAATAGACTTCAATATAATACTTCTTTTAATTATATTGTTTTTTTGTTAGATGTTTTTAAAATTGACCGGCTTTTTTTGTTGCTCTCAGTCGGCCTCCAAGTGTCCGACATTATTTGCAAATATATCTAATAGGGTTGTTAAGTGTGACGTCACTCGTATAGAAAAACAACTTCCAGATCCAAAACGAAAAGCAGTTTTATAAAGATTTTTCTTACTTTTTCTACATGAACAAGATTTGTTGTCCAAAGTTCTGAATGTTTTAGGTGGAGGTTAATTCATTGAGAACATTTTCGCTTTATTTTATCCGGTTTTTGTGAGCAGTTGGACCCGGAAATACGTCACAACTTAACATCTCTATTAAAAACGTGTAGATTTACACTATCCTTTATTGTTTTTTAGTAATGATTGTGAAGTAAATGAAAATGAGGAAAAAAATGTTTCTCTCTTGGTAAGCAGAAAGATTTTTTTAAATATCGCGTCTAAACTTGGGAATTGCTTTAGAAAAATCACTTACTAAGCAGTCTACTATGCCAAAAGGCAATGCCTCCCTCATAAATCAAATTGGCGGTCGCTTGACATGTTCAACAACTGACTTCTATACATGATTTATAATGCACCCTAGGAAAACTAAAGCCAATTATTCACCTAAATGAATAACTTCAAGATATTTCGTATCAGTTTAAGCGCCGGTTTTATTGTATTAAAGACGTCTTTTTATCTGGTTCTTAGACCGAGTTCAAGTTTCCAAAGCTGACAAGGCATTGAAATCTCCACTAGAAGTTGTGCTGGTTTCCAACATCGCGCCAAAAATAGATATGTACGTGCAAGAATGAAAATTTTTTCACTGTTATTTGTCCACACAAATGTGAAATGAAAACTTGTGTGAAAAGAGCACAAATGATCGTTATATTTTCGTTTAAATAGTAGTTAATCTATTTTACGATTTCACGAGGGTTTTTTTTCTGACGCTCTTCATAAACTACTCCATACTTATCTCTGAAGAACATTTCTCTTCCATTACTTTCTTTACTTTCTTGTTTGTTTACCAAAATTGTAATACATTTTTTCTCGCTGCCTTTGTTGATGGCCGCCATGTTTGCTGTTCAGTTTTAGATTGGGTCGAGGAAAGCTAACTTTTGAACAACAATGCACTTCTAACCGGGAATCCAAACCAGCAAGTTGTTAACACCTGGACAATTTTAGACAATACTTCGGCTAAATATAAAGTTGCTTAAATGTGAGGCTTCAAACTATAGACATAACATCCCGTGTAAGTTATTAAATTCTCAACGACCCGGAATTACTTTGCGAGATCGGCTACACTTGATATGATAAAACTGTTTTAACTCGAGTGACAAAATTATCATAGATTTTATTATTTCCAGTCAAATTGGATGGGAATCCCAGCTTATTCGTCAGCTTGTTTGTTTTTTATCTTTAATCAGGTGGGTTTTTTTTGTTGTTGTTGAAGTTTTAAGAATAGAATTCTCCTTCAAGTTTTCAATAGAAAAGATTTTCGAAATAAATTTTAAATTATAATTTTTAAGTCTAATATTTACGGATAAAACCACCAAAAATAAACACCTTATTTATGAACTAAACCTTTTGCTTGACTTTCATTTACACCGTTGTACCACAACCGTGGTAAAGGCGTCAAAATATTTAAAATAGCCATAGGATTCGTTCGTTTGTTTACCCGGATTTTACCGGCAAATACTGTACAAACATTGTCTTATTTATAATATTGCAAAATTTAAAAGGAAAAAATAAACAGAAGAAAACAAAAAAATAACGTTGATCAAACTTTTATCTACTTTATACATAGAGAAGAAAAAAACTCTTTATTTATAAAACAAAAGTTGTTATTTTAATATCTAAATGGCGGAGATTCTGTGACAATATGTTGATAAACCAATTTTGGCGCCAAGAAATGAAAACAGACGCGCGTGCCGAACTTTTCGCGCCATTTCAAAGGAAATCTTAAAAAATGGGAAAAAATGGGCCGCAATATTCGATGCATAAATCAGTACTAAATTAGAAATATGATTTGTATTTTTACTTCTTGTACACCGGAAAAAAAAATTTAATCAAGGAACCGACTCTAGATTGTAGGGCTCATGCAAGATATGTTTTTTCCTTGTTTCTTTGTTCTACAAACCACTACATCGGCTTATTTTGACAGAGGCAATGCATCCAGTAAATTTTCAAAAGATAGCGACAGTTACAGCGCTATATGGTTAATAAACATCTGGATTTTTTTTACAATGACAAAATATTTCTCAGTGAAAAATGAAAAGTCTTAAATACAGTCCTAAAACTGAGTTGCTTCTTTACAGACAAATAGGCGTGTGAGTGAGTTGAATATTCCTTTTCTGAATACAGAATACAATACAAATAATCTTCAATTCACAGTCTTTTCAGTTCCATTTTTTTTCTCCTTGTTATAAGATGGCTCAGAAAATACAAATGTGTTTATTCTCTAAATTATCCTCAATATCCTCAATCAGTATAATAACAGAGTTAATAGCGGTGAAATGTGCCGTCTTTTCGGTTTTATTTGGACGGAAGTCTTACTTAAAAACAAACAGCTTTGGATCGCGGAACTTCTTTCTAGGCTTGAGCAGCTTCGAAATCAAATATAATATTTTAATCTCAGAGGAACTTAATCTTGTGGAAATTTCAAGAACGTACGGTCGGAAGCAGTTGATTCTAGGATAAACATCTTTGATTTTAGAACATTTTTTAGGATTATTAAAGGAATTATTGAGTAATCCCTGATTAAGATTTAGAGAATTATCTGGTGAAAACTGTGCTCAGTTTAGCACTGTTTAGGATAATAATAATACTGATTAAGTTGACAGAAGGTTTGACATGATGTAAACTTTGAATCCAGTGGACCATTATTCTCTAAAGTATCTTGGCCAAAATTTATCATTTGTCAGATGCCCGTGCAAGATGGAGGGGGGGGGGGGGGGGGAAGGGGGATGTTTGTGATGGAAGCCTAAAAAATGCTTAACTATACTAGGCTAGAGGAATGGAAAGTTGAGTGAAATGGGTTCAAAATTCCAGTATTGTGATTGGATGCCATTTTCTTTCCGTGATTTTTGATTAGTTTAGAGCGAAAGCCATTTGAGACGTACATTCATACAACATCTCTTTAAGATATTTTGGAACTTCTGAATTCATCTCCGAATCAAGGCAGAGAGAGGATGGGGAAAGGGGGGAAAAGAAAGAAAGAAAGAAAGAAAGAAAGAAAGAAAGAAAGAAAGAAAGAAAGAAAGAAAGAAAGAAAGAAAGAAAGAAAGAAAGAAAGAAAGAAAGAAAGAAAGAAAGAAAGAAAGAAAGAAAGAAAGAAAGAAAGAAAGAAAGAAGAAAGAACGAACGAACGACTAACAAACTATATGGATCCAAAACTCTCTCTCACCCTCCCCTCCCTTAGAACAACATACTTCATTTCTCACCACTCATCAACACTCAAATGTTTGAGTCAATATCATGCAAGCATATCAAGGTTTGAGGAAATGAAAGGCTATTTCCAAAGATCTATACCTTTTTGTGGTTTTGATATAAATATTCTTTGGTCTATCAAGGGGATTTGCTCGGGTTAATTTGAACCTCAAGTATTATTTTGAAACCTACTTTAAACATGATAAGAAGCTTATTTGTACGTTTGGCTTCATTTTATTACTGATATGATATTTCTTTATCATATATATATCATCGTCGTTTTCTCAAAGGAAAAATATAGAAACTAAAAAATCCCAGGATCTTTGAAACCTACTTATAACATTAGCATGTAATCTTTGTTTGGCTTGATTTTGTAAATGGTATGGAATTTCTTTATTGCAGGTCTTGTCTTTCTCAACGAAAAAAAAAAAAAATAGTAAAAAATACAGAACTTTCGAAACCTGATTTAAACATGATAATAAATTTACTTGTATGTAAAGCTTGATTTACTGATATGGTATATATATATTGACCTAAAGCTATTTATTTCTCGAGAAAGGAAAAATATAGAAAAAATATTTTTAAGAAATTAAAACAAAAATTGTATAAAATTAAAATACAAAATTTAAAAATTAAAAAAAAAAAAAAAAAACCTAATCCGGTGAAGATAAATATACAAAACGAAGAGAATATGTGTGTTCCATAAATAATGCTTCAATTCAAATCGAGGGAAGAGGAATAGAATGTCAATTATAAACTTTTTGAGTAATAATGGTGACGTTAAGGATGGTTACTTATGATTCTTTAAATAAAGAGGAATAAGGAAAAGATAAAAAGGTTGGAAAGAATGTGGAAAGAAAGAGTAGAAATAGGTAATGATTGAATGAATGAAGGAAGGAAGGAATAAATATAAGGTGAATAAAAAGTTAATGAATAAATGAATAATTTCAAGGAGTGTAGGAGGTAACGTATGAATAAATGAATGAATGAATGAATGAATGTGAACGATCGAACGAACGAACGAACGAACGAACGAACGAACGAACGAACGAACGAACGAACGAACGAACGAACGAACGAACGAACGAACGAACGAACGAACGAACGAACGAACGAACGAACGAACGAACGAACGAACGAACGAACGAACGAACGAACGAACGAACGAACGAACGAACGAACGAACGAACGAACGAACGAACGAACGAAAGAAAGAAAGAAAGAAAGAAAGAAAGAAAGAAAGAACGAATGAATGAACGAATGAATGAAACAATAATTGAATGACGAGAATGAATGAATGAATAAAATGACAAACAAAAAAGAAATAATAAACGTGCTTAAGACAATACTTCCTTACAACAATTACTTTCTGAAAACATTATTTTCAAATAACACATCATAAACTGAGCAAACCAAAATCACCTTCATTAAGGTCAAAACGCGAAATTTTGATATGATGGAAACTGTACAAGAGTCACGTAATGCCATCTAATACCACTGTTGACTACTATGTCTATAATTAAACAATTCTTGAGTCTTACTTTACGAGCGTTCATTTCTGATGTTCGAAATTGATTAAATTCCTCGACTTAATAGATCACGCTTACGTTAATAATTTAAACATTTTCTATTTTTAACATACGCTGAATAATGCTTCCTACGTTTTTTATTGAAGTCCTCATGCTGACAAGCAGTTGGGTTATGAATTTTATCAATAGTTCACCCTAGGTTGTCTTATGAAAGACATTTGAAGTCGTTAATTGAAAGTAGGCCCCGCATATGGCCAGGGATAACCCACTGAGTTCCCGCTTACAAATTTAGGCCACATTTTCTTTTTTTATATCTCACGCAATAGGAGATTTAAGAAATCTTTTTTTTTATGCGTGGAAGTCTGAATACACAATTTTTTATTTTCAAAAGCCCTATAACTAGCACTTCAGTACTAGAATTTTATACATAAACTCTCAGGGAAGTTTAGTGTCAGGTTTGAGTTTTGTAATTTGAATTTTGACATGTCGAAAGGTGGTTTTTGCAGATGTAAAGTAAACAAAGATCTAAAAATCGCCGATTTTTTCCCCTTAATTTTAAAAAGTTTTAATATCTTGAGGCATTCCTTGGGATGTCAGGATGCAAGTGTGAAAGGACTATGGTCAATCGACAGTAATCAAGGTCTTTATTACTACCGGTCCTAGACAAGCAATACTGTCAATTTTTTCGTAGTTTTCGTCTCTTTAAATACTCTTTTTGATAATTATTACCGGAATCACGACAGCCTCGGTCGCCGAGGTAACACGGATCTGCTATAAAAAGCTAAGCCAGCCAAGAGAGTTTTCACACTGTTGGTTAAACGAAAGACGAGTACATGAAAACCAGGATAATCTGCTTAGACCACAAGTCGCCCGTGGGTAAATTTCAAGAGGAAAATTTAACAATTAGGAGAAACAGGAGAAAACAAGGACTGTTCTGAATTGATGGGTCGTGCTTAATATGTTCTATTTAGCATCGAGAAAATCGATCAGACAACTCGTTGACCACTGAGCCTCAGGGCGATGAACAAACAAAGATAAAAAGCAACATACAAAGCCATAAATTTGCACACTCTTTGGACTATTTTGTGCTTCGCCGGAGGCTGCCAGTTACTAGCTCTCATTTTAGCGACCAGATTGAGTCATTAACAAGCTGGTTTGCTGCTGCTCAAAGTTAGTTTGGTATACAAAGACCGCTCCAGAGGTAAAAGTTTCTGTATATATAATCATTTCATTCACCATGGACAAGCTTGCAGTTACCACAAGCCAACTTTACTTCCTATTCTTCCTATAAAGTACAAGATCTTTTTCTTCTTTTAAGAGGCTTCACTATCATTGGGATCACAATAGCGCTTAGTTTCATGGATGACAACAATTCTACTTCGGGAAATCGTCGAGTTATCCTCATTGTTGGCGTATTTTTCGGGGTTTTATCTTTGGTTGTGATATTCTTCTTAATTTGTTGCTTGTGTTGGAGAAGAAAACTTAAGGAAGAAATCAGAGATGCTCGATTTGGGGACTTAGGAAGGGAGATATCGGCCGGTGCTACAGTTTCTAGTCGAGCTGATTTTGGATAAGAATAAGCTTGAAAATGTATTCATTTTGAAAATATTGCTATCTGGGATGAACTTTCATCGACCTTTGACAATATAACATTAAATATTACAATGGATGGTGAAACAACATTGACAGAAGAACATTGTGCTATTGGATGGCTTCCCAAATACACAAAAAATGTTACACATGTCGAGGATTTTTCTTCAATTCAGAATATCGAAGTTCCTTCATACCAAGTTAAAGTAATTCAT